>OX451735.1:1535076359-1536450724 GCA_948472305.1 Vicia faba | reverse complement strand
CCCCCCTTATCCTTCTACTGTTTATTTCAGTGAGATGGATATTGAACAGATAGTGAAAGATCTTCATGCGCAGAACGTCAAGTTTCAACAAATTCTCTTGACGCTGACAAAAGGAAAAGAGGATTTGAAGACTCTACTGGCCAAAGAAAAGAAGAAGAAAACAAAGAAACCACCCGGTATTGTGATCATGGGAAGAAGGTTCCAAGGACAAACCAGACGAACTTTAGACTTCGCAACATCATCGGGTGAAGGATATAATCAAGAAGACAGGACCAAGGAAGTGAACAACAACCCAGCATCCGAAGAATAGGAAGAACTTGACTATTCTGAGGAACAATATCCTCCTGCTGATAATAAATACAAAGAGCTAGAGGATCGTTTGAATGCTATGGAGGTCCAGAGGGTACCTGGATTGGATTTTGAAGAGTTAGGACTTGTCTCAAGGGTTGTCATCCCGCAGAAATTCAAGGTCCCCACTTTTGCTAAATATGACGGTGTCTCTTGCCCGAAGTTGCATTTAAGGTCATACGTTAGAAAGATTAAACCCCATACGGCTGATAAGGATCTGTGGGTGCATTTTTTTCAGGAGAGCTTGTCAGGGACGCAGTTGGATTGGTTCTATTAGTTATAAGGGACCAATATTCGTAATTGAGAAGATTTGGCTGCCGCCTTTTACAAACAATACCAGTATAATGCTAAGTTAGCTCCAACTCGGACTCAATTGCAAGGCATGTCCATGGGTGCAGGTGAAGGTTTCAAAACCTATGCTAAAAAATGGAGGGATCTCGCAGGCAGAGTCCAGCGCCCTCTATCTGACAGAATTAGTGGATATGTTCCTAGGCACCTTGTCAGGACCATTCTTCAACCACCTGATCGGAAGTTCCTCAGCTAGATTTACTGAATTAATCATGACTGGTAAGCGGGTCGAAGCCGGTATAAAAAGTGGCAAAATTCAAAGAGTTGCATCCTCGAGCATGATGAAGAAACCCTTTGTTGGAAAGAAGGAGGTCAGTGTTACATATAACCATAGGAATCAAAACAAAACTGAACGTCGCTCGATGGTAGGGGCTGTTATGATTTCTAATCTTGTGCCAAATCAACAGCAAAATTATCAGCGCAAGCCAGAAGCTCCCATGAGACGATTTACCCGGATCAACATGACCATGTCTCAAGTTTTGCCACACCTTTTGAAGACAAATCTGGCAACTTTAAAGAAGCTCCCAAGAACCCCAATACTGCTTCTCCTTGCTACAACCCGAACGCTCGATATGCCTATCATTCTGAAAGTCTGGGGCACGATACAAACGACTGTTGGGCCTTGAAGAATAAGGTGCAAGACCTTATCGATGCGAAAGAGATTGAGTTTGATTCCCCAGAAACGCCTAATGTAATAACGGCGCCAATGCCCAGACATGGCCAAGGTATCAACTCCATTGATGATGATCGTTTTGTCTCCTCCGTAAATGACTTAACTACTCCTTTGTTGACCATTAAATAGAATCTGTTGCAAGCCTCTCTGTTCCCAGGCTGTGATAAGAATTGTCACTTATGCAAGTCTCTACCAAATGGCTGTTTGTTACTAAAAATAGGTGTTCAGCGCCTGATGACTAGCAAAGAAATCTTATTTGAAAAGATTCCTCTTACCAGAACTTCTTATCAAGATGTCTCGATAATCACCATTTCCAACAATCCTCCCGGGGTCTCCACCAAAAGACCCGTTAGGATTACATCTTCTCCAAGGTCTGCACCTCTAATCATCACTATGCCAAGACCAATATCACACTCTTCAGATAAAGCTGTTCCCTGGAGCTATGGGGCTGACGTTTATTACTATGGCGTCAAGCAAGATCAATTGGCTGTCAAAGAAGAAGTTGCGAGAGATATTGATCCTGACATCGGTAATATCACTGAGACCAGTAAGATAACAAGAAGTGGAAGAGTCTTCTCACCCGAGATTTCTCCAAAGACCGTTGCTACTCCTGTGATCATTCCCACTAACACTCCTACCGACACTCCCAGTGATACTCCTATTGTTATCCCTACTACCGAGACAAGGGGCAAAGAGGTCTTGAATGAGTCTGTCCAAGCAAAAGAGCGTCCCGAGATCATCCTTGAAGCTTTTAGAAAGGAGATAGAAGAAATACTGAAGATAATCAAGAAAAGTGACTACAACATTGTAGAACAGTTGGGGCAGACCCCCTCGAAGATATCATTGTTGTCCTTACTTTTGTGTTCTGAGGCCCACGCCAAAGCCTTGGTAAAGTTTCTCAAGACCGCCCACGTGCCCTAAGAGACCTCCATCGACCAATTTGAAAATTGTGTGGCCAGTCTAACTGCTGATAACGGATTGGGCTTTTCCGATGCTGATCTAACTTCTAAGGGAAGGAAGCACAACGATGCCTTGCATGTTTCCATTGAATGCAGGGGCACCACACTTGCCTACGTCCTGGTGTATACCGGCTCATCATTGAATGTCTTGCCCAAAAATGCTCTCGACCGAATGGATTGCGAGGGACTCACTTTAAAGCCTAACAACATCATAGTAAGGGCCTTTGATGGTTCTAAGAGAACAACGCACGGAGAAGTTAATATCCCCATAAAATTTGGAACTCATACTTTTGATTCAACTTTCTATGTAATGGACATCCGCCCGTATTACTCCTGTTTATTGGGTCGACCCTGGATCCATGGTGCTGGTGCCGTCACTTCTACCCTACATCAGAGGCTAAAATACCCGATCAAAGGAAAAATTGTCATAGTTCACGGAGAGGAGGAGTACATGGTTAGCCACCTGAACTCTTTCAGGTATGTTGAAATGGATGGTGAATTCATTGAGACTCCCTGTCATAACTTTGAGGAGGTTCCATAGACAGTTGCAGCAACCAAGTCTACTCCCAAAGTTCCTAAGATTACCAGACCTCCACTGAAGATGGCCTCTTTGAAAGATTCTAGAGCAGTAGTTGAAGAAGGAGGGTGTACCATCTGGGGCCAGCTTCCGTATATTCCCTACAAGTCCCACAAATTTGGTTTGGGACTCACTACAGAGGCCCAAAGAGTTGTTCGACGTTCTCGCTCCGGGGAACCACCTTTGCATATCAACAATCAAGTGTAAACTTAGTCTAATTTCTATTAATAGTTACTTTGGATGGAATCTATAAGCCTATCTCTGATGACTCACTATTACCTCTCCAAATGGCATCTTTAAGCCCATTCCTTGTATAATCAACCAACAATGTTACTTCGTGCATTGACGAGTGCAAATTTCTGGGAACTTAAGTGTTCAATCATCTTCTACCTTCAAGTCACGAATGGCGGAAAAGCCAATCTAACTCTTCAAGTTTAAGAAGATTGAACATGGGCAGCTGTTGTACTCCAAAATTTTCCCTCCCATTTTCTTCAAAACATTCTCACAAAGGTCTCAAATACTCAAAGCTACTCTAGTGTTGACTGGTCAAACCTCCTCCTAAGCAATGGTCTAAAACTAGGGTTTTTTGTGATTCTCAAGGAAGATTAGGATGAAAGGGTCTCAAATGACTTTCACGGTTCATCATGGGTCCTCAATAATGCTCATGTCAAGCTTCAAGTCTTGAATCACATGTTTGCTCAGTCAATGGCTCAAAAGATTGAAAGTCAATTGTATTAGGTAAAAAGTCAACTATGGTCAACATACAGTCAAACTTCAAGATTTTTTTGTCAACATCAATATTTTGAGGTGATATTCATCATTTGATCAAGGGTTGATCATGATTTCTCAAGGAAAGCCCTCAAGTCATCAAAGGTCAAAAATTGCCAAATTATGGTTTTGATTGAAGATGACTGGTCATTGACTTTTGGCCTAGTGCATGACCTAATGGCTTAAAGCATGATCTTAAGGGCTAAAATACAACATCTTAACCTAATTACATGGCTCAAGACATTTCCAAAGATACAAGTGATTAATAGTTGAATAATTGAATCAATTGATAAAAAGTCAACAGTCATACAAAAATCAAACTTTGACTTTTTGGTCAACATTGGAATTCAAAAATCAAGAATCATCAAAACATTCAAAATTATCAAGTTTGATCATCAAGAATCAACAAAGTCAAGAAAGTCAATAAAAAAGTCAACAAAAGTCACTACTTTATGGCCATTTTTCACTAAAATCCAAATTGATTCAGCAAAAACTTTCAACATAAATGTTGTAGGGAATGAAAAGTTCTACAACTTTGTTAATGATATTTGATCTCCAAAAAGTGCTCAAATCAAGAGATATAAGCATGTGAAATTCTGCCAACACTTAGAGAAATTTATCAAACAGTTTTGACATCAAAAAGTGACCAACTTCATGGCCATTTTTCACCCAGATCCCAATTGACTAAACAAAAGTGTTCAATATGAAAGTTGTAGACAATGTTTCAAGCTTTCCAAAATGTCCAGGAGCATGAATTTTTCATACTCGAGCTAGGATATTCAAAGAGAAGAAGTTGGCCATTCAAACTTGAATCATAAGTCATTTTTTGATGACCTTATGGACAAAACTCCAACCAAAGCTACAAGATCTCTCTTTTCAGGCTATGTTATCTCTAAATCTCTCCATAATTAAGTAATTACACAGGCCCTAAGTGTATTACACAAGGATTTAAAGCTTTGTCCAAGTCTGGATGTCATTTTTGGATGAATTTGTATAAAGTCACTTTGCCTCTTTGGTAAAGAAAGCTTTATGTCAACAACTCCTCACTTAAGCTTGTAACTTGCTCCTAATCAGATCACACAAAATCTCAATATCAGAGTCAACTTCTAAAGATCAGCAAGAGCATGGAAAATCCCTTGAATCACTCCCTTTCTTCATCATGAAGCAAAATCTTTTTTGTGAATTTTCAAACCAAATGAGCAAACCATACTCCCATATGAACTGAGCTTGATTTTTGCAAGTTAGAGGGACCATTTGAAACCTCTATAAATACCTCTCCATGCCACAGAACACGAGGACGCGAAAATTTGCTCTAAAACCACCATTGTTGCACATTTGAAGCTTCCAACACCCAACTTCAAATCCACTTGTGTGTTTTCCTCTTTTATCATTCAAACACCTTAGGTATATCATGTAGAAGTTGTTCAAACATGTGAATAACTTTTGGAACATATCCATCACCATCTTCTATTCTTAAACCGAGCTCTGGACATTGAGTTGAGAAGGATGATTCATTGAGCCTCGAGGAAATATAAGCATTGGAACACGTTCAGGGAGGTCCAAGGGAGCTTTTGACATTATTTATTTGCACCTGGAAGCATCCATACGCATTCTCAGTTTTCACTTCAAGAGGTATGTTTTCTCAAACTTTGAAATCTTGATACAAGCATCATTAGCATATACTTTCTGAAGATAAAATGTAGACATCATGTTACTGAAACTATCCATGTCCTTTAATTGCATTTTAATTGATTGTGTGATGAGAATTTTGGAACTGAGTTTTATTAAATGTCAGGGTTTCAGTTTGGTACCAAACAAAATTCGTTCTAATCGTTGATTTATAGCTTTTAAAAAATACATGGTTGAATTCCTTGTTAAAAATTAAACAAGTTTGATGTTTACATCTTTCAATTTGGTTGAGAAATAAGCATTTTTGAAAAATCAAAGAATGGAAAAATGGTGTTGTTGTTATTCGTTCGTGCGAGAGGAAGAAGAAGATGATGTGTTGGCATTTTTAAATTATGGAATTTTGTTTTATAATATATTTAATGGGTGTTGTTTCATAAACGGATGAAACAACCATCCCAACGGTAGGAGGAAGCGTGCAAAGGCATTGGTGTGCCAGGGCAGGGGTTCGATCCCTGCCTCTAGCATTTTATTTTCTAACATTTTCCTTGCAGATCCCATACAAGCAATCCCAACGCATATGGTGTACCTCAACTCCATACCATCAGATCTTAACTGATATTAATCAGTGGTCCCAAGTCAGCACACCCATGATGAACCTCCTGAAAGCCACCATAGAGGATCACACAACATAGCTCTGGGCCTCCTTGAAATGAGCTTGAAAAATTCAAATTCATACCCCCAGTTTCCTTTTGCAATATCACGCCCTTTTAATTTCTTTTTCTTTTGTTTTAATTAATTATTTCTTTTTTTAATCATTTTTATAAAATCAGAAAAAATCATAACAAATTCAGATCTAGGTTTTTAATTAATTAATTTAATTTTTTATAATTAAAATTAATTTAACTTAATCATATTTTGTCTTTATTTATTAATTAACTAATAAATTAATTAGAATTAGGGTTTACTTATTATTTCACGCTTCAAATATTTTTCTAAATACAAAAACATCAAAAATATTTTCTTAAATGCTTTGTAATATTTTAGGGGTTTTTTTTACCATCTTTTCCCTTCAATCTCCGCGCGCTCGGTTTCTTTTTCGCATTATTTACCAATATTATAATTATTTGATAGTTTGTAATAGATAATTAGGGTTTATTGCTTTCCTCCCCAATTTATGGTTTGTACTCCCCATCCCCGAAGCGATGTAATAGCGTAGATTATTTCCCACATTTTTATTTTTCACACTTGGATATATTTAACTGCTAGATTAATTAGGCATGCATGGAAAGACGTAAAAAACCAACCTTAGATAACCTAATCTTAAGACGAATAACTGAAACATAACAGACTTCATACACACGCACCTCTAGGGTGACTTTCACTTGTTCCTCAGATTTAAACAGTCTTGTCCCTCGAACGTGGGACGCTTTAGCAAGGACCCTTGGTTAAAAGATCGTAGTCCCTCGATGACCCTTCAAGGCTGCCTTTAGTAAACGATCTTAGTCCCTTACGAAAATTGCTAAAGCATCCTATAAGTTGCCTTCTATGACTCTACGACGACCCACGCCTATCCCTCACATCCAACAATAGGGCTTCCTACTAACTAATGGTAGGGTAGCACCATCTAAAGTAGGAGGAAAATAACAAATACTTTTTTTAAGTGGGTTGAATGCTCGTAGTCGCTTGCTCAAAAACTTTTCAAAATAAAACATCTTTTCACAAAACAACACTTTCTTTCACAAATATTTTCAAAACAAACATTTTGTATACATTCTTTACGATACGAGAATCATTACAAAATTGCCTCACTTAGGCATTTTCAAAATATTTTCAAACATGCACAAGCACAAAGCATTTCCAAAAATGAGCTAACGATTAAGAGCCCATAGAAAACTACGAATGAAAAGGGTGCTAACACCTTCCCTTTTCATAACCTACCCCCCTTACTCAAAAAAATTTCAAAAGGGATTTCTTGTTCTTTTCACCCTTTCCTTTATTGGATAAAAGAAAAGTCAATGGCGACTCTTGCTATCCGCAACATTTGCAATAAAATGCAAAACCTAAAAGTCAGTTCTCCCACCGTATTACCTGGACATTTCAATTTTGTGGCAGTAAGCACGAAATATTCAGAAAGAGATTTTTGTTTGACACTCAGAGTCTCATTAATTATCTTTGATGGTACTGAATATCCCAAGCCTCTACTTCTATTTCTACTAACTTGATAGATCATTGAAGCCATCTTGCTTCTATATATGATTTTAGCTAGGAAGTGCTGAAAAGATCTATCATATCTGATTACTTCATCAGTAACAGATGTGCTAGAGATAATATCTTCTTTTAACCTTGAGACTTTACTTTTCAGAGCAAGATTTGATTTCTTAAACAAGTAATTTTTCATTTAAATCAGAAAAGTTTTGCTCGTTCTTAGTAGAGTTCTCAGAAGTAGCCACAAAAGTATTTTTCAGAGTTTTATGTTTACTTAGAAGAATTTGATACCTTTCCATTAGTTATGATAAACCAAGTTCAAGTTCAGAATGAGATAAGGAAGAAAGTACCTCTTTTTCGTCATCAGAGTCTGACGCATCATCAAGTGACAATTCTTCCTCTGATACTGCTTTGCTCGTGTTGGTCTTTGCCATGAATGCTATATTGGCATGTTCTTCATCAAAATCTTCTTCTTCTGACTCTGAATCATCCCATGTTGCCATGAGACCCTTCTTGGATTTGTAGGCCTTCTTAGGTTTCTTATCTTTCTTGAGCTTTGGGAATTCATTCTTATAATATCCAGGGCTCCTTGCATTCGTAATAGGTAACTTCTTTTCCAGAAGCTTTCTTATGACCAGTTGTAGATTCAGATCTATCGTTTGTTCTTCTTGATCCTCTGAACTTTCTCTGTCTGTGTTTCCACAAATGACTTATCCTTCTGGATATCAGAAAAAGTTCATCTGAATCTGAATCTTCTTCAGATCCTTGTGATTCTTATTTTGCTTGAAAATCCTCGGGTTTTCCAGACTTAGACTTCAAAGCTTCCTATTTAACTCTTTTCTGAGGTTCATCTTCCTCAAGCTCTATCTTTTGACTTCTTAAAGAACTAATTAGTTCCTCAAGACTAGTGTTGTTCAGATCCTTTGACAACTTCAAAGCAGTTACCATTGGTCTCCATTTCTTAAGAAGACTTTTGATAATATTCTTAACAAGATCTGCCGTAGAATCTCCTTTATTCAGAACTTTGAGTCCTACAACAAGAGTCTGAAATCTTGAAAACATTGTTTCCATAGATTCATCATCTTCCATTCTGAAGGTTTCATATTTTTGTATTAGGGAAAGAGCCTTTGTCTCCTTAAATTGAGCATTTCCTTCATGAGTCATATGAAGATAATCAAAAATAGACTTTGCAATGTCTCTATCTATGATATTCTCATACTCATTGTAAGAAATAGCACTTAGAATAATTATTCTCGCTTTGTAGTGATTTTTGTGAACCTTCTTCTAAGTATCTGTCATTGCACTTCTTTCCATCTTTATACCTTTATCATCTAATGGGTGAGTGTAGCCAACAACTACCAAATCCCATAGATCCAAGTCATATCCTAGAAAATAACTTTCAATTCTATCCTTCCTATATTCAAACTTTTCTCCATCAAACATATGAGGTTTATCACTATACTTATCTCTATCGTTATCCTTATTATCACCAGTTACAGTAGCATTGTTACCTTTATATGCCATTGTTTTTCACACAATCTGGATCAATACTGAACATTGTTAGGTTCTTTATAAAAATTCAAACTTTTTATCAACTCCTCATAACCGAAGCTCTGATGCCAACTGAAGGTGTGAAAAACACAAGAACTGGGGGTTTGAATTGGGTTTTAAATCAAAAAGTTTTCCTTTTAAAATCCTCTTTAAGCCGTAACAAGTTACTTCACTTAGTGATGATAGTGATAAGATGCAAGAAGGAAAGAACAAGTTATGTTTATACTAATTCACTTGAAAACTATCAAGCTAGTCTAGTCCACCCTCCAAGGTGACTTTTCCTTTCTCAACAAGGACTTAATCCAATAATCAAACATATTATTACAATGCACAAGCTAACTGCAAGTGACTAACGTTACAACCTCTAAGACGTACTAATCTTAGACTTCTCAAGGATTCTGACCAATTGTTCCCTTAAGGAAAAATTAAACAACTATTTGAACAAAGTTTGTTTACAAAAGATATGCTTATACACAAGCTGATAAGTAAACAAATTTTCAACAAAACTAGACTAGAGAAATGAAAGCATATGAACGGTCTTTAGAGAATGTGAATTAGCAGCCTTCTCTCATAGACTTCAAGCCCTTTTATAGCCAATAAAATAATATAACCGTTGAAGGGTATTTCTGGAACTTCCAGAAAGTTGGCAGCTTGAATAATTACGTGGGATACAAGATCGTACGCAATGTCCGTACTTCATGGTAGTGGAATGGAATGATTTATTTGTACCATGTAATTTTTGTACCACACAATCTTATCCTCTTTTTCTTCTAATATCAGAGGCTTCTGAGCATGCGTTGGAAGAATGAGAATAACACTCGGGTCTTCAGAACTTCAAGTCTTCGGAGTCTCCAAAATTGCATCTTCAAAATCTTCACTTGGTATTTAGAACCATTTGTAGAACCTTGGGTCACCAGAACTTTAAGTCTTCAAAATCTTCAGAACTTCGTCTATCAGAATCTTCAGCACTTGATCTTGAGAACCCTTTGTCTTCAAAAACATAAGTCTTCAGCATCTGGACTTCAGTTAGAACTTCTATCTTTAGATCTTCAGAACTTGGTTTCTTGGACATGTATCAGAGTCACAACTTCAGAGTCTTCTGGAGGTTTTTCCACTGTTCATTAGAACTTGTGTAACTAGAAGTGTAACTTATTCTCTACTAATGTCTTGGCAGTGCCTTTCATCAGAACCAGAACCTATTTGTTAAATAATCAAAATAACAAACATTAGAGTACCAAAATTATTCATATAAACAAAATAAAACAACTAGCGGTCATCCTTCAGTCTCTTCCTCGATGACAGGAAATAAATGAGAAGGTTCCCCCGTAGGCTGAGCGACGAACTCTTTCAGGTAATATGGGACCAGGATTTTTCCAACAACCACGTAGTAGTTAACCCCCATACCAGAAGTGTTGAGTTCGACCCCGGGGTTCAGCATGTGTATCTGCTTCAGCATGTTCTCAAAACTCCCCTCGGAGGAAGCTTGGGCATCATCCACTGCAAGCTGAAAATGAGCAACAAGCTCAGCTGAGTCCTTAAATCCTTAGTATCCTCTGGCTCGTCTTCAACGGGCGTAATCTCGGCATTCAAGGCTTCTACCTTCTCCTCTAGGAACTTTTTTTCAAGAAACATGATTTTGCGCTCCTTAGAGAGTCTTCCCAAATCCTCCTCGACCAGTCTCCGAGCCTTTTCCTCGGCATTCCGCCCCTTCACGATTGCGGCCAGCTTAGCCTGAAGTTTCTTTAACTCTGCCTCCTACAAAGAACTCGCCTTTATGTATGCAATGACCATCTCCAAAGTCCTCATTAGACTGCTGGTGTCCTACGCCAGCATCACCCTCTTCTCTGGGTGGTCCGAACGCTCGAGGTGAAAGGATTCAGCTAGAGGGAGTCAAAGAGTTGCACCCTCGAAAAAAGCTTTCTCCAGCCAGTAATAGGGTAGGTCGTACGTCCCTTTTCCATTTTCCCCGGTCAGATCGACACTTACCTTGACACACGGCCTCTTTACTTTCGAAGACACATGAGAAGGAGAAAGAGCAACCGTAGCTTGGCCCGAAGATGAATCGCCCGATCCTGAAGTAGGAGCAACCCCCAAGCCAGTTTGAGCATCCTTCAAAGCCTTCTTCGCTCTAGAAGAAAGAGTCCTGGCTATGCGCACAAAAGAAGCATAGTTAGAGAATGAGGACTCAAAAAAGCAACGACCGCATATAACTATAAAAAACATAAATACCCAAATATTTGGCGGGATCCTCACTCTCGAGGAGCTCCTCAACAACTATCAAACTGGGCTCGTATACGGGCTCCCCATTCTTATCCATCACCGACCTGCCTCCCCGACCCACTCTCTGAATCAGAGGGATACACGCCACAAAGGCGGTCACAATGGCGAAGCTATCCCGATCCTTGACACCAAGCTCACCCTCCCTATAGACGTAGGAACCTAATTTTTTATCAAAGTTCTTCCTCGTCCACTGGAAAGGGAACTTGCAGACCAGTTTGTTCACATGCTCTGCTAGCTCGTTCAAACTAGGGGCACCATCCTCATTATATACTGGTAAGGTCCTGAAAATATTCAGCATCGCCTTTCTCGAGAAAGGTTGTACCAGTATATACTTGTCCTTGAAATGACGGACAGACTCCATATAGGTTTTAAACAACTTCTTGTTGCCTTGCTTCAAGGCAACCCATCCCCACTTACTGTCGTTCATGCTCCTCTAGAGATGGAAGCAGTAGAAGAACAAAGGGATGGTCACCCTAATCTTCAGGCAGTCGTAAACAATCTCGAACGCTCACATGAACGCGATTTCGTTCAGATGTAATTGGGAAGGAGCCAACCGAAGATGCCTAAATACGACCACCTCGAAATCTGAGAAAGGAAGCCGAAGGCCCATATCCTGGAACATGATGTCGTACATGGGAATCCTATGTTTGTCATATTTCGAGCAGATCCTTCTATCTTTCCCAGAAATGTACAACGACCACTCTTCCCGGTTTCCGCCCTCATGCATGTACACCTCGGTAAAAACATTATCCTGATGCTCGAAAAAGTAGGAGGGCCAGTTCCAAAGATCTTGGGAGACCCAGGATCGCAGGTCCTCGTCCTTATTGGGAGGGAACATGCCACCTTGATCAGTAGGGGATATCTCCATGTCACCTCCCCCTTGTCGTTCGAGCTGATCCGGTTCATCCTCGAAAATCTCCAAAATACTTGACGAGCTAGTCGTCTCGTCCGAAGAACTCCATGAGGATCCAGAAGACTCACCCGAGAAGTTACCTCCGGTGTTATCGGCCATAGTACCTGAAAAATAGAGAATGAAGATGAGTTAAACATCAATGCCAAAACCACCCTTCCACCTCTAATCAAGTGAAAGGGCGCTGATAAACAAGGATTGTATCCTCGACTAGAACCATCACTAAGGTACATAAACGACGTGAAAAGTCTAGTGAAATGACCTAGATCCTAAAGGACCATCTACAACACATCGCGAAATGTCAGGGGAGGATCCAAGACAGCTCCGACAGTTCTAAACTACATAACCACCGTCTTCTACTAACACTCCCCAAGAATGCCCTAACAGAAAGGATCCTAAACCCTAACCGCATGCATTTCTAATAAGAAAAACATGAAAATCTGAACTACAAAATCCAAATGACAGCGAAAAATTGAAATCTTACCAGTTAAAGAAGAAGAAAGGCTAAAAATAGTAGTGGCGGGCAGTGAATCTCAAGAAACGACATCGATCAATAAGAGATCAACAACGAGTAGTATGAGAGTGGAACAAAAATACATAACGCCCTGGTCCTCTTGTTTTTATAGCTGAACCATCCGCGTGTGGGAGACACACGTATGGGAAAACCTAGGATCGTCATCATTGCACCCTATCCCCCAGGCCATCATTGCGCCGCTTCACCAGCGCACTACCTGAAACACGCAACTTCTTCAAGTTAGAGGCTCCAAATGACTAACTCCCCATCTCCCCGCGAGAAAGGTGCAACGGGCAACGCTCAGGCTCCCCATAAGATGCGCCCCGTCCCATGAGCAGGTGTTAAAGTCATCTCTCCTATGCCCAGAAGCAACGACTTGGGGGGATACTATTCTGGACTGGCCCAACAACTAAAGTGGGCCCAGTCTAACCCATTCTTTTGGCACGGCCCATACGCCCATGTCCCGAATCTCCCTCGCTCTTCATCAGGTAACATCGATCTTTTGCCCTCCTGGACCGGCACTGACCCACGATGATTGATGAGAACCTCTCAGTCTGCCTGACCTCAAGTCACACAGAAAACCAGGAATCGACCAAATTGCTGCCCATAACCTACTTCCTCCTTAGATCTAACGACTAGTTACGGGCACGCCTTCCCGATATGAACAAGTCCTGGCAGTTACCTATTTTTGCGGACCTGCATATCCAGGACCAAAAATAGGAACCAATGGCCATGCGCAAGGGAATTATATAAACCCTCACACATGTGAGGGCCAGGTATCGAATATTCACTATTCACCACTAACACCCTAATACTTTGCTTGTATCTCTTTTCTCCCACACTTACTTGATCTTCAGAGTGCCTTGCAGGTACAACCCCCTTTTCCCTCCTCGACATCATATCCTGACTGAAGATCATCATTCGGCCACCTTGTAGGTTCTGATCAACCGGTAAGATCAAATGTCATATGAGATGTTCTTGACATGTGGTTTCCCTCTCATGTCCAAAATTTTTAATACCCTATTGAATTGCTTCTCAAGTAGAACAACGATATTAGACAAATCTTCATCAGTGTCCACCTCATCTTGACTTCTATCATCTTCAGCATTGGATACAAAAGCTATGCTTTTGTTCTTTTTCTCAGCCATGTCACCAATAGCCAATTCAAATGTTTAAAGTGACCCAATAAGTTCATCAACTCTCATATTGTTGATGTCATGAGCTTTTTCAGTTGTTGTGACCTTCAGGTCAAATCTCCTAGGCAAGGACCTAAGGAACTTTCTGACCATCTTGGCTTCTGACATCTTCTCTCCTAATGCACTTGATGCACTAGCAATTTCAAGAATCTTCATTTGATATTCTTGAATTGTCTCATCATCATTCATCTTTAAGTTCTTAAATTTTGAAGTGGGAAGCTGAAGTCTTGAAATCTTCACTTTAGAGGTACCTTCATAAGTTGTCTTGAGAACTTCCCAAGCTTCCTTGGCTACGGTACACATATTAATTAGCTTAAAAATATTTTTGCCCACTCTATTGAATAGAGGATTTAAAGTCTTGGAAGTTCTAAATATCTTCTTTATCATCATTCTCATCCCAGTCTTCTTCAGGTTTAATAGTTTAAATTTCAATCTCTTTCATATCTTTGTCAATTGCCTTCACAACAAGATTATTCCATCCTTTCAAAACATACTTCCATGCTTCGCTGTCCATAGATTTCAGAAAAACTTCCATTCTGACCTTCCACCAGATATAGTTTGAACCATCCAACATAGGTGGTCTGTTGTTATATCCTCCTTCTTTCTCCATAGTGCCAAAAAATATATCACTGAATCTCACCCAGTAAATAAAATAGGGTGCCAGTTCTTGATGCCAATTGAAATTTTGGCACATACAATATCAGATGTCAAGACCAATGCCTTAACAACACACAATGTAACAACAAATGTTATAACATTTGTTAACAACAAACATACTTGCTAAAAACAACATAAATATTATGAAGGAAGATAAAGTACAGAAACATAAAGAACACACAAAATTGTTAACCCAGTTTGATGTAACTCACCTACTTTAGGGGCTACCAAGCAAGGAAGGAAATCCACTATCATTAGTATCAATTTAGACCTAAACAATCCTAGTTTACACCCCTCACTTAATCTCTATCCAGTGCAACTTCTACCTAGGCACCTCCTAGATATGAGAACCCCTCTCACTTCCAATCACCACAATGATATCAAACAATCCTAACCCCATGGAATGTCTCAAGAAATCAAATAGGAAGAACACACTTCCAAATTACAAATACTTAGTTTGCTTAAAAGCTTCACTAAGAACAATACTCAAATCTTGCTTAAAATCTTCAAGAAGAAAAATAACTTGATGAACAAGTAAAAATCAATCATCTCAAATGTATAAAAGATACATAAGGATGTATAGATAAACACACGGAGAACCTAAGAAACTATCAAACCCTAAACCCTTATTTTTCACAAGGTTTTACAATAAAAACTATGCTTACAAAACTAGGTCTTAGACGACTCCTTATATAGACTTCTGCAGTTGGGCTTGGAATCTTCAATCATATATAATCTTTAGCTCTAAATCCCTGTAGAATATTCTCCACAAAAATAGAAACAAAAACAAATCTTTCAAATATTTCCTAAAAAGTCCAAAGATCCATTTTTCTGAAATAAATCAAATCTGCAATATTCCTAACAATCCTTGATTGCCTGCGCCTGGTATGAGTTCTAGAAACCTCTAGAATCTCATATTTTTCATTCAAATCTTCAAGGATAAAAGTTCAGTGGAATTGATATGATATTTTGTTGCAACATGTTACAACATCTGATAGAACATCTGTCAAATAAGTACATGCATACATTGTTGTAACAACTGGTTAAGATGTTATGACATCTTGTTTAACATTAGGCTGCAATGCATGTTTTTATTAGTGAACCATGTTTTGATAGAATTGTTGTCGACACCTTGCTTTACCAAAATTGTTGCCAACCATAAAATCACAGACCTAACAAGCACTCCAATTCCCAAGTCAGTTCAAGATTCAAGATGAGTACCTTCTCATAGTATGTGAACTATTTTTATATTTTTGGTCAAGTATAATAATCTTTAGATAGATTGGATCTAGATTCATTATGCCTTTGACCGATCCAAAATATATCCCAAAGGCCCAACCCAAACTATCCTATAAATAATTATTCTAGCACTAAGACATGTATGATTTTCTTTATTCAAATCTTCACTCCGCTTTTCCCCATTCACAAAATGACTTCGGAATTAAAGTGCTAACATTGCAGGTCTACCCATACCACCACACTAGAGGAGTGTGTGTCACTCGAGGACATGACCATCAATTCTAGTTCCACAAACGAACATGAATAATTCATAATTTTCATAATCCTTGAAATACCAAGAGTGTTCTTTCTTTCACAAACACCTTTTATTTTAAGTCATTCTTAAAGAAAAACTTCATTGAGTGTTGATTTTATGAGATTTAATTAGGAGTTGTGTGAGATTCTATTAAAAACCAGTCATCTTCAACCTTAAGCCAAAAAACCCCATTGTTATGGTTATTTAACTCTAAGATTGAGTGAGAATGGTAGTTGCAAGGTATATTAGGGATTCAAATGTTTTTGTGAAGCTTGTTGTGTGTTATCTGATTGAAGAATCGATTGTTATTTTGTTGTCTATAGACTTCCTTCCAACGACAAAATAGTAATTTCTTATCCCAAGGAAAATTTCGGTAAGGTCTAGCGAAGAATACTCTGAACGAAATTTTGGTGTTTCTAACTCCTTCAACGTTTCAAAGACTCAAACATGGGAACTTCGGTAAGGTCGAGTCTAAACTAATGCAGACAAAATCTTGTAGTGCTTTGGTTATATGAAGGCGATTGGCTCAAGATCGAGTGAAGATATTTTAGAATTCGCAACTTTGTGTGTTGTGTTCAAGAGAAGAAAAAACAAGATTCAAATATGTGTTGCTAAGCATTTGGCGTTAAGTTTTCGATATTGTACATGATTATCTATTGTACAAAATTAATTTGTGTTAGTTGTGAAACCGTGGAAGACCAAATAATTTTCAATGGCTTTCCATTAGAGACTAGATTAATTACAAGCAAGAATGACACACTAAACTAATATAAATACCGATGTATAATTTTCTCTATCTCTTTCTTTTAAATTTTTATATAGTTTGCATGTTCATAGGTTTTATCGTTTTATAAATTCTATGATTTTAGGGTGTTGTACCCCAAAATTTGCCCTCTCATTTCTCAAAGGATCATCCTGGACTCTCAGGTTTGCTTCTATCAAGTATTAAGTCTTGAATTACAACTTTTCAAGAAAAGTCATCCACAAGGGAAAAATGGTCAAAAGCACACAGAAAAGTCAAACTTTGACTTTTAGATCAAATCAAGTTTTAACAATTATATTTCATCAAGACATGAAATTGGTTCATCAAAAAAATCAGAAGTCAGAAATTACTTTGAAAAAAATAAATTTCTAAACATTTAGAAATTTTTCTAAGTGTTAAGAGAATATGATACTTCAGAACTTCTGAGTCAGCCTCCACGCAAGTGCAGTCAGAAGTTGCAAACATGGTTCAGAACATAGTTCTTCAATCAAAACATGACACTTCAGCATGTGCTTCGATCAGAGCATCACCCTTCGAGTTTCATTTTGGTCTTCTTCAATCAGAACATCACAAAACCCCAAAACCTTATTTGAACAGCCTACTGCACTGCTATAGCACAGTCCTGCAACCAGCTGCCATAACACTCCAAATTGCTGTTGATCTAGTCCACACCTGCATTTTTCTCAAACCCTATATTTGCACCAAATTAGCATACGAAAACTGTGATTAAAAAGCAATGGAACCGTATACCAAAATGGTTTGAATCCCATTTGTCCCCCCCCCCCCAAAACTACAGCAAACTCATCTATAAATAATTTTCTCCATCACACATTCAAGAGGTTGGTTTTTGGAGAGATATTAGTCAAGGGAGAGAAAAGAAAACTGTGAAACCTTCATCAAAAATCCAATTCCCAAACAAAAAACCAAACCTTTATTCTTCCCTTTGAATCAAAGAACTTGGCATTTTCTCTTCCGTTGCTCTTGCTCACTCCAGAACATCTGAAGGAAGCAGTTCAAGTTCCAAACACACGCTCCAGATTCAAGGTAAGTCTTTCTGACTTTGCATCTTTTCATTCAGAACATCATTAAATATGTAAATATCACAGTACGATGTTGTCTATATCATTGCATAAGTAGAAAAACTGTGGATAAGAACTTCTTGATTAGGGCTAGGCTCAGATTAGGGATTTGAACTTCTATAAATTGTTGTGCTTTTATCTTTCTGACCTGCTTTTTGTTAAATAATGAATAAATTGATGATGTGCTGATTAATATGAAGAAGGAGTTGAAATGTGGCACAGAACCCCTGTTTTTTCACTCACAATTTTAGCATAGCACAAAACTTGAGTTCTCCCTACACTTTAAACACACATAACTTCTAGGTTTTCTTACTGTTTTAACACACAGAACCTCTGATGCTCACACACTATTTTAGCACAACACAAAACTTAAGTTCTCCCTACACGTTAAGCACCCAGAACTTCTAGTCTTTCTTACTGTTTTAACACACAGAACTTCTGATGCTCACACACTGTTTTAGCACAACACATAATTTATGACTTTTGGCTCACTGTCTGAATACCACCCAGAACCTCTATTACCTTTCCCTCTAACGTTTCTTGCAGGGCCTTAGAATGTATCAATCCAGAACTTCTGATTCCACTGACGTTCCTTTCTGAGTCACAATGCGCCTGGCTTCAGAACTTCTGATCCTTGTTGTTTTGCTTGCAACAACATGTTGTTTCTATCTTTCATTATTTTCCCTTTTATCATTTTCAATATTAATACTCTTTTTACCAATATAAAAAAGATATGAAAATATTTGCTTTTTACTAACTAATTTATTTCCTCTTTTTAAATCCATTAAGACAAAAAAAACATTTTCTAAACAAAGTCCTTTTTCTTTCTTACGTTGTACATTTCAATATGGTTGTAATAGTTAATTAGGATTTATTTTCTTGCAACCCCCATATTCATAAATTTGTACCCCCATCCCCTTAATGATGTAATAGCATAAAATCTTTACTTTCCTCACTTTTATTGCTTTCATATATTGTTAGTAATTAGGTGTGTATGGCAAGACATGAAATCAACAAATAGATCATCCTAATCAAGACTAAATGTATGCAATCAAACACACTTTACACACACGCAACCTTAGGGTAATCTCACTTGTTGCCTATCGAAAATTAGTCATATCCCTCGAACATGGGCGTTTTATCAAAATACCCTCGATAAAAGATTGTAGTCCCTCGATGACCCTCGATGTTGCCTTCGGTAAACGATCTAGTCCCTAAAATGACATTGCTAAAACGTTCCACGGGTTGCCTTCTATGACTATATAAACTTCCCACACCTGTCCCTTCACATCCAACGACGGGGCTTCTCACCAAATCAATGGTAAGATAATAGCAACACCTAAAGGAGGAGGAAAAGAACATCTAAGACTTTTTGAGCAGGTAGATTCTCTCCTAGTTGTTTGCTTGCTCACAACAAAAACGTTCTATATACCGACACTCTCACTTTGAAACATTTTTAAAAGACAACACTTTGTATGCGTTCTTATAGAGACAAGAATTATTACAAAGACATCTTTTCAAAATCAATTTCAAAAAACACATTCCACAAACACTTCTTTGAACCATTTTCGAAACAAAACTTTGTACGCGTTCTTATAGAAAAGAGAACCATTACAAAGACATTTTTTCAAAATGCTTTCAAAACCCACACCACAAGCACCTTCAAACAAAAGCAACTAATCTAGCAAGCAACTAAGAGCCCATGGAAAACCATGGATGAAAAGGGTGCTAATACCTTCCCTTTTCATAATCTACCCCCCGAACTCAAGAAAATATCTCTAAAGTTCTTTCCTGTTCTTTTCAGCCTTTCCTTATTGGATAAAAGAAAAGTCGGCGGCGACTCTTGATTTTCGCAACATTTGCGATCAAACTCAAAAACAAAAATTCAAGTTCTCCCACCGTATCATAGAACTGGCGATTCTGCTGGGGACTTTAAAAGTGGGGTTACCTTAGGGTTAGATCACCTTTACTTACTTTTCTTTGTTTGACTTGTTTGCTTTACATTTAAGGGTTTTCTGCTTGGGTATTGTTAAAGATCCTACACCCGAATCTGGGGACACTTATTAGGTAAACAACAAAAGATTGTGGAGACTGTACAGCGTAGACCGATATAGTTTAAGCGATGGCTGTGTTGGTGTGACACTTTGGTTGGTACCGGTATCCTTCGTGTGGAAACAAAGAGAATACGGGGCCGCCGTGTGGTGTCGTGAAGCACTAACGGACCTTAGAACCTTAGTTGAACAAACTTGGCCATTAGAAAGTAGTGAGATAGCCGGCCTTGGTATAAAGCTGAGGATTGGTTGATACTCGATTCTACACTCATTGAGATCAGACTTTCGGGATATTTCGGCCGCAAGAAAAGATTGCCTGAGCTGAAACAATGCCCGATAGAGGATGATCAGTGATATTGAGAATCCTTAGAACCCGATCACCTTTCTAAGATAGGTTTGAAACCAACTAAACTTCAAGAGGGTACTTACCTTTAACCTCATGCAAGCTTTTGAACCTAAGGTTTATTGTGTTCTTAGCTTGTGTGTGGTTTACTCTGTTTGAACATAACATCATGCATCATAACATAGCATCCATTCTTATTACACTAACCATTTCAAGGACCGAGGGATTTTATCTTTGTTCTATTTTGTAGGTCATGGCTTCCGCTCATAGAAACACTATCAGAATCAGATTTGTGAGAACACCTCCCCAACTCAAAGAACTAATATCAAGGGTTCCTGAAACTTTTGCGTTTAGTAAGAGACATGGTCGACTTCTCAACCTGGTTACTTCAAGCTTTGATGAGAAGATGATGGGCGTACTCTTTCAGTTATTTAATCCCGAGCACCACTGCTTCACCTTTCCAGACTATCAGTTGGTGCCTACCATGGAAGAGTTCTATCAGTTATTGAATATAGCCATTCTTGACCAGGTGCCTTTCACAAGTTTAGAAGAGGTTCCGAAGCAAGAAGTCATTGCCTCAACTTTGCATCTAAAATGGTCCGATGTGGTATCCAATTGGGAAACAAGAAGCGGAGTCAAGGATTTTCTAGCCAAGTTCCTAATAGACAGGGCCCAACTGTTTTTAGGATGATTTGGAATTCCAAGCTTTTGAGGAGGTCTTGGCCCTCCTAATCTATGGTTTAGTACAGTTCCCTAATCCAGACTTACTCATAGATGTGAATGCTATCAATATTTTCCTCTCTCGCAACCATGTGCCTACCTTGCTCGGAGATGTCTTGCACGCTCTCCATACTCGTACCATGAAGAGAAGAGGGGTCCTTATGTGCTGCATGCCATTACTGTCGAGGTGGTTTATTTCTCACCTCCCTAAGTCAGTGTTGAAGAATGAAGAAGGTTTGGGTTGGTCGCAAAGGATAATGTCACTTTCTCACGCGGATATTCTCTGGTATTCCCGATTTATGGGAGATGTTTCTATTATTGACCGTTGTGGGGAGTTCCCTAATCTCCCACTACTTGGCATTAGGGGAGGCATAACTTACAATCCTTGTTTGGCTCTGCGACAATTTGGTTATGCTCAAAGGGATGGTCCTCATGAGTTACTTATCCAGGGCATTGTATTTAACTATGAGGGGGATGTTCAAGGGTATCGCCAGAGGTTCATACGAGCTTGGGGCATGATAAACAGATCTGATGCCAAGATTTTGGGGCCGAAGAATTCCATTCCTATGGAACCTTATCTCCAATGGGTACGAGCTCGTGCTCAGAAACTTATAATGCCCTACATAGCCGTCTTACCTGTGATTTTGGAGCCCATTACTGAAGGGGATATTCCCTACACGGTTCTTCATCCTGATATGCCCACTGATCTTGAAGAACTACAGAGCTCTTAGATCCAGTTGAAGAAGGAGCAGGATACTTATAGGGACCAGTTCTATGCCCTTATAGGGACCAGTTCTATGCCTAGGAGAAGAAGGTTTTAGAGCTCATAAAGCAGCTTCATGAGGAAAGAAGCCTTAATTCCTATCTCGACACGAAGAGGAAGCATCCATGGGAAACTTGATTTTTTAGTTGTAACGCCTAAGAGGCAATTGTACTTTGAATTCTACTAATAAAATCTTTGTTTCATTTTGGTTTGCAAAGTTTAAATTTCCCAAAGTCCTTGAAATCATTGCATACGCATCACATCCATAACATTGCATAAACAGGTACCATTACAGGTTTCTCATCTTTTTCGCTGTTTATTTCAGCAAAAATGTCTTCTGAACAAAGCATCAAAGATCTTCAGGCACAAAATGCCCAATTTCAACAGATGTTCATAACTCTGGCAAAAGAGCAGGAGGATCTGAAGGCCCTCATCCTAAAAGAGAAAAAGAAGAAGAAGAAGTCCGCTGGTATCCTTAATATGGGCAGAAGATTCAGGGGGACGCTAAAGCAACTAGTTGACCTAACCTCCTCGTCCAAAGAAGGGGAGAATCAAGAGAGGCAGACAAGGGAAGAGGACCCCAGTCCTGAAGTTTCTGATAATGATACTGACTACAATGATGAGCAATATCCTCCTATTGAGGATAAATACAAGCAGTTAGAGGATCGGCTGAGCTCCATGGAAGTCCAGAGAATACCTGAGTTGGACTTCGAAGAAATGGGATTAGTGTCGGGAGTGGTCATCCTGCAGAAGTTTAAGGCTCCAGTTTTTGCAAAGTATGATGGGGTGTCTTACCCAAAGCTTCATATCTGTTCCTATGTAAGGAAGATCCATCCCCACACCGCTGATAGAAACTTGTGGGTTCACTTCTTTCAAGACAGTCTGTCAGGGACTCAGCTCGAATGGTTCTACCAATTGGAGGGAACCAATGTCTGAAACTGGGAGGATTTGGCTTCTTCTTTTTAGAAGCAGTATCAATACAATACCGACCTGGCCCCTACTCATACTCAACTCCAGAGTATGTCCATGAGTGCAGGTGAAGGCTTTAAGGACTATGCGCAAAAATGGAGAGATTTGGCTGGAAGAGTCCAACCCCCTTTATCTGATAGGGAGTTGGTCAACATGTTTCTGGAAACGTTGTCTGGTTTATTTTTCAACCATTTGATTGGAAGCTCATCGGCTGGTTTTATCGAGCTGATATTACCTGGAGAATGGGTAGAAGTTGGGATCTGGAGCGGTAAAATACAGAGAGACACCTCCTCGAGTTCAGTAAAGAATCCCTTCGCTGGTAAGAAGGAAGCAAGTGATATCTATAGCCCAAGAGGTCAGAGCAGAGCTGAACACCGTCCGACGGTAAGTGTTGTAATGATACCTAGGCCTGCGGCTGCTCCATAACGCAACAATCAGCACCCAAATTAACATGACATTGACAGAGGTTCTACCCCACCTGCTGAGATCTAATTTGGAAACCTCGAAGGAGGCTCCCAAGAATCCTAATACCACGTCTCCTTGGTACAATACGAACGCTCGGTGCGCCTATCATTCTGAGAGTCTTGGTCACGATACGAATCATTGATGGGCTCTAAGAAACAAAGTACAAGATCTGATTGAAGCCAAGGAGATTGAGTTCGACGCTTCGGAGAAGCCCAATGTCATAACTGCTCCCATGCCTAAGCACAACCGTGGAGTTAACGCCGTTGATATCGATCTATTTGTGACCTCAGTTGATGAAGTTTTTACTCCCCTTATGACTGTTAAGAAGAATTTGTTGTTGGCCGGTTTATTTCCGGGTTGTGGTAAAGGTTTCCACATGTGTTCATCTCTACCTTTTGGTTTCCATTTGCTGAAGTCAGGTGTTCAGTGCCTAATGGACAACAAAGAAATTTTTTTCGAGAAAACTCTGATTCCCATCGTCCTGTTTGAAGATGTTGCTATTATAACCATTTTCGCCAATCCTTCCAAGGTCTCCTCAAGAAGACCTGTTAGGATTACATCTGATCCAAGAGTCGCTCTATTAATAATCACCCTTCCTGGTCCTGTCTCATACGCCTCAGACAAAGCTTTCCCTTGGCAAAATGGTGTCAATGTGTACTATCATGGCATTAAACAAGATTTGAAGAATGAAGAGGCTGATCCTGATGTCAGTAACATTCTCGGGACCAGTAGGATTACCAGAAGTGGAAGGGTTTTCTCTCCCGATATTTCCCCAAAGACTATCAATAAGCCTGTTGTTATTTCATCTTCTGTTCCTGCTAGTACTTCAGTTGCTATTCCCGTTCTTACTCCAGTTGTTACCCCTGCTGATGAGTCATCTGGGACTTAAGACAAAGAAGCTGTAGGTGAGCCTGCCCGGACGGGGGCGCCTAGAAAGATTGTCGTAGAAACCTCTAAGCAAGAGATAGAGGAAATATTAAAAATAATTAAAAAGAGCGACTACAATATGGTCGAGCAGTTGGGGAAGACCCCCTCGAAGATTTCCATGTTGTCTCTGTTGTTGTGTTCCGAGGCCCATGCGAAATCTTTGATCTCATTCCTCAAGACTGCGCATGTGCCGCAAGAGACCTCGACTGATCAATTCAAAGACTGTGTAGCCAGCTTGACTACTGACAATGGGCTGGGTTTTCATATGTCGACTTGACACCAAAAGGGAGGAAGCATAACGATGCTCTGCACGTCTCAATAGAATGCATGGGCACCACTATGGGTCATGTGCTGGTGGACACTGGATCTTCGCTGAATGTTCTGCCTAAGGGGGCTCTTGATCGGCTGGATTGTAAGGGCTTGACCTTGAAGCCTAGTAACATTGTGGTAAGGGTTTTTAACGGGTCAAAGAGAATGGTGCATGGAGAGGTGGACATCCCCGTCAAGGTAGGATCTCAGACCTTTGAGTCCACTTTCTATGTGATGGACATCAGGCCATCATACTCTTGTTTGTTGGGTCGTCCATGGATCCATGAAGCTGGGGCTGTTACTTCTACACTACACCAAATGTTTAAGTATCCGGTGAAGGGGAAGATAGTCAATTTGCATGGCGAAGAGGAGTACATGGTGAGCCACCTGAACTCCTTCAGGTATGTGGAGATTGTGATGCGGTGGGAAGAACTGACTGTTTTTTGGAATGCTGGTTTGCATTTTGCGTTTTGTTTTCGCAAAATGTCGCGGTAAACAAGAGTCTCCACCGACTTTTATTTTATCCAACAAGGAAAGGAAAAAAGCACAGAAAAATTCCTGTTTCGAGATATTTCTCGGGTTCGGGGGGTAGATTATAGAAAGGGAAGGTGTTGGCACCCTTTCTATCCGTGGTTATCCACGAGCTCTTAGGTACTTGCTCAATTGTTTTCAAAATTGCTTTCTTTGTGTTTGTGGGTTTGGAAAAGTTTTTATTTGAAACTTCGATTTAACTCTTGCTTCTGTCCTCAAAAGTGTAATGAAGTGTTTTTGAAAACTTTGTTCGAAAAGGAGTGTAAGTGTGAAAAGTTTTGTTTTGAAAGAGCAAGTATCTAAGAACTAATCTACCTACTCGAAAAAGGAATCGTTCTATGCTAATTTCCTTTAGACAATGCTATCTCACTATTAGTGAGTAGGTAGCATCGTCGTTGGAGTTTGAGGGTCAATTCAAATTAGGGACTTACGGTCACCAAAGCAATGTTAGGATGCTTTAGCGGTGACCCTAATGTCTTAGATCATTTGTTTTGAGGCAACAATATCTGAGGCGACCGTTTCGAGGCGACTATGATCTTTTAGACAGGAGGGCGACATCTAAAGTGACCTATACTCAATGACTGCGTACGAAGGCAACCAAGTGGGGTGTACCCTAAGAGTGTGCATGTGCGAGTGTGTCGTTTTCAGTTATTTTTGTCTTTGTACATGTTAATGGTGACCTAAATTAATTTTAGGTTAAAACATTAAATCTTGTCATGTCATCCTATTATCAAACATCTAAAGTTATAAGTTGCAGAAAATAAATTGCGGAATTTAAATTACAAGGCGTCGGGTATTTACATCGCCAAAGACAAACCCTTTAAAAATAAATAAAGCGATAAAAAATAAATAAAAATCCTATTAAGCTATTACAATCCGGAATCACATACATAAATGGATAAAAGAAAATAAATCGCATGCGGGAAATTAAATCGAGCGTAAAGTTCTAGGGTTTTGACCCTTTTTTGAAGGAAACATTTTTTGGTTTTTATTTTAAGAAAGAAAATGAAATTAAACCTAAATTAATTACTAAACTAAATTAATTAAATTAATTAATAAAAATAAATTATTTTTGGGTTTTTTGTATTTTAAGAAATAAATAAAAATTAATTGAATTAGTAAAACCTAATTAAGTCTAGATAATTTTAATTATTTACAAAAAATTAAAATTATTCTAGAATTAAAACCTAGATTAATTTATTAGTATTTATTAATAAAAAAAATAAAAGTTAAAATTTAATTTGGCAAAAATATTTTTATGGTTTTAATTTTATAAAGAAAAGGATTTCAATTGGTTAGTAATTAAAAAAGAAAAATAATAAAATAATTAAGTAAAACAAAATAAGTAAATATAAGAGAAAAGAGGTATGGGCCTGAAATTTTGGTGTGATTAGCAATCCTGAGGCCCATTTGGATCTGGCCTTGTTTGACTTTTTTGATTCCATATGCATGTGTTGACCAGGCTCCACATAGACCTTCAGCGCTTGGCCATCAGATTTGGCCTTCAGGCCATCTAGCTGTTGGATAGATGAGGGCGCATGGTATGCCATATGCTTGGATGTGCACTTGATTACCTGAAGAACAAAATCAAATAGAAATTGGGAGGATCTGGGATTCGAACCCAGGGCCTATAGGCTAATGGATGTACACGCTTACCACTAGGCTACTTGGCTTTATCTGTTAATAATATACAAATAATATATAATAAAAGAAAGCAGGTCAATGGTCAGAACAAAACAAAAATGCGCGTATGGTTTGAATGGAGAAATGGTTGAGTGCCACGTATTCGTCTTCTTCGTTGAACCGTGGCTAAAACAAAACAGACTTATACCAACGGACAACGGTCCGTAGCTATAAGCCTAGCCATCTCCAAAACTTGCTACGAGCCACAAAAATGCATTTCAAGGGCATGGTCATGCTCGTCTTGACCTCCCGGTTCTAACCATGCCCTTCTTGGTGGCCAATTATCCCTGAAATAAAAATGCCCAAAAAAGCTCCAAGAACCCTAGCTATGGTGTTTTGCTTTACAGGTCAGATAAACAAAATTAACTAATGCCAAAAGCTTGGAAATGTTATGAGGATCACAAATATGTCAATGATTTGTTCAAATGATGCAATAATAGAGAGTTATGATTTCGAGTACAGAGCTAAGTAACATGATGCATACAGTGCTTTTGAAGGCCTGAGGACGCGTGCTTTTGATCCTGGAAGGTTGTGTGATCACCCAGGAATCGATTGGGACCGGTCTAAGCTTCTGAAATTGCCTTTAAGTATGATTTTGATTTCACACTTTTTAGTGAATTTTGCAACTTTGGTATTTCCTCTTTCTGCAGCCTCCAACCCTGATTCACGTCCCTTTGGCTTGCTTATGTACTATGGAATGCATTAGGTTAAGAATTATGGCTTGAATCTTCTCACATCAATGCCTTGGGATTTGATTTGATTCACCCTTTAAACCTTGCCAAATTTTCCAAAACTCAATCTTTTTTCACATGATATGGTGTGATCTGAGTTTGATGATGCTAATGATGATAATTAAGACCTGAAACAACCAAAAAGATCTTGGGTAATCAAAGTTTGGATTTTATATGATTTAATTTGATTAAAAATGAATGAATTCAATAAAAAATTAAATTAAATAATAAAAATAGAATATGAGCACATGGATGAAGCTAGGACACGTGGGAAAATATGCAAGCACAAATAAAGTGGAAAAGAATGGGCCCATTTGACAAAATTTGATGTTTTGGGGATAGTTGACTTTTGGCAATTTTGCAAAAATATCCAACTTCAACAATGCATAACTTTTTCAATTTTGAACCTTTAGAGGTGTTCTTGGACTTTTTAGAAAGCTTGAGATGTCCTCTAACCAACCCTTTTTGTATCATAGCATTTTCATATTCCATTCTCAAGTTATTAGCTTTGGAAAAAAAGGTGTCTTTGTTGACTTTCAAAAATGACCTATAATGTCCAAATTTATAACTTCTTGTGAATGCATTTTTTGATCTTGGGGTATGAATATGGATTGTAGGAAATTACATCCTATTCAAAATGAGCTTTGGATGGGTCATTTCTCATAAAGTATGAGAAAGTTATGCTTGGTCAAAGTTGAGTTGACTTTTCCTGCAAAACCCTAATTTAACAACTTTTGAGTCTTGATGAATTTTGAGCAATCTTTGATGAATCATGATCAACCCTTGATCAAATGATGAAATATACTTTGAAATGATAATGTTGGCAAAAAATCTTGAAGTTTGACTGTTTGTAGGTCATAGTTGACTTTTGCCCTAGCACAATCGATTTTTGGACCTTTGAATAATTGACTGAGCCAACTTCCTCTGCAAGGCTTGAAATTTGACATGGATGATCTTGGGGACATATTAGGACATTGGGGATAAATTGAGGTCATTTGGACTCAAGGATCTTGATGCAACACAAAACCCTAATTTGGGGTTGACTGCCTGAGGAGATAGCTTGTATGTCCAACTCTTGAGCAAACTTGAGCAACTTGGAGATTTTTCTTGCAATGTTTTGAGAAATATGAGAGGTAAAATTTTGGGGTACAACAGCTGCCCCTATTCAATTTTCTTAAACCTGAGGATGTAGATTGGCTTTCATGCCTTTCGTGATCCGAAGGTGGAAGATGATTGAACACTAGAGTGCCCAGAAATTTGCACTCGCATGAAGTGGTACTAGCCTTGTGATGTCGGGAATGGGCTTATAGATGCCATTTGGAGATTGCTGGCGGGAGTATGGGCTTAAAGATGCCATCTGCAGGAGTGTCGATCACATAAGAGATTCCTTAGCGAGAACTTGCATACCTGTTGTTGTGGAAGATTCCGCTGGGGGAAGTCTGATCTTGTTGATATTTAGGAACTTGCCTGTACCTCAACTGAGAGAATGCCTCTGCTGAGTTTTAAGAACTTTGTCTGTAATTCAACTGGGGGAAACATCTTCATCGAGATCTAGGACTTGTCTGTAATTCAACGGAGGATAATTCTGTTGAGTTTTAAGAACTGTCTGTACTTCGACGGAGGAGAATTGTCGAGATTGAGAACCTTATCTGTAATTCAACCGAGGATAATTCAGTTGAGATTTAAGAACCGGTCAGGTCTTCGACTGAGGGAAACATCTTCATCAAGATCTAGGACTGTCTGGTCTTCAACAGAGGATAATTCTGTTGAGATTTTAGAACTCGTCCACACTACGACGGAGGAAATTGTCGAGATTGAGAACCTTATCTGTAATTCAACTGAGAATAATTCAATTGAGGTTTAAGAACCGTTAGGGTCTTCGACTTAGGGAAACATCTTCATCAAGATCTAGGACTGTCTGGTCTTCAACGGAGTATAATTCTATTGAGATTTTAGAACTCGTCCACACTACGGCGGAGGAAAATTGTCGAGATTGAGAACCTTATCTGTAATTCAACCGAGAATAATTCAGTTGAGATTTAAGAATCGGTTAGGTCTTTGACTGAGGGAAACATCTTCATCAAGATCTAGGACTGTCTGGTCTTCAACGAAGTATAATTCTGTTGAGATTTTAGAACTCGTCCACACTACGACGGAGGAAAATGTCGAGATTGAGAACCTTATCTGTAATTCAACCGAGAATAATTCAGTTGAAATTTAAGAACCGGTCAGGTCTTCGACTGAGGGAAACATCTTCATCAAGATATAGGACTGCCTGGTCTTCAACGGAGTATAATTCTGTTGAGATTTTAGAACTCATCCGCACTACGACGGAGGAAAATTGTCGAGATTGAGAACCTTATCTGTAATTCAACCAAGAATAATTCAGTTGAGATTTTAGAGCCGTTCAGGTCTTCGACTAAGGGAAACATCTTCATCAAGATCTAGGATTGTCTGGTCTTCAACGGAGTATAATTCTGTTGAGATTTTAGAACTCATCCACACTACGACGGAGGAAAATTGTCGAGATTGAGAACCTTATTTGTAATTCAACCGAGAATAATTCAGTTGAGATTTAAGAGTCGGTCAGGTCTTCGACTGAGGGAAACATCTTCATCAAAATCTAGGATTGTCTGGTTTTCAACGGAGCATAATTCTATTGAGATTTTAGAACTCGTCCACACTACGACGGAGGAAAATTATCGAGATTGAGAACCTTATCTGTAATTCAACCGAGAATAATTCAGTTGAGATTTAAGAACTGGTCAGGTCTTCGACATAGCTGAGAACTTAACTGCATCTTTCCTGAAAGGTAAAGGTCAGTCGTATGCGATGCATGATATATATCAAGCAATGATGTTCTCAAAGCAAATAAGATTGCGTTGTATGATGCATGTATCATGATGTATGGAAGTGTAATGTTTTAGTCGGGGAAAATAAATCCCGGATAGCTGCTGGAGAAAAGAGTTGAATTCTTCGTTTCCGCTGGGGATGGCGAATGAAGACAATTACAAGAATAAACCTGCAGGAGAGGATAACTCCGTTGGGGAATAAACTGATGAAGAGATTACTCTGTGGGGAAGAGATGCTCTGCTGAGGATTCCACCGGTAAATTTCGCTGGGGATGAATTACCGTTGCTGGTGATACTGAATCCTGCTGGGGATTTGAACTCTGTTTGTGAAAGGAAGAACTCCATTGGGGATGATCTTCAGTTGCGACTTCATTGGGGATAACCTTTCAGTCACTTATGGGGATAATCTCTTGAGCTATGCTGGGGACAATCTTCCAAAGTCTATTGGGGATGATTCTCCAAACTCCATTGGGGAAGCTTTTTCAGACTGCGCTGGGAAATTTTTTAACTCCACTGGGGATATCTTGTATTCTGCTGGGGAATATTCTTATACTCCGTTGGGGAATATTAAGACTGCCGGAGATATTAACCCTTTTCGGTACTGATGGTAGATAAACTCTTCTTGGGGAGAATATTACCGATTCATTCACAGTTGCAAGTCTCAACTGAGGAGAGCTATCATTATTGTTTCTTCTTACTCTACGGGGAGTGCATATTACTGGGACGCGTGTTAAGGATATGACGAAGGCTTTGCATCGAGACTTTTCTGTGGGAGAAGGTGCCTGCGGAGGCCTTGTGGATCGAGTATTATCCCAACCTATGATGTGCTTGGTAACTTTCGGTTGAAGTGACAAGTCTTCTTTTGGTAGGCTAGTGACAAGATGACAGGACATAGTCGTACGCTTTGATCCCTAATTTTCGCCTGGACCGCCCTTTCAGATTTTCAGTCCACCAGGATACCCTTTTTTTCCCAAGCCGCCTTTTTAGGTTTTCGACTTGCCGGGTGTACATATTTTTCATTTTCATCCCTTATTTTTGCCTAGGCTAGTCAACCTAGCGGGTCTTTGATTATACATAGTACCTTTTTGACTATGTCCACGCTCTCAGAGTGTAGGGAGTTATCATTGTCAGTAGTGCCATGTTGCCATACTACCAGAAGATGTTTGATCATGCAAGATTTGTTGTTGGAATTCATGTCCGATACCCCAATTGATTCAGATGGAGATTTGCCCCTGGCTATTTGGCATTTTGAGAGATTCCTTGAATCTTGACTTGACTGCCCCAGATGATGGACAATGATCATGTCGTGCCCCTTGATTGGAAGTGTTTTTCCACTTGAGGTGATCCTTTTTATTGAGAAGGTTTTTTGTTCACTAGATATTCTTCGTGCGAACTTCTCTGTTGTTTAAACAAATAGTCATATGCAAACAATGTTATTTCAAGAATGCAAAGCTTATGTCTGTCTTGAGGTTTTGAAAATGCAGTTTTCAATAAAACAAGCGAATTTTTGTAAAATGTGATGTCAACTCAAGATTTACAGCAAGCCCTACAGGAGTCAGGATACCTTTTGTAACAATATGCTTTCGAACTAACCCATGCTTCAGCTAGGACTTTTAAGGGTTATAACATGGCCTGGTTCACGATTTAAGAAACAAAGGATAAAGGCTCAAAATTTATTTGTACCCACCCGCTCTTCGTGATGTTCTTCGATCCTAAACTCAGCTAATCGTGCATTAGATCTCGTTTGAGTCTTCGCTCTGATATTCCAGCGATGGTTTGGATACTGACAATTTATCTTTAAACAGGCAGTCATTTTTTGTTGAGGGTTTGTAGGTGTTGTACCCCAAAATTTGCCCTCCCATGTTCCTCAAGATTTGTTGCTCAAAATGGCTCAAGGGTTGTACAGTCAAGCCACCTCCTAAGGCAGTCAGCTAAAATTAGGGTTTTTGTTCTTTCAGGGAATTTTGGGTTTTCAATGGTTCAATCAAGTCTCATGGGCCTATATACATTCTCAAGCACCTACATGCCAAGTTTCAAGACTCACAGTGCCAATTTGCACAGTCAAAAGCTCCATTTGATCTACAGTCAACTGCAGGGGAAAATGGTCATTTTACAGTCAAAAGTCAGAATTTTTGGTCAACATCTTATTTTGAGTTCACAATCATCATTTGATCAAGTCTTGATCATGATTCCACAAGAATAGCTAAAAAATCATCAAGATGCAAAAGTTACTATTTTTGGACAGTAGAAAAGTCAACTGTACTTTGACAAGGGCATAACTCTTTCATGGTTTGTCAGAAAAATTCTATCCAAAGCTAATTTTGAAGAGGATGCAATCTCCTACAATCCATCTTCACACTCCAAGATCAAGAAATGCTCTCACAAAAAGTTACAAATTTTGACATTATAGGTCAATTTCAAAAGTCAACAAAAGTACACTTTGAGTCAAAGGCCATAACTTGAGATTGGTAAATCCAAATGAAATGGGACCAAAGGAATTGGTTAGAGGACTTCAAGAGCTTTCCAAAATGTCCAAGAACATGGTCATATGATCAAAATTGAGCAAGTTGTGCATTGGAGAAGTTGGGAAATTTTCATGAATTTGCAAAAGTCAACTTTGCTCAAAACACCTTCTTTTTGCTAATGGGCATCAAATCTCTTCTTGAAACTTCACCCATGACCTATGCACGACCCACCAAGCTGAATTGGATTTATTTTCTTATTTTTTTGATTAATTGGATTTTTAATACATATTAATTCATTTAATTAATTTAAATCATAAGAAAATACAAGATTTGATTTTTAAATCAATTTGTGAAGCAAATATGATCAAAACATGCTGGCAAATTCGTGCACAAGTCAAAGATACAAAAAAATCCAAATTTGGCAACATTGTTCAATCATGAAAAATCAAGAATATTTGATTTTCAATCAAAGATTTTAACATCAATGCACATGGATATTGGCCCAACTTTTTAACCTAATTTGATTCTCCTATATATATGCAAGCAAACCATGACCTAAGAGACGATTGAAAGCTGCAGAAACGGACTTGTCAAATTCAAGAATTTCCAAGAAAACTAAAAACCTGTTCTTGCAACCTAGGCTAATTCAAGGCGTTTTAACCATTCAAACATATTGCAGGAGGCACTAGGATTGATTTTCAATCAAATTCAAGCATAAAAGCTCAAGGAATCACGATACACAGTCCCACGGTTTTCACTTTTGATTCCAAATCGTAACTCTTAATTCATATGCATTTAACATGTTTTTGTGATTGATTTGTGTTGCTAGAGATCATACAAAGCTGATAGAATGATTTAATTGAACTGTAATGCCCTGAATCGTGAGATGCCATGATCAAATTTCTAGGGTTTTCAAGCTTTCAAATAGGGCTTTCTGAACCAGGAAAAATTGGGACCAGTGAGATACATGGCTGACATCGTGAGACCAAGACGAACAAAACCTATACCTCATGAAATATTTATGTTCACTGTGTGTCTAATCGCTATTTTTCCTTGCAGGAGGTAGTGGAGGTTAAAAACCCCCGCTATCTGATTCTAGTTATACAGGAAAAAGGTTGAAGACGATGATGTGTTGATATCTGGTTGGCCAATTTGAAAAGCGCGCGTTATTTTTTTATTTTACAGCATATTGATTAGTTTCCCCATATAATAATTGTCTCTTATTCCAATAACAAATAAAGCAGCTTAGTGGAGTGGTTGGTGCGTTGGCCTGGAAGTATTGGGACTTGGGTTCGAATCCCAGGTCCCCCCGAAGCATTTATTCCCTTTTTTCTTTGTATGTTCACATGCAGGTTTCAAAAGATGGTCCACTGTGCACCTCTAACCTCAAAATGCCAGATGTCTCCAAATTCAAATCCAATGGCCAGAATGGAGTCCTCACCATAGTCTCCAGTCAACGCACATGCATGGGGTGGCCATAGTCAAAGCAGGCTTGGGTATTATTGGGCCATAAAATTCCAGAATCACCTCCTAATTTGGGCCAACACCCCCCTGGGTTTACTTCTTTTTCTTCTTTTATATTTTTTATTTAAATTGTTTTTTTTACTATTATTAATTATTATTATTATTACTTAATTAACCAAATAATTATTTTTCCTAATAAAAATCAGAAAACATAAAAAAAATATAATATTTTTATTTATTAGATTTAATTAGTTATTTTGTAAATAAATAAGTAATTAATTAACTTAGTTTTAATTAGGTTAATCCTAACTTTTTTGGCAATAATTTAAAATCAATGTAGAATTAGGGTTTTTAATAACTTTTGACCATCTTTTATTTCCTTAAAACCTTCAAAAAAAACCAAAAATATTTCTTTTCATTAATTAGTTAGTTTAGGTTTAACTAAATGCCAAAAAATAAAATCTCTTTCTTTCTCAAAAAAGGGTCAAAACCCTAAAAACTCTTCGATTCAATTTTCCTCGCGCGTATTATTTTTGATTCATATTTTTATCCATATTATGTAATTGTTCCGATGATGTAATAGCTTTAATTAGGACCTTTTTATCGCTTTCATTTAATTTCCCGCAATTTACTTTTCAAGGGTTTGTTTTTTGGCGATGTAAATACCTGACGCCTTGTAATAGCTTAGTTTTATTTTCCGCAACCATTAACTGCTAGATGTATGCTAACTAGGCTATGCATGACAAGACTTAACTTAATTTAAAATCAATCGTAGCTCACCATAACATGTACAAAGATAACATAACTGAAACCTAACACACTCGCACATGCCACTCTTAGGGTACGCCTCACTTGGTTGCCTCGACGTGGTCATTGAGTATAGGTTGTTTTAGAGGTCGCCCTCCTGTCTAAAGATCAAAGTTGCCTCGAAACGGTTGCCTCGATAAAAAGTGATCTAAGACATTAGGGTTACCGCTAAGGCGTCCTACCATTGCTTTAGTGACCACACATGTCCCATAATCGAATTGACCCGAAAACTCCAATGACGGTGCTACCTACTTCTCAATAGTGGGATAACACTGTCTAAAGGACATTTACACAGCTTAATTTCTTTTAAGTAGGTAGAGGTTCTTGGGTACTTGCTCTTTCAAAACAAAAATACTTTTTCACACTTACACACTTTTTCAAACCAAGTTTTCAAACAACACTTCATACACTCTTGAGGACAGATACAAGAGTTAAATCGAAGTTTTCAAACAAAACTTTTTCAAAACCCACAAACACAAGAAAAGCAAAACCTTTTGAAAACATAGTGAGCAAGTACCTAAGAGCCCATGGATAACCACAGATAGAAAGGGTGCTAACACCTTCCCTTTCTATAATCTACCTCCTGAACCCGAGAAACATCTCAAAAAGGAATTTTGCTGTGCTTTTGTCCTTTCCTTGTTAGAGAAAATAAAAGACGGTGGCGACTCTTGCTTACCGTGACATTTTGCGAAACGCAAACGCGAACCAGCATTCCAAAACAGTCAGTTCTCATTCCCACCGATCACAGAACTGGCGACTCTGCTGGGGATATTTAAAAGTGAGGTGTACCTTAGGATTAGATCACTATGTTTTCAATTGTATGCCTTGTATGCTTTAAAATTTGTGGGCTTGTATCGGAGTTTCATAGATCCTAACCCGGATCTGGGGGTACCCTTTTTTTAGGTAAGTAGCAATAAACTGTAAGGGATCTGTCCGGCGTAGACCGACACGGATGAAGCAGTAGCTACGTTGGTGTGACACCTTGGTCTGTACCGATATCCCTTGTGTTGGAACGAGGAGAATATGGGTCTTCTGAGGAGTCATTAAGCACCAACTGACCTTAGAACCTTAAATTGACCAACTTAGCCATAGAACAGTAGCAGTATGCTACACTCATTGAGACTAAACTCTCGCGATGGTTCCGACCGCAAGAAAAGGTTTCCAAACTGGAATTATGACCGATTGAGGGTAGTCAGTGATATTGAGATCCTCTAGAACCCGGTTACTATTTTCTAGGACAGGTCTTAACCAACTGAACTGAAAGAGGGTAGTGCCTAAACTTCATGCCAGCCTGAAATCTAAGGGCTCTTTTGTGTGACTTGTGTGCCTTCAAACTTGAACTACTTGCACATTCTTGTTATCTGACAACATGAGTTCCTTGCAGGTTTTTGTTTACAGTCCTTATCCAACAATTTGGATTTATAACAGGGCTTGCTTACATTACCTCACACGCATAGCATACACATCATAACATCATACCATAGCATTTCCTTAACCATTTCAAGGATCTCAAGGGTTTGTGATGCAGGTCATGATGAGCCAGACGGCAAACAAGGGGCAAAGGGGATTTATTTTCCTCTAGCCAAGGTTGTCCAGAAATCCAAGCACGATAACTTGAGTCAGGGGCTATGACCCACTCGATATGGTGAGCTTGACTCTTGAAGAAGGACTCTCAGCAACATGAAGTTCTTTCAACCGAGCTACCAAATTCAGATTCTAACAGTTTCCTGTTTACCCCGCGAGATCCTTGAAAACATTGCATACATACATATCATTGCATAACAGGTCACCCTTTACAAGTCTCTCATATTCTCGCTGTTTATTTCAGCAATGGCTCTCCAACAAGACAACCAGGATCTTCATACTCAAGAGACTCAGTTCAGGGAAATCTTCCTAAACCTATCCAAGGGGAAGGAAGAGTTAAGAACACTCCTCATGGGGAATTTGGTCAAGAAAAGTCCTGAAGACAATAAGGACGAACGGCTGAAACATTTACAAGCTGAGGTAGATGCAATGAGAACCCAGATGCTGGGGAAGATGGCTCTTATCCAAGGCTTAGCTCGGGAGCAAGAAGAGTTGAGAACCATGATCAACCAGCTTCATCCAGAGAGATACAACAGTATGAAGCAAATAGTCAAGGCTGAGGATCAAGTCATTAATCAACTTCCGAGAAGTCAAAGGTTTGGGTTGATGAAGAATAGACCTCTCCAGGCTGCTACTACCTCACAGGTCCAACAACAACCTTGCCATAAGCAACAGGTTACTCAGAGGCCATTTACCAAGCTCAACATACCGCTATCCCAAGCTTTGCAACACCTGTTGAAATTGAATCTGGTGGCGTTGGTAGGACCTCATCTGAATCCTAAGACTTCTTCACCCAATTACAATCCTGATGCGAGGTGTGCATACCATTCTAACAGTCTGGGGCATGATACTGACGACTGTTGGAAGTTGAGGTACAAAATTCAAAACCTGATTGATGAAGGAACATTGGAATTCACACAAGATGGTCAGGTTGAGTTCTTCTACCATCCTCCAAGGTTCACCATTTGAAGTGACAAGTACCGAGACGAGAAGACTTTTGTTCATTAGGATTTTCAAGTTGTAATTTTCTTTAGATTGTTCAAACAATTATTATAATGTCAAACTCTTTTATTTCATTAATGCATTGCATATGTCTGTTTTGAATCAATCCATTCGCGTTCACTATATTCAAATTCTTTCATTTTTTGTGATGTTCAACTCTCGATTAAAAAGTTCTAAACCTTTTGAGGGAGGATGACGAAAATGATACCACGATCTTTACAGTATGCTTTTGAATAGACCCCGCTGATGAGGTACAGGCATTGTTTCAAATCCTAAACAGTGGAGTTATAAGGAAGATAATCCCTAGTTAACCCCTTTGAGCCAAAGAAGTTGGAGTTTTTCTTTTCACGCAAAAATTAAAACCCTTAATTATAACTTGGGGCAGGGTAGTTTTCTCAGTTGATCCAGGTGCACAATGAATGGCATCAAAGAAGTCCTTCCGAGACAAAAGACGGTGATGGTTCCGTATAATCGTAAGGACAGGCAGTCATTGTCTCTCAAAATAAAAGCCCAATAAGTCAAAACCTATGAAGGAGACTTACAAAAACTGGGGCATCCTGCTGACTGTAATCATAAAAGAAACAGTTCAGACAAAAAGACAGGGATAACACAATAAAAAAGGAAGAGGTCCTACAAACCCTCAACAAAAATAAATGACTGCCTGGTCAAAATAAACTATCAGTATCCGAACCATCACCGGAATATCAGAGCAAAGACTCAAACAGGACCTAAATGCACGATTAGCTGAGTTTAAGATTGAAGAACATCACGAAGAACGGGTGGGTACAAATAAAATTTAAGCCTTTATCCTTTGTTTCTTAAACCGTGAACCAGGCCACGTTATGACCCTTAAAAAGTCCTAGCTGAAGCATGGGTTAGTTCGAAAGCATACTGTTACAAAAGGTATCCTGACTCCTGTAGGGCTTACTGTAAAATCCCGAGTTGACATCACATTTTACAAAAATTCACTTGTTTTATTAAAAACTGCATTTTCAAAAAAACTTCAAGACAGACATAAGCTTTGCATTCTTAAAATAACGTTGTTTGCATATGGCTATTTGTTCAAACAGCAGAGAAATTCGCACGACGAATATCTAGTGAACAAAAAACCTTCTCAACAAAAAGGATCACATCAAATGGAAAAACACTTCCAATCAAGGGGCACGACATGAGCATTGTCTATCATCTGGGGAAGTCAAGTCAAGATTCAAGGAATCTCTTAAAATGTCAAATAGCCAGGGGCAAATCTCCGCCTGAGTCACTTGGGGCACTGAACATGAATTCCAGCAACGAATCTTGCACGATCAAACATCTTCTGGTAGTATGGCAATGCAACACTACTGACAGTGACAACTCCCTACACTCTGAGAATGTGGACATAGTCAAAAAAGTACTATGCATAATCAAAGACCCGCTAGGTCGACTGGCCTAGGCAAAAATAAGGGCTTCCCGGCGAACCAAAAGGGTTCGAGCAAAAATAAGGGATGAAAAAAGAATCTGTACACCCGGCAAGTCGAAAACCTGAAAAGGAAGCTTGGGCAAAAAAGGGTATCCGGATGGACTGAAAACCCGAAAGGGCGGTCCAGGCAAAAATTAGGGATCAAAGCGTACGACTATGTCTCGCCATCTCGTCACTAGACTACCAGAAGAAGATTTGTCAATCGGCAGTTATCAAGCACCTCATATGCCTTCTTCTCCCGCAGAAACTGGGGCAATAAGAATTGTCTGAACTGTACAAGCTGCTCTGTCCACCAAGGTACCAAGGTAGGTTCGGCTGAAGAATATGACCGAGATACCTTCACTCCCCGCAGAGTAAGACAGTAATGGAAGCTCTCCCCACTGAGACTTGCAACTATGAACAAATCAGTAATACTCTCCCCAAGCAGAGTTGGTCTACCATCAGCCCTAAAAAAGGTTGGGTATCCCCAGTAGATCTTAATATTCCCCAGCGGAGTATACAGATATTCCTCAGCAAGTATCCCCGGCAGTCTTAATATTCATCAACGAAATATAAGAATGTTCCCCGGCGGAATACAAGATACCCCCAGTAGAGCCATTTCCCAGCGCAGTCTAAAAAAGCTTCCCCGCCAGAGTTGAATCATCTTCCCCAGTATATTCTAGAAGCTTGTCCCCTGCAGAATACAAATGCATCTCCTCAGCCAAATTCAGAGGTTACACCCACAATAGTCTAACTGGGTTATCCTCAGCAAGTTGCAACTGAAAGATCATCCCCAACGAAGTTCTTTCTATCCCCAACGGAGTTCATCATCAAAATCCCCAACAGAGCTTATCAACGGAGTCCCCAACAGAGTTATCGTTAAAATCTCAGCGAAGTACTTCTTCCCCACAGAGTAATTTCCCGCAGAGTCATATCTTCACCAGGTTTATTCCCTAACAGAGTCATCTTCTCCTACAGGTTTATTCCTTCAATCATCTTCGTGCATCATCCCCAGTGGAAACGAAGAATTCAACCAGACTCTTCAATATCAGCCCAAGATTTAACAAACTCCCCGACATTTGTCAAGGATTTATTTTCCCAGACGAAAATACATTCATAAACATATCACATTTCACATCTCCTAGTTACATACATGATAAAGTGCATACGACACGACCTCATTTATTCTGGAGAACATCATGACATCATGCATCTCATACATCATGACATTGCATACAACTAACGTTTGGCCCTTTTCAGGAAAGGGACAATCCAAAGATGGCTACCCATCAACCTTCTTAAGTTCCAGATTAATACCTGTAACTAGCCAGGAAAATATCTGTGGACGACTGATTGTAGGTTAATACCTGAAACCAGCCAAGAAAACTATCTACATGAAGAGATTGAAGATTAATACTTGTAACAGGCCAGGAAACTATCTTTCTTTCTCAGGTCAGAGATTAATACCTGAAACCAGACAGGACAACTATCTCATCGGCCAACCTTTTCAAGTTCCAGATTAATACCTGTAACTAACCAGGAAAATATCTGTGGACGATTGATTGTAGGTTAATACCTGAAACCAGCCAGGAAAACTATCTACATGAAGAGATTGAAGATTAACACCTGTAACAGGCCAGGAAACTATCTTTCTTTCTCAGGTCAGAGATTAATACCTGAAACCAGACAGGACAACTATCTCATCGGCCAACCTTTTCAAGTTCCAGATTAATACCTGTAGCAAGCCAGGAAAATTATATGTGGACGATTGATTGTAGGTTAATACCTGAAACCAGACAGGAAAACTATCTACATGAAGAGATTGAAGATTAACACCTGTAACAGGCCAGGAAACTATCTTTCTTTCTCAGGGCAGAGATTAATACCTGAAACCAGACAGGACAACTATCTCATCGGCCAACCTTCTCAAGTTCCAGATTAATACCTGTAGCAAGCCAGGAAAACTATCTGTGGGCGATTGATTATAGATTATTACCTGAAACCAGCCAGGAAAACTATCTACGTTATGAGATTGAAGATTAATACCTATAGCAAGCCAGGAAAACTATCTTTCTTTCTCGGGTCAGAGATTAATACCTGAAACCAGACAGGACAACTATTTACTCGACCAGCTCAAATCACCCCCAATACAATTCAAAGGCGCTCCAGACATGGACGCCATGCTGGCAATCATCCAGTTCCAGCTTATAGATACAGTCTAGCATTCACCTCTGGATGGCATCTTTAAGCCCATCTCCACAACTATCCATTACATTTCCAGATGGCATCTATAAGCCCATCCCCGACAAGATTCTGTCACATCTTCAGATGGCATCTATAAGCCCATCCTTCTACCAACAATCTCCCAAATGGCATCTGTAAGCCCATTCCCGACATCACACTGCTGATACTACACCATGCGAGTGCAAATTTCTGGGCACTTTAGTGTTCAATCATCTTCCACCTTTGGATCACAAAAGGCACGCAAGCCAATCTACATCTTCAGGTTTAAGAAGATTGAACAGGGGCAACTGTTGTACCCCAAAATTTTCCCTCCCATGTTCCTCAAGATTTGTTGCTCAAAATGGCTCAAGGGTTGTACAGTCAAGCCACCTCCTAAGGCAGTCAGCTGAAATTAGGGTTTTTGTTCTTTCAGGGAATTTGGGGTTTTCAATGGTTTAATCAAGTCTCATGGGCCTACATATATTCTCAAGCACCTACATGCCAAGTTTCAAGACTCACAGTGCCAATTTGCACAGTCAAAAGCTCCATTTGATCTACAGTCAACTGCAGGGGCAAAATGGTCATTTTACAGTCAAAAGTCAGAATTTTTGGTTAACATCTTATTTTGAGTTCACAATCATCATTTGATCAAGTCTTGATCATGATTCCACAAGAATAGCTCAAAAATCATCAAGATGCAAAAGTTATTATTTTTGGACAACAGAAAAGTCAATTGTACTTTGACAAGGGCATAACTCTTTCATGGTTTGTCAGAAAAATTCCATCCAAAGCTCATTTTGAATAGGATGCAATCTCCTACAATCCATCTTCACACTCCAAGATCAAGAAATGCTCTCACAAAAAGTTACAAATTTTGACATTATAGGTCAATTTCAAAAGTCAACAAAAGTACACTTTGAGTCAAAGGCCATAACTTGAGATTGGTAAATCCAAATGACATGGGACCAAAGGCATTGGTTAGAGGACTTCTAGAGTTTTCCAAAATGTCCAAGAACACAGTCATATGATCAAAATTGAGCAAGTTGTGCATTGGAGAAGTTGGGAAATTTTCATGAATTTGCAAAAGTCAACTTTGCTCAAAACACCTTCTTTTTGCTAATGGGCCTCAAATCTCTTCTTGAAACTTCACCCATGACCTATGCACGACCCACCAAGCTGAATTGGATTTATTTTCTTATTTTTATTGATTAATTGGATTTTTAATACATATTAATTCATTTAATTAATTTAAATCATAAGAAAATACAAGATTTGATTTTTAAATCAATTTGTGAAGAAAATATGATCAAAACATGCTGGCAAATTCGTGCACAAGTCAAAGATACAAAAAAAATCCAAATTTGGAAACATTGTTCAATCATGAAAAATCAAGAATATTTGATTTTCAATCAAAGATTTTAACATCAATGCACATGGATATTGGCCCAGCTTTTTAACCTAATTTGATTCTCCTATATGTATGCAAGCAAACCATGACCTAAGAGACGATTGAAAGCTGCAGAAACGGCCTTGTCAAATTCAAGAATTTCCAAGAAAACTAAAAACCTGTTCTTGCAACCTAGGCTAATTCAAGGCGTTTTAACCATTCAAACATATTGCAGGAGGCACTAGGATTGATTTTCAATCAAATTAAAGCATAAAAGCTCAAGGAATCACGATACACAGTCCCACGGTTTTCACTTTTGATTCCAAATCGTAACTCTTAATTCATATGCATTTAACATGTTTTTGTGATTGATTTGTGTTGCTAGAGATCATACAAAGCTGATAGAATGATTTAATTGAACTGTAATGCCCTGAATCGTGAGATTCCATGATCAAATTTCTAGGGTTTTCAAGCTTTCAAATAGGGCTTTCTGAACCAGGAAAAATTGGGACCAGTGAGATACATGGCTGACATCGTGAGACCAAGACGAACAAAACCTATACCTCGCGAAATATTTATGTTCACTGCGTGTCTAATCACTATTTTTCCTTGCAGGAGGTAGTGGAGGTTAAAAACCCCCGCTATCTGATTCTAGTTATACAGGAAAAAGGTTGAAGACGATGATGTGTTGATATCTGGTTGGCCAATTTGAAAAGCGCGGGTTATTTTTTTATTTTACAGCATATTGATTAGTTTCCCCATATAATAATTATCTCTTATTCCAATAACAAATAAAGCAGCTTAGTGGAGTGGTTGGTGTGTTGTCCTGGAAGTATCGGGACTTGGGTTCGAATCCCAGGTCCCCCCAAAACATTTATTCCTTTTTTTCTTTGTATGTTCACATGCAGGTTTCAAAAGATGGTACACTGTGCACCTCTAACCTCAAAACGCCAGATGTCTCCAAATTCAAATCCAATGGCCAGAATGGAGTGCTCACCATAGTCTCCAGTCAACGCACATGCATGAGGTGGCCATAGTCAAAGCAGGCTTGAGCATTATTGGGCCATAAAATTCCAGAATCACCTCCTAATTTGGGCCAACACCCCCCTGGGTTTACTTCTTTTTCTTCTTTTATATTTTTTATTTAAATTGTTTTTTTACTATTATTAATTATTATTATTATTACTTAATTAACCAAATAATTATTTTTCCTAATAAAAATCAGAAAACATAAAAAAAATATAATTTTTTTATTTATTAGATTTAATTAGTTATTTTGTAAATAAATAAGTAATTAATTAACTTAGTTTTAATTAGGTTAATCCTAACTTTTTTGGCAATAATTTAAAATCAATGTAGAATTAGGGTTTTTAATAACTTTTGACCATCTTTTATTTCCTTAAAACCTTCAAAAAAAACCAAAAATATTTCTTTTCATTAATCAATTAGTTTAGGTTTAACTAAATGCCAAAAAATAATAAAATCTCTTTCTTTCTCAAAAAAGGGTCAAAACCCTAAAAACTCTTCGATTCAATTTTCCTCGTGCGTATTATTTTTTATTCATATTTTTATCCATATTATGTAATTGTTCCGAGGATGTAATAGCTTTAATTAGGACCTTTTTATCGCTTTCATTTAATTTCCCACAATTTACTTTTCAAGGGTTTGTTTTTTGGCGATGTAAATACCCGACGCCTTGTAATAGCTTAGTTTTATTTTCCGCAACCATTAACTGCTAGATGTATGCTAACTAGGATATGCATGACAAGACTTACCTTAATTTAAAATCAATCGTAGCTCACCATAACATGTACAAAGATAACATAACTGAAACCTGACACACTCGCACATGCCACTCTTAGGGTACGCCTCACTTGGTTGCCTCGACGTGGTCATTGAGTATAGGTTATTTTAGAGGTCGCCCTCCTGTCTAAAGATCAAAGTTGCCTCGAAACAGTTTCCTCGATAAAAAGTGATCTAAGACATTAGGGTTACCGCTAAGGCATCCTACCATTGCTTTAGTGACCACACATGTCCCATAATCGAATTGACCCGAAAACTCCAATGACGGTGCTACCTACTTCTCAATAGTGGGATAGCACTGTCTAAAGGACATTTACACAGCTTAATTTCTTTTGAGTAGGTAGAGGTTCTTGGGTACTTGCTCTTTCAAAACAAAAATACTTTTTCACACTTACACACTTTTTCAAACCAAGTTTTCAAACAACACTTCATACACTCTTGAGGACAGATACAAGAGTTAAATCGAGTTTTCAAACAAAACTTTTTCAAAACCCACAAACACAAGAAAAGCAAAACCTTTTGAAAACATAGTGAGCAAGCACCTAAGAGCCCGTGGATAACCACGGATAGAAAGGGTGCTAACACCTTCCCTTTCTATAATCTACCTCCTGAACCCGAGAAACATCTCGAAAAGGAATTTTGCTGTGCTTTTGTCCTTTCCTTGTTGGAGAAAATAAAAGACGGTGGCGACTCTTGCTTACCACAATATTTTGCGAAATGCAAACACGAACCAGCATTCCAAAACAGTCAGTTCTCATTCCCACCGATCACAGTAGGACCTCTTTCTTTTTATTTTATTATCCCTGCCTTTTTCCTGAAATGTTTCTTTTTGTGATTGCCGTCAGCAGGATGCCCCAGTTTTTCTTCTTAAGTCTCCTTCATAGGTTTTGACTTGATGGGCTTTTATTTCGAGAGATAATGACTGCATGTCCTTACGATTATACGGAACCATCACCGTCTTTTGCTTTGGAAGAACTTCTTTGTTGCCATTCATTGTGCACCTGAATTAACTGAGAAAACTACCCTGCCCCAGGTTATAATTAAGGGTTTTAATTTGTGAAAAGAAAAACTCCAACTTCTTTGGCTCAAAGGGGTTGACGAGGGATTATCTTCCTTATAACTCCACTGTTTAGGATTTGAAACAATGACTGTACATCGTCAGCAGGGTATGTTCAAAAGCATATTGTAGAGATTTTGGTATCATTTTCGTCATCCTCCCTCTAAAGGCTGTGAATTTTTTTTTAATCGAGAGTTGATCATCACAAAAATGAAAACAATTTGAATATAGTGAATACAAATGGATTGATTCAAAACAGACATATGCAATGCATTGATAAAGTAATAAAGTTTGACATGAATAAATGTTCGAACAATCAAAATAAAATTACAACTTGAAAATTCTAATGAACAAAAAGTCTTCTCGTCTCAGTACTTGTCACTTCAAATGGTGAACCTTAGGGGATGGCAAAAGAATTCAATCTGACCGTGTTGTGTGAGTTCCAATGCTCCTTCATCAATCAGGTCTTGAATTTTGTTTCTCAACACGCAACAGTTGTTAGTATCATGCCCCGGGCTGTTGGAGTGATATGTACACCTTGCATCAGGATTGTACCTTGGGGAGGCTATGTGGGGATTCTTAGGAGGGTCCCTTAACGTCACCAGATTCAATCTCAACAGGTGTTGTAAAGCTTGAGGCAGCAGCATGTTGAGCTTGGTAAGTTGCCTCTTGGGTGTATCCGGCTTACTCTGATTAACCCATTGTTCTTGGCGAGGTTGTTGTTGGACCCGTGAGGTAGCAACAACTTGGAGAGGTCCATTCTTTACCAAAGCAAACCCTTGTCTTCTTGGAGGTTGATCAATGGCTTGGTCCCTGGCCTTGACTATTTGCTTCATGCTGTTGTATCTGTCTTGAAGAAGTTGGCTGATAATGGTTCTCAGCTCTTATTATTCCCGAGCTAAGCCTTGGATAAGAGCCATCTGCCCCAGCATCTGGGTTTTCATGGCACTGAATTCAGCTTGCAGTTGTTCCAGCCGTTCGTCCTTATTGTCTTCAGGACTTTTCTTGACCAAGTTCCTAACAAGGAGTGTTTTTAACTCTTCCTGCCCCTTGGATAGGTTTAGGAATACGTCACTGAACTGAGCTTCTCGAGTTTGAATATCTTGGTTGTCTGGTTGGAAAGCCATTGCTGAAATAAACAACGAGAACATGAGAGACCTGTACTAGGAGACCTGTTATGAAATGATATGTATGATATATGTATGCAATGTATTCAAGGATCTCGCGGGGTAAACAAGAAACTGTTAGAATTTGAATTTTGCAGCTTTGCTTGAGGAAACTTTGTGTCGTCAAGAGTCCTTCTTCAAGAGTCAAGCTCACTATATCGAGTGGGTCATAGCCCCCGACTCAAGTTATCGTGTTTTGATCTCTAGACGACATTGGCTAGAGGAAAATAAATCCCCTTGCCCCTTGCTAGACATTTGGTTCATCATAACCTGCATCACAAACCCTTGAGATCCTTGAAATGGTTAAGGAAATGTTAAGGCATGATGTTATGATGTGCATGCTATGCGTTTAAGCAAAAGTGAAAGGTGATGTAAGTGAAACCTGCAATAAATCCAGACTATTGGATAAGGACTGTAAGCAAAACCTGCAAGGAACTCATGTTGTCAGATGACAAGAATGTGTAAGTAGTTCAAGTTTGAAAGCACACAAGTCACACAATAGCCCTTAAATTTCAGGCTGGCATGGAGTTTAGGTACTACCCTCTTTCAGTTCAGTTGGTTTAAAACTTGTCCTAAAAATAGTAACCGGGTTCTAGAGGATCTCAATATCACTGACTACCCTCGATCGATCATAATTCCAGTTTAGCAACATTTTCTTGCGGCTGGAATTATCGCGAGAGTTTAGTCTCAATGAGTGTAACATACTGCTACTGTTCTATGGCCAAGTTGGTCAATTTAAAGGTTCTAAGGTCAGTTGGTGCTTAATGACCTCTTAGCATACCCATATTCTCCTCGTTGCGCCACAAGGAATATCGGTACATACTAAAGTGCCACACCAACGTAGCTACTGCTTCAACCGTATCAGTCTACGCCCTACAGTTCCCTCATAGTTTATTGCTACTTACCTAAAGGGTATCCCCCAGATCCGGGTTAGGATCTATAGTAACTCCGATACAAGCCCAAAAATATAAAGCATACAAGTCAAGCAATTGAAAACATTATGAACTATTCCTAAGGTACACCCCACTTATAAGCGTCCCCAGGAGAGTCGCCAGTTCTGTGATGCGGTGGGAAGAACTGACTGTTTTTTGGAATGCTGGTTTGTGTTTTGCGTTTTGTTTTCGCAAAATGTCGTGGTAAGCAAGAGTCGCCATCGAATTTTATTTTATCCAACAAGGAAAGGAAAAAAGCACAGAAAAATTCCTGTTTCGAGATATTTCTCGGGTTCGGGGGGTAGATTATAGAAAGGGAAGGTGTTAACACCCTTTCTATCCGTGGTTATCCACTGGCTCTTAGGTACTTGCTCAATTGTTTTCAAAATTGCTTTCTTTGTGTTTGTGGGTTTTAAATTTTTTTTATTTGAAACTTCGATTTAACTCTTGCTTCTATCCTCAAAAGTGTAATGAAGTGTTTTTGAAAACTTTGTTCGAAAAGGAGTGTAAGTGTGAAAAGTTTTGTTTTGAAAGAGCAAGTATCTAAGAACTAATCTATCTACTCGAAAAAGGAATCGTTCTATGCTAATTTCCTTTAGACAATGCTATCCCACTATTAGTGAGTAGGTAGCATCGTCGTTGGAGTTTGAGGGTCAATTCGAATTAGGGACTTACGGTCACCAAAGTAATGTTAGGATGCTTTAGCGGTAACCCTAATGTCTTAGATCATTTGTTTTGAGGCAACAATATCCGAGGCGACCGTTTCGAGGCGACTATGATCTTTTAGACAGGAGGGCGACCTCTAAAGTGACCTATACTCAATGACTGCGTACGAAGGCAACCAAGTGGGGTGTACCCTAAGAGTGCGCATGTACGAGTGTGTCGTTTTCAGTTATTTTTGTCTTTGTACATGTTAATGGTGATCTAAATTTATTTTAGGTTAAAACATTAAATTGTGGAATTTAAATTACAAGGCGTCGGGTATTTACATCGCCAAAGACAAACCCTTTAAAAATAAATAAAGCGATAAAAAATAAATAAAAATCCTATTAAGCTTTTTGTTGTACCCCAAAATTTGCCCTCCCATATTTCTCAAGACATGTCAAGAATAATCTCCAAGTTGTTCAAGATGGCTCAAGAGTTGGACAGTCAAATCACCTCCTAAGGCAGTTAATTCAAAATTAGGGTTTTGTGTTGCATCAAGGTCCTCACATCCAAATGACCTCAAATGCTCCCCAATGTCCTAATATGTTCTTAAGTTCATCCATGACAAATTTCAAGCCTTGCAGAGGAAGTTTGGTCAGTCAATTGCTCAAGAAGTCCAAAAATCGACTGTGCTAGGGCAAAAGTCAACTGTGACCCAAATACAGTCAAACCTCAAGATTTTTTGTCAAAATTCTAATTTTGAAGGATAATTCATCATTTGATCAAGGGTTGATCATGATTCATCAAGGATTGCTCAAGATTCATCAAGATTCAAAAGTTGCTAAATTAGGGTTTTGCAGGAAAAGTCAACTCAACTTTCACCAACCATAACTTTCTCATACTTTATGAGAAATGACCCATCAAAATATCAATTTGAAGAGGATGCAATTTCATACAATCCATCTTCACACCCCAAGATCAATAAATGCACTCACAAGAAGTTACAAATTTGGACATTATAGGTCATTTTTGAAAGTCAACAAAAACACCTTTTTTGCCAAAGCTTATAACTTGAGCATGGAAGATAAAAATGAGATGAGACCAAAAGGTTTGGTTATAGGACATCTCAAGGTTTCTAAAAAGTCCAAGAACACCTCCAAAAGTTCAAAATTGAAGAAGTTATGCATTGTTGAAGTTGGGCATTTTTCCAAAATGGCCAAAAGTCAACTATCCCCAAAACTTTGTTGAATTTTGTTTTCAGGTAATCTCATGCAACGCCCAAGATGCAGCTCACCATATGCCCTTATCCAGATGCTAGACAGGTGGTTTCAGATCAGATCCAGGGGCCCAGATTGCACGCTCATCATACTCCCTGGTCAAAGACACGCATTGGATTCCAAAAGTCAAGTAGGCTGAACGCTTTTGGGCCTGGAAATTGCCAAGCATACACCCAGATTCAGGCCCAAACCCCCTTTGGTTATTTCTTTTCTTTTAACATTTTATTTATTTACTTATTTTATTTTATTATTCTTAATTAATTATTAACCCAATAATTTTTCTCATAAAATCAGAAAACCTAAAAAATAATATTTTTATTAATTCCATTAATTTCATTATTTATTTTTGTAAATAAACTTTAATTAATTTATTTAGTTTAAATAGCTTTAACATTAATATTTTTACAATAAATTAAAATTAATGTAGAATTAGGCTTTTTAATAATTTTAATCATTCTTATTTTATTTCCTTAAAAATAAAACCCAAAAATATTTTCATTCAATTAATTAATTAATTAATTAATTAACTTAGATTTAATTTCCATTTTAATTCAAAATAACAAAAAATATCTCTCTTTCTTAAAAAAGGGTCAAAACCCTAAGATACGCCGATTTAATTTTCTCGCACGCGTTTCATCTTTTATCCAATAATGTAATTGCTTCGGGAATGTAATAGTTTTAAATTAGGACTTTATTTATTTATCGCTTTTATTTACTTTCCGCTATTTAAATTAAAGGGTTTGTCTTTGGCGATGTAAATACCCGACGCCTTGTAATAGCTTAGATTTAATTTCCCGCAATTTAATTTCCGCACAATATTAACTGTTAGATGTTTGATAACTAGGCAATGCATGACCAAATCAATCTTTAATCTAAAATCAACTTAGCTCACTCATGACATGTATAAAGATAAAATTAACCGAAATAACACACTCGCACATGTGCACTCTTAGGGTACACCTCGCTTGGTTGCCTTCGAACATGGTCATTGAGTATAGGAAGTTTTAGAGGTCGCCCTCTTGTCCAAAGATCATAGTTGCCTCGAAACGGTTGCCTCGGAAAAATGATCTAGGATATTAGGGTTACCGCTAAGGCATCCTAACGTTGCTTTAGTGACCCCATGTCCCTTAATCGAATTGACCCGAAAACTCCAACGACGGTGCTACCTGCTCCTCAATAGTGGGATAGCATTGTCTAAAGGACACTTGTATAGATTAATTCCTTTTTGAGTAGGTAGATGGTTCTTAAGTACTTGCTCCTTTTAAAACAAAACAAAACTTTTCACACTCACACTCCTTTCAAACAAAAACTCTTTTCAAACCCACAAACACAAAGAAAAGCAATTTTTAAAAACACAATGAGCAAGTACCTAAGAGCCCGTGGATAACCACAAATAGAAAGGGTGCTAACACCTCCCCTTTCTATAATCTATCTCCCGAACCCGAGAAATATCTCAAAAAAGAATTTTTTCTGTGCTTTTGTCCTGTCCTTGTTGGATAAAATAAAAGACGGTGGCGACACTTGCCTACCGCGACATTTTGCAAAAACAAACGCAAAACGCGAACTAGCATTCCAAAAATAGTCAGTTCTATTCCCACCGATCACAGAACTGGCGACTCTGCTGGGGAAATATAATAAGTGAGGTGTACCTTAGGATTAGATCATTATGTTTTCAATTGTATGTTTTGTATGCTTTAATTTTGTGGGCTTGTATCATAGTTCTATAGATCCTAACCCAGATCTGGAGATACCCTTTAGGTAAGTAGCAATAAACTGTGAGGGATCTGTACGGCGTAGATCGATACGGATGAAGCAGTAGCTACATTGGTGTGGCACTTTAGTCTGTACCGATATCCTTTGTGTTGGAACGAGGAGAATATGGGTCTTCTAAGGGGTCATTAAGCACCAACTGACCTTAGAACCTTAAATTGACCAACTTGGCCATAGAACAGTAGAAGTATGCTACACTCATTGAGACTAAACTCTTGCGATGATTCCGGCCACAAGAAAAGGTTGCTAAACTGGAATTATGACCGATTGAGGGTAGTCAGTGATATTGAGATCCTCTAGAACCCGATTACTATTTTTAGGACAGGTTTAAACCAACTGAACTGAAAGAGGGTAATACCTAAGCTCCATGCCAGCCTGAAATCTAAAGGCTCTTAGTGTGACTTGTGTGCCTTTACCATGTTTTCTTTTTGTGGATACTTGTGGTGTGCCTTTATCATGACATCATAACATTGCATACATCTTGCATAAGGACTAACCTATTTCAAAGACAGGAGGGTTTCATCTTTGCTCTGTTTTGTAGGTCATCATGATGCCCATGCGTAAGAATACCATCAGGATCAACTTTGTCCAAATCCCTACCTTGCTTAAAGAGTTGTTGTCAGGATGCCAGACACTACTTCCTTCATCAGGAGGCATGGTTCTCTTCTCAGTTTGGTTACCTCTAAATTGGACGAACAAATGATGAGTGTCTTGGTCCAGTTTTATGATCCGTTGTACCATTGCTTCACTTTTCAAGACTATCAGCTGGTTCCTACCCTAGAGGAGTTTTCTGAGCTACTCGGTATCTCTGTTTTGGAACAGACTCTGTTTACTGGTTGGGAAAAGACTCTTAGGCCCGAAGAAATTGCTGCAGCCCTTCATTTGACTAAAGAGGAAGTAATGGCTAATTGGGAGACTAGAAGTAGAGCTAAAGGATTTCTGACTAAGTTCTTGGTTGGCAAGGCTAACTACTTCTGGGATAGCCTAGACTTTAAGGCGTTCGAGGATATTCTGGCTCTTTTGATTTATGGCTTGGTACTGTTTCCGAATCCTGACACTTTTGTTGATATTAATGCCATAAAGATCTTCATCTCTCAGAACTCTGTACCCACTCTCTTGGGTGACATTCTTCATCAGCTCTATGCTCGTACCGCCCGAAAGCGGGGAACCTTGATGTGTTGTGCTCCTTTATTATCGAGGTGGTTTATTTTGCACCTCCCTAAGTCAGTATTGGAGAACAAAGAAGGAATGGGCTGGGCTTATAAGGTGATGTCTCTTTCTCATAATGACATTATCTGGACTCTCAAAGGTATGAATGAGGTGACTGTCATTGATCGCTGCGGAGAGTATCCTAATGTTCCATTGCTAGGAACCCATGGAGGAATTTCTTACAACCCATGCTTAGCTCTCCGTCAGTTTGGAAGAGCCAGAAGAAAAGGGACACATGAGATGTTAATGCCTCATATCATCTTTAATTTTCAGGGGGATAACGATGAGCAACGTCGTAGATTCATCAGGGCTTGGGACAGAGTTCACCAATCTGATCTACATGACCTGGTCCTAAAGACTTCTCTGCCAATGGAGCCATATCTCATATGGGTCCGCATCCTTGCCCAGAAGTTAGGTATGCCATATGAAGCCGTCCGGCCTGTCACTCTTGAAGTTGCTAATGAAGAAGGAGTTCTTCCAACCATTCTCCATCCTTATATGCCCACTGACATTGGGGCACTGAAGAGATCTTGGATGCAACTGCGGGAAGAACGGGATTCTTATCGGGAGAAGTTCAATGAGCAGGAGCAGAAGATCCAGAGGTTGACCAGGCAATTAGAGAACGAGCGGATTCTCAATGACTATGTCCGCACTGATAAGAAGAGACCATGGGAGCATTGATGGACTTTTGATGATTTCTTTTACAATTTTTATTTTACTTTTCAGTATTTCCATTCTTGTAACGCCTTAAGGGCAATTTGTTGAACAATTTAAATTTTGAAGTTTAAATCTAATAAAGTGTGTTTCCTTTCTTGTTTACAAATTTGAATCCCGATTGTCTTTGAAATCATAAATCATACGCATTTCATCCCATGCACTTCATAAACAGGTACCCTTTACAGGTCTCTTATCTTCTTCGCTGTTTATTTCAGCAATCATCATGTCTACTGAACCTTCAACTGAGCAAGCTATCAAGGCCCTCCAGGCCCATAATGCCCAATTTCAGGAGTTGTTCATGAATTTAGCTAAAGGTCAGCAGGACCTGAAGACCTTGATTCTGAAAGAGAAGAAGAAGAAGAAGAAGAGGACCATCCTGTTCAACACTGGACACATGTTTGGAAACGGGCTACAGAATGAAGTTGATCTGACCACCTCATCTGGAGGGAAAGATAGTCCACAAGAAAGGAGGGATCCTAGCCCTATGGTCTCCGACAACGAGACAGACTACGATGAAGAGAAGTATCCTCCTGCTGAGGATAAGTACAAACAACTAGAAGACCGTTTGAGCGCTATGGAAATTCAGAAGGTGCCCGGTCTGGACTTCGGAGATCTAGGTCTATCATCTGGGGTGGTGATTCCCCATAAGTTCAAGGCACCTGCCTTTGCTAAGTATGACGGAGTTTCCTGTCCGAAGCTGCACCTCCGGTCATATGTGAGGAAGATCCATCCTTACACTGCTGATAAAAACTTATGGATCCATTTCTTTCAAGACAGTCTCTCAGGGACTCAGCTTGAGTGGTTCTATCAGTTAGATGGAGCCAATATCCGCAGCTGGGAAGATTTGGCTACTGCATTCTATAGGCAGTATCAGTACAACTCCGACCTTGCTCCTACGCATACCCAACTCCAGGGTATGTCAATAGGAACGGGTGAAGGATTTAAAGAGTATGCTCAGAAGTGGAGAGACCTTGCCGGAAGGGTGCAACCACCTTTAGCTGATCGGGAACTTGTTGATATGTTTCTGGGGACCTTGTTTGGTCCATTTTTCAACCACTTGATTGGAAGCTCTTCTGCTGGGTTTACAGATCTTATTTTGACTGCTGAGAGGATTGAGGCTGGTATTAAGGCTGGGAAGATACAGAAGGGTGCCTCGTCGAGCATCGAGAAGAAGCCGTTTAAGAAAGAGTCCAATGTTGTTGTGATACGGTGGGAGAACTGACTTGAGGTTTTGCGTTTGTATTCACACTTGTTCGGTTTAGCAAGAGTCGCCACCGACTTTTTATTTTATTCTAAAGGAAAGGTTAAAAAGTACAGGAAAAACCTTTGAGATGTTTTCGTGGGTTCGAGGGGTAGATTATGAAAAGGGAAGGTATTAGCACCCTTTTCATCCATGGTTATCCATGGGCTCTTAGTTACTTGTTTTAGATCACTTGCCTTGATTTTCAATTGCTTGAAATGGTGCTTTGTGTGTGTGTTTTTGAAAATGTTTTGAAAAATATGCCTTGTCTAGGCAACCCTTGTAACAATTCTTTACTCGAATGTTTTACAAAGGTGTGTGTCTTTTTGAAAAGATGTTTCAAGGTTTTTTGAAAGTTGTTTTGAAAGTTGTGTTGTGGAGTGTGTTTTGAAAGTAGGCAAGGATTTGTTTTGCAAGTTTGATCAAGTAACTAAGAATTGTCTACCCCTAAATTTACTCAAAGATTTTTCTCATGTTTTAACCCTTTTAACAGTATTGTTCCACCATTGTATTTGGTGGACAATCTTGTGTTAGGATGTTAACGGGACGGGCACGGGTCATCGTTTAGACCATGAATGCAATGGTGCCAAGTGTCTTTGGCAATTTGCTTGAGGGACTATGATCATTTTGTTTAGGCAACTTCGAAAGCGTCATCGAGGGACTATGATCATTTGATTTGTTTTTGTTTTGCCAAAGAAACTCAACATGCAAGAATGGCCCATTTTTGAAGGCAACAAGCGGGATTACCCTAGGGGTGCAAGTGTGCATTGTGTTGTTCATTTTCATGCATTTTTGTCTTTGTATTAGTCTAGCTATTTGTTATTTGATTTGCATAAAAACCCTAAGTCTATCATGGCATAATTTGAAAGCTTTTAAATGCGGAAATTTAAAGTATAAGCTATTACAAATAAGTATCCAGGAATGGGGGTACAAATGTTTACAAATGGGGATGAGACTTATCAGGATAGTAGTGTCCAAATAATATTTACAATCAAATTGAATGGTATTCTCAATGTAAAATATAGCAATGTATAAGAATAAAAGCAATGTATCAATTAAGTATTATTATCCTTTTTTGTGTTTATGTTAAATATGTACAAACAAATGTTTTAGTGAAAAGAAAATAAAAATGTTTTAAGTTTAAGAAAATTAATGTTTATGTATTCTAGTTAATGTTTTAGATACAAGAAGTTCTTAAAAGAAAAATATTTTAACTTATTAAAGAAAACCTATTTTTTTTACATATTTTTTAAAATGTGATGAATAAAATAGAAAAAGGACTATTAAAACATTTTTTATACAAAAATTCAATATATTGTTTTCACTTAATAAAAGAATTAATTTAAGTTATATATAAAAAAGAAGAACTAATGTAAAAAAAAAGGATTGATTTATAAACCTAGAAAATAAATAAAAAGAAAGAAATCAAATGGGCTTGGGGGGTTTGTACTTGGCCCAAAATGAGAAAACAAATAGATTCAAGAAAAAAAGAAAAAAAAAGGAAAGGGGGTGTATGCGCCTGAAATCAGTTGGGCTTAGGAAGATGATGGGGAAAAGCCCAAATAGTTTTGACAATTGTTTTAGGGTTTTCAATGTTTTGTTTTATTTCTGGATTAGGGTTACAGGCTTAGAGCGGCATCATTCCCTTCATCGCCTTCTTCGTCTTTCTTAAGCAAGTTTTCTGAGCAAACCTCCGCTCATGGCCACTAGGCGCCACCGTCCGTCTCCTCCCCCCTCTATGGTCAAGCAAGGTGATGTTGTAAGGTAATGATTTCCCATTTATGTCCGTCTTACGCTTTAGGGTTTCAGGTTTCGCATGTTTTTTTTTAATCTTTGACAAATTCTTAACTTTGTGTTATTATTGTTGTGTGAGGTGTGAAAGAAAAGGGAGGAAGAATTATACCTTTGTTGGCTTTTGGAGAAGGAGGAATGGGTTGGAGGCGTGTCTCAGGCGGCCAGGCGGAGGGAGTTTAAAGCTGTGAGCTTTGCTGGAAATCTAGTACTTGTATCTTTTGTTAGGTTCTATGATGATAGCCCTGAAAACCCTAGCTCAAACATTTCTGAAACTTCTTTTCCTCTTCTGCTTATTTGAACGCTTGCCTCTGAATACTTGTTGTTGAAATGTTGATGCTGTTGAACCTTGTTGTTCTGATATTGATGATCTTGATGATTTTGATATCTGAGTTGCCTTATTGTCGTTGTTGGCCCTATGATGAAGTCATTCTGAGGGTGGTTGTTTTTGTGGCTTGGATATTTGGATGTGTTAATGTTGTACAGTTTGTTGGGGTTTATGCTGTATTGGTACAGGCTTGTGTTTTGGATTTGGCTTTTGTTTGTTAACGGCTTGCTTGAAGCAAGTTTTATGCAGGCAAGCAGTTTTGAAATTGTAACAGGTTTGTATGGCTTTTGACTGGTTTTGATGCAGGTTAGGCTATGGATTTTGTTTGTTACAGGCTTGCTTGAGGTAAGTTTTATGCAGGCAAGCAGTTTTGAGGCAAGCTTTTGAGGCTTGAGGCTGTTGTTGTTTGCTTCTGGTTTGAGGCAGGCTGTTTGCTTAAGCTTAGCAGGTTTGAAAAGCTTATGGTAGTTTACAGTTTGTAGCCTATCTTTTTCTATGTGTTGGTTCTGCCTCTCAATACTGTGTTAACATATGTTTGTTTTTATATCTTTTAAGCCTAAGCCTGCAAACTGTAAGCCCCTCTTCTCCCTCTCTTTCTCTCTCCATAGAAAAAGAATTCTTTATTGCTTAGACTGTACTATCTACTCTGAAAAAGGGTTGGCTGGAAAGTGATGAAGTGAAATAAGTTTGCTTGCATTTTGGTTTTGCTCTGCATATCTCTTTTCTTCTTTTCCAGATTTTCTGCCTTTTGTGTACTTGTTGACAACTTTTAGCTTTTGATATCTTTCTATATCTTCTTTGGACAGCTTTTGACAGTTTGTTTTGACATTCAGTTTGCTTAGTTTGAAACTGTGACTTGTTTTGGCATATTCACTTGGCTGTTCAGTTTGCCTCTTTGGTTGACAATTTGGAATTATGCAGCCTTGTATATTTCCATGTAGCTTTGTGCATTTCATACATTTGCAAGCATATTTCCCTTTCCCTCTTTGTGAACCAAGAGTCCTCTTGTGATTTGCAGAGAGGGCAAACAAACTGATTCCGGCCAACACTTTTAATGATGAGTTTTAAATATTTGTCTGCCTTTTTAATTAAATTCATCTTCATTTGACTTCTTCCTTTTCTTTTTGCAGGTAAAAATCAGTTGAGCAAAGGATGAATAGCAGTAGAAGATAAAGATTTCAAGACATTTAGGATATATTCTTTTATTTTATTTTAATCATTTGTAATAAATATTATTATAAATACTTTTAAATAAAATTACTTGTATTTAAATAACAATTGTACCAATAATTAAAAATAAATAAAAGTCTTTTTGTCAGATATCTCTTTTATTTCACTGTCTATTTAATTATTTAAGTTTTCTTGAATTAAAATAACTGGAAGTAGATCCAATTATTCTAACTTAGAAAAAATAAATAATTAATAAACACCGTAGTCTTGCAATCAATAATAAACCCGGCGTCCCATTTAAACATAAGCAATGCACAGTTAAACAACAAACATCCACATGTCCTTTTTCTCACTGATCAAACTTAAACTTCAAACCTTCAATCAGAAGTCTCAACCCATGTCCTAGAGCCAATTGAAAAGAACTGCAGAATCAATTCCTTCTGAGAATGCGCGCGCAAACCCTAATTCTTGATTTATCGTCAAAGAGACGTCCGCCTGATCAAAACCTGAGCCAACTCAACCAAATTAGTAAACACCCTGATAATCTGTTTGACTGATTCAAAAGTCAATGGAATCCCTAATTTTGTCTGACTGATAAGAAAAGTCTGTTTGACCGATTCTTGAGCCAATCTAAAAAATCAGGAAAAGCCCGAAGCTGTGATTTCTTGTGGAAAAGAGAGGGCAAATTTTGGGGTACAACAGTTGCCCCTGTTCATTCTTCTTGAACCTGAAGAGTTAGATTGGCAAGTTTGCCGTTCTTGACTCGAAGGTAAAGGGAGATTGGATACTAGAGTGCCCAAAAAATTTGCACTCGTCAAAGCGTAGTTTGAGGGAATAGGCTTAAAGATGCCATTTAGAGATGGGCTTAAAGATGCCATCTGGAGATGTGACAGGGGGATGGGCTTAAAGATGCCATCTGGAAATTACTTGTAGGAGGATGGGCTTAGAGATGCCATCTGGAAATGTTTGTTGAACTGTATGTCATTGGTGAGTGGGTGAGTATCAGAAAGGTATCCATGTTTTGGAACATCTCTGAACTAGGGGTCTGAATAAGCAATAGATTGACATCCGTGTTTGGAGACATCCGTAAACTGTTTTCAGAAGTTGAATCTGAACAAGCGATAGATTAACATCCGTGTTTGGAGAATCCGTAAACTATTTCCAGAAGTCTGAGCTTATTAATCTTATCCTGAAAAGGGTAAAATATTAGCTGAAACACAAAGTTATGTTGCATGAAATGTATGACGCAATATGTGTATATCAATGTTTATGTCATGAATGTAATGAATGCGTATGTAAGCTGACGAGCTGCCTTGCTGAGGATAGATAAATCCTGGATGGCTGGAGATAAAAGAATCTTGACTGCTGCCGGGGAAAGTGAATCCTTGACCGCTGCAGCGGAAAGCAAGAACCTTTTGATCGCTGATAAGGAGAAGTCCTGGGACCACTGTTAGGGATTCAGGAGTTTGGGTTGTATGCCAATCTACTGGGGATTCAAGGACGAGAGTCCTCATTCTGCTAACGATTAACTGTCATCTGGTCGATCTCCAGGCTTTCACAGAAACTTGTATTGGTATCTGGTCGAAATCCAGGCTTCACAGTAGCTTGTTGAGCTGCTATCCGGTCAAATCCGGGCTTCACGGCTTGTGTTGAAGATATACCACTATCTGGTCGACTCCAGGCTTCGTAGTATTCTTGGCTTCTTTCTGGTCGTAATCCAGGCTTCACAGAAACTTGTATTGGTATCTGGTCGAAATCTAGGCTTCACCATAGCTTGTTGAGCTGATATCCGGTCAAATCCGGGCTTCACGGCTTGTGTTGAAGATATACCACTATCTGGTCGACTCCAGGCTTCATAGTATTCTTGGCTGCTGTCTGGTCGTAATCCAGGCTTCACAGAAACTTGTATTGGTATCTGGTCAAAATCCAGGCTTCACCATAGCTTGTTGAGCTGCTATCCGGTCAAATCCGGGCTTCATGGCTTGTGTTGAAGATATACCACTATCTGGTCGACTCCAGGCTTCGTAGTATTCTTGGCTGCTGTCTGGTCGTAATCCAGGCTTCATAGAAACTTGTATTGGTATCTGGTCGAAATCCAGGCTTCACAATAGCTTGTTGGGCACTAAACTATTATTCGGTCGAGTCCGGGCTTCATAGCTTGCTCTTAGGAGATACCACTATCTGGTCGTAATCCAGGCTTTGCGGTAGTCTGATACTATTATCCGGTCATAATCCGGGCTTCACAATATGCTGCGGAGATCAAGATAATATTCGGTCGATTCCGGGCTTCATAACTTGAATTTTGTGAGAATTTGATCTTTGACGACCGTAACTTCCAACATGTGGTGAAGGAACTTTTGAACGACCGATGAATTTGAAATGTAATTTGCTTTGGGGAATAAATCCTTGATAAATGTTGGGGAAATAAACCCATAACTGAAGCTGGGGATAGAAAAACACTTGGCGACTGAGGGTGAGAAACCCTTGCTGACTGTTGATTGCTTAGGGAGCAAGATTTTTAGTTGTTGAGGGATCCTAGGACCACTGCTGGGGATTGAAAATCCTTGGTGATTTGTGGAATGGGAATTCTGATGATCTCTACTGGGGAGTTCAGAACCTGGGAGACTCAAGTTGGAGAAGTGAGACTGAGAATCTTCAATCTGGTGGGAAGTGTCTCTGTGGGGAGAATGTTCACTGGTCTGGTTCCGCTGGGGATTGATAGTCAGAAGTTTTAGATCCGCTGGGGATTAATAGCTTTGACTTCACTGGGGATAGTATTTCCAGATTTTTAGGGCTGCACTGGGGAACTGAAACTTAACCCTGAGGGGAATTAAGTTCTGGAAGGCTCTCTGGCTGGGGAAATTAGCTTTGAGGAAGCTTTTGTTCTGCTGAGCATCCTGAAGTTTAACTCTGTTTGGGGAATTAAGTTCTGGATTTTAACCTTGTTGAGGAATTTGGAGTTTAACTCCGCTGGGGATTCTTTTGGAAATGGCATCAAGATATCTATTTGTACCTTTAACCTATCAGCAATCATCTTTCTTGATTTGTAAGAAAATGATTATGTTCAAATGCATATGCCCATTTAACAAAACATTGGACATTTTCTCAAATTAAACATAAGTGTAAGAAGCAAAAGGAAGACAAAGCAAATTTTTGTATTTGGAAAAGTGTTTGTTATTAACTTTTTATGAGTATCTTTGTACAAAGGAGACAGACATCCTAGTAAGAGGGTGTTGTCGTAAAAAATTGAAAAAGTTCATACAAAAGAAAGATGGCTATGTGTAACAATTCTATGGGATTCCCATTCTGCTATAGCCTTCACAACTCTGAATGTCTGTCCATTCGCTGCTTCATCCGCTGATGATTGGATTGATCAGAAGCTCGGAGCTTGTTGATGAAGAGATTGTTTTTTAAAGTGATCCGACGAGACACAGTCATACGCTTTAATTCCCTAACTTTTGCCTGGACCGCCCTCTCGGGTTTTCAATCCACCGGGAAACCCCTTTTTGCCCAAGTCACCCTTTCGGGTTTTCAACTTGCCGGGTGTACAGATTTTTTTGTTTTATCCCTAATTTTTGCCTGAACCGCCCTTTCGGGTTTTCGATCCACCAGGATGCCCATTTTTGCCCAAGTCGCCCTTTCGGGTTTTTGACTTGTCGGGTGATTTTATGCGTAGTATCTTTTGACTATGTCTGCGTTCGCAGGGTGTGGCAATTCGTCGCTGTCCATGGTGGTCAGAATGATTGCACCACCAGAAAAGATGCTCTTTATTACAAATGGTCCTTCGTAAGTAGGAGTCCATTTGCCCCTGGGATCACTTTGCGGCAAGGTAATCCGCTTGATTACGAGATCTCCGAACTGGTATACTTGACGTCTGACTTTCTTGTTGAAAGCCTTGATCATCCGTTTTTGGTATGTCTGACCATGGCAAACAGCAGTGAGTCGCTTTTTGTCGATCAAATTGAGTTGATCAAGTCGGGTCTGAATCCAATCGTATTCACTCAAACCAGCGTCCTTCATAATCCTTAAAGAAGGAATCAGAACTTCCATGGGTAGGACAACTTCCATGCCATATACCAAAGAAAATGGGGTTGCCCCTGTTGAGGTACGTGCTGTGGTACGATATCCATGCAGAGCAAACGGTAACATCTCATGCCAGTCCTTGTAGGTGACTGTCATTTTCTGAATGATCTTCTTGATGTTTTTGTTCGCAGCTTCAACAGCACCGTTCATCTTCGGCCGATAGGGAGATGAATTGTGATGATAAATCTTGAACTGTTTGCACAACGCGGTGATTATAGTATTGTTCAGATTTGTACCGTTGTTTGTGATGATCCTGTCGGGGACACCATACCGGCATATAAGGTTCTGCTTGATGAAGCGGGCAACCACATTTTTTGTAACAGAGGCGAAGGAAGCTGCTTCGACCCATTTGGTAAAATAGTCAATGGCGACCAGGATGAAGCGATGTCCATTGGACGTTGTGGGCTTGATCTCTCCAATCATGTCAATGCCCCACATTGCGAATGGCCAAGAAGCTGTTAGAACATTGAGAGGAACAGGAGGAATATGAATCTTGTCAGCGTAGACTTTACATTTGTGGCAAGTACGGGAATGTTGATGGCAATCAGTTTCCATGGTGGACCAGTAATAGCCTGCCCTTAGAATCTTCTTAGCCATCATATGTCCTCTCAGGTGGGTGCCAAATGTGCCGCTGTGTATTTCAGTCATGATTAACTCTGCTTCAGCTTTGTCCACACAACGAAGTAAAACGCAATCATGGCTGCGTTTATAAAGAATGCCATTGCTTAGGAAGAACTTGACTGCAAATCTCCTTAAGAACTTCTTGTCATTTATTAAAGCTCCTTCAGGGTATTCTCTAGTCTGGAGATACCTTTTGATTTCATGGAACTAGGGTTATTCCACTACTTCTTCGGTATTAATCTCATGACAGTGCGCGGGTTCATCCATTCGCTCGATGGTGATTTGGGGAGCCTCATTATCCCAGTTGAGTTTAAACATGGAGAACATGGTAGCCAGAGCATCTGCTAGCTGATTTTCTTCTCGCGGGAAATGCTCGAAGGTGATCTGCTCGAAATGAGGCAACAATGTCAGGACATGTTCTTTGTATGGGATAAGATTAGGATGTTTGGTATCCCACTCTCCTTTGACTTGACTGATAACCAAAGCCGAGTCCCAAAATACAACCAATGATTTGATTCCCAAGTCTATAGCAGCCCTGAGACCAAAGATGCAAGCTTCATATTCGGCCATGTTGTTGGTACAGCTGAAACAAAGTCGGGCCGTGAAAGGTGTATGGCAACCTTCTGGGGAAATGAGTACCGCACCGATACCGTTTCCAAGTGCATTTGAAGCACCATCAAAGTACAGGGTCCATCGGGATTCATTTTCAAGTCCGTCATACGGTCCGTTACCTTCAATGTGTTCCAATGTCATGATGTCCTCGTCCGAGAAATCGAATCTCATGGATTGATAATCTTCGATAGCTTGATGAGCTAGATGGTCAGCTAGTACACTCTCCTTTATAGCTTTTTGGGTAGTATATTGGATGTCATACTCAGTCAAGATCATTTGCCATCTAGCGATTCTTCCAGATAAAGCAGGCTTCTCGAAGATATACTTGATAGGATCCATTTTGGAAATCAACAGAGTGGTATGAGTCAACATATACTGTCTTAGTCGGCGAGCAGCCCATACCAAAGCGCAGCAAGTTTTCTCAAGTAGTGAGTAGCGAGTCTCACAGTCGGTAAACTTTTTGCTAAGGTAATAAATGGCATGCTCTTTTCGACCAGACTCGTCATGCTGGCCCAGTACACATTCCATTGAGTTGTCCAAGACAGTCAGATACATGATCAGCGACCTTCCTTCGACGGGTGGCATCAGAATAGAAGGTTCTAGCAAATACTCCTTGATCTTCTCAAAATCAGCTTGGCAATCGTTGTTCCATTCGACTACCTGATCTTTCTTCAATAGTTTGAAAATTGGCTCACAGGTAGACGTCAGATGAGAGATGAATCTGGCAATATAGTTTAAGCGCCCCAAGAACCCTCTAACCTCCTTTTCAGTACGGGGGGCAGGCATTTCTTGTATAGCTTTCACTTTTGCTGGACCGACCTCAATGCCTTTGTTGCTGACAATAAATCCTAGAAGTTTACCAGACCTAACTCCAAAAGTGCACTTACTTGGATTCAGCCTGAGTTTGTACTCCTTCAACCTGGCAAACAGCTTCTGCAAATGTTCAAGGTGTTCCTCCTCTGTTTGTGATCGAGCTATCATATCGTCTACGTAAACTTCGATCTCATGATGTATCATATCATGAAACAAAGCTACCATGGTGCGTTGATAAGTTGCCCCTGCGTTCTTCAGTCCGAATGGCATCACCTTGTAGCAGAAAGTACCCCATTGTGTAACAAAGGTTGTTTTCTCCATGTCCTCGGGGGCCATTTTGATCTGGTTGTAGCCCGAGAATCCATCCATGAAGGAAAACACCTTGTGCTGAGCTGTGTTGTCAATCAGAATGTCGATATGCGGTAGCGGAAAATCATCTTTAGGGCTAGCCCTGTTCAAATCCCGGTAGTCCACGCACATTCTAACCTTGCCATCTTTTTTGGGAACTGGCACAATGTTAGCAACCCATTGTGGATAGGATGTAACAGCCAGAAAACCAGCGTTGAATTGCTTCATTACTTCTGCTTTAATCTTCTCAGACATGTCGGGCCTCATCCGGCGGACTTTTTGCTTGATCGGTGGACAATCCTCTCTTGTAGGGAGACGGTGAACCACGATATCTGTGTCTAAACCCGGCATGTCTTCATAAGACCAGGCGAAGATTTCAACGTATTCATTCAATAGCTGTATTAAGCGTTCCTTGACGCTTGGTTCCAGATTGGCACCCACTTGTACTTCTTTCCTGTCTTCCTCTGTTCCCAAGTTGACAGTTTCCAATAACTCTTCATGAGGTAAGATGGCCCTCTCTTCTTGTTGTAGAAGTCTGGCTAGCTCTCCCGGTACTTCACAATCTTCGTCATCTTCGTACTCAGCCTGATTGACCAAATCTTCAGAGTTATTGAAGGATATAACAGAATAGTCGCCCATGGAATCCGGAGTGGATGGGTACCTGCATTTGTGAGTGTGGGTGTGTGTAAGGGATAGCCATCCTTCAACAAACAAAAATGCAAAAGGAAAGAAAATGAACACAACAGTTTATAACTGAAAAACGTCCAATGATTCATTAAACATGGCATATGATTATGAAGAGAATCAAAACCCTTACAAATGGACCTACATGCCCCGGGCAAGGCATGAGGTGAAAAAGTAGTGTGCAGATTTGTTCAAAGGTAATTATTACAGATCAACAGGAAATGTTCGAAAGATAAATTACTGATTAATGAAAGTAATGGGGACGAAGTCTTTCGCCTCCCAGTTCTGCAGTCCCCCTTCAATGGTTGGGAAGATCCAATCTTCAATGTTACCCTCTTCGTCTTCGTCTTCTAAAGCATTGATTCTATGAGCAGAAATCTTGATGGGTGTCTTTTCAATTTTTGAGCGGCGCATAGCTTTTTGCCCCGCAGCGGTAAATCCCAACCCGAACTTATCTGTCTTGTGGAGAAAGTCAGGCAACTGACCCCATGTTGAGCTTTTCCCTTCCTTCATTGCAGCCTTTGCGTCTTTCAGAGATGCCATTCTGGCCGCCTGCTTGGGTACCTCAACTACCGCTTTTGCTACTGCCACCTCGGGAGAGACTTCCTCGAAGTGCTGGAATGGTGTTTCAATGAATTCGCCGTCCACTTCCACATACCGAAAGAAGTTCAGGTGACTGATCATGTATTCCTCCTCACCATGTACAATTATGATTTTTCCTTTGATAGGGTATTTCAACATCTGATGCAGAGAGGAAGTGACTGCCCCAGCATTATGTATCCACGGTCTTCCTAGCAAGCAAGAGTATGATGGGCGGATGTCCATCACATAGAATGTTGAATGGAATACTTCAGTGCCTACCTTGATGGGGATGTCGACCTCCCCATGCACCATTCTTTTAGACCCGTCGAAGGCCCTTACAATGATATTACTTGGTTTCAGCTCCAAGCCTTCACAATCCAATCGATCGAGAGCCTTCTTAGGCAGCACGTTTAGAGAAGAACCAGTGTCGACCAAGACATGGGCGAGAGTGGTCCCTCGGGATTCGAATGACACATGCAATGCGTCATTGTGCTTTCTTCCCTTCGGAGTCAGGTCAGCATCAGAGAAACCTAGACCGTTGCCGGCGGTAAGGCTGGCTACACAATCCTGGAATTGACCGGCTGAGGTTTCCTGGGGCACATGGGCTGTCTTTAAAAACCTTATCAAGGCTTTGGCATGAGCCTCCGAACAAAGCAACAATGCTAACATAGAGATCTTCGAGGGGGTTTGCCCCAGTTGCTCTACCACGTCATAATCACTCTTCCTAATTATTTTTAGAATCTCCTCCATTTCTTTCTTAGAGGTTTCAGGGATGACCAATGGCTGAGCCCTCATCCTGACGAGCTCATCTTGGATCCCTTTCCCCTTATCAGCAGAAGTAGGAGGGACAACCACAGGGGTGACGGCTTCTTCGATCAACGGAGTTCTTGCAGAAAGTTTTATCGGTGTAGGAGTAACTTTGGCAGCATCTGAGGGTCCAAATATTGCCTTTGGAGGGGAAATCTCTGGAGAGAAAATTCTCCCACTTCGGGTAATCTTACTCGTACCGACAATGTTTCCAATGTCGGTAGTCTCTTCGTCAGAGCTCTCTTCAGTTATCTCAATTTGTTTAACACCATGGTAGTAGATTTCTCCACCATAATTCCATGGTATTGATTTGTCAGATTTATAGGGGACAGGCCCAGGCATGGTTATTTTCAGAGGAACAATCTTCGTAGCTGATGTAATCTTAACAGGCTTTTTAGGGACCTTGGAAAGATTGGTGGAAATGGTGATTATTGAAACATCTTCGATAGGGGTTGGAGTAGCAGGAATCTTTTCGAAAAGAATTTGTTGACTGTCCATTAGGCCTTGGATGCCTATCTTCAGCAATGGACAGTCGATTGGTAGGGAGGAACAACAGTAGCAATCTTCTTTACATCCTGGGAAAATTCCAGCCTTCAACAGATTTAACTTGATTGTCAATAGTGGAGTTACCAGATCATCCACAACAGCAACATACAGATCTTCTTCAATAGCATGGACATTGCGACCATGCTTTGGCATCGGAGCGGATATTACATTTGGCTTCTCCGGGGCGTCAAACTCAACCTATTTTGTGTCTATCAAATCTTGAATTTTATTCTTAAGCGCCCAGCAATCGTTGGTGTCATGCCCGGTGTTGTCAGAATGATAGGCACATTTAGCATTGGGATGATAGTGTGGTGAAGCGGTATTCACAATCTTTGGCGCTTCTCTAATATTGTTGAGATTCAACTTCAACAAATGGGGAAGAACTTGTGCAGGCGTCATATTGATGCGGGTGAACTGTCGTTGCGGCCGTTCTACCCGTTGCTGGTTAGGTCTAGACTGATTGGTACGAGGCTGATCATTTGACGAATTTTGAATCATCACGTCCCCTACAGTTGGCCGGCGCTCAGTTCTCCCCAATCCTTTTTGAGAATACACAACAGCTGCTTCCTTCTTCGCCGGGAATGGTTTCTTAACAGTTGCGGATGCAGAGGCATCCCTTTGAATCTTTCTGCTCTTAATACCAGCTTCCACTCGTTCGCCAGTCAGAATCAATTCAGTAAATCCTGCGGAAGAGCTCCCGATCAAATGGTTGAAGAACGGGCCAGATAGGGTCTCCAGGAACATATCAACTAGTTCCCTATCTGAAAGAGGTGGCTGCACTCTTCCGTCCAAGTCGCGCCATTTCTGGGCGTATTCTTTGAACCTCTCATTTGAGGCCATCCCCATACTTTGTAACTGAGTACGGGTCGGCGCCAAGTCGGCGTTGTATTGATACTGGCGATAAAAGGCAGCTGCAAAGTCTTCCCAGTTGTTCACTTCTGACTTCTCAAGCTGGTAAAACCAGTCTAGCTGTGTACCGGACAAGCTGTCCTGAAAGAAGTGTACCCAAAGATTTCTGTCGGATGTATGAGGTTGAATTCTTCTGACATATGACCTCAAGTGTATCTTCGGGCAAGACAGCCCGTCATATTTTGCAAAAATTGGCACCCTGAACTTTGGAGGGATCACAATCCCAGCAATCAATCCCAATTCTTCAAAATCTAACCCAGGAACCCTTTGTAGCTCCATAGCTGCTAGCCTATTTTCCAGGTTTTTGTATTTGTCATCCGCTGGCGGGTATTGCTGCTCTGAGTAGTCTTCATCTTCCTCAACCTCTTCCTCTTCAGCTTCGGACTCAGAAGGTAGTGCAGCTCCTTTTCCCTTACTGGTTCCCTCATCAGATGCAGAGGGAAATTCGAGAACTCTTCTAGCTTCATTCTCAAACCTTCTCCCCAGTGTAGCTACCCCAACTCTTTTCTTCTTCTTTTTTCCTTTTTCTTGCTCCTTATTCCCCAACAGTGCTTTTAGATCCTTCTGACCCCTTGCTAAGGTCATTAGGAGCTGTTGAAACTGTGAGTTTTGTGCCAGCAGATCTTTGATCGTCTGTTCGAGATCCATCTTACTGAAATAAACAGCAGAAAGATAAGGAAGCCTGGTGTGGAGACCTGCTTATACATATGATGAATGATATGTTTATTCATGCAATGCATTCAAGGATTTAGAAATTCAAAATTGTTGCAAACAAAAAGAACACGCGTCATATTAATAAGAAGAAATTTCGTCAGTACATAAATGCCTCATGGGCCAAAAATTACAAAAACTTCTTAAGGTAAAAAGACGTTGCGCATCCTCTTTGGTGCGATGTAAGTGTTGAGGGTCTCCTCCTCGTGAAGTCGGAGGGTAAGCTCCAAAACCTTCTTCTCACTGGCGTAGAAGCTGGCTTCAAAAGTATCCCTTTCTTCCTTGAGTTGGATCCAACTCTTCTGCATCTCCTCCCATGATGTTGGCATGTTAGGATGTAGGATGGTGTAGGGAACCTCTCCTTCCTTAACAGGCTCTTTGATCAAAGGGAGAATATGAGGGTAAGGCATCATAAGACTCTGGGCTCGAGTTCATACCCACTTGAGGTAAGGCTCAAGAGGGATGGAGTTCTTATGCCCCAGTGTCTTGCTATCTACCTTGTTAGGCATCCTCCAGGCTCTGATGAATCTTTGGCGAAGTCCTTGCGCATCGTTGTCGAAGTCAAAAACTAGGTCAGGAATCAGCATGTCATGAGGGCCGTCCCTCCGTGCATATCCAAATTGTCTCAAAGCTAGACAAGGGTTGTAGGTAATGCCTCCTCTAAAGCCAAGTAATGGAACATTAGGGAACTCACCGTAACGATCGACGATGATGACATTTTCTTTGGACCGAGAACACCAATGTACATCAGAGTGCGTGAGGGTCATTAACCGTTGTGACCACCTTAAGCCTTGTTCATTCTTCAAAACAGATCGTGGAAGGTGAGAAATAAACCACCTTGCAAGGAGAGGAGTAGAGCACATGAGAACACCTCTCTTTCTCATTGTTCATGTGTAAAATGAGTGAAGGATGTCCCCAAGTAATGTAGGTATGGGATTCCTGGATAGGAAAATCTTAACAGCATTGACATCTATAAGTTGGTCAGGATTTGGGAACAAGACCAACCCATAAATGAGAAGTGCCACAATTTCTTCAAAGGCTTGTAGATCCAATGAATTTCAACACTCTTGTGCCTTCTCAAACAAGAATTTTGCTAAGAAGCCTTTGACACCACTTCTAGTTTCCCAATGCCCCTTGATGTCAGATGGTTGCAAGTGTAGTGCTTGAGCAACATCTTCAGGCTTTGGTTATTTTTCCGTACCGTTGTAGGGTAGTTGATTAAGAATAGGAATTCTCAAGAGTTGAGAAAATTCCTCCAAAGTAGGCACCAATTGGTAGTCGGGGAATGTGAAACAGTGGTGAAGGGGGTCAAAGAACTGGAACAACACTTTCATCATGTCTTCTTCAATGCTGGTGTTGACTAGGCTGAGCAGTCTACCATGTCTTTCATTGAAGAGAGAGCTTTCTGGAATTCTGGATGTGAGCTCCTTGAGTTGAGGAGGGATTCTCACAAGGTTGACTTGGATAGTTTTCCAGCGAAGAATTTCCATGACCTACAAAACAAGAACAAAGATGAAGATCCAAACCCTTGAAATGGTTAGTGGATGCATATGATGCTTTATGATGTTTATGATGTATGCACAAACACATGTACAAGCAATTCACACAAAACCCTAGTTTCAGGCTTGCATGAGGTTTCATAGGTAAGTACCCTCTTGAGTGTAGTTGGCTTAAAAACCTGTCCTATAAATAGTAACCGGGTTCTAAGGAGCTCAATATCATTGGATTATTTTCCATGTTCATTGTTTTGGTTTAGCGACTTAACTAGCGACCAAAATATTCCAAGAAAACAACCCTTAATGAGTGTAGTATCGAGTATCTACCAACTTCGGACTGCACCAAAGCCGGTCATCTCACTACCCCTAATAAAAGGCCAAGATGGTCAAGTAAGGTTCTAGGTCATTAGTGCTTAGTGACATCACTCAGCGGCTCCGTACTCTCCTTGATTGAACTCAAGGGTTACCGGTACTCACAAATATGTCGCACTAATATAGCTATTGCTTCAACCGTGTCGGTATACCCCGCACAGTTTCCACAACGTATTGCTATCTATGAATGTTTCCCAAATCCGGGTGTAGGATTTCAAGCCCAAACAAGAGAACCACAAAGGTAAAGCAATCAAAGCAAACAATTAATCATGCAAAAGGGTGATCTAAAACCCTAAGGTAACCCCACTTTTAATTATTTCCCCAGCAGAGTCGCCAGTTCTGTGATACGGTGGGAGAACTGACTTGAGGTTTTGCGTTTGTATTCGCACTTGTTCGGTTTAGCAAGAGTCGCCACCGACTTTTTATTTTATCCTAAAGGAAAGGTTAAAAAGCACAGGAAAAACCTTTGAGATGTTTTCGTGGGTTCGGGGGGTAGATTATGAAAAGGGAAGGTATTAGCACCCTTTTCATCCATGGTTATCCATGGGCTCTTAGTTACTTGTTTTAGATCACTTGCCTTGATTTTCAATTGCTTGAAATGGTGCTTTGTGTGTGTGTTTTTGAAAATGTTTTGAAAAATATGCCTTGTCTAGGCAACCCTTGTAACAATTCTTTACTCGAATGTTTTACAAAGGTGTGTGTCTTTTTGAAAAGATGTTTCAAGGTTTTTTGAAAGTTGTTTTGAAAGTTGTGTTGTGGAGTGTGTTTTGAAAGTAGGCAAGGATTTGTTTTGCAAGTTTGATCAAGTAACTAAGAATTGTCTACCCCTAAATTTACTCAAAGATTTTTCTCATGTTTTAACCCTTTTAACAGTATTATTCCACCATTGTATTTGGTGGACAATCTTGTGTTAGGATGTTAACGGGACGGGCACGGGTCATCGTTTATACCATGAATGCAATGGTGCCAAGTGTCTTTGGCAATTTGCTTGAGGGACTATGATCATTTTGTTTAGGAAACTTCGAAAGCGTCATCGAGGGACTATGATCATTTGATTTGTTTTTGTTTTGCCAAAGAAACTCAACATGCAAGCATGGCCCATTTTTGAAGGCAACAAGCGGGATTACCCTAGGGGTGCAAGTGTGCATTGTGTTGTTCATTTTCATGCATTTTTGTCTTTGTATTAGTCTAGCTATTTGTTATTTGATTTGCATAAAAACCCTAAGTCTATCATGGCATAATTTGAAAGCTTTTAAATGCGGAAATTTAAAGTCTAAGCTATTACAAATAAGTATCCGGGAATGGGGGTACAAATGTTTACAAATGGGGATGAGACTTATCAGGATAGTAGTGTCCAAATAATATTTACAATCAAATTGAATCGTATTCTCAATGTAAAATATAGCAATGTATAAGAATAAAAGCAATGTATCAATTAAGTATTATTATCCTTTTTTGTGTTTATGTTAAATATGTACAAACAAATGTTTTAGTGAAAAGAAAAGAAAAATGTTTTAAGTTTAAGAAAATTAATGTTTATGTATTCTAGTTAATGTTTTAGATACAAGAAGTTCTTAAAAGAAAAATATTTTAACTTATTAAAGAAAATCTATTTTTTTTTACATATTTTTTAAAATGTGATGAATAAAATAGAAAAAGGACTATTAAAACATTTTTTATACAAAAATTCAATATATTGTTTTCACTAAATAAAAGAATTAATTTAAGTTATATATAAAAAAGAAGAACTAATGTAAAAAACAAGGATTGATTTATAAACCTAGAAAATAAATAAAAAGAAAGAAATCAAATGGGCTTGGGGGGTTTGTACTTGGCCCAAAATGAGAAAACAAATAGATTCAAGAAAAAAAGAAGAAAAAAAAAGGAAAGGGGGTGTATGCGCCAGAAATCAGTTGGGCTTAGGCAGATGATGGGGCAAAGCCCAAATAGTTTTGACAATTGTTTTAGGGTTTTCAATGTTTTGTTTTATTTCTGGATTAGGGTTACAGGCTTAGAGCGGCGCCGTTCCCTTCATCGTCTTCTTCGTCTTTCTTAAGCAAGTTTTCTGAGCAAACCTCCGCTCATGGCCACTAGGCGCCACCGTCCGTCTCCTCCCCTCTCCATGGTCAAGCAAGGCGATGTTGTAAGGTAATGATTTCCCATTTATGTCCGTCTTACGCTTTAGGGTTTCAAGTTTCGCATGTTTTTTTTTAATCTTTGACAAATTCTGATCTTTGTGTTATTATTGTTGTGTGAGGTGTGAAAGAAAAGGGAAGAAGAATTATACCTTTGTTGGCTTTTGAAGACGGAGGAATGGGCTGGAGGCGTGTCTCAGGCGGCCAGGCGGAGGGAGTATGAAGCTATGAGCTTTGCTAGAAATCTGGTACTTGTATCTTTTGTTAGGTTTTATGATGATAGCCCTGAAAACCCTAGCTCAAACATTTCTGAAACTTCTTTTCCTCTTCTGCTTATTTGAACGCTTGCCTCTGAATACTTGTTGTTGAAATGTTGATGTTGTTGAACCTTGTTGTTCTGATATTGATGATGTTGATGATTTTGATATCTGAGTTGCCTTATTGTCGTTGTTGGCCCTATGATGAAGTCATTCTGAGGGTGGTTGTTTTTGTGGCTTGGATATTTGGATGTGTTAATGTTATACAGTTTGTTGGGGTTTATGCTGTATTGGTACAGGCTTGTGTTTTGGCTTTGGCTTTTGTTTGTTACAGGCTTTCTTGAAGCAAGTTTTATGCAGGCAAGCAGTTTTGAAATTGTAACAGGTTTGTATGGCTTTTGACTGGTTTTGATGCAGGTTAGGCTATGGCTTTTGTTTGTTACAGGCTTGCTTGAAGCAAGTTTTATGCAGGAAAGCAGTTTTGAGGCAAGCTTTTGAGGCTTGAGGCTGTTGTTGTTTGCTTCTGGTTTGAGGCAGGTTGTTTGCTTAAGCTTAGCAGGTTTGAAAAGCTTATGGTAGTTTACAGTTTGTAGCCTATCTTTTTCTATGTGTTGGTTCTGCCTCTCAATACTGTGTGAAGATATGTTTGTTTTATATCTTTTAAGCCTAAGCCTGCAAACTGTAAGCCCCTCTTCTCCCTCTCTTTCTCTCTCCACAGAAAAAACATTCTTTATTGCTTAGACTGTATTATCTACTCTGAAAAAGGGTTGGCTGGAAAGTGATGAAGTGAAATAAGTTTGCTTGCATTTTGGTTTTGCTCTGCATATCTCTTTTCTTCTTTTCCAGATTTTCTGCCTTTTGTGTACTTGTTGACAGCTTTTGGATTTTGATATCTTTCTATATCTTCTTTGGACAGCTTTTGACAGTTTGTTTTGACATTCAGTTTGCTTAGTTTGAAACTGTGACTTGTTTTGGCATATTCACTTGGTTGTTCAGTTTGCCTCTTTGGTTGACAATTTGGAATTATGCAGCCTTGTATATTTCCATGTAGCTTTGTGCATTTCATACATTTGCAAGCATATTTCCCTTTCCATCTTTGTGAACCAAGAGTCCTCTTGTGATTTGCAGAGAGGGCAAACAAACTGATTCCGGCCAACACTTTTAATGATGAGTTTTAAATATCTGTCTGCCTTTTTAATTAAATTCATCTGCATTTGACTTCTTCCTTTTCTTTTTGCAGGTAAAAATCAGTTGAGCAAAGGATGAATAGCAGTAGAAGATAAAGATTTCAAGACATTTAGGATATAGTCTTTTATTTTATTTTAATCATTTGTAATAAATATTATTATAAATACTTGTAAATAAAATTACTTGTATTTAAATAATACTTGTACCAATAATTAAAAATAAATAAAAGTCTTTTTGTCAGATATCTCTTTTATTTCACTGTCTATTTAATTATTTAAGCTTTCTTGAATTAAAATAACTGAAAGTAGATCCAATTATTCTAACTTAGAAAAAATAAATAATTAATAAACACCGTAGTCTTGCAATCAATAATAAACCCGGCGTCCCATTTAAACATAAGCAATGCACAGTTAAACAACAAACATCCACATGTCCTTTTTCTCACTGATCAAACTTAAACTTCAAACCTTCAATCAGAAGTCTCAACCCATGTCCTAGAGCCAATTGAAAAGAACTGCAGAATCGATTCCTTCTGAGAATGCGCGCGCAAACCCTAATTCTTGATTTATCGTCAAAGAGACGTCCGCTTGATTAAAACCTGAGCCAACTCAACCAAATTAGTAAAAACTCTGATAATTTGTTTGACTGATTCAAAAGTCAATGGAATCCCTAATTTTGTCTGACTGATAAGAAAAGTCTGTTTGACCGATTCTTGAGCCAATCTGAAAAATCAGGAAAAGCCTGAAGCTGTGATTTCTTGTGGAAAAGAGAGGGCAAATTTTGGGGTACAACCGTTGTCTACAGTGCAAGAAGACAGAGTAGACCTGAACACCGCCAAGCTGTCAATGCGGTTGTTATTTTAAAACCTGTTGGTGCTCCTCAATACAACAATCAACAAAAGGATGAGAGACCTAAGAGGCAATTCACTCGTCTCAGCATGACCTTATCTCAGATTTTGCCACAGTTGCTGAAGAGTAATCTGGTGACTCAAAGGGAACCCCCAAAGAATTCAAATACAACGTCGCCAAGGTATAACCCCAACGCCCGCTGCGCTTATCACTCCGATAGCCCGGGACATAATACAGATGATTGTTGGTCTTTGAAGAACAAGATACAAGACTTAATTAATGCAAAGGAGATTGAGTTCGAGGCGCCCGAGAGGCCTAATGTTGTGACTGCTCCCATGCCCAAACATGGAGTAAATGTTGTAGAGGAAGACTTGTTTGTATTTTTTGTGGATGACATTGTTACCCCTCTGATTACTGTCAAGAAGAACCTGTTGCTAGTCGGTTTATTTCCGGGCTGTGACGAAGGTTGCCATATGTGTTCTGTTTTACCTACCGGTTAACCATTCCTGAAGTCAGGTATCCAAAACCTGATGGATAATAAGGAGATCATGTTTGACAAGACTGTTGTTCCTTCCATTCCTACTGAAGAAGTCGCCATCATTACCATTTTCGACAACTCTTCCAAGGCTCCCTCGAGGAAGCCTGTTAGAATTACATCTGTTTCGAAGATCGCACCTGTAATCATCACTGTTCTGGGGCCCATCCCCTACAACTCTGACAAAGCTGTCCCTTGGCATTATGGTGCTGATGTTTATGTTCATGGAGTTAAGCAAGAGTTGGATGTTGATACTGGCATCAACAACATTACTGGACCTGCTAAAGTCACCCGTAGTGGTAGACTTTTCTCACCTAATATTGCTCCACCAACCGTCTGAAGACCTATTGTCATTACACCTGCAAGTGTACCTATTACAATTCCTAATCAAGTTCCTATTCTCACCCTTGTCGCCGAGTCATGTGACCCTCGTGGCAAAGGGATCGCCACTGATATGCCTGCCCAGACGGAGGAACCGAAGACCATTACTGTTGAAGCTTCCAAACAGGAGATGGAAGAGATTATGAAGATTATTAAGAAGAGTGATTATAACGTAGTTGAGCAGCTGGGGCAAACCCCATCCACTATTTATATGTTGTCGCTATTGCTATGCTCAGAGGCCCATACCAAGGCTCTGATTACCTTCCTGAAGACTGCCCACGTGCCACAAGAGACATCATCTGATCAATTTACCGATTGTGTGGCCAATTTAACTGCTGATAATGGTTTAGGTTTCTCCGACGCCGATTTGAATGCCAAGGGGAAAAATCATAACGATGCCCTGCATGTCTCCATTGAATGCAGGGGCACTACTCTTGCACATGTATTGGTTGATACTGGTTCCTCATTGAACGTCTTGCCCAAGAAAGCTCTAGACCGTTTGGATTGCAAAGGGTTAGAGCTAAAACCAAGTAACATCGTTGTCAGGGCCTTTGATGGGTCTAAAAGGATGGTGCACGGTGAAGTTGATATTCCAATTAAAGTTGGTTCTCGGGTCTTCAATTCTACGTTCTATGTGATGGACATTCGGCCATCCTACTCTTGTTTGCTGGGTCGTCCATGGATCCATAAAGCTGGGGCCGTAACCTCAACGCTCCACCAGAAGTTGAAGTACCCGGTCAAAGGGAAAATTGTGATAGTACAAGGGGAGGAAGAGTACATGGTCAGCCACCTCAATTCGTTCCGATACGTAGAGATGGATGGGGAGTTCATTGAGACCCCATTTCAGCACTTTGAAGAGGTTCCCCAAACACTGGCATCAGCTGAGACTGTGGTTGAAGATTCTCCTATGAAGATGGATTCCTTAAAAGATGCTCGGGCTGTTATCGAGAAGGGTGAGTGTGCAAATTGGGGCTGACTCCCTGATTTTACACAGAAGACTAATAAGTTTGGTTTGGGTTTCACTGCAGAAGCTCAAAGGGTTGTTCGAAGTGCAAGGATTGGAAGACCTCCCGTGTTCATCAGCAACTCAGGAGTAAATGCCATTGAAGATGATGTGGAAGAGTCTGAATTCGACAGCTGGATCTATCCTACAACCGACGGTGGACCAATCAACTAGACAACAAAGGACTTCATCCCTATTACTTTTTTTACCCAGTAATGAACTTTTTGTTTTGAATGTGTAATAGACAATGTTTTGAAACTTTATGGCCCGATGTCATACCCGGGGCACCGTGGCTTCATTTGTGAGGGCTTTTGTGTGTCATTTTCATATATCATTAATAAAAGCATTAGACGTTCTTGCATTTCAAATCTTGCGCTCCTTGTCTTTCTTTATTATATATTACAAAACAGCTATTTTACACACACTCACATATACAGGTCCACATCCACTCTGGATCTCACTGGTAACGACTCTGCTACTGCCAGTTATGACTTTGAAAATCCAATCAACTTAGCCGAAGACGAAGGTGAAGATGATTGCGAAGTGCCTGGTGAACTTGCAAGACTGCTACTCCAGGAAGAGAGGGCCATTCATCCACATGAAGAGCCAGTGGAAACAGTGAATCTGGGTACTGAGGCAGACAAGAAGGAAGTCAAGATCGGTGCAAATCTGGAGCTTAGTGTGAAACAGCGGTTGGTTCAGATGCTGCAAGACTACGTTGAAATCTTTGCATGGTCTTACGAAGATATGCCTGGGTTGGATACTGACATTGTGGTTCATCGCCTGCCTACCAAGGAAGACTGTCCTCCAGTAAAACAAAAGGTTCGCCGAATGCGCCCAGAAATGTCTGAGAAAATCAAGGCTGAAGTTATGAAACAATTTGACGCCGGTTTTCTAGCAGTAACTTCTTACCCTCAGTGGGTCGCCAACGTGTTTCCTGTGCCAAAGAAGGATGGGAAGGTCCGAATGTGTGTTAACTACAGGGATTTGAACAGGTCGAGCCCTAAGAATGACTTCCCTCTACCTAATATTGACGTTTTGGTTGACAACACCGCTCAGCACAAGGTATTCTCCTTTATGGATGGTTTCTCCGGTTATAACCAGATTAAAATGGCTCCCTAAGACATGGAGAAGACCACCTTTGTTACTCAGTGGGGTACCTTTTGTTACAAGGTCATGCCTTTTGGACTAAAGAATGTTGGGGCAACATATCAACGTGCCATGGTTGCTTTGTTTCATGACATGATCCATCATGAGATTGAAGTATACGTCGACGATATGATTGCAAGGTCCCAGACCGAGGAAGAACACCTTGACCATCTCCAGAAGCTGTTTGACAGGTTAAAATGGTACAAGCTAAGGTTGAACCCGAACAAGTGCACCTTCGGGGTGAGATTTGGTAAACTGCTAGGTTTCGTCGTGAGTGACAAAGGTATTCAAGTTGACCCTGCCAAAGTGAAAGCCATACAAGAGATGCCAGCTCCCAAGACAGAGAAGGAAGTCAGAGGCTTTCTGGGACGACTGAATTATATTGCCCGATTCATCTCGCACCTAACTGCTACTTGTGAGCCAATCTTCAAGCTACTGAAGAAAGATCAAGTGGTACGTTGGAATGATGAATGCCAGGACGCTTTCGAGAGGATCAAAGAGTATCTCCAAGAGCCACCCATCCTAATGCCACCAGTTGAAGGGAGACCTTTGATCTTATACTTGACAGTACTCGAAAACTCAATGGGGTGTGTGCTGGGTCAGCATGACGAGTCTGGCCGAAAAGAGCATGCTATTTATTACCTTAGCAAAACGTTTACCGACTGTGAGACCCGATACTCACTGCTCGAGAAAACTTGCTGCGCTTTGGCATGGGCTGCTCGCCGACTGAGACAGTATATGTTGACTCACACTACTCTATTGATTTCAAAGATGGATCCAATCAAGTATATCTTTGAAAAGCCTGCCTTGTCCGGAAGAATAGCAAGATGGCAGATGATCTTGACTGAGTATGACATCCAGTACACAAATCAAAAAGCAATCAAGGGAAGTGTATTGGCAGACCATTTGGCACACCAGGCAGTGGATGATTACCAGTCTATGAACTTTGAATTTCCGGACGAGAATATCATGTTGATAACTGATTGTGAGACACCTGGGCCAGATAAAGGACCTGAGGAAGGATCCCGATGGTCTATGTACTTTGATGGAGCTTCAAACACTTTGGGTAATGGCATTGGCGCTGTGATCATATCTCCTAAAGGCTCTCATACTCCGTTCACCGCCAGACTATGTTTCAACTGCACCAACAACATGGCGGAGTATGAAGCGTGCAACATGGGTCTTTGAGCTGCAATTGACCTAAGGATTAAGTTTCTAAGTGTCTTCAGAGATTCCGCTCTCGTGATCAGTTAGATCAAAGGTGAGTGGGATACGAAACACCCAAATCGTATTCCTTACAAGGAGTATATGTTGACATTGCTTCCCCATTTCGAGGAGATCACCTTTGAACACTTCCCCAGAGAGGAGAATCAGTTGGCGGACACGCTAGCTACGATGTCTTCTATGTTCAAAGTCAATTGGGACAATGAGGCTCCCCGGATCATCATTGAAAGATTGGACGAACCTGCGCATTACTGTGATCTTGAGACTGAAGAGGTAACAGAAAATCCATGGTTTCATGAAGTAAAAAGGTACCTTGAGGCTCAGGAATACCCCGAGGGTGCATCTGTTAATGACAAGAAGTTTCTGAGGAGGTTCGCGGCAAAGTTCTTCATCAGCAATGACATCCTTTATAAGCGTAACCTTGATTCAACCTTACTACGTTGTGTGGATAAAATCGAAGCGAAAAAGATCATGGCAGATCTGTATGAAGGTACTTTCGGAACTCATTCTAGTGGACACACCATGGCAAAGAAAATCCTTTGGGCAGGATATTATTGGTCCACAATGGAAGCCGACTGTTATCAGCATTCTCGGACATGTCACAAGTGCCAGGTTTATGCTGATAAGGTGCACGTACCTCCAGTTCCTCTGAACGTCTTGACGGCTCCTTTGGCCTTTTGCAATATGGGGCATTGATATGATCGGCGAGATCAGACCTACGGCATCCAACGGGCATCGTTTCATCCTGGTAGAAATTGATTACTTTACGAAGTGGGTTGAAGCAGCTTCCTTTGCTACCGTAACCAAGAACGTCGTGGCACGGTTCATTCGGCATAATCTGATCCGTCGATACGGTGTACCAGAGAGGATCATTACGGACAATGGTACCAATCTTAATAACAAGATGATCACTAAGCTCTGCGAGCAATTCAAGATACAGCATCACAACTCTTCTCCTTACCGGACGAAGATGAATGGGGTTGTAGAAGCAGCAAATAAGAACATCAAGAAGATTGTGCAGAAGATGACAGTAACATACAAAGACTGGCACGAGATGTTACCATTTGCTCTTCATGGGTACCGTACTTCAGCACGGACGTCAACAGGGGCAACACCCTATTCTTTGGTATATGGCATGGAGGCAGTCTTGCCCATTGAAGTTCAGATACCCTCTCTTCGGATCATGAAGGATGCAGGTTTAAGCGAAGATGACTGGATTCAGACCCGGCTTGATCAGTTAAGCCTAATCGACACAAAGAGACTTACTGCTATTTGTCATGGTCAGACGTACCAAAAACGGATGATCAAGGCATTTAACAAGAAAGTTAGACGACAAGAGTATCAAGTTGGGAACTTGGTAATCAAGCGCATTATTCTACCTCAAGGTGATCCCAGGGGAAAATGGACGCCTACTTACAAAGGGCCATTTGTGGTTAAGAACATTTTCTCAGGAGGGGCTATGATTCTAACCACCATGGATGGTGACGACCTCCCTCACCCCGTCAATGCAGACATAATAAAAAGATACTACGCATAAATCAAAGACCTGCTAGGTTGACTGGCCTAGGAAAAAATAAGGGCTTCCCGGCGGACCAAAAGGGTTCGGGAAAAAATAAGGGATGAAAATTGAAAAAATATGTACACCCGGCAAGTCGAAAACCTGAAAATGCGGCTTGGGCAAAAATGGGTATCCCGGTGGACTGAAAACCGGAAAGGGCGGTCCAGGCAAAAGTTAGGGATTAAAGCGTAATACTATGTCTCATTGGATCACCTCACATCCAGACTTCGGTACCGACTATCAAGCTCGAACGACACTAATCAATCAGATTCATCTTCAACTAAGCAGCAAAGTGATGAGATGCTTGAAGAGATAAAGGCAATAGCAGAGTTGGAACCCAGTGGGATTATTCACATAGCTGTTTTGTTTCTTTTTACAAATCGTGTAAATCCTATTTGTTCGGTGACGTTCTCTTACTAGGACGTCAACCTCTTGTACAAAAACGCCTATCTTCAGGCTAAACTACAAAATCAATACAAATTCATTTGTTTTGTTTTGCAAAGAACGTCCAATGTTCATTTTTGATATATGCATTTGACATTAATTGCTGATCATAAATATTTACATGCGAAACAAAAAATGAGTTACTGGTAATAATAGAAACAGGGGCATAAGGAATGTCCAAGCTGTGTCGTTGCTTTGTCCACCAGGTACCAAGATAGACTCAGCTGAAGAATATGGCTAAGATACCTTCATTCCCCGCTGAATAAGGCAATAATAGTAGCTCTCTCAGCCGAGACTTGCAACGATGAACGAATCAGCAATACTCTCCCCAAGCAGAGTTAGTCTACCATTAGCCCTAAAAAGGTTTGGTATTCCCAGAAGGTCTTAATCTTCCCCAGCAGAGTATAAAGACATTCCCCAGCAAGTATAAGAACATCCCCGGCAGTCTTAATATTCCTCAACGGAGTATAAGAATGTTCCCCAATGGAATACAAGATACCCCAGTGGAGTCATTTCCCCAGCGCAGTCTAAAAAATCTCCCCGGACAGAGTTGAATCATCTTCCCCAGTAGATTCTGGAAGCTTATCCCCTGTAGAGCGCAAATAAATCTCCCCAGCCAAATTTAGAGGGTTATCCCCATAAAAGTATAACTGGGTTATCGTCAGCAAGTTGCAACTGAAAGATCATCCCCAGCGAAGTTCTTTCTTTCCCCAAACAGGAGTTCAATCCTTAACAGATCTAATATCACCAGCAACGGTAATCCATCCCCAGCGGAGTTCATCATTAAAGTCCCCAACAGAGCTTATCAACGGAATCCCCAGCGGAGTTTATCATTAAAACCCCCAGCAGAGCATCTCTTCCCCACGGAGTAATTCCCCTCGAAGTAATCTCTTCATGAGTTTATTCCCCAACGGAGTTCTTTTATCCTGCAGGTTTATACTCACAATCATCTTTGTTCACCATCCCTGGCGGAAGCGGAGCATTCAACTTTATTCTCCAGCAGCTCCGGGATTTATTTTCCCCAGCTAAAACATTACATGTCCATACATCATGATACATGCATATACGCATCATACCATACAATCTCATTTATTTTGAGAACATCATTTCCTGATACATATCATGCATTACATATATCTAACCTTTACCTTTAAGGAAAGATACAATCAAAATTCAAGTTATGAAGCTCGGGTACGACCAGGATAGTATCTTGATTTCTACAGCATATTGTGAAGCCCGGATTACGACCGGATAACAATATCAGAGCCGTGAAGCCTGGATTACGACCAGATAGTGACAACTCTCAAAAGCAAGCTATGAAGCCCAGAGAACGACCGGATAATAGTTTATTCCCCAGTGAGCCGTAAAGCCCGGATTACGACCGGATAGCAGCTCAATAAGCACCATGAAGCCTGGATTCGACCAGATAGTGGTATATCATGAACACAAGTCGTGAAGCCCGGATTACGACCGGATAACAGCTCGGCAAGTTATTGTGAAGCCTGGATTACGACCAGAAAGCAATACAAAATCATGAAGCCTGGATTACGACCAGATAATGGTAGAAGATGTTGTGAAGACTGGATTACGACCAGATAGCAACCAAGAGTACAAGAAGCCTGGATTTCGACCAGATAGTGGTATGATACATCATGAAGCCTGGATTACGACCAGATAATGATAGAAGATGTCGTGAAGCCTAGATTGCAACCAGATAAGTGTTAAGGGACACTGTGAAGCTTGGATTACGACCAGATAACATTTTACCCAGCCAGTTACTGTGAAGCCCGGATTCGACCGGATAATAGTAAACCCAACAGTCAGAAGGAAGCCCGGATGCGACCGGATAACCACTTGATTTGTTCTGAAGCCTGGATTCGACCAGATAACAATACGTGACACCATGAAACCTGGATTCGACCAGATAATGGTATAACATATCGTGAGGCCTGGATTACGACTAGATAGCGGTACAAGGCACTGTGAAGCTTGGATTCCGACCAAATAGCAGTTTACATGGACAATTACTAAGAAGCTCGGAGTCGGCCGGATATTAGTGTGCCCTAAATTCAAGTTGAAGCCCGGATGTGACCGGATAACCACTTGATTTGTTCTGAAGCCTGGATTTCGACCGAATAAGAAGTGAGGTATTGCAAAGCCTGGATTACGACCGGATAGCAAGTTTAATCTCATCTCCCCAGTAAGTCACTGAAAAGCCTGGATTACGACCAGATAGCAATTAGTCTTATCACTATGAAGCCTGGATTACGACCAGATAGTAGTTCACTCTCACCTCTTCAACAGAGATGATTCCCCAGTAGAATAATGGACGACCGAAGCTCCTAAAGTTCTATTTCTCCTAAGACAGAGAACAACATTCCCCAGTGGAATCTCCCTTAACAACAGGCATACAAGCTCTCGCTAAGGAATCTCTTACGCGGTCGACACTCCTTCAGATGGCATCTTTAAGCCCATCTCCCATCATCAATCTCCAAATGGCATCTGTAAGCCCATTCCCAACATCACAAGACAAATACTACTTCATGCGAGCGCAAATTTCTGGGCACTCTAGTGTTCAATCATCTTCTACCTTCGGATCACGAAAGGCCCAAACGCCAATCTATATCCTCAGGTTTAAGAAGATTGAACAGGGGAAACTGTTGTACCCCAAAATTTTCCCTCCCATATTTCTCAAGACATGTCAAGAATAATCTCCAAGTTGTTCAAGATGACTCAAGAGTTGGACAGTCAAATCACCTCTTAAGGCAGTTAATTCAAAATTAGGGTTTTGTGTTGCATCAAGGTCCTCACATATAAATGACCTCAAATTCTCACCAATGTCCTAATATGTTCTTAAGTTCATCCATGACAAATTTCAAGCCTTGCAGAGGAAGTTTGGTCAGTCAATTGCTCAAGAAGTCCAAAAATCGACTATGCTAGGGCAAAAGTCAACAGTGACCCAAATACAGTCAAACCTCAAGATTTTTTGTCAAAATTCTCATTTTGAAGGATAATTCATCATTTTATCAAGGGTTGATTATGATTCATCAAGGATTGCTCAAGATTCATCAAGATTCAAAAGTTGCTAAATTAGGGTTTTGTAGGAAAAGTCAACTCAACTTTGACCAAGCATAACTTTCTCATACTTTATGAGAAATGACACATCCAAAGCTCATTTTGAAGAGGATGAAATTTAATACAATCCATATTCACACCCCAAGATCAATAAATGCACTCACAAAAAGTTACAAATTTGGACATTATAAGTTATTTTTGAAAGTCAACAAAAACACCTTTTTTTCCAAAGCTTATAACTTGAGCATGGAAGATCAAAATTAGATGATACCAAAAGTTTTAGTTATAGGACATCTCAAGGTTTCTAAAAAGTCCAAGAACACCTCCAAAAGTTCAAAATTGAAGAAGTTATGCATTGTTCAAGTTGGGCATTTTTCCAAAATGGCCAAAAGTCAACTATCCCCAAAACTTTGTTGAATTTTGTTTTCAGGTAATCTCATGCAACGCCCAAGATGCAGCTCACCATATGCCCTTATCCAGATGCTAGCCAGGTGGTTTCAGATCAGATCCAGGGGCCCAGATTGCACGCTCATCATACTCCCTGGTCAAAGACACGCATTGGATTCCAAAAGTCAAGCAGGCTTAACGCTTTTGGGCCTGGAAATTGCCAAGCATACACCCAGATTCAGGCCCAAACCCCCCTTTGGTTATTTCTTTTCTTTTAACATTTTATTTATTTACTTATTTTATTTTATTATTCTTAATTAATTATTAACCCAATAATTTTTCTCATAAAATCAGAAAACCTAAAAAATAATATTTTCATTAATTTCATTATTTATTTTTGTAAATAAACATTAATTAATTAATTTAGTTTAAATAGGTTTAACATTAATATTTTTACAATAAATAAAAATTAATGTAGAATTAGGCTTTTTAATAATTTTAATCATTCTTATTTTATTTCCTTAAAAATAAAACCCAAAAATATTTTCATTCAATTAATTAATTAATTAACTTAGATTTAATTTCCATTTTAATTCAAAATAACAAACGATATCTCTCTTTCTTAAAAAAGGGTCAAAACCCTAAGATACGCCGATTTAATTTTCTCGCACGCGTTTCATCTTTTATCCAATAATGTAATTGCTTCGGGAATGTAATAGTTTTAAATTAGGACTTTATTTATTTATCGCTTTTATTTACTTTCCGCTATTTAAATTAAAGGGTTTGTCTTTGGCGATATAAATACCCGACACCTTGTAATAGCTTAGATTTAATTTCCCGCAATTTAATTTTCGCACAATATTAACTGTTAGATGTTTGATAACTAGGCAATGCATGACCAGATCAATCTTTAATCTAAAATCAACCTAGCTCACTCATGACATGTACAAAGATAAAATTAACCGAAATAACACACTCACACATGCGCACTCTTAGGGTACACCTCGCTTGGTTGCCTTCGAACGTGGTCATTGAGTATAGGAAGTTTTAGAGGTCGCCCTCTTGTCCAAAGATCATAGTTGCCTCGAAACGGTTGCCTCGGAAAAATGATCTAGGATATTAGGGTTACCGCTAAGGCATCCTAACGTTGCTTTAGTGACCCCACATCCCTTAATCGAATTGACCCGAAAACTCCAACGACGGTGCTACCTGCTCCTCAATAGTGGGATAGCATTGTCTAAAAGAAACTTGTACAGATTAATTCCTTTTTGAGTAGGTAGATGGTTCTTAAGTACTTGCTCCTTTTAAAACAAAACAAAACTTTTCACACTCACACTCCTTTCAAATAAAAACTCTTTTCAAACCCATAAACACAAGGAAAAGCAATTTTTGAAAACACAATGAGCAAGTACCTAAGAGCCCGTGGATAACCACGGATAGAAAGAGTGCTAACACCTTCCCTTTCTATAATCTACCTTCCGAACCCGAGAAATATCTCAAAAAGGAATTTTTTTTGTGCTTTCGTCTTGTCCTTGTTGGATAAAATAAAAGACAGTGACGACTCTTGCTTACTGCGACATTTTGCAAAAACAAACGCAAAACACGAACCAGCATTCCAGAAACAGTCAGTTCTATTCCCACCGACCACACTATTACAATCCGGAATCAGATACATAAATGGATAAAAGAAAATAAATCGCATGCGGGAAATTAAATCGAGTGCAAAGTTCTAGGGTTTTGACCCTTTTTTGAAGGAAACATTTTTTGGTTTTTATTTTAAGAAAGAAAATGAAATTAAACCTAAATTAATTACTAAACTAAATTAATTAAATTAATTAATAAAAATAAAATATTTTTGGGTTTTTGGTATTTTAAGAAAGAAATAAAAATTAATTGAATTAGTAAAACCTAATTAAGTCTAGTTAATTTTAATTATTTACAAAAAAGTTCAAATTATTCTAGAATTAAAACCTAGATTAATTTATTAGTATTTATTAATAAAAAAAATAAAAGTTAAAATTTAATTTGGCAAAAATATTTTTGTGGTTTTAATTTTATAAAGAAAAGGATTTCAATTGGTTAGTAATTAAAAAAGAAAAATAATAAAACAATTAAGTAAAACAAAATAAGTAAATATAAGAGAAAAAAGGTATGGGCCTGAAATTTTGGTGTGATTAGCAATCCTGAGGCCCATTTGGATCTGGCCTTGTTTGACTTTTTTGATTCCATATGCATGTGTTGACCGGGCTCCACATAGACCTTCAGCGCTTGGCCATCAGATTTGGCCTTCAGGCCATCTGGCTGTTGGATAGATGAGGGCGCATGGTATGCCATATGCTTGGATGTGCACTTGATTACCTGAAGAACAAAATTAAATAGAAATTGGGAGGACCTGGGATTCGAACCCAGGGCCTGTAGGCTAATGGATGTACACGCTTACCACTAGGCTACTTGGCTTTATCTGTTAATAATATACAAATAATATATAATAAAAGAAAGCAGGTCAATGGTCAGAACAAAACAAAAATGCGTGTGTGGTTTGAATGGAGAAATGGTTGAGTGCCACATATTCGTCTTCTTCGTTGAACCGTGGCTAAAACAAAACAGACTTATACCAACGGACGACGGTCCGTAGCTATAAGCCAAGCCATCTCCAAAACTTGCTACGAGCCACAAAAATGCATTTCAAGGGCATGGTCATGCTCGTCTTGACCTCCCGGTTCTAACCATGCCCTTCTTGGTGGCCAATTATCCCTGAAATAAAAACGCCCAAACAAGCTCCAAGAACCCTAGCTATGGTGTTTTGCTTTACAGGTCAGATAAACAAAATTAATTAATGCCAAAAGCTTGGAAATGTTATGAGGATCACAAATATGTCAATGATTTGTTCAAATGATGCAAGAATAGAGAGTTATGATTTCGAGTATAGAGCTAAGTAACGTGATGCTTACAGTGCTTTTGAAGGCCTGGGGACGCGTGCTTTTGATCCAGGAAGGTTGTGTGATCACCCAGGAATCGATTGGGACCGGTCTAAGCCTTTGAAATTGCCTCTAAGTATGATTTTGATTTCACACTTTTTAGTGAATTTTGCAACTTTGGTATTGCCTCTTTCTGCAGCCTCCAACCCTGATTCACGTCCCTTTGGCTTGCTTATGTACTATGGAATGCATTGGGTTAAGAATTATGGCTTGAATCTTCTCACATCAATGCCTTGGGATTTGATTTGATTCACCCTTTAAACCTTGCCAAATTTGCCAAAACTCAATCTTTTTGCACATGATATGGTGTGATCCGAGTTTGATGATGCTAATGATGATAATTAAGACCTGAAACAACCAAAAAGATCTTGGGTAATCAAAGTTTGGATTTTATATGATTTAATTATATTAAAAATGAATAAATTCAATAAAAAATCAAATTAAATTTTAAAAATAGAATATGAGCTCATGGCTGAAGCTAGGGAACGTGGGCAACTATGCAAGCTCAAATCAAGTGGAAAAGAATGAGCCCATTTGACAAAATTTGAAGTTTTGGGGATAGTTGAATTTTGGCAATTTTGCAAAAATGTCCAAATTCAACAATACATAACTTCTTCAATTTTGAACTTTTAGAGGTATTCTTGGACTTTTTAGAAAGCTTGAGATGTCCTATAACTAACCCTTTTGGTCTCATCTCATTTTGATATTCCATGCTCAAGTTATAAGCTTTGGGAAAAAGGTGTTTTTGTTGACTTTCAAAAATGACCTATAATGTCCAAATTTATAACTTCTTGTGAATGCATTTTTTTGATCTTGGGGTATGAATATGGATTGTAGGAAATTGCATCCTCTTCAAAATGAGATTTGGATGGGTCATTTGTCATAAAGTATGATAAAGCTATGCTTGGTCAAAGTTGAGTTGACTTTTCTACAAAACCCTAATTTAGCAACTTTTGAGTCTTGATGAATTTTGAGCAATCTTTGATGAATCATGATCAACCCTTGATCAAATGATGAAATGTACTTCAAAATGAGAATGTTGGCAAAAAATCTTGAAGTTTGACTGTTTGTAGGTCACAGTTGACTTTTGCCCTAGCATAGTCGATTTTTGGACCTTTGAGCAATTGACTAAGCCAACTTCCTCTGCAAGGCTTGAAATTTGACATGGATGATATTGGGAACATATTAGGACATTGGGGAGCACTTGAGGTCATTTGGACTCAAGGATCTTGATGCAACACAAAACCCTAATTTGGGGTTGACTACTTAAGGAGATAGCTTGTTTGTCCAACTCTTGAGCGAACTTGAGCAACTTGGAGGTTTTTCTTGCAATGTTTTGAGAAATATGAGAGGGCAAATTTTGGGGTACAACAGAGATGGACGGGGAATTCATAGACACCCCTTGTCAAAACTTTAAAGAGGTTCCCCAGATTTTGGCATCGACCGAGACTACCACGAGTGCCAAACCTCCTTTGAAGATGGCTTCTCTCAAGGACGCCAGAACAATGGTTGAAGAAGGTGGGTGTGCCAATCGGGGACGGCTCCCTGATTTCACTCACAAAAATGAAAAATTTGGTCTGGGCTTTACTTCAGGGGCTCAAAAGGTTGTCCGACGCGCTCGGGCTGGAGGACCTCCCCTACGCATCAACAATCGTGGGGTCAATGCTATTGAAGACAGTGAGGAAGACCCGGACATTGACAGCTGGATCTACACGACTACCAACGGTGGACCGAATAACTGGACGGCTAGAGATTTTATTCCAGTTTCTTTTATTCTACAGTAATTGTCTTACTTATGTTCAGAATTTGTAATGAACAATTTTTAAAAAAACTTTTTGGCCTTGTGTCTTACCCGAGGCACAATGGTTCTGTCTGTGAGGGTTATTATATGCCATCTCATATACCATCAGTGAAGCATTGGACGTTCTTTGCATACAAATTTTGCACTCTCTGTTTTTTCTTTTCTGTTTTTACTTTATCAATTTAGTTATGCTCTTACACACACGCACGTATCAAACTGCAGATCCATATCCACTCTGGATCCCATTGATAACAATCCTGCTATTACCAACTATGACTTTGAAAATCTGATCAACCGAGCCGAGGACGAAGGTGAGAACGATTGTGAGGTGCCTGGAGAACTGGCTAGACAATTACAACAGGAAGAGAGGGCTATACAGCCTCATGAAGAGCTAGTTGAGACAATAAACTTGGGCACAAAGACGGACAGAAAAGAAGTCAAGATCGGTGTAAATTTGGAAGTTAAGATCAAGCAGCGGTTGATACAGATGTTGTGCGACTACGTTGAGATTTTTGCCTGGTCATATGAAGACATGCCTAGTTTAGACGCTGACATCGTGGTACACCGTCTTCCAACTAAAGAGGATTGTCCTCCGGTTAAACAGAAGATTCGTCGTATGCCCCCAGAAATGTCAGAGAAGATCAAGACAGAGGTCATGAAGCAGTTCGACGCAGGGTTCTTAGCTGTCACCTCCTATCCGACGTGGGTTGCTAACGTCGTTTCGGTACCTAAGAAGGACGGCACGGTACAGATGTGTGTGGATTGCTGATATCTGAATAGGGAAATCCCCAAGGATGACTTCCCGCTTCCCCACATTGGTGTTCTGGTTGACAACACCGTGCAACACAAAATCTTCTCCTTCATGGATGGTTTCTCTGGCTACAACCAGATCAAGATGGCTCCTGAAGACATGGAGAAGATGACCTTCGTCACACAGTGGGGAACCTTCTGTTACAAGGTGATACGTTTTGGGTTGAAGAATGTTGGGGAAACCTATCAGCGAGCCATGGTCGCTTTGTTCCACGATATTATTCACCATGAGATCGAGGCTTATGTTGATGACATGATAGCCAGGTCTCAAACCAAAGAGGAACATCTCAATCATCTACAAAAGTTGTTCGACAGGTTGAAGAAATACAAGCTGAGGTTGAATTCGAACAAGTGCACCTTCGGGGTAAGGTCTGGTAAGCTTTTGGGTTTCATCGTCAGTGACAAAGGTATTTAGGTAGACCCGCAAAGGTAAAGGCCATACAAGAGATGCTGACTCCCCTTACTGAGAAGGAAGTTAGAGGTTTCTTGGGATGCTTGAATTATATCGCCAGGTTCATTTCACATCTGACTGCTACTTGTGAGCCCATCTTAAAGCTTCTGAAGAAAGATCAAGTGGTAAAGTGGAATGACGAATTCCAGACTGCTTTCAAAAGGATCAAAGAATATCTTCAAGAACCGCCAATTCTAATGCCTCCGGTTGAAGGAAGACCTTTGATATTATACTTAACAGTGCTAGACAATTCAATGGGGTGTGTGCTGGAGCAGCATGACGAGTCTGGTCGAAAAGAGCATGCAATATACTACCTTAGCAAAAAGTTTACCGACTGTGAGATAAGATACTCATTGCTCGAGAAAACTTGCTGCGTTTTAGCATGGGCTGCTCGCCGACTAAGACAGTATATGTTGACCCACACTACTCTGTTGATATCTAATATGGATCCAATCAAATACATCTTCGAGAAGCCCGCACTCTCTAGAAGAATAGTGAGATGGCATATGATCTTAACCGAATACGATATATAATATACAACCTAGAAAGTAATCAAGGGGAGTGTATTAGTTGATCATTTGGCTCATCAGGCCGTGGATGACTACCAGTCCATGAATTTTGAGTTCCCTAACGAGAACATTATACTGGTGACTGACTATGAAGAACCTGGACCAGATGAAGGACCTAAAGAAGGATCCCGATGGACTATGGTCTTTGATGGAGCTTTGAACGCACTTGGTAATGGCATCGGCGCTGTAATCATATCCCCTGATGGCTATCACACTCCTTTCACTGCCTGATTATGTTTCAACTGCACTAACAACATGGCGGAGTATGAAGCCTGTATCATGGGTCTCAAAGCCGCTATTGACCTCAGAATCAAGTTCCTAAATGTCTTCGGGGATTCAGCCTTGGTGATAAGTCAAATTAAAGGCGAATGGGATACGAAGCATCTGAATCTCATCCCATACAAAGAGCATGTACTGACATTGCTCCCACACTTTGAGGAGGTAACTTTTAAACATTTCCCACGAGAGGAGAATTAGTTAGCGGACGCGCTAGCTACCATGTCTTCTATGTTCAAAGTTAAGTGGGACAACGAAGCTCCTTGAATCACCATTGAAAGGTTGGATGAACCAGCACACTGCTGTGAGATTGATACTGAAGAGGTGATAAACAAACCCTGGTTTCATGAAGTAAAGAAGTATCTCGAGGCTCAAGAGTATCCTGAAGGGGCATCTGTCAATGATAAAAAGTTTCTGAGAAGGTTCGCTGCAAAATTTTTCCTCAGTAATGGAATCCTGTACAAACGCAACCATGACTCTACCTTACTACGGTGTGTAGACAAGAGCGAAACAGAGAGAATCATGACAGATCTACATGAAGGTAACTTTGGAACCCATTCCAGCGGACATACCATGGCTAAGAAGATCCTACGGGCAGGATACTATTGGTCCACTATGGAAGCAAATTGTTATCAACACTCCCGAACTTGTCATAAATGCTAAATTTATGCTGATAAAGTGCATGTGCCTCCGGTTCCTTTGAATGTCTTGACAGCTCCGTGGCCCTTTGCAATGTGGGGCATTGACATGATCAGAGAAATCAGGCCCACCGCCTCCAATGGGCATCGCTTCATCCTGGTGGCCATCGATTACTTCATGAAATGGGTTGAGGCAGCCTCCTTTGCTACTGTTACCAAGAATGTTGTGGCGCGGTTTATCAAGCATAACCTGATCTGTCAGTATGGTGTGCCAGAGAGAATTATCATCGATAATGGTACGAATCTCAATAACATGATGATCACCAAACTCTGTAAGCAGTTCAAGATACAACATCATATCTCTTCTCCCTACCGGCCGAAGATGAATGGCACTGTTGAAGCGGCTAACAAGAACATCAAGAAGATTATACAGAAGATGACGGTGACCTACAAAGACTGGCATAATATACTACCATTCGCTCTGCATGGGTACTGCACCTCTGTACACCCGACAAGTCGAAAACCTGAAAAGGCGACTTGGGCAAAAAAGGGTATCCCGGTGGAATGAAAACCCGAAAGGGTGGTCCAGGCAAAAGTTAGGGATGAAAAGCGTATCTCTATGTCCCATTGGATCACCCTGCAATCTGACCTCAGTATCAATTGTCAAGTTCAAACAGCATCGATCAACCTAATCAGCTTCGGACAAGCCGCAAAGTGATGAGACGCTCGAAGACATAGTGACAATAGCAGAATTGGAATCCAATGGGATTGTTGTACATAGATGTTTCCTTTTTACACAATATTGTATAACTTCTATTTTTACGGTGGTGTTCTCTTACTATAACATTAGCCTCCTTGTACAAAAACGCCTATTACATGCCAACTTCAAAAAATAAATAAAAAATCATTTTCATAAGAAACTTTGAGTTTTTCTTTTTCTGTTTTGTTTTGCAAGAACGTCAAATGATTTATTTTTTACATATGCATTTAAATATGATCGCTGCTCATAAATATTTACATAAAGAGGCTTTCATTTCGAAGTAACCCTACTACCCATGTTCCTTCTCATAGCCCTACTATCCAGTCTTTCATCTCAAAGTAACCCTACTACCCAGGTTCCTTCTCATAGCCCTACTATCCAGGCTTTCATCTCGAAGTAACCCTACTATTCAAGTTCCTTCTCCCTTATCTCCGGGCAATAATTTACAACACTGTAAGGCCTGGACCCGACTAGATACGGTTGATTTCACATTTTCCCAGTAAGTCGCTGTACAGCCTGGGCCCTGACCAGGTATACATTCTACTTTCACCTCCTTAACCAAGAATTAATTCCCCAGTAGAGTAATGGACAACCAAAGCTCCTTGACTCTACTTCCCAGGACATAAATCGACATTCCCCGGTGAAGTCCTCCTCAATAGCAAGTACAGGGATTCTCGCCAAGGAATCTCTTATGCAATCGATCTCTTCCAAATGGCATCTATAAGCCCATTCCCGATATCACCAATCAGTATTACTTCATGCGAGTTCAAATTTCTGGGCACTCTAGTGTTCAATCATCTTACACCTTTAAATCATGAATGGCAGACCTACCAATCTAACTCTTCAGGCGTAAGAAGATTGAACAGGAGCAGCTGTTGTACCCCAAAATTTTCCCTCTCATTTCTCAAAGGACAATCTTGGACTCTCAAGTTTGCTTCTATCAAGTTTCAAGTCTTAAATTACAACTTTCAAGAAAAATCACCCACAAGGGCAAAATGGTCAAAAGCACACAAAAAAGTTAAACTTTGACTTTTAGATCAAATCAAGTTTCAACAATTATATTACATTAAGACATGAAATTGGTTCATCAAAAAAATCAGAAGTCAGAAATTACTTTGAAAAAATTAAATTTCTAAACATTTAGAAAATTTTCTAAATGTTAAGAGAATATGATACTTCAGAACTTCTTAGTCAGCCTACATGCAAGTTCAGTCAGAAGTTGCAAACATGGTTCAGAACATAGTTCTTCAATCAGAACATGACTCTTCAGCATGTGCTTCTATCAGAGCATCACCCTTCGAGTTTCATTCTGGTCTAATTCAATCAGAACATCACAAAACCCTAAAACCTTGTTTGAACAGTCTACTGCACTGCTATAGCACAGTCCTGCAACAAGTTGCCATAACACTCCAAATTGCTGCTGATCTAGTCCACGACTGCATTTTTCTCAAACCCTATATTTGTACCAAATTAGCATACGAAAACTGTGATTAAAAAGCAATGGAACAATATACTAAAATGGTTTGAATCCCATCCCCCCCCCCCCCCCCCAAAAAAAAACTACAGCAAACCCATCTATAAATAATTTGCTACATCACACGTTCAAGAGGTTGGTTTTTGGAGAGAGAATCATTAAGGGAGAGAAAAGAAAACTGTGAAACCTTCATCAAAAATCCAATTCCCAAACAGAAAACCAAACCTTTATTCTTCCCTTTGAATCAAAGAACTTGGCATTTTCTCTTCCGTTGCTCTTGCTGACTCCAGAACATCTGAATGCAGCAGTTCAAGTTCCAAACACACGCTCCAGATTCAAGGTAAGTCTTTCTGACTTTGCATCTTTTCATTCAGAACATCATTAAATATGTAAATATCACAGTATTGATGTTGTCCATATCATTGCATAAGTAGAAAAACTGTGGAAACTAACTTCTTGATTAGGGCTAGGCTCATATTAGGGATTTGAACTTCTATAAAATGTTGTGCTTTTATCTTTCTGACTTGTTGTTTGTTAAATACTGAATAAATTGCTGATGTGCTGATTAATATGAAGAAGGAGTTGAAATGTGGCACAGAACCCCTGTTTTTTCACTCACTGTTTTAGCATAGCATAAAACTTATGAGTTCTCCCTACATGTTAAACACACAGAACTTCTAGGCTTTCTTACTGTTTTAACACACAAAACCTCTGATGCTCACACATTGTTTTAGCACAACACAGAACTTCTGAGTTCTCTCTACACGTTAAACACCCAGAACTTCTAAGCTTTCTTACTGTTTTAACACACATAACTTTTGATGCTCACACACTGTTTTAGCACAACACATAATTTCTGACTTTTGGCTCACTCTCTGAATACCACCCAGAACCTCTGTTTCCTTTCCCTCTAATGTTTCTTGCAGAGCCTTAGAATGTATCTGTGATACGGTGGCAAAACCGACTGTTCAATACTTGTTTGCATTTTACGTTTTATGTTTGCAAAATGTCGCGGTAAGCAAGAGTCGCCACTGACTTTTGTTTTATCCAACTGGAAAGGAAAAAAGCACAGAAAAATTCCTATTTTCGAGATTTTGAGTACGGGGGGTAGATTATAGAAAGGGAAGGTATTAGCACCCTTTCTATCCGTAGTTTTCTATGGGCTCTTAGGTACTTGCTCATCATTTTAAAAAATTGCTTCCGTGTTTGTGTGTTTTGAAAAGTTTTTGTTTTACTTCGTTTTAACCCTTGTATCAGTCCTCGAGAGTGTTACGAAGTTGTTTTTGAAAATTTTGTTTGAAAAAGTGTAAGTGTGAAAAGGTTTGATTTGAGCAAGTACCTACTAGCATCTACCTACTCGAAAATGGATTGTTTATGTTCTCGTTTCCTTTAGACAACGCCATCCTACTATTGATAAATAGGTAGCGCCGTCATTGGAGTTGTAAGGGTCAATTCGAAAGGGACGTGCGATCACTAAAGCAATGTTAGGACGTCTTAGTAATAACCCTAATGTCTTAAGACCTTATTCGAGGCAACATTTCCGAGGCAACCTTTCCGAGGCAACATTTCCGAGGCAACATTTCCGAACGAGACTTTTGATCTTTGTTTAGACAGGAGGGCGACCCCTAAAACACCCTATACTTAATGATCGTTTACCGAAGGCAACCGAAGTGAGAGTGTACCCTAGGAGTGCGCATGTGCGAGTGATTTGATTTCAAGTTATTATCTTTGCACATTAGGGTTTGCTAGCTATTTTAAATTAACATACAGTCTTGTCATACAATCCTATTATCATACATCTAACAGTTAATATTTGCGAGGATTAAAATGCGAGAAATAAAAACTACGCTATTACAAGGCTTCGGGGAGGGGGATTAATTACATAGCCAAAAACCCGTAAAACGATTAAAAAAATCATAATTAAACTATTACATACCGTAAGCAGTTACATTAATATTGTAAAAAAATATAAGCGCACGCGATGAAACAAAAACGAGAGAATTAGGGTTTTGACCCCATCTAAACCTAATTAAAATTTAAAGAGAAAAAATATTTTTTGTGGTTTTTGTGTTATTTTGAGAAAATAAGATTTAATTGAATAAATAAAAAAATAAACCTAATTACTAATTAATTTAAATTATGAAAAATAATTAAGTTAACCTATTTTTGGTATTTTTATTTTATTGAGAAAAGAAATAAAAATTAAATCACTTGTTAACCCTAATTTTTTCTAATTTGATTTTAATTACATGAAAAAGTTAGAATTAGCCTAAATTAAATTAAAACTAATATAAAATTAAATTTGATAAAATAAAATAAAACCTAAATTCTAAATTGGTGAAATTGATTTTATGATTTATTGTGGGTAAAAAAAAGGTAATTTTGGTGTTGGTAAAAAAAAAAAGCAGAATAACTAAAGAAAGGTAAATTAGAGAAAAATAAGAAATAACCCAAGGGCCTGCTGTCAGCGGCTCTGATCAGAGGATGATGGTCCAGAGGATGGTGGTCCAGAGGATGATGGTCCATAGGATAATGGTCCAGGGATGATGATCAGAGGATGATGGTACTGGGCCTGCTCCTGGCTGGTGGACCCAGCAGGTCACGACTAGAGGGTGCTTGATCTGGTCCTGGTTGATGGGTCCAGAAGATGATCCTTAGAAAGTGCAGGCGCTGGATCTGGTGAATACAAAGGGGGAAAATTCCAAAAGGTCACGCCCGGGGATCGAATCCAGAATCATGAACTTCTGACTTCCTTCTTCTTACCAACTGCATTGGGTGTTAATTTATCAATACAATAGAAACAAAAAAATAGATCAGAGCTATAGGCTTCTGGCCAGAATAAACGCGCCAGAATTTAAACCGGTCAGTAAGGTTGTGACACACCAACGTCTTCTTCCCTGGATCTGTCGTTTAAAACTCTGAACCTTTATCTACATACATGGTGTTGTAGCTATAACCCTGTGCATTTCAGAAATTGCATACAAGCAATATAAATAAAATTCAAGATTGTGGATCAATTGGGTTTGACCCGCTGATCACAATGGTCTCCTTCATTAGGGCCAATTGTTCCTGTATGAAAAATCCCTAAAAATGAACCATGAACCCTAGCCATGGCATCTTGGTATATAGTCAATAAAAATGCAATTAAATACAACCATTAGCTTGAAAACATTTCAAGGATTATGAATATACCAATAAAACATGCTAACTATGCCAGAATTATGATATTCAAATTCAAGAAAATATGGAAACCGTGTGAAACTTACAGCGCGATTCTGAGTGTGAGGAAGCTTGCTAGTGGTTGAAACACGTTCCTGGGATGTCCAACAAACGATTGGGATGCTTAGAACGCTTTGAATTGGTCTGCAACTTAGAAATCAGTGTGCCACTTTTTTCCAATTTTTTGAAACTTGCTCTCTTGTTTACACGCCTCCAATCTCTCTTTTTTTTTATCTGCACTTGTTCTATATGTACCCTAGAATGAATTAGGGTTGCAATTTGGTTTCAAATCTTCTTCAATAATGATCATTGATTCAAGATTTAATCCTTTGTGCAAATCTTTCCAAATTGAGAAAGTCCAATCTTTTTGTGTCCATTTGAAACTTGCACGATTTGATTCCATCTCCAGCTGTATAATAGACCTAAACATGCACAAAATCTCAAGCTTTGATTCGTTTTTGATATTTTCATGATTTTATTTTGATTTTATTTGATTTAATTTAAATAAAACCAAAATAAATGACAAAAATAAAATAATGACAAATGGGAAGGATCATGGGTCGTGGGTCATGTTACAAACTCAATGCAAGCATAAAAAGTTCGGCCCATTTGACAAAAATTGCAATTTTTGGCACATTTGACTTTTGGTAATTTTGCAAAAAGGGTCAACTTTACCAATGCATAACTCCCTCAATTTTGACCCTAGAGAGGTGTTCTTGGTTTTTTTAGAACGCTCAAGATGTCCTCTAAGCAACCATTTTGGTATCATCTCAATTGAGTCTTCCATGTTCATGTATGAAGCTTTGACATAAAAGGTGTTTTTGTTGACTTTTCAAATGACCTATAATGTCCAAATTCATAACTTTTTGTGAGTGCATATTTTGACCTTGGGAGATGAAGATGGAATGTAGGGAATTGCATCCTCTTCAAAATGAGCTTTGGATGGGTCTTTTTTTATAAAGTATGAGAAAGTTATGTTTGGTCAAAGTTGAGTTGACTTTTCCTACAAAACCCTAATTTAGCAACTTTGGGTTTTGATGAATTGTGAGCAATCCTTGAGGAATCATGATCAGCCCTTGATCAAATGATGAATAATGCTTCAAAATGAGGATGCTGACCAAAAATCTTGATGTTTGACTGTATGTAGGCTACAAATGACTTTTGCCCTAGCACAATCGATTTTCAGGCTTTTGAGCAATTGACTGAGCAAATTTCCTCCGCAAGGCTTGAAACTTGACATGGATGATCTTGAGAACATATTAGGACCATGGTGAGAATTTGGGATCCTTTTGACTTAAGTACCTTGATGCAACATGAAACCCTAATTTGAGGTAGACTACCTTAGGAGAGAGTTTGTCTGGTCAACCCTTGGACCTCCTTGAGCAATTTGAGGACTTCACTTGAAATGTTTTAACAAATATGGGAGGGAAAATTTTGGGGTACAACAGCTGCCCATGTTCAATCTTCTTAAACCTGAGGATGTAGATTGGCTTGTCTGCCTTTCGTGATCCGAAGGTTGAAGATGATTGAACACTAGAGTGCCCAGAAATTTGCACTCGCATGAAGTGGTACCAGTCTTGCAATGTCGGGAATGGGCTTATAGATGCCATTTGGAAGTTGATGACAGGAGATGGGCTTAAAGATTCCATCAGAGGAAGTGTTGATCGCATAAGAGATTCCTTTGCGAGAGCCCGTATACTTGTTGTCGAGGAGGACTACGCTGAGGAGTGCTAGTCTCTTTCTTGAGAAAGATAGAATTTTAGGAGCTTCAGTCGTCCGTTATTCTACTGGTGAATCATATCTTAGTCGAGGAGGTGAAAATGAACTTCTATCTGGTCGTGCTCCGGGCTTCACAGTGATTTTCTGAGCAAAATAAGATCGACTGCTATCTGGTCGTGCTCCAGGCTTCACAGTGATTTACTGGGGAGATGAGTTTTACTATCTGTTCTTTCTCCAGGCTTTTCAATTTCTCACTTCTTATCTGGTCGTTCTCTAGGCTTCAGAAGAAATCAAATGGTTATCCGGTCGCATCCGGGCTTCAACTTGATTTTAAGGCAATACTAATATCCGATCGATTTCAGGCTTCTTAGTAATTGGCCAGGTAAACTGTTATTTGGTCATGATCCAAGCTTTGCAGCACCTTATACTATTATCTGGTTGTAATCCAGGCTTCAGTATCCTTTACCGCTATCTGGTCGTGATCCAGGCTTCACGGTGTCTTATACCACTATCTGGTCGATTCTAGGCTTCATGGTATCTTGTATTGCTATCTGGTCGATTTCCAGGCTTCATAATAACTTGTTGAGGGTTAAGCTATTTTCCGGTCAATTTCCGGGCTTCATAGCTTGTATTTATGGTATACCATTATCTGGTCGATTTCAGGCTTCATATTATTTGTAGAAGTCAAGATATTATCCGGTCGAATCCGGGCTTCATAGCTTGAATTTAAGGCGATACTAATATCCGGTTGATTCCAGGCTTCTTAGTAATTGGCCAGGTAAACTGCTATTTGGTCGTGATCCAAGCTTCGCAGTACCTTATACTGTTATCTGGTCGTAATCCAGGCTTCAGTATCCTTTACCGCTATCTGGTTGTGATCCAGGCTTCACGGTGTCTTATACCACTATCTGGTCGATTCCAGGCTTCATGGTATCTTGTATTGTTGGTTGACTATTATCCGGTTGATCTCCGGGCTTCATAGCTTTTTTACTGGAATAGAAATCTTAGTATTGATTTGACTGAACCATAGAAAACTTGTGAGAACTTGATTGTATCTTTCCCTGAAAGGTCAAGAGTTAGTCGTATGTAATGTCATGATGTATGGAATGTATTGATTAATGATGTTCTCAAAATAAATGAGATTGTGTTGTATGATGCGTATGCGCATGCCATGATGTATGGATATGCAACGTTCTTGTAAGATCCTCTAGCTGGGGAAAATAGATCCTGACTGCTGTTGGAGAGTACAAGGAGTTGAGTTCTTCGCACTCGCTGGGGATAACGATCGAAGATGATTAACCGGAGCCTTGCATCCGTTCTGTTTGAGAATATTCCGCCGGGAGAGACTCTGCTGGAGAATAAATTGGCGATAGAATGACTCTGTGGGGAAGAGAGATACTCTTCTAGAAGATCTGTTGATTTGGAGAAATAACCTCGGCTGGGGATGAATTACCTGTTTCTGGTGATAATGAACCCTTCCGGGGATTGAGTTTCTGCTTGTGGAAGAACTAAACTCAGTTGATGGTGAACTTCTATTGCTGGTGATAGATAAACTCTGCTTGGGGAGAATTAACACCACTGTTTTCGGATACTTCCTACTCTGCGGGGAATGTATGTACCTTTAGTCACGTTCTCAAGCTGGGTTTATCCCCGTACCTGGTGGATAGAGCAACTTGTAAGGTTTGGACATTTCTTGTTTGCCCCTGTTCCTGGAATTATGAGTACTTGTCTTTTGTTTCGTATGTAAATATTTATGAGCGACAATTATTTTCAAATGCATATATCAAAAATGAATCATTGGACGTTCTTGCAAAACAAAACAGAAAAAGAAAAACAAGTTGAAATTTCTTGTGAAAATGTATTGTATTGATTTTGAAGTTAGCCTGTAACAGGCATTTTGTACAAGAGGTTGGCGTCCTAGTAAGAGAACTCCGCCAAAAGATAGAAATTACAATTTGTGAAAAAAGAAAGAAAAACAGCTATGTGAAACAATCCCATCGGGTTCCAACTCTGCCATTTCCTTTATATCTTCGAGCGTCTCATCACTTTGCTACTTGGTCGAAGGTAGATCAGATTGATTGGTGTCGTCCGAGCTTGATAGTCGATACCGAAGTCTGGTTGCAAGATGATCCAATGAGACATAGTGTTACGTTTTGATCCCTAATTTTTTCCTGAACCGCCCTTTCGGGTTTTCGGTCCACCGAGATACCTTTTTTTCCCAAGCCGCCTTTTCAGGTTTTCGACTTGACGGGTGTACAATTTTTATTATTTCATCCCTTATTTTTTCCCGAACCCTTTTGGTTCACCGGGAAGCCCTTATTTTTTCCTAGGCCATTCGACCTAGCGGTTCTTTGATTATGCGTAGTATCTTTTCACTATGTCTGCATTAACGGGGTGAGGAAGGTCGTCACCATCCATGGTGGTTAGAATCGTAGCTCCTCTTGAGAAAATGTTCTTAACCACAAATGGCCCTTCGTAAGTGGGGGTCCATTTTCCCCTAGGATCACCTTGCGGTAGTATGATGCGTTTGATCACCAGATCCCCGACTTGATACACATGGCGTTTGACTTTCTTGTTAAAAGCCTTGATCATTCTCTTTTGATATGTATGACCATGACAAATAGCAGTAAGTCTCTTTTCATCGATTAAATTCAGCTGATCAAGTCGGGTCTGGATCCAATCATCTTTGCTCAAACGTGCATCCTTCATAATCCGGAGAGAGAGAGTATTTGGACCTCCATGGGTAAGACTGCCTCCATGCCATATACCAGAGAGTAGGGTGTTGCCCCTGTCGAAGTCCGTGCTGAGGTACGGTACCCATGAAGAGCAAATGGTAACATCTCGTGCCAGTCTTTGTATGTCACCATCATCTTCTGCACAATCTTCTTGATATTCTTATTAGCTGCTTCAACAGCCCCATTCATCTTCGACCGGTAAGGAGAAGAGTTGTGATGCTGAATATTAAACAGTTTGTAGAGCTTGGTGATCATTGTATTGTTGAGATTTGTACCATTGTCCGTGATGATCCTCTCTGGCACACCATACCGACATATCAAATTGTGTCAGATAAACCGCGCCACGATGTTCTTGGTTACTGTAGCAAAGGAGGCTCCCTCAACCCACTTCGTGAAATAATCAATAGCTACCAGAATGAAACGATTCCCGTTGGACGCAGTAAGTCTGATCTCGCATATCATGTTGATGCCCCACATTGTGAAAGGCCAGGGAGCTATCAAAACATTCAGGGGAACTGGAGGTACATGCACCTTATCTGCATAGACTTGGCACTTATGACAGGTCCGATAATGCTGATAGCAATTGGCTTCCATAGTAGACTAATAATATCCTGCCCGTATGATTTTCTTCGCCATAGTATGTCCACTGGAATATGTTCCGAAGGTACCTTCATGTAACTCTGCCATGATCCTTTCTGCCTCGCTTTTGTCCATACATCGCAGTAAGGTTGAATCATGATTACACTTATAAAGAATCCTATTACTGATGAAGAACTTCGCAACGAATCTTCTCAAAAACTTCTTGTCATTAATAGATGCATCCTCGGGGTACTCTTGAGCCTCAAGATACCTCTTTACCTCGTGAAACCAGGGTTTATCTGCTACCTCTTCAGTCTCAATGTCACAGCAATGTGCGGGTTCGTCCAACCTCTCAATGGTAATCTGGGGAGCTTCGTTGTCCCACCTCACTTTGAACATAGAAGACATGGTAGCTAGTGCGTCCGCTAACTGGTTATCCTCTCTTGGGAAGTGTTCAAAGGTTATCTCCTCAAAGTGCGAAAGTAATGTCAGTACATATTCTTTGTAGGGAATAAGATTTGGGTGCTTCGTATCCCACTCGCCTTTGATCTGACTGATCACTAGAGCAGAATCTCCGAATACACTCAAGAACTTAATCCTCAGGTCAATAGCAGCTCGAAGACCTAGGATACATGCTTCATACTCTGCCAAATTGTTGGTGCAGTTAAAACATAATCGGGCGGTGAATGGAGTATGACAGCCCTCAGGAGATATGATCACAGTGCCAATGCTATTACCCAACGCGTTTGAGGCTCCGTCAAAATACATAGACTATCAGGATCCTTCCTCAGGTCCTTCATCCGGTCCAGGTTCTTCACAATCGGTCACCAACATGATGTTCTCATCCAGGAACTCGAAATTCATGGATTGGTAGTCATCCACGGCCTGATGTGCCAAATGGTCTTCCAACACAATCCCTTTGATTGCTTTTTGGGTCATATACTGGATGTCATACTCAGTTAAGATCATTTGCCATCTTGCTATTCTTCCGGACAAGAAGGTGGTGTGAGTCAGCATATACTGTCTTAGCCAGCGAGCAGCCCATGCCAAAGCGCAGCAAGTTTTCTCAAGCAGTGAGTATCGGGTCTCATAGTCGGTAAACTTTTTGCTAAGGTAGTAAATAGTGTGTTCTTTTCGGCCAGACTCGTCATGCTGCCCCAGCACGCACCCCATTGAATTATCCAGTACGGTCAAGTATAAGATCAAAGGTCTCCCTTCAACTGGAGGCATCAAGATAGGTGGCTCTTAGAGGTATTCCCTGATTCTTTCGAAAGCGATCTGACATTCATCATCCCATTTTACCACTTGATCTTTCTTCAGCAGCTTGAATATTGGTTCACAAGTAGCAGTCAGATGTTAAATGAATCGAGCGATGTAGTTCAGACGTCCCAAAAAGCCTCTAACTTCCTTTTCTGTGCGGGGATCCGACATCTCCTTTATAGCCTTTACCTTGGCAGGGTCCACCTGAATACCCTTATCACTGACGACGAAACCCAACAACTTACAAGACCTTACCCCGAAGGTGCACTTATTCGGGTTCAACCTTAGCTTTTACATCTTCAACCTGTCAAATAGCTTCTGGAGATGGTCAAGGTGTTCTTCCTCAGTCTGGGACCTTGCGATCATGTCATCAACGTAAACCTCAATCTCATGGTGAATCATGTCGTGGAACAAAGCGACCATGGCGCGCTAATAAGTTGCCCCAGCATTCTTCAACCCGAAAGGCATTACCTTGTAACAGAAGGTTCCCCACTGCGTAACGAAGGTTGTCTTCTCCATGTCCTCAGGAGCCATCTTGATCTGATTGTAACCAGAAAAACCATCCATAAAGGAGAAGAGCTTATGTTGCGCGGTGTTGTTGACCAGAACATCGATGTGAGGAAGTGGAAAATCATCCTTGGGGCTCGCCCTGTTCAGATCTCTATAGTCTACACACATATGTACCTTACCATCTTTCTTAGGTACTGGAACAACATTGGCGATCCACTGCGGGTAAGAAGTGACAGCTAGAAACCCAGCGTCAAACTGTTTCATGACCTCAGCTTTGGTTTTCTCAGACATCTCAGGGTGCATACGGCAAACCTTCTGCTTTACCAGAGGACAGTCTTCTTTAGTTGGTAGGAAGTGTACCAAAATATCGGTGTCCAAACTAGGCATATCTTCGTAAGACCAGGCGAAGATCTCAACATAGTCACGTAGCATCTATATCAACCGTTGTTTGACACTAGGCTCCAGATTCGCACCTATCTTGACCTCTTTCTTGTCTTCCTCTGTATCCAAGTTTACTGATTCAACCGGCTCTTCATGGGGCTGTATGGCCCTCTCTTCCTGCAGTAACAGTCTAGCAAGTTCTCCGGGTACCTCACAATCACCCTCACCTTCGTCCTCGGCTTGGTTTATCGGATTTTCGAAGTCATAACTGGCAGTAGCAGAGTCGTTATCAATGGGATCCATAGTGGATATTGTGATCGGTGGGAATGAGAACTGACTGTTTTTTAAGCTGGTTTCACGAAATGTCGCGGTAAGCAAGAGTCGCCACTGTCTTTTATATTCTCCAACATGGAAAGGACAAAAGCACAGCAAAATTCCTTATGAGAGAATGTTTCTCGGTTCGGGAGGTAGATTTATAGAAAGGGAAGGTGTTAGCACCCTTTCTATCCATGGTTATCCATGGGCTCTTAGGTACTTGCTCTTATGTTATCAAAATTTGTTTGCTTTTCAAATGTGAGTGGGTTTGAAAAAGTTTCTTTGAAAGATTTCTGAATGACTCTTGTATCAGTCCTCAAGAGTGTTTGAAAAATTTGTTTTGAAAGCTTTTGAAAGTGTGAGGTGTGAAAAGTATTTTGTTTGTTTTTGAAAAGAGCAAGTACCCATGAGTCATCTACCTACCCTAAGGAATTAAGCTGTGTAAGTGTCCTTTAGGTAGTGCCATCCCACCATTGAGAGGTAGGTAGCACCACCATTGGAGGTGTTCGGGTCAATTCGATTGTAAGGACAGTGTGGTCACCGAAGCAATAGTAGGACACCTTAGAAGCTACCCTTATGTCCTTGATCCTTTTTTAATCCGAGGCAACCGTTTCGAGGCAACTGTTTCGAGGCAACTGTTTCGAGGCAACTGGATCATGGACATAAGGACCGCTAAAACGTCCTATACTTGACGACCACGTTTCAAAGGCAACGAGTGAGGCATACCCTAGAAGTGGTGTGTGTATTGTGTGTTGTATTCAGTTAATGTTTGTCTTTGTAATTAGTGAGCTACGAGTTGTTTTTATTTACCATACATTCTTTCATGCAAGTTTAGCAGTTAAGGGGTGCAGAAAGTAAATTGCGAAAACATAAATCCTACGCTATTACAAGGCGCGGGTCTATACATCGCCAAATTTTTACAAAGACCCGTTTTAAGTAAATAAGTGTGGAAAATAAAAAAACAGTAAAATGTCCTATTTACTATTACATATCCGGAGCAATTACATAATAATCGGACGAATTAAATACGCATGAATAAAGAAAAGGGAATTAACTTTTTTTTTGTCTTTTTTTTTGGTAATTAAATGAAATTGAAAACTAATTAATTATTTTAATTACAAGAAAATATTTTTTGATTTTTTTATATTTTTTATGAAATAAAATAGAAATAAAAAGAAACAAAGTTAAAGATTAACCTAAATCTAAATCTATTTTAATTATTAAAATGTTCAAATGGCCTAATTAAAAACTAGTTCAATTATGATTTATTTACAAAATAAAAATAATAATAAAAGTGTTAATTATATTTTTTGTTTTTTATGAAAATGATTAATTAAATTAATTACTAATAACCAATAAAATAAAAGGGGTTAGAAATTAAATTAAAGAAATAAAATGAAAAGAAAGAAAAATGAACCCAAATGGAGGGGGTATTGGGCCAGGAATGGGGGTGTGTTGTTGAAACTGGAATCAAGTGTGCAAGCATTGACTGGGAACACCATGGTCCACGCCTCATGGCCATCAGATTGGCGTTAGTGGCCACTTGGCAGGATGATCACTTGAGATGCATGATGGACGCTGTTTGGAAGCCTGCATAGGAATACCTTAGAAAAAATAATATTGAGTTTTGGGGCATCTCAAAGCAATTGAACCATACCATTAGTTTCCTGTGGACTCATACAACACAAAACAAGCAACAAATTATGTTAATGATGCATGAACAAATGAATTTCGATTCCAAGAAAATTGTGCAAACCGTGAGTTCGTGTGGGGCGATTCCTTAAGCCTGAGCGCTTGGTTTTGATTCCAAAAGACTCCTGAGAGTTCCTGCAAAGTGTTAGAAACGAGAAAAGGCTTTGAATTGCCTTGGAAGGTGGATTTCAGTTTTGACTTTTTGCTTGATTTTTTTGAATATGGTTTTTTTCGTTTTAGAGATGCTTAGCCCTTGTAAATGGTATGAGAGGCTTGCATATATGTATTTGAATGAGAATCAAGCAATAATGTGAGCCATTAACCCTTGCAATGAAGTTTGAGATTATGCCATGAACACCATTTAAACAACTTGCCATTCTTGTGAAAATTTGAATTTTTATGCCCATAATAGGTCTTGAACGAATTTGGTATATGTTTTATGGTGTATCAAAGCTATTCAAACCACAAAATATCCCTCCATTAATTTCTTTGATTTTTATTTGAATTTTAAAGATTTAAAATGCATTAAATCAAATAAAATTAAATAAAAATGGGAAAATTAATTTTTAATCTTGAAATAAATTGTGGGACATGTGGGAGGCATGGCCAAGCTGAAACAAGTGGAAAAAGTGGGCCCCTTTTGTCAAAAATGAAATTTCAAGGATAATTGACTTTGGCCATTTCACAAAAATTTTCCAACTTCTCCAATGCATATCTTGCTCAATTTTGAAGCTATGAACATGTTCTTGGACATTTTGGAAAGGTCTTGAAGTCCTCTAACAAATGTATTTCGTCGCATGTCATTTTGATTTACCAATATCAAGTTATGGTCTTTGACTTAAAGTGCCTTTTTGTTGACTTTTGAAAATGACCTATAATGTTGAAATTGATAACTTTTTGTGAGAGCATTTCTTGGACTTGGAATGTGAAGATGAGTTGTAGGAAATGTCTTCCCCTTCAAGATGAGCATTGTATGGGATTTTTCTGATGAACCATGAAAAAGTTATGCCTTGGTCAAGTTACAGTTGACTTTTCAACTGTCCAAAAATAGAAACTTTTGACACCTTGATGATTTTTGAGCCATTCTTGAGGAATCATGATCAAGAATTGATCAAATGATGATTGTGGCTTCAAAATAAGATGTTGACCAAAAAATTTGACTTTTGACTGCCAAATGACCATTTTGCCCCTGCAGTTGACTGTGGAGCAATTAGGGTTTTTGACTGTGCAACTTGACTTTGTGAGCCTTGAAACTTGACATGTAGGTGCTTGACAAAGTGTATGAGCATGTGGGACTTGATTGAGCCCTTGAAAACCTCAACTTTATTTGCAAGAACCAAAACCCTAGTTTGACTGGCTTAGGAGAGTGGTTGACTGTGTAGCCCTTGAGAAGACTTGAGCAAATTGAGATGATGCTTGTCAAAACTTTGAAGAATATGGGAGGGCAAATTTTGGGGTACAACAGTTGCCCCTGTTCAATCTTCTTATACCTGAGGATGTAGATTGGCGTGTGTGCCTTTCCTGATCCGTAGGTGGAAGATGATTGAACACTAGAGTGCCCAGAAATTTGCACTCACATAGTTGAGTATCAGCAGTGTGACAGCGGGAATGGGCTTACAGATGCCATTTGGAGAGATGGTGGATAGGAGGATGGGCTTGTAGATGCCATCTGGAGATGTGACAGAACCTTGTCGGGAATGGGCTTATAGATGCCATTTGGAACTGTTGGTAAGTGGATGGGCTTATAGATGCCATCTAGGTGTCGATCGCGTAAGAGATTCCTTAGCGAGAACTTGTGTACCTGAGAAAGAAAGATAATTACCTGGCCCGTTACAGGTGTTGATCTTCAAACTCTTTATGTAGATGTGACCTGGCCGGATACAGGTATCAAATCTTTAAACTCTTCAGACGTGCCCTGGCAAGATACAGGAATCGAGTCCGGAGAATAGTTGTCAACAGATACACCCTCAACGGGACGATGAGAGAACCTTGGACGATTACTACCTCAACGGGATGATGAGAGAACCTTGGATGATTACTACCTCAACGGGACGATGAGAGAACCTTGGACGATTACTACCTCAACGGGACGATGAGAGAACCTTAGACGATTATTACCTCAACGGGACGATGAGAGAACCTTGGACGATTACTACCTCAACGGGACGATGAGAGAACCTTGGGCGATTACTACCTCAACGGGACGATGAGAGAACCTTGGACGATTACTACCTCAACGGGACGATGAGAGAACCTTGGACGATTACTACCTCAACGGGACGATGAGAGAACCTTGGGCGATTACTACCTCAACGGGACGATGAGAGAACCTTGGGCGATTACTACCTCAACGGGACGATGAGAGAACCTTGGGCGATTACTACCTCAACGGGACGATGAGAGAACCTTTGGGCGGTTACTACCTCAAGGGGACGATGAGAGAACCTTGGACGATTACTACCTCAACGGGACGATGAGAGAACCTTGGGCGATTACTACCTCAACGGGACGATGAGAGAACCTTGGACGATTACTACCTCAACGGGACGATGAGAGAACCTTTGGGCGATTTCTACCTCAACGGGACGATGAGAGAACCTTGGGCGATTACTACCTCAGCAGAATGATGAAGGAATCTTGGACGTCTTCTACCTCAAACGGTAAAGACTTTTATCTGTTGATCGTTCTTTCCTGAAAAAGTAACGAGTTAGTTATATGCAATGTCATAATGTATGACATGCATGATGTCATGACGTTCTCAAAAATAGATGAGATTGGGGTGATATGATGCGTGTATGCATGTATTATGATGTATGACAATGTGATGTTTATGAATGTATTTTCGTCTGGGAAAATGAATCCTTTGACGAATGCCGGGAAGTTTGTTGAATCCTGGGCTGATGTTGAAGAGAGTTCTTCGTTTCCGCTGGGGACGATGATTGCAAGAATAAACCGGTAGGAGAAGATGACTCCGTTGGGGAATAAACTTGTTGGAGAGATTACTCTGCGGGGAATCTACTCTGTAGGAAGAGATACTTTGCTGAGATGTTGAGGATAACTCTGCTGGGGATACTGTTGATAAGCTTTGTTGGAAGTTTTGATGAACTCCGCTAGGGATAGGAAGAATTTCGCCGAGGACGATCTTTCCGTGGTAATTAGCTGAGGATAACCCAGTTATAAGCTCTGGTGAGGAGTAACCTTCTGAATAAAGCCGGGGAGACGCGTTTGCTCGGCAGGGGATAAGCTTCCAGAATCTACTGGGGATAAGCTTCAAGAATCTACTGGGGAGACGGTTCAACTCTCCTGGGGAGACTTTTGAGACTGTACTGGGGAATGGCTCCACTGGGGTGTCTGGTATTCCACCGGGGAACAATCTTATATTAAGACTGCCGGGGATGCTTGCTAAGGAATATCTATACTCCGCTGGGGAATGTTGAGATTTTCTGGGGATACCCAACTTCCTTAAGGCTGACAGTAGATTAACGCTGCTTGGGGAGAGTGTTGATGACTTGCTGGAGATACTGTGCCTTTTCAGGGCTGATGGGAGACCAACTCTGCTCGGGGAGAGTATTGCTGAAACCTGTCTTACTCTATGGGGGAGTGGAGGTAACTTGGTCATGTTCTTCAGCTGAACTTACCTTGGTACCTCAGTGGACAGAGCAGCTAGATCGCTTAGACAACTCATTACTGCCCCTGTTTTTGTGGGAGAAGATACTGGTGGGGTCTTGATAACTGCCGTTTGACAAAACTTCTTCTGATAGGCAAGCGACGAGATGCCGGGACATAGTCGTACGCTTTTGATCCCTAACTTTTGCCTGGACCGCCCCTTCGGATTTTCAGTCCACCGGGATACCCATTTTTGCCCAAGCCGCCTTTTCAGGTTTTCGACTTGCCGGGTGTACAGATTTTTTCATTTTCATCCCTTATTTTTGCCCGAACCCTTTTGGTTCGTCGGGAAGCCCTTATTTTTTCCTAGGTGTGTCGACCTAGCGGGTCTTTGATTATGCGTAGTATTTTTTCGACTATGTCCGTGCTCTCAGAATGTAGGGAGTTGCCCCTGTTAGAAGTGTTTTGCCATGCCACTAGAAGTTGTTTGATCAGGCAAGATTCGTTGCTGGAATGCCCCAAGTGACTCAGGCGGAGATTTGCCCCAGGCTGTTTGGCCTTTGAGAGATTCTCCGAATCTTTATTGGACTGCCCCAGATAATAGACAATGGTCACGTCTGCCCCTTGATTTGGAGTGTTCCTTGTTCACTAGATATTCTTCGTGCGAATTTCTCTGCTGTTCAAACAAGAAGTCATATGCAAACAAGGTTATGTTGAAAATGCAACGCTTATGTCTGTCTTGAAGTTTTTGAAAATGAATTTTTAGTAAAACAAGCAAGTTTTGTAAATTGTGATGTCAACTCGTTATTTACCGCAAGCCTTAAGGAGTCAGGATACCTTTCGTAACAGTATGCTTTCGAACTAAACCCATGCTTCAGCTAGGACTTTTAAGGGTTGTAGCGTGGCCTGGTTCACGGTTTGAGAAACAAAGGATAAAGGCTCAAATTTTATTCATACCCACCCGCTCTTCGTGATGTTCTTCAAACCTAAACTCAGCTGATCGTACGTTAGACCTTGTTTGAGTCTTTGCTCTGACACTCCGGTGATGGTTCGAATATTGGCAGTTTATTTTGAATAGGCAGCCATTTCCTCTTTTGTTGAGGGTTTGTAGGACCTCTTTCTTTTTTTGATTTCATTATCCCTGTTTTTTGCCTGAACTATTTCCTTTTTTTTTGGAATTACAGTCAGCGGGATGCCCCAGCTTTGTAAGTCTCCTTCATAGGTTTTGACTTATTGGGTTTTTATTTCTGAGGGATAATGACTGCCTGTCTTTATGATTATTTGGAGCCATCACTATCTTTTGTTTTGTGAGGATCTCTTTGGTGCTATTCGTTGTGCACTTGGATCAACTAAGAGAACTACCCTGCCCCGGGTTATGATTAAGGGTTTTAATTTTCGAAAAGAAAAAAAACTCCTACTTCTTTGGCTCAGAGGGGTTGACGAGGGATTATCTTCCTTATAACTCCAGTGTTTAGGAATTGAAACAATGCCTGTACCTCATCAGCGGGGTCTGTTCAAAAGCATACTGTAGATTATGGTATCGTTTTTGTCATCCTCCCTCAAGAGGCTTAGAATTATTAATTGAGAGTTGATCATCAAAAAATGAAAGCAATTTGAATATAATGAAAATAATTGGATTAATTCAAAAACAGACATATGCAGTGCATTAGTGAAATAAAAGAGTTTGCTATGACATTAATTGTTTGTATAAGCAAAAAATTACAACTCGGAAATTTAAATAAACAAAAGCCTTCAATGATTGGGCAAAGGAGCATTGATTATGTTTGGAGTCTCTGACGCTTCAAATTGAATCTCTCTGGCGTCGATCATGTCTTGAATCTTGTTCTTCAAAGGCCAGCAGTTGTTCGTAGTATGACCCGGGCTATCGGAGTGGTATGCGCACCTCTCATTAGGATGGTAGTTGGGAGTAGAGGTGTTTGGATTCCGGAGAGGAGCCCTCAAGGTAATCAGCCCTGCCTTCAACATTTGCTGTAGCGCTTGATCCAGTGACATGTTAATTTTAGTGAATTGTCTCTTGGGTGCGACCTCCTTACATTGATGCCCCTGTCCTTGTTGAGCAGGCCTAGGATTAGAGATCTGGACTGCCCCTACATGTTGATCATGGCGACCCTTTTGGCTGTACGCAGCATTGGCCTCTTTCTTCCCAGTGTAAGGCTTTTTGTGAGTATCAGAAGGTGCAGCTTCTTGAATCTTTCCAGCCTTGATGCCAGCTTCGATCCTCTCCCCGGTCAAGATCAAATCTGTAAACCCAGCAGAAGAATTTCCAATCAGATGGTTGAAGAAGGGACCAGACAGGGTCCCCAAGAACATGTCAACGAGCTCACGGTCAGTCAAGGGCGGCTGCACCCTTCAAGCCAGATCTCTCCACCTTTGCGCATACTCCTTAAAACCTTCACTCGTCCCAAGTGACATACCCTGGAGTTGGGTACGCGTAGGAGCGAGGTCGGCATTATACTGATACTGCTTATAAAAAGCAGTAGCCAAGTCCTCCCAGTTACGAATAGTGGTTCCATCCAGCTGATAGAAGCATTCGAGTTGAGTCCCTGAAAGACTCTCCTGGAAGAAATGGATCCATAGATTTTTGTCTGCCGTGTAGGGCTGGATCTTCCTTGCGTATGAACAGAGGTGCAGCTTAGGACAGGAAGCCCCGTCGTACTTTGCAAAGGCAAGTGCCTTGAACTTGTGAGGGATCACCACCCCAGAAGATAAGCCTAGGTCTCCGAAGTCCAACCCGGGCACCTGTTGAATCTCCATGGCATTTAACCTGTCCTCCAGCTGTTTGTACCGGTCCTCAGCAGGAGGGTACTGTTCATCGTTGAAGCCTGTCTCGGTGTCAGAGACCACATGACTAGGAACCCTTCTCTCTTGGTGACTGCCTTCCCCAACAGATGGAGTAGTCCGCTCAGCTTCATTCTGCAGTGTATTCCCAGATCTGCGTCTAGGGTTGAACAAAACAGTCCTCTTCTTCTTTTTCTTCAAAAGCAGAGTCTTCAATTCCTGTTGTCCTTGGGCTAAGCTCATGACCAGCTCCTGGAACTGGGCGTTCTGGGCCTGGAGGGCCTTGATAGTTTTCTCATTGGATGATTCAGGATTCATGATGACTGCTGAAATAAACAGCGAAGAAGGTAAGCGACCTGTAACAAGGGTACCTATAATGCAATGATATGTATGATATGCATGCAATGTTTTCAAGGACCTCGCGGGATAAACAAAGAAGCTTGTTAGAATTTGAATCCGGTGGCTTGATTGAAGGAACTGCATATTGTTGAGAGTCCTTCTTCAAGAGTCAAGGCTCACCATATCGAGTGGGTCATAGCCCCTGACTCAAGTCATCAACCTTGGCTAGAGGAAAGTAAATCCCCTTTGCCCCTTGCTAGACATCATGACCTGCATCACAAACCCTTAAGATCCTTGAAATGGATTAGTCCTTATGTAGGATGTATGCAATGGTATGATGGCATGATGTTATGCTATGCGTGGAGTGATGTAAGTGAACCCTGTTATGAGTCCAGATTAAGGACTGCAAACAAACCCTGCAAGAAACTCATGTGTCAGATAACAAACATGCAAGTAGTCAAATTTTGAAGGCACACAAGTCACACAGAGAGCCCTTAGAGTTTAGGCCAGCATGAAGTTTGGGGTACTACCCTCTTGAAGTTGGTGGGCTCAAAAACCTGTCCTATCAAAAGTAACCGGGTTCTAGAGGATCCCAATATCACTGACTACCCTCAATCGGTCATAACTCCAGCGTCACAATCTTTTCTTGTAGCCAGAACCATCGCGAGAGTTTAGCCTCAATGGGTGTAGCATACTGCTACTGTTCTATGGCCAAGTTGGGTCATATTAGGGTTCTAAGGTCAGTTGGTGCTTAATGACTCCTCAGAAGACCCATATTCTCCTCGTTGCAACACAAGGGATATCGGTACAGACCAAGGTGCCACACCAACGTAGCCACTGCTTCACCCGTGTCGGTCTACGCTGGACAGGTCCCTCACAGCTTATGCTACCTAAAAGGGTATTCCCAGATCCGGGTTAGGATCTATGAAACTCCGATGCAAAGCCCACAAATATAAAGCAATAAAGGTAAAGCAATTGAAAACATAAGTATGATCTAATCCTAAGGTACACCTCACTTTTATTGTCCTTAGCAGAGTCGCCAGTTCTGTGATCGGTGGGAATGAGAACTGACTGTTTTTTAAGCTGGTTTCGCGAAATGTCGCGGTAAGCAAGAGTCTCCACCGTCTTTTATATTCTCCAACATGGAAAGGACAAAAGCACAGCAAAATTCCTTATGAGAGAATGTTTCTCGGTTCGGGAGGTAGATTTATAGAAAGGGAAGGTGTTAGCACCCTTTCTATCCATGGTTATCCATAGGCTCTTAGGTACTTGCTCTTATGTTTTCAAAATTTGTTTGCTTTTCAAATGTGAGTGGGTTTGAAAAAGTTTATTTGAAAGATTTCTGAATGACTCTTGTATCAGTCCTCAAGAGTGTTTGAAAAATTTGTTTTGAAAGCTTTTGAAAGTGTGAGGTGTGAAAAGTATTTTGTTTGTTTTTGAAAAGAGCAAGTACCCATGAGTCATCTACCTACCCTAAGGAATTAAGTTGTGCAAGTGTCCTTTAGGTAGTGCCATCCCACCATTGAGAGGTAGGTAGCACCACCGTTGGAGGTGTTCGGGTCAATTCGATTGTAGGGACAGTGTGGTCACCGAAGCAACAGTAGGACACCTTAGAAGCTACCCTTATGTCCTTGATCCTTTTTTAATCCGAGGCAACCGTTTCGAGGAAACTGTTTCGAGGCAACTGTTTCGAGGCAACTGGATCATGGACATAAGGACCGCTAAAACGTCTTATACTTGACGACCACGTTTCGAAGGCAACGAGTGAGGCATACCCTAGAAGTGGTGTGTGTATTATGTGTTGTATTCAGTTAATGTTTGTCTTTGTAATTAGTGAGCTACGAGTTGTTTTTATTTACCATACATTCTTTCATGCAAGTTTAGCAGTTAAGGGGTGCAAAAAGTAAATTGCGAAAACATAAATCCTACGCTATTACAAGGCGCGGGTCTATACATCGCCAAATTTTTACAAAGACCCGTTTTAAGTAAATAAGTGCGGAAAATAAAAAAACAGTAAAATGTCCTATTTACTATTACATATCCGGAGCAATTACATAATAATCGGACGAATTAAATACGCATGAATAAAGAAAAGGGAATTAACTTTTTTTTTGTCTTTTTTTTGGTAATTAAATGAAATTGAAAACTAATTAATTATTTTAATTACAAGAAAATATTTTTTGATTTTTTTATATTTTTTATGAAATAAAATAGAAATAAAAAGAAACAAAGTTAAAGATTAACCTAAATCTAAATCTATTTTAATTATTAAAATGTTCAAATGGCCTAATTAAAAACTAGTTCAATTATGATTTATTTACAAAATAAAAATAATAATAAAAGTGTTAATTATATTTTTTGTTTTTTATGAAAATGATTAATTAAATTAATTACTAATAACCAATAAAATAAAAGGGGTTAGAAATTAAATTAAAGAAATAAAATGAAAAGAAAGAAAAATGAACCCAAATGGAGGGGGTATTGGGCCAGGAATGGGGGTGTGTTGTTGAAACTGGAATCAAGTGTGCAAGCATTAACTGGGAACACCATGGTCCACGCCTCATGGCCATCAGATTGGCGTTAGTGGCCACTTGGCAGGATGATCACTTGAGATGCATGATGGACGCTGTTTGGAAGCCTGCATAGGAATACCTTAGAAAAAATAATATTGAGTTTTGGGGCATCTCAGAGCAATTGAACCATACCATTAGTTTCCTGTGGACTCATACAACACAAAATAAGCAACAAATTATGTTAATGATGCATGAACAAATGAATTTCGATTCCAAGAAAATTGTGCAAACCGTGAGTTCGTGTGGGGCGATTCCTTAGGCCTGAGTGCTTGGTTTTGATTCCAAAAGACTCCTGAGAGTTCCTGCAAAGTGTTAGAAACGAGAAAAGGCTTTGAATTGCCTTGGAAGGTGGATTTCAGTTTTGACTTTTTGCTTGATTTTTTTGAATATGGTTTTTTTTCGTTTTAGAGATGCTTAGCCCTTGTAAATGGTATGAGAGGCTTGCATATATGTCTTTGAATGAGAATCAAGCAATAATGTGAGCCATTAACCCTTGCAATGAAGTTTGAGATTATGCCATGAACACCATTTAAACAACTTGCCATTCTTGTGAAAATTTGAATTTTTATGCCCATAATAGGTCTTGAACGAATTTGGTATATGTTTTATGGTGTATCAAAGCTATTCAAACCACAAAATATCCCTCCATTAATTTCTTTGATTTTTATTTGAATTTTAAAGATTTAAAATGCATTAAATCAAATAAAATTAAATAAAAATGGGAAAATTAATTTTTAATCTTGAAATAAATTGTGGGACACGTGGGAGGCATGGCCAAGCTGAAACAAGTGGAAAAAGTGGGCCCCTTTTGTCAAAAATGAAATTTCAAGGATAATTGACTTTGGCCATTTCACAAAAATTTCCCAACTTCTCCAATGCATATCTTGCTCAATTTTGAAGCTATGAACATGTTCTTGGACATTTTGGAAAGGTGTTGAAGTCCTCTAACCAATGTCTTTGGTCCCATGTCATTTTGATTTACCAATCTCAAGTTATGGTCTTTGACTTAAAGTGCCTTTTTGTTGACTTTTGAAAATGACCTATAATGTTGAAATTGATAACTTTTTGTGAGAGCATTTCTTGGACTTGGAATGTGAAGATGAGTTGTAGGAAATGTCTTACCCTTCAAGATGAGCATTGTATGGGATTTTTCTGATGAACCATGAAAAAGTTATGCCTTGGTCAAGTTACAGTTGACTTTTCAACTGTCCAAAAATAGAAACTTTTGACACCTTGATGATTTTTGAGCCATTCTTGAGGAATCATGATCAAGAATTGATCAAATGATGATTGTGGCTTCAAAATAATATGTTGACCAAAAAATTTGACTTTTGACTGCCAAATGACCATTTTGCCCCTGCAGTTGACTGTGGAGCAATTAGGGTTTTTGACTGTGCAACTTGACTTTGTGAGCCTTGAAACTTGACATGTAGGTGCTTGACAAAGTGTATGAGCATGTGGGACTTGATTGAGCCCTTGAAAACCTCAACTTTCTTTGCAAGAACCAAAACCCTAGTTTGACTGGCTTAGGAGAGTGGTTGACTGTGTAGCCCTTGAGAAGACTTGAGCAAATTGAGATGATGCTTGTCAAAACTTTGAAGAATATGGGAGGGCAAATTTTGGGGTACAACAGATATGGATCTGCATTATGATATGTGAGCGTGTGTAAGAGAATAACTATTTTTTTTATAAAGCGAGAGATAGAAAAATAAAAACAAGGAGCGCAAAATCTGTAATGCAAGAAACGTCCAATGCTTTATTGATGATATATGAAAATGAAAAATAATAAGCCCTCACAAGCAAAGCCAAAGTGCCTCGGGAAAGGCACCAGGCCGTAAAGTTTTAAACTGTTTATTACAAATCTCAAAACAAAGGTCAATTACTATGTAATAAAAGAAACATGTATGAAGTCTTTCGCCGTCCAGTTGTTCAATCCACCATTATTTATCGGGTAGATCCAGCTGTCGATATCTGAATCTTCTTCACTGTCCTCAATTGCATTAACTCCTTGATTACTGATGTGCAGAGGAGGTCTTCCAATCCTCGCGCGCCTAATAGCCCTTTGAGCCCCTGTAGTAAAGCCCAAACCAAATTTGTCAGTTTTGTGTGCGAAATCAGGGAGCTGACCCCAATTTGCACACCCACCTTTTTCAATTATAGCCCTGGCATCCTTGAGGGAAGCCATCTTCATCGGAGGTTTGTCAGTAGCAACTTCAGTCGACGCCATAGTCTGAGGGACCTCTTCAAAGTTCTGACAAGGGGTTTCGATGAATTCCCCGTCCATCTCCACATAGAGAAAGGAATTGAGATGGCTCACCATGTACTCCTCCTCACCTTGTACCATGACAATCCTCCCCTTTACTGGATATTTCAACATTTGGTGGAGCGTGGAGGTCACTTCCCCAGCCTTATGAATCCAAGGGTGACCCAGCAAGCAAGAATATGATGGTCGTATATCCATCACGTAGAAAGTAGATGCAAAAGTCTGAGATCCAACTTTAACAGGGACGTCCACCTCCCCGTGCACCATCCTTTTTGTCCCGTCGAAATCCCTGACCACAATATTTCTCGTCTTTAGAATCAAACCTTCACAGTCCAGACGGTCTAATGCTTTCTTTGGCATCACATTTAATGAGGAACCGATATCCACCAGTACATGGGCCATAGTAGTGCCCCTGCACTCGATCGAGACGTGCAGATCATCATTGTGATTTCTTCCTTTAGCAGTCAGATCTGTGTCTGAGAAACCCAGCCCATTGTCGGCAGTCAAACTAGCTACACAATCTTTGAATTGATCGGCTGACGTTTCCTATGGCATATGTGCAGTTTTGAGGAATGCAATTAAAGCCTTTGCATGGGCTTCAGAACACAACAACAAGGACAACATGGAGATTTTTGACGGGGTCTTCCCCAGCTGCTCGACTACATTGTAGTTGCTCTTCTTGATAATCTTAAGAAATTCCTCTATCTCCTGCTTAGAGGTTTCTACAATGATCTTCTTAGGCTCCTCCGTTCGGGCAGGCTCACCTGTGATTTCTTTGCCCCGAGTCCCAGATGACTCGGCGACAGGGGTGATAATTGGAATAGGAACTGGGATAGTAGCTGATGTACTAGCAGATGGAATGACAACAGGTTTGTGGACAGTCGGAGGGGAAATCTCGGGAGAAAAGAGTATTCCACTTTTGGTGACCTTGCTAGCTCCCACAATATTGCTGATATCAGCATCAGCTCCTTCACTCTTTAAGTCTTGCTTAACTCCATGGTAATACACATCGTCCCCATAGTGCCAAGGGATAGCCTTATCTGAAGTGTATGGGATAGGACCAGGAACAGTAATTATTAACGGAGCAATTCTTGGAACGAGTGTAATCCTAACAGGCTTTCTCGAGGAAGCCTTGGAAGGATTGGCGGAAATGGTTATGATGGCAACATCTTCAATTGGAACTAACAGAATCAAAGTCTTTTTGAACATGATTTCTTTGTCATCCATCAGGCGTTGAACACCTGATTTCAATAAGTGGCAACCAGCAGGCAGAATTGAACACATGTGGCAACCTTCACCACAACCCGGAAATAAACCGACCAACAATAGATTCTTCTTAACTGTCATCAAAGGAGTAGAAATTTATTCCACGGAGGTCACAAATAAATCATCGTCCACAACATTCACTCCATGACCATGTTTGGGCATAGGAGCAGTTATGACGTTGGGTTTCTCCAGAGCGTCAAACTCAATCTCTTTGGCTTCGATCAATTCTTGCACCTTATTCTTCAAGGACCAACGGTTGTTTGTATCATGACCTGGGCCATCGGAGTGATAGGCACATCGGGCATTCGGGTTATATAGCGGAGATGTGGTGTTGGGATTCTTCGAGGCTTCCCTCAGAGTTACCAAGTTGGTCTTTAATAACTGTGGTCGAATTTGAGACAAGGTCATATTGAGCCGAGTGTACTGTCTATGTGGTCTTTCCATCCTCTGTTAATTGTTATGTTGTGGAGCAACTGTGGGTCTTGATATCACTACCGCATTTACTACTTGACGGTGTTCAGGTCTATTTTGGCCCCTCGAGCCATAGACTGAACTAGCTTCCTTCTTACCGGTGAAAGGTTTCTTTACTGTACTCGATGAAGTATCCTTCTGTATCTTACCACTTCGGATACCAACTTCTACTCTCTCCCCAGTCAAAATCAACTCAGTGAACCCAGATGACAAACTGCTGATCAAATGATTGAAAAATGGACCAGACAGCGTCCCTAAAAACATGTCAACCAACTCCCTACCAGACAAAGGGGGTTGGACTCTTCCAGCCAAGCCTCTCCACTTCTGAGCATAGTCCTTAAAACCTTCGCTTGCACCCATAGACATACCCTGAAGCTGAGTACGAGTGGGAGAAAGGTCGGCGTTATACTGATACTGCCTATAGAAAGCAGCAGCAAGGTCCTCCCAGTTTTGGACGTTGGCTCCTTCCAACTGATAAAACCATTCAAGCTGAGTCCCTGACAGACAATCTTGAAAGAAGTGCAACCACAAATTTCTATCAGCAGTGTGGGGTTGAATTTTCCTGACGTATGAGCGGAGATGGAGTTTTGGACAGGATACTCCATCGTACTTGGCAAAGACCGGAGCTTTGAACTTATGAGGGATCACCGCTCCTGATACAAATCCCAGCTCTCTGAAATCAAAACCAGGGATCTTCTGAATCTCCATAGCACTCAAACGGTCTTCTAACTGCTTGTACCTATCCTCAGCAGGCAGATATTGTTCCTCATCATAATCTGTATCATCATCAGAGATGGCAGGACTGTGGCCCTTTTCTTCTTCTTGGTTCTCCCCTTCCTTGGATGAAAAGGACAGATCAGCTTGCTGTTTCAACCTATCCCCAAACCTTTTGCCCATACTCAGCAGAACGACCTTCTTCTTCTTTTTCTTCTTCTCTTTCTCTTTCAGAATGAGGGCTTTCAAATCCTCTTGCCCTTTAGCCAAGCTCAAGAACATCTCTTGGAATTTGGCGTTTTGTGCCTGGAGATCTTTGATAGCTTGATCAGAAGACATAATGGCTGAAATAAACAGCGAAGAAGATGAGAGACCTGTAATGGTACCTGTAATGGTGTGCATGATAATGGGATGCATATGTAATGATTTCAAAGACTTTGGGAGATTTAAATTTGCAAACAAAAAAATAAATAAACATTATTAGATTAAACTTGTAAAAAGGTTCAACAATGCCTTTAAGGCGTTTACAAAGAAGTAAATGAAAAACAAATCTAAACTAGAAAAAGATAAATCATAAATCCCGTGGACGCTTCCCCTTGGTGATGACATAGTCATTGATCGTTCTTTCATTCTCGAGTTGCCTGGTGAGCTTCAGGATCTTCCTTTCTTGCTCATGGTACTTTTTCCGGTAGGTATCCCTCTCCTCTTTCAGCTGAATCCAGGATCTCTTCAATTCCCCAAGATCAGTGGGCTTGTAGGGATAAAGGATTGTATAAGGAATGCCCTCTTCATTGGTGGGCTTCACTATCACTGGAAAAACAGCTTCATAGGGCATCCCAAGCTTCTGAGCATGAGCTCGGACCCACTGGAGGTAAGGATGCATAGTGAGTGAAGTCCTTGGTCCTAGCTCTTGAGGGTCAGACCTGTTCACCATGCCCCAAGCTCGTATAAACCTTTGGCGATGCTCGTCAACGTCCTCCTTGTAGTCAAATGCAATATCTGTAAGAAGTAGCTCATGGGGACCGTCTCTCCAAGCACGACCAAATTGTCGCAAAGCTAAACAAGGATTGTAGGTTATACCCCCTCTGATTTTAAGCAACTGGACATTAGGGTATCCCCCACATCAATCAATGACAGCAGTGCTTTGCATATCCTTGGAACTCCAAAGAATGTCTGTATGGGCAAGGGACATTATCCTGTAAGACCATCCTAAACCTTCTTCATTCTTCAACACAGATTTGGGGAGGTGAGAAATAAACCACCTTGATAGCAACGAAATGCAACACATGAGGGTCCCTCTTCTACGCACAGTACGAGTGTAGAGGGCATGTAAGATATCACCCAGTAGAGTAGGCACAAGATTGCGAGACAGGAAGATCTTAACCGTATTCACATCCTCAAAAGAATCCGAATTCGGAAAGAGGACCAAACCGTAGATAAGGAGAGCCAAGATATCTTCAAAAGCCTGAAAGTCCAAACTATCCCAGAATAGCTGAGCTTGATCTATCAGAAACTTGTCTAAGAAACCTTCAACCCCGCTTCGCGTTTCCCAATTGGATACTACATTAGCCTGTTTCAGATGCAGAGCTGAAGCAATGTCTTCTGGTCTAGGAGTCTCTTCCAAACCTGTGAAGGGCACCTGCTCAAGGATGGATATGCCCAGTAAGTGAGAAAACTCTTCCAAAGTGGGAACTAGCTGATAATCTGGGAAAGTGAAGCAATGATGCACAGGATCGAAGAACTGGAAAAGCACACTCATCATTTGCTCATTAAACTTTGAGGTAACCATTCTAAGAAGCTGACCATGTCTCTTAATGAAGGAAGAAGTCTCAGATACTCTTGAGGCTAACTCTTTGAGTTGAGCAGGTATTTGCACAAAGTTAACTCGGACGGTGTTTCTGCACATGGAAGCCATAATCTGCAAAACAGGACAAAGATAAATCACCTCGGTCTTTGAAATGGTTAGTATAATGAAGTATGCATGTTATGTTTTGATGCATGGTGTCATGATGAAAACAAACAACAGGTATAGCAAATAACAGGCATGGCAAAGGCAAACAAGTCACACAAAAGCCCTTAAGTTTAAGGCTTGTATGGGGTCAAAGGTATTACCCTCTTGAAGTTCAGTTGGTTTCAACCTGTTCTAGCAAAAGTAACCGGGTTCTAGAGGTTCTCAATATCACTGACCATCCTCCATCGGTCATGGTTTCAGCTCACGCAATCTTTTCTTGCGGCTGGAACTATCTCGAGAGTATGGTCTCAATGAGTGTAGCATCGAGTATCAACCAATTCTCAGCTTTACACCGAGGCCGACTATCTGACTACTTCCAAATGGCCAAGTTGGTCGATTAAAGGTTCTAAGGTCAGTTGATGCTTAACGACACACATAGCGGCCCCGTATTCTCCTCGTTTCTCCACAAGGGATACCGGTGCCAACCAATGTGCCACATCAACGTAGCTACTGCTTCAACCGTATCAGTCTACGACGTACAGTTCCCTTACAGTTTATTGCTACTTACCTAAAAGGTGTCCCCAGATCCAGGTTAGGATCTATAGTAACTCCCAATACAAAACCCTTTAACAATAAAGCAACCAAAACAAACAAGATAAGCAATTTATGTTGAACTAATCCTAAGGTATACCCCACTTATTTCCCCAGCAGAGTCACCAGTTCTGTGATATGGTGGCAGAACCGACTGTTTAATACTGGTTTGCATTTTGCGTTTTATATTCGCAAAATGTCGTGGTAAGCAAGAGTCACCACCGACTTTTATTTTATCCAACTGGAAAGGAAAAAAGCACAGAAAAATTCCTATTTTCTAGATTTTGAGTATGGGGGTAGATTATAGAAAGGGAAGGTATTAGCACCCTTTCTATCCGTAGTTTTCTACGGGCTCTTAGGTACTTGCTCATCATTTTAAAAAATTGCTTCCGTGTTTGTGTGTTTTGAAAAGTTTTTGTTTTACTTCGTTTTAACCCTTGTATCGGTCCTCGAGAGTGTTACGAAGTTGTTTTTGAAAATTTTGTTTGAAAAAGTGTAAGTGTGAAAAGGTTTGATTTGAGCAAGTACCTACTAGCATCTCCCTACTCGAAAAAGGATTGTTTCTGTTCTCGTTTCCTTTAGACAACGCCATCCTACTATTGAGAAATAGGTAGCGCCGTCGTTGGATTTGTAAGGGTCAATGCGAAAGGGACGTGCGATCACTAAAGTAATGTTAGGACATCTTAGTAATAACACTAATGTCTTAAGATCATATTCGAGGCAACATTTCCGAGGCAACCTTTCCGAGGCAACATTTCCAAGATAACATTTCCGAATGGGACTTTTGATCTTTGTTTAGACAGGAGGGCAACCCCTAAAACACCCTATACTTAATGATCATTTACCGAAGGCAACCAAAGTGAGAGTGTACCCTAGGAGTGCGCATGTGCGAGTGATTTGATTTCAAGTTATTATCTTTGCACATTAGGGTTTGCTAGCCATTTTAAATTAACATACAGTCTTGTCATACAATCCTATTATCATACATCTAACAGTTAATATTTGTGAGGAATAAAATGCGAGAAATAAAAACTACGCTATTACAAGGCTTCGGGGAGGGGGATTAATTACATAGCCAAAAACCCGTAAAACTATAAATAAAAGAAAATCCTAATTAAACTATTACATACCATAAGCAGTTACATTAATATTGTAAAAAAAATATAAGCGTGCGCGATGAAATGAAAACGAGAGAATTAGGGTTTTGACCCCATCTAAACCTAATTGAAATTTAAAGAGAAAAATCATTTTTTGTGGTTTTTGTGTTATTTTGAGAAAATAAGATTTAATTGAATAAATAAAAAAACAAAACTAATTACTAATTAATTTAAATTATGAAAAATAATTAAGTTAACCTATTTTTGGTATTTTTATTTTATTGAGAAAAGAAATAAAAATTAAATCACTTGTTAACCCTAATTTTTTTCTAATTTGATTTTAATTACATGAAAAAGTTAGAATTAGCCTAAATTAAATTAAAACTAATATAAAATTAAATTTGATAAAATAAAATAAAACCTAAATTCTAAATTGGTGAAATTGAGTTTATGATTTATTGTGGGTAAAAAAAAGGTAATTTTGGTGTTGGTAAAAAAAAAGCAGAATAACTAAAGAAAGGTAAATTAGAGAAAAATAAGAAATAACCCAAGGGCCTGTTGTCAGTGGCTCTGATCAGATGATTGTGGTCCAGAGGATGATGGTCCAGAGGATGATGGTCCAGAGGATGATGATCAGAGGATGATGGTACTGGGCCTGCTCCTGGCTGGTGGACCCAGCAGGTCATGACCAAAGGGTGCTTGATCTGGTCCTGGTTGATGGGTCCAAAAGATGATCCTTAGAAAGTGCAGGTGCTGGATCTGGTGAATACAAAGGGGGAAAATGCCAAAAGGTCATGCCTGGGATCGAATCCAGAATCATGAACTTATGACTTCCTTCTTCTGACCAACTGCACTGGGTGTTAGTTTATCAATACAATATAAACAAACAAATAGATCAGAACTATAGGCTTCTGGCTAGAATAAACGCGCCAGAATTTAAACCGGCCAGTAAAGTTGTGACACACCATCTTCTTCTTCCCTGGATCTGTCGTTTAAAACTCTGAACCTTTACCTATAGACATGGTGCTATAGCTATAACCCTATGCATTTCAGAAATTGCATACAAGTAATATAAATAAAATTCAAGATCGTGGATCAACCGGGTTTGACCCGCTGATCACAATGGTCTCCTCCATTAGGGCCAATTGTTCCTGTATGAAAAATCCCTAAAAACGAACCATGAACCCTAGCCATGGCATCTTGGTATATAGTCAATAAAAATGCAATTAAATACAACCATTAGCTTGCAAACATTTCAAGGATTATGAATATACCAATAAAACATGCTAACTATGCTAGAATTATGATATTCAAATTCAAGAAAATATGGAAACCGTGTGAAACTTACAGCGCGATTCTGAGTGTGAGGAAGCTTTCTAGTGGTTGAAACACGTTCCTGGGATGTCCAGCAAGCGATTGGGATGCTTAGAACGCTTTAAATTGGTCTGCAACTTAGAAATCAGTGTGCCACTTTTTTCAAATTTTTTGAAACTTGCTCTCTTGTTTACACGCCTCCAATCTCTATTATTTTTATTTGCACATGTTCTATATGTACCCTAGAATGAATTAGGGTTGCAATTTGGTTTCAAATCTTCTTCAATAATGATCATTGATTCAAGATTTGGTCCTTTGTGCAAATCTTTCCAAATTGATAAAGTCCAATATTTTTGTGTCCATTTGAAACTTGCACGATTTGATTCCATTTCCAGCTGTATAATAGACCTAAACATGCACAAAATCTCAAGCTTTGATTAGTTTTTGATATTTTCATGATTTTATTTTGATTTTATTTGATTTAATTGAAATAAAACCAAAATAAATGACAAAAATAAAATATTGACAAATGGAAAGGATCATGGGTCGTGGGTCATGTTACAAACTCAATGCAAGCATAAAAAGTTCGGCCCATTTTACAAAAATTGCAATTTTGATCACATTTGACTTTTGGCAATTTTGCAAAAAGGGTCAACTTTACCAATGCATAACTCCCTCAATTTTGACCCTAGAGAGCTGTTCTTGGACTTTTTAGAAAGCTAAAGATGTCCTCTAAGAAACCCTTTTGGTCTCATCTCAATTGAGTCTTCCATGTTCATGTATGAAGCTTTGACATAAAAGGTGTTTTTTTTTACTTTTCAAAATGACCTATAATGTCCAAATTCATAACTTTTTGTGAGTGCATATTTTGACCTTGGAAGATGAATATGGATTGTAGGTAATTGCATCCTCTTCATAATGAGCTTTGGATGGGTCGTTTTTGATAAAGTATGAGAAAGTTATGCTTCGTCAAAGTTGAGTTGACTTTTCCTACAAAACCCTAATTTAGCAACTTTGGGTTTTGATGAATTGTGAGCAATCCTTGAGGATTCATGATCAACCCTTGATCAAATGATGAATAATTCTTCAAAATGAGGATGTTGACCAAAAATCTTGAAGTTTGATTGTATGTAGGCCACAATTGACTTTTGCCCTAGCATAGTCGATTTTCAGGCTTTTGAGCAATTGACTAAGAAAATTTCCTCTGCAAGGATTGAAACTTGACATGGTTGATCTTGAGAACATATTAGGACCATGGTGAGAATTTGGGATCCTTTTGACTTAAGTACCTTGATGCAACATGAAACCTCAATTTGAGATAGACTGCCTTAGGAGAGAGTTTGTCTAGTCAACCCTTGGACCTCCTTGAGCAATTTGAGGACTTCACTTGAAATGTTTTGAGAAATATGGGAGGGAAAATTTTGGGGTACAACAGTATCAATCCAGAACTTCTGATTCCACTGATGTTCCTTTCTGAGTCACAATGCGCCTGGCTTCAGAACTTCTGATCCTTGTTGTTTTGCTTGCAGCAACACGTTGTTTCTATCTTTCATTATTTTCCTTTTTATCATTTTCAATATTAATACTCTTTTTACCAATATAAAAAAGATATTAAAATATTTTCTTTTTACTAACTAATTTATTTCCTCTTTTTAAATCCATTAGGACAAAAAAAACCATTTTCTAAACAAAGTCCTTTTTCTTTCTTACGTTGTACATTTCAATATGGTTGTAATAGTTAATTAGGATTTATTTTCTTGAAACCCCCATATTCATAAATTTGTACCCCCATCCCCTTAATGATGTAATAGCATAGAATCTTTACTTTCCTCACTTTTATTGCTTTCATATATTGTTAGTAATTAGGTGTGTATGGCAAGACATGAAATCAACAAATAGATCATCCTAATCAAGACTAAATGCATGAAATCAAACACACTTTGCACACACGCACCCTTAGGGTAATCTCACTTATTGCCTACCAGAAGTTAGTCATATCCCTCAAACATGGGCGTTTTAGCAAAATACTCTCGATAAAAGATCGTAGTCCCTCGATGACCCTCGATGTTGCCTTCGGTAAACGATCTAGTCCCTAAAATGACATTGCTAAAACGTTCCATGGGTTGCCTTCTATGACTATATAAATGTCCCGCACCCATCCCTTCACATCCAATGATGGGGCATCTCACCAAATCAATGGTAATATAGCAACACCTAAAGGAGGAGGAAATGAACATCTAAAACTTTTTGAGTAGGTATATTCGCTCCTAGTTGTTTGCTTGCTCACAATAAAAATGTTATATATACCGACACTCTCACTTTGAAACATTTTTAAAAGACAACACTTTGTATACGTTATTATAGAGACGAGAATCATTACAAAGACATCTTTTCAAAATCACTTTCAAAAAACACATTCCACAAATACTTCTTTGAACCATTTTCGAAACAAAACTGTGTATGCATTCTTATAGAAACGAGAACCATTACAAAGACATTTTTTCAAAATGCTTTCAAAACCCACACCACAAGCACCTTCAAACAAAAGCAAGTGATCTAGCAAGCAACTAAGAGCCCATGGAAAACCATGGATGAAAAGGGTGCTAATACCTTCCTTTTTCATAATCTACCCCCCGAACTCAAGAAAACATCTCTAAAGGTCTTTCCTGTTCTTTTCAGCCTTTCCTTATTGGATAAAAGAAAAGTCGGTGGAGATTGTTGCTATCCGCAACATTTGCGATCAAATGCAAAAACAAAAAGTCAGTTCTCTCATCGTGTCACATAGGGCTTTATTGTTTTCTATAATTGTATGTTGTTAGGTTTATCGTTCATTGTGTTTTAATATTTAAGTTTAGGTCTGGGTTAGAACTTGTTGCTAAACATTCTCTCTGTTTATTATATATGTATAAACATGTAATATTATATTTTGTCTCGATTAATAGAATTGTATTCAAAACACCTCGTTATTAACTTTATTCAATTAAATGGAATATTAAATTTCAGCGACTTGATCAATCTGCTTTTCATTATATTATTTAATCGACGTGAACTTGGTACATAAACCATATTTTCTATAAACTTCTGCTCCCACACATTTTAACTCTGATTTTGAAAACCTTTTTGAAACTAACTTTTTTAGGGAAAGGTCTATTCAACCCCTTTTCTAGACCATTTTTCTCTCATGTTCAACCCAACAGTAATGTCACGGTTGCTCAAATCACTTCTTCTATGCACGCTGTGATACGGTGGGAGAACTGACTTGAGGTTTGCGTTTGTATTCGCAAATGTTGCGGTTAGCAAGAGTCGCCACCGACTTTTTATTTTATCCTAAGGAAAGGTTAAAAAGCACAGCAAAAACCTTTTGAGATGTTTTCTTGGGTTCGGGGAGTAGATTATAGAAAGGGAAGGTATTAACACCCTTTATATCCATGGTTATCCATGGGCTCTTAGTTACTTGCTTAGATCACTTGCCTTTTGTTTTCAATTGTTTTAAATGGTGCTTGAGTGTGTGGGTTTTGAAAATGTTTTTGAAAAGAGGCCAATGTGGTGGCAACCTTTGTAATGATCCATGTGGGGATGTATACAAAGATGTATGTCTTTTGAAAAAGTTTTCATTTGTTTTTGAAAGTTGTTTTGAAAGTGTTGTGAGGTGTGATTTTGAAATTAGGCAAGTGTTTTGTTTTGCAAGTTGATTCAAGTAACTAAGAGGTTATCTACTCCTAAATTTCTCAAAAGATTATTGCTATACTTTAACCCTTTTAACAAGTTTGCTCCACCATTATATTTGGTGGGCAACCTTGTGTTAGGATGTGAGAGGGACAGGCGCGGGTCATCGTTTTAGACCATAATTGCAACGGCGTTAAATGTCTTTGGGCAATTTCTCTAAGGGACTTGATCATTTATTTTTGTTTGTTTTGAAAAGTTTTGTCGAGGGACTATGATCATTCAAATTGTTTGTTTTGCCCAAAGAAGTTTAACATGCAACATGGCCCTTTTATTTGAAGGCAACAAGTGGAATACCCTAGGGGGGTGCAAGTGTGATTTGTGTGTCCATTTTCATGCTTGTTTTATCTTGTATTAGGTCAAACTATTTTTTATCGTTTTTTCGCATACAAACCCTAATTCTAGCATGTTATCATTAGAAAGCAATAAAGTGCGAAATTAAAATTACTAAGCTATTACAAAACCAAATATGGGAAGGGGGTACAAATGTTCAAATGGGGATATTGACAAGAATTTAAATCTAGATTATTACATCATTTTGAATATTTGCAAGGTAAATAAATTGCATAATTAAATGTAAATTAAATAAATATGTGAAATGCAAAAAGAAAGTTTTTTATGTGTATGAGAAAATATTATTTATGTAAAAGGGAAAGGAAAATAAAAATGTATTATTTTTTTTGAGTATTTTGAATTTAGGGCAAAAACCCTAATTTTTTAAAGAAAAAGGTATTATCTTCTAACTTAATACAACTATTTATTTATTATTTATAAAAATAATGTAAAAATGAAGTATATTGTGAAAAAAGTATTTTGTATCAAATATTAATAAACATAAAAATAAATCAAGTATTTTTTTTATATTTTAGCTTAAATATATTAATAAACATATATATATATATATATATATATATATATATATATATATATATATATATATATATATATATATATATATATATATATATATATATATATATATATATATATATATATATATATATATATATATATATATATATATATATATATATATATATATATATATATATATATATATATATATATATATATATATATATATATATATATATATATATATATATATATATATATATATATATATATATATATATATATATATATATATATATATATATATATATATATATATATATTAAACCCTAAATATGCATTATACACAAAATAAGTATTTTAATATTTTAATAAAATAAATAAATAAAAAAGTATTTTTTTTGTGTGAAATATTTTCAGAAGGTAAATAAAAATGAAAATGTATTTACACCTTTTTTCTATTTTATTATAATAATGGTATATATATATATTAATGTACAAACAAAGAAAATAAACAAATAAATATGCAATAAATGCAAAAAATGATGGAAAAAATATTTTTAATTTTTAAATGGCATGAGAAAAAATAAACAAAGTCAGCCAAAAAAGAAAAAGTCAAAAATGTTAAAAAATGAGCAAATGGGCTCAGGGGGGTGTAAACCAAAAAAGATGGTGTGAAAAGAAAGAACACAAAAGCCCAGCCCAATGAAACACTGTCTTCAACCTTTGGCCAAGACTGAGTTCAAAAACGCGCGCCTCTTGCTTCAACACCAAGGTCCTGATTCTTTGATCCTTTGAACAAACTTCCAACACAAAACATGTAAAGCATAATCTCACGATTTCATACATATAAAGAACATGAACTATCTCTCTAAGATGAGGGAGAATTTCTCTCCCCCCCATTTCTGACCTAGTTTTTCTACCATTTTCAGAGCTCAAATTCTCTCTACTCAGACAAAAGAAATGAAAAGTAAAGCTATGTACATGTTCAGGGCTATGAGTAGGACCTTGTTTCTTCACAAACTTAAGACTAAAGATGCATAATAAGAGAGATACGAATTCAAACTTTTACCTGTGCAGTTGAACTTCTATGTGGAGAATGAGAGACTTTCAGTGCAATGTAATGATTGGAAAAGCTTCCTTGAGGTCCAGGGATGCTTTTTCAATGCTTACTTTGTCTTGAACCTTCTTGTATCAAGCTGTAGAACTTCACCTGCAAGTCAAAGATATGAAAATGGTGGAAGTGGTTAGAGCAACTACAGATCGTGCCTTAGCTTCTGGATAGTTTGCATATGTTGTAAGGAAGGTAGAGGAACAGGTTTTGATCAAAATGCTCGAAGGGATTGAGAGATAGCACTCAATCTGCAGGGCTTGCTCTGTTTGAGCAGTTTTGTGGTGTTTCTGAGATGGAGAGTGTTTGAAAGGAAAAAGGCTCGTGCAAAAGCTTGGTTGGGTGATTTTGAATGTGTTTGATATCTTTTGTGTTGTGTTTGTAAGCTGAGATTCAAGTTGTCACAAGTTATGGACTTTTCTTCTTTTCTAAGCAACAAAAGCAAATTGGTGTTCTAGGTCAGTATAGGACCCCCTAATGTGCTGCATAAACATCTCTTGATCAGTGTGTTATGCCCATAATCTTGTGCTAAGCAGATCTTCTATGTACTTGTTTGATTTACCAATTGACATAAAGCAAACTTTTGTAAAAATGGAAAGTTCACTTTATCCAAAAATGGATCAATCTTGTGTATAATGCTTGAATTCATGGAACAACACTTAGACACAATGAATAAGCATTAAATTAAGGAGTGCAATGTGGTTTAAGGACCTGCAAAGTAGCACAAACTATGCTGAGTTCAAATTTGCCAAGTTTATGAACATGTCTTGATGAAGAACAAAAGTGAATTTTTGCCAACTTGTGAAATTCGAATCTCTCAAGTTATGAGGTTGTTTGATGAGTTCTTGGACATTTTGGAAAGCTTGGAATGTGTACTACAATCCATCTTTGAAATGCAAATCAAAATTCAAAGTGGAAGGGTATGAAAAGTGGCCTTGAAGTAGGGTAGAAAACCTTGTCAAAATAGGTCAAATTTCACTAAGTTAAAAGATGGTTTAGTGCCCTTATTCAAAAAATCATAACTTGAGATACAAGCTTCAAATGAGAAAACTTTGTGAATCAAAGTTGTAGATTATGCAACAAGCTACAACTTTCATGTTTTGACTTTTGTTTGAATCCAAATGGATCATGGTGAAAAGATGGGGCAAAGTTGGGAAAAAATTAGGGTTTTTCATAACTTAGAAAAATTCTAAGTTATGAAAAATTCCATTTTCAAACCCTAATTTGCATTTTGTGATTTCTTGGTGAACAAGTTTCATGATTTGGAATGTTTTGATGAAAAATGAATCTTGACTCTTGATTTTGACCAAAAAGTCAAAGTTTGACTTTTCAGTATACAGTCAAAATTGATCAATTGACTGGGAAATTCAACTGTCAATCTTGTGTACTTGGGATCTTTTGAGCTTGATGAATATGTCAAGATAATTCCATTGAGTCCTTGAGGCCATATGTGAGCTTGGTTTGCCATTGGCTAGGTCAAACAGTCAAAAATTGCCTTTGTGCAGTCAAAACCCTAAAAATGACCATTTTGCCCTTTTGATGATCTGATCAAATTTCTTGGAGAATGGTGATCCAAACTTGATCAAATGGTCCATGTGAGTCCATAATGTTGATGTGGATCAAATTTCATGAGGTTTGACTGTCAATTGGCCATAGTTGACTTTTTCCCCAATACAGCTGATTTCTAGGTCAACTGTCCAATTGACTGGGCAAAACCTGGAATCAAGACTTGAAACTTGGTATGGGTAAACTTGGGAGTCCAACATGAAGCATGAAAGTCATTTTAGGCATTTTAGGTCAAAACATCCTTGGGCAAACACAAACCCTAATTTGAGTCCACAGTGCAAGGAGAAGCCTTGAGCAGAGGAAACCCTAACTGTATCTTGATCTTCAAAGGTCTTGTGATGAGAAAATGTTGGGGAAATGGGAGGGCAAATTTTGGGGTACAACAGTTGCCCCTGTTCAATCTTCTTGGACCTGAAGAGTTAGATTGGCAAGTTTGCCTTTCGTGACTCGAGGGTAAAAGGAGATTGGACACTAGAGTGCCCGGAAATTTGCACTCGCATGCTGGAGTCTCAACAATGTGGTGTCGGGAATGGGCTTATAGATGCCATTTGGAGAGATGGTGGATAGGGAGATGGGCTTATAGATGCCATTTGGAGGTGTTGATCGCATAAGAGATTCCTTAGCGAGAACTTGTGTATTTTGAGAGAGGCGGATGTTTTCCTGGCTTGTTACAGGTGTTTGATCCTCAGTCTCCTGATGCAGATATGCCCTGGCTGGATACAGGAGTTGAATCTGGAAACAATCGTTAATAGATGTGCCCTGGCTGGATACAGGAATCGAATCTTCGAACTCTTCAGGCGTGCCCTAGCTAGATATAGGAATCGAGTCTGGAAATGTGGTCAACAGATATGCCCTAGCTGGATACAGGAATCGAATCTGGAAATGTTGTAGTTGATAGATGTGCCCTGGCTGGATACAGGAATCGAATCTTCAAACTCTTCAGACGTGCCCTGGCTAGATACAGGAATCGAGTCTGGAAAGGTTGTAGTTGATAGATGTGCCCTGGCTGGATACAGGAATCGAATCTTTGAACTCTGCAGACGTGCCCTGGCTAGATACAGGAGTCGAGTCTAGAAAACTGATTACTCTCAGATGTGCCCTGGCTAGATACAGGTATCGAATCTGGAATTGTGACAGTTGAAGGTAGTCGTTTTTGAGATTGTCTTTTTCCTGAAAAGGCAGAAAACGTAAGTTGTATGCAATGTCATGATGTATGATATGCATGATATCATGATGTTCAACATGAGATGTTGTATGCGTTTCATCATGTATGCAAGCAAGATGTATGAAAATGTGAAATGTTTATGAGTGTAATTTCGTCTTGAGGAAAATAAATCCTTGACGAACGGCCGGAGAAATGCTCTGTGGAAGAGATATTTGACCGAAGTTTTGATGAGAGGCCTGCTGAGGACTTTAACGACGGATTCGGCTGAGGATAATGATGATAAACTCCGCCGGGGAACTCCGAAGATAAACTCTGCTTGGGAATACCAGAGATAGACTCCGCTGGGGATTGAAGGAATTTTGCCGAGAGCGGTCCTCCGTGGCTTTTAGCTGAGGATAACCCAGTTATAAGTCCTTGTGGGGAAATAACTCTAAATAAAACTCGGGTGAGACGTCCGTTCTTCGCAGGGGATAAGCTTGCAGAATCTACTGGGGAATGCTGTGCCTTTCGGGATTGTCGGGGAGTCAACTCCGCTTGGGGAAAGTATTGCTGAATCTTGTTTTACTCTGCGGGGAGTTGAGATGATTTGGCCACATTCTTCGGTCGAATCTACCTTGGTACCTTGGCGGACAAAGCAACCAGACTGCATTAGACAACTTCACATTGCCCCTGTCTCTGATGTCACCTGTAATCAATCTCTCGTTTCATATGTAAACATTTATGAATCAGCAATTTAATGTCAAATGCATATATCAAAAATGAACATTGGACGTTCTTCGCAAGACAAAACAGAAAAAAGGGAAAACAATGGTAATTTGTATGGACAAGTGAATTTGTATTGATTTAAACTTTGCCTGTGAATAGGCGTTTTTTGTACAAGAGACTGACATCCTAGTAAGAGGACATCGCCAAATAGTATAGAGTTTACAATTTGAAAAAGGAAACAAAACAGCTATGTGAACAATCCCACTGGGTTCCAACTCTGCTATCCCCTTTATGTTTTCGAACATCTCATCGCTTTGCTGCCTAATTTGAAGATGAAGCTGATTGGTCAATGCCGAAATCTGGAGCCAGATAGTTGATGCCGAATTCCGGATGCGAAGTGATCCAATGAGACATAGTGTTATGCTTTTATCCCTAACTTTTGCCTGGACCGCCCTTTCGGGTTTTCAGTCCACCGGGATACCCTTTTTTGCCCAAGCCGCCTTTTCAGGTTTTCGACTTGCCGGGTGTACAGATTTTTTTTTATATTCATTTCATCCCTTATTTTTGCCCGAACCCTTTTGGTTCGCCGGGAAGCCCTTATTTTTTGCCTAGGTATGTCAACCTAGCGGGTCTTTTATTTATGCGTAGTATTTTTTCACTATGTCTGCATTGGCGGGGTGAGGAAGGTCGTCACTATCCATGGTGGTTAGGATCATGGCTCCTCCTGAGAACACACGCTTAACCACAAATGGCCCTTCGTAAGTAGGGGTCCATTTGCCCCGGGGATCACTTTGAGGAAGGATAATGCGTTTGATTACCAGGTCCCCAACTTGATACTCTTGCGGTCTGACTTTCTTGTTAAATGCCCTGATCATCCGTTTCTGATACGTTTGACCATGACAGATAGCAGCGAGCCTCTTTTCGTCAATCAGATTTAATTGATCAAGTCGAGTCTGGATCCAATCATCTTCATTCAAGTCTGCATCCTTCATTATCCGGAGGGAGGGTATCTGGATTTCAATTGGCAAGACTGCCTCCATGCCATAGACCAAGGAGAAGGGAGTTGCCCCGGTTGACGTCCTTGCTGAGGTGCGGTACCCATGAAGAGCGAACGGTAACATCTCGTGCCAATCTTTATAGGTCACTGTCATCTTCTGCACAATTTTCTTGATATTTTTATTGGCTGCCTCTACAGCCCCATTCATCTTCGGCCGGTAGGGAGAAGAATTGTGGTGCTGTATCTTGAATTGTTCACAGAGTTCAGTGATCATTTTGTTATTGAGATTGGTACCATTATCCGTAATGATTCTCTCTGGGATGCCGTACCGACAGATCAGATTATGCCGGATGAAACGCGCCACGACGCTCTTGGTTACTGTGGCATAGGAAGCTGCCTCAACCCATTTCGTGAAGTAATCGATCGCCACCAAGATGAAGCGATGCCCATTGGATGCCGTCGGTCGGATCTCACCGATCATATCGATGCCCCACATTGCGAAGGGCCAAGGTGCTGTTAGGACATTCAAAGGAACTGGAGGGATATGCACCTTGTCAGCATAGATCTGGCACTTATGACAAGTTCGGGAGTGTTGGTAACAATCGGCTTCCATTGTGGACCAGAAATATCCTGCCCGAAGGATTTTCTTAGCCATGGTGTGTCCACTGGAATGGGTTCCAAATGTACCTTCATGCAGTTCCATCATGATTTTCTCCGCTTCAGCCTTATCCACACATCGTCGCAGGGTTGAATCATGATTCCGTTTGTAGAGAATGCCGTTGCTGAGGAAGAATTTTGCAGCAAATCTCCTCATGAACTTCTTATCATTGACAGATGCACCCTCAGGGTATTCCTGAGCTTCCAAGTACCTCTTCACCTCGTGATACCAGGGTTTTTCAGTCACCTTCTCAGCCTCGAGCTCACAGCAGTATGCCAGTTCATCCAACCTCCAGATAATGATTCGGGGAGCCTCATTGTCCCATTTAACTTTGAACATTGAAGACATCGTGGCTAGTGCGTCCGCTAGCTGATTCTCCTCTCTGGGGAAATGCTCAAAGGTTATCTCTTCAAAGTGAGGGAGCAAGGTCGACACATACTCCTTGTAAGGAATAAGATTCGGGTGTTTCGTATCCCACTCGCCCTTGATCTGATTGATCACGAGAGCGGAATCTCCGAAGACACTTAGAAACTTGATCCTCAAATCGATTGCAGCTTGTAAACCCATGATACATGCCTCGTATTCTGCCATGTTGTTGGTGCAGCTGAAACATAATCGGGCGGTGAGTGGAGTATGAGTCCCCTTGGGAGATATGATTACAGCGCCGACGCCGTTACCCAAAGCATTGGAGGCTCCATCAAAATGCATAGACCATCGGGATCCTTCCTCAGGTCCTTCATCCGGTCCAGGTACTTCACAGTCAGTTACCACCATGATGTCTTCGTCCGGAAAATCAAAGTTCAAAGATTGGTAATCGTCCACAGGTTGGTGTGCCAAATGATCAGCCAGTACACTTCCCTTAATTGCTTTCTGAGTTGTATACTAGATATCATATTCTGTTAAGATCATTTGCCATCTTGCTATTCTCCCGGACAGAGCGGGCTTTTCAAATATATACTTGATGGGATCCATCTTTGAGATCAATAAGGTAGTGTGAGTCAGCATATACTGTCTCAACCGGCGAGCAGCCCATACAAGAGCGCAACAAGTTTTCTCAAGCAGTGAGTAACGGGACTCACAGTCGGTAAACTTTTTGCTCAAGTAATAAATAGCGTGCTCTTTTCGACCAGACTCGTCATGCTGCCCCAGCACACACCCCATTGAATTATCAAGCACTGTCAAGTATAGTATCAGAGGTCTTCCTTCCACCGGTGGCATAAGAATGGGTGGCTCTTGGAGATATTCCTTTATCCTTTCAAAGGCAGCCTGACATTCATCGTTCCAGCGTACCACTTGATCTTTCTTCAGTAATTTGAAGATTGGCTCACAAGTAGCAGTTAGATGCGAGATGAATCGAGCAATGTAATTCAGTCGTCCTAGGAAACCTCTGACTTCTTTCTCTGTTTTTGGAGTCGGCATCTCTTGTATGGCTTTTACCTTGGCAGGATCCACCTGAATACCTTTATCACTTACAATGAAACCTAGCAATTTTCCGGATCTTACCCCAAAGGTGCATTTGTTGGGATTCAACCTCAGCTTGTATAACTTGAGTCGGTCAAACAACTTCCTCAGATGGTCAAGGTGCTCCTCCTCAGTTTGAGACCTTGCAATCATGTCATCTACATATACTTCAATCTCATGATGGATCATATCATGAAACAAAGCAACCATGGCACGTTGATAGGTTGCCCCAGCATTTTTCAATCCGAAAGGCATGACCTTATAACAGAAGGTGCCCCACTGAGTCACGAAGGTAGTCTTCTCCATATCTTCAGGAGCCATCTTGATCTGATTATACCCTGAGAAACCATCCATGAAGGAGAACACCTTGTGTTGAGCTGTATTGTCAACCAGGACATCGATGTGAGGTAGGGGGAAGTCATCCTTGGGGCTGGCCCTGTTCAAATCCCTGTAGTCGACACACATTCTGACTTTACCGTCCTTCTTCGGCACTGGCACAACATTGGCAACCCACTGAGGGTAAGAAGTCACTGCAAGGAACCCGGCATCAAACTGCTTCATAACCTCGGCCTTGATCTTTTCAGACATCTCTGGACGCATCCGTCGAACTTTTTGCTTTACTGGAGGGCAGTCTTCCTTGGTTGGCAGATGGTGAACTACAATGTCGGCATCCAAACCAGGCATATCTTCATAGGACCAAGCAAAAATCTCCATGTAGTCTTGTAGCATTTGGATCAATCGTTGCTTCACGCTGAGCTCTAGATTGAAACCAATCTTGACCTCTTTCCTATCTGTCTCAGTACCCAGGTTAATTGTCTCCACAGGCTCTTCATGTGGTTGAATAGCCCTCTCTTCCTGAAGTAGCAGTCTCGCAAGTTCACCAGGCACTTCGCAATCATCTTCACCTTCGTCTTCGGCCAAGTTGATCGGATTTTCGAAGTCATAACCGGCGGTAGCAGAGCTGTTACCAGTGAGATCCAGAGTGGATTGAAACCTGTATAAGTGAGTGTGTGTAAATATAGCTGTTTTGCAATATGTATAACACAGTGTGATCGGTGGATCTGGAACTGACTGTTTAAAGCTGGTTCACGAAATGTCGCGGAAGCAAGAGTCGCCACCGTCTTTTATTTTCTCCAAATGGAAAGGACAAAAGCACAGAAAAATTCCTTAAAGAGATTGCTCTCGGTTCGGGAGGTGGGTTATAGAAAGGGAAGGTGTTAGCACCCTTTCTATCCATGGTTATCCATGGGCTCTTAGATACTTGCTCATTGTGTTTTCAAAAAATGGCTTGTTTGCTTTTCAATGTGGGTTTAAAAAAAGTTTCTTTGAAAGTTTCAGTTCGACTCGTACGTCAGAGTGTTTGAAAAATTTGCTTTGAAAGCTTTTGAAAAGTGTCGGTGTGAAAAGATTTTTGTTTGTTTTTGAAGAGAGCAAGTATCTACGAGAACCTACCTACCCTAAGGAATTCGTCTGTGTAAATGTCCTTTAAAGTAGTGCCATCCCACCATTGAGAGGTAGGTAGCACCACCGTTGGAGGTGTTCGGGTCAATTCGAGTTGGTAGGGACATGGTGATCACCAGAGCAATGGGAAGACACCTTAGAAGCTACCCTCATGCCAGGTTCCCGGATCATGAGGACTTACTAAGACGTCCTCTACTCGACGATCACCTTTCGAGGCAAGGCAACAGTGAGGCGTACCCTAGGGGTGGTGTATGCGATTCGTGTGTCGTTTTCATTGATATTTGTCTTGTCATGTTTGTTGTGATCTACGCTTGATTTTATTTTTAAGGCCATACATTCTTTCATGCTTTTTTGTTAACAATTAAAAGTTTGCGGGAAAGGTAAATCTAAAGCTATTACAAAAGGCGCGGGTCCACATCGCCAAAATTAAACCGGACCCGATTTGACAGAAAGGTAAAGAAAGCAACGTAAATAACGAAATTGAAAAGTGCGAGAAGTTTAAGTTACAACGCCTTGGGAGAGATACATAATCATTTAAGCAAAATAAAAATAAATATGCGAAATTAAATAATTAAGAATACGGGCGTTGGACCCTTTTGCAAAATATTAAAGTTAACGAGGAATTAAAATTAAAAAAATGTTTTTGGTATTTTTGTGTTTTTAAGATTTGATAGGAAAAAGAATTAATTAAAACTAAAATAAAATATTAAACCTAGTTCTAATTATTTTTTAAGTTATTAAGAAAAATATTAAAGTTTTTGACCTAATTTAAACCTAAGTTAGTTATGTACAATTTAATTATAAAAATAAATAAATAAATAATATTATGGGAAAGAAAAATTAAAAGAATAAAAATTAACTAAACCTAATTCTATTTTTTTGTATTTTTATTATTAAAAGAATTAACATTAAAACTCTAATTTGAATTTAATTCATGTACATGCAATTTATTTATGAAAATATTAGAATAAAATATTTATTAGGTTTTTTTTGTCTTTTCTGATTTTTAGGCCTTTTTTATATTTTGTAAAAAATAATTAATTAAATTAACAAGAAAGCAAATAAAATAATAATTAAAAATAAAATAAAAAGAAAGAAAATTGCAAACCAGGGGGGGGGGGGTTCAGGCCCTAAAGTGGAGGTGTAGGCCTTAGAATGCTGGCCCAAAAACCTGAGTCAATTTGACTTTTTGTGAGTAGCGTGAGGTGCGTTGAATGGGACTTAGGATGTCCCTTCAATCTCAGCCTTTAGATTGATCTCCAAGTGGACGTGGCAAGTTTGATTTGAAAGCACATGGTACATCCAGACATTAAGCGCTGCATGGGATTAGTTAAAGAAAAATAGCATGAGAAATTATACAGACCTGGGATTCGAACCCAGGTCTGGGACATTGCAACTCTCTTCGCTTGCCAACTGAACTGAATCACGCGTTTGTTAAATAAATAAACAATAAATATAATAAAAGACAAAAACACGTGAATAGATGAAAATGCGCGAAATTTCGAATTGGCCTATCCCCTCTTGCCACGACTCTGTCTTCTTCGTTTTCCTGAAAACAAAAACATGGGGCAACGGTTTTGGATGCGTTGCCTAAGGTTAGTTTCAAGAAAATAGCGACTAGCGCTATGGTGCCCATAAATTGGGCGCGAGTATGTCAATCTCTTCGTCCAGATGCGTTGAGTGCAATGGTGGTGGCCTGGAACCACAATTTTTCCTTATCTCAAAAACCCCAATTCAAAATGCTGAAAACCCTAAAAGCCACGCATGGTGAAATCTTATATACAGCGTAATAATGCAATTAAACATGATAGTTAGCTTTAGAATCTCATGAGGAATAAGAATCAATAAAAAAATGCTGTAAAAATGCTTGAATCATATGCACGATAATGGAATTTTCTCTTTACAGTTCGAGTCATAGGTACCGATTCTTGGAGCTTTGGTTGTTGTTTGTGATTGGAATGCGTTCAGGGGACCACAAGGAAGCTTTTGGAATGAATTTCGTGCCTTGAATCCACCTCTATCAATGATTTCAGTTTTGCTTTTTATGGAGAAAATTTCAAGTTTCTAATGAGTTCTTTAGCGCAGCTTAGAGTGTCCTTTTGCCTTAGGGTTCTGTTCTAGTACTTGTATGGAAGCATTTAGGTTAACAAAAGTAGAACAAATCCATGGCATTGATAGTTTTCTATATTTGATTTTCTTAAGATTTTTTCAAATCTTTTCCATGTGCATTTTGCTCTCAATCATGCCAATCAGCTTCAAATCTTTCCCCTTTTGTATTTACACGAAATATTGAGTCCAAACCTGCATAAAAAGATTTGTTTTCATTAGGTTTGTATTTTTTATGCATTTTATTTAATTAAATGAATTATAAATGATAAAAAATCCAAATAAATAAATAAAAATGGAGAAAAACTTCCTTTTGGGCCTAATGGTCGTGCATGTGCTTGGCATGAAGAAACTTGGAAGAAAAATGGGCCCATTAGCAATTTTGGATCATTTGAAGTAAAGTTGACTTTCAAAATTCCCAAAACTTTCCCAACTTCCACAAGGCATAACTTGCTCAATTTTTAATCTTTTCACATGTTCTTGGACATTTTGGAAAGGTCTTTGAGTCCTTTAACCAATGCCTTTAGTCCCATGTCATTTTGATTTACCAATCTCAAGTTATGGCCTTTGACTTAAAGTCCCTTTTTGTTTACTTTTGAAAATGACCTATAATGTTGAAATTGATAACTTTTTGTGAGAGCATTTCTTGGACTTGTAATATGAAGATGAATTGTAGGAAATGTCTTTCTCTTCAAAATGAGCTTTGGATGGAATTTTTCTGATAATCCATGTGAAAGTTATGCCCTGGTCAATTTCAGTTGACTTTTTCAGCTGTCCAAATATAGCAACTTTTGCATCTTTGATGATTTCTGAGCCAAATTTTGAGAATCATGATCAAGCATTGATCAAATGATGTTTGTGGCTTCAAAATTATATGTTGATCAAAAATTTGAACTTTTGACTGTCAAATGACCATTTTGCCCCTACAGTTGACTGTAGTGCAATCTAGGGTTTTGACTGTGCAATTTTGAGCTGAATGCCTTGAAACTTGATATGAGGATACTTGACCATCTTTGTAAGCCTATGAGACTTGATTGGGCCTTTGGAAACTTCATTTTCTTGATCAGAACCCAAACCCTAGTTTTAACTGTATAGGGGACCTTTGCACTGCACAACCCTTGGGGAATTTTGTGACTTGACTTGGCAATTTCTTGGAGAATATGGGAGGGCAAATTTTGGGGTACAACACACAGAAAGAAAAAGAGCACAAGATTTGAAATGCAACAAACGTCCAATGTTTTGATTGATGATATATGAAAATGTCATACAAAAAGCCCTCACAAATGGAGCTACGATGCCCCGGGCAGGACACCGAGCCAACAAAGTTTTAACATATTGTTTGTTACAAATTTGGAAATCAAAAGGAATCAATTACTGCGTGACAAATGTGATAGGGGTAAAATCCTTTGCTGTCCAGTTGCTCGGTCCGTCGCTGGCAGTCGGGTAGATCCAACTATCAAACTCTGCTTCTTCTACATCCTCCTCAATAGCATTCACCCTTGAGCTGGAAATAAACACCGGAGCCTTTCCGATCTTCTCTTTGCGCACCGCCTTCTGAGCCTCTGCAGTAAAGCCTAGCCCAAACTTGTCGTTCTTCTGAGTGAAGTCAGGAAGCTGACCCCAGTGTGCACAATTGCCTTTCTGTACCATAGCCCGGGCATCCCTTAGGGAAGCCATCTTCAAGGAATCATTCTCTTCGGCCGTTGTCTCTGCAGCTGCTGAAATTGGATGTACCTCCTCGAAATGCTGGAAGGGGGTTTCAATGAACTCTCCGTCCATCTCGATGTACCTGAAGGAATTCAAATGGCTCACCATATACTCCTCTTCTCCTTGTACAGTGACGATCTTCCCCCTAACGGGATACTTCAGCTTTTGGTGCAAGGTGGAGGTCACTGCCCCAGCTTTATGGATCCAAGGTCGACCCAACAGACAAGAGTATGATGGACGTATATCCATCACGTAAAAGTTAGAGTCGAACACTTGAGATCCCACACGAATAGGGATGTTAACCTCTCCGTGAACCATCCTCTTGGAACCGTCAAAGGCCCTGACGATGATATTGCTGGGTTTCAACTCCAGGCCTTCATAATCCAGACGATCTAAAGCCTTTTTCGGAAGAACATTCAAAGAAGAACCAGTGTCCACCAATACATGTGCCAGAGTAGTGCCCCTGCATTCAATAGAGACATGCAGGGCATCATTGTGGTCTCTCCCTTTTGCGGTCAGGTCCGCATCTGAAAAACCCAAGCCGTTATCCGCCGTCAGATTCGCTATGCAGTCAGTGAACTGGACTGCAGACGTCTCCTGCGGCACATGGGCCGTCTTGAGAAATGAGATTAAGGCCTTAGCATGGGCCTCGGAGCATAGCAATAAGGAGAGCAGGGAGAACTTGGAGGGTGTATGCCCCAACTGCTCGACAACATTAAAATCACTTTTCTTTATTATTTTCAGAATCTCCTCCATTTCTTGTCGGGAGGCCTCAGCATTTATGGGTATTGGCGCCTCCATCCGGGCATGCTCTTTTTCAATCCCTTTGCCCCGAGCATTTGATGACTCGGCAGCAGGGGACACAATTTGATCAGCAACAGGACTAGGTAAACTTGTAGGTTTTATGAGGAGGGGTTTTCGAATAGCGGGCGGTGCAATGTCAGGCGAGAAGAGCCTGCCACTGCGGGTGACCTTAGCTGGACCAGTGATATCGCAGATACTGGCACTAGCGTCGAATTCTTGCTTGATTCCATTTACATACACGTCTGCCCCATAATGCCAGGGGACAGCTTTATCAGACACGTAAGAGAGGGGCCCTGGAACAGTAATGATCACAGGCGCCACTGTCATGATTTGAATAGGCTTCTTCGGGGGAGCCTTGATTGGATTTTTGAAGATGGTAATCACAGAAACTTCTTTCATCGGAACCAATTGAACAACAGTCTTTTTGAATAGAATCTCCTTGCTATCCATTAGGCCTTGGATGCCTAACCTTAGCGAGGGACAATCAGATAGGGAAATAGCACAGAATGGGCAACCTTCGCCGCAACCCGGAAATAAACCGGCCCGCAGTAGGTTCTTCTTAACAGTCTTCAAAGGGGTAACACCTTCATCTACCGAAACAGCGTACACTTCTTCCTCAATGGCATTTACCCTATGCTGGGGCATAGGAGCCGTTACAACATTCGGTCTTTCCGGCGCTTCAAACTGAATTTCCTTTGCGTCGATCAGATCTTGCACTTTGTTTCTCAAGGCCCAGCAATCATCAGTAGTGTGCCCGGGACTATCAGAATGATAAGCACACCGGGCATTTGGGTTGTATTTAGGAGACGCAGTGTTGACGACCTTAGGAGCTTCTTTGAGGGTCACCAGGTTGGTGGATAATAGTTGGGGTAAAATTTGAGATAATGTCATACTCAATCGGGTATACTGCCTCTTGGGCCTTTCACTTCTTTGTTGATTGTACTGCTGAGGAGCAGCAACAGGTTTGGAGATGACCAAAGCATTGACGGCTTGGCGACTTTCGGGCTTGACTTGTCTTCTAGGACCATAGACGGCGCTTGCTTCTTTCTTAAACGGCCTCTTCTCAACACTTGTAGAGGCAGCCTTCTGTATCTTGCCTGACCTGATGCCAGCTTCAATTCTTTCTCCTGTTAATATCAAATCTGTAAATCCAGCAGAGGAGTTACCAACCAAATGATTGAAAAACGGACCAGACAAAGTCCCAAGGAACATATCAACCAACTCTCGATCAGTTAATGGAGGCTGCACCCTGCCAGCCAAATCTCTCCATTTTTTAGCGTACTCTTTGAACCCTTCACCCGTCCCTAGAGACATACCCTGAAGTTGGGTACGCGTAGGAGCGAGATCAGAATTGTATTGGTATTGTCTGTAGAATGCGGTTGCCAAATCTTCCCAGTGTCGGATGCTAGCTCCATCCAATTGGTAGAACCATTCGAGCTGTGACCCTGAGAGACTATCTTGGAAGAAGTGAATCCAGAGGTTCTTATCCGCCGTGTAAGGTTGGATTTTCCTTACGTACGACCTTAGATGTAGCTTTGGGCAGGAGACCCCATCATACTTGGCGAAGGCAGGCGCCTTAAACTTGTGTGGAATGACTACCCCAGAAGATAATCCCAAATCTCCGAAATCCAGTCCCGGCACATTCTGAATCTCCATGGCGCTCAAGCGGTCCTCCAATTGTTTATATCTGTCAGCAGCAGGTGGGTATTGTTCGTCGTTATAGTCCGTCTCGTTGTCGGAGACTGCGGGACTAGGAGCTCCTCCCCCTTGGGGACTGTTTTTCTCAGCAGAAGAAGTGGTTGGATCAGCTTCATTATGGAGTGTGTTCCCAAATCTGCGTCCGGTGTTGAACAATGCAGTCCTCTTTTTCTTCTTCTTCTTCAGGAGTAGAGTCTTCAACTCTTGCTGACCTTGGGCTAGGCTTAGGACCATCTCTTGAAACTGTGCACTTTGGGCCTGGAGGGCCTTGATTGCTTGCTCACTGGAGGACTCTGGATTCATGATGACTGTGCACACAAACAGCGAAGAAAATTAAGCAACCTGTGAAATAGGGTACCTGCTTATGCGTATGGTGCAATGGAATGCGTATGTATGCAATGCGTTCAAGTATTTAGAATATTCAAAATTTGTTGTAGACAAAAAGGAACGCACATCATATTAATAAGGAGAAATTCGTTAGTACATAAATGCCTCATGGGCCAAATATTACAAAATAACTCCTTAAGATAAAAAAACATTGTGCATCCTCTTTGGCGCGATGTAGGTGTTGAGATTCTTCTCCTCGTGCAGCAGGCGGGTGAGTTCCAGGACCTTCTTTTCACTAGCATGTAGACTGGTCTCAAGAGAATTCCGTTCTTCCTTAAGTTGGATCCAGCTCTTCTGCATCTCTTCCCAGGAGGTGGGCATGTCGGGATGTTGAATGGTGTAGGATGCTTCTCCTTCCAAGACTGGTTCTTTGATCACAGGAAGCATATGAGGATAAGGCATCACTAATTTCTGGGAGCGGGCTCGTACCCACTTGAGATAAGGTTCCAACGGGATGGAGTTCCGGTGCCCCAATGTCTTGCTGTCGATTCTACTTGGCATCCTCCAGGCTCTGATAAATCTCTGACGAAGTCCTTGAGTATCGTTGTCGAAGTTGAAAACTATGTCAGGAATTAACATGTCATGAGGGCCATCCTTCCGAGCATAACCAAACTGTCTCCAAGCCAGGCATGGGTTGTAGGTAATACCTCCTTTGATTCCAAATAAAGGAACATTAGGGTACTCCCCACAACGATCAATGATAGTGACGTCTTCCCTGGACCTAGGACACCAATGTATATCTGCATGCGTGAGAGTCATTAACCGTTGTGACCATCTCAAACCCCGCTCATTCTTCAAAACTGATTGCGGAAGATGCGAAATAAACCACCTTCCCAGGAGAGGAGTGCAACACATAAGGACACCCCTTCTTCTCATGGTTCGAGTGTAACATGAGTGAAGGATGTCCCCCAACAGTGTAGGTATAGGATTCCTGGTCATAAAGATCTGGACAGCACTGATATCAATAAGCTGATCTGGATTAGGGAACAACACCAAACCATAGACAAGGAGGGCCATAACTTCTTCAAAAGCTCGTAGGTCAAGAGAGTTCCAACATTCTTGAGCTTTTTCAAACAGAAATCTGGCTAAGAACCCTTTGATACCACTTCTAACTTCCCAATGTCCTTTGAGGTCAGATGTCTGTAAGTGCAAGGCTTTAGCAATCTCTTCAAGCTTGGGCTCCTCTTCCGTACCGTTGTAGGGTAGTTGATCAAGGATAGGGATCTTCAGGAGTCGGGAGAACTCTTCCAATGTAGGCACCAACTGATAATCCGGAAAAGTGAAGCAGTGATGCAGAGGGTCAAAGAATTGGAACAGGACCTTTATCAAGTCCTCCTCAATGTTGGTGTTAACCAAGTTGATGAGTCTTCCATGTCTCTCACTGAATGAAGAACCCTCGAGAATCTTGGACAGAAGTTCCTTAAGCTGAGGAGGGATCTTTACAAGGCCAATCTGAATTGTCTTCCTACGAGCAGTTTCCATGTCCTATAAAACAAGAACAAACATGAAGATCCGAAACCCTTGAAATGGTTAGTCAATGCTCATGATGTTTGTATGATGTAATGATGTGATGATTAAATACACCATAAATATTCACAAAGGCAATCAGGGTAAGGCACACAAGTCACACAAACCCTTAGAGTTTAGGCCTGCATGGAGTCTGGGTATTACCCTCTTGAAGCTTGGTGGGCTCAACCTATCCTATCAAAAGTAACCGGGTTCTAAAGGTCCCAATATCACTGGATTGCTTTCATTGTTCATCGTTTCGATTTAGCCACTGAACTGGCGACCGAAATATTCCAGGAAAGCAACCCTCAATTGAGTGTAGTATCGAGTATCAACCAACCTCGGACTGCACCAAAGTCAGTTATCTCACTACCCTAAAAAGGCTAAGATGGTCAATTAAGGTTCTATGGTCAGTTGATGCTTCGCGACACCACGCGGCGGCCCCGTACTCTCCTTGACTGAACTCAAGGGTTACCGGTACACACCAAAGTGCCACATCAACGTAGCAGACTGCTTCAACCATGTCGGTATACCCCGCACAGTTCCCTCACAGCCTTGTTGCTACCTAAAAGGGTTTCCCCAGATCCGGGTTAGGATCTATAAAGCTCCGATACAAAGCCCACAAATGTAAAGCAAACAAAGCAAACAATTGAAAGTAAAGGTGATCTAAACCCTAAGGTAACCCCACTTTAAAAGTAATCCCCAGCAGAGTCGCCAGTTCTGTGATACGGTGGGAGAACTGACTTGAGGTTTGCGTTTGTATTCGCAAATGTTGCGGTTAGCAAGAGTCGCCACCGACTTTTTATTTTATCCTAAGGAAAGGTTAAAAAGCACAGCAAAAACCTTTTGAGATGTTTTCTTGGGTTCGGGGAGTAGATTATAGAAAGGGAAGGTATTAGCACCCTTTCTATCCATGGTTATCCATGGGCTCTTAGTTACTTGCTTAGATCACTTGCCTTTTGTTTTCAATTGTTTTAAATGGTGCTTGAGTGTGTGGGTTTTGAAAATGTTTTTGAAAAGAGGCCAATGTGGTGGCAACCTTTGTAATGATCCATGTGGGGATGTATACAAAGATGTATGTCTTTTGAAAAAGTTTTCATTTGTTTTTGAAAGTTGTTTTGAAAGTGTTGTGAGGTGTGATTTTGAAATTAGGCAAGTGTTTTGTTTTGCAAGTTGATTCAAGTAACTAAGAGGTTATCTACTCCTAAATTTCTCAAAAGATTATTGCTATACTTTAACCCTTTTAACAAGTTTGCTCCACCATTATATTTGGTGGGCAACCTTGTGTTAGGATGTGAGAGGGACAGGCGCGGGTCATCGTTTTAGACCATAATTGCAACGGCGTTAAATGTCTTTGGGCAATTTCTCTAAGGGACTTGATCATTTATTTTTGTTTGTTTTGAAAAGTTTTGTCGAGGGACTATGATCATTCAAATTGTTTGTTTTGCCCAAAGAAGTTTAACATGCAACATGGCCCTTTTATTTGAAGGCAACAAGTGGAATACCCTAGGGGGGTGCAAGTGTGATTTGTGTGTCCATTTTCATGCTTGTTTTATCTTGTATTAGGTCAAACTATTTTTTATCGTTTTTTCGCATACAAACCCTAATTCTAGCATGTTATCATTAGAAAGCAATAAAGTGCGAAATTAAAATTACTAAGCTATTACAAAACCAAATATGGGAAGGGGGGTACAAATGTTCAAATGGGGATATTGACAAGAATTTAAATCTAGATTATTACATCATTTTGAATATTTGCAAGGTAAATAAATTGCATAATTAAATGTAAATTAAATAAATATGTGAAATGCAAAAAGAAAGTTTTTTATGTGTATGAGAAAATATTATTTATGTAAAAGGGAAAGGAAAATAAAAATGTATTATTTTTTTTGAGTATTTTGAATTTAGGGCAAAAACCCTAATTTTTTAAAGAAAAAGGTATTATCTTCTAACTTAATACAACTATTTATTTATTATTTATAAAAATAATGTAAAAATGAAGTATATTGTGAAAAAAGTATTTTGTATCAAATATTAATAAAAATAAAAAAAAATCAAGTATTTTTTTATATTTTAGCTTAAATATATTAATAAACATATATATATATATATATATATATATATATATATATATATATATATATATATATATATATATATATATATATATATATATATATATATATATATATATATATATATATATATATATATATATATATATATATATATATATATATATATATATATATATATATATATATATATATATATATATATATATATATATATATATATATATATATATTAAACCCTAAATATGCATTATACACAAAATAAGTATTTTAATATTTTAATAAAATAAATAAAAAAAAAAGTATTTTTTTTGTGTGAAATATTTTCAGAAGGTAAATAAAAATGAAAATGTATTTACACCTTTTTTCTATTTTATTATAATAATGGTATATATATATATATTAATGTACAAACAAAGAAAATAAACAAATAAATATGCAATAAATGCAAAAAATGATGGAAAAAATATTTTTAATTTTTAAATGGCATGAGAAAAAATAAACAAAGTCAGCCAAAAAAGAAAAAGTCAAAAATGTTAAAAAATGAGCAAATGGGCTCAGGGGGGTGTAAACCAAAAAAGATGGTGTGAAAAGAAAGAACACAAAAGCCCAGCCCAATGAAACACTGTCTTCAACCTTTGGCCAAGACTGAGTTCAAAAACGCGCGCCTCTTGCTTCAACACCAAGGTCCTGATTCTTTGATCCTTTGAACAAACTTCCAACACAAAACATGTAAAGCATAATCTCACGATTTCATACATATAAAGAACATGAACTATCTCTCTAAGATGAGGGAGAATTTCTCTCCCCCCCATTTCTGACCTAGTTTTTCTACCATTTTCAGAGCTCAAATTCTCTCTACTCAGACAAAAGAAATGAAAAGTAAAGCTATGTACATGTTCAGGGCTATGAGTAGGACCTTGTTTCTTCACAAACTTAAGACTAAAGATGCATAATAAGAGAGATACGAATTCAAACTTTTACCTGTGCAGTTGAACTTCTATGTGGAGAATGAGAGACTTTCAGTGCAATGTAATGATTGGAAAAGCTTCCTTGAGGTCCAGGGATGCTTTTTCAATGCTTACTTTGTCTTGAACCTTCTTGTATCAAGCTGTAGAACTTCACCTGCAAGTCAAAGATATGAAAATGGTGGAAGTGGTTAGAGCAACTACAGATCGTGCCTTAGCTTCTGGATAGTTTGCATATGTTGTAAGGAAGGTAGAGGAACAGGTTTTGATCAAAATGCTCGAAGGGATTGAGAGATAGCACTCAATCTGCAGGGCTTGCTCTGTTTGAGCAGTTTTGTGGTGTTTCTGAGATGGAGAGTGTTTGAAAGGAAAAAGGCTCGTGCAAAAGCTTGGTTGGGTGATTTTGAATGTGTTTGATATCTTTTGTGTTGTGTTTGTAAGCTGAGATTCAAGTTGTCACAAGTTATGGACTTTTCTTCTTTTCTAAGCAACAAAAGCAAATTGGTGTTCTAGGTCAGTATAGGACCCCCTAATGTGCTGCATAAACATCTCTTGATCAGTGTGTTATGCCCATAATCTTGTGCTAAGCAGATCTTCTATGTACTTGTTTGATTTACCAATTGACATAAAGCAAACTTTTGTAAAAATGGAAAGTTCACTTTATCCAAAAATGGATCAATCTTGTGTATAATGCTTGAATTCATGGAACAACACTTAGACACAATGAACAAGCATTAAATTAAGGAGTGCAATATGGTTTAAGGACCTGCAAAGTAGCACAAACTATGCTGAGTTCAAATTTGCCAAGTTTATGAACATGTCTTGATGAAGAACAAAAGTGAATTTTTGCCAACTTGTGAAATTCGAATCTCTCAAGTTATGAGGTTGTTTGATGAGTTCTTGGACATTTTGGAAAGCTTGGAATGTGTACTACAATCCATATTTGAAATGCAAATCAAAATTCCAAGTGGAAGGGTATGAAAAGTGGCCTTGAAGTAGGGTAGAAAACCTTGTCAAAATAGGTCAAATTTCACTAAGTTAAAAGATGGTTTAGTGCCCTTATTCAAAAAATCATAACTTGAGATACAAGCTTCAAATGAGAAAACTTTGTGAATCAAAGTTGTAGATTATGCAACAAGCTACAACTTTCATGTTTTGACTTTTGTTTGAATCCAAATGGATCATGGTGAAAAGATGGGGCAAAGTTGGGAAAAAAATTAGGGTTTTTCATAACTTAGAAAAATTCTAAGTTATGAAAAATTCCATTTTCAAACCCTAATTTGCATTTTGTGATTTCTTGGTGAACAAGTTTCATGATTTGGAATGTTTTGATGAAAAATGAATCTTGACTCTTGATTTTGACCAAAAAGTCAAAGTTTGACTTTTCAGTATACAGTCAAAATTGATCAATTGACTGGGAAATTCAACTGTCAATCTTGTGTACTTGGGATCTTTTGAGCTTGATGAATATGTCAAGATAATTCCATTGAGTCCTTGAGGCCATATGTGAGCTTGGTTTGCCATTGGCTAGGTCAAACAGTCAAAAATTGCCTTTGTGCAGTCAAAACCCTAAAAATGACCATTTTGCCCTTTTGATGATCTGATCAAATTTCTTGGAGAATGGTGATCCAAACTTGATCAAATGGTCCATGTGAGTCCATAATGTTGATGTGGATCAAATTTCATGAGGTTTGACTGTCAATTGGCCATAGTTGACTTTTTCCCCAATACAACTGATTTCTAGGTCAACTGTCCAATTGACTGGGCAAAACCTGGAATCAAGACTTGAAACTTGGTATGGGTAAACTTGGGAGTCCAACATGAAGCATGAAAGTCATTTTAGGCATTTTAGGTCAAAACATCCTTGGGCAAACACAAACCCTAATTTGAGTCCACAGTGCAAGGAGAAGCCTTGAGCAGAGGAAACCCTAACTGTATCTTGATCTTCAAAGGTCTTGTGATGAGAAAATGTTGGGGAAATGGGAGGGAAAATTTTGTTATGAAAGAATCAAAATTTACCCTAATTTATACTAATTAATTTTACATGTATTTATTTACAAGAAAATATTAAAATAAAATATTTATCATGTTTTTTTTTTGTCTTTTCTGATTTTTAGGCATTTTTTATGTTTTTGTAAAATAATTAATTTAACTAAAAGAATAATAATTAAAAAGGATAAAAATAATGAAAAGATAGAAAAATAACAAAATGTTGCAAACCTTGGGGGTATCAGTCCCCAGATAGAGGTGTAATTCAGTAATCTGGCCCATTAAAATTGGCCTTTTTTGACTTTTTCCAGATAGCGTACACATGCGTTTGACCATGGTATATGGTGCTCTCCACTCTCAGCCTTTGATCTGATTCCCTGAGACGCGTGGCTGGTTGATTAAGAAGGTGTATGATGCGCCTTGAACGTTAGTACTGCATGGGAAGATGATTGGAAAAATATTATTGAGAAAGCATGAGACCTGGGGCTCGAACCCAGGTCATGCGTATTACCAAACCTTATGCCTGCCAGCTGAACCATTGAAACATTTTGTTAGATAAATAAACAACGAACAATATAATATGAAACAACGCGCTAGTGGGTAAACGCGCGCGAATTTCAAATCAGCGTATCATGCTTTGCCACGAGGTCATCTTCCTCGTTGTGTTATTTTTCTGAAAATATAATAAACATAAGCAACGGTTTTTAAACGTTGCTAAAAGTGCTATATGGAAAAATAGCGAATAGGCCATAAGGCCTCATAAATTGATCGCGATGGGTGGTTCCTGTTCGTCCAGATGCGTCAAGTTCAATGGTTTTGGTCTCGTCCCCCAATTTTGCTTTATTTCAAAAGCCCTAATTCTAAGGTTGAAGAACCCTAATCTGCATCAATGGCATAATCATGGATATAGCACAAAAACGCAATTAATGTAAACGGTTAGCTTCAGAATCTCATAATAAACAAGAATCCATGAATAAAATGCTGTGAAAATGCTTAGAATACAAAACACGATAATGAAAAATATGTGAGACAGGTTGACTTCTGGATACCGTTTCACGGCGTTTCAATTGATGTTTTTGATTGGAATACGTCCAATGATGCTTGAGGAAACTAATGGAACAGGAATTAGGCCTTGAATCGCCCTGGAAGAATGATTTCAGAATTGACTTTTTAGAGAGAAAATTCAAGTTGTCAATGGCCTTCGAGCGCAGCTTTTTGTGTCTAGCATGATTAGGTTTATGATCAGGCATATATAGTGAACAAATTAGGTCAACAAAACTCAATCAAATCCATGGCATTGATGGTTTTTGGAAATTTGATTTTAAGGATCTTTTTCATATCTTTTCCATATGTTCTTGTGCCAATTATGATCAATTTGCTCCAAATCTTTCCTTATTGACTTAGGCACGAAATCTTGAGGCTGAAATATGTACAAAAAGATTTGAAAGCTTAGGTTAGTATTTTTCCTATATTTAATTTGATTTAAATGAATTAATATATATAAAAATTCAAATAAATAAATAAAAAATGAGAAAATACTTCCCTTTGGGCCAAGTGGTCGTGCATGTGCTTAGAATGATGAATCATGGAAGAAAAATGGGCCCATTAGCAATTTTAGGTCATTTGAAGTAGTGTTGAATTTTCAAAATATCCAAAAAATTCCCAACTTCCACAAGGCATAACTTGCTCAATGTTTAAGCTTTTCTCATGTTCTTGGACATTTTGGAAAGGTCTTTGAGTCCTCTAACCAATGCCTTTGGTCCCATGTCATTTTGATTTACCAATCTCAAGTTATGGCCTTTGATTTAAAGTCCCTTTTTGTTGACTTTTGAAAATGACCTATAATGTTGAAATTGATAACTTTTTGTGAGAGCATTTCTTGGACTTGAAGTATGAAGATGAGTTGTAGGAAATGTCTTTCTCTTCAAAATGAGCTTTGGATGGAATTTTTCTGATAATCCATGTGAAAGTTATGCCTTGGTCAATTTCAGTTGACTTTTTCAACTGTCCAAATAAGGAAACTTTTGCATCTTTGATGATTTCTGAGCCAAATTTTGAGAATCATGATCAAGCATTGATCAAATGATGTTTGTGGCTTCAAAATGATATGTTGACCAAAAATTTGAACTTTTGACTGTCAAATGACCATTTTGCCCCTACAGTTGACTGTAGTGCAATTAGGGTTTTTGACTGTGCAATTTTGTGCTGAATGCCTTGAAACTTGATATGAGGATGCTTGACCATATTTGTAAGCATGTGAGACTTGGTTGGACCTTTGAAAACTTCATTTCTTTGATCAGAACCCAAACCCTAGTTTTGTCTGTATATGAGGCTCTTGCACTGTGCAACCCTTGGGGAATTTTGCAGCTTTGATTTGGCAATTTCTTGAAGGATATGGGAGGGAAAATTTTGGGGTACAATAGTTGCCCCTGTTCAATCTTCTTAGACCTGAGGATGCAGATTGGCGGACGTGCCTTTCGTAATCCGAGGGTAGAAGATGATTGAACACTAGCGTGCCCAGAAATTTGCGCTCACATAGTAGCAGTGATGGTGGAATGGGCTTATAGATGCCATTTGATGGATAGGATGATGGGCTTATAGATGCCATCTGGGTGTTGATCGCGTAGGAGATTCCTTAGCGAGAACCTGCATACCTGCAAAACAGAAAATGAGTACCTGACACGTTGCAGGAGCTGGTTTTCAGATGCTTGGTATAGATGTGTCCTGACTGGTTACAGGAGCTGAGTCTGGAGTCTTCACATGATGATGAATGAACCAGGGATGGTTACTGCCTTAGCATGAACGGTAAGAGAACCTTGGGCGACTTTAACTTCAACAACGCTCGTTGAGAAAAATCTTGGGTGTCTTCTACTGGGACAAGAATCAGGGAGATCTTAGGGTCGATCTGACTGAACCAGAGAAGGCCTTTGACTGGGTAAGCATCAGGAAAATCTTAGGGTCGATTTAACTGAACCGGTCTAGGTCTTGAAATATCTTCAACTGGATAAGCATCAGGGAGATCTTAGGGTCGATCTGACTGAACCAGAGAAGGCCTTTGACTGGATAAGCATCAGGAAAATCTTAGGGTCGATTTAACTGAACCGGACAAGGTCTTGAAATATCTTCAACTGGATAAGCATCAGGGAGATCTTAGGGTCGATCTGACTGAACCAGAGAAGGCCTTTGACTGGATAAGCATCAGGAAAATCTTAGGGTCGATTTAACTGAACCGGACAAGGTCTTGAAATATCTTCAACTGGATAAGCATCAGGGAGATCTTAGGGTCGATCTGACTGAACCAGAGAAGGCCTTTGACTGGATAAGCATCAGGAAAATCTTAGGATCGATTTAACTGAACCGGACAAGGTCTTGAAATATCTTCAACTGGATAAGCATCAGGGAGATCTTAGGGTCGATCTGACTGAACCAGAGAAGGCCTTTGACTGGATAAGCATCAGGAAAATCTTAGGGTCGATTTAACTGAACCGGACAAGGTCTTGAAATATCTTCAACTGGATAAGCATCAGGGAGATCTTAGGGTCGATCTGACTGAACCAGAGAAGGCCTTTGACTGGATAAGCATCAGGAAAATCTTAGGGTCGATTTAACTGAACCGGACAAGGTCTTGACATATCTTCAACTGGGTAAGCATCAGGGAGATCTTAGGGTCGATCTGACTGAACCAGAGAAGGCCTTTGACTGGATAAGCATCAGGAAAATCTTAAGGTCGATTTAACTGAACCGGTCTAGGTCTTGAAATGTAGCTTGAGAACTTAACTGGATCTTTCCTGAAAGGTAAAGGTCAGTTATATGCAATGCATGATATGGATCAAGCAATGATGTTCTAAATATAAATGAGACTTGTATGATATGATGTGTCTATGCATGTTATAATGATGTATGTGATGTCTTATGTATGTTTTTTGTCTAGGAAAGTAAATCTTTGACGGGTGCCGGGAAGTCGTATCCTGGGCTGATGTTGAGGAATAGATTTTGCTTCCGCTGGGGATGATAACTGCAAGAATACCGGTAGGAGAAGATGACTCCGTTGCGGAATAAACTTGGCAAATGGAGGATTCTGCGGGGAGAAAAGATACTCTAGCGACCATGCTGGGAAGCAATACTCTGTGGGAAGAGGGATGCCTTGCTGAGTGTTGACAGTAGTTTGCTGGGGATACCCTTGTTGTTGGAAGTGTTGATAGACTTCGCTGGGGATAGGAAAGAACTACGTTGACGACGACCTTTCCGTGGCATTTGGCTGAGGATAACCCAGTTATATCCTGTGAAGGAAATAACTCTTTAACTCAAGCCAGACGACGCGTTCGTGCTCTGTGAGGGGATAAGCTTCCAGAATCTACTGGGGATAAGCTTATTGCTTGGGGCTATGAATTCCAACTTTCCTGGGGAAACTGGATTGGACTCTTCTGGGGAAGTTTTGATATGTTGGGGAAGTGATTCCTTTGAATGTGGATATGCCGCCGGGGAACAATCTTTAGACCAAGACTGCCGGGGACGCTTGTTAAGGATATATGTATTGCTGCTGGGGAATGTATTGAGATCTACGGGGGGATACTCAATTTCTTTGAGATTTATCAACTCTGCTTGGAGAAGAATGTACTGTTTTGCTGAACCACTCTCTGGGGAATTAAGATGTACTGGTCATATTCTTTAGCCGAACCTACCTTGGTACCTTGGAGGATAGAACAATTAGACTGCTCAGACAACTCTTTTATTGCCCCTGTTTCTAGTGTCACCTGTAATTAATCTTTTTGTTTCGTATGCAGATATTTATGAGTTAGCAAATTATTGTCAATGCATATATCACAAATTGAACCTTGGACGTTCTTCGCAAAACAAAACAGAAAAAAAAGAAAAAACACTTGGCACGTTTAACTGAAAATATATTTGTATTGATTTTGAATGGCCTGTGAATAGGCGTTTTGTGTACAAAAGGCTGACGTCCTAGTAAGAGAACGCCGCCGAACAAAAGAGTTTATACAAATTTTGTACAGAAGAAAATAAAACAGCTGTGTGAAATGAATGATCCCACTGGGTTTCAGTTCTGCTATTGCCTTTATAACTCCGAGCGTCTCATCACTTGATAACCTTGGTTAAAGGTGAAGCTGACTGATCGATGCCGTCTGAACTTGATGTAGATACCGGATTCTGGATGCAAAGTGATCAATGAGACATAGTATTACGCTTTATCCCTAATTTTTGCCTGGACCGCCCTTTCGGGTTTTCGGTCCACCGGGATACCCATTTTTGCCCAAGCCGCCTTTTCAGGTTTTCGACTTGCCGGGTGTACAGATTTTTTTCATTTTCATCCCTTCATTTTGCCCGAACCCTTTTGGTTCGACGGGAAGCCCTAATTTTTGCCTAGGCGTGTCAGCCTAGCGGGTCTTTTTCATGCGTAGTATCTTTTTACTATGTCTGCATTGGCGGGGTGAGGAAGGTCGTCACCATCCATGTTGGTCAGTATCATGGCTCCTCCTGAGAACACATGCTTAACCACAAATGGCCCCTCGTACGTAGGGGTCCATTTGCCCCTTGGATCACTCTGAGGAAGGATGATTCGTTTGATTACCAGATCCCCAACTTGATATTCCTGTGGTCTGACCTTTTTGTTAAATGCCCTGATCATTCGTTTCTGATACGTCTGACCGTGACAGATAGCAGCAAGTCTCTTTTCATCAATGAGGTTGAGTTGATCAAGTCGTGTCTGGATCCAATCATCTTCGTTCAGATTTGCATCCTTCATTATCCGGAGAGAGGGTATCTGTACTTCGATCGGCAAGACTGCCTCCATACCATAAACCAGAGAGAAAGGAGTTGCCCCGGTTGACGTCCTAGCCGAGGTACGGTACCCATGTAGAGCGAATGGTAACATCTCGTGCCAATCTTTATAAGTCACTATCATCTTCTGCACGATTTTCTTGATGTTCTTATTTGCTGCTTCAACAGCCCCATTCATCTTCGGTCTGTAAGGAGAAGAATTGTGGTGCTGTATCTTGAACTGTTCACAGAGCTCAACGATCATCTTATTGTTTAGATTGGTACCGTTGTCTGTAATTATCCTCTCAGGGACGCCGTACCGACAGATCAGATTGTGTCGAATGAACCGTGCCACAACAGTCTTGGTTACCGTAGCATAGGATGCTGCCTCGACCCACTTCGTGAAATAATCAATCGCCACTAGGATGAAGCGGTGTCCATTGGATGCCGTAGGTTTTATCTCACCGATCATGTCTATGCCCCACATTGCAAACGGCCAAGGCGCGGTCAGAACATTCAGGGGAACCGGAGGAACATGCACCTTGTCTGCATAAATCTGGCACTTGTGGCATGTCCTGGAATGTTGGTAGCAGTCAGCTTCCATTGTGGACCAGTAATATCCTGCCCGTAGGATTTTCTTAGCCATAGTATGTCCACTGGAATGTGTACCAAAGGTCCCTTCATGTAGCTCTTCCATGATCCTTTCTGCTTCAATTTTATCCACACAACGCAGTAAGGTTGAATCATGGTTTCGCTTATACAAGATGTCGTTGCTAAGGAAGAACTTGGCTGCAAACCTCCTCAGGAATTTCTTATCATTGATAGAGGCACCTTCAGGGTATTCCTGAGCTTCCAGATATCTCTTCACCTCATGGTACCAAGGCTTCTCAGTCACCAATTCAGTTTCGAGATCACAACAGTATGCCGGTTCGTCCAGTTTCCAGATGATGATCCGGGGAGCCTCATTATCCCATTTGACCTTGAACATTGAAGACATTGTAGCTAACGCGTCCGCCAGCTGATTCTCTTCTCTTGGAAAGTGTTCAAAGGTTATCTCTGTAAAATGGGGGATCAGGGTCAACACACATTCTCTGTAAGGAATCAAGTTTGGATGTTTCGTATCCCACTCTCCTTTGATCTGATTGATCACAAGAGCGGAATCTCCGAAGACACTTAGAAATTTGATCCTTAGGTCAATTGCAGCTTGGAGACCCATGATGCACGCCTCATACTCCGCCATGTTATTGGTACAGTTGAAACATAGCCGGGCAGTGAGTGGAGTATGAGTACCTTGAGGTGATATGATTATGGCGCCGATACCGTTACCCAAAGCATTGGAGGCTCCGTCGAAGTGCATAGACCATCGGGATCCTGGTTCAGGTCCTTCATCCGGTCTAGGTACTTCACAATCAGTCACAATCATGATGCTTTCATCCGGAAACTCAAAGTTCATTGATTGATAGTCATCCACAGCTTGATGCGCCAGGTGGTCTGCCAATACACTTCCCTTGATGGCTTTCTGGGTTGTGTACTGAATGTCGTATTCCGTCAAGATCATTTGCCATCTTGCAATTCTCCCAGACAAAGCAGGCTTTTCGAATATGTACTTTATAGGATCCATTTTTGAGATCAACAAGGTAGTGTGAGTCAACATATACTGTCTCAGCCGGCGAGCAGCCCATACCAAAGCGCAGCAAGTTTTCTCAAGCAGTGAGTATCGGGTCTCACAGTCGGTAAACTTTTTGCTAAGGTAATAAATGGCATGCTCTTTTCGGCCAGACTCGTCATGTTGCCCCAGCACACACCCCATTGAGTTGTCAAGCACTGTCAGGTATAGTATCAGAGGTCTCCCTTCAACCGGTGGCATAAGGATAGGTGGTTCTTGGAGATACTCTTTGATTTTGTCGAAAGCAGCCTGACATTCATCGTTCCAGCGTACTACCTGATCTTTCTTCAGCAGCTTGAAGATTGGCTCACAAGTAGCAGTCAGATGTGAGATGAATCGAGCGATGTAATTCAGGCGTCCTAAAAAGCCTCTGACTTCCTTCTCTGTCTTAGGAACTGGCATCTCTTGAATGGCTTTGACCTTAGCAGGGTCCACTTGAATTCCCTTATCACTGACCACGAAGCCTAGCAACTTCCCAGATCTTACCCCGAAGGTGCACTTGTTCGGGTTCAGTCTCAGCTTATACAGTTTCAACCGGTCAAATAACTTCTGTAGATGATCTAGATGCTCTTCCTCAGTCTGGGACCTAGCGATCATGTCGTCAACATACACTTGTATCTCATGATGGATCATGTCATGAAATAAAGCAACCATGGCACGTTGGTAGGTTGCCCCAGCGTTCTTCAACCCGAATGGCATGACCTTGTAACAGAAGGTGCCCCACTGAGTAACAAATGTAGTCTTTTCCATGTCTTCAGGTGCCATCTTGATCTGATTGTAACCTGACAAGCCATCCATGAAAGAGAATACCTTGTGCTGAGCTGTATTATCGACAAGGACATCAATATGAGGTAAGGGGAAGTCATCCTTAGGGCTGGCCCTATTCAGATCCCTATAGTCGACACACATTCTGACCTTTCCATCCTTCTTATGTACCGGCACCACGTTAGCAACCCACTGAGGGTAAGAAGTCACTGCAAGGAACCCAGCATCAAACTGTTTCATGACCTCGGCTTTAATCTTCTCAGACATTTCTGGACGCATCCGACGGACCTTTTGCTTAATTGGAGGGCAGTCTTCCCTAGTTGGCAAGTGATGGACCACAATATCGGTATCCAACCCGGGCATGTCTTCGTAGGACCAGGCAAAGATCTCCATATAATCATGTAACATCTTGGTTAACCGTTGCTTCACGCTGAGCTCTAGGTTGGCACCAATCTTTACTTCTTTCCTGTCTGCCTTAGTACCCAAGTTTATGGTTTCCACTGACTCTTCATGGGGTTGAATCACCCTCTCTTCCTGAAGCAACAGTCTTGCAAGCTCTCCAGGCACTTCGCAATCATCTTCACCTTCGTCTTCGGCTAAGTTGATCGGATTTTCGAAGTCATAATTGGCAGTAGCAGAGCTGTTATTAGTAAGATCCAGAGTGGATTGAAACCTGTATGAGTGAGTGTGTGTGTAAATACAGCTGTTTTGAAAATTATGTAAAGGAAAGGAAAGACAGAAAAGGAGCACAATATTGGCAATGCGAAAAATACGTCCAAGATTTTCATTCGTGATATATGAAATGACAGTTTGTATGCCCTCACAAATGATACCACGGTGCCTCGGGTAAGACACCGGGCCAAAGAGTTTATTCATTGTTTATTACAAAATAACAAAACATAGGAATATATTACTGCGTCACAAAGGTAACAGGGGTATGGTCTTTAGCAATCCAGTTGTTCAGTCCGCCTTCGGTCGTCGGATAGATCCAGTTGTTGAATTCAGCTTCGTCCACTTCATAGTCTTCCCCAACAGCATTCACTCCTGAACTTTTAATAAATACCGGAGGTCTTCCGATCTTCGCTTTCCTCATAGCTTTCTGACCTTCTGTGGTAAAACCCAGCCCAAGTTTATCAGTCTTCTGTGTGAAGTCTGGGAGCCTGCCCCAGTCGGCACATTCACCCTTCTGAACCACAGCCCGGGCGTCCTTTAGGGAAGCCATCTTCAAAGGAACACCTTCTTCTGTTGCTGTTGCTGCAATTGGAAACACCTCCTCGAAATGCTGAAAGGGGGTTTCAATAAACTCCCCATCCATCTCAATGTACCTGAAGGAGTTCAGGTGGCTCACCATATATTCCTCCTCTCCCTGCACGGTGACGATCTTCCCTCTGACAGGGTACTTCAGCTTCTGATGCAAGGTAGAGGTCACTGCCCCAGCCTTATGTATCCAAGGTCGACCCAATAGACAAGAGTAAGACGGACGGATATCCATCACATAAAAAGTGGAGTCGAACACCTGAGAGCCCACACGAATCGGAATGTCAACCTCTCCATGAACCATCCTCTTTGAACCATCAAAGGCCCTGACGATGATGTTGCTGGGTTTTAATTCCAGTCCTTCACAATCTAGACGGTCCAAAGCCTTCTTGGGTAGCACATTCAAAGATGACCCAGTATCCACCAACACATGTGCCAAGGTAGTGCCCCTGCATTCAATAGAGATATGCAGAGCATCATTATGGTCTCTCCCCTTTGCGGTCAAGTCAGCATCTGAGAAACCTAAGCCATTGTCTGCTGTCAGATTTGCTACGCAATCAGTGAACTGGACTGCAGATGTCTCATGTGGCACATGGGCCGTCTTGAGGAATGAGATTAGGGCCTTAGCATGGGCCTCGGAGCACAGCAATAAAGAGAGCATGGAGATCTTGGAGGGCGTGTGCCCCAGCTGTTCCACAACATTAAAATCGCTCTTCTTTATAATCTTCAGAATCTCCTCCATCTCTTGTTGGGAGGCCTCAGCAGTTACAGGTACAGGTGCCTCCATCTGGGCAGGCTCAACTTCAACTCCTTTGCCCCGAGCATTGGATGACTCGGCAGCAGGAGAAACAATTGGATCAGCAGCAGGAACAGGTACACTTGCAGGGGTTATGAGAAGTGGTCTTCGGGCAGCAGGCGGTGCAATGTCAGGCGAGAAGAGCCTGCCACTGCGGGTAACTTTGGCTGGGCCAGTGATGTCACAGATGCTGGCGCCAGCGTTGAGCTCTTGTTTAATCCCGTTTACATATACATCTGCCCCATAGTGCCAAGGGACAGCTTTATCAGATACATAGGGCAGGGGCCCCGGAACGGTGATAATAACAGGTGCAACAGTCATGATTTGAACGGGCCTCTTCGGGAGAGCCGGGATTGGATTATTGAAGATAGTCACCACAGAAACTTCTTCCACTGGAACCAACCGAACATCAGACTTCTTGAATAGAATCTCCTTGCTATCCATTAAGCTTTGGATGCCTAACTTTAGCAAGGGACAACCAGATGGGGACACAGCACAGAACAGGCAACCCTCACTACAACCCGGAAATAAACCGGCCTGCAGTAGGTTCTTCTTGACAATCTTTAGAGGAGTGGCTAGATCATCCACAGAAACAGTATAAACGTCTTCATCAACAACATTTACCCCATGTTGGGGCATAGGGGCAGTAACTACATTCGGCTTCGCAGGCGCTTCGAACTGTATCTCCTTTGCATCGATAAGGTCTTGCACCTTATTTTTTAACGCCCAACAGTCATCAGTAGAGTGCCCCGGGCTATCTGAATGGTTGGCACAACGAGCATTCGGGTTGTATTTGGGGGATGCAGTATTTGGAAACTTCGGCGCCTCCCTGACAGTCACTAAGTTGGTCGAGAGCAACTGTGGCAGGATCTACGACAAAGTCATGTTTAAGCGGGTGAATTCTCTCCGGGGTCTTTCAACCTTTTGAGGATTGTTTGGCCGGGGAGCGGCAGCAGGCTTGGCAATCATTACCGCACTGACAGATTGGCGGTGCTCATGTCTCTCTGATTTCCTGGAACCATATACGGCACTAGACTCCTTCTGGAATGGTTTCTTCTCAGAACTAGATGATGCACCCTTCGGAATTTTTCCAGACTTTAACCCAGCTTCAATCCTTTCTCCAGTCAAGATTAGATCAGTGAACCCTGCAGAAGAATTCCCAATGAGATGGTTGAAAAACGGCTCAGATAGGGTCCCCAAGAACATGTCTACCAACTCCCGATCAGTCAACGGTGGCTGCACCCTGCCAGCCAGGTCTCTCCATTTCTGAGCGTACTCCTTAAAACCTTCGCTTGCACCTAACGACATACCCTGGAGTTGGGTACGTGTGGGGGCAAGGTCGGCATTATATTGATACTGCTTATAGAAAGCAGTAGCCAACTCCTCCCAGTTACGAACCTTGGTCCCATCCAGCTGATAGAACCATTCGAGATGAGTCCCTGAAAGACTCTCCTGGAAGAAGTGGATCCATAAATTCTTATCCGCAGAGTACGGCTGAATTTTCCGAACATAGGACCTTAGATGCAGCTTGGGACAAGACGCCCCGTCATACTTAGAGAAGGATGGTGCTTTGAACTTGTGGGGGATGATCACACCAGTTGACAAACCCAGATCTCCGAAATCCAGCCCAGGTACCTGTTGAACTTCCATAGCCTTCAACCTGTCCTCCAGTTGCTTGTATTTGTCGTCTGCAGGAGGGTACTGCTCCTCATCAAAATTTGTCTCGTTGTCGGAGACTACCGGACTAGGAACCCTTGCTTCTGCCTGAGGAGAATTCTTGTCAACAGAAGAACCAGCCTCTTCCTGTTGCAGAGTATTGTTAAACCTTCGGCCCGAGTTGAACAGAATAGTTCTTCTCTTCTTCTTCTTCTCCTTCTTCAGGAGCATAGCCTTTAGTTCTTCTTGGCCTCGAGCCAGACCCTTGATTAATTCTTGAAACTGCGCATTCTGCGCCTGAAGAGCCTTGATTGATGTCTCAGTTGATGCAGAGTCGGTATTCATGATGCTGAAATAAACAGCGAAGAACTGTAAGCAACCTGAAAAAGGGGAAAAACCTGCTATGCACATGATGTATGAAATGCGTATGTAATGCATTCAAGGGTTCGAAAGTTCAAATTTGTTGTAGACAAAAAGGAACACACGTTATCATTAAGGAAATCATTGTTTAATACATTAAGGCCTCATGGGCAAAAGTACAAAAATCAAATCAATCCCAAAATACACTGCGCATCCTCTTTGGAGCTATGTAGGTGTTGAGATTCCTCTCCTCATGCAACAGGCGGGTGAGCTCCAAGACCTTCTTTTCACTGGCATGTAGACTAGTCTCAAGAGAATTCCGCTCTTCTTTAAGCTGGATCCAGCTCTTCTGCATCTCTTCCCAAGATGTGGGCATATCAGGGTGCTGAATAGTGTGGGACACTTCCCCTTCCAAGACTGGTTCTTTGATTACTGGGAGCATGTGAGGATAAGGCATTACTAACTTCTGGGAGCGGGCTCGTACCCACTTGAGATAAGGTTCCAACGGGATGGAATTCCTGTGCCCCAGTGTCTTGCTGTCTATCCTACTGGGCATCCTCCAGGCTCTGATAAATCTCTGGCGAAGTCCTTGAGTATCATTGTCGAAGTCAAAAACTATGTCAGGGATTAACATGTCATGAGGACCATCCCTCCGAGCATAACCAAACTGTCTCCAAGCCAGGCATGGGCTATAAGTAATACCTCCTCTGATTCCAAGTAAAGGAACATTAGGGTACTCCCCGCAACGATCAATGATAGTGACATCTTCTCTGGACCTAGGGCACCAATGTATATCTGCATGTGTAAGAGTCATCAACCGTTGTGACCATCTCAAACCCCGCTCATTCTTCAAGGTTGATTGTGGAAGGTGCGAAATAAACCACCTCCCCAGGAGAGGAGTGCAACACATAAGGACACCTCTTTTTCTCATGGTTCGAGTGTAACATGAGTGAAGGATGTCCCCCAGCAATGTAGGTATGGGATTCCTGGACATAAAGATCTGAACAGCACTGATATCAATAAGCTGATCTGGGTTAGGGAACAACACCAAACCATAGACAAGAAGGGCCACAACCTCTTCAAAAGCTCGCAAGTCAAGGGAGTTCCAACATTCATGGGCCTTTTCAAACAGAAATCTGGCTAAGAACCCTTTGATACCACTTCTGACTTCCCAATGTCCCTTGAGGTCAGATGACTGTAGGTGCAAGGCTTTAGCAATCTCTTCAAGCTTAGGTTCCTTTTCTGTACCGTTGAAGGGTAGCTGATCAAGGATAGGGATCTTCAGGAGCCGGGAGAACTCTTCCAATGTAGGTACCAACTGGTAGTCCAAGAAGGTAAAACAGTGATGCAGAGGATCAAAGAACTGGAACAGGACCTTTATCATATCTTCCTCAATGTTGGTGTTGACCAAGCTGATGAGGCTTCCATGCCTTTCACTGAATGAAGAGTTCTCGGGAATCCTGGATATAAGCTCCTTAAGCTGAGGAGGGATCCTTACAAGACTGATTTGAATTGTCTTTCTACGAACAATTTCCATGTCCTACAAAACAAGAACAAAGATGAAAATTCGAACCCCTGAAATGGTTAGTCAATGCATATGATGCTGGATGATGTCATGATGCTATGATTAAACACACCACAGATATTTACAAAGACAAACATGTAAGGCACACAAGGCACACAAGACAAGCCCTTAAGGTTTAAGGCCAGCATGGGGTCTGGGTAGTACCCTCTTGAAGTTGGTGGGTTCAACCTGTCCTAATCAAAGTAACCGGGTTCTAAGGTTCCCAATATCACGGGATTGCTTTCATTGTTCATCGTTTCGATTTAGCCACTGAACTGGCGACCGAAATATTCCAGGAAAGCAACCCTCAATTGAGTGTAGTATCGAGTATCAACCAACCTCGGACTGCACCAAAGTCAGTTATCTCACTACCCTAAAGAGGCCAAGATAGTTCAATTAAGGTTCCTAAGGTCTGTTGATGCTTCACGACACCACGCGGAGGCCCCGTACTCTCCTTGACTGAACTCAAGGGTTACCGGTACACACCAAAGTGCCACATCAACGTAGCAGACTGTTTCAACCATGTCGGTATACCCCGCACAGTTCCCTCACAGCCTTGTTGCTACTTTCTAAGAAAGGTATCCCCCAGATCCGGGTTAGGATCTATAGAATTCCCAAGCAACCCACAATAATAAAGCAAACAAGGAAAACAATTGAAAACATAGTTATGAACTATCCCTAAGGTACACCTCACTTTAAAAAGATATCCCCAGCAGAGTCGCCAGTTCTGTGATCGGTGGATCTGGAACTGACTGTTTAACGCTGGTTCGCGAAATGTCGCGGAAGCAAGAGTCGCCACCGTCTTTTATTTTCTCCAAATGGAAAGGACAAAAGCACAGAAAAATTCCTTAAAGAGATTGCTCTCGGTTCGGGAGGTAAGTTATAGAAAGGGAAGGTGTTAGCACCCTTTCTATCCATGGTTATCCATGGGCTCTTAGATACTTGCTCATTTGTGTTTTCAAAATGGTTTGTTTGCTTTTCGACTGTGGGTTTTAAAAAGTTTCTTTGAAAATTCCAGTTCGACTCTTGTATCAGAGTGTTTGAAAAATTGCTTTGAAAGCTTTTGAAAAGTGTCGGTGTGAAAAGATTTTTGTTTGTTTTGAAATTTAGAGCAAGTATCTACGAGAACCTACCTACCCTAAGAAATTCGTCTGTGTAGATGTCCTTTAAAGTAGTGCCATCCCACCATTGAGAGGTAGGTAGCACCACCGTTGGAGGTGTTCGGGTCAATTCGAGTTTAGGGACATGGTGATCACCAGAGCAATGGGAAGACACCTTAGAAGCTACCCTCATGCCAGGTTCCTGGATCATGAGGACTTACTAAGACATCCTCTACTCGACGATCACCTTTCGAGGCAAGGCAACAGTGAGGCGTACCCTAGGGGTGGTGTGTGCGATTCGTGTGTCTTTTTCATTTGCATTTATCTTGTCATGTTATTGGTGTTCTACGCTTGATTTTATTTAAGACCATTCATTCTTGCATGCTTTGTTTAACAGTTAAAATATTTGCGGGAAAGTAAATTCTAAAGCTATTACAAATGGCGCGGGTCCACATCGCCAAAATTAACCAGGACCCGATTTGACAGAAAAGTAAATAAAGAAATTAAAAGAATTGAAAAGTGCGAGAAGTTTATTACAAGGCTTCGGGAGAGGTACACAATTATTTGAATGACATAAAATAAATATGCGAATAAATAAGAAAATTAAGAACGAAACGAGGGCGTTGGACCCTTTTGCAAAATTAAATTACGTGATGAAATTAATTAATATTAAAAGAACTTGTTTTTTGGGTATTTTTATGTATTTTAAGATTTAATAGAAAAAAAAATTGAATGCAAACCCTAATTCTAGTAGCTTTTAAATTTGTTATAAAAATATTAAAATTTGACCTAAATTAAACCTAATTTTTATATACAATTTAATTATAAGCATAAATAAATAATATTAATTTTTATGAAAGAAAATAATAAAAGGATGAAAAAATTGGATAAACCCTAATTCTACATTTTTTAGATTTTGTTATGAAAGAATCAAAATTTACCCTAATTTATACTAATTAATTTTACATGTATTTATTTACAAGAAAATATTAAAATAAAATATTTATCATGTTTTTTTTTTGTCTTTTCTGATTTTTAGGCATTTTTTATGTTTTTGTAAAATAATTAATTTAACTAAAAGAATAATAATTAAAAAGGATAAAAATAATGAAAAGATAGAAAAATAACAAAATGTTGCAAACCTTGGGGGTATCAGTCCCCAGATAGAGGTGTAATTCAGTAATCTGGCCCATTAAAATTGGCCTTTTTTGACTTTTTCCAGATAGCGTACACATGCGTTTGACCATGGTATATGGTGCTCTCCACTCTCAGCCTTTGATCTGATTCCCTGAGACGCGTGGCTGGTTGATTAAGAAGGTGTATGATGCGCCTTGAACGTTAGTACTGCATGGGAAGATGATTGGAAAAATATTATTGAGAAAGCATGAGACCTGGGGCTCGAACCCAGGTCATGCGTATTACCAAACCTTATGCCTGCCAGCTGAACCATTGAAACATTTTGTTAGATAAATAAACAACGAACAATATAATATGAAACAACGCGCTAGTGGGTAAACGCGCGCGAATTTCAAATCAGCGTATCATGCTTTGCCACGAGGTCATCTTCCTCGTTGTGTTTTTTTTCTGAAAATATAATAAACATAAGCAACGGTTTTTAAACGTTGCTAAAAGTGCTATATGGAAAAATAGCGAATAGGCCATAAGGCCTCATAAATTGATCGCGATGGGTGGTTCCTGTTCGTCCAGATGCGTCAAGTTCAATGGTTTTGGTCTCGTCCCCCAATTTTGCTTTATTTCAAAAGCCCTAATTCTAAGGTTGAAGAACCCTAATCTGCATCAATGGCATAATCATGGATATAGCACAAAAACGCAATTAATGTAAACGGTTAGCTTCAGAATCTCATAATAAACAAGAATCCATGAATAAAATGCTGTGAAAATGCTTAGAATACAAAACACGATAATGAAAAATATGTGAGACAGGTTGACTTCTGGATACCGTTTCACGGCGTTTCAATTGATGTTTTTGATTGGAATACGTCCAATGATGCTTGAGGAAACTAATGGAACAGGAATTAGGCCTTGAATCGCCCTGGAAGAATGATTTCAGAATTGACTTTTTAGAGAGAAAATTCAAGTTGTCAATGGCCTTTGAGCGCAGCTTTTTGTGTCTAGCATGATTAGGTTTATGATCAGGCATATATAGTGAACAAATTAGGTCAACAAAACTCAATCAAATCCATGGCATTGATGGTTTTTGGAAATTTGATTTTAAGGATCTTTTTCATATCTTTTCCATATGTTCTTGTGCCAATTATGATCAATTTGCTCCAAATCTTTCCTTATTGACTTAGGCACGAAATCTTGAGGCTGAAATATGTACAAAAAGATTTGAAAGCTTAGGTTAGTATTTTTCCTATATTTAATTTGATTTAAATGAATTAATATAAATAAAAATTCAAATAAATAAATGAAAAAAGGGGAAAATACTTCCCTTTGGGCCAAGTGGTCGTGCATGTGCTTAGAATGATGAATCATGGAAGAAAAATGGGCCCATTAGCAATTTTAGGTCATTTGAAGTAGTGTTGACTTTTCAAAATATCCAAAAAATTCCCAACTTCCACAAGGCATAACTTGCTCAATTTTTAAGATTTTCTCATGTTCTTGGACATTTTGGAAAGGTCTGTGAGTCCTCTAACCAATTCCTTTGGTCCCATGTCATTTTGATTTACCAATATCAAGTTATGGCCTTTGATTTAAAGTCCCTTTTTGTTGACTTTTGAAAATGACCTATAATGTTGAAATTGATAACTTTTTGTGAGAGCATTTCTTGGACTTGAAGTATGAAGATGAGTTGTAGGAAATGTCTTTCTCTTCAAAATGAGCTTTGGATGGAATTTTTCTGATAATCCATGTGAAAGTTATGCCCTGGTCAATTTTAGTTGACTTTTTCAGCTGTCCAAATAAGGAAACTTTTGCATCTTTGATGATTTCTGAGCCAAATTTTGAGAATCATGATCAAGCATTGATCAAATGATGTTTGTGGCTTCAAAATGATATGTTGACCAAAAATTTGAACTTTTGACTGTCAAATGACCATTTTGCCCCTACAGTTGACTGTAGTGCAATTAGGGTTTTTGACTGTGCAATTTTGTGCTGAATGCCTTGAAACTTGATATGAGGATGCTTTACCATATTTGTAAGCATGTGAGACTTGGTTGGACCTTTGAAAAATTCATTTCTTTGATCAGAACCCAAACCCTAGTTTTGTCTGTATAGGAGGCTCTTGCATTGTGCAACCCTTGGGGAATTTTGCAGCTTTGATTTGGCAATTTCTTGAAGGATATGGGAGGGCAAATTTTGGGGTACAACACACGCCTTGCTATTTATGGATTGTAATGTCAAGGCTTGAACACTTTAATCATTTAGCCTTTACATGCCTCATGCATATGAGACTGTGTAATTAGAGAATCTATCACTCAAAAACACTTCACCCTTATACACCTCGTACTTGGGGATTGTTTACCAATATGTCTTTTTTTTCCACATAAGGTTACTTAACCTTAATAAGACCAATCATTTGAGTAGGAGTCTTACCTGCACACCCGAGAACACCCACAAAAGGATAATCATGCTTTAAGCCTTAATCATGCAAGGTCTGAGGAGCCCAATATAAAGAGACAATGGCAAGGCCCCCTCATTTCAAGGTCGTCACGACCCACAACTAGGAGATAAGCCTTACCCCACTGACTCAATATTCACAAGGATAAAATGAGTTATTATGGAGATTTAAATACTCAGACAAACATAATCAAAACCAGTTAATAGCAATAACGATTGGTCAAGACAAATACATGGACATCAATTGGTCATAAAACACCGATGGACCCTGGTTTTTGATGGGGCATCTAACGCACTCAGCAATGGTATTGGTGTTGTACTCATATCTCTGGAAGGATGTCACACTCCCTTTATGGAAAGACTCTGCTTCAATTGTACAAATAACATGGCGGAATACGAAGCATGCATTTTTGGTCTCAAAGCTGCCATAAACTTGGGGATCAAAACTTTGAATGTATTCGAAAATTCAGCTTTGGTCATCAGCCAGATCAAAGGGGAATGGGACACCAAACACCCTAACCTTATCCCTTACAAAGAACATGTTTTGACATTGCTCCCGCATTTTGAGAAGATTACCTTCGAGCAGTTCCCGCGAGAAGAAAATCAGCTAGCAGACGCACTAGCCACAATGTCATCTATGTTTAAACTTAAATGGGATAACGAGGCTCCCTAGATCACCATTGAACGAATGGATGAACCAGCACACTGTCACAAGATTAATACTTAAGAAGTAGTGGGCCAACCTTGGTTTCAAGAAGTCAAGAGGTATCTCGAGGCTCAAGAATATCCAGAAGGAGCTTCAGTCAATGATAAGAAGTTATTAAGGAGATTCTATGCTAAATTCTTCCTTAGTAATTACATTCTTTACAAACGCAACCATGACTCTGTGTTACTTCGGTGCATAGACAAGGTTGAAGTTGAAAGATCATGGCTGATCTACATGAGGGCACTTTTGGCACCCATTCCAGTGGGCATACGATGGAAAAGAAAATCCTAAGGGCAGGCTATTACTGGTCTACCATGGAAGCAGATTTCTATCAACACTCTCGAACTTGCCATAAGTGTCAGATTTATGCTGACAAAGTGAACGTACCTCCGGTTCCTCTGAATGTCTTGACGGCTCCTTGGCCCTTTGCTATGTGGGGGGATTGATATGATTGGGGAAATCAAGCCAAAAGACTCCAATGGACACCGCTTCATCCTAGTGGCCATTGACTATTTTACAAAGTGGGTTGAGGCAGTTTATTTTGCTTCTGTTACCAAAAATGTTGTCGCCCGGTTCATCAAGCAGAATCTCATTTGTCTTTACGGTATCCCGGAGAGGATCATTATAGACAATGGTACGAATCTGAATAATACTATGATCACCACCCTGTGCAAGCAATTCAAGATCCAGCATCATAATTCTTCCCCTTACCAGCCAAAGATGAATGGTGTTGTTGAAGCGGAAAATAAGAACATTAAAAAGATCATACAGAAAATTACAGTCACATACAAAGACTGGCATGAGATGCTACCATTCGCTTTCCACGGGTATCGTACCACAGCGCGCACATCAACCGGGGCAACACCCTACTCTCTGGTTTATGGCATGGAGGTTGTCTTGCCTATTGAGGTACAGATCCCCTCTTCGAGAATTATGAAGGATGCAAGGCTGAATGAAGAAGATTGGATCCAGACTCGACTTGATCAACTAAACTTGATTGATGTGAAAAGGCTTACTGCTGTCTGCCATAGTCAAATGTATAAAAAAACGAATGATCAAGGCTTTCAACAAAAAGGTCAGACGGTAAGTGTATCAAGTCGAGGATTTGGTGATCAAACATATCATATTGCCGCAAGGTGATCCCAGGGGAAAATGGACTCCTACATACGAAGGACCACTTGTAATCAAAAACATATTCTCTGGTGGAGCAATGATCTTGACCCCCATGGATGGCGACGACCTACCGCACCCTGCGAACGCAAATATAGTCAAAAGATACTACGCATAAGAGACACGCTAGGTTGACATACCTAGGCCAAAAAAGGGCATCCCAATGAACCAAAAAGGTTCGAGCAAAAATTAGCGATAAAACAAAATATCTGTACACCCGGCAAGTTTAAAACCCGAAAGGGAGACTTAGGCAAAAAAGGGTTTCCTGACCCGAAAGGGCGGTCCAGGCAAAAGTTAGGGAATTAAAGCGTATGACTATGTCCCGTTGGATCACCTTACGGAAAACCTTTGGCTTCCCCTGACAAACTCAGAGGTTCTGATCAATTCAATCATCTTTGGACGAGGCAACAAATAGACAATATGCTCAAAGATACGAAGGCTATAACAGAATGGGAACCCCATGGGGTTATTGCACATATCTATCTTTTCTTTGAATCAAAATTTTCATTTTTTACGACGGTATTCTCTTACTAGAATGTTTGTCTCATTGTACAAAAATACTTACTCAAAGTCAATACAAAGATATCCCTTTGAAAGTGAAAAACTATCTGTTTTTCTTTACTCTTGTGTTTTATTTACAAAAGTGTCCAATGATTCATTGTTGAACATATGCATTTGAATATAATTATTGTTTACAAATAAATAAAGTAAAAGACAATCGCTGAGGGCTTTAAGAGATAGGGAAATATCTCTAAGTTTATCTCCATAAAATTCCCCACAGTGTGTTGTTTAATCCCCAGCGGAACAAAACTTCCAGTTTATCAATCCCTGGTAGAAGTCGCCAAATTTCTCAGGATTCCTCAACAGGATTTTACAAGCAGTACACGACATTTCCCTTACAACAAAGTTTGTTTCTCTAAGCGGAAATTCATCAACACTTCAACTTCACAACATGAAGACTTACACTCCATATCCTCAGCAGCAGTCAGGGATTTATTTTCCCCAATCCAACAACAGTGTGGCAGATTAGCTTGCATGTGCATACATCGCATCCATATATCATAAACATTGATAATACGAATGCATTATACCATGTCTTTCATACAACATAACATTACATATTAGCTAACATTTTTACCCTTTTCAGGATAAGATTAATCAACAGCTACCATTAACAATGTTCAAAGTTTTCAGATATAGTTCAAATACGCTCCATACACGGATGCCATTCTGATACTCATTCAAATTCATCTCTCAGATACAGTTCATATATGCTTCAAACACGAATTCCCTTCTGATACTCACTCAGACTCTCTTTCAGATACAGTTCAGATACGCTCCAAACACGGATGTCATTCTGATACTCATTCAGATGTAGTTCAGATACACTTCAAACACGAATGCCCTTCTGATACTCATTCATACTCTCTTTCAGATACAGTTCAGATACGCTTCAGACACGGATGCCATTCTGATACTCATTTAGATGCAGTTTAGACACACTCCAGACACGGATGCCATTCTGATACTCATTCAAATTCAGCTTTCAGATACAGTTCAGATATGCTCCAGACACGGATTCCATTCTGATACTCATTCAGATTCTTTCTCAGATACAGTACAGATACGCTCCAGACATGCATGCCATTCTGATGCTCACTCAAAATCTCAACTTTCAGATGCAGTTCAGATACGCTCCAGACACGGACGCAATTCTGATACTCATTCAGATTCTCTTTTAGATTCAACAATCACTTTTGTATGGCATCTACAAGCCCATCTCCAACAACTTTCTATCACTTCTCCAAATGGAACCTTTAATCCCATTACATCTACCATCACATCACCAAGTGCACATTTCTGGGCACTATAGTGTCCAATCATCTTCCACCTTCGAGTCACGAATGACAAAACTCGCCAATCTAACTCTTTAGGCTTAAGAAGATTGAACAGGGGCAGCTGTTGTTCCCTAAAATTTTCCCTCTCATTTATCAAGAATTTGCTCACAAGATCTCCTTAGACTCAAGACTGCACTAGGGTTTGATCAGCTCAAGACACCTCCTTAAACACTGATGACCAAAATTAGGGTTTGAGATTGAACAAAGATTTTTGAACTTCCAATGCCCCATATGACTTTCGTGGATCATTATGTAACCTTAATATTACTCATGTAAAGTTTCAAGCTTTGGATCACCCTTTTGCTCAGTCAATTGAGCAGTTGACCTAAAAATCAGTTGTATTGGGGGAAAAGTCAACTATAGCCAATTTACAGTCAAACTTCATGATTTTTTGTCCACATCAACATTTTAAACTCATATGTATCATTTGATCAATTTTGGACCACAATTCCTCAAGAAATTTGATCAAATCTCCAAAAGGGCAAAATGGTCAAAATTAGGGTTTGGACTGAGAAGGGGCAATTTTTGATTATTTGACCTAGAAAATGATAAATTGGTTTAAGGCATAATCTCAAGAGTCCAATTGCATCATTTTGACCTAATGACATGGTTCAAAACATTGCAAGTCCATTGGATTGATAGATGAAATTTGCAGTCAACTGATCAAAAGTCAACTGTATACTGAAAAGTCAAACTTTGACTTTTTGGTCAAGTTCAAGTGCCAAATATCATAATTCATCAAAACATTTCAAAATATGAAACTTATTCATCAAGAAATCAAAAAGTCAAGATTTCTTTTTGAAAAGTCAAAATTTCTAAACTTAGAAATTTTTCTAAGTGTTGGAAATTTCATGTTTTTTTATAACTTTGAACAAACTTTTCACCATGATGCAAGATGATTCAATAGAAACTTATAACATGAAAGGTTTAGATCTATATGAAATCTACAACTTTGCTTTACACAACTCCTTCCAAAAATTCTTGGATCTCAAGTTATAATTTTGTGAACATGTGGTCATGAAACTAAACACTTAGTGAAATTTTGCCCTAATTTGGACAGGATTTTGACCTAACTTCATGACACTTTTTCATATAGGTCCAAGGGGAATCTTTAAAAGAAATTCAAATATGGTTAGTATATCACATTTCAAGCTTTCTAAAATTTCCAAGAACTCCTTGAGATCATTCTTGAGTCGGGAGAATCGAAGAGATGAAGTTAGGGTTTTATCACTTTAATTACAAGTCATTTTAGTGATGAACAAAATTCAAATTCAAAGTTGTGTTGCATTAACTCTACTTTGCAGGCCTCAAACTTGTTAGGAACTCCATAATTAATGGTTTACATAGCTGTTAGAGGCTTCACTTCAATCATTCAATGCATGGACATGCTTTATATCCATTTTTGGAAGAAAGGTTACATTGCCATTTTGATAAGGTGAATTTTTGTACAAAACTTGTTCTTGAGCCTTGCACTTGTTCTCTTCTGATCAAACAAGTCCTATAATTCATGAGAAATGGTTTAAGACACTTACCATCACCTATCTCATGCTTGTACCTCCTCTTGAAACTTGTTTCCCTCTTTTCTTCAAAATCAAGTAACCAAGCCAAAAGCTAAGAACTTGTACTTCTGACTTGCCAATGCACTCCAATTTTTTTGCTTATAGATACACAAACTATTTGCACCAAATACACGAACGCTCAAGCCTTTAAAGAACCTAGAACTCAGAATCACACTTCACACTTCCATTTTCACACAAACTGACCAAAAACTTGAAACTCATAATCTACTCGTGCGTTTTTTGGCCTTTTGGTTTCTAAAGTTTCTAAACATCACATAGAGTTGATCCCACACCCTGTTATAGAACTGTAACACCATTAACACCATCCTCCATTTCCAAAAATAGAGCTATGCACATTAACTTCTCCAAACCATTTCAGTCATCCATTGCTCAAGCTATTCATTGCATTAGCTTCCTGGGACTTCAAGGAAGCTAACCTGATCATCACCATCACTTGAAACAAGCTCAAACTCAAAACACGATTTCCAGTTTTGAGTTAAGTTTTCTTAACTTTAAACTCTTCATACAGGCATCATCAATGGTTTATTTGTGAACAAAACATGTAGATATCATTGCCCTGAAGCTAACCATGTCCATAGTTTCCATTAATTTTGCTTAAGCTTAGAGAATTTTGAAACTGAAATTTCTGAGATTTTTAGGGTTCAGATTAGGGCCATTAAAATTCATGCTTATGTTTGATCTATAGTTTTAATGCTTTACATTTCTGAAACCATGAGAAAATTTGCTACAAGTTTCATGTTTACAGTTTTCATTTTTGATGAGAAATGAGCAAGTTATAGTTGGTCTAGCTGGAGGTTGAAGATGAAGTCATCAGGGCGCGTTTTGCCTTGTATATTTATTGATTTGCCTATGTTAACATATGTATAGCCACCCCAGTGGTAGAAGCGCGCGCCTGTAACCTTTGGGACCTGGGTTCGAGGCCCAGTGGTACCCTTTTCTTTTTTTTTCACACTTTGCTTCCTGAATTTTGTCTTTTTTGCAGGCGCTAGGCCTCTTTGGGCCTGGCTTATTTTGTTATTTTTGATAGCTAACCCACCTACTTCATTTATACGCCCCTGGCCCAAATTTATTTATTTCTCCTTTTTATTTATTTTATTTTTATTTCTTAATTATTTTTCCTAATATTAAAAAATACAAAAAAATTAGATTTTTATTTTAACTTAGATTATTTTATTTTTTCTCACAAAAAATATTTTTATTAAGTATATTTATTTATTTTTACTAATTTATCTTGTAAATTAAATTAATACTATGTTTTTATTTTATTTTCTTTCACACCATTTAAAATATATTATTTTAATATTAAAGGCTAAAAATATTTTATAATGTTATAAATATTTTCAAGACAAAAAATACCAAAAAAAAATACTTTTCTTATAAAACTTAATTTCTTTTATTTTAATTAATAGATTTAGGGTTTTTCTTAAAAATATTTTCTTAGCAAATTAGGATTTACTTTTCATTAATTATTTTTCTTTTAACTAATTGTATTAAGACAAAATCCCTTTTCTCTAAAAAAATCCAAATAAATATCCATTTACTTCATATTTTGCATTTTTGTACATTTATTCATTTTGTACATATTATTCATTTAAATTTCTTGTACATTAATACCCATTCAATATGGTTGTACTAGACTAACTAGGTTTACATTCTTGCAATCCTCATTCAATTTGTATACCCCCCCACAAATGTTGTAATAGCTTAGTAATTTTAAATTCCGCAATTTATCGCTTTATATATAACATGTTAGTAATTAGGGTATGTATGGAAAGACTAAAACCAATCAATTAGAAAACCCTAATTCAAGATAAAAACAAGCATGAAAATAATACACTTACATACACACACCCCTAGGGTAAATCCACTTGGTTGCCTTATACAAAATGGCCATGTTACACATGTAAGGTATCTTAGCAAAAACAAAGCGAATACAAGATCATAGTCCCTCGATGACGCTATCTAAGTTGCCTTTCAAATGATCTTAATCCCTAAAAAGAATGATAAGATACCTTGCAACATTGCTAATCATGGTTATACGATGACCCGCGTCTGTTCCGTTTACATTCAAAGATAGGGTTGCTTACCAAATCAATGGTAAGATAACAATGTTAAAGGAAAATAAAAATGAACAAGAAAGACTTTTGAGTAGGTAGAATGCTCCTAATTACTTGCTGAATTTCAAACAAACATCCTTTCTATTTTCAAAACAAACACTTACACTTTCAAACATCTTATAAACTTGAAAATATTTTAAAAAGATCAAACATCTTTGTATACATTCTTACAAACAAGAATTATTACAAAGATTTCCTAAACAAAGGCCTCTTTACAAAAATACTTTCAAAAAAATCATAGCAAGCACAATTTCAAACAAAAAGCAAGTGATCTAGCAAGTAACTAAGATCCCATGGAAAACCATGGATGAAAAGGATGCTAATACCTTCCCTTTTTATAATATATCCCCCGAACTCAAAAAATAATCTCAAAGGTCTTTCCTGTGCTTTTTCACCTTTCCTTTTGGATAAAAGAAAAGTCGGTGGCGACTCTTGCTAGCCGCAACATTTATGATCAAACGCAAAACCTTTAAGTCAGTTATCCCACCATATCACAGAACTGGCGACTCTGCTGGGGGAAATTCTAAAAGTCGGGTTACCTTAGGGCTAGATCATATATATTTTCTTTCATTGTTTGACTTGTATGCTTTACATTATGGTTCTTTGTTTGGGTTTGAATCCTCTACCTGGATTTAGGATACATTATAGGTAAGTAGCAATATGTTGTGGAAACTGTGTAGGGTATACCGACATGGTCTAAGAAATAGCTACGTTAGTGCGACATATTTACGGGTACCATTAGCCTTTGAGTTAATCAAAGAGAATACGGGACTGTTGACTGATGTCATGAAGCACTAATGAACTTTTAGAACCTTTACTTGACCAACTTGGACTTTAGGATGTAGTGAGATGACCGGCTTTGGTGCAGTCCGAAGTTGGTAGATACTCGATACTACACTCATTGAGGTTTGGTTTCTTGGGATATTTCAGTTGCCATTAAAGAGGCTCTTGCTGAAACAATAACCAAGGAAACAAACCAGTGATATTGAGCTCCTTAGAACCCGGTTACTATTACTAGGACAGGTTGAGCCGACTAAACTTCAAGAGGGTACTTACCTATGAGACCCCATACAAGCCTAAACCTAAGAACTTATTTGGTTTGTTTATACATACTTGTACATAACATCATGAACATCATAACATCATACAAATTCACTAACCATTTCAAGGATCTTGGGATTTATCTTTGTTCTGTTTTGTAGGATATGGATTCTCTTCGTAGGAAAACTATCCAAGTCAACCTTGTAAGGATCCCTCCACAACTTAAGGAACTATCTTCAAGGATTCCAGAAAACTCTCCATTCACCGAGAGACATGGTCGCCTACTCAACTTGGTCACCTCCAACACAGATGAGGACATGATGAAGGTGCTCTTTCAGTTCTTTGATCCTTTACACCATTGCTTCATATTTCCCGACTATCAACTTGTGCCTACTTTGGAAGAATTCTCCCGACTCTTGAGAATTCCCATTCTCAATCAACTACCTTTCAACGGTATGGAAAGAGACCCAAAGCCAAAAGAGATTTCTCAAGCTCTACACTTGCACTCATCTGATGTCACAACTCATTGGGAAACAAGGAGTGGTGTCAAATGTTTTCTATAAAAGTTCTTGTTCGAGAAAGCCCAAAACTGTTGGAACTCCTTGGATTTGCAAGCCTTTGAGGAAATTGTGGCTCTCCTCATTTATGATATGGTTTTGTTTCCAAATCCTGACCAACTTATAGATGTGAACACCGTCAAAATCTTCATATCACGCAACCCTGTGCCTACTTTGCTAGGGGATATCCTACATTCTTTTCACACTCGCACAATGAGGAAAATAGGTGTTCTTATGTGTTGTATCCTCTTTTGGAAAGATGGTTTATTTCGCATCTTCCCTAATCTGTATTGAAGAATGAGCAGGGTTCAAGTTGGTCACAAAGGTTGATGACGCTCAAACATTCAAACATTCATTGGTGTTCCCGATCCATATAGAATGTTACTATTGTCGACCATTGTGGAGAATTTCCTAATGTCCCTTTACTTGGCATTAGGGGAGGTATCACCTACAACCCCTGCTTATCCCTAAGACAGTTTGGTTATGCCCGAAGGGATGGCCCTCACGAGATGCTGATTCAAGGTTTGGTATTTGACTATGAGAACGAAGATCAAGGTCTTTTCCAGATATTTATCCGAGCTTGGAGGATGTTGAACAAGGTTGATCGCAAGACATTGGGGCACAAGAATTCCACCCCTCTTGAGCCTTACCTCAAATGGGTATGAACTCGTGCTCAAAGTCTTATGATGCCTTATCCCTCCATTCTCCCGGTAATCATTGAGCTTGTCATGAAAGGGGATATTCCATACACTATCCTACATTCTGACATGCCCACCTCTCTTGAAGACCTACAAATGGATTGGATACAACTCAAGGGGGAGCGAGATACTTTCGAAGCCTAATTCTATGCAAGCGAGAAGAAGGTTTTGGAACTCACTAAGCAACTTCATGAGGAGAGGAGCTTGAATGCCTAAATCACACCAAAGAGGATGCGTACTACCTTTTTATCTTAGAGTTTTTTGTGTCATTTTCCAAAAAAGTCATTGATGTACTCAAGCTTTAATTTATTAATATAACGTGTGTTTATTTTTTTTGTCTAAAACAAATTTGAATCTTTAAAATCCTTGAAATCATTGCATAAGCATTTTCCATTCATCATAAGATAAGCAGGTTTCTTGCAACATGTCTCTTCATCTTTCTACTGTTTATTTCAGTAAGATGGATCTCGAGCAAACAGTGAAGGACCTCCAAGCTCAGAATGCACAGTTTCAACAGTTTTTCTTAACTCTAGACAAAGGACAAGAAGAGTTGAAGACCTTGCTGGTTGAGGAGAAGAAAAATAAGACAAATAAGATAACTAGAGTTCTAGACATGATAAGAAGATTCCACGGGCAGACAAGAAGGACCCTAGACTTTGCAACGACATCCGGTGAGAAAGACAATCAAGATGGGAAGGGCAAAGAAACAGTTGTCCAGTCAGAATCAGAAGAGGGGGAGGAAGAAGAAGACTATTCTGAAGAACAATACCCTTCAGCCGACGACAAATATAAGCATCTAGAAGAGCAGTTGAGTGCAATGGAAATCCAAAAAGTGCATGGCTTGGACTTTGAGGAGTCGGGACTGGTATCAGGAATTGTCATTCCTCCAAAATTCAAAGCACATGTGTTCGCCAAATATGACAGAGTCTCATGCCCAAAAATGCATCTCCGGTCCTATGTGAGGAAAATCCAGCCCCATACCGCTGACAAAGATTTATGGGTACACTTCTTCCAAGACAGTCTGTCTGGAACTCAACTTGATTGGTTTTATTAGTTAGAAAGATCCAATGTTCATAACTAGGAAGATCTTGTTGCAGCTTTTTACAAACAATACCAATACAACGCTGATCTTGCGCCTACCCGTACTCAACTCCAGAGTATGGCCATGGTTTCAAGTGAAGGCTTCAAGGACTATGCACAAAAATGGAGAGACATGGCCGAAGAGTTCAACCTCCCCTATCTGAAAGAGAGTTGGTAGACATGTTTTTGGGCACCTTGTCTGGTCCCTTCTTTAATCACTTAATTGGGAGTTCATCGACAGGTTTTACTGAATTGATATTGACCGGAGAAAGGGTAGAAGCCGGGATAAAGAATGGAAAGATTCAAAAAGATGCATCCTCTGCTGTTATAAGGAAGTCATTCATCAGAAATAAAGAAGTGGTTGCTATATATCTTCATAGAAATCAAGATAGAGCTGAACGTCGTCCTATGGTGGGGGTTGTTATGATTCCTAAACATGCGCCTGATCAGCAAAGAAACAACCAACCAAGAATGGAAAGACCAGTCAGACAATTCACCCAAATTAATATGACACTATCTCAAGTATTGCCACATTTGTTAAGATCCAATCTAGTGACCTTGAAAGAAGCTCCAAAGAACCCTAACACAACCTCTCCTCACTATCATCCTAATGCCCGCTATGCATACCACTCTGAGAGTCCCGACCATGACACTAACAACTTTTGTGCTCTGAAGAACAAAGTACAAGACCTCCTTGAAGCCAAAGAGATTGAATTCGATGCGCCAGAAAAGCCCAATGTCATTTCTGCCCCTATGCCCAAACATGGCCATAATACCAACGCTATTGAGGAAGATATGTTTGTTACTTCAACTGATGAACTTATGACCCCACTCCTGACTATCAAAAAGAACTTATTGATTGTCGGTGTATTCCCAGGTTTTGATGAAAGTTGTCATTTATGTTTGTCCTCACCAACCAGTTGTCCTTTATTGAAAGCAGGCGTTCAGTGTCTAATGGACAACAAGGAAATTTTTTTCAAGAAGACTTCCGTTCCACCTGTTTCTTATAATGATGTTTCCATCGTGATCATTTCCAAAAATTCTTCTAGGGTCTCCACCAAAAGACCCGTTAGAATTACATCAGCTCCTAAAGTAGCTCCTTTGATAATTACAATGCCTGGACCAATCCCGTATTCGTCAAACAAAACAGTTCCATGGAATTATGGAGGGGATGTCTACTATCACAGTATCAAGCAAGATTGGCCAGCTGATGAAGATTCAAGTTCTGAGAAGGTTGACTCCAATATCAGTAATATTGCAGGGACTAGCAAGATTACCCGAAGCGTAAGGATATTCTCTCCAGAAATTACTCCCCCTAAAGAAGTTTTTGGACCCGTAATCATTCCTGTTGTTGTTGCTCCTCCAAAGGTTATTTCTAGTCCTACAATCATCTATGCTAGTACTCCAACCGATAAGCTGTTACAACCCCTGTTATCACTCCTACTGACATTCCTGCTGCCGAGTCAACCGAGACTCGAGGTAAAAGTATTTTGATTGAGCCTGTCCAGACGAAGGCAAAACCATTGGCTATCCCTTAGACCTCCCGGAAAGAGATGGAGGGAATTTTAAAGATCATAAAAAGAAGCGACTATGATGTTGTTGAGCAACTGGGGCAAACTCCGTCTAAAATTTCCATGCTAGCTTTACTACTATGTACTGAGGCGCATGCAAAGGCCTTGGTAAAATTTCTAAAAATTGTCCATGTACCCCAAGAAACATCTGTCGATCAGTTCCAAGACTGCGTAGCCAGCTTGGCTGCAGATAATGGTTTAGGTTTTTCAGATGCTGATTTAACGCCAAGAGGGAGGAAGCATAATGAGGCACTACATGTCTCAGTTGAATGTAAGGGCGCAACCTTGGCTCATGTGTTGGTTGATACTGGTTCGTCTCTGAATGTATTGCCTAAAAAGGCTCTTGATAGGCTTGACTGTGAGGGATTGACATTGAAACCAAGAAACATAGTAGTGAGAGCCTTTGACGGCTCAAAAAGGATGATGCATGGGGAAGTGGTCATCCCCATAAAGGTTGGAACCTAAACATTTGATTCAACTTTTTATGTAATGGATATCTGCCCTTCATATTCCTGTTTGCTAGGCTGACCATGGATTCACAATGCTGGCGTTGTCACCTCTACGATGCACCAAATGCTGAAGTATCCAATTCAAGGGAAGATCATCATTGTCCATGGATAAGAAGAGTATATGGTCATCCATCTAAATTCCTTCAGATATGTGGAGTTAGATGGTGAATTTATTGAAACTCCATTCCAGCACTTTGAAGAAGTCCCGCAAGATGTGGCAGTAACCAGGGTTGTGTATCAAGATCCCAAGATCACAAGGCCCCGCTCAGGATGTCATCTTTAAAGGATGCCAAGGCAGTGATACAAGAAGGTGGGTGCACTATTTAGGGACAACTCCCAGATATCCCATACAAATCTGACAAGTTTGGTATGGGTTTCACTTCAGGTGCCCAGAAGGTCATACGCCGCGCTCGTGCCGGAGGACCACCCTTGAAGATCAACAACCGCGAAGTCAATGCGTTGGAAGATAATGAAGACAGCTACAACCTAGAGGATTGGATTTTCCTAACTGTCAGTGGAGGGCTCAGTAACTGGGAGGCTAGAGATTTTGTCCCAATCACTTTTATCCCACAATAATTTGTCTTTACATTTTGTTGGATCTGTAATATTAAAACAATTCAGACTCTTAAAACCTTGTGTCTTACCCGAGGCACAATGGTCAATTTGTAAGGGTTATTATCTCATTTCCATATGAAATTAATGAATCATGGACGTTTTTGCATACAAACGTTGTGCTCATTGTTTTGCTTTTTACATTTTCATTTTTTCAAAGATAATTATACTCTTACACACACTCACACTCACAATGCAGGTCTAAATCCATTCGGGATCCCATGGGTAACGGTTCTGTTATGGCGTTTTATGACTCTAAAAATCTAATCTACCAATCCAAAGATGAAGGTGAGGAAGATTGTGAAGTACCATGGGAACTCGCCAGGTTACTACAACACGAAGAGAGAACCATTCAGCCCCACGAGGAACCAGTGGATACAATCAACCTAGGTACCGAAGAAGACAAAAGAGAGGTCAAGGTGGGTGCCAATCTGGAACCCAGTGTCAAGGAGTGTCTGATTCAGTTGCTACACGAGTATGTTGAGGTCTTTGCCTGGTCGTATGAAGAAATGCAAGGACTTAGCGCAGATATTGTGGTACATTGTCTACCTACAAAAGAGGACTGCCCGCCAGTAAAACAAAAGGTCTGTCGAATGCGACCAGATATGTCAGAGAAGATTAAAGTTGAAGTCATGAAGCAATTCAACGCTGGATTCTTGGCCGTCACTTCTTATCCGCAATGGGTTGCCAATGTTGTTCCCGTGCCCAAAAAGGACGGCAAAGTACGAATGTGCATGAACTACAGAGATTTGAATAGGGCAAGCCCTAAGGATGATTTCCCACTTCCCCACATTCACATCCTAGTCGATAATACGGAACAACACAAAGTGTTTTCCTTCATGGACGATTTCTCAGGTTACAACCAAATCAAAATGGTGCCTGAGGACATGGAGAAGACAACCTTTGTCACGCAATGAGGGACATTCTGCTACAAGGTGATGCCATTCGGACTGAAGAATGTTGGGGAAACCTATCAGCGTGCCATGGTAGCTGTATTTCACGACATGATACATCATGAAATAGAGGTTTATGTGGATGACATGATAGCTAGATCTCAAACAGAAGAAGAGCATCTTGATCATTTACAGAAGCTGTTTGAGAGGATAAAGAAGTACAAGCTGTGGTTGAACCCAAATAAATGCACATTTGGGGTAAGGTCTGGTAAACTCCTAGGCTTTGTCGTTAATAATGAAGGTATTGAAGTAGATCCTGCCAAGGTGAAAGCAATACAAGAGATGCATGCTCCTCGTACTGAGAAGGAAGTCAGAGGGTTCTTGGGACGTTTGAACTACATTGCCAGATTCATTTCTCACCTGATAGCTACTTGTGAACCAACCTTCAAACTACTAAAGAAAGATCAAGTAGTCAAATGGAATGATGAATGCTAAACTGCTTTCGACAAGATCAAAGAGTACCTGCAAGAGCCTCCTATTTTGATGCCACCAGTCGAGGGAAGACCATTGATCATGTATCTAACCGTTTTGGAAAGTTCAATGGGGTGTGTGCTGGGGCAGCATGACGAGTCTGGCCGAAAAGAGAACGCTATTTATTACCTGAGCAAAAAGTTTACCGAATGTGAAATAAGATATTCACTGCTCGAGAAAACTTGTTGTGCTCTGGCATGGGCTACTCACCGGCTGAGACAGTATATGCTGACCCATACTACCTTGTTGATATCTAAAATGGATCCAATAAAATACATCTTTGAGAAACCTGCTCTCTCTGGGAGAATAGCGAGATGGCAGATGATCCTGACAGAATATGACATACAGTATACTACCCAGAAAGCAATAAAGGGCAGTGTACTAGCTGATCACCTTGCTCGCCAAGCTGTAGAAGACTACCACTCCATGAAGTTCGAATTTCCAGATGAAGACATCATGATGGTAAACAACTGTGAAGAATTCAAGCCATATGACAGACCTGAACACGGATCTCGGTGGACCTTAGTTTTTGATGGGGCATCTAACGCACTCGGCAATGGTATTGGTTCTATACTCATATCTTCAGAAGGATTTCACACTCCCTTTACGGCTAGACTCTGCTTCAATTGTACAAACAACATGGCAGAATATGAAGCATGCATCTTTGGTCTCAAATCTGCCATAGACTTGGGGATCAAATCTTTGAATGTATTCGGAGATTCAGCTTTGGTTATCATCCAGATCAAAGGGGAATGGGAAACCAAACATCCTAACCTTATCCCTTACAAAGAACATGTTTTGACATTGCTCCCACATTTTGAGAAGATTACCTTCGAGCACTTCCCGCGAGAAGAAAATCAGCTAGCAGACGCACTAGCCACAATATCATCTATGTTTAAACTTAAATGGGATAACGAGGCTCCCCAGATCACCATTGAACGAATGGATGAACCAGCACATTGTCACGAGATTAATATTGAAGAAGTAGTGGACCAGCCTTGGTTTCACGAATTCAAGAGGTATCTCGAGGATCAAGAATATCCCAAAGGAGATTCAGTCAATGATAAGAAGTTCTTAAGGAGATTCTCTGCTAAATTCTTCCTTAGTAATGGCATTCTTTACAAATGCAACCATGACTCTGTATTACTTCGGTGCGTAGACAAGGTTGAAGCTGAAAGGATCATGGCTGATCTACATGAGGGAACTTTTGGCACCCATTCTAGTGGGTATACGATGGCAAAGAAAATCTTACGGGTAGGATATTACTGGTCTACCATGGAATCAGATTGCTATCAACACTCTCGTACTTGCCACAAGTGTCAGATTTATGCTGACAAAGTGCACGTACCTCTGGTTCCTCTGAATGTCTTGACGGCTCCTTGGCCCTTTGCTATGTGGGGGGATTGATATGATTGGGGAAATCAAGCCAAAAGACTCCAATGGACACCGCTTCATCCTAGTGGCCATTGACTATTTTACAAAGTGGGTTGAGGCAGTTTCTTTCGCTTCCGTTACCAAAAATGTTATCACCCGGTTCATCAAGCAGAATCTCATATGTCGTTACGGTATCTCGGAGAGGATCATTACAGACAATGGTACAAATCTGAATAATACTATGATCACCGCCCTGTGCGAGCAATTCAAGATCCAGCATCACAATTCTTCCCCTTACCGGCCAAAGATGAATGGTGATGTCGAAGCCGCAAATAAGAATATTAAAAAGATCATACAGAAAATGACAGTCACATACAAAGACTGGCATAAGATGCTACCATTTGCTCTCCACGGGTATCATACCACAGCGCGCACATCAACCGGGGAAATACCTTACTCTCTGGTTTACGGCATGGAGGTTGTCTTGCCTATTGAGGTACAGATCCCCTCTTCGAGAATTATGAAGGATGCATGGCTGAATGAAGAAGATTGGATCCAGACTCGACTTGATCAACTAAACTTGATTGATGAGAAAATGCTTATTGTTGTCTGCCATGGTCAAATGTATCAAAAACAGATGATCAAGGCTTTCAACAAAAAGGTCAGACGGAAAGTGTATCAAGTCGGGGATTTGGTGATCAAACGAATCATATTGCCGCAAGGTGATCCCAGGGGCAAATGGACTCATACATACGAAGTACCATTTGTTATCAAAAACATATTCTCTGGTGGAGCAATGATCTTGACCACCATGGATGGCAACGACCTGCCGCACCCTACGAACACAGACATAGTCAAAAGATACTATGCATAAGAGACCCGCTAGGTTGACACACCTAGGAAAAACAAGGGCATCCTGATGAACTAAAAAGGTTCAGAAAAAAATTAGGGATAAAACAAAAAATATGTACACCCGGCAAGTTGAAAACCTGAAATGGCAAAAAAGGGTTTCCTGGTGGACTGAAAACCCGAAAGGGAGGTCCAGGCAAAAGTTAGGATCACCTTACGAAAAACCTTTGGCTTCCCCTGACAAACTTAGAGGTTCTGATCAATTCAATCATCTTTGGACGAGGCAACAAATAGACAATATGCTCAGAGATACGAAGGCTATAGCAGAATGGGAACCCCATGGGATTATTACACATAGATATCTTTTCTTTGTATCAAAATTTTCATTTTTTACGACGGCATTCTCTTACTAGAATGTTTGTCCCTTTGAAAGTGAAAAACTATCTATTTTTCTTTACTCTTGTGTTTTCTTACAAAAACGTCCAATGATTCATTGTTGAACATATGCATTTAAACATAATTATTGTTTACAAATAAACAAAGTAAAAGACAATCGCTGATGGCTTTAAGAGATAGGGAAATCTCTCTAAGTTTATCTCCATAAAATTCCCCACAGTGTGTTGTTTAATCCCCAGCAGAACAAAACTTCCAGTTTATCAATCCCCGGTAGAAGTCTCCAAATTTCTCAGGATTCCTCAATAGGATTTTACAAGCAGTACACGGCATTTCCCTTACAACAGAGTTTGTTTCTCTAAGAGGAAATTCATCAACACTTCAACTTCACAACATGAAGTCTTACACTCCATATCCTCAGCAATAGTCAAGGATTTATTTTCCTCAATCTAACAACAGTGTGGCAGATTAGCTTGCATGCGCATACATCGCATCCATATATCATAAACATTTATAACACGAATGCATTATACCATGCATTTCATACATCATTACATTACATATTAGCTAACATTTTACCCTTTTAAGGATAAGATTAATCAATATCTACCATTAAAAATGTTCAAAGTTTTCAGTTACAGTTCAGATACCCTCCAGGCACGGATGCCATTCTGATACTCATTCAAATTCAACTCTCAGACACAGTTCAGATACGCTTCAAACATGAATTCCCTTATGATACTCATTCAGACTCTCTTTCAGATACAGTTCAGATACGCTTCAGACACGGATGCCATTCTGATACTCATTCAGATGCAGTTCAAATACGCTTCAAACACGAATGCCCTTCTGATACTCATTCAGCCTCTCTTTCAGATACAGTTCAAACACGCTCCAGACACGGATTCCATTCTGATACTCATTCAGATGCAGTTCAGATACACTCCAGACACGGATGCCATTCTGATACTCATTCAAATTCAGCTTTCAGATACAATTCAGATATGCTCCAGACACGGATGCCATTCTGATGCTCATTCAGATTCTTTCTCATATACAGTACAGATATGCTCCAGACACGGATTCCATTCTGATGCTCATTCAAAATCTTAACTTTCAGATACAGTTCAGATATGCCCCAGACACGAACGCCATTCTGATACTCATTCAGATTCTCTTTTAGATTCAGCAATCACTTTTGGATGGCATCTACAAGCCCATCTCTAACAACTTTCTATCACTTCTCCAAATGGCACATTTAAGCCCATTCCCTCTACCATCACATCACCAAGTGCAAATTTCTGGGCACTCTAGTGTTCAATCATCTTCCACCTTCGAGTCAAGAACGGTAAAACTCTCCAATCTAACTCTTCAGGCTTGAGAAGATTGAACAGGGGCAGATGTTGTACCCCAAAATTTTTCCTCTCATTTATCAAGATTTTTCTCACAAGATCTCCTTAGACTCAAGACTGTAATGGGGTTTGATCAGCTCAAGACACCTCCTTAAACACTGATTACCAAAATTAGGGTTTGAGATTGCACAAATATTTTTGAACTTCCAATTCCCCATATGACTTTCATGGATCATTATGGACCCCTAATATTACTCATGTCAAGTTTCAAGCTTTGGGTCACCCTTTTGCTCAATCAATTGAGCAGTTGACCTAAAAATCAACTGTATTGGGGAAAAAGTCAACTATGGCCAATTTACAGTCAAACTTCATAAGTTTTGATCCAAATCAACATTTTAAACTCATATGTATCATTTGATCAAGTTTGGACCATAATTCCTCAAGAAATTTGATCAAATCACCAAAAGGGCAAAATGGTCAAAATTAGGGTTTGGACTGAGTAGGGGCAATTTCTGATTTTTTGACCTAGAAAATGATCAATTGGTTTAAGGAATAATATCAAGAGTCCAATTGCATCATTTTGACCTAATGACATGGTTCAAAACATTGCAAGTCCATTGGATTGACAAATGAATTTTGCAGTCAACTGATCAAAAGTCAAGTGTATACTAAAAAGTCAAACTTTGACTTTTTAGTCAAATTCAAGTGCCAAAGATCATAATTCATCAAAACATGTGAAAATATGAAACTTATTCATCAAGAAATCAAAAAGTCAAGATTTCATTTTGAAAAGTCAAAATTTCTAAACTTAGAAAGTTTTCTAAGTGTTGGAAATTTCATGTTTTTTCATAACTTTAAACACAATTTTCACCATGATGCAAGATAATTCAAGAGAAACTTCCAACATGAAAGTGTAGATCTCCATGAAATCTACAACTTTTCTTTACATAACTCCTTCCAAAAATGCCTGGATCTCAAGTTATAATTTTGTGAACATGTGGTCATGAAACTAAACACTTAGTGAAATTTTACCCTAATTTGGCCAGGATTTTGACCTAACTTCATGACACTTTTTCATATAGGTCCAAGGGGAATCTTCAAAAGAAATTCAAATATGTGTTGTATAGCACATTGCAAGCTTTCCAAAAATGTCCAAGAACTCCTTGAGACCATTCTTGAATAGGGAGAATCGAAGAGATGAAGTTAGGGTTTTATCACTTTAATTACAAGTCATTTTAGTGATGAACAAAATTCAAATTCAAAGTTGTGCTGCATTAACTCTACTTTGCAGGCCTCAAACTTGTTAGGCACTTTGTAATTAATGGTTTACACACTGTTAGAGGCCTTACTTCAAGCATTCAATGCATGGACATGCTTTATATCCATTTTTGGAAGAAAGGTTACATTGCCATTTTGATAAAGTGACTTCTTATACAGAACTTGTTCTTGAGCCTTGCACTTGTTCTCTTCTGATCAAACAAGTCCTATAATTCATGAGAAATGGTTTAAGACACTTACAAACACCTATCCCATGCTTGTACCTCCTCTTGAAACTTGTTTCCCTCTTTTCTTCAAAATCAAGTAACCTAACCAAGAGCTAAGAACTTGTACTTCTGACTTGCCAATGCACTCCAATTTTTTTGCTTATAGATACATAAACAATTTGCACCAAATACACGAATTCTCAAGACTTGAAATAACCTAGAACTCGGAGTCACACTTCACACTTCCATTTTTACACAAACTGACCAAAAACTTGAAACTCATAATCAACTCCTGCGTTTCTTGACCTTTTGGTTTCTAAACATCACATAGAGTTGATCCCACACCCTGTTATAGAACTGTACCACCATTAACACCATCCTCCATTTCCAAAAACAGAGCTTTGCACATTGACTTCTCCAAACCATTTCAGCCATCCATTGCTCAAGCTAAGCATTGCATTAGCTTCCTGGGACCTCAAGGAAGCTAACCTGATCATCACCATCACTTGAAACAAGCTCAAACTCAAAACACGATTTCTAGTTTTAAGGTATGTTTTCTTAACCTTGAACTCTTCATACATGCATCATCAATGGTTTATTTGTGAACAAAACATGTAGATATCATTGCCCTGAAGCTAACCATGTTCATAGTTTCCATTAATTTTGCTTAAGCTTAGAGAATTTTGAAACTGAAATTTCTGAGATTTTTAGGGTTCAGATTAGGGCCATAAAAATTCATTCTTATCTTTGATCTATAGTTTTAATGTCTTACATTTCTGAAACCGTGAGAAAATATTCTACAAGTTTCATGTTTACAGTTTTCATTTTTGATGAGAAATGAGCAAGTTACAGTTGGTCTGGCTGGAGGTTGAAGATGAAGTCATCAGGGCGCGTTTTGCCTTGTATATTTATTGATTTTCCTATGTTAACAGATGTATAGCCATCCCAGTGGTAGAAGCGCGCGCCTGTAACCTTTGGGACCTGGGTTCGAGCCCCAGTGGTACCCTTTTCTTTTTTTTCACATTTTGCTTCCTAATTTTTGTCTTTTTTGCAGGCGCTGGGCCTCTTTGGGCCTGACTCTTTTTGTTATTTTTGCTAGCTAACCCCCCTACTTCATTTATACCCCCTTGGCCCAAATTTATTTATTTTTCCTTTTTATTTATTTCATTTTTATTTCTTAATTATTTTTCCTAATTTTAAAAAATACAAAAAAAAGTTAGATTTTTATTTTAACTTAGATTATTTTATTTTTTCTCACAAAAAATATTTTTATTAACTATACTTTATTTATTATTACTAATTTATCTTGTAAATTTTATTAATACTATGTATTTATTTTATTTTCTTTCACACCATTTAAAATATATTATTTTAATATTAAAGGCTAAAAATATTTTATAATGTTATAAATATTTTCAAGACAAAAAATACCAAAAAAAAAATTCTTTTCTAATAAAACTTAATTTCTTTTATTTTAATTAATAGATTTAGGGTTTTGCTTAAAAATCTTTTCTTAGCAAATTAGGGTTTACTTTTCATTAATTATTTTTCTTTTAATTAATTATATTAAGACAAAATCCCCTTTCTCTAAAAAAATCCAAACAAATATCCATTTACTTCATATTTTGCATTTTTGTACATTTATTCATTTTGTACATTGTATTCATTTAAATTCCTTGTACATTAATACCCATTCAATATGGTTGTAATAGACTAACTAAGTTTACATTCTTGCAATCCCCATTCAATTTGTATACCCCCTCCCCACAAATGTTGTAATAGCTTAGTAACTTTAAATTCCGCAATTTATCGCTTTATATATAACATGTTAGTAATTAGGGTTTATATGGAAAGACTAAAACCAATCAATTAGAAAACCCTAATTCAAGACAAAAATAGGCATGAAAACAATACACTTGCACACACACACCCCTAGGTTAAATCCACTTGGTTGCCTTATACAAAATGGCCATGTTACGCATGTAAGGTATCTTAGCAAAAACAAAGTGAATACAAGATCATAGTCCCTCAATGACGCTATCTAAGTTGCCTTTCAAATGATCTTAGTCCCTAAAAAGAATGCTAAGATACCTTGCAACATTGATAATCATGGTTATACAATGACCCACGTCTGTTCCGTTTACATCCAATGATAGGGTTGCTTACCAAATCAATGGTAATATAACAATGTCAAAGGAAAAGAAAAATGAACAAGAAAGACTTTTGAGTAGGTAGAATGCTCCTAATTACTTGCTCAATTTCAAACAAACATCCTTGCAATTTTCAAAACAAACACTTACACTTTCAAACATCTTATAAACTTGAAAACATTTTCAAAAGATCAAACATATTTGTATACATTCTTACAAACAAGAATCATTACAAAGATTGCCTAAACAAAGGCCTCTTTACAAAAATACTTTCAAAAAAACCACACCAAGCACAATTTTAAACAAATAAAATGCAAGTGATATAGAAAGTAACTAAGAGCCCATGGAAAACCATGGATGAAAAGGGTGCTAATACATTCCCTTTTCATAATCTACGCCCCGAACTCAAGAAATAATCTCAAAGGTCTTTCCTGTGCTTTTTCACCTTTCCTTTTGGATAAAAGAAAAGTCGGTGGCGACTCTTGCTAATCGCAACATTTGCGGTCAAACACAAAACCTTCAAGTCAATTCTCCCACTGTATCACACCAAGGCACACAATGTTTTATTTTTTAAAAAACTAAAAACAACATATTCTCTCAATTTTTAATATAACCGAGGGGAAAACAATTTAGGGCATGCTTCGAATCCTAACTTATGCAGTTTATGTTTTTATTTCTTTATAAGTATAACTAAATGATCTATCCCTTCAGTTTCCATAATAACCGAGGGATAAAATAATCAGATTTTACTATAAAAGCACTCGTTAAACATATTTTACCTTAATCCTAACTTATATGTAGCCGTCCCACACTCGCATGCATCATTCTTTTGGGATGGATTACAAGACATAAAAAATATCCAATGTTATTCTATCTTGAATAAAATGTTTTTCTTCCCTTTCAATCTATCTCACATAATGGTGTTGATGTTGTTGTGTTTTTTAAATAACCTTCCAATATTGTCAATCAAAGAAAATAACAGTGCTTTTCCTAGTTGACAATATTTAGAAAGTTATTCTTAAAAAGGGTGTAAATTGCATATAAAAAATGGTGATGGACAAACAATTGAAATGGAAACATGATATGTTACTTTCAATTTTTTATCATTCACCATTTTTCTAGGAGTTACCTTATTTTATTTTATTTTTCTACTCAAAAAAGAAAATATTTTTCCCTCGGTTTTTTAAAAACACCGAGGGATTTTGTTACACAACAATAATAACAAATATCTACCCTACATTCATAAAGTAACAACACTCAAAATATTACCAAGATATCAATCCGTGACAAACTATCTACATCCACCACTATATTTTTTTTTTGTGACAGCATTTGCCATGAAAATATTTGCTCAAGATAATGAAATCTTGGAAATTAAAGAAGCTTGGAAAAGTTATCAGTGATGGATTGCAAGTGTAGAAAAAATATTGTCCAATATTTAGAACATATAACTCTTTGGTTGAAACAAATAACTCTTTAGAAGTTGGATGCATGCAATCCAACTTTAAAAGATTTGTTGTTCTCCAAGAATAACAATGACTATAATGAAACTGTATTTATTATGTAATAATGTATTTTAATATTTTGTGCAAATAATATAATGTTAAAAAACCTTTATTCACCTGAGTTTTCTACTGAAATCGAGGGGTAAATACATTTTACCTTGGTTTTATAAAAAATTTAGGGTATAATTTTTGCGTGATTATTGAGGATATTGATCATCGTCCTTAAACAAATCTTTACACTCCACTTCATGAGACTACTATTAATGATCCACGTGAAATATAAAAAACTTCCATTATAAAAGCACCGTGAATATTTAAAAAAAAAACATAATGAAATATCATGAAGCACTTGAAACTATCTACATCCAAAAGCTTAAGGTTTTCAAGAGCATTTTCCATGAAAGTATCTTTATGATAGATTACAAGAGAAGAAAATTATTTGGGTTTAAGGTTTGTGTTCTTAAATATTTATTTGATCAGAAAACCATTTATTTATCTAACCCTTTTTTGGTTTTATATAAGAAACAAATGCAAGAAAAAGCAATTGAGAATATACACGCACCCGTCATTTGATCTACCCTAAAATTCCATGACTCCAAGATCTAAAATTAGATCTTCAGGGAAATTTATTTTTATTTTAATATTTTGTGTAAAAAATATAATTATATGGGTAAACAATGTAGTTTGTAAAAAAATTAATTTATTAATATCCTGTGTAAACAATGTAACGAGGTTTTTTTAAAAACAAACTATCTTACCCCTCTGCTTTATTAATAAACCGAGAGGTATGATGCACTAGTTTTGGAAATAATAAAAGTGTAAAGGCTAGGGTGAACCCATGTGCAGATAAATTTGCCCCTCAGTTTTTAAAACACCGAGGGATAAAGTGGAAGCTTTTCCTAACATCCTTCATTACCTCGCTTTTGTAACCAAGGTTAAATACATTTCGCGTCTGAGGTGTAATGTATTTTTTTTGTAGTAGTGTAAGAGGGAGATTATTTCAAGATGGTTGTTAAACTTAAGGGATAATGGGGATCCCTTAGCCCATTTTATCTTTTAAGATGTTGTTTATTAAATTGTGAATTCTATTTTTTGTGTTGTTGATGCTGATTTTATTGTTGTTGATGTGAAATTCGTGTGAATCTATATTGTAAAAATTAATTGTTGATGTTCATATGCTATATGATGAATTTGTTAGACAAAGGTAACTTATCTAGAGCGGGAATGAATATATCCCAAAAGTTAAAATTTCTTTTGAAAATTTGTTTTAAAACTTTTGTTAACTATGCACAACGAAAAACAATCCTGGATAAAAAATGTTGTCTAGTCCGAACCGTTATCGAAAAACTCGGATATGCGTAAAACTAATATGAGATACAATGAAAGTGATAAGTCACTTAACCAATATATTTTGACAATTTCTCATTTGAATATGATCACAAAGGCAATCTATTTCCAATGAAATTTATAATAAAAAATAATGCTAAGCAAATTATCGAATAATTGGTGTGCAATCAATTTTTTAGATTTTCCTTTTGGTTTTGTTGATATGAAAAATCAATCTTATGGATTGTAATCTAATCAACAAAACACTTCAAGTTTAATAAGCAAGGGATTTTTCTATACGCATTGATGGCACAATCATTGAATTTAATAATTTTCAATTGAAAGAAAATAAGAGATAGAGAGAGAGAGGAAACAAAGATTTGTTTAGACAGTTCACCAACCATCCTTGCTATGGCTACGTCTGCCCCAAATTCCAAATGGAATAGAGATATCAATCTTACTTTGCAAAAATTGTTTATAATCCTACAATTCTACAAACCTAATGTTTGATGTTGATCCTAAATCTTTCTCTTTGCTAGATCTTGAGCTCGATTAAGTCACCTAACAATACCAATTTGATCCCCCAGTTACCATTACTCCTTTGACCGAACCACCGTTCTTCAAAGCTTTCACTCAGCTGAATCTAAATTACGAATTGTTGTCACCCAAGATTTTCAATCGATCCTCCGGTTATCGTTACTCCTTCGATTGAATCCACCATTCTTCAAAGCTTTCACTCGGCTGAACCCGAATTGCAAAATCTTGTGCAAAACCCTCAAATCAAAACCTTGATCTTAGAGGAAAACCCCTAACTGGTTTTCCCAATGAAACCCCCAAAGAATCTCAACCCAATGTACAATTCAACAACCTAAATTTGACGTTATCAACTCTAAATATAGATGGCACACAACAAGAATGATTATGTGTAATTGTTGTGTGAATTCATAGATGAGAGATTGAAGATAAAGAGAAATTTATTTGTATGTTTATGGTTTCATCAAATTTTAAATGTTGCATGTATGAGGTATATATATGTGTGTAAGTTGGAGGAAAAAATAGAGTGCAAGAAGTTTTAAAAAATCACAAAATTTGGAAAATTTGATCGTATGTGTTGACCCATGTAAGTCATGTATCGACACATATGATGCATTTGTCGACATGTATATGTCATATGCCGACACATGCATTACAGAGCCTACAGACTTTAAAAATAAGTTGTATGTGTCGACTCATACATCATATGTGTTGACTCATAGAAGTAATTTTTCTTCTATTATCAACCTGAAAGCTATCATGTGTTGACACATGCATTACAGAGCCTACAGGCTTTAAAAGACAACAACATATGTCGACTCATAGGTCATATGTGTCAACTCATGAACCTGATTATCAAATGAAATCTGATTTTTAATGTGTGAAACCTTTTCAAAAATGATTTTAAACTTCCTAATACTCAGATGCACATCAAGACCCAGAGAGTACCGTCCAATATACAAAAACTCTAAAAAGGTCCTAGTTTTGACATCATACAAAATTTATCTAATGGGGAAATGCACTCACATACCCCCCCCCCCCATTTTTATGATGGAAAAACTTGCGACGATGCATTCAGTGTCTTCATGAAGGATCCCCTTGAATGTGTGCATCATAACTTCGTGTTGCAAATGCTTCTCCCTCTTTGACAACATCAAAAAGAGACAAAGTATTCCATGAGAAGTATCATATAGATAAAACATAACACATATAACAAAATCATATTAGGAATTTCCAAAGAAGGAACGTGCACTCACATATAGCACATACGTGAAATGACGCAAAATTGAAATGCTTAAACATAAATAACAAGGCAATTCAAACAACATTATCATATTGTTTCCATAAATCATCCTAATAACAAATATAATAGCATGGGAGATGATGGATACAATGCAACCAAAAACTCTCGAGTCGCTTTAAAAATGTCACATTTATGCAACTCTTTATATTGGGGCTCCCTATGTTGTACACGTATGTGTCTAGCTTGGTGAAAAATGTAAATACATCACCACTAAAACCAAAAAATAAAGATGCTTCAAAAAAATGGGACATGACTTGTTCAAGAATTTCATTTGCACTATAACATGCTCAAATTAATTCATGCAAGAATTGATAGGTAACAAGCTTAGATATATAATGCAAGGAATAATGATACATAACATGCTTATATACCAAAAACATATACTTCAAATGTGAAAGAATCAATGACATGAATTCACTTTAAGAATACAAATTGAAACATACGATGGTTATTAATTGAAATTTTTGGAAGTGAACATTCATGAAATATATCATATATCAAGCATATCAAGCATTTAGAACATAAACAACATTGCAATAGTAAGAAGTCTTACTTTCAAAGACAAAATGGAACGATATTACTTCTGGATGAATGGAGCGGAGGATGCACTCGCATAAGATGGAACTTTCAAATGAAAGTTTCAGCAAATGTATATAGAGTGCATTCAACAAATATATTTAGGAAACAATTGAGATATCAAGTATCCTTAATTCCCTTTTAATGTTGAAAAATGGTTTGGTTGAAAGAGGTTTTGTAAAGATATTCACAAGTTGATTTTTGCTATCAACATGCTCAAGTACAACATCTCCTTTTTCAACATGGTCATGCAGGAAATGGTGACGTATCTCAACGTGCTTAGTGCAAGAGTGTAACACTAGATTTTTGTTTAGATTAATCCACTTGTGTTGTCGCACATGATAGGAATACATTGAAGTTTAATATCAAAATCAAGTAGTTGTTATTTGAGCCACAATATTTGAGTATAATAACTACCGGTTGCAATGTATTCCGCCTCGGTATTCGCAAAGCAACGAAAATTTGTTTCTTGCTATGCCAACTAACTAAGTAATTCGAATACATATGGCAAGTTTCACTAGTACTTTCCTATTCAATTTGCAACCATAAAATCAGAATCAGAATAACTAACCAAACTATATTCGCTTCCTTTGGAATACTAAAGCTTATACTTAGATGTACCATGAAGGTATTTAAGGATGCGCTTGACAACTTTTAAATGTGATTCCTTAGGAGCCGATTGATAGCAAGCACACATACATACACTAAACATAATGTATGGACTAGATGTTGTAAGATATAAAAGATATCCAATCACACTTCTATACTTTTTGACATCTACATCCTTATCATTCTCATATTTATCAAAGTTTCCATTTGTGCATTCGAGTGTCAATTGATTTTGCATTGTCCATACCAAATCACTTTAGCAATTCATGACAATATTTTGGTTGACACACAAATGTTCCTTTATTGAGTTGCTTTATTTGATGTCCGGGAAAGTAATTTAACTCCACCATTAGATTCATTTCAAATTCACCCTGCATAAGCTTAGAAAACTCCTTAACCAATTGCATGTTAGTAGAACCAAATATTATATTGTCAACATAGATTTGAACTAGAAATATGTGTTTTCCTCGATGTTTAATGAAAAATGTAGTATCTACCTTCCCTCTAGAATATCCTTGATCAAGTAAGAACTTGTTAAGTCACTCATACCAAGCCCGGTGGACTTGTTTGAGACCATACAAAGCTTGTTTTAGCTTGTAAATATGATTAGGATACTCATGATTTTCAAAACTGAGAGGTTCTGAAACATACAATTCCTCATTATTGTATCCATTAAGAAAAGCACTTTTCACGTCCATTTAAAATAATTTGAAATTCTTTAAGCATGCAAAGGCTAGTAAAAGACGTATAGCCCCGAGGCGGGCAACCGGAGCATAAGTTTCCTTATAATCAATGCCTTCCTCTTGGTTATAACCTTGAGCCACTAGTCCGAATTTGTTCCTAGTTATCACTATGTTGTCGTCTAGTTTATTTCTAAAAGCCCACTTAGTTCTTATTACTCGATGATCTTGTGGATGAGGGACAAGGTCCTAAACATCATTTCTTTTAAATTGATTTAACTCATATTGCATGTCCATAAGCTAATGCTCATCAAGTAACAATTATTTTCCGTTTTTAGGTTCAACTTGAGACACAAATCCAAATTGATAACAGAAATTACTTATCTTTGAGCATGTAGTCACACCTTTGGTGATGTCTCCAAGGATGTTGTCGATTGGATAATCCTCGGATGTTATTTATTCCAAGGGAAAACCATCCTCTTTAGTTTGACTTTCATCCATTTTCTTTTTAGGATTGTCATCTTCCACCTCCTCAGGTTTCACCGATTTGGGATGATCAATTCCTTCTTCAACATCATTGAGTATGTCTTTTGAAGATACACCTACATCATGAAAATAAATACCTTTTCTGACATTTCTCGATAAGATTCATCAAAAGTTACATGTACTGACTCTTCAATGATAAGTAATCTCTTATTATACACTCTATAGGTTTTGCTTGATTGAGAGTATTCAAGGAAGATACCTTCATCAGCTTTTGCGTCAAATTTTCCAAGGTTATCCTTACCATTGTTCAAAATAAAACAATTGCATCCAAAAATATGAAGATGTGATAAATTTTATTTTCTACCTTTTAGAAGTTCATATGGTGTTTTGTTTAAGATAGGATGTATATGTATCCTATTTAAAACATAACAAATCGTGCCAATAACATCGACCCAAAAATACTTGGGGAGATAACTATCATTGAGCATAGTTATTGCCAACTCCTCTAAAATACTATTTTTGGGCTCCACAACCCCGTTTTTTTGTGGAGTCCTTGGAGCGGAAAATTATGTTCAATGCCATATTTATCACAATATTCCCCAAAGAGGTGATTTTAAAATTCACTTCTATGATCGCTTCGAATATCAACTATATTTGATTTCAACTTGTTTTAGGATAACTTTGCAAAACGTATGAAAGCTGAAAAAGTCTCATCTTTACTACGCAAAAAGACAATCCAACAAAATCTAGAATAATTGTCTATAATGACAAAGCCATAATAGTTACCACCTAGGCTTTTAGTCCTTAAGGTACCAAATATATCCATATGGAGAAGCTCAAGAGGTCTCAGAGTTGAAACAACGTTTTTGGGTTTAAATGAGACTCTTGTCTGCTTGTCCATTTGGCATGCATCACAAAGGTGGTCTTTTGAAAAGTTTATCTTAGGTAGACCAATTAATATATCTTTTAAGACCACTTTGTTTAGTAAATCAAAGTTGACATGAGCTAAGCATTTATGTCATAGCCAAGAGTCTTCACATAAGGTAACTAGACACTTAGTGTTTGTCAAAGATACATCATTCAAGTCAGCATATAAATGTTGCTTACCCTCACGCCATTAAACATGTGATCCTTCTTCTCATTATGTACAATCAAACAACAAGTGTTTGTAAAAGATACTTTAAATACTTTGTCACATAGTTGATTAATTCTAAGAAGATTATGTTTAAGACCTTCAACTAACATAACATCAGAGATAGTAGTAGACGAGGGATTACTTACACTACCTTTTCCAAGTATTTCACCATTTTTGTTGTCTCCCTAGGAAATAAAACCCTTCATCTTTGGCACAAAGTCGATGAATATGGAAATGTAACCCGTCATGTGCCTTGAGCATCCACTATCGAGAATCCACCTTCTTTCTATAGAGCCAAGGCATTCAACCTACAAGGTAAAACAAAAGTGATAGGTACCAAAGTTTTATTGGGCGCCAATGAAAAACACATTTAGGAACCAAAAAGCTCCTAAATTTGCAATTTTCAATAGTATGACATTTCTTGCAACAATAGTGACAAGTCAAATTATGAAGAGATTTACTTTTTCTATTTGGATCCTTTTTAACAAAGCTATACTTTTTATATGGTTTATTTAAAGACTTTTTAAACTTTGAGGGATCAATATAAAATGTAACCTTTGGTATTAATGCCTTGTCCAATTTTGCTTTAAGAGTATTAGTCTTTTTTTTGCCAAATGTGACAAGTTTCACAACTGAACCATGATGGTTCTTCATCCTCCTTCTTAAATTTTTGAATATCTAACATAGATTAATTTAGAGCTTCCATTTGTTTTCGGTTTCTAAAACTTTAACTTCTAAGTGTGAAAATATCCTTTTATTTGAAGCTAACTTTTTAAAAGCATCTACTTCTTCTCTATGAAGATTTTCAAAATCCATTTGTAACTCAGAATAAAACAATTTATCAAGATGTTCATATTTAGAATGACTTACATTATTTTTCTTCTTTTAACATTGATGGGCCAAGAGATAAGCATTTGCCTCTACTTCACTATCACTTGATATTTCATCACTTGAGGAATCACTATCACTTTCCCAAGCAATATAAGCTCTTTTAGACTTGCTAGTTTTCTTGTGTTGACCCTTTCCCTTATTTTTGTCAAGCAATGGACAATCTGACTTATAATGACCAGTTTTTCCATAATAGTAACATGAACCTTTTAATTTTTATTTCTTATTATCATATTCCTTCTAGGAGTTTGATGTCTTCGAAATTTGATTAGGTTTTTTTTGGAGTGATTTACACAATTTCTTTTGATGTACCTATTGTACCTTTTCATCATCTGAATTCTCGTCTTCCCTTGTTTCACTATCACTTTGCTCATTTGTTGAGGACCTCAAACTAGAAGTATTTAGAGAAATATAATTATTTTATACTTCCTTTTCCTTGCCTTTATCCTTCTTTAGCTTCTTCTCATGTTTTTTCTCAAATTTTTCCAAGCAAGTGAGTTCTTGCTCATGTTCTTCAAGTTTTCCAAATAAAGTTGTGAGGTCTAATGTTGTAAGAACATTTTCTTCTTTGATTGTAGTAACCTTAGGTTTCCATTCCCTATTAAGACATCTCAAATCTTTATTAGTAGTAATTTCATTGGAAACCTGTTTCCCAAGTGCATTCAAATAGTTTATGAGATGAATGAACCTCTTTTGCATGTTTGCAATGGTTTCACCATGCTTCATGTGAAATACTTCAAACTATCGATTCAATGTATTGGCTCTAGCTTGTTTAACTTCATTAGTTACCTTACGGTCAACTTGTAATAAGTTCCACATAGCTTTGGCAGTCTCACAATGAGAAACACTATAATATTCACCAACCCCTAGTGCAGATGTGAGAATATTTTGTGCCTTCCAATCATATGACCATAATTTCTTATCATTTTCATCCCATTATGGTTCTGGTTTAGGTATGACAACACCTTTAACATTGGTCATCATAATTTGATTAGGACCATTGATGATGGTGTTCCACACTCTTATCAACCTAGTTGATATGGATACACATACAAGCTTTCCAATAACCATAGTTTTCAACGATAAAAATAGGCTATCTATAATATGCCCCTTTAGGTTTGGAAGCCATAATCTAATAAGCATTTTTAAAAGCAAGGAATGAACCGGAGCTCGTGATATCACTTGTTAGACGAAGGCAACTTGTCTAGAGATGGGGGTGAATAGATCCCAAGTTAAAATTTATTTTGAAAATTATTTTTAAAACTTTTGTTAACTATGCACAGTTGAAAATAAACCTAGATAAAAAATATCGTCTAATTCGAACTGGTATTAGAAAACCCAGATATGCGTATGAGATACAATGAAAGTGATAAGTCACTTAGTCAATATATTTTCCGAATTTTCATTTGAATATGATCACAAAGGCAATATATTTCCAATGAAATTATAACAAAAACAATGCTATGCAAATTATCAAACACTTGGTGTGCAATCAATTTTTTTAGATTTTCCTTTGGGTTTTGTTTATATGAAAAACCAATTACAATCTTATGGATTGTAATCTAATCAACAAAATACTTTCATGTTTGATAAGCAAGGTATTTTTCTGTACATATCGATCGCACAATCAATGAATTTAACAATTTGCAATTGAAAGTAAATGAGAGAAATAGATAGAGAGAGGACACGAGGATTTGTTTAGGCAGTTCACCAATCGTCCCTGCTATGACTACGTCTGCCATCAATTTATAATGGAATTGAGATATCAATCTTATTTTGCAAAAATTGTTTACAAGAAAAAGTAGCAATACAACCCTACAAACTTAATGTTTGATATTGATCCTAACTCTCTCTCTCTTCCCTTGATCTTGAGCTCGATCAAGTCACCATTAATAGCAATTTGATCCTCTATTTACCATTACTCCTTTGACCGAACCACCATTATTCAATGCTTTCACTCGAGGGAATCCAAATTGCTAATTGTTGTCACCCAAGATTTTCAATCGATCCTCTGATTATCGTTACTCCTTCGACCGAATCCATCGTTCTTTAAAGATTTCACTCAGATGAATCCTATCGCAATGCATAAAATATACATGAGCGCATTTCCTGGTCAAAATACAACAAACTCGCCACTGAACTTTTATTTGTTCCAAATGAACGGGAAAATGTTGACAAAACCCAAGAAAGAAGAAAAAATGGTCATCGCAACCAAGAGCGGGTTCAAGAGTCAATTATGCAAGGGGAAGGTATTAGTACCCCTCACATCCATCATACTCTATGGTATCCATTTAGTTATTTATATGAATGAGTGTTAGCATGAAAGTCTGCATTCTTCTAATAGAGAAAAGATAAAAGAAAGAAAAGGAGACATGTTTTTGGATTTTTAATTATTGTGCTTGCCAAGACATTGCATCTTATGCCTACGTATTCCCTCGTGCAATGGGAAAGTTCGAGCATCATAGTTCGGGTAACAAATGTTTATGGTTTGATTCGTTTTAGTGAGAGATACTTGATAACACAAACACATCACATATTTGACTCGATTTGCACATGTTTTATCATTGTTTTATTGTTATTTCCAGTGTTATGTTGGTGTTTTGTCTACTTTTTAGGTACTTAACCATATGAGAGACATACACAAAGAAACAAAGAAAATCGGATGGGTAACAGAGAAAAGGGAGAAATTACACTCAAGGTGTTTAGCATGGTGTTCACCATGGGGAAATCCATAAGGAGAATGACGAGTACCACTCACAAACGACCAAAATAGCAATCTTTGACACTTTAAGAAGGTGGTGTTAGCCACCTAGGGATGGCGTTCACCATCCTTTGTATTTCTTAGGCGGTTGAAAAATGGACTTGGGCTTGGTCTCCACTTCCTCCACTCCTTCCTACATCATCTCACACGAAATTAGCAGCCACCACTTGACATTTTAGTTTTGTAAACATCATAAATAGCATTTACTTTGCACTTTGGAAGCCATTCAAGCTTAGCACATTCTTAAGCACTAAATTTACTGATTAAAGCTATAACTCGTCACATCGAAGGTTATAGTACCAGTGGGCATTGATTTTGGAGCACTTTTATTGTAGAAGTTTAATCTTTCCACCATTTACATTTATTTTCAAGCTTTCATGCAATCTACTTTGTACCAGATCTCGTACTGCTTTTATTATATCGTCTATTTATTTATTTGCATGTTCTTGCTTTACTTTAATTTTATATTTGTCAATTTCATGTTTTAATTCTTATTTACTATGCTTGTTATGTTTACTTTCATGTTAAATTGAATTGGTTTTTCATTTGTTACAACCATGTCCGACTAAATCTAAAGTGTTGGAATGTGAGGACTATCGATTCGACGATACTCTAACTGTTGTTCTTTTAGAAATATTTATGGGGCTATTTTGATTTTATACAACTTTTCTAAACTTAATTTGACCGGTTACTATGAAATTAGAACCATAAATATGTCGGGTAAGATCGAAAATCGTATGGTACTAAAGATTAAGATTGTTTAGTTTTTGATTTGTAAATATCGTCGAAGCATTTTATTAGTTAATTAGGAAAGATTGATACTTTTCAGAAAGTGATTTTAAATCTATTTTCGGACGCGTTAATAATTTTAAGATCTGGTTGTTCGAGCGAAATCCGAGAACCCTTTAAAGTTTAATTTTCCAATTAAAACTACTTTTTGTCTGAACAAAAGAAACTAATTTCTAAAAAAGGTCTTTACTTTCTTTAAAGAAAAATGCAACTAGGGAAAGTGACAGCCCCGATATAAATTAGAGAGTAAAATACGATTCCGATTACGCGACATCGATGCTTCCTTTTTAATTAATTATTTTCCAAAGGAGAAAACATTGTCCCATAGGTAGTTTTAGGAACAACAAGAGTATCAACAAATTGATGATATCCACATTCCAGCATTGCATTTCTGAATTAATTCAAGTTTATTATTTTATTATGTTTTCACAACCCAAACAATTACCTTATTCGCCTTAGATAAACATATTAGCAATAGAAAAAAGATAGATAGAACACCCACACACTACATTACAGGTTCCCATCCACTATGGATCTTATTGATAACGATTCTACTATTGCCGCTTATGACTTTGAAAATCTGATCTACCAAGCCGAGGGCGAGGGTGAGGAAGATTGTGAAATACCTTAAGAACTTGCCAGACTCTTAATACAAGGAGAAAATACTATCCAACCATACTAATATCCAATCGAAGTGGTAAACTTGGGTTCTGAGTCAGACAGAAAAGAGGTCATGATAGGCGCCAACCTAGAAGGAAGTGTCAAGAACAAATTGATTAAAATGTTGCACGGCTATGTTTTGGTATATGCTTGGTCATACGAAGATATGCCAGGGCTCGATACTGATATTATGGTTCACCGTCTGCCAATGAAAGAGGGTTGTTCTTTGATTAAGTAGAAGGTTCGTCGCATGCATCCTTAAATGTCGAAAAAGATCAAAGTTGAGGTTATGAAACAATTCAATGCAGGGTTCTTAGCAGTAACATAATATCCTTAATGGGTTGCTAATGTTGTTCTGGTACCAAAGAAAGACGGCAAAGTGTGTATGTGCGTAGGCTATATAGATCTAAATAGGGAAAGCCTTAAAGATGACTTCCCACTCTCACATATTGATGTTCTGGTCAACAAAACTGCTCAGCATAAGGTATTCTCTTTCATGGATGGTTTCTCAGGGTATAATCAGATCAAGATGGCACCCGAAGACATGGAGAAAACTACCTTCGTCACACAGTGGGGCACTTTCTGTTATAAGGTCATTCCTTTTGGTTTGAAAAATGTCGGGGCAACTTATCAGCGTGCCATGGTAACTTTATTTCACGACATGATTCATCACGAGATAGAAGTCCACGTCAACAACATGATAGAAAGGTCACAGACTGAAGAAGAACATATTGATCATCTGCATAAGTTATTTAAAAGGCTGAAGAAGTTCAAACTAAGGCTAAATCCAAACAAATGTACTTTTGGGGTGAGATCTGGTAAACTCCTGGGTTTTTTTGTCAGTGGTAAAGGTATTAAAGTTGATCCCGCAAAAGTTAAAGCTATTTAAGAAATGTTGGATCCCTGCACCGAGAAGGAAGTCAGAGGTTTCTTAGGACGACTGAATTACATTGCCCGATTCATTTCTTATTTGACTGCTGTGATTGGTGGAAATAGAACTGACTGTTTTTAATGCTGGTTTGCGAAATGTCGCAGTAAGCAAGAGTCTCTGCCATCTTTTATTTTCTCCAACAAGGAAAGGACAAAAGCACAGCAAAATTCCTTTTCGAGATGTTTCTCGGTTCGGGAGGTAGATTATAGAAAGGGAAGGTGTTAACACCCTTTCTATTTGTGGTTATCCACGGGCTCTTAGGTACTTGCTCACTACGTTTTCAAAAATGTTTTGCTTTTCTTGTGTTTGTGGGTTTTGAAAAAGTTTGTTTTGAAAACTTCGCTTTAACTCTTGTATCTGTCCTCAAGAGTGTATGAAGTGTTGTTTGAAAACTTTTGTCAGAAAAGTTTAGGTGCGAAAAGTATTTTTGTTTTGAAAGAGCAAGTAATTGAGAACCTCTACCTACTCAAAAGAAATTAAGCTGTGTAAATGTCCTTTAGACAGTACTATCCCACTATTGAGAAGTAGGTAGCACCGTCATTGGAGTTTACGGGTCAATTCGATTAATGGGACATGTGGTCACCAAAGCAATAGTAGGACGCCTTAGCGGTAACCCTAATGTCCTAGATCCTTTTTTATCCGAGGCAACCGTTTCGAGGTAACTTGGATCTTTAGACAGGAGGGCGACCTCTAAAACACCCTATACTCAATGACCACGTCGAGGCAACCAAGTGAGGCGTACCCTAGGAGTGGCATGTGCGAGTGTGTCAGGTTTCATGTTAAGTTATCTTTGTACATGTTATGGTGAGCTACAGGTTGATTTTAATTTCAGAGAAGTCTTGTCATGCATAGCCTAGTTAACATACATCTAGCAGTTAATAGTTCCGGAAAATAAATCTACGCTATTACAAGGTGTCGGGTATTTACATCGCCAAAAGCAAACCCTTGAAAAATAAATTGCGGGAAAATAAATAAAAGCGATAAAAAATCCTAATTAAAGCTATTACATCCTCGGAACAATTACATAATATGGATCAAAAATACGAATCAAAAAGAATATGCGCGAGAACAATTGAATCGGAGAAGTTCTTAGGGTTTTGACCCTTTTTGAGAAAGAAAGAAGTTTTTGTTATTTTGCATTTAATTAAATTAAACCTAAAACTAATTAATTAATTAAAAGAAATATTTTTGGTTTTTAGTGTCTCAAGGAAAATAAAATAAAAAAATGATTAAAATTGTCAAGAACCCTAATTTCTACATTGATTTTAAATTATTGAAAAAAAGTTAAAATTAACCTAATTAACTAAATTAATTTATGTTAGTATTTATTTACAAAAATAACTAATTAAATTTAATAAATAAAAATATTATTATTTTTTATGTTTTCTGGATTTATTATGAAGAAATTAATTGGGTTAATTAAATGATAATAATAATAATTAATGGTAAAATAATTAAATGAAAAAAATATAAAAGAATAATAAAAGAAGAATAAACCAGGGGGTGCTGGCCCAATTAGGAGGTATGTGTGGAATTTTGGTGGCCCATTTGCTGCAGCCTGTTTGACTTTCTGAGATCCTCCATGGCGCGTATTGACTGGGAGTATGATGGTCTTCCACCCAGGACCATTAGATTTATGCCTGAAGCCACATGGCGCATGGATATTTGAAGTACATGGTAGACCACCTCCTGAAACCTACATGTAATCATATGAAGAAAAAAGAGAATAAATATTTTGGGGGACCTGGGATTCGAACCCAGGTCCCAGTGTTCATATGAACACGTATCAACCACTACACCACTTGCACGCTTTTGATATTATAATAACAAGCAATTATTATATTAAGAAATCAATCCATATGTTGTAACACAAAAAACACGCGCGCGTTTTCAAACTACCCAATGGTGTATCAACATATCATCGTCTTCCTCATTGTACCTGCAAAAAGAACATTAGATAGCGGGGGGTTTTAACCCCCACAATATGCTACGAGGAAAAATAGCGATTAGCACTGTGGTTTATATAAATATTTCGCGAAAGGTTCTTTGAGTTCGTCTTGTTCTAACGATTCCAACCATGGGTCTCACAAGTCTTAATTTTTCCTGGATTGCAAAGCCCCAATTTCAAAGCTTAAGAACCCTAGAAATCGTCCATGGCATCTTTCAATTCAGGGCATTATAATTCAATTAAGTTATACCATTAGCTTCGTATGATTCCTAGCAATGCAAAACAACCAAGAAAATATGTTAAATGCGCATGAAATAGACAATACAATTCTGGAAAAAAATGGCAAACCGTGATTCTGTTTTCAATGATTTCTTGAGCTTTAAGGTCTGAATTTGATTGCAAAACCTTCATGGGATCTCCTGCAATGTATTGGAATCAATAAAAACTCTTAAATTGCCCTAGAATACAAAAACCAGTTTCAACTTTTCTTGGAATTTTTCAATATGCTATGGCTTTCTTTCTGCAGCTTTTTCCACGTGTATTGATCAGGGTTTGCTTGCATATATATAGAGGAATTGAATTAGGTCAAAAAATTGGCAAAAATCCATGTGCAATGATGATTGAATCTTTGATTGGAAATCAAATCTTTTTGATTTTTCATGATTGGAAAATGTTGCCAATTTTGGAGATTTTGTATCTTTGACTTTGAGCACGAAATTGTCAGCATATCTTGACCATATTTGCTTCACAAATTGATTGAAAAAATCAAATCTTGTATTTTCCTACAATTTAAATTAATTAAATGAATTAATATTAATGAAAAATCCAATTAATCAATAAAAATAAGAAAATAAATTCAATTAAGCTTGATGGGTCGTGCATAGGCCATGGATGAAGTTTCAAGAAGAGATTTGAGGCCCATTAGCAAAAATAAGGTGTTTTGAGCAAAGTTGACTTTTGCAAATTCATAAAAATTTCCCAAATTCTCCAATGCATATCTTGCTCAATTTTGATCATATGACCATGTTCTTGGATATTTTGGAGAGGTCATGAAATCCTCTAACCAATGCCTTTGGTCCCATGTCATTTGGATTTACCAATCTCAAGTTATGGCCTTTGACTCAAAGTGCATTTTTGTTGACTTTTGAATTTGACCTATAATGTAGAAATTGATAACTTCTTGTGAGAGAATTTCTTGGACTTGGAGTGTGAAGATTGATTGTAGGAGATGTCATCCTATTCAAAATGAGCATTGGGTGGGATTTTTCTGACAAACCATGAAAAAGTTATGCCCTGGTCAAGATACAGTTGACTTTTCTACTGTCCAAAAATAGTAACTTTTTGCATCTTGATGATTTTTGAGTTATTCTTGTGGAATCATGATCAAGACTTGATCAAATGATGATTGTGACCTCAAAATGAGATGTTGACCAAAAATTCTGACTTTTGACTGTAAAATGACCATTTTGCCCCTGCAGTTGACTGTAGATCAAATGGAGCTTTTGACTGTGCAAATTGGCATTGTGAGCCTTGAAACTTGGCATGTAGGTGCTTGAGGATGTATATGGGCCTATGAGACTTGATTGAACCATTGATAACCTCAAATTCCTTGAGAGAACCAAAACCCTAATTTCAGTTGCCTTAGGAAGTAGTTTGACTGTACACCTCTTGAGCCATCTTGAACAATTTGGAAATCAATCTTGACAAATCTTGAGGAATATGGGAGGGAAAATTTTTGGGTACAACAGTTGCCCCTGTTCAATCTTCTTAAACCTGAGGATGTAGATTGGCTTGCGTGCCTTTCGTGATCCGAAGGTGGAAGATGATTGAACACTAAAGTGCCCAGAAATTTGCACTCGCATGGTGTAGTATCAATAATGTGATGTCGGGAATGGGCTTACAAATTCCATTTGGAGAAATAATGGATAGAAGGATGGGCTTATAGATGCCATCTGGAAATGTAATGGATAGCTATGGAGATGGGCTTAAAGATGCCATCTGGCAATGTTTGTTGGATTGTAACTTGGTAGTGAAGTGGTGAAAAACACAAGAAGGGGGGGTTGAATTGTAAAACTGAAAATCAATGCAATGAACAAGATATTTTTATCCTGGTTCGTTTGATCTCAAACTACTCCATTCCACCCGTCAAGGTGATTTCGCCTCTCTCCAACGAGGTCTTAATCCACTATATTCAACTGAATATACAAACTGCTTTAACAACTGCTAAAGCCTTCTTGATGCAAACCACAACCCGGTTTGTCAAGGAAACACTTTCTTACAAAGAGGATAAATCTAGGTGTGAATGTTTTCTACAAAACTGTATCACAACTGTGATGTATACACAACTTAAGCTTATGAAACTAGATTGCTAAACAATGATTGAATAAGGGAATGTGTAGTGTTCAGCAAACTGAGAGAAGGAAGATTATGATCAGCTTTTAGGCGTGTAAACTGTTGGAGAGCATTAGCCAATTCAATCTTCATAGTCTTGTTTATATAGCACTGAGATGTTGAACGTTGGAGCAATATTCTTGATTCAATGCTAATAACAAACTTTCCTTATCGAGCAGATCTTGTCTGGAATGAGGCCGTTGGTAATAATTTGCTTTTAATGCACAGTATCGTTGCTTACTTAATGCATGTTCTGGCTTGGCTCATTCTGACTCTGCTTAACTGCTGATGAACTATTGTTTTCTTTATCAGAGTGTTGAGCACAGTTCTGTTCATCAAGCTTCAGCATACTCGTGAGTTGATCTTCTGATTCTGGTATTCTGATATATCAACTTCTGATGCTGATGTCAAGAACCAAATTTCTGATGCTGATTAGGTGTGATCTTGCTTATACCTATCAGAGTATCTGCAACTCAGAACGTAATAATTTAGGCAGCAAATAGTTCATACATGAATCATATAAATAATATATCTTTTCATATTGTTATCATCAAAACTTAAACATAGGGTAGTAGATTCAAACTTTGTTCTAACAATCTCCCCCTTTTTGATGATAACAAAAACTGGATATTTTTAATTGAAAATAACGTGAAAAGGTATCAGAGAGATGTATCAGAGTAAGAGATTATCAAGGATAAGGGATAAAGAGATATCAGAGTTGAGAGATACTCCCCCTGAATTTATTACTTCCCTTTTTGATTCCAAGAGTTCTTCAGGATCAGATCTTTTTGCCTTTCTTTGAACATCAGAGTATCAGAGTCTTTGACTATCAGAAGCTTTAGATTAGCATATCAGAGCAGAGCTTCAGATCAGCGTATCAGAGCTTTTCTTGTCAGAGCTTTGCTTTGGGTCAGAGTATCAGAGCGGATCAGAGTTTCAGAGCTTTAGTCTTCAGAGTGTCCAGGAGCTTCCTTGTACCTGTAGACTTAAGCAAAACAAAAAAACATTTTCAAGTATAATAGAGTTAGAATGTTCGAGAATTTATGTCTTAGTAATCCGTTATTGTTTAAAATATCATTCTTGTTCTCCCCCTTTTTGTCAGCAATCAAAAAGTGTAAGTGATGTGCTAAAACTTTTAAGATCAGAAAAACTTGTCATATTAAAAGGTTCAGAATTAAACAAAACATATTAAAACAGTATATCAGATAATCAAAGAAAACATGAAAATGATATGAATGAAAAACTAAGGTTGGGGAGGAAAGCGTGTGAACAGGTTCTCCAACATGGCTTTGATCTGATCAGCAGTCTCATTCTGCTTGTGTACCATGCTGACAACTGTGTCAATCTTGCTATCCTGCACATCCATCCTTTCTTTCATCTTCTGGTCGTTTTCATCCATCCTCTGCTGCAGACGCATGTCATTCAGCTTCAGCTCTTCCAGAGTCTGCCTGTCCAAGGCAGCTTGAGAAACATCAAAAGCAGGGAGCTTCTGAGAGCTTTCTGCAACATCTTCTGCTTGACTTGCTTCAGCTTGAATGGTCTTGTCTTCTTCTGGTTGCACCTTTGGAGCTAGCTGTTTCTCAGACCATGGCTCACTATCCAGAGGGAGCACGGCTTCCTAAGGCAGCTGACTTTCAATTTCCTTCAGCAGCTTGCTGAAGTTCTGTTGTGCCTGCTCATAGTTGATATCCTGCAACTTGAGGGCTTCAGCACGTACCCAAATTCTGAATTGTGACCAGAGCTAGTCAGAGGCAGCTGGGTCAATCATTCCAGGACAGACTTGCTTCAGAGAAGCAATCCACTGCTGCAAACCTGTTTCAAAATTCATAATACCAGAGCCAACATCTGGTTGTTTTGGTTTTGGGATGGCAATTTTATGTTTCAGATCAGCAAGACGGTCAAAGATTGTTAAGTCTATGAAGGTCATGCTGGGGTTTTCGGTGGTTTGCTTGGCAGCTGTTTATTTTGGAGATGGAGTGGGAGAATCTGAGATTATGATTGGACTGTTTGGTGTTTTGGGAGTAGTTGGTGGTGTAGATTCTGATGAGGATGGCAACTGGGTCATTGTGACTATTGTTCCACATGGCAGCTGGATTGCCAGAGGTGATGGTTGAGGTGAATGAGGTTCAGAAGGTGGAGGAGAAGGAGTTTCAGAATGATGAAACTCAGGTTAAGGTGATGGTGGATGAATTTCTGGTTGAGGAGAGGGAGAAGGAATTGCTGTTTGTGGAGAAGTTGTTGGAATTTCTGGTTGTTCAGGGATAAGAGGTTCTTCTAGAATGGATGAGAGAGGATGTTGTTGTTCTGGTTCTTCAGCAGATTGCTGTTGTTCTGGTTGTGGAAGAGGGATAATTTGTGGTTCAGAGTTTAGATTGGAGGAGTGATCAGAAGTGTGTTGATCAATGTCAGACAGCACTTTGTCAATTGCTGATGTTGTTGATATTGTTGGTTTGGGATGTTTGGTTCTGGGTCTTCTGAGTTTTAATGCCTCAGAAGGGTCATCTTCTGGTTCAGTTTCATCTATTGTTGGGATGGGGATTGAGATTCTATGAGAGGTTGAAGGTGGAATAGATGCTGGAATAGTAGAAGAATTTAAAACAGAAGCAGCAGATAAATTATCTCTTTTCTTGGGTGTCTGCTGGGATGATCCTTCTGATGGTGCCTTCCTTTTCTTCGTCTTCTTCAGAGTCACTTCTGGTTGAGGTTGGTGCAGATCTTTGATCTTCAGATTGGGATCTGTACCATCAGCTTTGCACGCGTCCATATATCTGAGAACTACCACTGGCTTGGATTCTATCTGAGAGAATAAAGGAAAGTCACTCAGTGGAACTCTTCTGCTGGTGATATCAGCAACAGGAGTAGCGCTGGGTTCCTTTTTGATATTCTCTATCAACTTCATTTTCTTCAAGTTCTTCGCGTTCAGAGGCTTCCCAACCGTTGGTTCAATGGTGCTTAACTCTTGAGCTTCTATCAGATGCTCTATCAGTCTATTCTCTGTCAGAATATCTGATATCAACCTTCCAAAGGGTATCCAATCCCGCTTTGTTCTTTCTTCTTCCCTGGTTTCCTTCAGGCTTGTTCTGAGGTGGTTGATCAGAAGATGAGCCAAGTTGATTTTTACCTTCTGATTGATAAAGTAGATCAGAAACTGCTGATCCACATTTATGTAATCAGGGGAACTAGTTGGCTTCCTATGGTTGAAGCACCCCAGAATTATCTTCGCCCAAACTTTGTGATGATCCTTCAGATCTTTGATCTTGCTGCTGGGCACCCCATGGGTGAAAATCCTTTCAGCTATGACGCCCACGTCAGCACATCTCTCAGCCATATCAATACAGCGGACGCCTCCGCCACTGTAACCGATTAACCTTGCTATGTGATCCTCAGTGATCACAATCTTCTTCCCCATAATGTAGGAGGTGACTTGATGCGTTGAAGCCGTCGCATGAATCCAGAACTCCTTCACTAACATAGGGAATGTTGGTCCAACCAATATGTCAAAATACCTTTCCCATTTCTGTGCCCTAACTTCTTCTGTTAGGTCAAAACCGTTTTCCTTCAAACTTCCAAAATCAATGATCAATTCAGATAACACTTCAAGATTCTTCACAGGAGTGAGGAGTGTTCTGAATGGCACTTGATACTGTTCAGATGATGCTTTCTTCTAAGAACCTGCAGAAGCACTGCTGGAGGTTGCCATGTTCACACTAAAAGATTTTGAGACGAAAAGCTGAGAAAAAGTTTGAGAGAGATGAACACAGAAAAATGCAGAGAATGCTTGAGAAAAGTGAGAAACTGTAAAAGATGAAAATGAGAGGTTAACATGTTTAAATAGGGTTCAGAATATTTTGAAAAAGTAAACGTTTTTAAGAAAGAGAAATAAAATCATGATTACGTTTTAAAAACATGATTACTTTCATTTAATGCTTGCTGATTTTGGGGGATTTGAGAAAGATACTTAAAAACGGTTACCAGACATGTGTCTCAATGCACCCAATCAGCGTTTTGCCTTCTCAGAAGCGTGCACGCGTTCTGCTTCAGAGATTTGCTGATGATTGGATGACACTTGTTTGATGTAGTGATCAGCACGTCTGTCTTTGAGCTTAGACTCTCAGATCTTTAGACTTGCATCTGATACAATCTGCATGTTCCATCTTTTCTCAAAAATCTGGAAGTCTTCAAGCTGACTTTTCATCCAGAGCATTTGTGTGCTACATCCTGCTGCTGCTATGTACTCAGCTTCTGATGTTGATAGCACAATTGTTGATTGCCTTTTGCTGGACCAAGAGATCAGATTTTCTCCCAAAAACTGGCAGCTTCCAGAAGTACTTTTACGCTCCACTCTGTCTCCAGCAAAGTCAGCATCGCAGTAGCCTACTAAACTGTAACCACTAGATTTTTTATAAAACAAACCCAGATTAGTAGTACCTTTCAGATACTTGAAAATTCGCTTAACAGCTATTAAGTGAGATTCTCTAGGATCTGATTGGAATCTAGCACAAATACAAACGCTGAATAATATATCAGGTCTTGAAGCAGTCAGATAAAGGAGAGAACCAATCATACCTCTATAGACTTTCTGTTTTACATTTTTGCTTACCTCTTCTCTTTCCAGAATGCACGTGGGATGCATTGGAATCTTTGATGGCTTACATTCTGAGAGGTCAAATTTCTTCAGAAGATCTCTGATGTATTTGCTCTGATGAATGTAAGTTCCCTCTGGAGTTTGATTGATCTGAATTCCTAGAAAGAATTTCAGTTCCCCCATGAGGCTCATCTCAAATTCTGCCTGCGTACACTTAGCAAATTTTCTTCCAAGAGAAGGATTAGTAGAACCAAAAATAATATCATCAACATAAATTTTACAAACTAAGATGTCATTCTTAACTGATTTACAGAATAAGGTAGTGTCCACCTTCCCTCTGGTGAATTCATTTTCTAACAGAAAGTTACTTAGCCTTTCATACCAAGCTCTGGGAGCTTGTTTCAGACCATATAGTGACTTCTTTAGTTTGAAAACATGTTCTGGATGTTTTGTATTTTCAAACCCAGGGGGGTGGTGCACATAAACCTCTTCTTCTATATAGCCATTTAAGAATGCACTTTTGACATCCATCTGATACAGAGTGATGCCTCTATTAACAGCAAATGAAATTAAAAGTCTGATAGATTCTAACCTGGCGACTGGGGCAAAGGTTTCTGTATAGTTTATCCCCTCTTGCTGACTATAACCTTGTGCAACCAGTCGTGCCTTGTTTCTGATGACTTCACCTTGTTCATTTAGCTTGTTTCTGAACACCCATCTTGTTCCAATGACGTTGAATCCTTTTGGTCTGGGAACAAGATCCCATACGTCATTTCTGGTGAATTGATTCAGCTCTTCTTGCATTGCCAGAATCCAGTCATTATCCAGGAGTGCTTCATCAATAGAAGAAGGTTCAATCAGAGACACAAGTCCCATAAGAGTTTCTTCAGAGTTTCTGAAGCTTGCTCTTGTTCTGATTGGATCTTCCTTTCTTCCTAAGATAGTCTCTTCTGGGTGATCCAAGCTGCTTCTGGGTAATCTCTTCCGAGGTTGATCAGCAGCTGTTGTAGGATTGCTAGCAGTGCTCCTTTCAGACGTTGAAGGAGTGTCTGTGTTGAGAGCTTCTGATGACTTGTCTTCAGAACCTGTAAATTCAATTTCCATACCTGCAAAAACTTCATTCTGCTTTGACTTTTCAGAGTCAAGCTTGTCATCAAAACGAACACTGATTGATTCTTCCACAATCTGTGTTTCTGTATTGTATACTTTGTACCCTCTTGAGCGTTCAGAGTATCCTAACATAATACACTTATGTGCTTTAGAGTCAAACTTGTTCAAATAATTCTTTGTATTTAACATAAAACAAGTACATCCAAATGGATGAAAATATGAAATGTTGGGCTTTCTGTTCTTCCACAATTCACATGGAGTCTTTTCCAGAATAGGTCTTATTGAGATTCTATTCTGAATGTAGCACGCTGTGTTTATTGCCTCTACCCAGAAGATCTTAGCAATGTTTGTCTCATTGATCATGGTTCTGGCCATTTCTTGCAATGTTCTGTTCTTTCATTCTACAACTCCATTTTGTTGGGGAGTTCTAGGACAAGAGAAATCATGCAGAATGCCTCTGTCATTAAAGAATGACTCAAAATCTTTGTTTTCAAATTCTCCACCATGATCACTTCTGACTTTGACGATTCTAAGATCCTTTTCATTCTGAACTTGGTTACAGAAGGTAACAAACACAGAGTGTGACTCGTCCTTGTGTCTTAAGAACTTTACCCATGTCCATCTGCTATAGTCATCTACGATTACTAACCCATACTTCTTGCCACTGACTGAAGCAGTTTTAACTGGTCCAAATAAGTCAATGTGCAGAAGTTCTAATGGCTTAGAGGTAGAAACAACATTTTTAGATTTAAAAGAAGGTTTTGCAAACTTGCCTTTCTGACATGCTTCACACAGAGCATCTGAATTGAACTTCAAATTAGGAAGTCCTCTGACCAGATTGAGTTTGTTAATCTGAGATATTCTTCTCATACTAACATGCCCCAATCTTCTGTGCCAGATCCACTGCTCGTTGTTAACAGACAGAAGGCACTTTACATTCTGACTTTTTAGTTCAGAAAGTTTGATTTTGTAAATGTTGTTTTTCCTCTTACCATTAAATAGGATAGTCCCATCTTTTTGACTAACAACTTTACATGATTTTTGATTAAAGATTATATCATAACCGTTATCACTTAATTGACTTATGGATAACAGATTATGCATTAATCCATCTACTAGCAGAACATTATTAATAGAGGGAAGATTTCCATTACCTACAATTCCAGAGCCAATTATCTTTCCCCTCTGATTGCCTCCAAAGCCAACGTGGCCTCCAGGCTTAAGTTCCAGGCTTTGGAACATATGCCTTCTTCCCGTCATGTGTCGCGAGCAGCCAGAGTCCAGGTACCATGACTGGTGTTTCTGACTTGCTGCTTAAGATATCTGCAACATGTATTATTTTATCCTTAGGTACCCAGATTTTCTTGGGTCCTGATTTGTTAGTTTTACTAAAACTCTGGTTGAATTTTGGTTTCACAGAGTGCTTACTGCTAGTGTATTTAATATCATGTGTGTGACCATACACAAAATGTGAATTCAGAGGAGTGTGTTTAATGGTTAAGTCCATGACATTCTTTGGTGTAGGAACCTTACCTTGGTATCCTATTCCTTTCCTGCCGTTTCTGCTAACTCCATAGATCATTGAAGCCATTTTGCTTCTATCTATGCTTTTAGCAAGGAACTTCTGGAAACTGTGATCATACTCCTTGATGATCTCATCAGCGTTGCTGGGAGTTTCAGAAATTGGTTCCTTCTGAGAGTTTTGTAAAGTGTTTTCTAATTTTGAAATCTTATTTCTCAGCTCAGAATTCTCCAATTTGAGACTCTCAGTCTTATTAGAGTCAGATTCAAGATTCCTTTTCAGGTCTCTGAATTTAACTCTAATTTGCTGATACTTTTCCAGAATCTCATTAAGGCTTTCAGCAAGTTCAGCCTTGGTAAAATTAACAACAAAGTTAGGAAATACCTCTTCTGTGTCTGATTTAGAGTCTGATTCAGAAGCTTCACTATCTTCTGAAATATTAGCCATGAGAGCTATGTTGGCTCTCTCATCATCTGATTCTGAGTCAGCTTCAGACGAGTCAGAGTCATCCCATGTAGCCATGAGACTTTTCTTCTTCTCTCTTCCAAACTTCTTTTTGGGCTTTTCCCTCTGAAGCTTTGGGCAGTTACTCTTGTAGTGTCCCTGCTCATTGCACTCATAGCAGATGATGTCCTTGGTGTTTGGCTTTTTGCTACTTAAGGAGCCTTCAGATCTTCTGTATCCAGAGGAAGAATTTGTCCTTCTGTATCTGGAAGAGGACTCGTTCTGATCAGATCTTCTGGGATTCCTGAACTTCCTTTGCCTTTGCTTCCACAGTTGATTTACTCTTCTAGAGAGGAGGGAGAGTTCGTCTTCTTATGATGAGGATCCATCAGATGTTTCTTCAACTGCCTGCAAAACTTTAGACTCAGATTTTTTGTTAGATTTCAATGCTAAAGGCTTACCTTGCTTCTGAGGCTCGTCAGCTTCTAGCTCTATCTCATGACTTCTGAGGGAGCTGATAAGTTCCTCCAGAGTGATTTTGTTGAGATCTTTTGCTAGCTTCAGAGCTGTAACCATTGGTCTCCACTGCTTGGGTAAACTTCTGATGATTTTCTTGACATGGTCAGAAGTAGCGTAGCCTTTGTCCAGAACCTTGAGACCAGCTACCAGAATCTGGAATCTTGAGAACATTGTTTCAATGGATTCAGATTCTTCCATTTTGAACGCCTCATACTTCTGAATGAGCGCCAGAGCTTTAGTTTCTTTGACCTGAACGTTGCCCTCATGCGTCATTCTGAGTGAGTCAAAGATGTTCTTTTCTGTGTCTCTGTTGGAGATCTTTTCATATTCAGTATAGGAGATGGCGCCGAGGAGGATGGTTCTGGCCTTGTGGTGATTCTTGAAGTCACGCTTTTGTTGGTCAGACATTGTTTTTCTATCAATTTTCTGACCGCTTGCATTCACAGGGTGCGTGTATCCATCTGTCACCATATCCCACAGATCAGCATCATGTGCCAGAAAGAAGCTTTCAATTCTGTCTTTCCAGTAATCAAAGTTTTCTCCATCAAAGACTGGAGGTTTGCCGCTGAATCTGTCTCTGTCCTCATGGTTGTCATTGCTGGTGTGAGAATAGTTTCCTGCCATAGTGTTTTTCTGACGCTGGATCTTGTACTGACACGGTTAAGTGTTTTAGCTCAGAACCAGGCGCTCTGATACCAATTGAAGTGGTGAAAAACACAAGAAGGGGGGGTTCAATTGTAAAACTGAAAATCAATGCAATGAACAAGATATTTTTATCCTGGTTCGTTTGATCTCAAACTACTCTAGTCCATCCGTCAAGGTGATTTCGCCTCTCTCCAACGAGGTCTTAATCCACTATATTCAACTGAATATACAAACTGCTTTAACAACTGCTAAAGCCTTCTTGATGCAAACCACAACCCGGTTTGTCAAGGAAACACTTTCTCACAAAGAGGATAAATCTAGGTGTGAATGTTTTCTACAAAACTGTATCACAACTGTGATGTATACACAACTTAAGCTTATGAAACTAGATTGCTAAACAATGATTGAATAAGGGAATGTGTAGTGTTCAACAAACTGAGAGAAGGAAGATTATGATCAACTTTTAGGCGTGTAAATTGTTGGAGAGCATTAGCCAATTCAATCTTCATAGTCTTGTTTATATAGCACTGAGATGTTGAACGTTGGAGCAATATTCTTGATTCAATGCTAATAACAAACTTTCCTTATCGAGCAGATCTTGTCTGGAATGAGGCCGTTGGTAATAATTTGCTTTCAATGCACAGTACCATAGCTTACTTAATGCATGTTCTGGCTTGGCTCATTCTGACTCTGCTTAACTGCTGATGAACTGTTGTTTTCTTTATCAGAGTGTTGAGCGCAGTTCTGTTCATCAAGCTTCAGCATACTCGTGAGTTGATCTTCTGATTCTGGTATTCTGATATATCAACTTCTGATGCTGATGTCAAGAACCAAATTTCTGATGCTGATTAGGTGTGATCTTGCTTATACCTATCAGAGTATCTGCAAATCAGAACGTAATAATTTAGGCAGCAAATAGTTCATACATGAATCATATAAATAATATATCTTTTCATATTGTTATCATCAAAACTTAAACATAGGGTAGCAGATTCAAACTTTGTTCTAACAGGTAGGTTGAAAGAAGGAACCTGTGTAGGGTTGCCTGGTGATGAGTCCGTGTAAAACTGCATCTTGGGTGAGAAGGAACCGGTGTAGGGTTGCCTGATGATGAGTCTGTGTAAAACTGCATCTTGGAAGAGAAGGAACCAGTGTAGGGTTGCTTCATGATGGTCAAGTAGATAGTTGTCTTGTCTGGTTTCAGGTATTAATCTACAATCCGTCGTCCACAAATTTTTCCTGGCTTGTTACAGGTATTGATCTGGAACTTAAGAGAGGTGGGTCAAGGAGATAGTTGTCCTGGCTGGTTTCAGGTATTAATCTCTGACTTGAGAAAGAAAGATAGTCTTCCTGGCCTGTTACAGGTGTTGATCTTCAATCTCATCATGTAGATAACTTTCCTGGCTAGTTACAGGCATAGATCTACAATCAGTCGTCCACAGATATTTCCTGGCTAGTTACAGGTGTTGATCTGGAACTTAAGAAAAGTTTGGTCGAGATAGCTTTCCTGGCTGGTTTCAGGTATTAATCTCTGACCTGAGAAAGAAAGATAGTCTTCCTGGCTTGTTACAGGTATTGATCTTCAATCTCTTCATGTAGATAACTTTCCTGTCTGGTTTCAGGTATAGATCTACAATCAGTTCAATGTAGATAACTTTCCTGTCTGGTTTCAGGTATAGATCTACAATCATTTCATATAGGTGGCTTTCCTGTCTGGTTTCAGGTGTTAACCTATAATCAGTCGTCCACAGATATTTCCTGGCTAGTTACAGGTGTTGATCTGGAACTTAAGAGAGGTTTTTTTTGATAATGATGTGATGAAGGAATCTGAGACGATTGCTACTCCAAATAGATGATGAAGGAATCAGGGACGATTACTACCTCAGCAGGATGATGAAGGAATCTAGGACGCCTTCTACCTCGGCAGGATGATGAAGGAATCTTGGACGACTACTACCTCAGCAGGATGATGAAGGAATCTTGGACGATTACTACCTCAGCGGGATGATGAAGGAATCTTGGACGATTACTACCTCAGCGGGATGATGAAGGAATCTTGACGGCTTCTACCTCAACGGGATGATGAAGGAATCTTGATGACTTCTACCTCAACGGGATGATGAAGGAATCTTGGATGACTTCTACCTCAACAGGATGATGAAGGAATCTTGGATGATTACTACCTCAACAGGATGATGAAGGAATCTTAGACGATTACTACTCCAAAAGGTAATGACTTTTATCTGTTGATCGTTCTTTCCTGAAAAGGTAAAGAGTTAGTTGTGTGCAATGTCATGATGCATCCATTGTGTAATGATGTTCTCAAAGTAAATGAGATTTATGATATGATGCGTTTGTGCATGTATCATGATGTATGAAAATGTGATGTTTTAGCTGGGAAAATAAATCCCGGATAGCTGCTGGAGCATGATGTTGAATTCTTCGTTTCCGCTGGGGATGATGAACAAAGCTGATTGCACGAATAAACCGGTAGGAGAAGATGACTCCGTTGGGGAATAAACATGGCGAAGAGATTACTCTGCGGGGAATTACTCTGTGGAAAGAGATGCTTCGCTGAGATTTTAACGATAACTCCGCTGGGGATTCCGTTGATAAGCTCTATTGGGGATTTTGATGATGAACTCCGCTGGGGGATAGAAAGAACCTTGCTGGGGATGATCTTTCAGCTGCAACTTGCTGAGGATAACCCAGTTAGACTCTTGTGGGGATAACCTTCGTACTCTGCAGGGGACAAGCTTCCAGAATCTACTGGGGAGAAGATTCAACTCTGGTGGGGAAGCTTTTTTAGACAGCGTTTGGGAAATGGCTCCACTGGGGTATCTTGTATTCCGCCGGGGAACAAACTTATATTTCTGTTGAGGGATATTAAGAACGCCGGGGATGCTTGCTGAGGAATATCTGTATACTCTGCTAGGGAATATTAAGATCTACTGGGAATACCCAACTTTTCTAGGACTGATGGTAGACCAACTCTGCTTGGGGGGAGAGTATTGCTGACTTGCTGGGGATACTGTGCCTTTTTAGGGTTGATGGGAGGCCAACTCTGCTTGGGGAGAGTATTGCTGAATCTTGTCTTACTCTGCAGGGAGTGAAGGTATCTTGGTCATATTCTTCAGCTGAACCTACCCTGGTACCTGGTGGACAGAGCGATTGTATAGTTCGGACAATTCTTATTGCCCCAGTTTCTGCGGGAGAAGAAGGCCTATGACATGTTTGATAACTGCCGATTGACACATCTTCTTCTGGTAGGCAAGTGACGAAATGACGGGACATAGTCGTATGCTTTGATCCCTAATTTTTGCCTGGACCGCCCTTTCGGGTTTTCAGTCCACCGGGATACCCTTTTTTGCCCAAGCCGCCTTTTCAGGTTTTCGACTTGCCGGGTGTACATATTTTTTCATTTTCATCCCTTATTTTTTCCCGAACCCTTTTGGTTCGCCGGGAAGCCCTTATTTTTTCCTAGGCCAGTCAACCTAGCGGGTCTTTGATTATGCGTAGTACTTTTTTGACTATGTCCACGTTCTCAGAGTGCAGGGAGTTGTCACTGTCAGTAGTGTCGTGTTGCCATGCTACCAGAAGATCTTCGTTTGATCCTGCAAGATTCGTTGTTGGAATTCATGTCCAATGCCCCAATTGATTCAGATGAAGATCTGCCCCTAGCTATTTGGCATCTTAAGGGATTCCTTGAATCTTGACTTGACTGCCCCAGATGATGGACAATGCTCATGTCGTGCCCCTTGATTGGAAGTGTTTTTTCACTTGAGATTTTTGTTCACTAGATATTCGTCGTGCGAATTTCTCTGTTGTTTGAACAAATAGTCATATGCAAACAATGTTATTTTAAGAATGCAAAGCTTATGTCTGTTTTGAAGTTCTTTGAAAATGCAGTATTCAATAAAACAAGTGAATTTTTTGTGAAATGTGATGTCAACTCAGGATTTACAGCAAGCCCTACAGGAGTCAGGATACCTTTTGTAACAGTATGCTTTCGAACTAACCCATGCTTCAGCTAGGACTTTTAAGGGTTATAACGTGGCCTGGTTCACGGTTCGAGAAACAAAGGACAAAGGCTCAAATTTTATTTGTACCCACCCGCTCTTCGTGATGTTCTTCGATCCTAAACTCATCTAATCGTGCATTAGATCTTGTTTGAGTCTTTGCTCTGATATTCTGGTGATGGTTCGAATACTGACAGTTTATTTTGAATAGGCAGTCATTTCTTTTTTTTTTGTTGAGGGCTTGCAGGACCTCTTTCTTTTTTGATTTTATTATCCCTGTCTTTTGCCTGAACTGTTTCTTTTGTAATTACAGTCAGCGGGATGCCCCAGTTTTGTAAGTCTCCTTCATAGGTTTTGACTTAGTGGGCTTTTATTTCTGAGAGATAATGACTGCCTGTCCTTACGATTATACGGAACCATCACCGTCTTTTGTCTCGGAAGGACTTCTTCGATGCCATTCAGTGTACACCTGGATCAAATGAGAAAACTACCCTGCCCCAGGTTATAATTAAGGGTTTTAACTTTTTGTGAAAAGAAAAGAAAACTCCAACTTCTTTGGCTCAAAGGGGTTGACTAGGGATTATCTTCCTTATAACTCCACTGTTTAGGATTTGAAACAATGCCTGTACATCGTCAACAGGGTCTGTTCAAAAGCATACTGTAAAGATCGTGGTATTGTTTTCGTCATCCTCCCTCAGAAGGCTTAGAATTTTTTAATCGAGAGTTTGACCATCACAAAAAGGAAATATGAAGCGATTTTAAGCATAGTGAAAACAATTAATTCAAAACAGACATGTGTAATGCATTAATGAAATAAAAGAGTTTGACATGATAATTGTTTGAATAACAAAAATATTACAACTTGAAAATTCAAATGAACAAAAGACATTCTCAATGATTTCGTGTAGGATCAGTGATCAAACTTGATCTCCTTGGCATCAATCAAGTCTTGGATCTTGTTCTTCAAACTCCAACAGTCATCGGTGTCATGTCCAGGACTGTCACAATGGTAGGCACATCTCACACTCGGGTTATACTTGGAAGAGGAAGTATCAGGATTTTGAGGAGGATCCTTTAGTGTGATCAGTTTCCCCTTCAGCAATTGTTGTAACGCTTGAGACAAAGGCATGTTGATGTCAGTATACTGCCTTTCTTGATATCTCACCCTACGCCTATTGCCCTGTCTTTGTTGAACACGCGTGGGATCGGAGATCTGGGTTGCCCCTACATGTGGATTACGACAACTCTTTTTACCATACACAACATTGGACTCTTTTTTTCCATTATGGGGCTTTTTCTGAGTATCAGAAGGTGTTTCTTCTTGAATCTTCCCACTTTTGATGCCAGCTTCGACCCTTTCGCCGGTCAGTATTATCTCGGTGAACCCGGATGAAGAGCTTCAGATCAGGTGCTTGAAATAAGAACCAGACAAAGTCCCAAGAAACATGTCCACCAACTCCCTATCAGACAGAGGGGGTTGGACTCTTCGGGCAAGATCTCTCCACTTCTAAGCGTAGTCCTTAAAGCCTTCGCCTGTACCCATAGACAACCCCTGAAGCTGAGTGCGCGTGGGAGCAAGGTCGGCATTATACTGGTATTGCTTGTAAAAGGAATCAGCAAGGTCCTCCCAGTTGCGGATATTGGCTCCTTCCAATTGACAGAACCATTCAAGTTGAGTCCCTGATAGACTATCTTGAAAGAAATGAACCCAGAGATCTCCATCAGCAGTATAGGGTTGGATCTTCCTCACATATGACCGGAGGTGGAGTTTTGGACAGGAAGCTCCATCATATTTGGAAAAGGCAGGTGCCTTGAATTTATGGGGAATCACCACCCCAGAGGATAGACCTAGATCTCCGAAGTCCAGACCGGGGACCTTCTGTATTTCCATGGCGCTCAAACGGTCTTCCAGCTGTTTGTACTTATCCTTAGCAGGAGGATACTATTCCTCATCATAATCCGTCTCGTTGTCGGAGACCACGGGACTAGGAACCCTTCTCTCTTGTGGGCTGTCTTTCCCTACAGATGAGGTAGTCTGCTCAACCTCATTCTGCAGTGCATTCCCAAATATGCGTCCAGTGTTGAACAAGACAGTCCTCTTCTTCTTCTTCTTCCTCTCTTTCAGAATCAGAGTCTGCAACTCCTGTTGACCCTGGGCTAGGCTCATAACCAACTCTTGGAACTGGGCATTCTGGGCCTGGAGGGCCTTGATAGCTTGTTCAGTGGAAGGTTCAGTAGACATGATGATTGCTGAAATAAACAACGAAGAAGATAAGTGACCTGTAAAAAGGGTACCTGTAATGCAATGATATGTATGATATATGTATGCAATGTTTTCAAGAATCTCGCGGGGTAAACAAGAAAATTGTTAGAATTTGAATTTTGTAGCTTGACTGAAGGAACTTCATGTTGCTGAGAGTCCTTCTTCAAGGGTCAAGGCTCACCATATCGAGTGGGTCATAGCCCCTGACTCAAGTTATCATATTTTGATCTCCAACAACCTTGGCTAGAGGAAAATAAATCCCCTTTTCCCCTTGCTAGACAGTTGGTTCATCATGACCTGCATCACAAACCCTTGAGATCCTTGAAATGGGTTAGTCCTTATGCAGGATGTATGCAATGTTATGATGTTATGATGTTATGTACATGGATGCAAAAGTAAGCAAGTGGATATACAGACAGTCATATTCACACAAAACAAACAAGTCCTTAGGCTTAGGCATGCATGGGGTTCGTAGGTAAGTACCCTTTTGAAGTTAGTTGGCTCAAAACCTGTCCTATAAATAGTAACCGGGTTCTAAGGAGCTCAATATCATTGGATTGTTTTCTATGTTCATTGTTTTGATTTAGCCACTTAACTGGCGACCAAAATATTCCAAGAAAATAACCCTCAATGAGCGTAGTATCGAGTATCTACCAACTTCGGACTGCACCAAAGTCGGTCATCTCACTACCCCTAAAAAGGCCAAGATGGTCAAGTAAGGTGCTAAGGTCAGTTGGTGCTTAATGACTCCTCAGAAGACCCATATTCTCCTCGTTCCAACACAAGGGATATCGGTACAGACCAAGGTGTCACACCAACGTAGCTACTGCTTCACCCGTGTCGGTCTACGCCGGACAGGTCCCTCATAGTTTATTGCTACTTACCTAAAGGGTATTCCCCCGATCCGGGTTAGGATCTATGAAACTCCGATACAAGCCCACAATATTAAAGCATACAAGGCATACAATTGAAAACATAGAATGATCTAATCCTAAGGTACACCTCACTTATTTATCCCCAGCAGAGTCGCCAGTTCTGTGATCGGTGGAAATAGAACTGACTGTTTTTAATGCTGGTTTGCGAAATGTCGCGGTAAGCAAGAGTCGCCACCGTCTTTTATTTTCTCCAACAAGGAAAGGACAAAAGCACATCAAAATTCCTTTTCGAGATGTTTCTCGGTTCGGGAGGTAGATTATAGAAATGGAAGGTGTTAGCACCCTTTCTATCCGTGGTTATCCACGGGCTCTTAGGTACTTGCTCACTACGTTTTCAAAAATGTTTTGCTTTTCTTGTGTTTGTGGGTTTTGAAAAAGTTTGTTTTGAAAACTTCGCTTTAACTCTTGTATCTGTCCTCAAGAGTGTATGAAGTGTTGTTTGAAAACTTTTGTCAGAAAAGTGTAGGTGCGAAAAGTATTTTTGTTTTGAAAGAGCAAGTACCTGAGAACCTCTACCTACTCAAAAGAAATTAAGCTGTGTAAATGTCCTTTAGACAGTACTATCCCACTATTGAGAAGTAGGTAGCACCGTCATTGGAGTTTTAGGGTCAATTCGATTAATGGGACATGTGGTCACCAAAGCAATAGTAGGACGCCTTAGCGGTAACCCTAATGTCCTAGATCCTTTTTTATCTGAGGCAACCGTTTCGAGGCAACTTGGATCTATAGACAGGAGGGCGACCTCTAAAACACCCTATACTCAATGACCACGTCGAGGCAACCAAGTGAGGCGTACCCTAGGAGTGGCATGTGCGAGTGTGTCAGGTTTCATGTTAAGTTATCTTTGTACATGTTATGGTGAGCTACGGGTTGATTTTAATTTCAGAGAAGTCTTGTCATGCATAGCCTAGTTAACATACATCTAGCAGTTAATAGTTGCGGAAAATAAATCTACGCTATTACAAGGCGTCGGGTCTTTACATCGCCAAAAGCAAACCCTTGAAAAATAAATTGCGGGAAAATAAATAAAAGCGATAAAAAATCCTAATTAAAGCTATTACATCCTCGGAACAATTACATAATATGGATCAAAAATATGAATCAAAAAGAATATGCGCGAGAAAAATTGAATCGGAGAAGTTCTTAGGGTATTAACCCTTTTTGAGAAAGAAAGAAGTTTTTGTTATTTTGCATTTAATTAAATTAAACCTAAAACTAATAAATTAATTAAAAGAAATATTTTTGGTTTTTAGTGTCTCAAGGAAAATAAAATAAAATAAATGATTAAAATTGTCAAGAACCCTAATTTCTACATTGATTTTAAATTATTGAAAAAAAGTTAAAATTAACCTAATTAACTTAATTAATTTATGTTAGTATTTATTTACAAAAATAACTAATTAAATTTAATAAATAAAAATATTATTATTTTTTATGTTTTCTGGATTTATTATGAAGAAATTAATTGGGTTAATTAAATAATAATAATAATAATTAATGGTAAAATAATTAAATGAAAAAAATATAAAAGAATAATAAAAGAAGAATAAACCAGGGGGTGCTGGCCCAATTAGGAGGTATGTGTGGAATTTTGATGGCCCATTTGCTGCAGCCTGTTTGACTTTCTGAGATCCTCCATGGCGCGTGTTGACTGGGAGTATGATGGTCTTCCACCCAGGACCATTAGATTTATGCCTGAAGCCACATGGCGCATGGATATTTGAAGTACATGGTAGACCACCTCCTGAAACCTACATGTAATCATATGAAGAAAAAAGATAATAAATATTTTGGGGGACCTGGGATTCGAACCCAGGTCCCAGTGTTCATATGCACACGTATCAACCACTACACCACTTGCACGCTTTTGATATTATAATAACAAGCAATTATTATATTAAGAAATCAATCCATATGTTGTAACACAAAAAACACGCGCGTGTTTTCAAACTACCCAATGGTGTATCAACACATCATCGTCTTCCTCATTGTACCTGCAAAAAGAACATTAGATAGCGGGGGTTTTTAACCCCCACAATATGCTACGAGGAAAAATAGTGATTAGCACTATGGTTTATATAAATATTTCGCGAAAGGTTCTTTGAGTTCGTCTTGTTCTAACGATTCCAACCATGGGTCTCACAAGTCTTAATTTTTCCTGGATTGCAAAGCCCCAATTTCAAAGCTTAAGAACCCTAGAAATCGTCCATGGCATCTTTCAATTCAGGACATTATAATTCAATTAATTTATACCATTAGCTTCGTATGATTCCTAACAATGCAAAACAACCAAGAAAATATGTTAAATGCGCATGAAATAGACAATACGATTCTGGAAAAAAATGGCAAACCTTGATTCTGTTTTCAATGATTTCTTGAGCTTTAAGGTCTGAATTTGATTGCAAAACCTTCCTGGGATCTCCTGCAATGTATTGGAATCAATAAAAACTCTTAAATCGCCCTAGAATACAAAAACCAGTTTCAACTTTTCTTGGAATTTTTCAATATGCTATGGCTTTCTTTCTGCAGCTTTTTCCACGTGTATTGATCAGGGTTTGCTTGCATCAATATAGAGGAATTGAATTAGGTCAAAAACTTGGCAAAAATCCATGTGCAATGGTTATTGAATCTTTGATTGGAAATCAAATCTTTTTGATTTTTCATGATTGGAAAATGTTGCCAATTTTGGAGATTTTGTATCTTTGACTTTGAGCACGAAATTGCTAGCATATCTTGACCATATTTGCGTCACAAATTGATTGAAAAAATCAAATCTTGTATTTTCCTACAATTTAAATTAATTAAATGAACTAATATTAATTAAAAATCCAATTAATCAATAAAAATAAGAAAATAAATTCAATTAAGCTTTATGGGTCGTGCATAGGCCATGGATGAAGTTTCAAGAAGAGATTTGAGGCCCATTAGCAAAAATAAGGTGTTTTTAGCAAAGTTGACTTTTGCAAATTCATAAAAATTTCCCAACTTCTCCAATGCATATCTTGCTCAATTTTGATCATATGACCATGTTCTTGGACATTTTGGAAAGGTCTTGAAGTCCTCTAACCAATGCCTTTTGTCCCATGTCATTTGGATTTACCAATCTCAAGTTATGGCCTTTGACTCAAAGTGCATTTTTGTTGACTTTTGAATTTGACCTATAATGTAGAAATTGATAACTTCTTGTGAGAGCATTTCTTGTACTTGGAGTGTGAAGATGGATTGTAGGAGATGTCATCCTCTTCAAAATGAGCATTGGATGGGATTTTTCAGACAAACCATGAAAAAGTTATGCCCTGGTCAAGATACAGTTGACTTTTCAGCTGTCCAAAAATAGTAACTTTTTGCATCTTGATGATTTTTGAGTTATTCTTGTGGAATCATGATCAAGACTTGATCAAATGATGATTGTGACCTCAAAATGAGATGTTGACCAAAAATTCTGACTTTTGACTGTAAAATGACCATTTTGCCCCTGCAGTTGACTATAGATCAAATGGAGCTTTTGACTGTGCAAATTGGCACTGTGAGCCTTGAAACTTTGCATGTAGGTGCTTGAGGATGTATATGGGCCTATGAGACTTGATTGAACCATTGATAACCTCAAATTCCTTGAGAGAACCAAAACCCTAATTTCAGCTGCCTTAGGAAGTAGTTTGACTGTACACCTCTTGAGCCATCTTGAACAATTTGGAAATCAATCTTGAGGAATATGGGAGGGCAAATTTTGGGGTACAAAAACTGCTACCTGTGAGCCAATCTTCAAGCTTCCGAAGAAAGATCAAGTAGTAAAGTGGAACGACGACTATCAAATAGCTTTTGATAAAATCAAGGAGTACTTACAAGAACCTCCGATTATGATGCCACCAATTGAAGGAAGACCTCTAATCATGTACCTCACAGTGCTAGAGAATTCAATGGGGTGTGCACTGGGGCAACATGATGAGTCTGGTCGAAAAGAGCATGCGATATACTACCTTAGCAAAAAATTTACCGACTGTGAAACAAGATATTCACTGCTCGAGAAAACTTGTTGCACTTTGGCATGGGTTGCTCGCCGACTAAGACAATATATATTGACTTATACTACTCTATTGATCTCTAAAATGGATCCCATCAAATACATATTTGAGAAGCCATCCCTCTCCGGAAGAATAAACTGATGGCAAATGGTCCTAACAAAATACGGAATTCAGTACACTACTCAAAAAGCAATCAAAGGAAGTGTACTGACAGATCATTTAACACATCAAGCTGTAGACGACTATCAGTCTATGAACTTCGAATTCCTGGATGAGAAAATTATGCTGATTATGGATTGTGAAGAGCCTGGACCGTATGAAGGACCTGATCTAGGATCCCGATGGACTATAGTTTTCGACAGAGCCTCTAACGCACTTGGCAACGGAATCAGTGTTGTAATTATCTCTCTCTAGGGTTGTCATATGCCCTTCACTGCTAGACTTTTCTTTGATTGCACCAATAATATGGTTGAATATGAAGTGTGCGTCATGGGTATTATCATGTTATAAAAATAAATTCATCATTTAAAACAAATCGAAATTGCATCAACTCATGAGTTTATCGTTAATTCTCATTAAGATTTAACAAACCAAAATTCATGTTACAAATTGACATCAACAAAAGTATATCCAGATTAAATCTTCAATCAACCAATTCCACTTCTCTTAATCGTGGAAAAATCAAGAATCAAGTGATTTCAAAAATGTCCAACTCATGAAATTTCATCAAAATCAAATTATGGTTATAATCACAAAACAAATCAACTTCAAGAATCAAGTATGGACCATAAACTCAAAAATTCAATTTGTGAAGTATCAAAACTAATAAATTCAAGAATTATGATATTAGCATAATGTTCAGTTAAGCTCCAACAAGTCAAAAATTCAAAATCTCATCACAATTATCAAGTTGAATTTCAGAATTCTCACAATAATTCAACAAATGTTCAACCAACTCCAACTCTATTCATAATAAAAAATTCAATAATCAACTTCAAATGTACTATTCAATTTAACAACAACTCATGAATCAAGTATCTCAAATAAACTTCAAGAATTCAATTCATATAAAAATACAATCCAATTCAAAATTTCATCAATTATTTAAAATCACCTAATCAATTATTCAATTGCATCAATTAAGGATTCAAGAGTTTACCGAAAATTTGGATCGAAGAAGATGAAGATGCTATCGGAGGGAGAAGATGTAGATCGGAAAACATGAAGAGAGAGGAGGAGAAGTCGCGTTAAGCACGATGCTGTGGAGGGAATATGTCACTCGCGCGATGTTGACGGAGGGAACAGGAAACCGATTGGTTTCCGGCAGACTTTGAGGGAGGAAAGGCGATGCAAATGGAGGATCACCGGAGGAAGGGTGTGTCGCGGTAGTGAGGGAGGAAGGTGATGAAGATTGATGAGTTATTGAGTTTTTGTTGTTTGTGTTCTTGAGGGTTTGTGAGAAAATATTGAGAGAAGAGGATTTGATCTTTGAGAGAATAAAGAGAGAAGTTTGAGAGGTTTGTGAGTAATAAGAGTGAATTGTGTTTGAAATTTGAATTTCAAAATATATAGTCTTGGATCCAAAATTGAAATTTTCAATTGATACCATGCACAATGTTGTACCCCAAAATTTTCCCTCCCATTTCCTCAACATTTTCTCACCACAAGACCCTTGGAGCTCAAGATCCAGTTAGGGTTTGCCCTGCTCAAGACTCCTCCTTGCACTGTTGACCCAAATTAGGGTTTGAGTTTTCACAAAGATGTTTTGACCTAAAAGGCCCAAGATGACTTTCATGCTTCATGTTGGACTCACAAGTTTATCCATACCAAGTTTCAAGCCTTGATTCCAATCATTGCCCAGTCAATTGGACAGTTGACCTGGAAATCAGCTGTATTGGGGAAAAAGTCAATTGTGGTCAATTGACAGTCAAACCTCATAATTTTTGACCCACATCAACATTATGAACTCATATGAATCATTTGATCAAGTTTGGATCACAATTCCACAAGAAATGTGACCAGATCACCAAAAGGGCAAAATGGTCATTTTTAGGGTTTTGACTGCACAAAGGCAATTTTTGACTGTTTGACCTAGCCAATGGCAAACCAAGCTCACATATGGACTCAAGGACTCAATGGAATTGTCTTGACATGTTCAACAAATTCAAAAGATCCCAAATGCACAAGATTGACAGATGAATTTTCCAGTCAACTGAGCAAAATTTGACTGTATACTGAAAAGTCAAACTTTGACATTTTGGTCAAAATCAAGTGTCAAGATTCATTTTTCATCAATACATGTCAAATTATGAAACTTGTTCATCAAGAAATCAAAAATCACAAATTAGGGTTTGAAATGAAGAATTTTCATAACTTAGAATTTTTCTAAGTTATGAAAATCCCTAATTTTTTCCTAACTTTGTCCCACTTTCTCATCAAGATGAAAATGGATTCAAGCCAAACTCAAAACATGAAAGTTGTAGTCCATTGCAAAATCTACAACTTTGATTCACAAAGTTTCCTCAAAAGAAGCTTGTAGCTCAAGTTATGATTTTTGGAACAAGGGTGCAAAACATTCTTAACTTAGAAAAATTTTGACCTATTCTAGGCAGGATTTTTGCCTAACTTCATGGCCACTTTTCACATGCTTCCACTTGGAATTTCAATTTGCATTACAAAGATTGATTGTAGTACACATTCCAAGCTTTCCAAAATGTCCAAGAACTTCTCAAACACCCTTGTGGTTAGGGAGAATCGAATTTGTCAATATGGGCAAAAGTCACTTTGATTCATGGCCAAAGGCATGTTCATAATTTGTGCATTTTCAAACTCAGCATGTGCAAGCTACATTACAGGCCTCTAATCTCATTTACACTCAAAAATTAAATGCTAAACCATTGTGCCAAGATATTATTCTATACATTTGGTCATTGCATGAAGAATTAAGCCTTAATTAGAAAAAGCAAGTTATCCATTTTTGTAAAGTGGCACTTTATGTCAAGATTACAATCTATGAAGTACAATGCAGATATTTGAGGCACAAGTTCATGAGCCAATCCCACTAATCAAGACAAAAGGGTGCATCATGCTTGAGGGGCCTGTGGTAGCCTAGAAACCAAGTTGACAAACTTTACTTACATTAGAAGCAACTTTGAAAACACAACAACAACTCTCATTGATGTAAGAACTAGCCTAAGCAAACTTGTTGAACACATTCCATACTCCTCAAGTAACCTAAAACACGACCAAGCCATCCTCAAGACTCCCTCATTCATCAAAACACAGTTTTGTGGCAAAACATGGTATCTTCTGCATATTGACTTCTACAGTTCATATCCCTCGTGCGTTTTCATCCAAACCACCTCAAACACATTCAATAACATCCATACAAGCTATCCCCAACCTTAGATACAGACTGTAACAGCCATAGCATAGTTTTCCATTTTCATTTTTCTCTCTTGCAGGTTGACTTCCATGGAGTGATTCAACAAGATTCAAAGCACACCAAGCATTGGAGAAGCATCCCTGAACTTCAAGCAAGTTGTACAAGTCCTCACATTGCCTTGAAATTGCCTCCATTGTCATACACGATCCAAGCTGAACAGGTAAGTTCATGGACTTCTATCTCTCAATCTAGGAAGAGTTAGGTTTAGGTTTATGAATGAAAAATGCTCTACTCATGGCCCTGAAGCTACACATATAATTAATTTGCATTTATGTTATGTGTGCTGAGAGAATTTGGAACCTGAATATTAGAAAAAACTTAGGTCAGGAATTAGGGATGAAGAAATTCTCCTTCGTTTCTTAGAGTTAAGTTAAGTTATTTATATGTCTGGATTCGTCTCTTGATGCTCTACATTTTTGGTGTTATGAGTTTTGCTTGAAAGTCCAAGAATCAGGATGTTTGAATCAGCATGAAAAACGCGCGTTTTTGAGACAAACTGGCTGGAGGTTGAAGAAGATAGGCTTGGGCTGGGCCTGAGTTCTGTTTTCCTTTTTGCACCACTTTATTTCACACACACCCCCCTGGCCCATTGCATGATATATTTGTCATTTTTTATTTTTTCTTTTTGATTTGGATTCTATATTTTTATTTAAGCATGAAAAAACATTAAAAATATTTTTCTCACATTTTTTGCATTTTATTTGGTATTTATTTTGTTTCATTTAGTTTATATGTAAATAAATATATAATATACTTTTACTTAAAATACTTAAAATAATACAAATACATTTATTTTCTGATTTCATTTTATTTTATCTTCTGAAAACATTTTATAAAAAATATACTTTTTTTGTAAAATAATAAATATTTTTATTTTTGTACATATTTAATATATTTAGTAAATAATATAAATACTTATATATTTATTAGAATATTTAGGATAAAAATACAAAAAATAATACATTTTTATTTTTATTAATATTTAACTTAAAAAAATCACTTTTTTACAATATACTTCCTTTTTATTTATTTTTTGTACATAATTAATAAATATTGCATATAATAAATAATAATTACTTCTTACTTAGAAAATTAGGGTTTTTCCCTAAAATGTAAAAATACCCAAAAATTAATCCTTTTTATTTTTGTTTATTTGACACATAAAAAATACTTTTACATACATATAAAAATCATTTTTTGTATCTTGCATATTTATTGTATTTTATTTAATTATTGTGCAATTAAATAATTTGTATAATTCAATTTGGATGTAATAGTTTAGATTTAATTTTTCTTGCTAAATATCCCCATTTGAACATTTGTAGCCCCCATCCAATAATTGTGTTGTAATAATTTAGGACTTTAAATTTCACATTTAAAAGCTTTCTAAATATGCCATGATAGACTTAGGGTTTTTTGTATGCAAAAATTAACCAAACAAATAGCTTGACCTAATTCCAAGATAAAAGCATAAAAATGAACAACACTAATCACACTTGCACCCCTAGGGTTACCCCACTTATTGCCTTCAATAATGGGCCATGTTGCATGTTAGGTGTCTTTGGCAAAACAAAACAATATCAAATGATCATAGTCCCTCGATGACGCTTTCAAAAGTTGCCTAAACAAATGATCAAGTCCCTTAAAGGAAAGATTGCCCAAAGACACTTGGCACCATTGCAATCATGGTCTAAACGATGACCCGCGCCTGTCCCGTTCACATCCTAACACAAGATTGTCCACCAAATACAATGGTGGAACAAAATTGTTAAAAGGGTTAAAACATAGCAAAGATCTTTGAGTAAATTTAGGAGTAGACGACTCTTGGTTACTTGCCAACTTGCAAAACAAAAACACTTGCCTATTTTTCAAAACCACACATCACAACACATTTTTAAAACAACTTTCAAAAATATTGAAAACTTTTCAAAAGATATACACCTTTGTATACATCCAAACATGGGTCATTACAAAGGTTGCCACCACATTGGCCTCTTTTCAAAACATTTTTCAAACCCACACACAAAGCACAATTCCAAACAATTGAAAGCACCATTTCAAACAATTGAAAATCAAGGCAAGTTTATCTAAGCAAGTAACTAAGAGCCCATGGATAACCATGGATAGAAAGGGTGCTAATACCTTCCCTTTCTATAATCTACTCCCCGAACCCAAGAAAACATCTCAAAGGTTTTTGCTGTGCTTTTTAACCTTTCCTTAGGATAAAATAAAAAGTCGGTGGCGACTCTTGCTCAACCGAAACATTTGCGAAAACAAACGCAAAACCTCAAGTCAGTTCTCCCACCGTATCACAGAACTGGCGACTCTGCTGGGGAGAATTTTAAAGTGGAGTAACCTTAGGGCCTAGATCACCCTCTTGCATGACTAATTGTTTGCTTTGATTGCTTTATATCTTGGCTCTCTTGTTTGGGCTTGAAATCCTACACCTGGATTTGGGGAAACATTCATAGATAGCAATACGTTGTGGAAACTGTGCGGGGTATACCGACACGGTTGAAGCAATAGCTATATTAGTGCCACATATTTGTGAATACCGGTAACCCTTGAGTTCAATCAAGGAGAGTACGGGGCCGCTGAGTGATGTCACTAAGCACTAATGACCTGGAACCTTACTTGACCATCTTGGCCTTTCATTAGAGGTAGTGAGATGACCGGATTTGGTGCAGTCCGAAGTTGGTAGATACTCGATACTACACTCATTGAGGGTTGTTTTCTTGGAATATTTTGGTCGCTAGTTAAGTGGCTAAACCAAAACAATGAACATGGAAAACAATCCAATGATATTGAGCTCCTTAGAACCCGGTTACTATTTATAGGACAGGTTTTTAAGCCAACTACACTCAAGAGGGTACTTACCTATGAAACCCCATGCAAGCCTGAAACTAGGGTTTTGTGTGAATTGCTTGTACATATGTTTGTGCATGCATCATGAACATCATAAAGCATCATATGCATCCACTAACCATTTCAAGGGTTTAGATCTTCATCTTTGTTCTTGTTTTGTAGGTCATGGAAATTCTTCGCAGGAAAACTATCCAAGTCAACCTTGTGAGAATCCCTCCTCAACTCAAGGAGCTCACATCAAGAATTCCGGAAAGCTCTCCCTTCAGTGAAAGACATGGTAGACTGCTCAGCCTAGTCAACACCAGCATTGAAGAGGATATGGTAAAGGTGTTGTTCCAGTTCTTTGACCCCCTTCACCACTGTTTCACTTTCCCCGACTATCAATTGGTGCCCACTTTGGAGGAATTTTCTCAACTTATGAGAATTCCTATTCTTAATCAACTACCCTACAACGGTACGGAAAAAGAACCAAAGCCTGAAGATGTTGCTCAAGCACTACACTTGCAACCATCTGACATCAAGGGGCATTGGGAAACTAGAAGCGGTGTCAAAGGCTTCTTGGCAAAATTCTTGTTTGAGAAGGCACAAGAGTGTTGGAATTCATTGGACCTACAAGCCTTTGAGGAAATTGTGGCACTCCTCGTTTATGGGTTGGTCTTGTTCCCAAATCCTGACCAGCTTATAGATGTCAATGCCGTCAAAATCTTCTTATCCAGAAATCCAATACCAACATTGCTTGGGGACATTCTTCACTCATTTTACACACGAACAATGAGAAAGAGGGGTGTTCTCATGTGCTGTACTCCTCTCCTTGCAAGGTGGTTTATTTCGCACCTTCCACAATCTGTCTTGAAGAATGACCAAGGCCTAAGGTGGTCACAACGGTTGATGACCCTCACTCACTCTGATGTACATTGGTGTTCTCGGTCCAGAGAAAATGTCATCATCGTCGATCATTGTGGAAAGTTCCCTAATGTTCCATTACTTGGCATTAGAGGAGGCATTACCTACAACCCTTGTCTAGCTTTGAGACAATTTGGATATGCACGGAGGGATGACCCTCACGACATGTTGATTCCTGACCTAGTTTTTGACTTTGAAAATGATGCGCAAGGACTTCGCCAAAGATTCATCAGAGCTTGGAGGATGCCTAACAAGGTAGACAGCAAGACACTGGGGCACAAGAATTCCATCCCTCTTGAGCCTTATCTCAAGTGGGTACGAACCCGAGCCCAGAGTCTAATAATGCCTTACCCTCATGTTCTCCCTGTGATTAAAGATCCCGTTAAGGAAGGAGAGGTTCCCTACACCATCCTATATCCTGACATGCCTACATCGTGGGAGGAGATGCAGAAGAGTTGGATCCAACTCAAGGAGGAACGGAACACTTTTGAAGCCAGCTTCAACGCCAGTGAGAAGAAGGTTTTGGAGCTTACCCGCCGACTCCATGAGGAAGAGACCCTCAACACCTACATCGCACCAAAGAGGATGCGCAATGTCTTTTTACCTTGAGAAGTTTTTTGTAATATTTGGCCCATGGGGCATTTATGTACTGACAAATTTCTTCTTATTAATATGACGTGCTTTTTTTTTTGTTTGCAACAATTTTGAATGTTCTAAATCCTTGAATGCATTGCATACATAAGCATATCATTCATCATGCGCATAAGCAGGTCTCCACACCAGGTTTCCTTATCTTTCTGCTGTTTATTTCAGTAAGATGGATCTCGAACAGACGGTCAAGGACTTGCAGTCTCAGAACTCACAGTTTCAACAACTCCTGATGACCTTGGCAAAGGGTCAGGAGGATCTGAAAGCCCTGTTGGGGAACAAAGAGCAAGTGAAAAAGAAGAAGAAAAGAATCGGGGTGGCTACCCTAGGAAGAAGGTTTGAGGGTGAAGCCAGAAGAGTGCTTGAATTTCCCCCTACATCTGAAGAGGGAACCAGTAAAGGGAATGCGGCTGCGGTACCTTCCGAATCCGAAGCTGAAGAAGGAGAGGATGAAGAAGACGAAGACTACTCTGAGCAACAATACCCGCCCGCCGATGATAAGTACAAAGGCTTGGAAGACAGGTTGGAAGCTATGGAGCTGCAGAGAGTTCTCGGCTTAGATTTCGAAGATTTGGGATTAGTTGTTGGAATTGTGATCCCCCCGAAGTTCAAAGTGCCAGTTTTTGCAAGGTATGACGGGCTATCCTGCCCGAAGATGCATCTCAGATCATATGTAAGGAAGATCCAACCTTACACTTCAGACAAGAACCTATGGATCCATTTCTTTCAGGATAGCCTTTCAGGGGCTCAGCTCGAGTGGTTCTATCAGCTGGATGGAGCCAGTATCCGAAACTGGGAGGATTTGGCTACTGCATTTTATAAACAGTATCAGTACAATTCTGACATTGCTCCCACGCATACCCAACTTCAGGGTATGTCACTGGGGACGGGCGAAGGTTTTAAGGAGTATGCGCAAAAGTGGAGAGACCTGGATGGCAGGGTGCAGCCGCCGCTGACTGACCGTGAACTCGTTGACATGTTCCTAGGGACCTTGTCTGGTCCGTTCTTCAACCATTCTACTGGGTTCACAGATTTGAACTTGACTGGTGAGAAAATAGAAGCTGGTATCAAGTCGGGGAAGATACAGAAAAGTGCCTCCGCGAGTACTGAAAAGAAGCCCTTCAAAAAGGAAGTCAGTGCTGTTTATGGTCCCAGAAGACAAATTAAGCCGGAACGCCGCCAAGCTGTCAACGCATTGGTAATTTCAAAGCCTGCTGCTGCTCCTCAGCAATTTAACCAACCAAGGGGTGAGAGACCCAAAAGGCAGTACACTCGACTCAGCATGACCTTGTCTCAGATTTTTCCGCAACTACTGTCAACCAATCTGGTAACTGTCAAAGAAGCTCCGAAGGTAGTGAACACAGCTTCTCCAAAGTACAACCCCAACGCCCGTTGCGCTTATCACTCTGATAGCCCGGGGAATACTACGGACGATTGCTGGGCTCTGAGGAATAAGGTTCATGACCTTATTGATGCTAAAGAAATACAGTTTGAGGCGCCCGAAAGACCCAATGTTGTGACTGCTCCCATGCCTCAGCATGGAGTGAATGCTGTGGAAGAAGACCGGTATGTAGCCTTTGTAGAAGATATTGTTACTCCGTTATTGACTGTCAAGAGGAACCTGTTGCTAGCCGATTTATTTCCGGGATGTGGTAAAGGTTACCTTCTGTGTGCTATTTCACCTGTTGGTTGTCCCTTGCTGAAATCAGGTATCCAAAGCCTGATGGATAGCAAAGAAATTTTGTTCGAGAAGATTGTTGTTCCTGCTACCCCTACTGAAGAAGTTTCTATTGTCACTATTTTAAATAAACCTCCTAAGGCTCCTTCAAAGAAGCCTGTCAAAATCATGTCCGCTCAGAAGATTGCTCCTATCATCATCACTGTTCCGGGGCCCCTCCCCTATACATCCGACAAAGATGTCCCATGGCACTATGGGGCAGATGTTTATGTTCTTGGAGTAAAACAAGAGTTTGATACTAGTACCGGCGTTAGTAACATCATCGGGCCTGCCAAAATTACTCGCAGTGGTAGGCTGTTCTCACCAGATATTGCGCCACCAGCTATTCAGAAACCTCTTATCATCACACCTGCAAGTGCACCTGCTTCCCTTCCTAATCAAGTTCTTGTTTCTACCCCTGCTGCCGAGTCCTCTGATGCTCGGGGCAAAGGGATTGCTATTGATTTGCCTGCCCTGACGGAGGCACCAAAGACAACCGCTGTTGAAGCTTCCCAGCAAGAGATGGAAGAGATTCTCAAGATTATCAAGAAAAGTGATTTCAACGTAGTTGAGCAGTTGGGACACACCCCATCAAAACTTTCTATGCTATCACTGTTGTTGTGTTCAGAGGCCCATGCCAAGGCCCTAATCTCCTTCCTGAAGACGGCCCATGTGCCACAAGAAACGTCTGCTGATCAATTTACCGATTGTGTGGCCAACTTGACTGCTGATAATGTGTTGGGTTTTTCTGACGCCGATCTGACTGCCAAAGGAAAGAACCATAATGACGCCCTGCATGTCTCCATTGAATGCAGGGGCACTAATCTTGCCCATGTGTTGGTAGATATCGGTTCTTCATTGAACGTGTTGCCCAAGAAGGCCCTAGACAGGTTGGATTGTGAGGGCTTGGAGCTCAAGCCTAGTAACATTGTTGTCCGGGCCTTTGACGGTTCGAAAAGGATGGTACATGGGGAAGTTGACATCCCAATCAGGGTTGGTTCTCAAGTCTTTGATTCTACTTTCTATGTGATGGATATCCGACCGTCCTATTCTTGTTTGCTGGGTCGTCCATGGATCCACAAGGCTGGAGCTGTGACCTCCACACTACACCAGAAGCTTAAGTACCCGATCAGAGGGAAAATTGTGACAGTTCAAGGGGAAGAAGAGTATATGGTCAGCCACCTCAACTCGTTCCGGTACATAGAGATGGATGGGGAGTTCATTGAGACCCCCTTTTAACACTTTGAAGAGGTGCCTCAGACACTGGCATCAGCTGAAACTGTGATTGAAGACCCTCCTTTGAAGATGGCTTCCCTAAAGGATGCCCGGGCTGTGATTGAGAAGGGTGAGTTTGCAAATTGGGGCCGACTTCCTGATTTCACTCCAAAGACCGACAAGTTTGGTTTGGGCTTCACTGCAAAGGCTCAGAGGGCTATTCGTAAGGCAAGAATTGGAAGACCTCATGTGTTCATCACCAACCCGGGAGTGAATGCTATTGAAGACGACATGGAGGAATCTGAATTCAACAGCTGGATCTACCCAACAACCGACAGTGGACCAAGCAACTGGACCGCCAAAGATTTCACACCTATTACTTTTGTCACTCAGTAATGAACTCTTTTGTTTTGAATTTGTAACAGACAATATTTTGAAACTTTTATGGCTCGGTGTCCTACCCGGGGCATCGTGGCTTCATTTGTGAGGGCTTTTGTGTGTCATTTTCATATATCATCAATAAAAACATTGTACGTTTGTTGCATTTCAAAAAAATCTTGCGCTCCTTTTCTTTCTTTATTATATATTGCAAAACAGCTATATTTACACACACTCACCTATACAGTTTCCAATCCACTCTGGATCTCACTGGTAACGACTCTGCTACTGCCAGTTATGACTTCGAAAATCCGATCAACTTAGCCGAAGACGAAGGTGAAGATGACTGCGAAGTGCCTGGTGAACTTGCAAGACTGCTACTCCAGGAAGAGAGGCCCATTCAGCCACATGAAGAGCCAGTGGAAACGGTAAATCTGGGTACTGAGACAGACAGAAAGGAAGTCAAGATTGGTGCCAATCTAGAGCTCATGTGAAGCAACGGTTGATTCAGATGCTGCATGAATATGTGGAAATCTTTGCCTGGTCTTACGAAGACATGCCTGGGTTGGATACCGACATTGTGGTTCATCACCTGCCTACCAAGGAAGATTGCCCTCCGGTAAAACAGAAGGTCCGCCGTATGCGTCCAGAAATGTCCGAGAAAATCAAAGCTGAGGTTATGAAACAATTTGATGCCGGGTTTCTAGCAGTGACTTCTTACCCTCAGTGGATTGCCAACGTGGTTCCAGTGCCGAAGAAGGATGGTAAGGTCAGAATGTGTGTTGATTACAGGGATTTGAACAGGGCCAGCCCTAAGGATGATTTCCCTCTGCTTCATATCGACGTTCTGGTTGACAACACTGCTCAGCATAAAGTATTCTCCTTCATGGACGGCTTCTCCGGTTATAATCAAATCAAGATGGCTCCTTAAGACATGGAGAAGACCACTTTTGTTACTCAGTGGGGCACCTTTTGCTACAAGGTCATGCCTTTTGGGTTGAAAAATGATGGGGCAACCTACCAAAGTGCCATGGTTGCTTTATTTCATGATATGATCCACCATGAGATAGAAGTATACGTCGACGATATGATTTCAAGGTTCCAAACTGAGGAGGAACACCTTGACCATCTACGGAAGCTGTTTGACCGTCTGAAGTTGTACAAGCTGAGGTTGAACCCGAACAAGTGCACCTTTGGGGTAAGATCTGGAAAATTGCTAGGCTTCATCGTAAGCGACAAAGGCATTCAAGTGGACCCTGCCAAAGTGAAAGCCATACAAGAGATGCCAACTCCCAAGACAGAGAAAGAAGTCAGAGGATTTCTAGGACGATTGAACTACATTGCCCGATTCATCTCGCATCTAACTGCTACCTGTGAACCAATCTTCAAGTTGCTGAAGAAAGATCAAGTAGTACATTGGAATGATGAATGTCAGGCTGCTTTCAAAAAGATCAAAGAGTATCTCCAAGAACCACCCATTCTTATGTCGCCGGTTGAAGGGAGACCTCTAATACTATACTTGACAACTCAATGGGGTGTGTGCTGGGGCAGCATGACGAGTCTGGATGAAAAGAGCACGCCATTTATTACCTTAGCAAAAAGTTTACCGACTGTGAGACCCGGTACTCACTGCTCGAGAAAACTTGTTGCGCTCTGGTATGGGCTGCTCGCCGGCTGAGACAGTATATGTTGACTCACACTACTCTGTTGATTTCAAAGATGGATCCAATCAAGTGCATTTTCGAAAAGCCCGCCTTGTCTGGAAGAATAGCAAGATGGAAAATGATCTTGACGGAATATGACATCTAGTACACGACTCAAAAAGCAATCAAGGGAAGTGTATTGACAGACCATCTGGCACACCAGGCAGTGGATGATTACCAGTCGATGAACTTTGAATTTCCAGACGAGGACATCATGGTAGTGACTGATTGTGAAGTACCTGGACCGGATGAAGGACCTGAGGAAGGATCCTGATGGTCTATGCACTTTGATGGAGCCTCAAACGCTTTGGGTAATGGTATCGGCGCTGTGATCATATCCCCCAAAGGCACTCGTACTCCACTCACCGCCCGGCTATGTTTCAACTGCACCAACAATATGGCAGAGTATGAGGCATGTATCAAGGGTCTTCAAGCTGCAATTGATTTAAGGATCAAGTTTCTGAGTGTCTTCGGGGATTCCGCTCTCGTGATCAATCAGGTCAAAGGCGAGTGGGATACGAAACACCCAAATCTTATTCCTTACAAGGAGTATGTGCTGACATTGCTTCCCCATTTCGAGGAGATAACTTTTGAACACTTCCCAAGAGAGGAGAATCAATTAGCGGACGTGTTGGCTACAATGTCTTCTATGTTCAAAGTTAAATGGGACAACGAGGCTCCCCGGATCATTATCTGGAAGTTAGATGAACCTGCGCATTGTTGGGATCTTGAGGCTGAAGAGGTAACAGAAAAACCCTGGTATCATGAAGTGAGAGGTACCTTGAAGCTCAAGAATACCCCGAGGGCGCATCTGTTAATGACAAGAAGTTCCTGAGAAGGTTTGCGGCAAAGTTCTTCCTCAGCAACGGCATTCTCTACAAGCGAAACCATGATTCAACCTTACTGCGTTGTGTGGATAAGACTGAAGCAGAAAGGATCATGGCAGAGCTACATGAAGGTACTTTCGGAACACATTCCAGTGGACATACCATGGCAAAGAAAATCCTTCGGGCAGGATATTTCTGGTCCACAATGGAAGCTGACTGTTACCAGCATTCTCGGACGTGTCACAAATGCCAGATCTATGCTGATAAGGTGCACATTCCCCCGGTTCCTCTGAGCGTCTTGACAGCGCCTTGGCCTTTTGCAATGTGAGGCATTGATATGATCAGCGAGATCTGACCTACGACATCTAACGGGCATCGCTTCATCTTGGTAGCGATTGATTATTTCACAAAATGGGTCGAGGCAGCTTCCTACGCTACCGTAACCAAGAGCATTATGGCACGGTTCATTCGGCACAACCTGATCTGTCTATACGGTGTACCTGAGAGGATCATTACGGACAATGGTACCAATCTTAACAACAAGATGATCACTGAGCTCTGCGAGCAATTCAAGATACAGCACCACAACTCTTCTCCCTATTGACCAAAGATGAATGGGGCGGTAGAAGCAGCAAATAAGAACATCAAGAAGATTGTGCAGAAGATGACAATGACCTACAAAGATTGGCACGAAATGTTGCCGTTTGCTCTTCATGGGTACCGTACCTCAGCACGGACGTCAACAGGGGCAACTCCCTTTTCCTTGGTCTATGGCATGGAGGCAGTCTTGCCTATTGAAGTCCAGATACCTTCTCTCCGGATAATGAAGGATGCAGGATTGAGCGAAGATGACTGGATCCAGACTCGTCTTGATCAATTAAACCTAATTGACGAAAAGAGACTCACTGCTATTTGTCATGGTCAGACGTACCAAAAGCGGATGATCAGGGCATTTAACAAGAAATTCAGACGACAAGAGTATCAAGTCGGAGACCTAGTAATCAAGCGCATCATTCTTCCTCAAGGTGATCCCAGGGGCAAATGGACCCCTACGTACGAAGGGCCATTTGTGGTTAAACATATCTTCTCGGGAGGGGCCATGATTCTAACCACCATGGATGGTGACGACCTTCCTCACCCTGCCAATGCAGACATAGTAAAAAGATACTACGCATGATTAAGGACCCGCTAGGTTGACACACCTAGGCAAAAATAAGGGCTTCCCGGCGAACCAAAAGGGTTCGGGCAAAAATAAAGGATGAAATGAAAAAATCTGTACACCCGGCAAGTCGAAAACCTGAAAGGGCGGCTTAGGCAAAAATGGGTATCCCGGTGGACTGAAAACCCGAAAGGGCGGTCCAGGAAAAAGTTAGGGATAAAGCATAATACTATGTCTCATTGGATCACCTTGCATCCAGAATTCGGCATCCACTATCAGACTCAGACGGCATTGATCAATCAGCTTCATCTTCAACTAAACAGCAAAGTGATGAGACACTTGAAGACATAAAGGCGATAGCAGAGTTGGAACCCAGTGGGATTATTTTCACATAGCTGTTTTGTTTCCTTTTCATAAAATTGTATAAACTCTATGTTGCTCGGCGGTGTTCTCTTATTAGGACGTCAGCCTCCTGTACATAAAACGCCTATTTACAGGCAAATTTCAAAATCAATACAAGTTCAATTTTTCAGACAAATTGCCAATTGTTTTTCTTTTTTTGTTTTGCAAAGAACGTCCAATGTTCATTTTTGATATATATGCATTTGACATTAATTGCTAATTATGAATAGTTGCATGCGAAACAAAGGACTGATTACAGGTGACATCAGAAACAGGGGCAATTTAGGATTGTCTAAGCAATCTAGTTGTTCTGTCCTCCAAGGTACCAAGGTAAGTTCGGCTGAAGAACGTAACCAAGTTACCTCAACTCCCCACAGAGTAAGACAAGATTCAGCAATACTCTCCCCAGGCAGAGTTAGTCTCCCATCAGCCCTGAAAAGGCACAATATTCCCCTAGCAAGTCCGCGATACTCTCCCCAAGCAGAGTTAGTCTACTGTCGGCCTTAAGGAAGTTGGGTATCCCCGAAAGATCTAAACATTCCCCAGTGGAGTATAGACATTCCTCAGCAAGCATCCCCGGCAGTCTTAATATAAGATTGTTCCCCAGAGGAATACCAACACCCCAGTACAATCTGAAAAGTTTCCCCAGTAGATTTTGAAGGTTATCCCCAGTAGATTCTGGAAGCTTATCACCTGCAGAGTACGAACGCATCTCCCCGACTTTATTCAAAGGTTATTTCCCCACCAGGGTATAACTGGGTTATCCTCAGCTAATTACCACGGAAAGATCGTCCTCAGCGAAGATCTTCCTATCCCCAGCGGAGTTCATCAAGTTCCCCAACATAACTTATCAGAGGAATCCCCAGCGGAGCTCTCATTAAAACCTCAGCAAAGTATCTCTTCCCACAGAGTAATTCCCCGCAGAGTAATCTCTCCGACAAGTTTATTCCCCAACAGAGTCATCTTCTCCTACCGATTTATTCTTGCAACCATCATCCCTAGCGGAAACGAAGAACTCCACTCTTTAAACATCAGCCCAGGATTCCACAAATTCCCGGCAGTCGTCAAGGATTTATTTTCCTAGACGAAAATACATTCATAGACATTTCACATTTCATACATCTTGCTTACGTACATGATAAAGTGCATACAACACTATCACATTTTGAACATCATGACATCATGCATTTCATACATCATGACATTGAATACAACTAATGTTTTGCCTTTTCAGGAAAAGGTCAATCCAAAGATGATTACTATCAACTGTCACTAATTCTAGATTCGATTCCTGTATCTAGCCAGGGCATATCTGTGAGTGATTGATTGTAGATTCGATACCTGTATCTAGCCAGGGCATATCTGCATGAAGAGTTTGAAGATCAACCCTTGTAACAGGCCAGGAAATTATCTTTCATTCTCAGGCCAGAGGTTTACACTTGTATCCATCCAGGAAAGCTATCTCTACCAACCTTTTGCAAATTCCAGATTCGATACCTGTATCCAGCCAGGGCATATCTGTAGACAACAAATTCCAGATCCGATTCCTGTATTCAGCCAGGGTACATCTGTAGACGACAATTTCCAGATTCGACACCTGTATCTAGCCAGGGCACATCTGTGAGTGATTGATTGTAGATTCGATACATGTATCCAGCCAGGGCACATCTGCATGAAGAGTTTCCAGATTCGACACCTGTATCCAGCCAGGGCATGTCTGTAAACAACCTTTTGAAGTTCCATATTCGATTCCTGTATCTAGCCAGGGCACATCTGTGAGAAACTAATTGTGGATTCGACTCCTGTATCTAGCCAGGTCCTATCTGCATGAAGAGTTTGAAGATCAACACCTGTAACAGGCCAGGAAACATCTTCCTTTCTCAAAGTACGCAAGTTCTCGCTAAGGAATCTCTTACGCGATCAACACTTCCAAATGGCATCTATAAGCCCATTCCCGACAAGGTTCTGTCACGTCGCCAGATGGAATCTATAAGCCTATCCTCCTATCCACCATCTCTCCAAATGGCATTTATAAGCCTATTCCCGCCATCACATTGTTGTTGCTCCAGCATGCGAGTGCAAATTTTAGGGCACTCAAGTGTCCAATCTCCTTTTACCCTCGAGTCGCGAAAGGCAAACTTGCCAATCTAACTCTTCAGGTTCAAGAAGATTGAATAGGGGCAACTGTTGTACCCCAAAATTTGCCCTCCTATTTCCTCAATATTTTCTCACCACAAGACCCTTGGAGCTCAAGATCCAGTTAGGGTTTGCCCTGCTCAAGACTCCTCCTTGCACTGTTGACCCAAATTAGGGTTTGAGTTTGCACAAAGATGTTTTGACCTAAAAGTCCCAAGATGACTTTCATGCTTCATGTTGGACTCACAAGTTTATCCATACCAAGTTTCAAGCCTTGATTCCAATCTTTGCCTAGTCAATTGGACAGTTGACCTAGAAATCAGCTGTATTGGGGGAAAAGTCAACTGTGGTCAATTGACAGTCAAACCTCATAATTTTTTACCCACATCAACATTATGAACTCATATGAACCATTTGATCAAGTTTGGATCACAATTCCACAAGAAATGTGATCAGATCACCATAAGGGCAAAATGGTCATTTTTAGGGTTTTGACTGCACAAAGGCAATTTTGACTGTTTGACCTAGCCAATGGCAAACCAAGCTCACATATGGACTCAAGGACTCAATGGCATTTTCTTGACATGTTCAACAAATTCAAAAGATCCCAAATGCACAAGATTGACAAATGAATTTTCCAGTCAACTGAGCAAAATTTGACTGTATACTGAAAAGTCAAACTTTGACTTTTTGGTCAAAATCAAGTGTCAAGATTCTTTTTTCATCAATACATGTAAAATTATGAAACTTGTTCATCAAGAAATCAAAAATCACAAATTAGGGTTTGAAATGAAGAATTTTCATAACTTAGAATTTTTCTAAGTTATGAAAATCCCTAATTTTTTCCTAACTTTGTCCCACTTTCTCATCAAGATGCAAATGGATTCAAGCAAAACTCAAAACATGAAAGTTGTATTCCATTGCAAAATCTACAACTTTGATTCACAAAGTTTCCTCAAAAGAAGCTTGTAGCTCAAGTTATGATTTTTGGAACAAGGGTGCAAAACATTCTTAACTTAGAAAATTTTTGACCTATTCTAGGCAGGATTTTTGCCTAACTTCATGGCCACTTTTCACATGCTTCCACTTGGAATTTCAATTTGAATTACAAATATGGATTGTAGTACACATTCCAAGCTTTCCAAAATGTCCAAGAACACCTCAAACACCATTGTGGTTAGGGAGAATCGAATTCGTCAATATGGGCAAAAGTCACTTTGATTCATGGCCAAAGGCATGTTCATAACTTTTGCATTTTCAAACTCAGCATGTGAAAGCTACATTACAAGCCTCTAATCTCATTTACACTCAAAAATTAAATGCTAAACCATTGTGCCAAGATATTATTCTATGCATTTGGTCATTGCATGAAGAATTAAGCTTTAATTAGAAAAAGCAAGTTATCCATTTTTTTAAAGTGGCACTTTATGTCAAGATTACAATCTATGAAGTACAATGCAGATCTTTGAGGCACAAGTTCAGGAACCAATCCCACTGATCAAGACAAAATGGTGCAGCATGCTTGAGGGGCCTGTGGTAGCCTAGAAACCAAGTTGACAAACTTTACTTACATTAGAAGCAACTTTGAAAACACAACAACAACTCTCATTGCTGCAAGAACTAGCCTAAGCAAACTTGTTAAACACATTCCATACTCCTCAAGTAACCTAAAACACGACCAAGACATCCTCAAGACTACCTCATTCATCAAAACACAATTTTGTGGCAAAACAGGGTATCTTCTGCATATTGACTTCCACAGTTCATTTCCCTCGTGCGTTTTCATCCAAACCACCTCAAACACATTCAATAACATCCATACAAGATATCCCCAACCTTAGATACAGAATGTAACAGCCATAGCATAGTTTGCCATTTTCATTTTTCTCTCTTGCAGGTTGACTTCCATGGAGTGATTCAGCAAGATTCAAAGCACACCAAGCATTGGAGAAGCATCCCTGAACTTCAAGCAAGCTGTACAAGTCCTCACATTGCCTTGAAATTGCCTCCATTGTCATACACGATCCAAGCTGAACAGGTAAGTTCATGGACTTCTATCTCTCAATCTAGGAAGAGTTAGGTTTAGGTTTATGAATGAAAAATGCTCTACTCATGGCCCTGAAGCTACACATATAATTACTTTGCATTTATGTTGTGTGTGCTGAGAGAATTTGGAACCTGAATATTAGAAAAAACTTAGGTCAGGAATTAGGGATGAAGAAATTCTCCTTCGTTTCTTAGAGTTAAGTTAAGTTATTTATATGTCTGGATTCGTCTCTTGATGCTCTACATTTTTGGTGTTATGAGTTTTGCTTGAAAGTTCAAGAATCAGGATGTTTGAATCAGCATGAAAAACGCGCGTTTTTGAGACAAACTGGTTGGAGGTTAAAGAAGATAGGCTTGGGCTGGGCCTGAGTTCTGTTTTCCTTTTTGCACCACTTTATTTCACACACACACCCCTGGCCCATCATTTTTTGCATCTTGCATATTTATTGTATTTTATTTAATTATTGTGCAATTAAATAATTTGTATAATTCAATTTGGATGTAATAGTTTAGATTTAATTTTTCTTGCTAAATATCCCCATTTGAACATTTGAACCCCCCATCCCATAATTGTGTTGTAATAATTTAGGACTTTAAATTTCGCATTTAAAAGATTTCTAAATATGCCATGATAGACTTAGGGTTTTTTGTATGCAAACATTAACCAAACAAATAGCTTGACCTAATTCCAAGATAAAAGCATGAAAATGAACAACACTAATCACACTTGCACCCCTAGGGTTACCCCACTTATTGCCTTCAATAATGGGCCATGTTGCATGTTAGGTGTCTTTGGCAAAACAAAACAATATCAAATGATCATAGTCCCTCGATGACGCTTTCAAAAGTTGCCTAAACAAATGATCAAGTCCCTTAAAGGAAAGATTGCACAAAGACACTTGGCACAATTTCAATCATGGTCTAAACGATGACCCGCGCCTGTCCCGTTCACATCCTAACACAAGATTGTCCACCAAATACAATGGTGGAACAAAATTGTTAAAAGGGTTAAAACATATCAAAGATCTTTGAGTAAATTTAGGAGTAGACGACTCTTGGTTACTTGCCAACTTGCAAAACAAAAACACTTGCCTATTTTTCAAAACCACACATCACAACACATTTTTAAAACAACTCTCAAAAATATTGAAAACTTTTCAAAAGATATACACCTTTGTATACATTCAAACATGGGTCATTACAAAGGTTGCCACCACATTGGCCTCTTTTCAAAACATTTTTCAAACCCACACACAAAGCACCATTTCAAACAATTGAAAGTACCATTTCAAACAATTGAAAATCAAGGAAAGTTGATCTAAGCAAGTAACTAAGAGCCCATGGATAACCATGGATAGAAAGGGTGCTAATACCTTCCCTTTCTATAATCTACTCCCCGAACCCAAGAAAACACCTCAAAGGTTTTTGCTGTGCTTTTTAACCTTTCCTTAGGATAAAATAAAAAGTCGGTGGAGACTCTTGCTCAACCGAAACATTTGCGAAAACAAACGCAAAACCTCAATTCAGTTCTCCCACCGTATCACACACAATCAACACAGAACCCCTGAGCAAATGAAAATCGGTGTGAAATCTCGACGTATGACTTGAAGCAAAGCTCTTGATGTTGAAATTTGTGACGTGGCACCGAAAGAATCGTCTCGATACCATAAAAATTGAGAAATTTATGTTACCCTGAACGATGAGAAACACAGTTTAAAAATTCACAATGCAGAATTTTACAGCTTATTTTGTGTACGGTGCGCGAACAAACCACAAACTCATGATGTTCGGTGCGAAATTCGGATATGAAACCCTGAAGCAAAAATGTCGGCAAAGAAATGTGTGAAATCGTGCCAAAAGAATCACCTTGATACGATGAAAATAGAACAAGTCGTGATTTTTTAAATGGCGAGAAACAGTGGACTTATTTAACCATATTGAAAATTTCAACTTATTTTCGTGCGCACTTTCAAATGCAACCCATAAACTGAAGCCTTCGAAGCGTGATCCGAACTCAGAACCTGAAGCAAAGATGAAGCTTAAAAAATGTTGATCTCACGCTTTAAGTATCGTCTCGATACGATAAAAATCGATGGAGTTACAACTTTTACAATATCGAAAAGCAGTCTGGTAGAAAACAGTTTAGCGTGCAATTTTCTCTGGTAACTAGAACTTTTGGAAACCTTCTACAAAGAATTAGCTCCTGACCCGTACATATGGATCAAAGATAAAATCAAAACGGATATTTAGCCTAAAGAACCACCTGAAAACAATGAACTGGGTGAAAGTTATGAATTTTTGAACACCTGAAAAATACCGGTTCAACTCATTATTTTCACTATTTTTGCACCGTATAACTTCTGAATACTCGCACATTCCGAGATCTTCCTCAATGAATTGGCTTCCGAGCCGAACACAAAAATTGAAGGAAATAACAAGATGATTTAAATTCTCCAAGAGAAATGCAAAGATGATTTTCCAGTCAGAAGTTAAGAATTTTTAAGCATCCGAAAACCAGAGAAACAGTAACTCCACTATATAATGCATTTTAGGTATTTTGCGCTTTAGAAAATCGTCCTCATAAAATTAGACTTAGACATGAAAATATGTGTTGTACCCCAAAATTTTCCCTCCCATATTTCTCAAGACATGTCAAGAACAATCTCCAAGTGACTCAAGTTAGCTCAAGAGTTGGACAGTCAAATCACCTCCTAAGGAAGTCAACCTCAAATTAGGGTTTTGTGTTGCATCAGGGTCCTTACATACAAATGACCTCAAGTGCTCCCCAATGTCCTAATATGTTCTCAAGTTTATCCATGTCAAATTTCAAGCCTTGCAGAGAAAGTTTGGTCAGTCAATTGCTCAAGAAGTCCAAAAGTCGACTATGTTAGGGCAAAAGTCAATTGTGACCTACAAATAGCCAAACCTCAAGATTTTTTGCCAACATTCTCATTTTGAAGGATAATTCATCATTTTATCAAGGGTTGATCATGATTCATCAAGGATTGCTCAAGATTCATCAAGATTCAAAAGTTGCTAAATTAGGGTTTTGTAGGAAAAGTCAACTCAACTTTGACCAAGCATAACTTTCTCATACTTTATGAGAAATGACTCATACAAAGCTCATTTTGAAGAGGATGAAATTTACTACAATCCATATTCACACCCCAAGATCAAGAAATTCACTCACCAGAAGTTACAAATTTGGACATTATAGGTCATTTATGAAAGTCAACAAAAACACCTTTTTTGCCAAAGCTTATAACTTGAGCATGGAATATCAAAATGAAATGAGACCAAAAGGGTTGGTTAGAGGACATATCAAGATTTCTAAAAAGTCAAATAACACCTCCAAAAGTTCAAACTTGAAGAAGTTATACATTGTTGAAGTTGGGCATTTTTCCAAAATTGCCAAAAAGTCAACTATCCCCAAAACTCCAATTTTTGACAAAAGGGCCCACTTTTTTCCACTGGATTTGATCTTGTCACACCACACACGTGTCCTATCTTCAATTTCATGACCAATTATTAATTTTTCTATTTTATTTGATTCTTATTGATTTAATTCATTTTTAATCAATTTAAATCAAAATAAAATCTCAATATTAATAACTTGTGATCTTTTTGATTGATACAGCTTTCAATTAACATCATGAACACAATCAAATTCATGCCAAGCCATATCATGCACAAAATCTTGGATTTGGAAAGAATTTGAAGGCCTTTAATGGAGGAATCATATCATATCCAAAGTCATCAATTCACAAGGATTCAAGGCCCAATTTTTAACCTAATTGCTTCTAATATACTCACACAAGCTAGAGCACACGAGAACACAACCAAAAAGCTGCCAAATCTCAAAAACAAAAACTTGAAAAAGCTTGAAAAAGCTTGGAACTGAAATCTTGGTTAGAGGCTAATTCAAGGCAAAATCTCAACGTAGCTTTCTTGCCTGGCGTCCACTGAAGCTATAGGGATCAAAATCAAGCCTTGAAACATCCCCAATCGTGCTGTAAGTATCCACGAACATGGCCCTGTACACGAAAACATAACCTCTCATTCTTGCATCTTTTTGATAAAACATTGGCATATTCTTGATCCTTGCATAATTTCCAAGCTATCTGCAATACTGAATTTTGTTTTTGTAGTCTGTAAAGCCCTACCCGAAACTAGGGTTTGGGTTTCTTGTTTTTACGTGTTTTAATTCCAGGAAAAATTGGAATAAACCATGGACATGGATGAACTCAGGAGGAAGAGGCGAGCATGATGATGGTTTTGGTTTGCATTTTTGTGGCCTAGAATTCATTATAGGACGAAGCCACGGATTTTGCTGCGGATAAGAATCTGCAGGAAAATATACAGGGTCCAGCGAAGAAGACGATTACGTGGCCACGTCCTATTCGTTGATTCAAATTGTTTGCGCGCATTTTTTTATTTCAGGCATATTTACTTGTTTTACCATACAATACTTAATTTTCATTCCATTAACAATAAAAACAAAGTGATGCAGTGGTAAGGGAAGCGTGTCAAAGTCCAATGGGACCTGGGTTCGAATCCCAGGTCCCCCATATTGCCTATTATTATTTTTCTTCAGCAGATCCAGCGTGCTTCAATCATTATGGTACACCATGCATCATCATTGGATCACTTGCCAAATGGCCTCCAGGCCAAATCCAATGGCCAAGATTGCAGACCCACCATATTCTCCAGTCAATGCATGCGCGTGGAATGGTAAAAGTCAAAGCAGGCTTGCTTGTAATGGGCCTCAGAATTGCAGATTTCACCTCCTCTTCGGCCCAACACCCCCTTGGTTTATTTTCTTTCTATTATATTTATTTATTTGATTTATTGCTTTAATTAATTATTTTTATTAAACTAACCAATTAAATTTTCCTCATAAAATCAGAAAACACAAAAATATTATTTTTATTAATTTCATTATTTTATTTTTGTAAATAAATACTAATTTAATTAATTTAGTGATTAATTAGGTTTAACTTTTAACATCTTTTGCAATAATTAAAATCAATTTAGAATATTAGGTTTTTATTAACATTAATCCATTTTATTTTATTTCCTTAAATATTTAAAAACCCAAAAATATTTTTATTAATTAATTAATTTTGACCTAATTTAATTTCCATTTAATTCAAAATAACAAAAAAACATGCTTTCTTTCAAAAAAGGTTCAAAACCCTAAAAAATGCGCCGATTTTATTTTCTCGCACGCGATCCATTTGATTCCAATATTGTAATTGCTTCCGGTATGTAATAGCTTTTAATTAGGACTTTAATTATTTATCGCTTTATTTTACTTTCCGCAATTTAAATTAAAGGGTTTGTTTTTGGCGATGTAAATACCCGACGCCTTGTAATAGTTTAGATTTAATTTCCGCAATTTTATTTCTGCAACTATACACTGTTAGATGTTTGATAATCGGGAATGCATGACAAGATCAAATCTTTAACCTAAAATCAACATAGCTCACCCATGACATGTACAAAGATAAATAACTAAAAAACAACACACTCGCACATGCGCACTCTTAGGGTACACCTCACTTGGTTGCCTTCGAACGTGGTCATTGAGTATAGGAAATTTTAGAGGTCGCCCTCTTGTCTAAAGGTCGTAGTTGCCTCGAAACGGTTGCCTCAGATAAAATGATCTAAGACATTAGGGTTATCGCTAAGGCGTCCTAACATTGCTTTAGTGACCACACGTCCCTTAATCGAATTGACCCTAAAACTCCAAACGACGGTGCTACCTACTCATCAATAGTGGGCTAGCATTGTCTAAAGGACATTAGCACAGTTTAATTCCCTTTTCGAGTAGGTAGATGGTTCTTAAGTACTTGCTCCTTTTAAAACAAAACAAAACTTTTCGCACTTACACTCCTTTCAAACAAAAACTTCTTTCAAACCCACAAACACAAAGAAAAGCAAATTTTGAAAACACAGTGAGCATGTACTTAAGAGCCCGTGGATAACCACAGATAGAAAGGGTTCTAACACCTTCCCTTTCTATAATCTACCTCCCGAACCCGAGAAACATCTCGAAAAAGGATATTTTCTATGCTTTTTTCCTTTCCTTGTTAGATAAATAAAAGACGGTGGCGACTCTTGCTTACCGCGACATTTTGCAAAAACAAACGCAAAACGCGAACCAGCATTCCAAAAATAGTCAGTTCTCTTTCCCACCGATCACAGAACTGGCGACTCTTCTGGGGATATATTATAAGTGAGGTGTACCTTAGGATTTGATCATTGTGTTTTCAATTGTATGATTTGTATGATTTACATTTGTGGGTTTGTATCGGAGTTCTATAGATCCTAACCCGTATCTGGGGATACCCTTTAGGTAAGTAGCAATAAACTGTGAGGGAACTGTCCGGCGTAGACTGACACGGTTGAAGCAGTAGCTACGTTGGTGTGGCACTTTAGTCTGTACCGATATCCCTTGTGTTGAAACGAGGAGAATATGGGTCTTCTAAGGGGTCATTAAGCACCAACTGACCTTAGAACCTTAAATTGACCAACTTGGCCATAGAACAGTAGCAGTATGCTACACTCATTGAGACTAAACTCTCGCGATGATTCCGGCTGCAAGAAAAGGTTGCTAAACTGGAATTATGACCGATTGAGGGTAGTCAGTGATATTGAGATCCTCTAGAACCCGGTTACTATTTTTAGGACAGGTTTAAACCAACTGAACTGAAAGAGGGTAGTGCCTAAGCTCCTTGCCAGCCTGAAATCTAAGGGCTCTTTTGTGTGACTTGTGTGCCTTTACCATGTTTGCTATTTGTGGATACTTTAGGTGTGCCTACTATCATGACATCATGACATCATAACATTGCATACATCTTTCATTGGACTAACCTATTTCAAAGACAGAAGGGATTCATCTTTGTTCTGTTTTGTAGGTCATCATGATGCCCATGGGTAAGAATACCATCCGGATCAACTTTGTCCAAGTCCCTACCTTGCTTAAAGAGTTGGTTGCCAAGATGCCTGACACTACTTCCTTCATCAGGAGGCATGGTTCTCTTCTCAGTTTGGTCACCTCCAAATTGGACGAGCAGATGATGAGTGTCCTAGTCCAGTTCTATGATCCGATGTACCATTGTTTTACTTTTCAAGACTATCAGCTGGTTCCCACCCTAGAAGAGTTCTCGGAGCTGCTCGGTATCTCTGTTCTGGAGCAGACCCCGTTTACTAGTTGGGAGAAGACCCTTAGGCCCGAAGAAATTGCTGCAGCCCTTCATTTGACTAAAGAGGAGGTAATGGCTAATTGGGAGACTAGAAGTGGAGCAAAGGGCTTTCTGACTAAGTTTTTGGTTGGTAAGGCTAACTATTTCGTGGATGGTCTAGACTTCAAGGCCTTCGAGGATATTCTGGCTCTTCTGATTTATGGCTTGGTATTGTTTCCAAATCCTGACACTTTTGTTGATGTGAATGCGATAAAGATCTTCATCTCTCAGAATCATGTACCCACTCTCTTGGGTGACATTCTTCATCAGCTTTATGCTCGTACTGCCCAAAAGCGGGGAACCTTAATGTGATGTGCTCCATTATTGTCGAGGTGGTTTATTTCGCACCTCCCCAAGTCAGTGCTGAAGAACAAAGAAGGAATGGGATGGGCTTATAGGGTGATGTCTCTCTCTCATAATGACATCATTTGGACTCTCAAGGGTATGGACGAGGTGACTATCATTGATCGATGTGGGGAGTATCCTAATGTCCCACTGATAGGAACCCATGGAGGAATTTCTTACAACCCATGCTTAGCTCTCTGTCAGTTTGGAAGAGCCAGAAGAGAAGGACCTCACGATCTGCTAATGCCTAATATCATCTTTGATTTTCAAGGGGATAGCGATGAGCAACGTCGCAGATTCATAAGGGCTTGGGATAGAGTTCACCAATCTGATCCACATGAGCTGGGCCCAAAGACTTCTCTACCAATGGAGCCATATCTCAGATGGGTCCGCATCCGTGCCCAAAAGCTAGGTATGCCATATGAAGTCGTCTGGCCTGTCACTCTTGAAGTTGCTAATGAAGAAGGGGTTCTTCCAACCATACTTCATCCTTATATGCCCACTGACATGGGGGCACTGAAGAGATCTTGGATGCAACTGCGGGAAGAACGGGATTCTTATCGGGAGAAGTTCAATGAGCAGGAGCAGAAGATCCAGAAGCTGACTAGGCAGTTGGAGAACAAGCGGATTCTCAACGACTATGTCCGCACTGATAAGAAGAGACCATGGGAGCGTTGATCGACCTTTGATGATTTCCTTTCCAGTTTTTATTTACTTTTCAGTATTTCCATTTTTGTAACGCCTTAATGGCATCAGTTGAACAATTTGAATTCCAAAGTTTATCTAATAAAGTGTGTTTCCTTTCTTGTTTACAAATTTGAATCTCTCGATTGTCTTTGAAATCATAATCATACGCATTTCATCCCATGCACTTCATAAACAGGTACCCATTACAGGTCTCTTATCTTCTTCGTTGTTTATTTTAGCACTCACCATGTCTGCTGAACCTTCAACTGAGCAAGCCATCAAGGCCCTCCAGGCCCAGAATGCCCAATTTCAAGAGCTATTCATGAATCTAGCTAAGGGTCAGCAAGACTTGAAGACCCTGATTCTGAAAGAGAAGAAGAAGAAGAGGAGGAGGACCATCCTGTTTAACACAGGGCACAGGTTTGGAAACAGGCTACAGAATGAAGTTGATCTGACCACCTCATCTGGAGGGAAAGGTAGTCAAGAGGAAAGGAGGCTGCTAGCCCTGTGGTCTCCGACAACGAGACGGACTATGATGAAGAGCAGTATCCTCATGCTGAGGATAGATACAAGCAACTGGAAGACCGGTTGAGTGCTATGGAAATTCAGAAGGTGCCTGGTCTGGACTTCTGAGATCTAGGTCTATCATCTGGGGTAGTGATTCCCCACAAATTCAAGGCACCAGCCTTTGCTAAGTATGACAGAGTTTCTTGTCCGAAGTTGCACCTCCGGTCATATGTGAGGAAGATTCAGCCGTACACCACTGATAAGAACCTATGGATCCATTTCTTTCAAGATAGTCTCTCAGGGACCCAGCTTGAGTGGTTCTATCAGTTAGACGGAGCCAGTATCCGCAGTTGGGAAGATTTGGCTACCGCATTCTACAGGCAGTATCAGTATAACTCCGACCTTGCTCCTACGTGTACCCAACTCCAGGGTATATCAATGGGAACGGGTGAAGGATTCAAGGATTATGCTCAAAAGTGGAGAGACCTCGCCGGAAGGGTGCAACCACCTTTGGATGATCGGGAGCTTGTGGACATGTTTTTGGGGACCCTGTCTGGTCTATTTTTCAACCACTTGATTGGAAGCTCTTCGTCTGGGTTTACAGAGCTTATTTTGACCGATGAGAGGATTGAAGCTGGTATTAAGGCTGGTAAGATACAGAAGGGTGCCTCGTCAAGCACCGAGAAGAAGCCATTCAAGAAAGAGTCCAGTGTTGTCTACAGTTCAAGAAACCAGAATAGACCTGAACACCGTCAAGCTGTGAATACGGTTGTTATTTCAAAACCTGCTAGTGCTCCGCAGCACAACAATCAACAAAAGGACGAGAGACCTAAGAGGCAATTCACTCGTCTCAACATGACCTTATCTCAGGTTCTGCCACAGTTACTGAAAACTAATCTTGTGATTCTAAAGGAAGCTCCGAAGAATCCAAATACAACGTCACCAAAGTACAACCCTAATGCCCGCTGTGCTTTTCACTCTGACAACTCGGGGCATAATACGGATGATTGCTGGGTTTTGAATAACAAGGTACAAGACTTGATTGACGCGAAAGAGATTCAGTTCGGAGCACCAGAGAAGCCTAAACAAGATGCAGTGGTGAATGCTATCAGGGATGACGATGATGAAGAGTTCGATATCGACAGTTGGATCTACCCGACTGCCAATGGTGGATTAAGCAACTGGACAGCGAAGGATTCTATGCACGTTTTTGTTATCATCCAGTACTGAAACTTTTTGTTTTGAATATGTAACAGACAATGTTTTAAACTTTATGGCCCGGTGTCTTACCCGGGGCACTGTGGCTTTATTTGTGAGGGCTTTATGTGTGTCATTTTCATATATCATTAATAAAAGCATTGGACGTTTCTTGCATTTCAACTTTTGCGCTCCTTGTTTTTCTTTTTATATATTGCAAAACGGCTATTTTACACACACTCACGTATACGGGTCCACATCCACTCTGGATCTCACTGGTAACGACTCTGCTACTGCCAGTTATGACTTCAAAAATCCGATCAACTTAGCCGAAGATGAAGGTGAAGATGATTGTGAAGTGCCTAGTGAACTTGCAAGATTGTTACTTCAGGAAGAGAGGGTTATTCAGCAACATGAAGAGCCGGTGGAATCAGTGAATCTGGGTACTGAGACAGACAAGAAGGAAGTCAAGGTTGGTGCCAATCTGGAGCTTAGCGTGAAGCAACGGTTAATTCAAATGCTGCGTGACTACGTTGAGATCTTTGCCTGGTCTTATGAAGATATGCATGGGTTGGATACTGATATTGTGGTTCACCGCCTGCCTACCAAGGAAGATTGTCCTCCAGTAAAACAGAAGGTCCGCCGGATGCGCCCGGAGATGTCTGAGAAAATCAAGTCTGAAGTTATGAAACAGTTTGATGTCGGTTTTCTAGCAATGACTTCTTACCCTCAGTGGGTTGCCAATATGGTTCCTGTGCCGAAGAAAGATGGTAAGGTTCGAATGTGTGTTGACTACAGGGATCTGAACAGGACTAGCCCCAAGGATGACTTCCCTCTGCCTCATATCGACGTTCTGGTTGACAACACCGCTCAGCACAAGGTATTCTCCTTTATGGATGGCTTCTCCAGTTATAATCAGATTAAAATGGCTCCCGAAGATATGGAGAACACAACTTTTGTTACTCAGTGGGGTACCTTTTGCTACAAGGTCATGCCTTTTGGACTGAAGAATGTTGGGGCAACGTATCAGCGTGCCATGGTTGCTTTGTTTCATGACATGATCCATCATAAGATTGAAGTATACATCGATGATATGATTGCAAGGTCCCAGATCGAGGAGGAACACCTTGACCATTTGCAGAAGCTGTTTGACAGGCTGAATTTGTATAAACTGAGGTTAAACCCGAACAAGTGCACCTTCGGGGTAAGATCTGGTAAGCTACTGGGTTTCATCGTGAGCGACAAAGGTATTCAAGTGGACCATGCCAAGGTGAAATCTATACAAGAGATGCCAGCTCCCAGAACAGAAAAAGAGGTCAGAGGCTTTCTGGGACGACTTAATTACATTGCCCGATTCATCTCGCACCTAACTGCTACTTGTGAGCCAATCTTCAAGCTACTGAAGAAAGATCAAGTAGTACGTTGGAACGATGAATGCCAGGCCGCTTTCGAAAGGATCAAAGAGTATCTCCAAGAGCCACCCATCCTGATGCCACCAGTTTAAGAGAGACCTTTGATCTTATACTTGACAGTGCTCGATAACTCAATGGGGTGTGTGTTGGGACAACATGACAAGTCTGGCCGAAAAGAGCATGCTATTTACTACTTTAGCAAAAATTTTACCAACTGCGAGACCCAATACTCGTTGCTCGAGAAAACTTGTTGCGCTTTGGCATGGGCTGCTCGCCGACTGAGACAGTATATGTTGACTCACACCACTTTATTGATATCAAAGATGGATCCAATCAAGTATATCTTAGAAAAGCCTGCCTTGTCCGGAAGAATAGCAAGATGGAAGATGATCTTAACTGAGTATGAAATCCAGTACATGACCCAAAAGGCAATTAAGGGAAGTGTGTTGGCAGACCATTTGGCGCATCAGGCAGTGGATGATTACCAGTCTATGAACTTTGAATTTCCGGACGAGAATATCATGTTGATAACCGACTGTGAGACACCTGGACCGGATGAAGGACCTGAGGAAGGATCCCGATGGTCCATGTACTTTGATGGAGCTTCGAACGCTCTGGGTAATGGAATTGGCGCTGTGATCATATCTCATAAAGGCTCTCATACTCCGTTTACCGCTCGACTATGTTTCAACTGCACCAATAATATGGCGGAGTATGAAGCATGCATTATGGGTCTTCGAGCAGCAATTGACCTAAGGATTAAGTTCTTGAGTGTCTTTGTAGATTCCACTCTCGTGATCAGTCAGATCAAAGGCGAGTGGGATACGACACACCCAAATCTTATCCCTTACAAGGAGTATGTGTTGAAATTGCTTCCCCATTTCGAGGAGATAACCTTTGAACACTTCCCTAGAGAGGAGAATCAGTTGGCGGACGCGTTGGCTATGATGTCTTCTATGTTCAAAGTCAATTGGGACAACGAAGCTCCCCAGATTATCATTGAAAGGTTGGACGAACTGGCACATTGTCGTGACATTGAGACTGAAGAGGCAGCAGATAAACCCTGGTTTCATGAGGTAAAAAGGTATCTTGAAGCTCAGGAATACCCCGAGGGTGCATCTGTTAATGACAAGAAGTTTCTGAGGAGGTTCGCGGCGAAGTTCTTCATCAGCAATGACATTCTTTACAAGCGTAACCATGATTTGACCTTACTACGTTGTGTGGATAAGAATGAAGCAGAAAGGATCATGGTGGAGTTACATGAAGGTACTTTCGGAACCCATTCTAGTGGACACACCATGGCAAAGAAAATCCTTCGGGCAGGATATTATTGGTCCACAATGGAAGCCGACTGTTATCAGCATTCTCGGACATGTCACAAGTGCCAGGTCTATGCTGATAAGGTGCACATACCTCCAGTTCCTCTGAACGTCTTGACGGCACCTTGACCTTTTGCAATGTGGGGCATTGATATGATCGGCGAGATCAGACCTACGGCATCTAACGGGTATCGTTTCATCCTGGTAGCGATTGATTACTTTACGAAATGGGTTGAGGCAGCTTCCTTTGCTACTGTAACCAAGAACGTCGTAGCACAGTTCATTCGGCATAATCTGATCTGTCGATACGGTGTACCAGATAGGATCATTACGGATAATGGTACCAATCTCAACAACAAGATGATCACTGAGCTCTGCGAACAATTCAAGATACAGCATCACAACTCTTCTTCCTACCGGCCGAAGATGAATGGGGCTGTAGAAGGGGCTAATAAGAACATTAAGAAGATTGTGAAGAAGATGACAGTGACATACAAAGATTGGCACGAGATGATACCATTTGCTCTTCATGGGTACCGTACCTCAGCACGGACGTCAACAAGGGCAACAGCTTATTCCTTGGTTTATGGCATGGAGGCAGTCTTGCCTATTGAAGTTCAGATACTCTCTCTTCGGATCATGAAAGATGCAGGTTTGAGTGAAGATGACTGGATCCATACCCGGCTTGATCAGCTAAATCTAATCGACAAAAAGAGACTTACTGCTATTTTTCATGGTCAGACGTACCAAAAACGGATGATCAAGGCATTTAACAAGAAAGTCAGACGACAAGAGTATCAAGTTGGGGATCTAGTAATCAAGCACATTATCCTACCTCAAGGTGATCCCAGGGGAAAATGGACCCCTACTTATGAAGGGCCATTCGTGGTTAAGAGCATTTTCTCAGGAGGAGCTATGATTCTAATCACCATGGATGGTGACGACCTTCCTGACCCCGTCAATGCAAACATAGTTAAAAGATACTACGCATAATCAAATACCCGCTAGGTTGACTGGCCTAGGCAAAAATAAGGGCTTCCCGACGAACCAAAAGGGTTCAGGCAAAAATAAGGGATGAAAATGAAAAAATCTATACACCCGGCAAGTCGAAAACCTGAAAAGGCGGCTTGGGCAAAAATGGGTATCCCGGTGGACTGAAAACCCGAAAGGGCAGTCCAGGCAAAAATTAGGGATTAAAGCGTAACATTATGTCTCATTCGATCACCTTGCATCCGGACTCCGGTATCGACTATCAAGCTTAGACGACACTAATCAATATGATTTACCTTCAACCAATAGCAAAGTGATGAGATGCTCGAAGACATAAAGGCAATAGAAGAGTTGGAACCCAGTGGATTATTCATATAGCTGTTTTGTTCTCTTTTTATAAATTGTATAAATTATATTTGTTCGGCGGCGTTCTCTTACTAGGACGTCAACCTCTCGTACAAAAAACGCCTATTTACAGGCCAAACTTCAAAATCAATACAAATTCATTTTCAGACAAATTTCAAACTGTTTTTCCTTTACCTGTTTTGTTTTGCAAAGAACGTCCAATGTTCATTTTTCATATATGCCTTTGACATTAATTGTTGCTCATAAATATTTACATGCGAAATGAAAAATGAATTACTGGTAATAGCAGAAACAAGGGCAAATAAGAATTTTCCGAACTGTACGATTGTTCTATCCACCAGGTACCAAGGTATATTCAGTTGAAGAATATGGCTAAAATACTTTCACTCCCCGCAGAATAAGGCAGTAATGGTAGCTCTCCCAGCTGAGACTTGCAACTATGTACGAATCAGCGATACTCTCCCCAAGCAGAGTTAGTCTACCATCAGCCCTAAAAAGGCTTGGTATCCCTAGAAGGTCTTAATATTCCCCAGTGGAGTATAAAGATATTCCTCAGCAAGTATAAGAGTATCCCCGGCAGTCTTAATATTCCTCAACGGAGTATAAGAATGTTCCCCGACAGCATACAAGATACCACCAGTGGAGTCAATATTTCCCCAGCACGGTCTGAAAAAGCTATCCCAACAGAGTTGAATCATCTTCCCCAGTAGACTCTGGAAGTTTATCCCCAGCGGAGTACTAGAATAAATCTCCCCAGCCAAGTTTAAAGGATCATTCCCAGCTAAATCTAGAGGGTTATCCCCACAATAGTCCAGCAGGGTTATCCCTAGCAAGTCACAACTGAAAGATCATCCCCAGTGAAGTTCTTTCTTTCCCCAAACAGGAGTTCAATCCTCAACGGATTCAATATCACCAGCAACGGTAGTCCATCCCCAGCGGAGTTCATCATTGAAATCCCCAACAGAGCTTATCAACAGAATCCCCAACGGAGTTTATCGTTAAAATCTTCAGCAGAACATCTCTTCCCCACAGAGTAATTCCCCACAGAGTAATCTCTTCATCATTTTATTCCCCTACGGAGTTCTTTTCTCCTGCAGGTTTATTCTCACAATCATCTTCGTTCATGATCCCCAGCGGAAACGAAGAACTCAACTCTATTCTCCAGCAGCTCCGGGATTTATTTTCCCCAGCTAAAACATTATATTCCCATACATCATGATACATGCATATACACATCATACGAATACAATCTCATTTATTTTGAGAACATCATTGCCTGATCCATATCATGCATTGCATATGACTACCCTTTACCTTTCAGGAAAGATACAGTTAAAGTTCTCAGTTACGTCGAAGACCTGACCGGTTCTTAAATCTCAATTGAATTATCCTCGGTTGAATTTCAGATAGGGTTCTCAGTCTCGACAGTTTCCCTACGTCAAAGTATGGACGAGTGCTATAACCTCAATGGTATACTACGTTGAGCACTAGTCAGTTCCTAGATCTTGATGTTTTCCTACGTCATAGTGTGGACGAGTGCTATAACATCAACGGTATACTACGTTGAGCACTAGTCAGTTCCTATATCTTGATGTTTTCCTCCGTCATAGTGTGGACGAGTTCTCTAATTTCAACGGTATACTACGTTGAAGACCAGACAGTTCCTAGATCTTGATGAAGATGTTTCCCTACGTCATAGTGTGGACGAGTGCTATAACCTCAACGGTATACTACATTGAGCACTAGTCAGTTCCTAGATCTTGATGTTTTCCTTCGTCATAGTGTGGATGAGTTCTCTAATTTCAACAGTATACTACGTTGAAGACCAGACAGTTCCTAGATCTTGATGAAGATGTTTCCCTACGTCATAGTATAGACGAGTGCTATAACCTTAACGGTATACTACGTTGAGCACTAGTCAGTTCCTAGATCTTGATGTTTTCCTCCGTCATAGTGTGGACGAGTTCTCTAATTTCAACGGTATACTACGTTGAAGACCAGACAGTTCCTAGATCTTGATGAAGATGTTTCCCTATGTCATAGTGTGGACGAGTTCTATAACCTCAACGGTATACTACGTTGAGCACTAGTCAGTTCCTAGATCTTGATGTTTTCCTCCGTCATAGTGTGGATGAGTTCTACAATCTCAACGGTATACTACGTTGAAGACTAGACAGTTCCTTGATGAAGATGTTTCCCCCCAATTGAATTTTGGACAGGTTCTTAAGACTCATCCGAGGCATTCTCTCACTTGAAGTACAGGCAAGTTCCTAAATCTCAATAAAAGTTAGGCTTCCCCAGCGGAATCTCCTACAACAACAGGTATGCAAGTTCTCGCTAAGGAATCTCTCATGCGATCGACACTCCTGCAGATGGCATCTGTAAGCCTATCCTCCTACCAACAATCTCTAAATGTCATCTATAAGCCCATTCCCGACATCACAATGTTGATACTACACCCTGCGAGTGCAAATTTCTGGGCACTCTAGTGTTCAATTATCTTCCACCTTCGGATCATGAAAGGCTCGAAAGCCAATCTATATCCTCAGGTTTAAGAAAATTGAACAGGGGCAACTGTTGTACCCCAAAATTTTCCCTCCCATATTTCTCAAGACATGTCAAGAACAATCTCCAAGTGACTCAAGTTAGCTCAAGAGTTGGACAGTCAAATCACCTCCTAAGGAAGTCAACCTCAAATTAGGGTTTTGTGTTGCATCAGGGTCCTTACATCCAAATTACCTCAAGTTCTCCCCAATTTCCTAATATGTTCTCAAGTTCATCCATGTCAAATTTCAAGCCTTGCAGAGAAAGTTTGGTCAGTCAATTGCTCAAGAAGTCCAAAAGTCGACTGTGTTAGGGCAAAAGTCAACTGTGACCTACAAATAGTCAAACCTAAATATTTTTTGCCAACATTCTCATTTTGAAGGATAATTCATCATTTGATCAAGGGTTGATCATGATTCATCAAGGATTGCTCAAGATTCATCAAGATTCAAAAGTTGCTAAATTAGGGTTTTGTAGGAAAAGTCAACTCAACTTTGACCAAGCATAACTTTCTCTTACTTTATGAGAAATGACCCATCCAAAGCTCATTTTGAAGAGGATGCAATTTCATACAATCCATCTTCACACCCCAAGATCAAGAAATGCACTCACAAGAAGTTACAAATTTGGACATTATAGGTCATTTTTGAAAGTCAACAAAAACACCTTTTTCCAAAGCTGATAACTTGAGCATGGAATATCAATATGAAATGAGATAAAAAGGGTTGGTTAGAGGACATCTCAAGCTTTCTAAAAAGTACAAGAACACCTCCAAAAGTTCAAAATTGAAGAAGTTATACATTGTTGAAGTTGGGCATTTTTCCAAAATTGCCAAAAGTCAACTATCCCCAAAACTCCAATTTTTGACAAAAGGGCCCACTTTTTTCCACTTGATTTGATCTTGTCACACCACACACGTGTCCTATCTTCAATTTCATGACCAATTATTAATTTTTCTATTTTATTTGATTCTTATTGATTTAATTCATTTTTAATCAATTTAAATCAAAATAAAATCTCAATATTAATAACTTGTGATCTTTTTGATTGATACAGCTTTCAATTAACATCATGAACACAAACAAATTCGTGCCAAGCCATATCATGCACAAAATCTTGGATTTCGAAAGAATTTGAAGGCCTTTAATGGATGAATCATATCATATCCAAAGTCATCAATTCACAAGGATTCAAGGCCCAATTTTTAACCTAATTGCTTCTAATATACTCACACAAGCTAGAGCATACGAGAACACAACCAAAAATCTGCCAAATCTCAAAAACAAAAACTTGAAAAAGCTTGAAAAAGCTTGGAACTGAAATCTTGGTTAGAGGCTAATTCAAGGCAAAATCTCAACGTAGCTTTCTTGCCTGGCGTCCACTGAAGCTATAGGGATCAAAATCAAGCCTTGAAACATCCCCAATCGCGCTGTAAATATCCACGAACATGGCCCTGTACACGAAAACATAACCTCTCATTCTTGCATCTTTTTGATAAAACGTTGGCATATTCTTGATCCTTGCATAATTTCCAAGCTATCTGCAATATTGAATTTTGTTTTTGTAGTATGTAAAGACCTACCCGAAACTAGGGTTTGGGTTTCTTGTTTTTAGGCGTTTTAATTCCAGGAAAAATTGGAACAAACCATGGACATGGATGAACTCAGGAGGAAGAGGCGAGCATGATGATGGTTTTGGTTTGCATTTTTGTGGCCTAGAATTCATTATAGGACGAAGCCACGGATTTTGCTGCGGATAAGAATCCGCAGGAAAATATACAGGGGCCAGCGAAGAAGACGATTACGTGGCCACGTCCTATTCATTGATTCAAATTGTTTGCGCGCATTTTTTTATTTCAGGCATATTTACTTGTTTTACCATACAATACTTAATGTTCATTCCATTAACAATAAAAAAAAAGTGATGCAGTGGTAAGGGAAGCGTGCCAAAGTTCAATGGGACCTGGGTTCGAATCCCAGGTCCCCCATATTGCCTATTATTATTTTTCTTCAGCAGATCCAGCGCGCTTCAGTCATTATGGTAATCATGCATCATCATTGGATCACTTGCCAGATGGCCTCCAGGCCAAATCCAATGGCCAAGATTGCAGACCCACCATATTCTCCAGTCAATGCATGCGCGTGGAATGGTAAAAGTCAAAGCAGGCTTGCTTGTAATGGGCCTCAGAATTGCAGATTTCACCTCCTCTTGGGCCCAACACCCCCTTGGTTTATTTTCTTTCTATTATATTTATTTATTTGCTTTATTGCTTTAATTAATTATTTTTATTAAACTAACCAATTAAATTTTTCCTCATTAAATTAGAAAACACAAAAATATTATTTTTATTAATTTCATTATTTTATTTTTGTAAATAAATACTAATTTAATTAATTTAGTGATTAATTAGGTTTAACTATTAACATATTTTGCAATAATTAAAATCAATTTAGAATATTAGGTTTTTATTAACATTAATCCATTTTATTTTATTTCCTTAAATATTTAAAAACCCAAAAATATTTTTATTAATTAATTAATTTTGACCTAATTTAATTTCCATTTAATTCAAAATAACAAAAAAACATGCTTTCTTTCAAAAAAGGGTCAAAACCCTAAAAAATGCGCCGATTTAATTTTCTCGCACGCGATCCATTTGATTCCAATATTGTAATTGCTTCCGGTATGTAATAGATTTTAATTAGGACTTTAATTATTTATCGCTTTATTTTACTTTTCGCAATTTAATTTAAAGGGTTTGTTTTTGGCGATGTAAATACCCTATGCCTTGTAACAGTTTAGATTTAATTTCCGCAATTTTATTTCCGCAACTATACACTGTTAGATGTTTGATAATAGGGAATGCATGACAAGATCAAATCTTTAACCTAAAATCAACATAGCTCACCCATGACATGTACAAAGATAAATAACTGAAAAACAACACACTCGCACATGCGCACTCTTAGGGTACACCTCACTTGGTTGCCTTCAAACGTGGTCATTGAATATAGGAAATTTTAGAGGTCGCCCTTTTGTCCAAAGGTCATAGTTGCCTCGAAACGGTTGCCTCAGATAAAATGATCTAAGACATTTGGGTTATCGCTAAGGCATCCTAACATTGCTTTAGTGACCACACGTCCCTTAATCGAATTGACCCTAAAACTCTAAACGATGGTGCTACCTACTCATCAATAGTTGGCTAGCATTGTCTAAAGGACATTAGCACAGTTTAATTCCCTTTTCGAGTAGGTAGATGGTTCTTAAGTACTTGCTCCTTTTAAAACAAAACAAAACTTTTCGCACTTACACTCCTTTCACACAAAAACTTCTTTCAAACCCACAAACACAAAGAAAAGCAAATTTTGAAAACACAATGAGCAAGTACCTAAGAGCCCGTGGATAACCACGGATAGAAAGGGTGCTAACACCTTCCCTTTCTATAATCTACCTCCCGAACCCGAGAAACATCTCGAAAAAGGAATTTTTCTGTGCTTTTTTCCTTTCCTTGTTGGATAAAATAAAAGACGGTGGCGACTCTTGCTTACCGCGACATTTTGCAAAAACAAACGCAAAACGCGAACCAGCATTCCAAAAACAGTCAGTTCTCTTTCCCACCGATCACAATATGAAATGAAGAAGACCTCAAGACGGTTATAATGACTAAAGAATCATTCCCAAACCATTTTCTGATATCAAGTTATGAATTTATGAGCTAGAAACACACAATACTGAATCTCTATCTGCACTGTCTCAGATCAATTGAAACGCTTGACTTTCAGCACAGTTCAAAAAGTGTTGGAATGCATAAGAGCTTGAAATGATGATAACTTTCTTGATTGTTGATTGGATAGCTTGGAACAACATGAGGAGTGCATAAAAATGCAGAAAACCCTGATTTCTGCTTTAGAATGTCGTTTACGGAACAATCAATTTTCACAACTCTTTCTTTCAGATAAATACCTTGATCTCATGAGTATATGACCAATGACATGTATGTATGCATATTATGAGGAATTTTTGTACCCACAATATTTTCCCTCCCATTTTCTTCAAAAAAACATGTTCACAAAAGTCTCAAATACTCAAAGCCACTCAAGAGTTGACTAGTCAAACCTCCTTCTAAGCAAGGGTCTTCAACTGGGGTTTGGTGCTTCTCAAAGAAGATTAGGTTACAAGGGTCTCAAATTACTTTCATGGTTCATCATAGGTCCTCAATAATTCTTATCTCAAGTTTCAAGTCTTGCATCACATGTTTGCTCAGTCAATGGCTCAGAAGATTGAAAGTCAACTATGGCAAACATACAGTCAAACTTCAATATTTTTTGTCAATATCAACATTTTGAGGTTATATTCATCATTTAATCAAGGGTTGATCATGATTCCTCAAGGAAAGCCCTTAAACCATCAAAGGTCAAAAATTACCAAATTAAGGTTTTGATTGAAGATGACTGATCATTGACTTTTGGCCTAGTGCATGACCTAATGGCTTAAAGCATGATCTAAAGATTTCAAATACAACATATTGACCTAATTATATGTCTCAAGAAATTTCCAAATATGCAAGTGATTGTTAGTTAAATAATTGAATCAATTGATAAAAAGTTAACAGTCAAACTTTGACTTTTTGGTCAACATTGGAATTCAAAAATCAAGAATCATCAAAACGTTCAAAAATATTAAACTTTGTCATCAAGAATCAAGAAAGTTAACAAAAGTAAAATTTGAAGATTTTCAAACACTTAGAAAAATTCAAGTGTTTTGTACCTAAAAAACCCTAACTTCACAAGCAAGTTTCCTCAAGATACAAGTTGATTCAAGGAAAATTTTCAACATGAAAGTTGTAGGGACTAATGAATCTACAACTTTGTTAATGTGGGATGATCCTCAAAAAGAGCTTGGATTAAGAGATATGGGCCCATGATGTTCTGATTATTTTTACCCAACATTTAAAAAAAATCCTAAGTGTTTTGTTCTTAACAAAGTCACTACTTTATGGCCATTTTTCACTAAGATCCAAATTGATTTAGCAAAAACTCAAAACATGAAAGTTGTAAATCTTGATTCAAGCTTTCCAAAATGTCCAAGAACACAAATTAATCATACTTGAGCTAGATGTTTCGAAGAGATGAAGATGGCATGCCATACTTGAATTATAGGTCATTTCTTTTGAAAACCTTATGGCCAAATCTCAGACAATGCTACACAATCTTACTTTGCAGGTCTCTAAAATCCTAAATCTATCCATAATCAGAGGATTACATGAAATCTTGAGCAATTACACAAGGATTAGAAGCTTTGTCTAATGCATCATTCCATTAATGGCACAAAGTTAACACTTCTATTTTGGAAAAAGTAAGCTTTACAAAAAAGGCAATACATTGAGCTCCTAAATTGTTTCTCTCTGGTCACACTCAATAGGAAAGTGAAGAAGCAAACCCTCTGCACCCAACAAACTTATATCATGGTTGTACTTGAACCTTGGAACCATGGAAATTCATCAAAACTTAATTTTTCACTTTTTTAAACCATAACTTGCTATCTCAAAGATCTGGTTACTTCAACCTCTCCAACCATTTTCTTGTAAATATAGGGCTCATTTGCAATCCAAGGGACGAGTACGCAGCTTTAAAAACACCCTTAATCTCTCTAAAACCAGAATTGGCCATAAAACTCCATTTTTGAGCTTTTGAAGTCCATTTCTTCTAACCTCATAAACCTTGCAATATTTGTTCAAGCCAACCATCCACAAACCTCACATACATCATATAGAAGTTTTCCAAACACAAGAACAACTTCTGTAACATCATTATCACCATCTTCCAAACTCAAAAATTGTGCCTTGCAAGTTGACTTGGTTGGGGAGATTCAAACACTTTCATCATAAAGTAAGGATTGGAACAACTTCAGGGAGGTCCAAGGAATCTTAATAAATCATCACATTGCACCTGGAACAGCTAGAAGAAGCTTTGAACTTTTCTCCAAAGAGGTAAAAAACTCAAACTGTGACATCCTTATCCATACATCATTTGCTTTCGATTTCAAAAGAGAAAATGTAGGTATCATCTCTACAAAGCTAACCATGTCCTTAGTTCTCATTTAAGTTGACTGTGTAATGAGAATTTTGACTCTGAACCGTTAGGGTTTATTTTTGATACCAACATAAATTCTCTTTAATCTTTGAGTTTTAGCTTGAGTAAATTACATGGTTGAATTCGTGATTAAATTTCAAACAAGTTTGGTGTTTACACTTTTCAAAAAGGTTGAGAAATGATGCTTTTAGAGAATCATCAATGGTGTTGTTATTGTCTGAGCGTGCGAGGAAGAAGAAGATAACATTTAAAATTTTCAAAATTTGTTTTATAATATATTACTGGGGGGAGTTTCATAATCGGATGAAACAGCCACCCCAGTGGTAAAACAAGCGCACGTGTAAACTTAGGGACCTGGGTTCGAGCCCCAGTGGTACCCTTTTGTTTTTTTCACATATTTTCCTTGCAGATCCAGTGCAATCATCCAACATGCGCATGCCATACACCTCCTCAATCATCATCATCATCAGATCAAAATCTAATGGACTCAGATCAAGCCCAATGATACACCTCCTGAAAGTCATCCATACTGAATCTAGCGCAAACCTGGGATTTGTCTAGTTTGGGCCTTTTATTTTTGCTTTTTCTCACCCCCATTTTACTTGTTTACACCCAGGCCCATTTTACTTTCTTTTTTGTTTTAATTAACTTTTTTTCTTTTCTAATCATTTTTATTTAATCAGAAAAAAAATCATAAAAGATTTATATTTAGTTTTTTTAATTAATTGACTTAATTTTCATAAAATCAAATACTTGAAATCAAAACACTTCGCACACGCGCACCTCTTGGGTGACCCTCACTTGTTGGCTCGGATTTTAAACAGTCATTTCCCTCGAGTCTGGGTTGCTTTAGCAAAGACCCTCAGTTAAAAGTTCATAGTCCCTTGATGACCCTTCGATGCTGCCTTCGGTAAACGATCTTAGTCCCTCACGAAAATTGCTAAAGCGTCCTACAAGTTGCATTCTATGACTGTATGATGACCTGCGTTTGTCCCTCACATCCAATGATAAGGCTTCCTATTAACTAATGGTAGGGTAGCACTATCTAAAGGAGGAGGAAAAGAACAAAGACTTATTTGAGTAGGTATCTCACTCGTAGTTGCTTGCTCACAAACGTTTCAAAACCAAAACATCTTTTCACAAAACAACACCTTCTTTCAAAATATTTTCAAAACAAACATTGTGTATACATTCTCAATGATACGAGAATCATTAAAAAATTGTCGCACTTAGGCATTTTCAAAATATTTTCAAACATACACAAACACAAAGCATTAAAAAAATGAGCTAGCGGTTAAGAGCTCGTAGATAACTACAGATGAAAAGGGTGCTAACACCTTCCCTTTTCATAACCTACCCTCTGAACTCAGAAAATTCTCAAAAGGTCTTTCATGTTCTTTTCACCCTTTCCTTTATTGGATAAAATAAAAGTCGGTGGCGTCTCTTGCTATCCGCAATATTTGCAATAAAACGCAAAACCCAAAAGTCAGTTATCCCACTGTATTATAGGAAGTATAAGCCAATTAAAGTTGAAAATGAATAGGGCGAATTTTGGGGTGCAACGGCTGCCCCTATTCAATCTTCTTTAACCAAAGGGTGATATTGGTGGTAGCATTTCGAACAATCAAGGTAAAAGAGGATTGAATACTCAATAGAACCATAAAATTTGCACTCTGAAGACAATCGGGTATTATTTATTTTTGGGTTTTCTGTTTTCTATTTTTTTTGCTTTTTGGTGAATAGTGGTTATCTGAAACAGAATTTTCTCAAAGATGTATGATAGGTCAGGGTTAGACACACAAAATAAAGAGGATCGAATAAATGTTCCCGATAAAGATATTGGACATATATCAAGGAAAGACTGACCAAAACACACTCCAGCAAGGAAAGACATACTTGCCTAACCAAGTGTGCCAGACAACTGGACTTTGAGGAGACACTAAAGGACTCCAACAAGGATGCACTTGCCCAACCAGGGATGCTAGACAACTGGACTTTGAAGAGACACTAAAGGACTCTAACAAGGAAGGACGCACCTGCCACCCCAAGGATGCCAGACAACTGGACTTTGAAGAGACACCAAAGGACTCTAACGAAGAAGGACACACCTGCCCAACCAAGGATGCCAGAAAACTGGACTTTGAAGAGACACAAAAGGACTCTAATAAGGAAGGACGCACCTGCCTAACCAAGGATTCCAGACAACTTAACTTTGAAGAGACACTAAAGGACTCAAACGAGTAAGGACGCACCTGCCCAACCAAGGATGCTAGACAACTGGACTTTGAAGAGACACTAAAGGACTAACGAGGAAGGATGCACATGGCCAACCAAGGATGCCGGACAACTAGACTTTGAAGAGACACTAAAGGACTCTAACAAGGGGTGTTAGCTAAGCTAACTGAAGGAGAACTTGATCAACACATGTAAACCATAGTAAAGGAACTGATCAAAATATGACCTAAACAAGGATTTTAGCTAAGCTAACGGATGGAGAATCAGATCAACACGGATAAACCACAGTAAAGGAATTGATTATAACAGGACCTAAACAGAGATGTTAGCTAAGCTAATGGAAGGAGAATGTGATCAACACAGGTAAACCAGCGCAAAGGAATTCATTAAAACAAGACCTAAACAGGAGTGTTAGCTAAGCTAACGAATGGAGAATCCGATCAACACGAATAAACTAGAGTAATGGAACTGATCAAAACATGACCTAAACAGTGAACATATTTGAGAAAGATACCAACTAAACCAACCTCTAACAGAGAACACCAGAACAAAGAAGAGCTCACGGGAAAAGAAAACCAACCGCAAAAGGATATTGAAGAAAGAACGCCAATTAAAGACGGACTTACTCGGGATACAAATATATCGAATTTTGACTAGACCGCCAATCAAAAGCGAGCTCGCGAATGACAAAGAAAAGAGGCCATCCAAAGGGGACTCCAGACACGGATTCTGACCCAAAAAAATCCCAATAGGACGCTAATCGAAGGTGAACTTAAAAATGAAAGAGACCGACCGAGGGGACTCAAACAATAACTGCCAAAACACCTTAGAATTTAAGAGGTTGCAAATGCGCAAGAACTACAATATCCCTCAGGCAAAATGTGGGGTGTAATTCTTTAAGAGTGGTAATTATCTAAATTACCACACACCAAGTATGGATATTCAAATACTTATAAGCAAGAAAGGATGTACACCGACTCTTACTCACACTCTAACAGCAAAGCAAACACGGGTAAAATAACCGAGGGCTTCAGGGACAAGGAAAGTCTATGACTCATAGGGTAAAAAGGGAAATACCAAAGACCCGACTGGTGGTAAACCAAAATAGAATTCACTGGGGAAATAGGATAGGATCACCCTAAGGCAAGCCGCGGAATTAATTCAAATCTTAGAACATAACAACTCTGGTTACTTTAGGTAAACATGATTGGCTTATACCTCAATACATATTTGAATTTTTTTTAGATTCAATGTAATGATGCATGTTTAGTGATGCACTAGGGAAAACACCACAATAATCGACTGCTGAGAAGACAAGGAACTTCTGAACGATTATTTTCATACATCCGATCTTCTAATCAAGAATAGTCAATCTAAACTTCATGGAGAAATTGTGAATCTGAAATATCAGCTTACGAGGATCGACACCACTAGGGAAGTAACTCTTGGGAGGAATAATGCAAAAACCAATTGCAGTCCAAAGAAAAACATGAACTCTGATTAAAATTTTAACTTCCTGGGGAACATATTTTCTATCTCTTTTTGGGGATAAAGATAACTTCGCTGGTGTTTTACCCCAAAATTTTCCCTCTCAATTTATCAATAATTCTCTCACAAGATCTTCATTGATTCAAGACTGCACAAGGTTTGATCAGCTCAAGACACCTCCTCAAGCACTAATGACTTAAAATTAGGGTTTGAGTTTGTATAAGGACAATTGGACTTTTAATGCTTCATATGAATTTCATGGATCATTTTGGACTCCCAAGATTTCTCATGTCAAGTTTCAAGCTTTGGATCACATTTTTGCTCAGTCAATTGATCAAGTGACCTAAAATCAACTATATTGGGGAAAAAGTCAGTTGTGGTTAATTTACAGTCAAACTTCATAATTTTTTATCCATATCAAAATTTTAAACTCATATATGGAAATTGATCAAGTTTGGATCACAATTCCTCAAGAAATTTGATCATATCAACATAAGGGCAAAATGGTCAAAATTAGGGTTTTGACTGAGGAGGTCCAATTTTTGACTTTTGACCTAAAACATGACTTGTTGGTTTGAGACATGATATCAAGGATTAAAGTGAATCATTTTGACCTAATGGCATGGCTTAAAACATTCCCCAAAGATCAATTGATTGATAGTTGAAATTCAGTCAACTGATGAAAAGTCAACTGATACACTGAAAAGTCAACCTTTAACTTTTTGAACAAAATCAAGTTTAAAAAATCATATTTCATCAAGGAATGACAAAAAATGAATATTGTTCATCAAGAAATCAAAAAGTCAGAATTATCTTTGAAAAGTCAAAATTCTAAGACTTAGAAATTTTTCTAAGTGTTGGAAAGTTAACCTTTTTTCATGACTTTGTGCCAAATTTTCACCATGATGTAAGATGATTCAAGGAAAACTTCCAACATGAAAGTTGTAGATCTTAATGAGATCTAAAATATTGTAGGACAAAACTTATCTATAAATGCTTGTATTTTAAGTTATAAATTCATAAAGACATGTCCATGAAACAATAACACTTGGTGAAATTTTGCCTTAGTTAGGCAAATTCTTGACCTAACTTCTTGACCAAGTTTCACATAGTTCCAAATTGAATTTTCAAAAATTCCCAATGAGAAAGTTTTATAGAATGTTACAAGATTTCTAAAAAGTACAAGAACTCCTTGAGATCATTCTTGAGCAAGGATAATCGAAGGCAAGAAGTTAGGGTTTCATTCTTGTTTTACAAGGCATATTTTTAGGATGAACATGAACAAAATCCATGCTAGGCTGCATAATCTTTGCTTTGCAGGAATCAAACTTGTTTGTCACTCCATAATTAATGGTTTACACAGTTTTTAGAGCCATGATCCAAGCATTAGAGCCATTGCCCAAAAGATTCATCCATTTTTGGAAGAAAGCAACATTGCCATTCTTGAAAAGTGACTTTAATCACAAAGTCAACTTGCATTGAGCCTTTAACTTGTTACTTATACACAAGCTTCCTATAAAAAGTCAAAATAACATGTTTAAAGTTTTCAACCACTCTAAATAGCATGGTACAAGCCTTGAGAATATATTTGTCATGTTTACTTCAAAAACAAGCAAAGTTGCCACAACTTGAGAATTCAAATTCTGAGTTGTTGTAACACTTGAAACCTCTTGCCTATAAATACATGCACTATTTTAAATATAAAGGATGAATGCTCAAGCCCTGAAACACCCTAAAACAGAGAATCACCAAAAACACCTCAAAACTTGTCATTTCTGAGTTTTGAACCCAATCTTCAAATCTACTTGTGCATTTCTTGGCCTTTTGGTTCCTAAAGCTTCTAAATGTCATACATAAACAATCCCAACACCTGTTATCCAATTGTAACTCCATCTTCACCAACCTCCATTTTCAAAAACAGGGCATTGCATCTTGACTTCTCTAGACCATTTCAGTCATCCTCAGCACAAACTAATCATTGCATTAGCTTCCTGGAGGTTCATTGAAGCTAACCCAATCATCACAACACCTTGAAAGGTCCTCTAACTCATTTCACGATTTCTAATTTTTAAGGTAATTTTTTGAACTTTCAACTCTTCATATAGGCATTGTTAGGCTTCCATTTTCAAAGACAAAATGTAGACATCATTGCCCTGAAGCTAACCATGTCCATAGTTTTCATTTATATTCTCTGAGCTTAGAGAATTTTGAGATTGAAATTTCTAGAAATATTAAGGTTCAGATTAGGGCCAAAAAATTCTCATTCATCTTTGATTTATAGTTTTAGTGATTTATATTTCTGGAATCGTGCTAGAATTTTCTACAACTTTCATGTTTGTATTTTCCATTTTGTTGAGAAATGAGCAAGATACAGGTTGTCTGGCTGGGCGTAAGGTTGAAGATGAAGTTCAGGCCATGGACTTGATTTTTAATATATATTTATGTTTTTGTTTTATACACCGGATGTATAGCCACCCCAGTGGTAAGGCAACACACGTTTATTATTAAGGGTGTGGGTTCGAGCCCCAGTGCTGCCATTTTGCTAATTTTTTCTAACATTTTCTTTCTTTTTGTCTCACACAAGCGCGCTTGGCCTCCCTGAATGGGCTTATCTCATTTTATTCAGTCCCACCCCCCCTTTTTTCACTACAAGACACATCCCATTTACATGTTTCTGATTTTCAAACAAAAATATCTTTAATGGGCCAGACCAAAAACTGTTTTCTACAAAATACCTCAAATCTATTTCACACCCCTAACTTATTTTCTTTTATTTTATTTTTATTTATTTTTTATTATTATTATTAATATTATAATTATTATTTTTTATTAATAAAAAGACAAAAAAATTATTTTTATTTTATTATATACTTATGTTATTTTTCAAGACCAAAAACACAATATTTTTTTATACAAATTTAACTTCTTTTCTTAAATAAACTAATAATTAGATTTGGTTTTAGTTTATTTTCTTTTAATTAAAATTAATTTTGAAAATTGTATTATTTAATTAATTAATTTTTTTCATACTAGTTTAATTTAATTAAAACCTCTTCACAAACAAAACTCTAAAAAAGATTTATTTTCTAATTAATTTAATTGAATTTTATTATTTTTAGTTAAATTATTTTCTTTCAATTAATTAGGTTAGATCTAAACCTTTTTCTTTAACAAAGAACCAAAACAAAATTCTTTTTTTTTCTTTCGATTTTTGCCTTGTACATTATATTCATTTCTTGTACAATATAATTCAATATGGTTGTAATAGATAATTAGGATTTTAATTTTTTGCAATCCCCATTTGTAAATTTGTACCCCCATCCCCAAATGATGTAATAGCGTAGAGTATTTACTTTCCGCAATTTATTGCTTTCATATAATATTAGTAATTAGGGTTTGTATGGAAAGAAAAAAATCAATACTAGAAAACCCTAATTCTAGACAAAATAAATGCATGAAATCAAAACACTTGCACACTTGTACCTCTAGGGTTTAACTCCACTTTGTTTCCTTGATAAAAACGGTCATGATATACATGTGAGACATCTTAGCCAAAACAAATCAAAAATACAAGATCATAGTCCCTCGATGACGCTAAAAATGTTTCCTTACAAATGATCTTAGTCCCTTAAGAAAAAAATGCTAAGATATCTCACAATATTGCTATCCATGACTATACGATGACCCATGCTCGTCCCTTTACATCCAAAGATAAGGCTAATTACCAATCAATAGTGAGATAGCAATATCAAAGGAAGGGAGAAATGAACAAAATACTTTTGAGTAGGTACAACGTTCTTAGTTGCTTGCTCACAATCCATCTTCGAAACAAACATCTTTCAAAATACACCAAACACTTTCAAAAACATGAAATATTTTCAAAAGTATAACACTTTGCATGCATTCTTATAGAGACAAGAATCATTATAAAGTTTTCCTAAACGAAAGCTCTTTTCAAAAATACTTTCAAAACTCACCATAAACATGTTTCAAACAAAGTGATTTCAAAAGTGATCTAGCAAGCAACTAAGAGCCCATAGATAACTATGGATGAAAAGGGTGCTAAAACCTTCCCTTTTAATAACCTACCTCCCCCCCCCTGAAATCAAGAAAATATCTCAAAGGTCTTTCCTGTTCTTTTCATCCTTTCCTTATTGGATAAAAGAAAAGTCAGTGGTGACTCTTGCTATCTGCAATAATTATGATAAAACGTAAAACACCTAAGTCAATTCTCCCACTGTATTACAGATCTGGTGACTCTTCTGGGGAGCGATCTTAAAGGTGGGGTTACCTTAGAGCTAGATCATATTTACTTGATTTCATTTTTTGATTTGTTTGCTTTACATTCTATGGGTCCTTGTTTGGGTTTGTATTGATCCTCTACCCGGATCTGGGAATACCATTAGGTAAATAGCAAAGATTATGGAGACTATACGACGTAGACCGATATGAACGATACAATCTCTATGTTAGTGTGACATATTTGTGGGTACCGGTATCCCTTATGGCAAATTAAGGAGAATATGGGGCCATTAAGCAATGTCATGAAGCACTAACGAACCTTAGAACCTTTAATTGAACAACTTGGCCATTAGGAAGTAGTGAGATAGTCGGCTTTGATGGAAAGCTGAAAATTGGTTTATAATCGATACTACGCTCATTGAGATCGAACTTTTGGGATATTTTGGCTGCGAGAAGATATTGACTGTGCTAAAACAATACCCAATGAAGAAAGATCAGTGATACTGAGATTCCCTAGAACTTAATTACTTTTTAGGGCAGTTTGAACCAACTAAACTTCAAGAGGGTACTTACCTATGAAACCCATGAAAGCCTAAACCTAAGGTTTTTTGTGTGCTTTGTTTGTAATTATTATTCATATCATCATAAACATCATAACATCATAAAGCATTCTCACTAACCATTCCAAGGATTTAGGAATTTATCTTTGCTCTGTTTTGTAGGTCATGACTTCTACTCGTAGGAATACCATCCGAGTCTACTTCGTGAAAGTGCATCATCAACTTCAAGAGTTAGCATCAAGAGTTCCGGTATACTCTCCTTTCACCAAGAAATATGGTCTACTTCTCAACTTGGCTATCTCAAACTTCTAAGAAGAAATGATGTGTGCGCTTTTCCAATTCTTTGATCCTATGCATCATTGCTCCACCTTCCCCGACTACCAATTGGTGCCTACATTAGAAGAATTCTCTCAATTTTTAGGAGTGTCTGTGCTTGATCAAATACCATTCACCGGTTTAGAAGAGACTCCAAAACCTGAAGTTATTTCCAAAGCTTTGCATTTGAAGAGATCTGACATTATGGAAAATTGGGAGAGAAGAAGTGGAGTTAAGGGTTTCTTAGCCAAGTTTCTGTTGGAGAAGGCTCATTTGTTCTGGGAAGATTTGAATTTTCAAGATTTTGAGGATGTCTTGGACCTTCTAATATATGGTTTGGTTCTATTTCCAAATCTGGACCAACTCATAGATGTGAATGCCGTCAAGGTTTTTCTCTCTCGTAATCTCGTACCTACTTTGCTTGGAGACATTCTACATTATTTCCACACTCGTACCATGAAGAAAAGGGGTACTCTTTTATGTTTCATTCCATTACTCTTTAAATGGTTTATTTCACACCTACCTAGATCAATGTTGAAGAATGATTAAGGCTTGACATAGTCTCAAAGATTAATGTCACTCACACATTCTAATATTTATTGGTGTGCTCAATCTATGGAGGACCTTACTATTATTGACCATTATGGAGAATTCCCTAATGTTCCTCTACTTGGCATTAGGGGAGGTATCACCTACAATCCTTGTTTGTCTTTGCGACGGTTTGGGTATGCTGTGAGGGATGGCCCTCATGATGCACTTGTCCAAGGAATTGCATTTGTCTATGAGAGCGATGTCCAAGGTTATCGTTAGAGATTCATACGAGCTTGGGGAATGGTTAACAAGGTTAATAGAAAGACGTTGGGGCATAATAACTCCATTCCTTTGGAGCCTTATCTCAAGTGGGTGCAAACTCGCCCCCAAAACCTCATGATGCCTTATGAAGCCATCCTACCTATCATCATGGAGTCTGTTGCCGAAGGAGATGTTCCATATATTGTCCTTTATCCTAAAATGCCTACTTCTCTTAAAGATCTGCAAAGAGCTTGAATTCAGCTAAAGGAAGAGTGAGACACCTTCTAAACCCAATTCTACGCAAGTGAAAAGAAGGTTTTGGAGATTACGAGACAACTTCATGAAGAGAGAAGTTTGAACGCCTACATTGCACCGAAGAGGATGCACTTGACCTTTTTGTCGTAGGAGTTTATTTTGTGTTTATTTCCTCGATTGTAATCCCAAGAGGCATGTTTGTAATCAATTTGAACTAATAATGCAATTGACATTTGTTCCTTTTGTATAAACAAATTTAAATCTTCTAAGTCCTTGAAATCATTTGCATACGCATTTTCATGCATCATAAGATAAACAGGTTTTCCACAATAGGTTTCCTTATCTTTCTATTGTTTATTTCAGCAAGATGGATATCGAACAAACAGTGAAGGACTTACAAGCGCAGAATTATGAGTTTCAAGAGACATTGTTGACCCTGGCCAAGGGGCAACAACAGCTGATGACTATGCTAGTAGCTAAGAATAAAACCAAAAAAAAAGGCCTTCATCAACATGGGTAAGAGATTCAAAGGTCTGATTCATCAGGTACAGATAGTCGAAGAGTCGTCTGAGGAGGACGAAAATCAAGATGAAGAGGCAAGGAGAACCCGTACTAAAGGGTGCCAATAATCAAGCTTCCGAAGATGAAGATTACTTTGATGAGAAAGATCCTCCGGGTGAGGATAAATACAAGCAGTTGGAGGATAGACTAAAGGCTGTTGAAATTCAAGCATGACTGGTTTGGACTTTGGTGACTTGGGATTAGTACCTGGGGTTGTCATTCCCCATAAGTTCAAAATATCGGTCTTTGCCAAGTATGACGGGGTTTCCTTCTCAAAACATCATTTAAGATCTTACATGCGCAAGATACAGCCGCACACTACCGACAAGAAGCTCTGGGTCCATTTCTTCCAAGAGATTCTGGCTAGGACTCAACTAGAATGGTCCTATTAATTGGAGGGTTCCCGCGTCACACATGGGAAGATCTAGCCACTTCTTTTTATCATCAGTATCAATACAATACCGATCTAGAACCTACTAGAGTCCAACTTCAAGGTATGACAATGGGTACCAATGAGGGGCTTAAGGAGTACGCACAAAAATGGAGGGATCTTGCTGGTAGGGTCCAACCACCATTAACTGACAGAGAACTAGTTGATATGTTTATGGGTACATTAACTGACCCGTTTTTCAATCTGTTAATTGGAAGTTCTTCGTCTGGTTTCACCGAGTTGATCCTAACTGGTGAAAGGGTCGAAAGTGGCATGAAGAGCGGAAAAATTCCCATGACATCTGCTTCTGCATCCAACACTGTAAAGAAGTCTTTCACTGGAAATAAGGAAACAAATTTTGTGTATGGGGCAAGGGCTCATACCAAAAAGGATCATCGACCTTCTGTTAATGTTGTGTTAGTCTCCAACCCTCCATCTGCTCAAAGGCAATCATCCAACAACTAACAATCTGAAGTTCCTCGAAGACAGTTCACAAGGATAAGCATGTCACTGTCCCAAGCCTTACAACATCCGTTGAAGGCCAACTTAGTGAAATTGCGCGACCCACCATCCAATCCAAACATTTCATCATCGAAGTACAATCCAAATTCCAAGTGCGCGTATCATTCTAACAGCCCTGGGCATGAAACTGATCAATGTTGGGCTCTGAAGAATAAGATTCAATATCTGATAGACAATAAAACAATTGAATTTAATCCACCTGTTACTCTAAATATGATAACTGCACCAATGCCGAACCATGGAAAAGGTGTTAATGCAATTGATGATACTACTTTTGTTTCTTCCATTAAGGATTTAACAACTCCATTAACTACTGTGAAGGATAATTTGCTGAGAGCCGAGGTATTCCCTGGCTGTTTTAAAGATTGTGTTTTCTATAATCAACAAGTGAATGGGTGCAAGCGGCTGAAGGAAGGTGTGTAACGCCTGATAAATAGCCGCGAGATTCCGTTTGAGAAGATTCCTGCCATCAAAAGTCTAACCAACAAAGTTGAAGACCTGTCCATAATAACCATTACTAACAAGCCTCTTAGGATCCCCTCAAAGGGTCCTATTAGAATTTCAAATGAACCAACCATTGCTCCTTTAATAATCATTGTCGTTGGGCCTATTCCTTACTCCTCTGATAAAGCGGTTCCATGGAACTATGGTGTCGAGGTTTATTATCATGGGATAAAACAAGATTCTTGGATCACCAAAGACGAAGCTGATGTCACTAATATTGCAGGTTCTAGTAAAGTGACAAGAACAAGAAGAATATTTTCCCCTGATATTTCACCACCCACTACTACAACAACCCACGTCGGCATAACTCATGACAAGTCTTGTGCCAACACTAGAGGCAAGGAGAAAGAAGGTGAGCCTGTTGGGATAGAGGCACCTACCAAAAATACTGAAGTTGAAGAACCCTTCACTCAAGAGATGGAGAAAATCCTGAAAATCATAAAGAAGAGTGACTTCAAAATAGTTGAGAAGCTGGGGAAAACCCCCTCCAAAATTTCCATGTTGTCATTATTACTATGTTCAGACGATCATTCCCAGGATCTAATCAAGTTCTTGAAGAAAGCCCGTGTGCCCCAAGAAACCACAGCTGACCAGTTCGAGAACTGTGTATCAAGTTTAACGGCTGATACTAGATTAGGATTCTCCGACGCTGATTTGACTCCTATGGGAAGGAACCACAATAAAGCCTTGCATGTCTCTATTGAATGCAAGGGGACCACCCTAGCTCATGTCCTAATTGATACTGGCTCATCTTTAAATGTTTTACCTAAAGGTGCTTTAGACCGGCTAGATTGTGAAGGATTGGTATTGAAGCCAAGCGATATTGTCGTAAGGGCTTTCAATGGGTCTAAGAGAATGGTTCATGGATATGTGGATCTCCCAATTATAGTTGGATCACAGATTTTCAAATCTACCTTTTATATAATGGACATACGTCCCTCCTACTCTTGTTTGCTTGGGCGCCCTTGGATCCATGGGGCAGGGGCAGTAACATCCACCCTTCATCAAAAATTAAAATACCCAAACAAGGGGAAGATCGTTACTATTTGCAGCAAAGAAGAATTTATGATGAGCCATCTCAATTCCTTCAAGTATGTGGAAATGGATGGTGAATTCATAGAGACTCCATGCCAGGCTATCGAAATTGTTCCTCCTATGGTTGTCGCCACCAAAATCTCCTCTAGCATATCAAAAGCTGATGAGTTTATACCAAGAATGGTTTCGCTTAAGGACGCCTATGTTGTGGTCAAAGATGGAAATTGTACTATCTAAGGACAACTTCCCGACATTCCATTTAAAGCAGACAAATTTGGATTGGGTTTCACCATCAAAGCTCAAAAAGAAGTCAGGAGCACTCGCGTGGGAAAGCCACCTCTCTGCATCAGGAATCATGAAGTGAACACTGTAGAAGACTCTGATGATGAAAATACTTTTGAAGATCGGATCTACCTTACTGTCAAAGGAAAGCTCAACAACTAGCATGCAAAGGATTTCCCTCCCATCTCCTTCATTGAGGAGTAATTACTATTTACTATTTTTTGTCAATTCAAGAACTTTTGTCTGTAATCTTAAATTCCAAACAATGAATTTAAGCCATGTGCCTTGCTCAGGGAACTATGGTCCATTTGTTAAGGGTTTTGTTCATGTTCATTTATCATGTGATCATTTAATGTAAACCATTGCTCCTTTTGCATTCAAACTTTTGTGTTCATTGTCTTTATTTTCCTTTATTACATTTTTTTAATAGCCATGTATCTTACATGCACACACACATACACACACTTGCATATCTTCATCCACTCCGGATCTCATTGCCAACGACTCTACTATTGCCAGTTATGACTTCGAACGTCCAGTTAACCAAGCCGAAGACGAAGGCGAGGAAGATTATGAAATACCAGGAGAATTAGCCAGACTTCTAATGCAAGAAGAGAAAGCTATTCAACCTCATGAAGATCCAGTTAAAGTTATCAACTTAGATACTGAGACAGATAGGAATGAAGTCAAGATCAGCGTCAACCTAGAAGATGGTATCAGGAGTAGATTGGTTCAGATGTTACATGACTACGTTGAAGTGTTTGCTTGGTCGTATGAAGATATGCCAGGATTGGATACCAACATTGTGGTTCATCGTCTACCAATAATGGAAGATTGCCCTCCTGTTAAGCAAAAGGTTCATCGTATGCAGCCAGACATATCTGAAAAGATAAAGGCTAAGGTAATAAAGCAATTTGATGCAGGCTTTATGGCTGTCACATCTTATCCTCAATGGGTTGCGAACGTGGTCCCCGTGCCAAAGAAAGATGGAAAGGTTCACATATGTGTGGATTATAGGGCTCTGAATAGGGCAAGCCCCAAATATGATTTCCCTCTACCTCATATTGACGTCTTGGTTGATAACACCGCTCAACATAAAGTCTTCTCCTTCATGGATGGATTTTCTGGCTACAACCAAATCAAGATGGCTTCCGAAGACATGGAGAAGACCACTTTCGTTACGCAATGGGGCACATTTTGCTATAAAGTCATGTCGTTCGGATTAAAGAATGCAGGGGCAACATATCAAAGAGATATGTGTTGTACCCCAATTTTTGCCCCTAAGATCCCTTCAGCATACCATGTTGATTCATTCACAACAAGATCACACTAGGATTCTTGGTTCCCCTCCCTACATTTAGTTTTTCCCTTTTGAGGGATTACCAACCACCTTGACTTATGTTCCTTTTGTGATCATGAATATTGTTTTAATTTCTTCACTTAACTAATAAAATGCAATGTTGGTTTGTCTTGCTTGTTATCCATATAGGTAAAGGCAATAAGATTTAACAAGTTATCCCATGGGTTCATGAGTTTATTTCCATGCCCTAGTCAATAAAGTTGGAGAAGTTCAAACCTCACCATTGGATTGGTTTTAGAAGAATTGGCATGACAAGGTTGTTTTGGTTCATCACATTTCAAGGTTATTATATTTGACTCAAAAGTACAAAGGGTTGATTGAAGAAGTTGTCATGTTGGACAAGGCCTTGTTCCTATTGGTCACAAGAGCATATTTCTCTCAAATTTCAAGATATGGAAGTGGTTTTGGTGGCTAAGAGTTCTCATTATCATCCTCAACAACTTCTATTCACAAAGCAATAATGTTGGTACAAGAAGTTTGTTCAAGCTTTTCAGAGTTCCTCAAAGCATTTTCTTGATCTAAGAGCCAGGGTTTTGAACTTCAAAGGGGTATATCTTGCTCACCTTTTGATATTTTTGAGTGATTCCAAAGACATCATTCTCTTAAAAGGGTTATTAAAAAATCAATTCAAATGTTCAAAGGAGTTTTCATGAGGAAGAGACTTGAGGAGGAAGCAAGATTACAAGTCCTCTAGATGAATCCCCAATTCTCCATGTGTGATTTCAAATGGCCATAACTTGGTCAATTTTTATCACCTTGAGTCTATTATTTTTCCATAATGATCTTGAAGATGTGAAATTTATGTCTTCTTTTATGTGCAAACTGATAAAATGGATGGAAGTTACCTTAAAGATGCAAAAGATTATAGGTCATTTCATGATTTTTTGCCAACTTCAACAAGTCATAACTTGCTCAAATTTTGGAGATTTTGAATGATTCAAGTTTCAAAATGTCATTCAAGAGATCTACTTCATTCCAACTTTTTTAGTCAAGAGAAAATTCTAAGTGGAAAGCCATGTTTGGATGCAAGACATTATAGGTCATTTTTGAAGAAGAATTTGAAATATTTTTAAGTATGGAAAGTCAATCATTTTTCTTCAACTTTGACTCAATACAACTTTCAGCTCAAGCATCCATTTAAATCCATTCTTTTTCCATTGCAAACCTTGTAACCTCATCTTTCTAAAGCATCAAGAATCATGCCTTAAGATCCCTTGAGCTGAGAATGCCATGGTTTCAAAAGTGGTAAATTGGAATTGAAGTTTCCTTGCAAGTCAGAATTTGAATTTCATGTTACAACCTCTAAACCTCAAATTAACACGCGTTTTGGGTCTAAACATGATTAGCCAACTTTCCCAAGTGGATTAGTGCATCAAAACGCAAGAATTGGATGAGTTTTGGTGAAGTTTGGATCACACTTCACTCGTGCATCAGGTTTGCACGAATTCCCTCCAAAACGCATCATTCACTCTTCCTTTTGATCCCATTTGCTTCTCCTGTAAATACATGTACTATCCCATTCATTTTCCCAAGCTTGGATAGCCAGAATCACCCCACCAAACTTGTTTCATAACTCAGAATTCAGCAACTTTAAAATCCATTCTCGAGCCTTTTTCAATCCAATTTTTCCATCAATTCACCTTCCATGATCTTCCCTGAAGCTAACCACATAATTACATTCAAGAATCGTGCCCTATACTGCTCCATAGAAGTCCAGTTTCATAGCTTTGCAACTCAACTTCAATAGGTAGATTCCTTCATCAATTCTTCAAAACTCTGATATCATTATGTTGCTCTCATTTCCTTGGTTCTAGTCGCAACACTCACCTTTTACTGGAAACACGTTTTGACCATGAAATTACAAATCCCTTTTCAAAACTTTCCTTCCAAATTACTTGAGCTACAGTTTATATAAATTTGGCGCGAGGGTGTGGTTGTCTTCGTCTTGAAGAGACGAAGCGAATGGCATAGGTCTGAGCTTCTAATTTTACAGTTTGAGAGACCTGCAATTCATGATGGCTGGAGGTTGAAGATGACCAACGTGTCATCTTCCAACCAATGAAGGTGCGCCATCTGTTTTTTTTCAAATTCTGATTTAATTAATGGTTCTGTACATTATTCACAAATGACCATGATATGCACAGTGCGCCGGATCCCTTGGATTTGATTACTAACGTGTTTTGACTCTCATCCAATGGTCCACATATTTTACTTTTATTTTCTTTTTCTGATTTTTACATTTTAATTGTTTTAAATTTCAAAAAAAATCATAGAAAATTCATTTTTAGTCCAAAAAATCTGAAAAAATTATGAAAAATATTTTTGATTATTCTCTATCTGATTTTTATTTTTTCGCAATTAAATTTTATGTTTTGGTATTTTTTATAAATTTTACACTTTATTTGATTTGTTTAAAATGTTAAAAATACTTTTATACATTTTTAAATTCTGAAAAAATTATGGAATGATCCAATGATATTGTGACAAATATTGGTGACCTTTTTTTTTTTGTTTCTGACTTTACTATTTTTTATCATTTTTGGTTATTTTACCCATTTATTTTAATTTTAAAAATAGTTTCTGACTTTAAAAAATTACCAAAAATTTTGTAAAATTATTTGAGTCCTTTTCTGATTTTTCTATGGTCTTACTTTTTATTTCTTGATTAATTTGAACATAGTTGATATTTTTCTCTTTATTTTCTATTTTTAAACATTATTTTTTAACCCTTTTATGTATATTAAAATGTGATATTATTTTGTGACTATTTTCTGGTTGATCTTGTGTTAGATTTTGGATCATGAACTTTATTAACATCATTGGATCCATGGTGTTGAGTTTAACTCCACAAAAATGGATGAATGATTTTAATAATAGTTTGATTAAAATTTTATTCAAATGTGGTTTGTATATTTTTTCTCATCCCTCTTCATCTCATCCCTTTCTTATTACACTAGATGTTGTTGGAGCATGATCTCTATATCATGTCTCAAAATAAATGATGCATAGATTGTTATTGGCCGGCCTCAAAATAGGTGCGACTTCTATATAAGTCCACTTACGATTGCTTAACATAGCGCTAAATTTTGTCCCGATTCGAATAAATGATCATTCGTGGCCCAAACTTATGATTGCAAGCCCAAGTATGTTAATTTGATCTCTTTGATCCAATAACCTTGAGATTCATTGTGTGGAGGCTTTGGTTCTACCAATCCTCTAATGGATCTACAACATCTTTGGTCAACGCGGATCACTTAAACATTGTTGATCATTAAATGGTACTTGTGAGAATTCCAAATGGATGATATACTTGACAAAAAGCAAATGCAACTTGTTGTATGGAGGCTTTGGTTCTACCAATCCTCTAATGAGTTCCAAATACAAGCTTCAAGATGGTCATCCAACTAACCACTAATTATTGACTTGTCTTACCTTATGCTTTTATTCTTTTTTATGTTTTATGTACCATTTACTTTTAGCATTTACATTTCATGCCATTTTCATCTTTGCTCATTTGAGCATTTACTTTCTTGCCATTTTTACTTTGCTCACTTGAGCTTTTCTTTTCCTTTCTTAAGATACTTAATAATCAACATAAACCCTAAAAAATCTTTAATGGTACTTGGACTATTTGGTTACTATCCTTGGCATTATGGAGCATTGGACTTTTTGGACTTGGAATTAGAAACCTTGGCCTATCTTGGAGACCTTGTGATCTTATCTGATTCTTCTGTCTGAAGTTCTTGAGGTTTACCTCAAGACATTGGGTTGCTTGTTTGTTTTTGTGTGCAGGTTTTTGTGATTACACCCCTTGTTTGTAATCTAGAATTCACCCGTATACAGTCGTTACTCTGCCCAATTTTTAGGAAGACTTAATACACTTGAAGTTTGGTTCTCTCAAGAGTTCTAGTATTTTTTTTCTTGATTGGTTCCAATCTAAGGAATGGGAATTTTATCTTGGCTCATAATGTCAAGTATTGGCTTCTTGTTGGTTAGATGGTTCTTATCCCTAGCTTTTACCTTATGCTTTAGGATATTCCCTTCTTCTTCTCCCATCTTCTTTAATTTCAAAAATCTTCTTCCCCCTTTTTGAAAACTCTTCTTGTTTTTGAACTTGAACCACTTTCATAATAAACTTGGACTTATGTTCATGCATTTTCAAAACATTTTTCATAAATAAACTCCAATCAACTTAATAATACCTTGACATTTTTTTATGAGAAGACTAAAAGTCAATCAATCTCATTTAAAACCATTTTGCCACTTTGGCTTTTATCTTTAAACTTTTCTCAAAAAGGTTGAACTCTTGTCAATCCTTGTAGTGATGCAAACAACTATACTTCTACAATATGTAGTGAAGAGATATTTTTCCACTTGGGTGTTGAGTGAGGAATTGTTGATTTTAAAAATCCAAGCCATATCCTCCACTTTGAGATGATGTAAATTCTCCTTTCTCATGATTGTGGGTAGTAGGCATGTTTTCCATACGGATAATAACGATGATGCTTTATCTCATAAATTTAACCAACACATTTGTGTTTTAAATTTTTGAAAGAGGAACTACGTGTACCCTGATCCCCTATTACACGAAAAGTTGGTACGTAGGTGTTGTACCCCAAAATTTGCCCTCTCATATATCAAGATTTTTTCTCACAAGGTTTCTTTAACTCAAGACAAGATTAGGGTTTGGTTAGCTCAAGACATCTCATCTTGCACTGATAATCTCAAATTAGGGTTTGATATTGCACAAGTATTTTTGGACTATCAATGCTTCATTTGACTTTAAAACATCATTATGGATCTCTAAGATTGCTCATGTCAAGTTTCAAGCCTTGGATCACACTTTTGCTCAGTCGATTGGACAATTGACCTAAAAATCAGTTGTATTGGGGAAAAAGTCAACCATGGCCAATTTACAGTCAAACTTCAAAAAAAATTATCCACGTCAACATTTTAGACTCATATGTACCATATGATCAAGTTTGGATTACAACTCCTCAAGAAATTCGATCAAATCATCAAAAGGGGCAAAATGGTCAAAATTAGGGTTTTGACTGAGGAAGGGCAATTTATGATTTTTAACCTAGCAAATGACCAATTGAGTTAAAGCATGATTTCAAGGATTCAATGGCACCATCTTGACTTAATTACATGGCTCAAAACATCTCAAATTCATTGGATTGATAGATGAAATTTGCAGTCAACTGATCAAAATCAACTGTATACTGAAAAAGTCAAACTTTGACTTTTTGGTCAAAATCAAGTGCCAAGGGTCATAATTCATCAAAACATTTACAAATGTGAAACTTGTTCATCAAGAAAACCAAATTTGAAAATTAGGGTTTTGAATTTGAAAATTTTCTAACTTAGAAATTTTCTAAGTATAGAAAATTTTCTTCTTTTTTCTCAACTTTACCCCACTTTTACACCATGATTCATGATGATTCAAGGAAAGTTCCCAACATGATAGTTGTAGACCTCCATGAAATCTACAACTTTTCTTCATAAACTTTTCTCTAAAGATGCTTGGATCTCAAGATATAAATTTGTGAATACATGGTCATGAACTTGTTAACTTAGTGAAATTTTTCCCTAATTTAGGCAGGTTTTGGACCCAACTTCATGGCAATTTTTCACCTAGTTCCAAGAGGTATCTCAAAATGCATTTCAAAGATGAATTATAGAGCATATTACAAGTTTCCAAAATGACCAAGAACTCCTCAAGATCATTTTTGAGTAGGGATAATCGAAGAGATGAAGTTGGCAATTTCTCACTTTTTGTCCAAGCCATTTCATGAAGAACAAAGTTGCAAATCAATCCTATGTTGGCTAATTCATGCTGTACAGGTCCTAAACTTGTTCCGCACTCCTTAATTAAATTCTTACTCAGTTGACAAAGCTTTGATCCATGCTTTTGAACCTTTATCCAACTTGTAATTCCATTTATGGCAAAAAGGTTCCATTGTCATTTTGAAAAAGAGCAACTTTTGCAAACTTTACATTTTTGAGCTTTGGACCTGTCCCCTTGGTGCATACAAGTCTCACAGGTCTCAAGTAAGTTGTACAAACTGATACCAACCCTAAGCAAGCTGGTACAAGCATTTGAAGCTTGGGTCTTATCACTTTGCTTCAAGTACAAGAAAGTTGGCAAAAAGGCTAGCATTTGCAGATCTGTTGGGAAGCTGACCTAAGACCATTTTCATACTAATATACAAACAATATACAACACAAGACACGATTGGAAAGGACCTGAAATAATCTCAACCAGCAAAAAACCAAAAAACTGTCCAAAAACTGCAGACATGGCATAAGCACATCCATCTTCCATTTGGATCGTGTGTTTTGTGTTTAGATCATTTAAGCACCTTACATACTTGATATCAAGCCCATCCAAACCATCATCCATGTTCTGTAATCACTTCTCCATCATCTGCCATTGTTGACTTCAGAGTTTGCAGTTGGACTTGGCCAAGGAGTTCCAGCTACTTTCAGAGCAAGGCAAGGGTTGGAATAGATTCAGGGAAGCTCAAGGAAGCTCAAGCAAGCATCAGGCCTTCCCCAAACTCACCCAAGTTCATTTCACGATTCCAACTAAAGGAGGTAAAATTTCAAACTCTATCTCCTTGTACAGGCAACCTTAGGCCACGATCTGTGAATAAAAATGTAGTCCTCATCATAACGAAGCTATACATACCATTATCTTGCATTAATTTTACTTGAGCTAAGAGAATTTGGAAGTTGAAATTTCTAAAAATATTAGGTTAAGATTTAGGGCTTTTAAAATTCTCTTTGATCTTTGATAGTTAGATTACATAGCTTACATGGTTGGAATCGTGAGTTCGAGTACTCTAATTTTCATGTTATGCATTTTCATTTTTATGGAAGTATGAAGAAGTTACAGGGTGTCTGGCCAAAGCTTGAGGAAGAAGATGAAACAGGGTATAGGGCGCGTTTTGTAATATGTTATTTTCGTTTCAGTGAAGATAATGGAAGTATAGCCACCCCAGTGGCAAAGCAGCGCGCTGGTGAGACCCATGTCCTGGGTTCGAACCTGCACACTACTTTTGTATTTTTTCATATTTTTTCCTTTTCAGTTTTTGTGACTTTTTTGCAGGATTGGGCTTAGCTTCCTGGGCCAGTATTTTTTTCTAATCTTACCATAAATTTGCTATATCACCCCCTTGCCAACTCTTGTTATATTTTATTTTTTTATTTGTTTTATTTTCTTATTTAATTTTTTAAATGTTTTCTTTAATACAAAAAGATCCCAAAAAATATAAATTAACAATATTGCACTTTTATTTTATTTTTTTATTATTTCTCACATAAAATATATTTTATTTTAATAAGATATAATTCATTTTCTTAATAAACTTGTAAATATAATTAAAGATATTTAGTTTAGTTTATTTTTTATTTCATACTTATAAATGCTTATTTTTTGAGCATATAAATTTTTATATTTCATTACAATATTATTTATTATTGTTATACAAAAAAATATATAAAATAATACATATAAAAAACTTTATTTTCTTTTAAACAAAAATTAGGGTTAAACCCCTTTTAAAAATTATTTCCTTTTCTTTATTTTTATTTTTAGTTTAGATCAAATTTTTCTTTTACATAAAAAAATAAGACATCAAAAATATTTTTACATGTACATTGCATTGCATTTTCTTTTAAATATTATATTGTATTTATTCTAATTCGTACAAATTCGATTTGGTTGTAATAATTTATTTAGCTTTATATTCTTGCAAAATCCCCATTCAAACTTGTATTCCCCCTCCCATAAATTGTTGTAATAGCTTAGAAATATTTACATTATGTAATTTATCGCTTTATATGCCATGATTAGTAATTAGGATTTGCATGACAAGAACAAAACAAAGCAAATAGAAAACCCTAAATACAAGACGAAATCAAAAGCATGAAAATGATACACTTGCACACAAGAATCCTTAGGGTTTCCCCACTTGGTTGCCTAAAACAAAATGGCCATGTTACGCATGTGAAGTATCTTGGCAAAACAAAACAAATATAAGATCATAGTCCCTCGATGACGTTATTCAAAAGTTGCCTTACAAAATGATATTGGTCCCTCAAAATGCTAAGATACTTTGCAACATTGCTAATCATGGTTATACAATGACCCACGCCCGTCCCGTTTACATCCAAAGATAGGGTTGCTTACCAAATAAATGATAAGACAACAATGTCAAAGGAATAGAAAATACATAAGAAAGACATTTGAGTAGGTAGATAGCTTCTAGTTACTTGCTCTATTTCAAACAACAATCCTTTCTATTTTCAAAACAAACACACACATTTCAAAAACATCTTACAAACATTGAAAACATTTTCAAAAAAAGACAAACATATTTGTATACATTCTTACGAACGAGAATCATTACAAAGATTGCCTAAACGAATGGCCTCTTTTACAAAATACTTTCAAAAACCACACAAAGCACAATTTCAAACAAACAAAAGCAAGTGATCTAAGCAAGTAACTAAGAGCCCATGGAAAACCATGGATGAAAAGGGTGCTAATACCTTCCCTTTTCATAATCTACCCCACGAACTCAAGAAAACATCTCAAAGGTCTTTCCTGTGCTTTTTCACCTTTCCTTTTGGATAAAAGAAAAGTCGGTGGTGACTCTTGCTAACCGCAACATTTGCGATAAAACGCAAAACCTTCAAGTCAGTTCTCCCACCACACCACAGAACTGGCAACTCTGCTGGAGATTTTTATAAAAGTGGGGTTACCTTAGGGTCTAGATCACATTTATTTGCTTACATTTGTTTGACTTGTTTTCTTTATATTATGGTTCTCTGTTTGGGTTTGAATCCTCTACCCAGATTTGGGAAACATTATAGGTAAATAGCAATACGTTGTAGAAACTGTGCGGGGTATACCGACATGGTCTAAGCAATAGCTATGTTAGTGTGACATATTTGTGGGTACCGGTAGCCTTTGAGTTAATCAAAGAGAATATGGGGCCGCTGACTGATGTCATGAAGCACTAATGAACTTCTAGAACCCTTTACTTGACCAACTTGGCCTTTTAGGATGTAGTGAGATGACCGGCTTTGGTGCAGTCCGAAGTTGGTAGATACTCGATACTACACTCATTGAGGTTTGGTTTCTTGGGATATTTCAGTCGCCATTAAAGAGGATTGAGCTGAAACAATGACCAAGGAAACAATCTAGTGATATTGAGCTCCTTAGAACCCGGTTACTATTGTTAGGACAGGTTGAGCCAACTAAACTTCAAGAGGGTAGTTACGTATAAAACCCCATGCAAGCCTAAAGTAAGAGCTTGTTTGATTTTCTTGTATATGTATACTTGTACATAACATCATGGACATCATGAACATCATATGCATTCACTAACCATTTCAAGGATTTTGGAGATTCATCTTTGTTCTTGTTTTGTAGGATATGGATTCACTTCGCAGGAAAACTATCCAAATCAACCTTGTAAGAATTCCTCCACAACTCAAGGAGCTAGCTTCAAGGATCCCTGAGAACTCTCCATTCACCAAGAGGCATGGTCGTCTACTCAACTTGGTCACCTCCAACACAGAGGAGGATATGATGAAGGTTCTCTTCCAGTTCTTTGACCCTTTGCATCATTGCTTCACATTTCTTGACTATCAGCTTGTGCCTACTTTGGAAGAATTTTCTCAACTCTTGAGGATTCCTATTCTCAATCAACTACCTTTCAACGGTACGGAAAGAGATCCAAAACCATAAGAGATTGCTCAAACCCTGCACTTGCACTCATCTGATGTCACGACTCATTGGGAAACTAGAAGTGGTGTCAAAGGTTTCTTAGCAAAAAAATTATTTGAGAAAGCCCAAAGTTGTTGGAATTCCATAGACTTCCAAGATTTTGAGTATATTGTGGCTCTTCTTATCTATGGGATGGTCTTGTTCCCCAATCCTGACCAACTCATAGATGTGAATGCCGTCAAAATCTTCATGTCACGCAATCCGGTGCCTACATTACTAGGGGATATCCTACACTCTTTTCACACTTGTACAATGAGGAAGAGAGGGGTCCTTATATGTTGCATTCCCCTCCTGGCAAGATGGTTTATTTCTCATCTTCCCCAATCAGTCTTAAAGAATGAGCAAGGATTAAGGTGGTCACAAAGGTTAATGACGCTCAAACATTCAGATATTCATTGGTGCTCTCGATCCAAAGAGAATGTTATCATTGTTGACCGTTGTGGGGAATTCCCTAATGTCTCTCTACTTGGAATTAGGGGAGGCATCACCTACAACCCATGCTTAGCTCTAAGACAGTTTGGTTATGCCCGAAGGGATGGCCCACTTGATATGTTGATTCAAGGCTTGGTATTCGACTACGACAACAACGATCAAGGTCTTCACCAGAGATTCATCCGAGCTTGGAGGATGCTAAACAAGGTGGATAGCAAGACTTTGGGACACAAGAATTCAATCCCTCTTGAGCCTTACCTCAAGTGGGTACGAACCCGCGCTCAAAGTCTTATGATGCCTTATATGTATATTCTCCCAGTGATTATTGAGCCTGTTAAGGAAGGAGAAGTTCCATACACTATCCTACATCCTAACATGTCCACATCTCTTGAAGACCTACAAAGGGATTGGATACATCTCAAAGGAGAGCGTGATACTTTCGAAGCCCAATTCTACGCAAGCGAGAAGAAGGTTTTGGAGCTCACTAGGCTACTTCATGAGGAGCAGACTCTAAATACCTCAATAGCACCAAAGAGGATGCGCAACACTTTTTATCTTAGAATTTTTTATTATATCTGTATATGTGTTATTACTATTTTTTGTGTTATATGTTGTATATATGTTTGTTTGGATTTTCCTGGTTTTCAGGGTGCTTGGTGATTACTCATAAGTCCTATACCCGGACTTGGGCAAACTTTTAGATAGGACGGGCGGTATAGTCATGTTAACTTTGAGGGAGTAATCCCAAAAAAGGAGGCATGAGATCCCCCACTCAATGGAGACCCTTTTGACTGTAGTGTCGTTTACCGAGTAATCAGGAAGACGTACTGCTTTCGACCTGGGAGCTTGCTGAAACTGAGGACCGTAGAATACCAAACCCATCTTGGCCTTTTAGGTGTAGTGCGGAATCTATGATGGAGTAATCCGGAAATAGTTGTCACGCGATACTACACTCGGACGAGTCTTTCTTGAGAATATTACTAATTACCGAGTTAATTAGGAAGTTGGTAATATCCGAAGGAAGGATGTAGACTCTGGGAACCTCTAGAACCTTGTCCGGAAGGTGATAACTTTTAGACCAATACCTTATGGGTAGTACCTTAGACCTCATGCTCGTGACGTTGAACCTATGAACCCTATATGTGTGATCTTGTGTGTGATTGTTGCATCATGCATCCATGCACTCATAAGCATCTTTTGAAGAAACCATATTTTAAGGGATTTAAAGGTTGACTATTTGTGAATCTCTCAGGTACTTTTTAACCATGGATTCTGGAAAGAGAAAGACCAGGAAATACAGTTTCAAGGATCCCAAGATAGATGAGTTGATCAGTCTAATTCCTAAGATCGAGTGTTCTTCAGACTTTCGGAAGAAGTATGGATCCATTATTCCTCTCATGAAGCTGAAGATGAAGGAGGGTTTTCTCTCGACCTTGGTCCAGTTCTATGATCCGATGTATCATTGCTTTACTTTTCCCGACTATCAATTAATTCCTACACTGGAGGAGTATTCTTATCTATTGGATTTACCTGTTACCGATCGTGTTCCTTTTACTGGTTTGGAGAGTGAGCCAAAACCACATGAGATTGCTGCTTTCATTCATCTGGGGAAGTCTGAGGTGGAAGCCCATATGACTACCAAAGGAGGGATTAGAGGATTACCAGCTCAGTTCTTATTGGAGAAAGCTCGTTACTTTGCCAGAATAAAGAGTACAATTGCTTTTGAGGCCACCTTTGCTCTACTTGCTTACGGGTTGTTTTTATTTCCTAATGTGGACAAGTTTGTTGACATTAATGTTATTAGGATCTTCATGATTGGAAACCCAGTTCCTACATTGTTGGGTGATGCTTATTACTCTATTCATCTTCAGAATTCTTATCATTGGGGTGTGATTATCTGTTGCACGCCTCTGTTGTACCGGTGGTTTATCTCTCATATGCCTCAGTCTGATGCTTTTGGGGATGCCAAGAAGGAACCCCGTTGGGATCCTAAGATCATGGCACTCACTCACTCAGATATTGATTGGTATCATCGAGCTTACCAGGTGTTGTACCCCAAAATTTGCCCTCCCATATTCTTCAAGAATTGCAAAGTCAAGCTTCAAAATCTCCCCAAAGGTTGCACAGTTCAAGGGCCTCCTAAGCAGTCAAAATTAGGGTTTTGGTTCTGATCAAGAAAATGAAGTTTCCAAGGGTCCAATCAAGTCCCACATGCCTATAAACATGGTCAAGCATCCTCATGCAAAGTTTCAAGACTTTCAGCACAAAATTGCACAGTCAAAAAACCCTAATTGCACTACAGTCAACTGTAGGGGCAAAATGGTCATTTGACAGTCAAAAGTTCAAATTTTTGGTCAACATCTCATTTTGAAGCCACAAACATCATTTGATCAATGCTTGATCATGATTCTCAAAGCTTGGCTCAAAAATCATCATGATGCAAAAGTTTCCTTATTTGGACAGTTGAAAAAGTCAACTGTAAATTGACCAGGGCATAACTTTCACATGGATTATCAGAAAAATTCCATCCAAAGCTCATTTTGAAGAGAAAGACATTTCCTACAACTCCTCTACATGTTCCAAGTCCAAGAAATGCTCTCACAAAAAGTTATCAATTTCAACATTATAGGTCATTTTTAAAAGTCAACAAAAAGGGACTTTAAGTCAAGGGCCATAACTTGAGATTGGTAAATCCAAATGACATGGGACCAAAGACATTGGTTAGAGGACTCAAAGACCTTTCCAAAATGTCCAAGAACATGAGCAAAGCTTAAACATTGAGCAAGTTATGCCTTGTGGAAGTTGGGAAATTTTTGGATATTTTGAAAAGTCAACATTGATTCAAATGACCTAAAATTGCTAATGGGCCTCTTTTTCTTCCACAATTCATCATCCAAGACATGCACACGACCATTTGGCCCAAAGGGAAGTTTTTTATTATTTTTATTTATTTATTTGAATTTTTTATTACAATTAATTCATTTAAACTAAATAAAATATGAAAAAATGCTAAACTAATGAAATAAAATCTTTTGTGCAGAAAATACTCTCATTGGACACTCAAAATTCGTGCATGATCAATTAGGGAAGGATTGGATATGATTGAGAGCAAATGTGCATGAAAATATTTGAAAATATTTTGTCATAAAAATCAAATATCCATACATCAATTCTTTGATTCCTTGGACAAGAAACTTAACCTAATTTATTCCATACATAAGCTGGATCAAAACCCTTGTGCTCATTGACCCTAAGCTGCGCAGAAAAAGCACATGAACATTTGAAATTTCTCTTGAAAACTCAAAAACTGAAAACCATATTCCAGTGCTTTTCAAGGTGAAACAACGATTCCATTGCATCCCTGGGACATCAAGCAACGTGCCTGGATCAAGAACACAGTCCATAACCCTTTGAATCATTGTACAGAAGTCAAGCTTTTTCACTTTTTTTTCATAATCGTATTTTAAAATTTAAGCACATTCATTGCATATTTTTAATGGATTCATACTAATTGAGGTGTTCTGAAGCTAACCATCTACTTTAATTGTGTTTTCGTGTACTATATGCAATTATACCATGGATGCAGATTAGGGTTCTTGGAGGTCCAAATTGGGCGTTTCTTAATATGGTAAAATTAAGGCACCCGAATACCATCATTAAAACTAGCAGGATTGGACGATCACAAAGCCACCCTCGCGCTCAATTTATGAGCATCCCTGGGTTAATCGCTATTTTTTAATAGGGTGCCTATGGGAACGTTTGTAAAACCGTTGCCAATGTTTGTGTTTCAGAAAAAAAAAAATAAAACAATGAGGAAGATGACTAGGTGGCAAGGAACGATTGGATGGTTTAAACTTTCGCGCGAAAAGAGAGGCATTAACGCGTTTTGTTTTATTATGTTTATTAATTATTTTATTTACAAATGAACGAGACAGCTCCACTGGCAAGCGTGTTGGTTGGTAATGTTCAGGACCTGGGTTCGAGCCCCAGGTCCTCACCCCCTTTCATATTTTTCTTCATTTAATGTTCATGTGCAGATTCAACATAGGGGACTACCGTGCGTCTCTTAAATCACGCCGTCCACGCACATGCCAGGACCAATCAAGGGCCACGATTGCAGGACTATGGTGAACATCAGTCAACGTCTGGGCATACTAGTGGAAAAAGTCAAAAGGCCTTAAAGCCTTGGGCCAAAATTGCTAAGGACTGACCTCCACTTGGGGACAGCACCCCCCTCCAGTTTGCTTTCTTTTACTCTTTTATATTTTTTTTTCCTTTTCTTTATTTTAATTAATTTCTTAATTTCTTGATTATTATTTTCATAATATATAAAAAAACACCAAAAAAATCAGAAAAGATGAAAAAATAATAAATATTTTATTTTAGTATTTTTTGTAAATAAATTCATTAATTCACTTAGTTTTAAATTTAGGTTTTTTAATCTTAATATTTTTCACTAAAACCCTAAAATTGGTAGAACTAGGGTTTAATTAATTTTTTATCCCTTTTTCTTTTCTTCCAAAATAATTAAATATTTACTATTATTTATTTTTGTAATTAAATTGCATGTAAATTAATTAGGGTTAATTTTAGGTTAAACTTTAACATGTTTTCATAATAAAATAAAAATTGTAGAACTAGGTTTAATTGCATTAAATTCTCCTAAATACCAAAAAATACCAAAAAACAATTTCTTTTCTTTTTTTTTTTAATTAATTAATTTCATCGTTTAATTTAATTTTGCAAAAAGGGTCCAACGCCCTCGTTTTAATTCTTATTCAATGCGCGTATTTATTTCTTTTTCTTTTAATATTTCTGTATCTCTCCCAAAGCCGTGTAATTAATTTCTCGCACTTTACTCTTCTTTAATTCTTTATTTTTCTGTCAAATCGGGTTCAAGAAATTTTGGCGATGTGGACCCGCGCCTTTTGTAATAGCTTAGAACTTTTACTTTTCGCAATTTTTAACTGTTAATCAAAGCATGCAAGAATGAATGGATAAAAATAAAAACAAGCGTAGATCACCTTGACATGAATAAGACAAAATAACTGAACATGACACACAAATCACACACCACCCCTAGGGTACGCCTCACTGTTGCCTTGCCTCGAAAGGTGATCGTCGAGTAGAGGATGTCTTAGTAAGTCCTCATGATCCGGGAACCTGGCATGAGGGTAGCTTCTAAGGTATCTTCCCATTGCTCCGGTGATCACCATGTCCCTAAATTCGAATTGACCCGAACACCTCCAACGGTGGTGCTACCTACCTCTCAATGGTGGGATGGCACTACTTTAAAGGACATTTACACAGACGAATTCCTTAGGGTAGGTAGGTTCTCGTAGATACTTGCTCTAATTTCAAAATAAATCAAAAAAATACTTTTCACACCAACACATTTTCAAAAAGCTTTCGAAAGCAATTTTTCAAACACTCTTGAGGACCGATACAAGAGTCGAACTGGAATTTTCAAAGAAACTTTTTAAAACCCACAGTTGAAAAGCAAACAAACCATTTTTGAAAACACAAGTGAGCAAGTATCTAAGAGCCCATGGATAACCATGGATAGAAAGGGTACTAACACCTTCCCTTTCTATAACCTACCTCCCTAACCGAGAGCAATCTCTATAAGGAATTTTTCTGTGCTTTTGTCCTTTCCATTTGGAGAAAATAAAAGACGGTGGCGACTCTTGCTTCTGCGACATTTCACGAACCAGCGTTAAACAGTCAGTTCCAGATCCACCGATCACATAACTGGCGACTCTGCTGGGGACTTAACTTAAAGTGAGGTGTACCTTAGGACTAAGATCACTGTGTTTTCAATTGCTTTCCTTGCTTGCTTTATTATTGTGGGTTGCTTGGGAATTCTATAGATCCTAACCCGGATCTGGGGATACCTTTCTTAGAAAGTAGCAACAAGGCTGTGAGGGAACTGTGCGGGGTATACCGACATGGTTGAAACAGTCTGCTACGTTGATGTGGCACTTTGGTGTGTACCGGTAACCCTTGAGTTCAGTCAAGGAGAGTAGGGGGCCTCCACGTGGTGTCGTGAAGCATCAACAGACCTTAGGAACCTTAATTGAACTATCTTGGCCTCTTTAGGGTAGTGAGATAACTGACTTTGGTGCAGTCTGAGGTTGGTTGATACTCGATACTACACTCAATTGAGGGTTGCTTTCCTGGAATATTTCGTTCGCCAGTTCAGTGGCTAAATCGAAACGATGAACAATGAAAGCAATCCCGTGATATTGGGACCCTTAGAACCCGGTTACTTTTAATAGGACAGGTTGAGCCCACCAACTTCAAGAGGGTATTACCCAGACCCCATGCTGGCCTTAAACCCTAAGGGCTTGTCTTGTGTGCCTTGTGTGCCTTACATGTTTGTCTTTGTAAATATCTGTGGTGTGTTTAATCATAGCATCATGACATCATCCAGCATCACATGCATTGACTAACCATTTCAGGGGTTCGAATTTTCATCTTTGTTCTTGTTTTGTAGGACATGGAAACTGTTCGTAGAAAGACAATTCAAGTCAATCTTGTAAGGATCCCTCCTCAGCTTAAGGAGCTTATATCCAGGATTCCCGAGAATTCTTCATTCAGTGAAAGACATGGAAGTCTCATCAGCTTGGTCAATACCAACATTGAGGAAGATATGATAAAGGTCCTGTTCCAGTTCTTTGACCCTCTGCATCACTGTTTCACCTTCTTGGATTATCAGTTGGTACCTACATTGGAGGAGTTCTCCCGGCTCCTGAAGATCCCTATCCTTGATCAACTACCCTACAACGGTACGGAAAAGGAACCCAAGCTTGAAGAGATTGCTAAATCCTTGCACCTACAGTCATCTGACCTCAAGGGACATTGGGAAGTTAGAAGTGGTATCAAAGGGTTCTTAGCCAGGTTTCTGTTTGAAAAGGCCCATGAATGTTGGAACTCCCTTGACTTGCAAGCTTTTGAAGAAGTGGTGGCCCTCCTTGTCTATGGTTTGGTGTTGTTCCCTAACCCAGATCAGCTTATAGATATCAGTGTTGTCCAGATCTTTATGTCCAGGAATCCTATACCTACGTTGCTGGGAGACATCCTTCACTCATGTTACACTCGAACCATGAGAAAAAGAGGTGTCCTTATGTGTTACACTCCTCTCCTGGGAAGGTGGTTTATTTCGCACCTTCCACAATCAGTTTTGAAGAACGAGCGGGGTTTGAGGTGGTCACAACGGTTGATGACTCTCACACATGCAGATATACATTGGTGCCCTAGGTCCAGAGAGGATGTCACTATCATTGATCGTTGCGGGGAGTACCCTAATGTTCCTTTACTTGGAATCAGAGGAGGTATTACTTACAACCCATGCCTGGCTTGGAGACAGTTTGGTTACGCTCGGAGGGATGGTCCTCATGACATGTTAATTCCTGACATAGTTTTTGACTTCGGCAACGATACTCAAGGACTTCGCTAGAGATTTATCAGAGCCTGGAGGATTCCAAGTAGGATAGACAGCAAGACACTGGGGCACATGAATTCCATCCCGTTGGAACCTTATCTCAAGTGGGTACGAGCCCGCTCCCAGAAGTTAGTGATGCCTTATCCCCATATGCTCCCAGTAATCAAAGAACCAGTCTTGGAAGGGGAAGTGTCCTACACTATTCAGCACCCTGATATGCCCACATCCTGGGAAGAGATGCAGAAGAGCTGGATCCAGCTTAAGGAAGAACGGAATTCTCTTGAGACTAGCCTGCATGCTAGTGAAAAGAAGGTCTTGGAGCTCACCCGCCTGTTGCATGAGGAGAGGAATCTCAACACTTACATAGCTCCGAAGAGGATGCGTAGCATATTTTGGGATTGATTTGCTTTTGTATTATTTTGCCCATGAGGCTTTGATGTACTGAACAATTATTTCCTTAATGATAACGTGTGTTCCTTTTTGTCTACAACAAATTTGAACTTTCGAACCCTTGAATGCATTGCATAAACACATATCATGCATCATGTGCATAGCAGGTTTTCCCCTTTTCAGGTTGCTTACAGTTCTTCGCTGTTTATTTCAGCATCATGAATCCTGACTCGTCTTCAACTGAGACATCCATCAAAGCTCTTCATGCGCAGAATGCGCAATTTCAGGAATTAATCAAGGGTTTGGCTCAAGGCCAAGAAGAGCTGAAGGCTCTGCTCCTGAAGAAGGAGAAGAAGAAGAAGAGAAGAACTGTTCTGTTTAGCTCGGGCCGAAGGTTTGGCAACACTTTGCAGAATGAAGAGGCTGGCTCTTCCATTGGCAAGAGTACTCCTCAAGCAGAAAAAGGTCCTAGTCCAGTAGTCTCTGACAACGAGACTGATTTTGATGAAGAGCAGTACCCTCCTGCAGAAGACAGATACAAGCAACTGGAGGATAGGTTGAATGCTATGGAGATACAACAGGTACCTGGGCTGGATTTTGGAGATCTGGGTTTGTCTACTGGTGTGATCATTCCTCGGAAGTTCAAAGCACCATCTTTCACTAAATATGACGGGGCGTCTTGTCCCAAGCTACATCTCAGGTCCTATGTTCGGAAAATTCAACCGTACTCAGTGGATAAGAATTTGTGGATCCACTTCTTCCAGGAGAGTCTTTCAGGGACTCATCTCGAATGGTTCTATCAGCTGGATGGGACCATGGTTCGTAACTGGGAGGAGTTGGCTACTGCTTTCTATAAGCAGTATCAATATAATGCCGACCTTGCCCCTACACGTACCCAACTCCAGGGTATGTCGTTAGGTTCAAGTGAAGGTTTTAAGGAGTACGCTCAGAAGTGGAGGGATCTGGATGGCAGGGTGCAGCCTCCGTTGACTGATCGGGAGTTGGTAGACATGTTCTTGGGGACCCTATCTGGGCCGTTTTTCAACCATCTTATCGGGAACTCGTCTGCAGGGTTCACTGATCTTATCTTGACTGGAGAGAGAATTGAGGCTGGGTTGAAGTCTGGAAAGATCCCGAAGGGTGCATCGTCTAGTTCAGATAAGAAACCCTTCAAGAAAGAGGCCAGTGCGGTGTATGGGTCTAGAAGGCAAGACAAACCAGAGCGCCGTCAATCTGTCAACGCGTTGGTAATTGCGAAGCCTGCAGCCACTCCTCGGCAAGCTAACCAACCAAGGGCTGAGAGGCCCAGAAGGGAATTCACCCGTTTGAGTATGACCCTGTCGCGGATCTTACCACAGTTGCTCTCACCCAACTTAGTAACCGTCAGAGAGGCTCCGAAGTTTGCAAATACTACATCTCCTAAATACAACCCAAATGCTCGTTGTGCTTATCACTCCGATAGCCCGGGGCATGCCACTGATGACTGTTGGGCATTAAGGAATAAGGTGCAAGACCTTATCGACGCCAAGGAGGTACAATTCGAGGCATCTGAGAAGCCTAATGTAGTGACAGCTCCCCTGCCTGCTCATGGAGTGAATGCTATTGGGAACGAAGATGAAGTGGATGAAGCTGAGTTTGATAGCTGGATTTACCCGGCAACCGACGGTGGACCTAACAATTGGAGTGCCAAGGACAATCTACCTGTTTCTCTTGTTACTAAGTAATGAACTTATTTGTTTTGGTATCTGTAATAAACAATAAATAAACTCTATGGCCCGGTGTCTTACCCGAGGCACCGTGGTTTCATTTGTGAGGGCATATAAATTGTCATTTCATATATCATAAATGAAAATCTTGGACGTTTTCTCGCATTGCAAATCTTATGCTCCTTTTCTGTCTTTCTTTCCTTTACATATATTTCAAAACGGCTGTATTTACACACACACTCACTCATACAGGTTTTAATCCACTTTGGATCTCACCGGTAACGACTCTGCTACTGTCAGTTATGACTTCGAAAATCCGATCAACTTAGCCGAAGACGAAGGTGAAGATGATTGCGAAGTGCCTGGCGAGCTTGCAAGACTGTTGCTTCAGGAAGAGAGGGCAATTCAACCCCATGAAGAGCCAGTGGAAACAATAAACTTGGGTACTGAAGAAGACAGGAAAGAGGTAAAGATTGGTGCCAACCTAGAGCTCAGTGTGAAGCAACGGCTGACTAAGATGCTACATGATTATATGGAGATCTTTGCCTGGTCCTACGAAGACATGCCCGAATTGGATACTGATATTGTGGTCCATCACTTGCCTACTAAAGAAGACTGTCCTCCAGTTAAGCAAAAGGTCCGCCGGATGCGTCCAGAGATGTCTGAGAAGATCAAAGCCGAAGTTATGAAACAGTTTGATGTTGGGTTCCTTGCAGTGACTTCTTACCCTCAGTGGGTTGCTAATGTGGTGTCGGTACCGAAGAAAGACGGTAAGGTCAGAATGTGTGTCGACTACAGGGATCTGAACAGGGCCAGCCCCAAAGATGACTTCCCTCTACCTCACATTGATGTCCTTGTTGACAATACAGCTCAGCACAAGGTATTCTCTTTCATGGATGGCTTTTCAGGTTACAATCAGATCAAGATGGCACCTGAAGACATGGAAAAGACTACATTTGTTACTCAATGGGGCACCTTCTGCTACAAGGTCATGCCATTCGGGTTGAAGAACGCTGGGGCAACCTACCAGCGTGCCATGGTTGCTTTATTTCATGACATGATCCATCATGAGATAGAAGTGTATGTTGACGACATGATCGCAAGGTCCCAGACTGAGGAAGAGCACCTAGATCATCTGCAGAAGTTGTTTAACCGGTTGAAACTATACAAGCTGAGGTTGAACCCGAACAAGTGCACCTTCGGGGTAAGATCTGGAAAGTTGCTAGGCTTCGTGGTAAGTGACAAGCGCATTCAAGTGGACCCTGCCAAGGTTAAAGCTATTCAAGAGATGCCGGTTCCTAAGAAAGAGAAGGAAGTCAGAGGCTTTTTAGGACGCCTGAATTACATTGCTCGATTCATCTCACATCTGACTGCTACCTGTGAGCCAATCCTCAAGCTGCTGAAGAAAGATCAGGTAGTACGTTGGAATGATGAATGTCAGGCTGCTTTTGACAGAATCAAAGAGTATCTCCAAAAACCACCCATCCTTATGCCACCGGTTGAAGGGAGACCTCTGATATTATACCTGACAGTACTTGACAACTCAATGGGGTGTGTGCTGGGGCAGCATGACGAGTCTGGCCGAAAAGAGCACGCCATTTATTACCTTAGCAAAAAGTTTACCGACTGTGAGACCCGATACTCACTGCTTGAGAAAACTTGCTGCGCTTTGGTATGGGCTGCTCGCCGGCTGAGACAGTATATGCTGACTCACACTACTTTGTTGATCTCAAAGATGGATCCTATAAAGTACATATTCGAAAAGCCTGCTCTGTCTGGGAGAATTGCAAGATGGCAAATGATCTTGACAGAATACGACATTCAGTACACGACCCAGAAAGCCATCAAGGGAAGTGTATTGGCAGACCACTTGGCACATCAGGCAGTCGATGACTATCAGTCAATGAACTTCGAGTTTTCGGATGAAAGTATCATGATAGTAACAGATTGTGAAGTACCTGGACCGGATGAAGGACCTGAGGAAGGATCCCGATGGTCTATGCACTTTGACGGAGCCTCCAATGCTTTGGGTAACGGTATCGGCGCCATCATCATATCCCCTCAAGGCACTCATACTCCACTCACTACCCGACTATGTTTCAACTGTACCAACAACATGGCAGAGTATGAGGCGTGCATCATGGGTCTTCAAGCTGCGATCGATCTAAGGATTAACTTTCTGAGTGTCTTCGGAGATTCCGCTCTTGTGATCAATCAGATCAAAGGAGAGTGGGATACGAAACATCCGAATCTTATTCCTTACAGAGAATGTGTGTTGACCTTGATCCCCCACTTCACAGAAATAACCTTTGAACACTTTCCGAGAGAAGAGAATCAGTTGGCGGACGCGTTAGCTACAATGTCTTCTATGTTTAAGGTCAAATGGGATAACGAGGCTCCCCGGATCATCATCTGGAAACTGGACGAACCGGCATACTGTTGTGATCTCGAGACTGAATTGGTAACTGAGAAGCCTTGGTACCATGAAGTGAAGAGATATCTGGAAGCTCAGGAATACCCTGAAGGTGCATCTGTCAACGATAAGATGTTTCTGAGAAGGTTCGCAACAAAGTTCTTCCTTAGCAACGGCATCTTGTACAAGCGAAACCATGATTCAACCTTACTGCGTTGTGTGGATAAGACTGAAGCAGAAAGGATCATAGAAGAGCTACATGAAGGGACCTTTGGTACGCATTCCAGTGGACATACAAGGGCAAAGAAGATCCTTCGGGCAGGATATTACTGGTCCACAATGGAAGCTGACTGCTATCAACATTCTCGAACATGCCATAAGTGCCAGATTTATGCAGACAAGGTGCATGTTCCTCTGGTTCCTCTGAATGTTCTGACTGCGCCTTGGCCGTTTGCAATGTGGGGCATAGACATGATCGGTGAGATTAAACCTACGGCATCTAATGGGCATCGCTTCATCCTGGTGGCGATCGATTATTTCACGAAGTGGGTCGAAGCAGCATCCTATGCTACGGTAACCAAGACTGTTGTGGCACAGTTCATTCGGCATAACCTGATCTGTCGATACGGCGTCCTAGAAAGAATTATTACAGACAACGGTACCAATCTGAATAACAAGATGATCACTGAGCTCTGCGAGCAGTTCAAGATACAGCACCACAATTCTTCTCCTTACAGACCGAAGATGAATGGGGCTGTAGAAGCAGCAAATAAGAACATCAAGAAAATCGTGCAGAAGATGACAGTGACCTATAAAGATTGGCACGAGATGTTACCGTTCGCTCTACATGGGTACCGTACCTCAGCTAGGACGTCAACCGGGGCCACTCCTTTCTCCTTGGTCTACGGCATGGAGGCAGTCTTACCGATCGAAGTGCAAATACCCTCTCTCCGGATAATGAAGGATGCAAATCTGAATGAGGATGATTGGATCCAGACACGACTTGATCAACTAAACCTCATTGATGAAAAGAGACTTGCTGCTATCTGCCATGGTCAGACGTACCAGAAACGAATGATCAGGGCATTTAACAAAAAGGTCAGACCACAGGAATATCAAGTTGGGGATCTGGTAATCAAGAGAATCATTCTTCCCCAGAGTGATCCAAGGGGCAAATGGACCCCTACGTACGAAGGTCCATTTGTGGTTAAGCATGTGTTCTCAGGAGGAGCCATGATTCTAACCAACATGGATGGTGACGACCTTCCTCACCCCGCCAATGCAGACATAGTAAAAAGATACTACGCATGAAAAAGACCCGCTAGGCTGACATGCCTAGGCAAAAATTAGGGCTTCCCGGCGAACCAAAAGGGTTCGGGCAAAATGAAGGGATGAAATGAAAAAAATCTGTACACCCGGCAAGTCGAAAACCTGAAAAGGCGGCTTGGGCAAAAATGGGTATCCCGATGGACCGAAAACCCGAAAGGGCGATCCAGGCAAAAGTTAGGGATAAAGCGTAATACTATGTCTCATTGATCACTCTGCATCCAGAATCCGGTATCTACATCAAGTTCAGACGGCATCGACCAGTCAGCTTCATCTTCAACCAAGGTCGTCAAGTGATGAGACGCACGGAGTTATAAAGGCAATAGCAGAGTTGAAACCCAGTGGATCATTCTTTTCACACAGCTGTTTTATTTTCTCTTGTACAAAATTTGTATAAACTCTTTTGTTCGGCGGCGTTCTCTTACTAGGACGTCAGCCTCTTGTACACCAAACGCCTATTTACAGGCCATTCAAAAATCAATACAAATATATTTTAAAAGTGCCAATCGTTTTCCTTTTTTTTTGTTTTGTTTTGCGAAGAACGTCCAAGGTTCAATTTGTGATATATGCATTGACAATAATTTGTTAACTCATAAATATTTGCATACGAAACAAAGGATTAATTACAGGTAACATTAGAAACAGGGGCAATAAAGAGTTGTCTAAGCAATCTAATTGTTCTGTCCTCCAAGGTACCAAGGTAGGTTCAGCTAAAGAGCATAACCAGTACATCTTAATTCCCCAGAGAGTGAGCCAGCAGGTCAGTACACTCTCCTCGAGCAAAGTTATCAAATCTTAAGGAAGTTGGGTATCCTCCAGTAGATCTCAACATTCCCCAGCAGCACATATACATATATTCTTAACAAGCGTCCCCGGCAGTCTTGGTCTAAAGATTGTTCCCCGGCGGCATACCAACATTCAAAGGAATCACTTCCCCCGCAGTTCAAAAACTTCCCCAGGAGAGTCCAATCTAGTTCCCCAAGAAAGTTGGAATCCATCTCCCCAAGCAATAAGCTTATCCCCCGGTAGATTCTGGAAGCTTACCCGCACAGAGCACGAACGCGTCGTCCGGCTTTATTCAAAGAGTTATTTCCCTACCAGGATATAACTGGGTTATCCTCAGCCAAAAGCCACGGAAAGATTGTCGTCGACACAGTCTTCTTATCCCCAGCGAAGTCTATTCACACTTCCAGCACAGTCTTCTTATCCCCAGCAAGTCATTGTCAACAACTCAGTGAAGTATCTCTCTCCCCACAGAGTATTGCTTCCCAGCAAGATCACTAGAGTATCTTTTCTCCCCGCAGAATATTCCATTCGCCAAGTTTATTCCCCAACGGAGTTATCTTCTCCCAACCGGTATTCTTGCAATTATCATCCCCAGCGGAAGCAAAATCCATTCTTCAACATCAGCCCAGGAGTGACTTCCCGGCACCCGTCAAGGATTTACTTTCCTAGACGAAAAATACATTCATAAACATCTTCATACACTATAGCATGCATATACGCATATGAACATACAATCTCACTTATTCAGAGGGCATCCCGCATGTCATACAACATGACATCGCATACAACTAACGCTTGTCTTTTCAGGACAAAAGTACAAAATTGATTACCATCAATGGTCGCAACTAAAGGTCCGATTCCTGAATCTTGCCAGGGTGTATCTGTTGATGACCAATTACCAGATCCGATTCCTGTATCTTGCCAGGGTGTGTCTGAAGAGTTCGAGGATCCGATACCTGAATCTTGCCAGGGTGTATCCGTTGAAGACTAACATTGCCAGATCCGATTCCTGTATCTTGCCAGGGTGTGTCTGAAGAGTTCGAGGATCCGATACCTGAACCTTGCCAGGGTGTATCCATTGAAGACTAACATTACCAGATCCGATTCCTGTATCTTACCAGGGTGTGTCTGAAGAGTTCGAGGATCCGATACCTGAATCTTGCCAGGGTGTATCCGTTGAAGACTAGCAATACCAGATCCGATTCCTGTATCTTTCCAGGGTGTGTCTGAAGAGTTCGAGGATCCGATACCTGAATCTTGCCAGGGTGTATCCGTTGAAGACTAACATTACCAGATCTGATTCCTGTATCTTGCCAGGGTGTGTCTGAAGAGTTCAAGGATCCGATACCTGAATCTTGCCAGGGTGTATCCGTTGAAGACTAGCAATACCAGATTCGATTCCTGTATCTTGCCAGGGTGTGTCTGAAGAGTTCGAGGATCCGATACCTGAATCTTGCCAGGGTGTATCCGTTGAAGACTAACATTACCAGATCTGATTCCTGTATCTTGCCAGGGTGTGTCTGAAGAGTTCGAGGATCCGATACCTGAATCTTGCCAGGGTGTATCCGTTGAAGACTAGCATTACCAGATCCGATTCCTGTATCTTGCCAGGGTGTGTCTGAAGAGTTCGAGGGTCCGATGCCTGAATCTTGCCAGGGTGTATCCGTTGAAGACTAGCATTACCAGATCCGATTCCTGTATCTTGCCAGGGTGTTGCTGAAGAGTTCGAGGATCTGATACCTGAATCTTGCCAGGGTGTATCCGTTGAAGACTAACATTACCAGACTCGATTCATGTATCTCGCCAGGGCACGTCTGAAGAATTTAAAGATTCAGCTCCTGTAACCAGTCAGGACACATCTATACAAAGCATCTGAAAACCAGATCCTGCAACATGTCAGGTACTCATTTTTCTTTTGTAGGTACGCAAGTTCTCGCTAAGGAATCTCTTACGCGATCAACATCCAGATGGCATCTATAAGCCCATCATCCTATTCATCAATCTCTAAATGGCATCTATAAGCCCATTTCCACCATCACTGCTATTATGTGAGCGCAAATTTCTGGGCACTCTAGTGTTCAATCATCTTCCACCTTCGGATTACGAAAGGCACGTCAGCCAATCTGCATCCTCAGGTCTAAGAAGATTGAACAGGGGCAACTGTTGTACCCCAAAATTTGCCCTCCCATATTCTTCAAGAATTGCAAAGTCAAGCTTCAAAATCTCCCCAAAGGTTGCACAGTTCAAGGGCCTCCTAAGCAGTCAAAATTAGGGTTTTGGTTCTGATCAAGAAAATGAAGTTTCCAAGGGTCCAATCAAGTCCCACATGCCTATAAACATGGTCAAGCATCCTCATGCAAAGTTTCAAGACTTTCAGCACAAAATTGCACAGTCAAAAAACCCTAATTGCACTACAGTCAACTGTAGGGGCAAAATGGTCATTTGACAGTCAAAAGTTCAAATTTTTGGTCAACATCTCATTTTGAAGCCACAAACATCATTTGATCAATGCTTGATCATGATTCTCAAAGCTTGGCTCAAAAATCATCAAGATGCAAAAGTTTCCTTATTTGGACAGTTGAAAAAGTCAACTGTAAATTGACCAGGGTATAACTTTCACATGGATTATCAGAAAAATTCCATCCAAAGCTCATTTTGAAGAGAAAGACATTTCCTACAACTCCTCTTCATGTTCCAAGTCCAAGAAATGCTCTCACAAAAAGTTATCAATTTCAACATTATAGGTCATTTTTAAAAGTCAACAAAAAGGGACTTTAAGTCAAGGGCCATAACTTGAGATTGGTAAATCCAAATGACATAGGACCAAAGACATTGGTTAGAGGACTCAAAGACCTTTCCAAAATGTCCTAGAACATGAGCAAAGCTTAAAAATTGAGCAAGTTATGCCTTGTGGAAGTTGGGAAGTTTTTGGATATTTTGAAAAGTCAACATTGATTCAAATGACCTAAAATTGCTAATGGGCCTCTTTTTCTTCCACAATTCATCATCCAAGACATGCACACGACCATTTGGCCCAAAGGGAAGTTTTTTATTATTTTTATTTATTTATTTGAATTTTTTATTACAATTAATTCATTTAAACTAAATAAAATATGAAAAAATGCTAAACTAATGAAATAAAATCTTTTGTGCAGAAAATACTCTCATTGGACACTCAAAATTCGTGCATGATCAATTAGGGAAGGATTGGATATGATTGAGAGCAAATGTGCATGAAAAGATTTGAAAATATTTTGTCATAAAAATCAAATATCCATACATCAATTCTTTGATTCCTTGGACAAGAAACTTAACCTAATTTATTCCATACATAAGCTGGATGAAAACCCTTGTGCTCATTGACCCTAAGCTGCGCAGAAAAAGCACATGAACATTTGAAATTTCTCTTGAACACTCAAAAACTGAAAACCATATTCCAGTGCTTTTCAAGGTGAAACAACGATTCCATTGCATCCCTGGGACATCAAGCAACGTGCCTGGATCAAGAACACAGTCCGTAACCCTTTGAATCATTGTACAGAAGTCAAGCTTTTTCACTTTTTTTTCATAATCGTATTTTACAATTTAAGCACATTCATTGCATATTTTTAATGGATTCATACTAATTGAGGTGTTCTGAAGCTAACCATCTACTTTAATTGTGTTTTCGTGTACTATATGCAATTATACCATGGATGCTGTTCTGGACTGGGCCCGACAGGCCCAAAAGCATTACTAAGGCCCAGTCCAAAGGGACTCACTAAGGACCACACTGGGCAAAGGGGGTCACGTCCATGCCCGACACCCTGATGTCCACCTCGACATCTCGGTGTCCAGCCCCACGATGAAGTCATGCTCGACAGCCTGCCGTCCAACTCTATGTCCTGGCTCCCAGCTCGACACTCGCTGTCCAGCTCGAGGTCTTGGCGTCGAGCTCGGAACCGTACTGCGCAGCTCGACATGATCTCGAGCTGACTTGCTAGAGCAGACTTAGTCCTCCATTGCCCCAACGATACTCCGGAAAGATCGCGTCTCCGTCCGCCCGCACTTCATGCAGCACATCCAGGAAGGGGACCACGTGCTGGTCCCCACTACCCACGTAGAACCTGGCAGTTCCTCCATTGGGCCAAATCCGCCCGGCCCAATGAAGGAACCTTGGCCCAGCGCTGGGGGCTATAAATACCCTCTGCTTCCAGAGGGTCAGGTATTGATCATTCTAACCTCAACTCTATTATCTGCTAGTACTCCCACTGACTTAAGCATCGGAGTGCCTTGCAGGTACCCCCCCTCCTCGTTCAAAAAGCCTTCAGCTCGGAGCAGCCGTGACGGTCCAAACCTTCTGATCAGGTCAGATCAGTGGCGCCGTCTGTGGGAAACAGCTTCCCCGTCTAACGAACAGTTTCAAAGACCAAAGCTCAATCCATTCACTGTCATGGCCTCTCCAACTCGTGAAGAGCAACACACCCGCGTCCTCGACGCCAACAACGGTCCCGCGGACAAGAATGGGCAGCTGGACAATCCCAGTGGTGCCGGCCACAATACCGTCCCCGTGACAACCGCCCCTGGACCTTCCACCCGCAGGGACGGGAACACTGCGTCCTCCTCGACAACTCCTCCAAGACTCGAAGACGACCCGGAGGCTCTCGCCTATCGCCAAGCTGCCCGGTTCTATGAAGTCCAAGTCCCTGCCGGGGCAGATGCCACGACTCAGGCACTGTTCGCGGCCATCAACCAGACGAACTACCTCCTGTTCGCCCAAGGAGAAAGATTAAGGGCACTTGAACATGATCGACGCCCCCCGAGGAGACATCAAAGGCCACCATCTCCACCTCCTCGGGTCGAAGAAGTTCGACACCCTACTCCCCCGCGGAGACATCACAGGGAGAACTCTAGGAGCCCCTCTCCCCCACCAAGGCAGAGGCGGCCCCAGTATGAAAGACAGCCCGTCATCCCTGCCGAAGAGCCCAGTCGCGACCCCTCAAGGCACGACAGGAGGCACAACAGAGACGGGCGTGTGACCTTCAACCACCGAGCATCACGCTCGAGGGAGTCTCAGCACGACCAGCGTGCCAGACATCACTACAGGACCCCTTCTCTTTCTCCAGAAAGGAGCGATGAGGACGACCCCCGCGGTCCCCTGTCGCAGGCAATCATGGACGCACCTATCCCCCCGGGCATGGAGAAGCCCCCACACCTAAAGGAGTATGATGGAGTGGCGGACCCAGTCGATCACATTGACGGGTTCGAAGCCATGCTCCACTATCACAATGTCGGGGGGCCCATCAAGTGCCGTCTCTTCCCAACAACTCTCAGGAAGGCGGCCATGGACTGGTACAAAGGACTTGCCCCGGGCTCCATCACCTCGTGGCGGAACTTGAAGAACCAGTTCATCAGTTCCTTCACAGCGTCTCGTCGCCACCCAAAGACCGAGGCAGCCCTCGAGGCCATCATCCAAAGACATGATGAGACCTTGAGGGAATTCATCAACCGCTTCAACCGGGAAGCAATCCAGGTCCCCTGCGCGGACCATATGAAGAGGTACTTGCTGGAGAGGGGCCTCCTCCCCGGCACAGAATTCAGGAAAGCTGTGGGCATTGAGCCACCTGCAACTTTTGATGCTCTCCTCGACAAAGCCCGAGCATATATGGACTACGAGGAGAGAGAAGCTGCCAACAGGGCACGAGACTCCAGGGCTCGCAATCATGGCAGCAGCTCGAGACAAGACCCTCCTCCCCGACGCACCGGAGAGAAGAGGAAGGAAGACAGACCCCGGGAGGTCCGGGAACAAAGGGGCCCCTCGGGCCGGTTTACTGAGTACACTCCGCTCACGGCTTCCCGCGAGCGTATTCTGGCGGAGTGTGCAAGCACAGATTTTAAAGACGGTGGCGTCAAGCGTCCCCGACCAACTCCTGCCAAGCCAGGAGTAGACAAAAACAAATACTGTCAGTACCATAGGAGTCATGGTCACTTGACAGAGGACTGCGTCCACCTGAAGGACGCCATTGAAACCCTTATCAAAGGGGGAAGACTGGCACAATACAGGAGAAACGACGCTCCCCGTCGTGAAGCCCGCGAGGCAAAGGAGCCCGAAGAAGATGCCCGGCCATCTGACGAGTCGGTGCCAATCCAGACCGCCTTCTCGGTAACCAGGCCCGAGGATTTCGAACTTCCCGAGCTCCTGCAGGAGCCCCTGACGACACACAGCAGGTGGGAATACTTCCCCTCCGCCATGGTCATCAACGGGGGCGGGTTCAACGACCTCACCATCAACTCAGCAAAGAGGAAGTTGGACGAACTGGTCGACAAAGCTCCTCCACAAACTGTGACTTTTGAAATGGTGAGGGGCAGATCAGAGCCTATCACATTCTACTTGGAAGAGCTCCCCGGCGGAGCACCGAACGCAGTCATCCCCTTGCTGATAAGGGCAAAGATGGCCAACTTTGACGTGCATCGCATCCTGGTCGACGAAGGGAGTTCCGTCGACGTGATGTACACCCAGCTGTTCCGGACCTTGCAACTGGACGACTCTCATCTGTCTCCATATATAGGTTCGGACCTTCAAGGCTTCAACGGCTCAACGTCCAAACCTTGGGGATATGTCGAGCTCCTCGTGACATTCGGGGAAGGAACTGCTACAAGACAGGTGAAGGTCCGCTTCCTCGTCATTGATTGCCCGTCCCTGTACAATTGCATCTTGGGGAGGCCGACATTGGCAGAGCTGACAGCGGTTCCCTCAACTGTCCATCTCAAAATGAAGTTCTACACCAAACGGGCAAGGGTAGCCACCATCCAGGGCGACCTCGCTGCTGCCCGCAGGTGCTTCAACGCCGCTTCAAGGGGTCGGGATACTGTCGACGTGGGTCCCAGCACTAGGCCCATCAAGAAGACAAAGCAAGAGCCCGACAGAGCATCTCCTGAGGTAGAAGTTCAGAAGGCTCCACCAAAGGTCGACTCCATTGCGCTCGACGCCCGTTTTGACCAAGACGATCCGGCCAGCAGCGAGCAAATCCCCCTCCGACCTATTCCGGACGGCGATTTCGAACTCGTTCCCCTCGGAGCAGACCCGACCAAGGGAGTGAAGATTGGCAAGGACCTCCCCGACTTGGCCAGGAAGCAAATCAAGGCCTGTCTGCGCGAGAATGCTGATCTCTTCGCCTGGAGCGCTGCAGAGATGCCCGGACTCGACCCTGAGGTCGCCTGTCATCACCTCGCCATTGATCCAGCCGCCAAGGCAGTAGTACAACGTAGGCGTAGGCAGTCTCCAGAAAAAACGGAGGCTGCTGAAAAAGCTGTAAAAGACCTCCTAGAGGCAAATTTTATTTCTAAAGCCCGGTATTCCACCTGGCTGTCAAATGTTGTACTTGTCAAAAAGAATAATGGAAAATGGCGAATGTGTGTTGATTATACCGATCTCAATCGGGCTTGCCCGAAGGATGCTTTTCCTCTACCAAACATTGATATGCTGGTCGACAACTCGGCCGGCTACAAAACTTTGTCGTTCATGGACGCTTACTCGGGATACAATCAAATCCCAATGGCTCCGGGCGACAAACGCTGCACGGCGTTCATGACCAGCTCGGGCAACTATTACTACAACGTAATGCCCTTCGGACTAAAGAACGCTGGCGCGACGTACCAACGCATGATGAACAAAGTGTTCAACAAACAGATCGGCGACATGCTCGAGGTATACATGGACGACATGATCGTCAAATCTCGAGCAGACACCGATCACGCAGCTCACCTCAAGACTGTCTTCGCCCAAGCAAGACAATGCAAAATGAGGTTCAACCCGGAGAAGTGCACATTTGGGGTTAAGGCAGGAAAGTTCCTCGGATTCTACCTAACAGAACGAGGCATTGAAGCCAACCCCGACAAGTGCCGAGCATTCACCGACCTCCCGACTCCAACGTCGAAGAAGTCGATACAGATAATGAACGGCATGTTGACATCACTCTCACGCTTCGTCGCGAAGTCCGCTCAGCACGCCCTTCCCTTTTTCAAACTCCTTCGAAAGGAAGCAGCCTTCGAATGGACCGAGGAATGCGAACACGCACTTCGACATCTGAAGCAGAGCTTGTCTCAACCGCCCGTGTTGTCTCGACCAGATAACGACGAGCCACTATACTTGTACTTGGCAGTTTCAAACGAAGCCATCAGTGCAGCTCTTGTCCGCGAGACTCCTGACGGGCAGAAACCTGTCTATTTCACGAGCAAAGCCTTGCAAGGCCCCGAGAGCAGGTATCAACAGATAGAAAAGGTTGCACTGGCCCTCGTCAACGCTGCGAGGAGGCTCAGACACTACTTTCTAGCACACACCATTGTCGTGCGAACCGATCAACCGGTGAGACAACTCCTGGGTCGGCCAGATATGGCGGGCAGAATGCTTAAGTGGTCCCTGGAACTCTCTGAATTCGACATTCAGTACGAGAGCAGGAAAGCCCTTAAAGCACAAGCCTTGGCCGACTTCGTCGCCGAGATGACCTCTAACGACATTCCCCCGGGAAAGGAACACAAATGGACCATCTTCGTCGACGGAGCCTCCAGTGCGTCCGGAAGCGGCGCGGGGATCCTCCTCGAAAACGAAGAGGGTGTGGTAATCGAGCACTCCTTGGTTCTCTCTTTCCCGACGTCAAATAACCAGGCAGAATACGAAGCCCTACTCGCAGGACTGAGACTAGCCGAGGACCTAGGAGCCCGTGAAGTTCAAATTTACACCGACTCCCAGCTCGTCGCTTCCCAAGTACAGGGAAGCTACCAGGCCAAGAATGACAACCTCATTGAGTACTTGAACTTAGTCAAAAAACACATGGCAAAGTTCGTACGAGCAGAAATCTCTCATGTTCCCCGCGAGCAGAACACGAGGGCGGACATATTGTCCAAACTCGCGAGCACACGAAAGAAAGGCGGGAATAAATCCGTCATCCAGGAATCTCTGGCACGGCCGAGCATCGAACCACCCTCGACTACGGTCGAGGTTCATGCTATCGGGGACGCCACGTCTTGGATGACCCCAGTCTATAATTTCCTTACAAAGGGAGAACTCCCGACGAACCAGGCCGACGCAGCCACAATAAAGCGGCGTGCATGTTCTTACGTTGTTCTCGAGCAGAAACTGTACAGAAGGGGATTCTCCATTCCCCTCCTGAAATGCATTGACGAGTCCTCCATCCCCGACGTATTGCGGGAGATACACGAAGGTATCAACGCCCAGCACATGGGCGGTAAATCCTTGGCAAGGAAAGCCCTTCGAGCAGGATACTACTGGCCGACGATGCAACAGGACGCCAAGGAACACGTGAAAAAATGTGACAAGTGCCAGAAGCACGGGGATATGCACCTCGCTCCCCCACACGAGCTGAGCACATTGCCATCCCCATGGCCGTTCGCCTGGTGGGGCATGGACATCCTCGGGGCCTTCGTGCAAGGGACCTATCAGAACAAGTTCCTAATCGTCGCCGTGGATTACTTCACAAAATGGATCGAGGCCGAGGCCCTCGCGAAAATCACCTCACATAACATCCTCCGTTTCTACAAAAGAAACGTGCTCGCCAGGTTCGGAATTCCGCAGGCACTTGTGACCGACAACGGCACCCAGTTCACCGACCACGGATTCCGAGACTTCGTCACCAAACTGGGGACCAAACATCACTTCACATCGGTCGAGCACCCTCAGACCAACGGGCAAGCCGAAGCCGCGAACAGAGTCATCCTCCGAGGGCTCAAACGTCGACTCGGCGAAGCCAAAAGAGGATGGGTCGAGGAGCTTCACAGCATCCTGTGGGCATACCGCACCACACCCCACTCAACGACGGGTGAAACACCATTCCGACTAACGTACGGCACCGAAGCTGTCATCCCAGTCGAAATCATGGAACCATCCCGACGAACAGAGGAACCCCTCGACGAAGAAATGAACGACGAAGCACTAAGGGATGAACTCGACCTAGTCGAGGAAATCCGATCGGGGGCTGCCCTGCGCGAAGCAACCCTAAAACAACGAGTGGCTCTACGCCACAACGACAAGGTCATCAAGCGCGAGTTCGAAATAGGCAGCCTGGTACTACGCAGAAACCAGAAAGACTCCCGCGAAGGGAAGTTAGCCGCGAACTAGGAAGGACCTTACCGCGTCCACGGCACCACGGGTATCGGGGCGTACTACCTCGAGCAGTTAGACGGAGAGCCATTACCAAGACCCTGGAATGCTGCTAAGTTGAAGCAGTACTACAGTTAGAAACTGTCAACACCTAGGACCCTCGACCAAAAGCAACCATGCTCGGGTAACGAGGAAAAACGTCCAACTTCGTTTAAGGCTAAGGTACAGGCCGACACACGACCAAAATGGCACGACATCGCGCGGTAGACGTTGACGATCTATAGTGCCCGACGTGGACAGCTGTACCGAGCACCACCGTCGTCGTACCCATAAGGCAGAACACCCAGCTCGCGATGGGCAGTTCACGCCAAGGGCGAATCGTCCCTACGGGCTCCACGCCCGACTGAGCAACCTCGCTCCGAAATGCTCGACATTCCATCAAGAATAACGGGACATCTACAAGGGTCAAAAGAAAATCTCTCCCCTCGAGCGCAACGCTTGAGCCACCCCGGCCAACCAAAATAGGGCCGGGATTGCACACAAATGGAGACGAGCATAGTCGCTCGCCGAATCAGAGCCACCTACGGGCACTCCTCGGGCCCGGGACTTGAGCCAAAATTCATACAAGCATGTGAGTTCATACAAGGGCAGAAAATCCAAAATAAATAACAAGGTATAAACGCCCGAAGGCAACAAAGCAATATTAAACCGACCAAGAAGGCCGGCGATGTTCAAAACATACAATGAACGGGCACGCAGGCCCAAAGAATACAAATTCAAATATCAAGGGCACGCAGGCCCGCTATCCAAAGAATACAAATATCAAACTTCCACATTATCATCATTGTCGACGCCGGGAGAGTTGGGCGGGGGAATGATCGCGCCACCTACAACCCGATGGGTGTGCCCGATGCCCTCGGTGACCAGGCCGGGATTTAGCAGTGAGAGCTGGTCGACTGCAGAATTGAACCCGTCTTCCAAAGCACCGACTGCGTCCGCCTCGAGGAGCCGGATATGGGCAATAAGCTCAGCCCGACTCTTCATCACCACTAGGTCCTCGGGCTCATCTTCGGCGGGTTGCTGAACAGCATTCAGTTCCTCAACCTGTTTACCCAGGCGTTCGACCTCAGCAGCCAAACGATCCCTGTCAGCCCGGAGCAACTCCCCTTCCTCAGTCAACCTCCCCGACTTCTCCTTTTCCAAGGTCAGCATCTCCCTCTCGGCATCAAGTATCGCGGTCTGCTCTTGGAACATCCCCTCGGAGCGTTCCAGAGCGACCTTCAACTTCCGCGAGCTCGCAGTCAAGGCCGCCTTCTCCTGCTCGAGCTCTTCAACACGAGCAGCATCCCCTGCATCCTCTGATAACACCAGAGCCATTTCGGCCATTTTAACCAGCCCGTCCACGCTGGCGACCAGCCGCGACTTCCTCTCCTCTTTAGTCATCCTCTTTATGGCCTCGACTTCATGAGCGACCACAGTCGGAGGGAACCGCTCAAAAAAGCCCTCCTCCTCGAAGCAAGGGGGGAAGGCAAAGGATTGAACAGCACCGGTATCTCCCCCGACAGTCGAACCGCCTTCCACGCGGGTCCTCTTCCTCTGCGTCAAAACGGCGCTGGCGTCAATCTCCTCGACCTCTGGATCGGACGCTGCTCCCGAGCTCGACGTCGAATCCACCCTCACCGGCGGAGAAACGTTCATGCTGGGCGGTGGTCCCATTCTCGTCGTTTGCGGGGGCTGCACGACCCTCCTGCCTCGCCTCTGGCCGGTTGACAATTTCAGGAGCCTTTCATGTCGGCTGGCCATCGTACCTGCACGAAGTAAAAGAAAAGTCAGTATCGAGCAAAACGCGTAAATAAATGACGAGCAAAGAATTTCAAACAAACAACCTAACAGGCGGGCTGCCTGCCTATATGTCGAACATTCCACCAGCGCCTTGGTGTCGATCGGGCGAGCCTCGAATGTCGGGTAACCGTCCTTGTCGAGGATATCATTCCCTTCCCGCGTAACCCATTGGGCGGGATGAAAACTGTCGACAAAGTTGCAGAGAGCCTCATACGCCCGCTGATCCTCCGTGCACATGTCCCCGACTGCGGTATGGAAATAACCGGTTCCATGATCGAAGTGTCGGGACATCCAGTACACCGGGAACTTAGCCCGACGTCCTAACACGGGGCTCCCGTCATCGGCCAACATTGCTTCCCCGTCATCATCGCTGACCGGCCCTTCATCCTCGAAGAGGGAATCTACAGCAGAGTCGGTAGTAGGGCGTACCACATACCACTTATCCTTGAACCCCCTCACAGAGTCCATGTACATCCTAAACAGTCTCCTCGACTGCTTCAGGGACACCCAGCTGTGCTTCCCTCCTCGGGACTGACGCTGTAGGTGGAATACCCGAAAGAAGAGAGGGATGGTCGCCCCTATCCTTAAGTAGCGACACGTCAGCTCAAACGCCCGGATGAAGGCGAGAGAGTTTGGGTGTAGCTGGGACGGGGCCAGCTCCAAATGCGTAAAGACCCCGGTCTCAAATTCTGTGAACGGCAGCCGCAGCCCCAAGTCTTTAAACGCGATCTCGTACATCGCAAAGCTGTAGTACGGGTACATTGAACAAATTCTGGCGTTGGTCGACGGCAGCATGACCACGAAATTCTGCTGGAAGTCGGGCTGGTCCTGCCCCTCTTCGATAGCGGTGAATGGATGTCGGTCATCCCGACTGTATATCGACGCTGTCCCCCGAGGCTCGGCGCCCACCCATTCCAGCGATGGGTCGGTCACGGTGTCTATAAGGTTGGCCGACTCGTCGGCACTCTGTTCTTCGCTGTCACGACGACCGGAGGAGCTCGGCTCATCCGCCATGGTTACCTGCAGAGCACGGGAAACCAATCAGATTGAGCATGAAGTCCTATGCTCGACATAATCATGTCGTCCATACACTACCACACAAGTCCATTTTCACAAGTGGATGCCTCCCCGACTCTCCTGAATCCAGTGTCCTTCCTCAAACCAACTGCGCGGCCACTCTTCAAGCATGTCGATCCGAGGTATGAACATGGCGAGCCGCATTATGAAGCCCACGGCCACGACCATAAACATACCGGGCACCGTCATGAATCAGGCGCCCAGGATCATGAAGACCCCGGGCAGCTCTGAAGTTTTTCACCTAAAACTATGAATGTGTCGGCCACAAGTATGCGTTTGCCGGCCCTAGACATGAATCTGTCGGGCAAACCACAAGTTTACCGGGCTAACCCAACATTAACGGTCCTAAAACATCTACAATTTCCAAGAATCATGCATTCTAAAACAGAAAAATGAAGAAAATAGATCACTTACTTGGATCAAAGTTGGGATTTGGCTAAGAAATGAAGAATCTGAGACGGGAAGTCACGAGTGGAGAGAGTGTTGAGAGCGGCAACGGAGAGAGAACGGAGAACGGAAAACGTATTATGGGGCCCAAGGACCCTATTTATAGTGATGACGTGGAATACCAAACGTCACCTCGTTCACCCACGGACTCCATCTCCTCGACGCACTGCTCCCAACGCAATGATGGCCCTACCCCCCTAGGGTGGCGGCACAACTCCCGAAAGATGCCTCATGTGCTCGCCTGACGCACCCGGTACGGATCCTCCACGCATCCACCACCGAGGACGTCTCCGAGCACGGCACGAAGAGACCCCTCGAGGGTCCACGCCTCCATCCCGGGCACGAGACCTCAGCGACGGAACAACTGTTTCAAGTCATGGCTCCTCGCAAAGGAACCACGACTTGGGGGGCTCCTGTTCTGGACTGGGCCCGACAGGCCCAAAAGCATTACTAAGGCCCAGTCCAAAGGGACTCACTAAGGACCACACTGGGCAAAGGGGGTCACGTCCATGCCCGACACCCTGATGTCCACCTCGACATCTCGGTGTCCAGCCCCACGATGAAGTCATGCTCGACAGCCTGCCGTCTAACTCTATGTCCTGGCTCCCAGCTCGACACTCGTTGTCCAGCTCGAGGTCTTGGCGTCGAGCTCGGAACCGTACTGCGCAGCTCGACATGATCTCGAGCTGACTTGCTAGAGCAGACTTAGTCCTCCATTGCCCCAACGATACTCCGGAAAGACCGCGTCTCCGTCCGCCCGCACTTCATGCAGCACATCCAGGAAGGGGACCACGTGCTGGTCCCCACTACCCACGTAGAACCTGGCAGTTCCTCCATTGGGCCAAATCCGCCCGGCCCAATGAAGGAACCTTGGCCCAGCGCTGGGGGCTATAAATACCCTCTGCTTCCAGAGGGTCAGGTATTGATCATTCTAACCTCAACTCTATTATCTGCTAGTACTCCCACTGACTTAAGCATCGGAGTGCCTTGCAGGTACCCCCCCCTCCTCGTTCAAAAAGCCTTCAGCTCGGAGCAGCCGTGACGGTCCAAACCTTCTGATCAGGTCAGATCAGATGCAGATTAGGGTTCTTGGAGGTCCAAATTGGGCGTTTCTTAATATGGTAAAATTAAGGCACCCGAATACCATCATTAAAACTAGCAGGATTGGACGATCACAAAGCCACCCTCGCGCTCAATTTATGAGCATCCCTGGGCTAATCGCTATTTTTTAATAGGGTGCCTATGGGAACGTTTGTAAAACCGTTGCCAATGTTTGTGTTTCAGAAAAAAAAATAAAACAATGAGGAAGATGACTAGGTGGCAAGGAACGATTGGATGGTTTAAACTTTCGCGCGAAAAGAGAGGCATTAACGCATTTTGTTTTATTATGTTTATTAATTATTTTATTTACAGATGAACGAGACAGCTCCACTGGCAAGCGCGTTGGTTGGTAATGTTCAGGACCTGGGTTCGAGCCCCAGGTCCTCACCCTCTTTCATATTTTTCTTCATTTAATGTTCATGTGCAGATTCAACATAGGGGACTACCGTGCGTCTCTTAAATCACGCCGTCCACGCACATGCCAGGACCAATCAAGGGCCACGATTGCAGGACTATGGTGAACATCAGTCAACGTCTGGGCATACTAGTGGAAAAAGTCAAAAGGCATTAAAGCCTTGGGCCAAAATTGCTAAGGACTGACCTCCACTTGGGGACAGCACCCCCCTCCAGTTTGCTTTCTTTTACTCTTTTATATTTTTTTTCCTTTTCTTTATTTTAATTAATTTCTTAATTTCTTGATTATTATTTTCATAATATATAAAAAAACACTAAAAAAATCAGAAAAGATGAAAAAATAATAAATATTTTATTTTAGTATTTTTTGTAAATAAACTCATTAATTCACTTAGTTTTAAATTTAGGTTTTTTAATCTTAATATTTTTCACTAAAACCCTAAAATTGGTAGAACTAGGGTTTAATTAATTTTTTATCCCTTTTTCTTTTCTTCCAAAATAATTAAATATTTACTATTATTTATTTTTGTAATTAAATTGCATGTAAATTAATTAGGGTTAATTTTAGGTTAAACTTTAACATGTTTTCATAATAAAATAAAAATTGTAGAACTAGGTTTAATTGCATTAAATTCTCCTAAATACCAAAAAATACCAAAAAACAATTTCTTTTCTTTTTTTTTTAATTAATTAATTTCATCGTTTAATTTAATTTTGCAAAAAGGGTCCAACGCCCTCGTTTTAATTCTTATTCAATGCGCGTATTTATTTCTTTTTCTTTTAATATTTCTGTATCTCTCCCAAAGCCGTGTAATTAATTTCTCGCACTTTACTCTTCTTTAATTCTTTATTTTTCTGTCAAATCGGGTTCAAGAAATTTTGGCGATGTGGACCCGCGCCTTTTGTAATAGCTTAGAACTTTTACTTTTCGCAATTTTTAACTGTTAATCAAAGCATGCAAGAATGAATGGATAAAAATAAAAACAAGCGTAGATCACCTTGACATGAATAAGACAAAATAACTGAACATGACACACAAATCACACACCACCCCTAGGGTACGCCTCACTGTTGCCTTGCCTCGAAAGGTGATCGCCGAGTAGAGGATGTCTTAGTAAGTCCTCATGATCCGGGAACCTGGCATGAGGGTAGCTTCTAAGGTATCTTCCCATTGCTCCGGTGATCACCATGTCCCTAAATTCGAATTGACCCGAACACCTCCAACGGTGGTGCTACCTACCTCTCAATGGTGGGATGGAACTACTTTAAAGGACATTTACACAGACGAATTCCTTAGGGTAGGTAGGTTCTCGTAGATACTTGCTCTAATTTCAAAACAAATCAAAAAAATACTTTTCACACCAACACATTTTAAAAAAGCTTTCGAAAGCAATTTTTCAAACACTCTTGAGGACCGATACAAGAGTCGAACTGGAATTTTCAAAGAAACTTTTTAAAACCCACAGTTGAAAAGCAAACAAACCATTTTTGAAAACACAAGTGAGCAAGTATCTAAGAGCCCATGGATAACCATGGATAGAAAGGGTGCTAACACCTTCCCTTTCTATAACCTACCTCCCGAACCGAGAGCAATCTCTATAAGGAATTTTTCTCTGCTTTTGTCCTTTCCATTTGGAGAAAATAAAAGACGGTGGCGACTCTTGCTTCCGCGACATTTCGCGAACCAGCGTTAAACAGTCAGTTCCAGATCCACCGATCACACTAGGATATAGAGATTATTAACAGTTGTGGTAGTTTCCCCAATGTACTTCTTCTTGGTACAAAGGGAGGAATTAACTATAACCCTATTCTTGCACGATGACAGCTTGGTTATCCGATGAGGGATAAACCGAATAGTATTCATTTGAGTAGTTTCTTTCTGAAGGAAGTATAAGACCATAGGGAAGCTAGGGAGAAGATTGTAAAGGCCTGGCGTCACATTCATAAGAAGAGTAGGAAGGATTTGGGACCTAGGGTTGTTGTGTCTTTGGAGCCATATCTTCAGTGGGTCCGATTGAGAGTCATTCAGTTAAAGATGTCATATACCTGGGAGACACCCATGCCTGGTATATTTGTGAAGACCACTCCTCCCTTATTAGATGATCTAGAAGAGCTGCAACTTGCTTTGGTTAGGATGCAACAGGAAAGGATGCTTGGAAGAACAAGTTCCAAACTTTAGAGAGTTCCTACATAGTAGACCTGAAGGAGAAAGATAACTTGATTGAGATCCTGGAGAGTCGAGCGGTAGAGTCTATGGAGAGGCAAGGGGATTTATTTTCTCCTAAGCCTCAATCAGGTGTTGATCACTCACTTCCTGATTCAGATGATTGGAAGGAGGTTTCCATCAGACATATGGAAGAAAACCAGAGGTTGAAGGCTCAAATTGCCAGGCTCATGGGAAAGCGCCAGCGTACAGAGTGATCTCCATCAGTTCTATTTCTCAGGGTTTTAGATTTTATTTTCATCTTGTACTTGGGATGATTGAAACTTATAATCCATTTTGGGAGTTATTATAATTAAAAAAATTCAGTATTTCAAATGTGTTACTACTCTGATGTTTGCAATATGTCTATAAACTTTAAATTCCTTGAAATATTAAATAACAAAGTTAAAATAATCATGTGCATTGCATATCATGCATCATATTGCACATATTTCTTGCATTTTTTATGCATATCCAGGTGTCTTACCAAGCTTCTTTACTTCGTTCAGCAAGCTGACTCATCACTACAATACTTGGGCTAATTTCTAAAAAGAAGATGGACAACTTAGAGCAAGAGAATCGCGAGCTGCGCGAGGAAGTTTATGCTTTGAAGGCCGACTTGGCAAATCTGACTACTCTGATGGAAGCTCTGGTGGCTACTCGGAATCAGCCATCGAGTGTTCAACTTCAACCAACAAGGGCAACTACTGAAGCTCCGATTCTTCTCATATCTGCTACTCCAGCTGTTGTCCAGAATTGCATGCCTCAAGGTTATCCATGGGGAATGCCAGAGAATTTTGCACCTGAAGGTTTCATCTTGGTCCTCAAGATACTCCTGTGGTGCATGTTATTCATGATGCACCTCCTTCGGTAAATATGGTTCCGTTTGTTAATGATGATGTGTGTCGTCCTTTTCCTCCACCGAGTGAAGACTTGGGTCCTTATGAAAGAATGGATGATTTTCAAGAGCCGTTTGACAAGATAAAAAGAGAGATGAAGGCCCTCAGTGGAAAAGAGCTATTTGGGCAGAATGTGAATGAGCTATGTTTGGTCCCGAATGTTAAGATACCTGCTAAGTTTAAGGTCCTGGAGTTTGAGAAGTATAAGGGAAACACTTGCCCTCGCGCTCATCTGGTGATGTACGTGAGGAGAATGTCTACCCATACTGATGATCAACATCTGTTGATTCACTTTTTTCAGGACAGTTTGACCGGTGTTGCGTTGAAGTGGTATATGAGTTTGTACAGCTCCAATATCCATACTTTTAATGATTTTGGAGAAGCATTCATTAAACAATACAAGTACAACTTGGACATGGCGCCTGACTGAGATCAACTCAGGGCCATGGTTCAGAAGGACAGGGAATCGTTCAAAGAGTATGCCCAGAGATGGCGTGAGGTAGCCACCCAAGTGATTCCTCCCATGGAAGAGAAGGAGATGACTAAGATTTTCTTAAATATGCCGGGTGCTTTCTACTACGAGAGGATGGTAGCAAGTGCGCCAAGTGACTTTACTGAGATGGTAAGAATGGGTATCCGCTTAGAAGAGGCTATAAGAGAAGGCCGTTTGACGAAGAGTGAAGGATACGGAGGTGTGAAGAAGCCATCTTATGGGTTTACCAAGAAGAAATAAGGAGATGCAAATGTTGTTATACAAGAGAGAAGGGTAAACACTCCTATAAGGAATTATCAGCGTCATCAGCAAGTCGCCTCAATTACTCCCGTTATGAATGCCGCTCCAACTACCGTTGCTTATCAAAGACCGTCCCAACATGGGAATCAAGGGTATAATCAGAGAAGGGAGAGTTATGACCCTATTCCCATGAGCTATACAGAGTTACTACCGGCATTGATTCATAAGAAGTTGGTTCAAACCCGACCACCTCCCGTCGTACCATCACCTTTACCTTGGTATTACAAGGCAGGCCAAACATGTGCTTTTCATCAGGGAGCACCAGGGCATAATGTTGAGAATTGTTATCCTTTGAAGACTGAGATGCAGAAGTTGGTAAGGTCTGGTGTTCTATTTTGCAAGGACGTGGGACCTAATGTGAAAGACAATCCTCTACCCAAGTATGGGGGAGTAAATGTTGTGAATATGGTGGCCGATTGTCCAGGCAACTTCCGGATTTTTGATATTAATCTGGTTAGAGGAGATTTGGTGAAAATGCATGCAGACCTCTGTGAATTTAGCTACTATATGCATGACCATTCCGGTTGTGCTATTTATAGTACAAACATATAGGGTTGCGATAAGATAAAGGTTGATTTACAGGAGATGATGGATGAGGTCCTAATCCATATAATCAGGCCTAGGGCAGAGTATGAAGAGGAAGTGAACATGGTTTATGGATGTCCCAGTGAATTCAGAATTTTTAAAGTGGAGTATATGAATGAGGACCTCGTACAGTTGCACGCTACCTTCTTCCATACGGCAGGTCAGGTGGAACACCAATATGGATCTTGCCTAGTTTGTTGTCAAGACCCCCGAGGATGTTCAATTGTGAAGAAGGGTGTTCAGTTGTTGTTAAACAATGGAACTATCAAGATCACAGGTCAGAGGGATGATTACCATGAAGTTGATATGGTTGAGGTTTGTTTAACGGAAGAAGAGTCAGATGAAGAGTATGCCTCCGCATATGAGTATTTCTCTTCAGACGGAGATTTGTTTTCCAGAAATGACTTATTAATGACTGATTGTGTTGAAGAAGGGGTAAACGTCATTGTGCCTTGTTTTGGTGCACCCGCCCATTTTGAAGTTGAGTGTCATAGCAAGCCAGTTGTTACCCCATTGGTGATTAGTTTGCCAGGTCCTATCCCCTACAAATCAGATAAGGTTGTTCCTTACAAATACAACCCTACAATATTAGAAGATGGAGTGGAAGTTCCCATCCAGCCAATGCCTGATGTTATAAATATAGATGAAAATAGCAGGGTGACCCGTAGCGGTCGTTTGTTTGTGCTAGTTGTTCGAAGAGATGTTGATGATGGAAAGAAAATTGCTGAGAATGATGAACCTAAGAAGGCTACGGGTGAGACTAGTGGAGCTACGTTGGAGAAAGAAGTGGATGATATTTTGAAGATAATTAAGATGAGCGACTACAGAATTGTAGATCAGCTACTGCAGACTCCTTCAAAAATATCTATCTTAGCTTTATTGATGAACTCCTCTGCTGACAGAGAATCCTTGATGAGGGTACTGGACCAAGCTTTTGTGGAGAATGAAGAAAGCTTTTGATAAAAAGGTCAAACCTCGTGAGTTCAGAGAAGGCGGCCTCGTGCTCAGAAAGATCATGTCTTTCAATGCTGATTCTAGCCTTCTCTGGTGGTGCATTAATTCTTGAAACTATGGATGGCGAGGAGTTCCCACGTCCCATGAATGCTGATGCAGTCAAGAAATACTTCGCCTAAAGAAATAAAAGAATAGCTCGCTAAGTTGAAAACCCGAAAGGGAGGCTTAGGCAAAAAAGGAGTGTCTCGGTAGACTGAAAACCCGAAAGGGCGGTCTAGGCAAAATTAGAGACATAAACAGAATAAATTTCTCGCTAAGTTGAAAACCCACAAGGGCAGCTTAGGCAAAAGTTAGGGACTTTCTTGGCAAGTAACTACGTCAGACAAGACTTGATCATTGGAGCAACAATCTTATAGGATCCTCACCATACTTCAACAGAAGTTGCTGCTTAGGATTTCAGAAGTTGTTATAGGGGATAGTGGTCATTGTATATCAATGTATCTTTTCCAGTATATATTACCATTTTCTGAACTTTGTAATCATCTATGGAGTCTCGCCATTCGCGAACTACCATTCTATTAATGAAATTTGAGATTTTACCCAATTCTTTGTATTTCTTATTTTATTTAGCTTGCAAAGACTCCATTTATTATTGATAATAACTTTCAAAGCAAAAAAGATTAAAAAACTAAATTGATTTTTCAAAAAGGATTTTACAATCTGCTCTTACTTTGAGATTTGTGATGAAACAATGACAACAAAAATGGTGATCCCAAGAATGGACAAACTCCAGTTGTTTTGAGAAGTTTTGTTCCCCTCGGGAAGGTTTACTCGGGATGTTTTCTCCGTGTTGGGTCTATGATTCTGGTACCCTCGGTCAAGTTTGGACTCATTTTTCCTCTTTTCTGATTTTTCATGAGGCGAAGTTTCAATCCGCATTTTCTCTAGTGAAGTTTTTGTTTGGCCTAATAGAAGTTCCTTTTCCAGAGAAGTTGGTATCATACCCGCTCTTTAAGAACGCAGGTCCCTAGTTTCTCTAAATGAAGGACGTATTGTGAATGTGGTGTTAACCTCTCTAGTGAAGTGGGCCTGAATTCCCCAGTGAATGTTTTGATGTTTTGGTGTCAGTCTACTTTACTTGAGACCGGTCTTGCAATCTCCAGTAGGAATGTTACTTTTGAAAAACACTTGTTTCCTCGGTGAAGCCTGAAGAAGGATGTTCTATTCCCGTATCTGTACTATTTTATCACTTTGATTTGTCTACCTCCGGATTATATTTCTCCCCAGTAGGGTTAAAGTAGGCAATGGGTTTTGTTTCCTCAGCTGGCATTTACTTTTCTTGGAATGATCATCTTGGATGAAGTTTAGCCAAGTGTTGTTAGTGCCCGAGGCAGTTTTTCTTGGTTGTTCCCAATGTTGTGTATCTCTTTCGTCAGCATACGCACGATAACATTCATACATTCATACATACATCATGCATAGCTAAAATTGGCATATCATTGTTCATCGACATTTGTTAATATTTTTGTTGACATATTACCCCGTTTTGCAGAGTTACGTTGTCCTCTCTTCGATAGAGTGTCGGCCTTAAGCAAAAAGTGTATATTCTTTCAACTTCCCCGGTGAGTTATCCCTCGTGGAAGATTTTTGCTTTAGATTTCTTGCACAACTCCTTGTTTGGATGGATTTAGTTTTGCCCTCTTGAGTTTATTTCTCAAAGGATGTATTTGGGTTGACTATTTCATTCCAGTTTATTTCTGGTTTGAATCTGCGGTTCCACAGCAATATTATTTACTTTGGATTTCTGAAAGCTTCGAGTTTTGGTTCGTGCATTTATTTTGCACAAGAAGACTTTATATCCTCAGTAATAATGTCATGGAATCTCCCCAGGAAGTCATACCTCTTTCCCCAGGAAGCCGTATTTCTATCCCAGAAAGTCGTTTCTTTTTGCAATTCCCCATAACAGCAAGTAGCAAGTCTCTTTATTTGAGCAACTTGTACTTCCCCGTAAAAGTCGACGTAACTTTTTTTTGCTATCTCCTCTATGAGTGAATAATTTGCAGCTTGTCTTCAGATCACACCAATGGATGGCAAGACGTTAAATATCACAGAAACAACTCGTTGCAAAATCTTTGCAAGTGGAAGTCTCTTTATTTGAGACAGCTTATATATTATCCTTTCCAGGCGGAGTACCTTGGTTAAAGAAGAAGTTGATACTCGTTCTAGGTGAAACGCCAGAATCTTGGGGAAACTTGTTATCTTTTTGCTACCCTCAGTGAATGTTGGTAGTTCATCATCAGTGAACGGAGGTGATATGATATATTTCCTCTTTCTACCATCAGTGAAAGTTGGTAGACCATCGACAGTGAACGTCGATGTTTGTTATCTTTTTGCTACCCTTAGTGAATGTTGGTAGTTCATCTTCAGTGAACGGCGATGCTATGATATATTCTCTTCCTACCTTCAGTGAAAGTTGGTAGGACATCGGCAGTGAACGTCGGTGTTTGTTATCTTTTTGCTACCCTCAGTGAATGTTGGTAGTTCATCGTCAGTGAACGGCAGTGATATGATATATTTCCTCTTTCTACCATCAGTGAAAGTTGGTAGACCATCGGCAGTGAACATCGGTATTTGTTATCTTTTTTCTACCCTCGGTGAATGTTGGTAGTTCATCGTCAGTGAACGACGGTGCTATGATATATTCTCTTCCAACCTTCAGTGAAAGTTGGTAGACCATCGACAGTGAACGATTATGCTTGATTTTAAAAATAGATAAATTCAATAAGTGATTATGCATATCTATTGACAATTATTATATATTTTGAAATATTTTTTCTGAATACCATTTTCCAAGAAAAAACAGAAAATAAAAACACAGTTGGATAACAAAAATGACTTTTATTAATGATTTTAAAAATTTAGACAAAGACAAGCCCGAATGTTGCACCCCAAAATTTCCCCTCCCATTTTTTCTTCAAGACATTCTTCTAGGGTCCTCAAGTACTCAAAGATGACTCAAGAGTTGGTTAGACAAATGCTCCTCCTAAGCAATGGGTCCACAACTAGGGTTTTGAGTTTCTCAAGGAAGATTGGGTTTCAAAGGCCTCAAGTGGGTACCATGGTTCTCCATAGGTCTTCAAAAATGCTCATTTCAAGTTTCAAGTCTTGCATCACAAATTTACTCAGTCAATAGCTCGGATGATTGAAAATCAACTGTATTGGGTCAAAAGTCGACCATGTTCAACATACAGTCAAACTTCAAGATTTTTGGTCAACATCAACATTTTGAAGTGATATTCATCATTTGATCAAAAGTCAAAAGTAGCCAAATTAGGGCTTCCTTAGAAGAAGTCAACTGAACTTTGACCAAGCATAACTTTCACATGATACATCAACTTTCTCCAACAAAAAGACCATTTTGAAGGAAACTCAATTCTCTACAACTTTTTTTTTATGCTCAAGTCCAAAAAGTGCTCCATTTGAGAGATATGAGCCAATACATTATAGGTCATTTCAAAAGTCAACAAAAAGACACTTTTTGTCAAGGCAACTTACATCAAGATAAAGTCTCCAAATGCAAAAGTGATCAAGAGAGAAATTATAGATGACATGTTGTTCTTTCCAAAAAAACAAAGATCACCTTCAAAAGATGAAAATTGAGAGAGTTATGACCAGTGCAAGTTGGGAAATTTTGAGGAAATGCATGAAGTGCAAAGTGAGCAAACTTGAAATTTTGAACTAGTGGACCTAACTTTTGATGTTCAAACATGTTCAAAATGTGCTAGAAGGCCTATAAATCCATTCACATATTTTTTTATGATTTTTATTTCTTTTATTTGAATTTTTATTCATTTAAATTCAAATTAAATCAAATAAAATATGAAATAATGGTATAAGGGCATGGACTTTTTGTTTCAATCACATGGAGGCCCAAGACAACTCATGACAACCCATTAAAACCATGCCAAAACCGTGTGAGCTCAAGAAGGTAAGGAAATTTTCAAAAATGGAAGCTTTTAAATATGTTGGATTCTTGTCTAAACATGGCCTTGATTTCATGAGATTCTTTCCATGTTTGCTTATCCATTTCCTTCTCTATATATACACACAACAAGTCAGATCCAAGAGGACATGCATCTCTTCCCCAAAAATCTTGCCAAAATTCAAAAAAATTGTAAGATCCCTAAGTTGTCAAAACTCTCGTTACAAGCCTCCTCAGTGCAAAATATCTATTCATTTCTCTTCTAGCAACTCCACAGAGTAAGTATGGATCAAACTAGATGATCCAAAACTCCCAGAATTCGCTAACATGCATCTCCGTTTTCTCAATATCACATGATTTCTCATTTTGTGTTTTATTGTATTTTAAGACAAACTAATTACACTAATATGTTCATAAGATGTCAATGTGCATAAATGACCCATCGTGGGAGTCCCATGACGGCTCGAAAAGGCATATCCATTTTAATACCGATTTAAGATATTTTTGTTATAGCTCTCAAACTAGCACGACTCAGTCCATGAAAATACCTCCATTAGATTCACAGCCCTTGAATTAGGGGGTATAGTGTTTTTGGATCACTGATCATGCGTGTTTTTCATGTTCTAAGGAAGGATGCTACCGGAGAAGACGACCGGAGCTAGGGCTCCGGTGCCTCTCCGGTCATTAAAACCAAGTTTTCTATTTATTGTTTTTGTTTGATTTACATAATCGGATGTAAAGGTCTCCCCAATGGTAGGAGTGTGTATTTCTAAGGCGTTAACGTACCAGGGCATGGGTTTGATCCGCGCCCCTGGTACTATATTTTTTATGTTTTCTCTTTATAGATCCAATGTCTGTCAGTCCATGTGCGTACTATGCAGCCTCGTGTCATCACCATCAGATACTCATAAAGCCATATCTGACGCTCCAGATTCGCAGGCACATCATGGAACCCTTTGAGAGTAGTACATTGGATCTCACGCAAGTATTGGGCTGGTATTTTGGGCCTAATGAATTTGCTTTTCTCACACCCCCCCAAAATTACTCTTTCAGGCCCACCATTTCCCTTTTTAATTTTATTTCTATTTCTATTTTTTTTAAATAATTAAACTTTTTTGCTAATTAAAATTAAAATTAACTTAGATCTATTTTTTTTATTTAATTAAATAATTAAATTTTCTTTTAATTAAATTAATTAAATTAGTTTCTTTAGGTTTTATCATTAAATTATCCTCCATTAAAAAAATTTAGGGTTTTTATTTTAGGTTTAATTTAATTCCTTTTTATCAATTTAAAAACAATTAGGTTAGATTAATTTTTTCACATTTTACCACATTTTTCCATGTTTACAATCTTCACGCTTTTCTTATTTTCGCATTAATTTTTTTCATAATTATGTAACTGATAAAGGTTGTAATAACTTAAACTAAGGTTTACTGTTTCTTCCCCCCATTTTTATGGTTTTGTATCCCCCTTCCCGAAGCATTGTAATGGCATAGGAAATCTATTTTTTGTTTTTACCACTTTCCTTATAACTGCTAGATGTATGCTAATAGGCTTGTATGGCAAGACATAAAAACAAATGCTAAAAAACCTAATCTCAAGACAAACTAACTGAAAACAAATCACTTTTTCACACACACACACACACACACACACACACACACACACACACTCCTATGGTGACTCCACTTGTTGCCTTCGGATAAAACAATCATGTCCCTCAAACGTAGGGATACCATTAGCAAAGACCCTCGGTTAAAAAATCATCATAAAGATTATAGTCCCTCGATGACCCTTCGATGCTGCCTTCGGTAAATGATCTTGTCCCTCGATGTTGCCTACAAATACATGATGATATTTCCTTAAAATTGCTAAAGGTATCTATATATGTTGCCTTTATGATTGTACGATGACCCACGTCTGTCCCTCAAACATCCAACGATAAGGCTTCCTACTAACTAATGGTAGGATAGCACTATCTAAAAGAAGAGGAAAAAAGCAAAAGACTTTTTGAGTAGGTAGATAGCTCGTAGTCGCTTCCTCATAAACAAAAGCATTTTTTACACAAAACACTTCATTTCAGAAATATTTTCAAAATAAACACTTTGTATGCATTCTCAACGATACGAGAATCATTACAAAGTTTGTCGCACTTAGGCATTTTTTTTCAAAATATTTTCAAACACGCAAACACAAAGCATTTTCAAAAAGTTAGCTAGCGATTAAGAGCTCGTAGATAACTACGGATGAAAAGGGTGCTAATACCTTCCCTTTTTATAACCTACCCCCCGAATTCAGAAAAATTCTCAAAGGTCTTTCCTATTCTTTTCACCCTTTCCTTATTGGATAAAAGAAAAGTCGATGGTGACTCTTGTTATCTGTAACATTTGTGATAAAATACAAAACCAAAAGTCAATTCTCCCACCATATTACAGAACTGGCGACTCTGTTGGGGGAAACTAAAAGTAGAGTTACCTTAAGAGTTAGATCACATTTAAAATGCTTTACTTGCTTGATTTGTATGCTTTACATTTTGGGGTTTTCCTAGGGTTATTTTTGTAAAGATTCTATACTCAGATCTGAGGGCATTTTAGTTAAGTAGCAATAGATCGTGAAAATTGTACGGCGTATACCGATACGGTTGAAGCGATGGCTACATTAGTGTGACACATTGGATGGTATCGGTGTCCCTTGCGTTAAGTCAAGGAGAATGTTGGACTGTCGCATGGTGTCATAAAGCATTAACTGACCGTAGAACCTTATTTGACACAACTTAGCCATTAGAAAGTAGTGAGATAGCTGGTTTTGGTACAGACTGAAGTTGGTTGATACTCGATGCTACACTCCTTGAGATCAGACTCTTGGGATATTTCGGTCGTAAATCAGATGCTTGTGCTGAAAAAATGCCTGGGAGAAAGATCAGTGATATTGAAGATCCTAGAACCCGATTACTTATATTAGGACAAATTGAGCCAACTAAAACTTCAAGAGGGTACTTACCTATAAACTTCATGCAAGATTAAACTTAAGGCCTTGTGTGTTTTGTTTGTGTATGATTAATTGTTCGAACATGATATCATAACATCATGACATCATACCATATCATTTTTACTAACCATTTCAAGGACCAAGGGATTTATCTTTGTTCTTTGTTGTAGGTTATGGCTTCCGCTCACAGAAACACTATCCGAATCAACTTTATAAGGGTTCCTCCTCAGCTTAAGGAGTTAGTCTCAAGGGTTCCCAAAATTTCTCCATTTATCAAAAGGCATGGTCAACTACTCAGTCTGGTTACCCCAGGATTTGAAGAAGACATGATGAGTGTCCTATTCTAGTTCTTTGACCCTACACATCATTGTCTCACCTTTCTAGATTATCAGTTGGTACCCACGATAGAAGAGTTCTCCAAGCTACTGGGAGTATCTGTTCTTGATCAGACACCCTTCACCGGTTTAGAGAAAGCTCTAAAACCAGAAGATATTGCAGTAGCCTTACATCTAAAGTGGTTCGACATTGTATCTAATTGGGAAACGAGAAGTGGAGTCAAGGGTTTTCTTGCTAAATTTATGATGGAGAAGGCTCGATTGTTTCTTGATGCTATGAGTTTTCATTCTTTCAAGGAGATCTTGGATCTGTTAATCTATGGATTAATGTTATTCCCTAATCCAGACTAGCTCATAGATGTGAATGCCATCAAGATATTTCTAGCTCGTAATCATGTGCCTACCTTGTTCAGGGATATTTTGCATTCTCTTCACAGTCGTACTATGAAGAGGCGAGGAACTCTCATGTGCTATATACCTCTTCTATCCAGGTGTTTTATTTCGCACCTTCGCTGTTTGATAATAAAGAATGAACAAGGTTTGAGGTGGTCTCAAAGAATAATGTCACTCTCTCATACAGACATCTACTAGTCTTCCGGATCTCACGAGGATGTCACTATCATTGACCGCTGCGGGGAATTCCATAATATTCCACTCCTTGGCATTAAGGGAGGTATTACTTATAATCCTTCTCTGGCTCTATGTCAATTTGGTTATGCTCGAAGAGATGGTCCTTAGGACACACTTATCCAGGGTATTGTATTTGATTACGAGAACGATCCTCAAGGTTATCGTTAAAGGTTTATACATGCTTGTGGCATGGTGAGCAAGTTTGATAGCAAGGCTTTAGGATAGAAGAATTCCATCCCTCGAGAATCCTATCTCAAATGGGTACGAACTCGTGCTCAAAACCTTATGATGCCATATCCTGCTGTCCTACCAGTAATCATGGAGCATGTTGTCGAAGGAGGCGTTCCTCGCACCATCCTCCATCCAGACATGCCCACTGACCTTGAATAATTACAGAAGTCCTTGATTCAACTCAAGGAATAACGGGACACCTATGAGACTCAATTCCATGCGAGTGAAAAGAAAGTGTTGGAGCTCACGAAGTAACTTCACAAGGAGCAGAGTCTTAACACATATATCAATACGAAAAGGAGGCGTCCATGGGAAACTTGGAGTTTTAGGAGTTTTTAATTTATTTCTTTGTAATCCTTTGTATTCACATAAACTTATTAATAAAAATCTTTGTTTTTGTTTCCTCTTGGTTAGCAAATTTAAATCTCCTAAGGTCCTTGAAAATATTGCATATACATATCATACATATCATTACATGACAAGTGTTTCAAGACAGGTTTCTTATCTTTTTGTTATTTATTTTAGCAGAAAGAATGGCTCTTGAACAAACAGTTAAGGATCTCCAGGCACAGAATGCCCAGTTCCAGCAAATTTTCTTAAGCTTAGCCAAGAGGCAGGAAGAGTTGAAGGCCCTTATCACTAAAGAGAAGAAGGAGAAGGTTAAGAAACCAGCTGGCGTCCTCAACATGGGAAGGAGACTCAAAGGTCCGGTCAAGCGAGCTTTGGAGTTTGAATAAGAAAATAATGACCCAGAGGAAGATGACAAAAGTATGAAGGCTGACAACTAGATTTCTGATGAAGAAGAAGCGAATTATTCAGATGAATAATATCCTCTGGTTGACGACAAGTACAAGCAGCTGAAATATTGGCTCGATGCTATGGAGATTCAGAGAGTTCCTGGGTTGTATTTCGGAGAGTTGGGTCTTATCTCAGGGGTTGTTATCCCCTACAAGTTCAAGGGCCCCTTCTTTGTTTAATAGATGGTGTTTCTTGTCCTAATCTTCATTTGCGGTCTTATGTCTGAAAAATCCAGCCCCATACTGCTGATAGAAAGTTATGGGTCCACTTCTTTCAAGAAAGTTTGTCTGGACCTCAAATCGAATGGTTCTATCAGCTAGAAGGAAGCAACATCCATATGCAGGAAGACTTGGCTATTGCTTTTTATAAGCAGTATCAATATAATGTTGACCTTGCACCAACTCGAGTGCAATTGCAAAACATGTCTATGGGCTCGAATGAAGGATTCAAGGAATATGCACGAAAGTGGAGAGACTTGGATAGAAGGGTGAAACCTCCCTTGTCTGATCGGGAGCTTGTTGATATGTTCATGGGCACTCTGATAGGTTCATTCTTTAATCTTCTGATTAGGAGTTCGTCAGCTGGTTTTGCAGATTTAATCCTGACTGGGGAGCGAGTTGAAAGCGGTATCAGGAGCAGAAAGATTTTGTTGGCTGCGTCTTCTAGTGTTGTAAAGAAGATGTTCAACAATAAGAAAGAAAACAACGCTGTTTATGGCCAGAAGGTCCATGGTAAAAATGATCACCATCAGTCTGTAGGAGCGGTGTTGATCTCTAATTCGGCACTTGTTCAACAACAACAACAGGGCAATCAGCATAGGTCAGACCCTCCGAGGAGAAATTTCACCAAGATTAGTATGCCATTGTCTCGGGCATTACAACATCTGTTGAAAGCATAATTGATAACACTGCAGGATCCTCCTCCTAATCCCAACATCTCCTCTCCTAAGTACAATCTGAATGTGAAGTGTGCCTATCATTCTAATAGTTCTGGGCATGACACTAACAACTGTTCGACTCTGAAAAACAAAACCCAGGATATGATTGATGCAAAATAAATTGAATTTGATCCTCCCGAGAACCCTAATATGATTAATGCGCCTATGCCTAGTTATGGTAAAGGTGTTAATTCCATTGACGATGTTTCCTATGTCTCCACCATAAGTGACTTGACCACTCCCTTGATGATCATTAAGAAGAATCTATTGCGATCCAATTTATTTCCGGATTATCCTGAAAGTTGTTACCATTGTGCGTCCAAAACTGATGGTTGTATGTGGCTAAAGAAGGGTATTCAGCATTTGATTGATAGCCATGAAATTTTGTTCGAGAAGACTCCGTCCATGAAGAGTTTGCATGAAAGTATGTCTCAAGAGCTGAGACTTGAAGATGTTTATATAATCACAATTTCCAATAATCCTATAAGGATCACCTCTAAAGGTCCCATAAGGATTCATGTAGAGCCTAGGGTGGCTCCCCTGATCATCACTGCAGCGAGACCAGCCCACTATTCCACTCACAAGGCTGTTCTCTGGAATTATAGGGTGGAAGTTTATTACCATGGTGTTAGGTAAGAACCATGGATTACTGAAGATAAAGATTCTGAAGTTACCAACCTCAATGTCGAAAATATTGTCGAAACTAGTAAACTTACCAGAACGGGAAAGGTCTTCTCTCTAGAGATCTCTCCTCCAAAGACTACCACTACACCCGTATGTGTCCCTGCTGCTGGGTCAACTGCTGACGCTCGGGGCAAAGAGAAGGTGACTGAGCCTGCCCAAACGGAGGCACCGTTAAAAGATGTTACTGTTGAAGAATACTTCAAACATGAGATGGAGGAAATATCAAAAATCATCCACAAAAGTGACTATAATATCGTTGAACGGTTGGGTAAGACGCCCTCCAAAATATCCATATTGTCCTTGTTATTATGCTCTGAAGCCCATGCTCAGGCTTTGGTAAAATTTCTGAAGAATTCTCATGTACCACAAGAGACTTCTACTGATCAGGTTGAGAATTTTGTAGCAAACTTAACGGCTGATAATGGGTTAGGCTTTTCTAATGTTGACCTAACTCCGGCAGGAAAGAATCATAACAAGGCCTTGTGTGATATGGTGGGAGAACTTACTTGAGGTTTTGAGTTTTTATCGTAAATGTCGCGGTAAGCAAGAGTCGCCACCGACTTTTCTTTTATCCAAAAGGAAAGGTGAAAAAGCACAGGAAAGACCTTTGAGATGTTTTCTTGAGTTTGGGGGGTAGATTATGAAAAGGGAAGGTATTAGCACCCTTTTCATCCATGGTTTTCCATGGGCTCTTAGTTGCTTGCTAGATCACTTGCTTTTGTTGTTTGAAAATGTGTTTGGTGTGGTTTTGAAAGTATTTGTAAAAGAGGCCATTCGTTTAGGAAATCTTTGTAATGATTCTCGTTTGTAAGAATGTATACAAAGATGTTTGTATTTTTGAAAATGTTTTCAATGTTTGGAAGATGTTTTGAAATGTGTGTGTTTATTATGAAAATAGCAAGGATGGTTGTTTGAAATTAGAGCAAGTAACTAGAAGCAATCTACCTACTCAAATATCTTTTTTGTACATTTTTTGTTCCTTTGACATTGTTGTCTTACCATTAATTTGGTAAGCAACCCTATCTTTGGATGTAAACGGCACGGGCGTGGGTCATTGTATAACCATGATTAGCAATTTGAGGGACCAAGATCATTTTTGTAAGGCAACCTTGAATAGCGTCATCGAGGGACTATGATCTTATATTTGTTTTGTTTTACCAAGATACTTCGCATGTGTAACATGGCTATTTTGTATAAGGCAACCAAGTGGATAAACCTTAAGGATGCTTGTGTGCAAGTGTGTCATTTTCATGCTTTGACTTTATCTTGTATTTAGGGTTTTCTATTTTTCTTTGTTTTGATCTTATCATACAAACCCTAATCACTAATCATGGCATGTAAAGCGGTAAATTGCGTAATGTAAATATTACTAAGCTATTACAACAATTTTATGGGAGGGGGAATACAAATTTGAATGGGGATTTGCAAGAATATAAACCTAAATAAATTATTACAATCAAATCGAATTTGTACGAATTAGAATAAATAAAATACAATATTTAAAGATGCAATATAATGTACATGTAAGAAAAGATTTTTTATTTTGTTTCTTTCATGTGAAAAGAAAATTTTAACTTAATCCTAAAAAAAATAAAGAAATTAATTCTTAGTAAAAGTTAACCCTAATTTCTATTTTAAAAGAAAATGAAGTTCATATGTATCATTTTTTTATGTATTTTTTATATTAAAATAATAAATAATATTGTATATAAAAATATAAAGTTTTTATATATGCAAAAATAGATATGTATAAGTATGGGATGAAAAGGAAATAAATAAAATAAACTAAATATATTTTAATTATATTTCACAAGTTTATTAAGAAAATATATGATATATATTAAAAATAAAATATATTTTTATGTGAAAAATAAACTAAAATAAAATAAAAATGCAATATTATGAAATTTATATTTTTTGGATTTTTATACATTAAAGACAATATTAATGAAAACAAAAATAAATTAAATAAAATGTATGGAAAATAATGGGCCAGGGGGTATAGCAAGCAAACTTGAGACAGCATATTAGCAAAAAGACTATGGCCTAAATATGGAGGCCCATCCTGCAAGAAAAATCACAAAGCTGAAAAAATGAAAAATATGGAAAACAAAAGTAGCGCCCAGGTTCAAACCCAGGACATGGGTCTCACCAGCGCGCTACTTTGCCACTGGGATGGCTATACATCCGTTGATTTAAGTGAACCAAAAATAATATAACATGAAACAAGTCCTTGCCCTGTACTTCATCTTCTTCCTCAAGCTTGCCCAGATGTCCTGTAACTCTCTCATTCTTCCATGAAAATGAAAACTCATAACATGAAAGTAGTAGTATTTGACCTTACAATTCTAACCATATAAGTTATGTAACCTAAATTCTCTCAACACAGGCCAAATAAATGTAAGATAAAGATATATATAGTTTCGTTGCAATGAGGGTTACATTATTTATTCACAAATCGTGGCCAATGGTTGCCTGTACAAGGAGATAGAAGTTGAGATTTTACCTCCTTCAGTTGAAATTATGGATGGAACTGGAGTGAGTTTGATGGAGGCCTGATGCTTGCTTGAGCTTCCTTGAACTTCCCTGAATGTATTCCAACCCTTGCCTTGCTTTGAAAGTGTCTGAAACTCCTTGGCCAAGTCAACCTGCAAGCTTTGAAAACAAAAATGGCAGATGATGGAGAAGGGGTTACAGTACAAGGATGAAGGTCTGGATTAGTTAGATATCAAGTAGGTAAGGTGCTTTTATGATCAAGACTAGAAACACACGAGCCAAATGAAAGATTGGTATGCTTATGCCAAAATTGCAAGTTTTGACAATTTTCTGGTGTTTTTGAGCTTGGGAGTGTTTCATCCTTCAAATCATCGTGTGTTGTGTTGTATTATGTTTGTATATTAGTATAGAATCAGTTTTATATCAACCCTCCAACAGATGTGCCAGCTCTAGCCTTTTGGCAACCTTTCTTGCTTTTGAAGCAAAGTGAAGGGGCAAAGCTTGCCATGCTTGTACTTGATTTCTTAGGGTTGGTATATATTTGTACAAATTGCTTTAGGCCTGTAATATTTTTATGTGCAATGGAGACAGGTGCAATGCTCAAGAATTGGAAAGTGGCAAAAGTTGAGCTTTTTCAAAATGGCAATGGTCACTTTATGCCATTTATGGAATTACAACTTGGGTAATGGCTCTAGGGCTTGGATCAAGGCTTTATCAACTGAGTAAGAATTAAATTAAGGAGTAAGGAACAAGTTTGGGACCTGTAAAGCATGGATTAGGCAACATAGGTACTGATTGGAATTTTGTTCTTCATGAAATGGCTTGACCAAAAAGTGAGAAAATCCCAACTTCATCTCTTCGATTCTCCCTACTCAAAAATGATCTTGAGGAGTTCTTGGACATTTTGGAAATCTTGAAGTGTTCTCTATAACTTATCTTTGAAATGCATTTTGAGATACCTCTTGGAACTCGGTGAAAAATTTCCATGAAGTTGGGTCCAAAACCTGCCTAAATTAGGGCAAAATTTCACTAAGTTATTTAGTTCATGACCATGTGTTCATAAATATATATCTTGAGATCCAAGCATCTTTAGGGAAAAGTGTGTGAAGAAAAGTTGTATATTTCATGGAGGTCTACAACTTTCATGTTGGGAACTTTCTATGAATAATTATGCATCATGGTGAAAAAATAGCCTAAAGTTGAGAAAAAATAAGAAATTTTTTATACTTAGAAAATTTCTAAGTTAAGAAAATTTTCAAATTTAAACCCTAATCTTCAAATTTGGATTTCTTGATGAAAAAATTTCACATTTTGACATGTTTTGATGAATTATGACCCTTGGCACTTGATTTTGACCAAAAAGTCAAAGTTTGACTTTTCAGTGTACAGTTGACTTTTGATCAGTTGACTGCAAATTTCATTTGACAATCCAATGAAATTGCAATGTTTTGAACCATGCCATTAGGTCAAGATGATGCAACTGAATCCTTGAAATCATGCTTTAACTAAATTAGTCATTTTCTAGGTAAAAAACCAGAAATTACCCTTCCTCAGTCAAAACCCTAATTTTTGACCATTTTGCCCTTTTGGTGATTTGATAAAATTTCTTGAGGAGTTGTGATCCAAACTTGAACAAATGATACATATAAGTTTAAAATGTTGATGTGGATCAAAAATTATGAAGCTTGACTGTAAATTGGCCATGGTTGACTTTTTCCCCATTACAGCTGATTTTTAGATCAACTGTCCAATTGACTGATCAAAAATGTAGTTCAAATCTTGAAACTTATCCTGGGTGATCTTAGGGATCCATCATGATGTTTGAAAGTCACATGAAGCATCAATAGTCCAAAAATACTTGTGCAACCTCAAACCCTAATTTGGGATCATCAGTACATGATGATATGCCTTGAGCTGACCAAACCCTAATCCAGTCTTGAGTCAAAGGAATCTTGTGAGAAAAGTCTTGATAAATGAGAGGGAAAATTTTAGGGTACAACAGCTGCCTCGGTTCAATCTTCTTAAACCTGAAGAGTTAGATTGGCGAGTTTTTCCATTCGTGACTCGAAGGCGAAAGATGATTGGACACTAGAGTGCCCATAAATTTGCACTCGATAATGTGTAGTTGAGGGAATGGGCTTAAAGATTCCATTTGGAGAAGTGATAGAATCTTGTTGGAGATGGGCTTGTAGATGCCATCCAAGAATGTTTGTTGGATTGTAAATTGTAAGCTGAAAGAATGAGTATCAGAATGGCATTCGTGTCTGGAGCGTATCCATACTGTATCTAAATGGGTAATCTGAATGAATATCAGAATGGCATCCGTGTCTGGAGCGTATCCATGTTGTATTTGAACTTGAAATCTGAATGAGTATCAGAATGGCATCCGTGTCTAGAGCGTATCTGTATTGCATCTGAACTTGAAATCTGAATGAGTATCAGAATGGCATCCGTGTCTGGAGCGTATCTGTATTGTATCTGATTGCACATTGTTAATGGTAGCGGTTAATCTTATCCTGAAAAGGGTAAAATGTTAGTTGAAACACAAAATTATGTTGTATGAAATGTATGGTGCAACATATGTGTTTTGTCAATGTTTATGATATAGGGATGTAATGTATGTGCATGTAAGCTGATTTGTTGTATTGTTGCCTGATTAAGGAAAATAAATTCCTGAACGCTGATGAGGATATGTGGATTCTTCATGTCTTGAAGTACTGACAAAAAATTCCGCTTGTGAGAGCAATGCCACATACTGCTTGAGGAATTCTGAGAGATTTGACGATCTCTACTGGGGATTAATAATTTGAAGTTTTAGTTCTTCTGGGGATCTAAAAGACGTACTGTACGGATTGCTTATGGAATAGCCTAAAGACGTTGTCCGGCTCTTTCAATCTATCAGTAATTGTCTTTCTCATTTTGTTTATTTGTAAACAGTAATTATGTTCAAATGCATATGTTCATTAATGAGTCATTGGACGTTTTTTGCAAATAAAACACAAGTGTAAAGAAAAAGACAAATAGTTTTCTGTACTTTCAAAGAGATATATTTGTATTGACTTTGAATAAGTATTTTGTACAAAGGAGACAATCATTCTAGTAAGAGAATGCTGCCATAAAAAGAAAGAAAAACTTTATACAAAGAAAGATAGCTATGTGTAATAATCTCATGGGGTTTCCATTCTGCTATAATAGCCTTCGTATATCCGGATATCTTGTCTATTTGTTGCTTCGTCCGAAGATGATTGAATTGATCAGAAACTCCGAGTTTGTCAGTGGAAGTCAAGAGGTTGTCCTCAAAGTGATCCGACGGGACATAGTCATACGCTTTAATTCCCTAACTTTTGCCTGGACCTCCCTTTCGGGTTTTCAGTCCACTGAGAAACCCTTTTTTGCCCAAGTCGCCCTTTCGGGTTTTCAACTTGCCGAGTGTACATATTTTTTATTTTATCCCTAGTTTTTTCCCGAACCTTTTTAGGTTCGTCGAGATGCCCTTTTTTACCTAGGTGTGTCAACCTAGAGGGTCTCTTATGTGTAGTATCTTTTGACTATGTCCGCGTTCGCAGGGTGTGGAAGGTCGTCGCCGTCCATGGTGGTTAAGGTCATTGCCCCACCGGAGAATATGTTCTTGATTACAAATGGTCCTTCATAAGTAGGAGTCCATTTTCCCCTGGGATCACTTTGTGGTAAGATAATGTGTTTGATCACTAGATCTCCAACTTGATATACTTGGCGTCTGACTTTCTTGTTGAAAGCCTTGATCATCCGTTTTTGATACATCTGACCATGGCAAACAGCAGTAAGTCTCTTTTCATCAATTAAGTTTAGTTGATCAAGTCGAGTTTGGATCCAATTGTCCTCATTCAAACCTGCATCCTTCATAATTCTCAAAGAGGGGATCTAAACCTCAATAGGCAAGACAGCCTCTATGCCATAAACCAAAGAATAGGGTGTTGCCCGAGTTGATGTGCGAGCCGTGGTACGATACCCGTGGACAGCAAATGGTAGCATCTCATGCCAGTCCTTATAGGTGACTGTCATTTTCTGTATGATCTTTTTAATGTTTTTATTGGAAGCTTCAACGGCACCATTCATCTTTGGCCGATAGGGGGATGAATTGTGATGTTGAATCTTGAACTGCTCGCACAAGGCGGTGATCATGGTATTGTTAAGGTTGGCACCATTATCAGTGATGATCCTTTCTGGGATACCATACCGGCAAATGAGATTATGCTTGATGAAGCGGGCAACAACATTCTTAGTAACGAATGCGAAGGAAGCTGCCTCGACCCATTTTGTAAAATAGTCAATGGCCACTAGAATGAAGCGGTGTCCATTGGAGGTTATAGGCTTGATCTCTCCAATCATGTCGATTCCCCACTGAAACAACCGGCTGAAAATCATCAAAACAATAAAGTCGCCATCGAACGTCTTTTATCCCACATGTAGGGAAAGGTAAACATCGAGGAAACCTGAAAAGGGTGAAATCAAGGTCGAACAACCAAGAGATAAGGGTAAGGGAGTCTGTTACGCGAGGGGAAGGTATTAGCACCCCACACGCCCGTAGTACTCTACGGTATCCACTCTCATTGTCTATCTTATGGGTGTGTTTAATCTATGCTTACTATTTATTACTTCTAAAGGGAGAATGCATGCAAAAGAAAAGGGAAAAAATGTAGGGAAAATAAAATTGTGCTCGCTTGGGCCCTACCCCAATGCCTACATATCCCTTTTAAGGAATCAGAGCAGCCGTAGTTCGGATTATATGTTTTTGTTTGTTTGTATTTTTTACTGAACAGTATTAATTTCGCCTTCTGCCGTAACTCGACCGTTGGAGACTTACGCGTCAGCACAGAAGTGAATTAACATGCTCTTCTGAAAAGTTTGGAAAGAAATGTGCCTGGACGCACAAAAAGTTTTGAATTTGTTTGTGTTTGTAATGAACGATATTAATTTCACCTTCTGCCGCAACTCGACCTTTGGAGACTTACGCGTCAGCACAGAAGTGAATTAACATGTTCTTTCTCAAAAAAAAAGAGTTTTGAAAGAAAGGAAGGCCCGAAGGCAAAAAGAGCTTTGTGTTTGTCGATATTTTTGTTTGTAGATAATGGCTAGTTGACCTCAAGAGAGAGATATTAGCCACTTTTCTACTTATTCATGAAAGGGGTCTTTGAGAAGTGAACCACACCTATGCTTGAGATGGAGAACAACAAGATCGAGAAGAGACCCGCTTATCGTTTCCCGTACTAAGCAAAAGCATGATTCTCATCAGTAGTTTTAAAGTGTTTTGAATTTTGAAAGAAAGAGAAAGTTTTAGTTTTAGATGTGTATGCAAAAGGGGAAGAAAATTCAAAGGGGGACTAGCCTATTTCTAAACCTAATGTTATCGTGCGTCAGTAGCCCTAAGACAAGGAGGAATGAAAGAGAAACATCTACCTAATGTTAGCATGCATATGGTTTGCGATAAAGAAATGCAATAAAGTGCGGAATGAGGGATAAAATAAGGCCACGATGATACCGAACGGAGAAGGTCCGTTGCCTTTTCAAAGTCACACGAGTGATAAGAAAACTCTACCGAAAGCTGCTCCGCATGAGTGATCATAGAATTAATCTCCAAGCATTCCATATTGCAAGAATTACATCGATGCTATCACAAAATCTTGACTAAAAATGGCAATAAGAATGATTACCAAATATGAAAAATAAAATAGTAAAAAGAAACTCTAATCGAAATTCTAAAAAAAAAAGAAATTCTAAAGAATTCTAAAATATTCTAAAAAAATATGCTACTATTTTTGTATATTGTTTTTATCATAGGTATTTCATTACTATTTTTATTAAAAAAAGAAAATTAAACTAAAAAAACAAAATTTAAAACCAAAGAAATTAGAATGAGTTAGGGGGTGCTAAGTAGAGATCCAGGGGTGTGAAGTTTGAGTCTAGGGAGTATGGTCTGGAATCTGGCGCATAGGCCCATCCAGTAGGGTCCAGAAGCTTCTTCTTTTTTTTGTATCAAAGGTTTTATGCTGAAAAATAAATTGACTGGCCTATGGATGTGATTCGGCCCACACAAACATTCAACACACTATTATTATCACTAGAATTATTATTAAGTAAGAAAAATAAAGACAAAGAAATTGAAATGATGGGAAAAAAAGGGGTTCAAGATGTTATGTCTCTTTATCTTCTATGAGAAAACGATCTCCTTCCTCTTCAACTTGACGGTGCAGCTTCTCCATAAATCTTCGTTTCATTGCTCCGCATTAAGGGATGGTCTTTCACGCCACCAACGTCATCTTCCGATCATCCTCATCGCATTTTCGGTTTTTGATTGGTAGTCTCCGTTTGTTTCTTCGACCTCTTGGCGTTGTTTCCTCCTTGCGAAACGGCGTGTCTCATCCTCTGGCAAATATAAGTGATCCGCCAGCGTTATTTCGACCCTGGAATCCTCATCCACATTGAACCCCGCATACGAACCTAGCTTCAAATTCTTCCAATATCTTGCAACGTCACTCTAAATCGGAAACCCTAGAAGTCTCGAAGCTTTAATTGAACGACACAAATTACTCCATTCGAGCTAAAACCATGGGAGAAGAGCCAGGGGGAATGAGAACTACATGTCTGTATAAAGAAGATGGCTAAACACTTACTTCGACAGCGGCGCCAATGTCGAATTCCAAGGAGCGCCTTGAGTCTATTGTGAGCTTGATTCTTCCCATTCCCTTTCTCTTCTTTGTATTCTTGCGTTTTCTTCGGCTTCCGTCTTTGTTTGATCTCTGCTTCTTCTACTTCATCTTTTTCTTCTTCTACTGTGTTATTGTGTTTTCTGTGTTTTACGTGTGTTACAGATTCATGAATCAGTGTTGCAATTGATCTTTGGTTTGCAGAAGGTGAGGTTGAAGAGTGACAGAAGTTGGGTGAAGAATGAGTCAATGGTGGTTGTCAAAGGAGGAAGATGAAGTTTGATATGAGGGATTCTTGATAATGTAGATGAGTTGCGGTTATGGCGTGAAGGTGAATGGTGATGACAAGTGAATAGGGGAATGTGGAAAATGGTGGTTCAGAAAAATGGTTGAGAAGATGCAGAGGAAGGTGATGCTTGAAGGCTCGGTGAAGATGAAATTCAAAGGGCGAGAGAGAGTTTTCAGATATTGATTTTGGTGATTCTCCAAAGAAATTAAATAATGAGGTGAAGATGAGAGGAGAAGATAATTTTTTTTTGGTGATTCTTCAGGGTGTTGAAGAATGATTCATGAAAGAGGTAAATTTTTCTCTAACTTTTTCGGAATTTTCTTGAGAAATTTTCTATCTGTCCCCTGAATAATGAACCTGATTATGTATATATGATGAGAGAGTTGGAGGGAGCTTTCATAAAATTCTGTTTTTGGTTTTAGAGTTAGTTAGATGGTTAGGTTTGTTAGGAGTTAGTTGTCCGTTTGAAAGTCGTTAGAAGTTAGTTAAAAACAGTTAGGAAAAGGCTAGTTATGGATTGGTTGTTTTGGAATTATGAATTTCTGTTTTGGCAGTTTGTTAGGAGTTTGTTAGGATGCAGTTAAGAATAGTTTTCTGTTAGAAAATTTTGGTTAGAATCTTTGTTGTCATTAGCACTTTCATCATTGTTCGTGTTTCTTTGACTCGAGTTTGCATTGTTATTCTGTGCATATTCAGAATTACTCGAGGATTCATCTTTTTTTATCTGAATGTTATCAGGTTGAGACTGAGCTAAATGATTTGACCTTTTAGACCAAGTTTTCCGTGAATGCCAATTTATAGATAAACCAGGATGTTTATGATAGAGTTGCATCCCTAATGCTAGTGTCAAAGGAACTTGTTCACATGGAGATTTGTTTATACTGTTGACACAGAACCACAGGTTAAGGCCTATTTTAGATGTCCAGTCTTTATATTCATCAAGTTCTTCACCACCAAGCTTAGTCTTGTGTTGATTGCTAACGTTTGTATTAGTGTGCAGCTCAGTTTTAAACTTACCCTTGTCAGCAACTGCCGAATAGCTGGATCCATAAATTCAACGTCGCCTGTGCCACCAATATTTCCAGCTGAGAGCGTTTGATGTGAATTTCTCAAAAAAAGAAGAATGATCAAGTAAGGAATTCCCAGATAGGGAGTCAAAAGTATGCTCTGATCTCTCATGGGAAGAAAAACCAGGAGGCGGCAGCCTGCTTGGAATTGAAAAACCTGGCGGAGCTGAAACTTGTGCTCTTGAAATAGCAGAAAGCTTATTGGAGGAAGCAGGTGAATGAGCACTGCTTACATTTTCAGCTTCCTCAAAGTTACTAGAAGGAAAGCCATTTGCAATGCCCAACTTTTCCATATAAAAGTCTCTTTCTGCCAGATTCTGATTGAGTGTGTGGCTCTCGGGCTGTTGCTGGCTAAAAGCATAAGAAGGATGCACATCCAAAGTTTGAATTTCAGATTCTTCCTGTCTTGCAAAAGAGAACCTTGACTGGTTATTGTTTTGAACTTTCCAAGAACTAGATTTTTTTTTAAGGATCGGGCTGGCTATCAGTATTGTCAGTCAACAGCTTCGCTATATTATGAGGTGATGTAAGGGAGTCATCCCCTGGATCAAAATCAATGGACAGAATATTTGAGATTATATTACTTTCATCCTTATCAATTGCTACATCACACTCGGTATTAACAGCATCCCTAACCAACCTTCCAATGCTTTGTCTGAATTCTCTTTTTTTTAAACTATGCAGAAATTTGAATTGGATTGGTTTTATTTTGCAGACCCGGTACCGTAGCATAGAGACATAAATATTGAAGTTTACACATGGCAGCATTATTGAAGACGATCAAGAGGAGAGAACTTAGAAGACCAAGCTAGCATACTTTTAGGAACCACTTATACAAATATCAATTCTTTTTGTATGATATTTTTGTAGAGATGATGAGTTAATGTAATGACTTGAAGCATTATGGCATATTTTGTAATGACTTTTTTTTGTTCAAGGCTTCCATAGGCAATTGTGAATGAAACTGAATGATAACACAAAAAAAAGCCTCATATTTTGAATTGGTTCTTAAGAATTTTTTTACATACTTTTGGAATTGCCACTTAAAATCTTGTCTTAAAAAAAAGCTCGAAAACCTTGAATGACATTGTATTTTTGTCAACTTGAAATCAATGGTCTTAAACTTGGAATTTTGAATCTTGAGCCAATTGGAAAATGAGTCTTCCACTTGAAATCGAAAGTGATATCATGCCCTGAATAATGTTTGAAATGCTGTATTATTTTGCCTTGGTAGCTTGAATTTCAAGAAATCAACCATGGATGGATATTTCAATTTACACGCTTGATTAATGCACCTCAATCTTAATTGAAACCATAAGTCCAAGTTGACTTGTGAAGAAATCCACATGGACTTTCTCCTAATACTAGTATGAATCACCTCCTGTTACAACATATGAGAACCTCAACTAATCTTGAGACCATGTCTCATAACCTTTGCATTTACTTATACCTTGCATTACAGGAAATACTTATGACATTTGCACCTTAAGAAACTTGAATGGATACTTCCCTAATCAAATCATCAATTCCCCATGAACCTTTAACTTGTATTACAAATAACCACTCGAGAGAACAATAATCCCTTGAGGGATCCTTTGAAGATGAATATTGAACTTGAGACATGGGAGGAATAACCACCAAGATAGCCTTGAGGAAGATATCCTTGTAGCTTGATAAGGAAGCGATCCACAATAATCAATCAAAACCCTAAATTCACAATTCAATGTACGAAGAAGAACCAGTCTTGTTTGATAAACACCTCGAACTGAAAGAAAACCATAACTTCACGATCAATGGTCCTCTGAACCATGATGCAACAAAACCTGAGTTGGTTAATTGAAGAGTGGATGAATGCCATGTAAAAGTCATTAAGCCTGATCAAATGATAGGCACACTTATATGAAGAGACGTCTTGATTCAAAGACCCTGTATGCTAAGTCACGCCCTTGAGTTCTTGACAAAAAAAACCTGTGCCCTGTTGTTTATCAGAAGATAATAGCCTTGCTGCTTGAGGGAGAAGAAGTCCAAAAATGAGAATGAACCAGAACCCTAAATCCACAGCTTACTGCCTGAATAAGAAATCATCCTTTATTGGATATGAGCTCCTTAACCACCATGAAACCCTAGTATCGCACAACCACTGAACTTTGAACCTTAGAGCTATATTGAATGAAATGTATGCCATGTTAGTGACCTAATGAAATAGATACAGATGAATGCAAAAAGTCTGAGCCAAAATAAAAGAAATTAGGAGGGCAAATTTTGGGGTGCAACACCCACATAGCTAAGGGTCAGGGATCCGTCAATACATTTAGAGGAACTGGAGGTACGTGCACCTTGTCAGCATAAATTTGACACTTATGACAAGTCCGAGAGTGTTGATAGCAGTCTGCTTCCATGGTAGACCAATAATAGCCTGCCCGTAGGATTTTCTTTGCCATCGTATGCCCACTGGAGTGAGTGCCAAAAGTACCTTCATGTAATTCAGCCATGATCTTTTCAGCCTCAATCTTATCCACACATCGGAGGAGAATGGAGTCATGGTTGTGTTTTTACAGGATGCCATTACTCAGGAAGAACTTAGCAGAGAATCTCCTTAAGAACTTTTTATCTTTGATTGAAGCTCCTTCCGGATATTCTTGAGCTTCGAGATACCTCTTGACTTCATGAAACCAAGGTTGGTCCACTACCTCTTCAGTATTAATCTCGTGACAATGTGCTGGTTCATCCATTCATTTGATGGTGATTTGGGGAGCCTCGTTATCCCAATTAAGTTTAAACATAGATGACATTGTGGCTAGAGCATCTGATAGCTGATTTTCTTCTCGTGGGAAATGCTCGAAGGCAATCTGCTCAAAATGTGGTAGCAATGTCAAAACATGTTCTTTGTAAGGGATAAGGTTTGGGTGCTTAGTGTCCCATTCTCCTTTGATCTGACTGACGACCAAAGCTGAATCTCCAAACACATCTAAAAATTTGATTCCCAAGTCTATGGCAGCCTTGAGACCAAAGATGTATGCTTCGTATTTCGCCATGTTGTTCGTACAGTGGAAGCAAAGTCTGGCAGTAAAGGGAGTATGGAACCCTTCTGGGGATATGAGTATAGCACCGATACCGTTACCAAGTGCATTGGATGCCCCATCAAAGAACAGGGTCCATCGGGATCCTTGTTTGGGTCCGTCATATGGTCTGATTTTTTCATAGTTATCTAATGTCATGATGTCTTCATCCGGGAATTCAAATTTCATGGACTAATGATCTTCTACAACTTGATGAGCAAGATGATCAGCCAGTACACTGCCCTTTATAGCTTTCTGGGTAGTGTACTGTATGTCATATTCCATTAGGATCATCTGCCATCTAGCTATCCTCCCATACAGAGCAGGTTTTTTGAAGATGTACTTTATCAGATCCATCTTAGATATCAACAAAGTAGTATGAGTCAACATATACTGTTTTAGCCGGCAAGTAGCCCATGCCAGAGCGCAGCAAGTTTTCTAGAGCAGTGAATATCTTGTTTCACAGTCGGTAAACTTTTTGCTCAGGTAGTAAATAGCGTGCTCTTTTCGGCCAGACTCGTCATGCTGCCCCAATACACACCCCATTGAGTTCTCTAAAATGGTCAGATACATGATCATTGGTCTTCCCTCGACTGGTGGTATCAAAATAGAAGGCTCTTGTAAGTACTCTTTGATCTTGTCAAAAGCAATTTGACATTCATCATTCCATCTGACTACTTGATCTTTCTTCAATAGTTTGATGATTGGTTCACAAGTAGCTGTTAGGTGAGAAATGAATCTGGAAATATAGTTCAGGCGTCCCAAGAATCCTCTTACTTCCTTCTCAGTACGAGGAGCAGGCATTTCTTATATCGCTTTAACCTTGGCAGGATCAACCTTGATGCCTTTGTTGCTGACAACAAAACCTAAGAGTTTACCGGACCAGACTTTGAATGTGCACTTGTTTGAATTCAACCTTAGTTTATACTCCTTCAACCTTTCAAACAACTTTTGCAAATGATCAAGGTGCTCCTCTTCAGTTTGTGATCGGGCTATCATGTTATCTACATAGACCTCTATCTCATGATGTATCATATCATGAAATAAAGCTACCATGGCGCGTTGATAGGTGGCCCCAGCATTCTTCAGTCCGAATGGCATCACTTTGTAGCAGAATGTGCCCCACTGTGTGACAAATATAGTTTTCTCCATGTCCTCAGGTGCCATTTTGATTTGGTTATAACCTGAGAATCCGTCTATGAAGGAAAATACTTTGTGTTGGGCCATATTTTCAACCAGGATATCGATGTGGGGAAGTGGAAAATCATCTTTAGGGTTGGCCCTGTTTAAATCTCTATAATCCACGCACATTCGTACTTTGTTATCCTTTTTAGGCACGGGAACAATGTTGGCAACCCATTGAGGATAGGAAGTGACAGCCAAGAATCCAGCATTGAATTGTTTCATGACTTCCGCTTTGATCTTTTCTAACATGTCAGGTCTCATGCGGCGGACTTTTTGTTTTACTGGTGGACAGTCTTCTCTTGTGGGCAGACGATGTACCACGATGTCTGTATCAAGTCCTGGCATGTCTTCGTATGACTAGGCAAAGATCTCAACATAATCATGCAATAGCTGAATTAGGCGCTCCTTGACACTCAGCTCTAGATTGGCACCCACCTTGATTTCCTTTTTATCTTCCTCGGTACCCAAGTTGATTGTATCCAACGGTTCCTCATGAGGCTGAATAGCTCTTTCCTCTTGTTGTAGTAGTCTGGCCAATTCCCCTGGTACTTCACAATCTTCCTCACCTTCGTCTTCGCCTTGGTAGATTAGATCTTCAGAGTCACTAAAGACCATAGCAGTATCGTTACCCATGGGACCCGGAATGGAGGGGTACCTGCATTTGTGACTGTGGGTGTCTGTAAGGGTATAGCCATCTTTAAACAATAAAATGTAAAAGAAAAACAATGAGCACAAAAGGTTTGTATGTGAAAAAACGTCCATGATTCATTGAATGTCATATGAAGATGAAATAAAAACCCTTACAAATGGACCATTGTGCCTCGGGTAAGACACAAGGTTTTTAATGGGCGAATTGTTTGTGAATATTACAAGTCCAATAGAAATGTAAAAGATAAATTACTGAGATATGAAAGTTATTGGGACAAAGTCTCTGGCTTCCCAATTGCGAAGTCCTCCGTTGACAGTAGGAAATATCCAATCCTCCAAGCTGCCTTCTTCTTCACCAACTTCCACTGCATTAACCTCTCGGTTGCTAATCTTCAAAGGTGGCCCCCTAGCACGGGCACGATGCACAGCCTTCTGAGCATTCGAAGTAAACCCTAAGCCAAACTTGTCAGATTTATACTGAATGTCTGGAAGTTTCCCCCAGATGGTGCATCCTCCCTCCTCTACTACCGCCTTGGCGTCCTTTAGAGATGACATCCGAAGCGGAGGTCTTGTGATCTTGGGAATTTGGGACACCGTCTTGGTTACTGCTACCTCTTGAGAGACTTCTTTGAAATGTTGAAAAGGAGTTTCGATGAACTCACCGTCCAATTCTACATATCGGAAGGAATTGAGGTGGTTAATCATATACTCTTCCTCTCTGTGGACAGTAATAATCTTTCCATGGACCGGGTATTTTAGTATTTGGTGCAGTGTTGAGGTGACAGCACCAACATTATGGATCCAGGGTCGTCCTAGCAGACAAGAGTAAGAGGGGCGGATGTCCATTACATAGAAAGTCGAGTTGAAAGTCTGAGTTCCCACTTTTATGGGGATGTCCACCTCCCCGTGGACCATCCTGTTTGAGCCATCAAATGCTCTTACGACTATGTTACTGGGTTTCAATGTCAGTCCTTCGCAATCTAATCTGTCGAGAGCTTTCTTCGGTAAAACATTCAAAGATGAGCCAGTGTCCACCAAGACATGGGCCAGAGTTGTTCCTCTACACTCCACGGAGACATGTAAAGCCTCGTTATGCTTTCTCCCTTTTGGTGTCAAATCAGCATCAGAGAAGCCTAGGCCGTTATCAGCTGTCAAACTGGCCACACAATCTTGGAATTGGTCAAAAGATGTCTCTTGCGGCACATGGGTTGTCTTCAGAAACTTCACCAGAGCTTTCGCATGTGCTTCGGAACATAGAAACAATGCTAGCATGGAGATCTTGGAGGGAGTTTGCCCCAACTGTTCAACCACGTCATAGTCACTCTTCTTTATTATTCTCAGGATCTCCTCCATTTCCTTCTCGGAGGTTTCGGGGATAGTCAGTGGTTGAGCCTTCGTCCGGACAGGCTCTTCTTGAATACTTTTTCCTCGAACTTCAGCAGTAGAAGTGTTGGTAGGGATAACAGCAGGGGTTGTGTCATCTTTGCCGGTAAGAGCACTTACAAATATGATTATTGGTATGGAGGTAACCTTTGGAACAGCCACGGGTCCAAAAATTACCTTTGGAGGGGCAATTTCTGGAGAGAAGATTCTACCGCTACGGGTAATCTTACTGGTTCCAGCAATATTACTAATGTTGGAATCTTCTTCTTTGGAGCTCACTTCTTCGGCGGCCATCCCATCTTGTTTGATACCATGGTAGTAGATGTCTCCATCGTAATTCCACGGTACTGTTTTGTCTGATTCATACGGGACCGGCCCGGGCATTGTGATTATAAGGGGAGTAGTCTTTGGAGCCGATGTAATCCTAACGGGTCTTTTAGGGACCCTAGAAGGATTGGCGGAGATGGTTATGATTGAAATGTCTTCAACAGGAACAGGTGAAACAGGAGCATTTTCAAACAGAATCTCTTGGTTATCTATCAAGTGTTGAATACCTGTCTTCAACAGAGGGCAAACAGTTGGTGAGTGTGATCGGTGGATCTGAAACTGACTGTTTAACGCTGGTTCGCGAAATGTCGCGGAAGCAAGAGTCGCCACCGTCTTTTATTTTCTTCAAATGGAAAGGACAAAAGCACAGAAAAATTCCTTATAGAGATTGCTCTCGGTTCGGGAGGTAGGTTATAGAAAGGGAAGGTGTTAGCACCCTTTCTATCCATGGTTATCCATGGGCTCTTAGATACTTGCTCACTTGTGTTTTCAAAATGTTTGTTTGCTTTTCAATCGTGAGTGGGTTTGGAAAAAAGTTTCGTTTAAAGTTTCAGATTGACTCTTGTATCAATCCTCAAGAGTGTTTGAAAAATCGTTTTGAAAGCTTTTTGAAAAGTGTCGGTGTGAAAAGAAGTTTTGATTTGTTTTGAATTAGAACAAGTATCTAGAGTCGTCTACCTACCCTAAGGAATTCGTCTGTGTAGATGTCCTTTAAAGTAGTGTCATCCCACCATTGAGAGGTAGGTAGCACCACCGTTGGAGGTGTTCGGGTCAATTCGAGGTTCGGGACATGGTGATCACCGGAGCAATAGGAAGATACCTTAGAAGCTACCCTCATGCCAGGTTCCCGGATCATGAGGACTTACTAAGACATCCTCTACTCGACGATCACCTTTCGAGGCAAGGCAACAGTGAGGCGTACCCTAGGGGTGGTGTGTGATTGGTGTGTCAGATTCGAATATTTTATCTTGTCATGTTATGAGTGAGCTACGCGTTTGTTTTTATTTTTTGTCCATTCATTCTTGCATACATTTATTTAACAGTCAAAGAAAGCGCGGAAAGGTAAAATTCTAAACTATTACAAAAGGCGCGGGTCCACATCGCCAAAATTTCCAGAACCCGATTTGACAGAAAATAAAGAACGTAATAAAGTAAAGTGCGAAAGATTAAATTTACACGGCTTTGAGAGAGGTACATAAATATTTAAAAGAAAAAGAAATAATACGCGAATTGAATTAAAATTAGAAACGAGGGCGTTGGACCCTTTTAACGAAATTAAATTAAACGATTACTAAATTAATGAAATTAAAAAGAAAAAGAAATTATATTTTTTTGAGATTTCTTAATGAGAATGAAATTAAAACGCTAATTAACCCTAATTCTACAACTTTTATTTATTAAGAAAACATATTAAAATTTAAACCTAAAATTAAATTAATTATTTACATGCAACTTTGATTTATAAAAAAATAGGAAATATTTAATTATTTAGAGAAAAGAAAAGAAAAGGGATAAAAATTTAACACAAACCCTAATTCTACAAATTTTAAGTTTATTAAAAATATTTGCATTAAACCTAATTTAACAAGCTAAAATTAATTGATGATATTTATTTACAAAAATATAATATTAAATAAAATACTTATTTTTGTCTTTTTTTTTTATTTTATATTGCTTTTTATATTTTTTTATGAAAGTATCAAATTAAAGGAATTAATTAAGAACAATAATTGAAATAAGTAAAAGAATGAAAAAATATAAAAGATTGCAAACCTAGGGGGGGTCTGTCCCCAAATTGGAGGGCTTGTTAGCATTTTAGGCCCATTAAACTCATGGCCTAGTTGACTTTCCTTGCCAGCGTGTGGAAGTATTGACTGCAACCCATGGTATTCACTAGATCTGGTCCCTTGGATTGGCATTATTGGCCAAGTGGCAAGCTAGAAATTGTGGACGCATGGTGGTCCTTAGTGCTGAAACTGCATAGAATCATTAATAGAAAAACAATATTGAAGGGGTGGGGGACCTGGGGCTCGAACCCAGGTCCTGATGATTACCAACACTACGCGTTGCCATCCGTGCTGCTTCTTTTCTTTGTACATTATATAAACAATAAACATAATAAGGTAAAACAAACGCTAGTGCTTTTTTCGCGCGAGAATTTGAATAACCCAATCACTGGTGGCCACCTAGTCATCTTCTCCGTTTTGTTCTTTTTTCCCTAAAACAAAAGATGGTTAGCGGGGGTTTTGAACCCCCCCAAAACAAGCTTGTTCTCAAAATAACGAATAGGCCATATGGCCTCAGAAATTAAGCGCGAGGGTTCCATTGTTTTCGTCCAAACACACTGAATCCATTCCTGGCATTATGAGGTTCTAATTTTATAGCTTTTAGAAACGCCCAATTTGGACCTCCAAGAACCCTAACCTGTATCAATGGTGGAATCGCATATAGTACATAAAAACTCAATCAAAGTATGTGGTTAGCTTCAGAACACATCAATTAGTATGAATCCATCAAAGAAATGCAATGAAAATGCCTAAATCTTAAAACACGATTATGGAAAAAATATGAAAAAGTGTGAATCCTATTCACCAATTCTGGGCGTTAGGGACGTGGAAAGTGATTCAAATACGTTGCCTGATGTCTCAGGAAGGTGATAAGACAATTATTTTGGCTTGAAACCTCTTGGAACCTTGTTTTCAGTTTTGAAAATTTTAAGCAAAAGTGTGAGTTTGATTCTTTGTCTATGGCGCAGCTTGGACCTCTTTAGGAGTAGGGTTTGCATTAGTATGTATAGGTGAACGATTAGGTCAAAGAATTTGATCAGAAAATCCATGAATTGATGAAAAGGATATTTGATTTTCAAGCCATAATTTTTCCAATCTTTTTCAAACATATTTGGTCTCAATCATATCCAATCACCATAATTCCTTCCATATTTGATTGTACACGAAATCTTAAGCCTATTTTATGCACAAAAAGATTTAGAAAATTAGGTTTAGTATTTTTCACCTATTTATTTTAATTAAATGAATTATTGATAATTAAAAATCCAAATAAATAAAATAAAAATGATAAAAACTTCCCTTTGGGCCAAATGGTCGTGCACATGCCTTGGATGATGAATTGTGGAAGAAAAAGAGGCCCATTAGCATTTTTAGGTCATTTGAAGCAATGTTGACTTTTCAAAATATCCAAAAATTTCCCAACTTCCACAAGGCATATCTTGCTCAATTTTTAAGCTTTGCTCATGTTCTTGGACATTTTGGAAAGGTCTTTGAGTCCTCTAACCAATGCCTTTGGTCCCATGTCATTTTGATTTACCAATCTCAAGTTATGGCCTTTGACTTAAAGTCCCTTTTTGTTGACTTTTGAAAATGACCTATAATGTTGAAATTGATAATTTTTTGTGAGAGCATTTCTTGAACTTTAAGTATGAAGAGGAGTTGTAGGAAATGTATTTCTCATCAAAATGAGATTTGGGTGGAATTTTTCTGATAATCCATGTGGAAGTTATGCCTTGGTCAAGTTACAGTTGACTTTTTCAACTATCCAAATATGGAAACTTTTGCATCTTGATGATTTTTGAGCCAAGCTTTGAGAATCATGATCAAGCCTTGATCAAATGATGTTTGTGGCTTCAAAATGAGATGTTGACCAAAAATTTGAACTTTTGACTGTCAAATGACCATTTTGCCCCTACAGTTGAATGTAGTGCAATTAGGGTTTTTGACTGTGCAATTTTGTGCTGTAAGTCTTGAAACTTGGTATGAGGATGCTTGACCATGTTTATAAGCATGTGGGACTTGATTGGACCCTTGGAAACTTCATTTTCTTTGTCAGAACCAAAACCCTAGTTTTGACTGTTAGGAGGCCCTTGAACTGTGCAACCCTTGGGGAGATTTTGAAGCTTTGATTTGGCAAATTTTTGAAGAATATGGGAGGGCAAATTTTGGGGTACAACAGTTGCCCCTATTCAATCTTCTTAGACCTGAGGATGCAGATTGGCTGACGTGCCTTTCGTAATCCGAAGGTGGAAGATGATTGAACACTAGAGTGCCCAGAAATTTGCGCTCACATAGTAGCAGTGTGATGGGGAATGGGCTTACAGATGCCATTTGGAGATTGATGGATAGGATGATGGGCTTATAGATGCCATGCTAAGAGATGATGGAAGGTGGATGGGCTTATAGATGCCATCTGGATGTTGATCGCGTAAGAGATTCCTTAGCGAGAACTTGCGTACCTGCAAAAAAGAAAAATGAGTACCTGACCCGTTACAGGAGCTGGTCTTCAAACTCTTTGTAGCTGTGTGTCCTGACTGGTTACAGGAGCTGGATCAGGAGCTTCAAATGGTGATGAATGAACCAAGGATGGTTACTACCTCAACAGGAATGGTGAGAGAACCTTGGATGACTTTAACCTCAACAGCAATCGTTGAGAAAATCTTGGGATGATTACTACCTCCGCAGTATCGGGGAGAGAACCATAGGCGACTACAACCTCAACAGCAATCATTGAGAGAATCTTGGGCGATTTCGACTTCAACAGTGACGCTGAGCGAATCTTGGGATGATTACTATCTCCGCAGGATCGGGGATAGAACCATAGGCGACTACAACCTCAATAGCAATCATTGAGAGAATCTTGGATAACTTCAACTTCAACAGCAATCGTTGAGCGAATCTTGGGATTACCACCTCCGCAGTATCGGGGGGAGAACCACAGGCGACTACAACCTCAATAGCAATCATTGAGAGAATCTTGGATAACTTCAACTTCAACAGCAATCGTTGAGCGAATCTTGGGATTACCACCTCCGCAGTATCGGGGAGAGAACCACAGGCGACTACAACCTCAATAGCAATCATTGAGAGAATCTTGGATAACTTCAACTTCAACAGCAATCGTTGAGCGAATCTTGGGATTACCACCTTCGCAGTATCGGGGAGAGAACCACAGGCGACTACAACCTCAATAGCAATCATTGAGAGAATCTTGGATAACTTCAACTTCAACAGCAATCGTTGAGCGAATCTTGGGATTACCACCTCCGCAGTATCGGGGAGAGAACCACAGGCGACTACAACCTCAATAGCAATCATTGAGAGAATCTTGGGTATCTTCTACTAAGTCTTTATTAGGAAAATCTGTTTGGGGTCGATTTAGCTAGACTAGAGAAGGCCTTGGACTGGATAAGGAACAGAAAATCTTAGGGTCGATTAACTGAACCGGTCTAGGTCTTGAAATGTCTTCAACTGGATAAGAGACAGGGAGATCTTAGGGTCGATCTGACTGAACCAGAGAAGGCCTTTGACTGGATAAGAAACAGAGAAATCTTTGGAGTCGATTTAACTGAACCGGTCTAGGTCTTGAAATATGATTGAGAACTTAACTGAATATTTCCTGAAAGGTAAAGGTCAGTCATATGCAATGCGTGATATGGATCAAGCAATGATGTTCTCAACATAAATGAGATTTGTAAGATATGATGCGTATATGCATGCTATGATGTAGGGAAGTGCGATGTTTATGTATGTATTTTTTCGTCTTAGGAAAATAAATCCTTGACGGGTGCTAGGAAGTCACTCCTGGGCTGATGTTGGCAAGTAGATCTTTGCTTCCGCTGGGGATGATAGTTGCAAGAATACCAGTAGGAGGAGATAACTCCGTTGGGGAATAAACTTGGCGAATGGATTACTCTGCGGGGAAAAAATTACTCTAACGATCTTGCTGGGAAGCAATACTCTGTGGGGAGAGAGGTACTTTGCTGGAATATTGATAATAACTTGCTGGGGATACCCTTGTTGTGTTGGAAGTGCTGATAGACTTCGCTGGGGATAAGAAAGAACTGTGTTGACGATGACCTTTCCGTGGCTTTTGGCTGAGGATAACCCAGTTATATCCTGGTAGGGAAATAACTCTTTGAATAAAGTCGGGCGACGCGTTCGTGCTCTGCGAGGATAAGCTTCCAGAATCTACTGGGGATAAGCTTACTGCTTAGGGAGATGGATTCCAACTTTCCTGGGGGAACTGGATTGGACTCTCTTGGGGAAGTTTTGAACTGTATCGGGAAGATGACTCCACTGAATGCTGGTATACTGCCGGGGAACAATCTTTAGACCAAGACTGTCAGGGATGCTTGTTAAGAATACATGTATATATGCTGCTGGGGAATGTTTGAGTTCTGCGGGAGGATACCCAACTTCCTTAAGGTTTGACAATAGCTTTGCCTGAGAGTGCTCTGACTGGCTGGCTCACTCTCTGGGGAATTAGGATATCTGGTTATGTTCTTTAGTTGGACCTACCTTGGTACCTTAGTGGATAGAACAATTAGATTGCGTAGACAACTCTTTATTACCCCTGTTTCTAATGTTACCTGTAATTAATCCTTTGTTTCGTACGCAAATATTCATGAGTTAGCAAATTATTGTCAATGCATATATCACAAATTGAACCTTGGACGTTCTTCGCAAAACAAAACAGAAAAAGGAAAACAATTGGCAATTTTAACTGAAAAGTGTATTTGTATTGATTTTGAATTTGCCTGAAAAATAGGCGTTTTATGTACAAGAGGCTGACGTCCTAGTAAGAGAACGCCGTCGAGCAAAAGAGTTTATACAAATTTTGTACAAGAGAAAATAAAACAGTTGTGTGAAATGAATGATCCCACTGGGTTTCAACTCTGCTATTGCCTTTATAACTCTGAGCGTCTCATCACTTGATGACCTTGGTTGAAGGTGAAGCTGACTGATCGATGCCGTCTGAACTTGATGTAGATACCGGATTCTAGATGCAAAGTGATCCAATGAGACATAGTATTACGCTTTATCCCTAACTTTTGCCTGGACCGCCCTTTCGGGTTTTCAGTCCACCGGGATACCCATTTTTGCCCAAGCCGCCTTTTTAGGTTTTCGACTTGCCGGGTGTACAGATTTTTTTCATTTCATCCCTTCATTTTGCCCGAACCCTTTTGGTTCGCCGGGAAGCCCTAATTTTTTCCTAGGCATGTCAGCCTAGCGGGTCTTTTTTTTTTATGCGTAGTATCTTTTTACTATGTCTACATTGGCGAGGTGAGGAAGGTCGTCACCATCCATATTGGTTAGAATCATGGCTCCTCCTGAGAACACATGTTTAACCACAAATGGCCCTTCATACGTAGGGGTCCATTTGCCCCTTGGATCACTCTGAGGAAGGATGATTCGCTTGATTACCAGATCCCCAACTTGATATTCCTGTGGTCTGACCTTTTTGTTAAATGCCCTGATCATCCGTTTCTGATACGTCTGACCATGACAGATAGCAGCAAGCCTCTTTTCATCAATAAGATTTAACTGATCAAGTCGTGTCTGGATCCAATCATCTTCATCCAGATTTGCATCCTTCATTATCCGGAGAGAGGGTATTTGCACTTCGATCGGTAAGACTGCCTCCATACCATAAACCAAAGAGAAAGGAGTTGCCCCGGTTGACGTCCTGGCTGAGGTACGGTACCCATGTAGAGCGAACGGTAACATCTCGTGCCAATCTTTATAAGTCACTGTCATCTTCTGCACGATTTTCTTAATGTTCTTATTTGCTGCTTCTACAGCCCCATTCATCTTCGGTCTGTAAGGAGAAGAGTTATGGTGTTGTATCTTGAACTGCTCGCAGAGCTCAGTGATCATCTTGTTATTCAGATTGGTACCGTTGTCTGTAATGATTCTCTCTGGGACGCCGTACCGGTAGATCAGATTATGCCGAATGAACCGTGCCACAACAGTCTTGGTTACCGTAGCGTAGGAAGCTGCTTCAACCCACTTTGTAAAATAATCAATCGCCACTAGGATGAAGCGATGCCCATTAGATGCCATAGGTTTAATCTCACCGATCATGTCTATGCCCCACATTGCAAACGGCCAAGGCGCAGTCAGAACATTCAGAGGAACTGGAGGAACATGCACCTTGTCTGCATAAATCTGGCATTTATGGCACGTCCGAGAATGTTGGTAGCAGTCAGCTTCCATTGTGGACCAGTAATACCCTGCCCGAAGGATCTTTTTAGCCATAGAGTGTCCACTGGAGTGTGTACCAAAGGTCCCTTCATGCAGCTCTTCCATGATCTTTTCTGCTTCTATTTTATCCACACAACGCAGTAAGGTCGAATCATGGTTTCGTTGATAGACGCACCTTCAGGGTATTCCTGAGCTTCCAAATATCTCTTCACCTCATGGTACCAAGGCTTCTCAGTCACCAAATCAGTCTCGAGATCACAACAGTATGCCGGTTCGTCCAGTTTCCAGATGATGATCCGGGGAGCCTCATTATCCCATTTGACCTTGAACATAGAAGACATCGTAGCTAACGCGTCCGCTAACTGATTCTCTTCTCTTGGAAAGTGTTCAAAGGTTATCTTAGTGAAGTGGGGGATCAAGGTCAACACACATTCCCTGTAAGGAATAAGATTCGGATGTTTCGTATCCCACTCTCCTTTGATCTGATTGATCACAAGAGTGGAATCTCCGAAGACACTCAGAAACTTGATCCTTAAGTCGATCGCCGCTTGAAGACCCATGATGCACGCCTCATACTCCGCCATGTTGTTGGTGCAATTGAAACATAGACGGGCAGTGAATGGAGTATGAGTGCCTTGAGGGGATATGATTATAGCGCCGATACCGTTACCTAAAGCATTAGAGGCTCCGTCAAAGTGCATAGACCATCGGGATCCTTCCTCAGGTCTTTCATCCGGTCCAGGTACTTCACAATCAGTCACAATCATGATGCTTTCATCCGAAACTCGAAGTTCATTGACTGATAGTCATCTACTGCCTGATGTGCCAAGTGGTCTGCCAATACACTTCCCTTGATTGCTTTTTGAGTCGTGTACTGGATGTCATATTCCGTCAAGATCATTTGCCATCTTGCTATTCTCCCAGACAGAGCAGGCTTTCCAAATATGTACTTTATAGGATCCATCTTTGAGATCAACAAGGTGGTATGAGTCAGCATATACTGTCGCAGCCGGCGAGCAGCCCATACCAAAGCGCAGCAAGTTTTCTCAAGCAGTGAGTATCGGGTCTCACAGTCGGTAAACTTTTTGCTAAGGTAATAAATGGCATGCTCTTTTCGGCCAGACTCGTCATGCTGCCCCAGCACGCACCCCATTGAGTTGTCAAGTACTGTCAGGTATAGTATCAGAGGTCTCCCTTCAACCGGTGGCATAAGGATGGGTGGTTCTTGGAGATACTCTTTGATTCTGTCAAAAGCAGCCTGACATTCATCGTTCCAACGTACTACCTGATCTTTCTTCAGCAGCTTGAAGATTGGTTCACAAGTAGCAGTTAGGTGTGAGATGAACCGAGCAATGTAATTCAGGCGTCCTAAAAAACCTCTGACTTCTTTCTCTGTCTTAGGCACTGGCATCTCTTGAATAGCTTTAACCTTGGCAGGGTCCACTTGAATACCCTTATCACTTATAATGAAGCCTAGCAACTTTCCAGATCTTACCCCGAAGGTGCACTTGTTCGGGTTCAACCTCAGCTTGTATAATTTCAACCGGTCAAACAATTTCTGCAGATGATCTAGGTGCTCTTCCTCAGTTTGGGACCTTGCGATCATGTCGTCAACATACACTTCTATCTCATGATGGATCATATCATGAAATAAAGCAACCATGGCACGTTGGTAGGTTGCCCCAGCGTTCTTTAGTCCAAAAGGCATGACCTTGTAGCAGAAGGTGCCCCACTGAGTAACAAAGGTAGTCTTCTCCATGTCTTCAGGTGCCATCTTGATCTGATTGTAACCTGAAAAGCCATCCATGAAAGAGAACACCTTATGATGAGTTGTATTGTCAACAAGGACATCAATGTGAGGTAAAGGGAAGTCATCCTTGGGGCTGGCCCTGTTCAGATCCCTGTAATCGACACACATTCTAACCTTACCGTCTTTCTTTGGTACCGGCACCACATTAGCAACCCACTGAGGATAAGAAGTCACTGCGAGAAACCCAGCATCAAACTGTTTCATAACCTCGGCTTTAATCTTCTCAGACATCTATGGACGCATACGGCGGACCTTTTGCTTAACCGGAGGGCAGTCTTCCTTAGTAGGCAAGTGATGGACCACAATATCGGTATCCAACCCGGGCATGTCTTCGTAGGACCAGGCAAAGATCTCCATATAATCATGTAGCATTTTAGTCAACCGTTGCTTCACGCTGAGCTCTAGGTTGGCACCAATCTTTACCTCTTTCCTGTCTGCCTCCGTACCCAGATTTATTGTCTCCACTGGCTCTTCGTGTGGTTGAATTGCCCTCTCTTCCTGGAGTAACAGTCTTGCAAGCTCGCCAGGCACTTCGCAATCATCTTCACCTTCGTCTTCGGCTAAGTTGATCGGATTTTCGAAGTCATAACTGGCAGTAGCAAAGTCGTTACCAGTGAGATCTAGAGTGGATTGAAACCTGTATGAGTGAGTGTGTGTAAATACAGCTGTTTTGAAATATATAAAGAAAGGAAAGACAGAAAAGGAGCATAAGATTTGAAATGCGAGAAAACGTCCAAGATTTTTATTTATGATATATGAAATGACAATTTATATGCCCTCACAAATGAAACCACGGTGCCTCGGGTAAGACACCGGGCCATAGAGTTTTAATTGTTTATTACAAATAACAAAACAAAGAAGTTTATTACTGCGTAACAAAAGTAACAGGAGTATGGTCTTTGGCAATCCAATTGGTCAATCCGCCATCAGTTGTCGGGTAGATCCAGCTATTGAACTATGCTTCATCCACTTCATTATCCTCCCCAACAGCATTCACTCCCGGGTTGGTAATGAGCACAGGAGGTCTTCTGGTCTTTGCCTTCCGCATAGCTTTCTGTCCCTCTGCAGTAAAACCCAGTCCAAATTTATCAGTTTTCTGTGTAAAGTCGGGAAGCCTGCCCCAGTTAGTACATTCACCTTTCTGAACCACAGCCCGGGCATCCTTTAGAGAAGCCATCTTCAAAGGAACCTCCTCTTCGACCGTTGTTTCTGTTGTTGCTGAAATTGGAAGTACCTCCTCGAAATGCTGAAAGGGGGTTTCAATAAACTCCCCGTCCATCTCAATATATCTGAAGGAATTCAAGTGGCTCACCATATATTCCTCCTCTCCTTGCACAGTGACGATCTTCCCCCTGACGGGGTACTTCAGTTTCTGGTGCAAGGTAGAGGTCACTGCCCCAGCTTTATGGATCCAAGGTCGACCCAGTAGATAAGAGTATGATGGACGGATATCCATCACATAAAAGGTAGAGTCAAATACCTGAGAACCCACACGAATAGGAATGTCAACCTCTCCATGAACCATCCTTTTTGAACCGTCAAAGGCTCTGACGATCATATTGTTGGGTTTCAGCTCTAGGCCTTCACAATCCAAACGGTCTAAAGCCTTCTTGGTTAGCACATTTAAGGAAGAACCAGTGTCCACCAATACGTGTGCCAGAGTAGTGCCCCTGCATTCAATAGAGACATGTAGGGCGTCATTGTGGTCTCTTCCTTTTGCAGTCAGGTCAGCATCTGAGAAACCCAAGCCATTGTCCGCTGTCAGATTTGCTACGCAGTCAGTGAACTGGACTGCAGATGTCTCCTGTGGCACATGGGCCGTCTTGAGAAATGAGATTAAGGCCTTAGCATGGGCCTCGGAGCACAGTAATAAGGAGAGCATGGAGATTTTGGAGGGCGTATGCCCCAGCTGTTCCACAACATTGAAGTCACTCTTCTTTATTATTTTCAGGATTTCCTCCATCTCTTGTTGGGAGGCCTCAGCAGTTATAGGTATTGGTGCCTCCATCCGGGCAGGCTCAACTTCAATCCCTTTGCCCCGAGCATTAGATGACTCGGCAGCAGGGGAAACAACTTGATCAGCAACAGGAACAGGTACACTTGTAGGTGTTATAAGGAGGGGTCTTCGAGTAGCAGGCGGTGCAATGTCAGGCGAGAAGAGCCTGCCACTGTGGGTAACCTTGGCTGGGCCAGTGATATCGCAGATACTGGCGCCAATGTTGAATTCTTGTTTGATTCCATTCACATATACGTCTGCCCCATAGTGCCAGGGGACAGCTTTATCAGATACGTAAGGGAGAGGCCCCGGAACAGTAATAACAACAGGTGCGACAGTCATGATTTGGATGGGCTTCTTCGGGAGAGCCTTGATTGGATTATTAAAGATGGTGACCACAGAAACTTCTTCTACCGGAACCAGCTGAACAGCAGACTTCTTGAATAGAATCTCTTTGCTATCCATTAGGCTTTGGATGCCCAACTTCAGCAAAGGACAACCGGATAGAGAAACTGCACAGAACAGGCAACCCTCACTGCAACCCGGAAATAAACCGGCCAGCAGTAGGTTCTTCTTGACAGTCTTCAAGGGAGTGGCTAGATCATCCACAGAAACAGCGTATACATCTTCATCAACCGCATTTACTCCATGCTGGGGCATAGGAGCAGTTACCATATTTGGCCTCTCAGGCGCTTCAAATTGTATCTCTTTCGCATCAATAAGGTCTTGCACCTTATTCCTTAATGCCCAACAGTCATCCGTAGAATGCCCCGGGCTATCAGAATGATAAGCACAACGAGCATTTGGGTTGTATTTGGGGGAGGCAGTGTTCACAGCTTTTGGGGCCTCTCTGACAGTCACTAGATTGGTGGACAGCAACTGTGGCAAGATCTGCGATAAGGTCATGCTCAAACGGGTAAACTCTCTCCGGGGTCTTTCAGTCCTTTGAGGATTGGTTTGCCGAGGAGCGGCAGCAGGCTTAGCAATCATTACCGCACTGACAGATTGGCGGCGCTCAGATTTCTCTTGTCTCTTGGACCCGTACACAGCACTAGCATCCTTCTTGAAGGGTTTCTTCTTTGAACTAGACGATGCACCCTTCGGAATCTTTCCATACTTCAACCCAGCCTCAATTCTCTCTCCAGTCAGAATAAGATCAGTAAACCCTGCAGACGAGTTACCGATAAGATGGTTGAAAAATGGCCCAGATAGGGTCCCCAAGAACATGTCCACCAACTCCCGATCAGTCAACGGAGGCTGCACTCTGCCAGCCAGATCCCTCCACTTCTGAGCATACTCTTTAAAACCTTCGCTTGAACCTAACGACATACCCTGGAGTTGGGTACGTGTAGGGGCAAGGTCGGCATTATACTGATACTGCTTATAGAAAGCAGTAGCCAACTCCTCCCAGTTACGAACCTTGGTCCCATCCAGCTGATAGAACCATTCGAGATGAGTCCCTGAAAGACTCTCCTGGAAGAAGTGGATCCACAAATTCATATCCACTGAGTACGGTTGAATCTTCCGAACATAGGACCTGAGATGTAGCTTGGGACAAGACGCCCGTCGTACTTAGTGAAAGATGGTGCTTTGAACTTACGAGGAATGATCACACCAGTAGACAAACCCAAATCTCCAAAATCCAGCCCAGGTACCTATTGTATCTCCATAGCATTCAGCCTGTCTTCCAACTGCTTGTATCTGTCTTCTGCAGGAGGATATTGCTCTTCATCAAAATCAGTCTCGTTGTCGAAGACTACCGGACTAGGACCTTTTTCCGCTTGAGGAGTACCCTTGCCAATGGAAGAACCAACCTCTTCATTTTGCAGAGTGTTGCCAAACCTTCGGCCCGTGCTGAACAGAACAGTTCTTCTCTTCTTCTTCTTCTCCTTCTTCAGGAGCAGAGCCTTCAGCTCTTCTTGGCCCTGAGCCAAACCCATGATTAATTCCTGAAATTGCGCATTCTGCGCCTGATGAGCTTTGATGGACATCTCAGTTGATGACGAGTCAGGATTCATGATGCTGAAATAAACAGCGAAGAACGGTAAGCAACCTGAAAAGAGGAAAACCTGCTATGCACATGATGAATGGAATGCGTATGATTTATGTTTTCAAAGACAATCGGGAATCAACTTTGTAAACAAAAAAGGAACACACTTCATTAGATTCAACTTTGAAACTGAAATTATTCAATAGGTTGCCCTTAGGCGTTACATGAAAGGAAATGCTGAAAAGGGAAATAAAACTGTAAAAGAACATCCAGAGCTCCTTATTGATCCCATGGTCTCCTCTTCTCAGTACGGATGTAGTCATTTAGAGCTCGCTCATTCTCCAACCGCTTCATCAGCTTTTGGATCTTCAATTCCTGCTCGTTGAACTTTTCCCGGTAAGAATCCTGTTCTTCTCGCAGTTGCGACCAAGACCTTTTTAATGTCTCATAATCAGTAGGTATCTGAGGAGGAAGGACAGTTGGAGGAACACCATCTTTGTCAGGACACTCAAGAATGACGGGTCTGACGGCTTCATATGGCATACCTAACTTCTGAGCACGGATGCGAACCCATTTGTAGTAGGCTTCCATAGGTAAAGAAGTCTTTGGCCCCAACTCTTGTGGGTCAGCTTTATGAACTTTGTCCCAAGCCTTGATGAACCTACGACGCAGCTCATCACTATCCACCTGAAACTCAAAACTGATGTGAGGCACCAACATTTCATGAGTCCCTGCTCTTCTTGCTCTTCCAAACTGACGGAGAGCTAGACATGGATTGTAAGAGATTCCTCCTTGGGTACCAATCAGAGGAACATTAGGGTATTCCCCACATCGATCAATAACAGCTATCTCATCCAAACCTCTGCAAGTCCAAATGATGTCTTTATCGGTGAGAGACATTAACCTATGAGCCCAACCTCTTCCTTCTTGGTTCTTCAGTACGGACTTAGGGAGGTGCGAAATAAACCACCTCACCAACAAAGGGATACAACACCATAGGGTTCCTCGTCTTCGGGTAGTACGAGCATGAAGTTGTTGCAAGATGTCACCCAAGAGAGTGGGCACCGGATTCTGAGACATAAAGATCCTTATGGTAGTGACATTGATGAAATTGTCAGGATTAGGAAACAAGACTAACCCATAGATTAAGAGAGCCAAGATGTCTTCATATGCCCTAAAGTCCAGGTCATTCCAGAAACTGTTAGCTTTACCAATCAGAAACTTGGCCAAGAAACCCTTAACTCCGCTTCTAGTCACCCAGTTGTCTGTTACCTCTTGATGTGTCAAGGGAAGAGCTGCAACAACATCCTCAAGCCTGAGGGTCTTTTCCCAACCAGTGAAGGGAGTCTGATCCAAGATAGGGATACCAAGCAAATCAGAGAACTCTTCCAGGGTAGGGACCAGCTGGAAGTCTTGAAAGGTGAAGCACTGGTACAGAGGGTCATAGAACTGGGTCAGAACACTCATCAACTGTTGATCCCGCTTTGCAGTGACTAAACTGAGAAGAGAACCATGCCTCTGAATGAAGGAAGTGGTATTTGGAATTCTGCTAACCAACTCTTCAAGCAACTCAGGGGAATGAACAAAGTTGAACCGGATAGTATTCCTTCGCACAGGCATCATGATGTCCTACAAAACAGAGCAAAGGTGAAACCCTTTTGTCTTTGAAATGGTCAGTCCTTATGCAGGATGCATGCAATGCTCATGATGTTATGATGTTATGATAAAGCACACCACAAATAGATACAAAGGCAAACATGGTAAGGCACACAAGTCACACAAGGCAAGCCCTTAAAGTTTAGGCCAGCATGAGGTCTAGGTACTACCCTCTTTCAGTTTGTTGGTTCATACCTGTCCTATCAAAGTAACTGGGTTCTTAGAGGATCCCAATATCATTGACTACCCTCAATCGGTCATAACTCCAGCATCGCAATCTTTTCTTGTGGCCAGAACCATCACGAGAGTTTAGCCTCAATGGGCGTAGCATACTGCTACTGTTCTAATGGCCAAGTTGGGTCATTTAAGGTTCTAAGGTTGTTGGTGCTTAATGACTCCTCAGAAGACCCATATTCTCCTCGTTGCAACACAAGGGATATCGGTACAGACCAAGGTGCCACACCAATGTAGCCACTGCTTCACCTGTGTCGGTCTACGCCGGACAGGTCCCTCACAGCTTATGCTACCTAAACAGGGTATCCCCAGATCCGGGTTAGGATCTATGTAACTCCCATGCAACCCACAAATTTAAAGTAGACAAGTCAATACAATTGAAAACACAGTTATGAAATAACCCTAAGGTACACCTCACTTTAAGCTTTTCTCCCCAGCAGAGTCGCCATTTCTGTGATCGGTGGATCTGGAACTGACTGTTTAACGCTGGTTCGCGAAATGTCGCGGAAGCAAGAGTCGCCACCGTCTTTTATTTTCTCCAAATGGAAAGGACAAAAGCACAGAAAAATTCCTTATAGAGATTGCTCTCGGTTCGGGAGGTAGGTTATAGAAAGGGAAGGTGTTAGCACCCTTTCTATCCATGGTTATCCATGGGCTCTTAGATACTTGCTCACTTGTGTTTTCAAAATGTTTGTTTGCTTTTCAATCGTGAGTGGGTTTGGAAAAAAGTTTCGTTTAAAGTTTCAGATCGACTCTTGTATCAGTCCTCAAGAGTGTTTGAAAAATCATTTTGAAAGCTTTTTGAAAAGTGTCGGTGTGAAAAGAAGTTTTGATTTGTTTTGAATTAGAGCAAGTATCTAGAGTCGTCAACCTACCCTAAGGAATTCGTCTGTGTAGATGTCCTTTAAAGTAGTGCCATCCCACCATTGAGAGGTAGGTAGCACCACCGTTGGAGGTGTTCGGGTCAATTCGAGGTTCGGGACATGGTGATCACCAGAGCAATAGGAAGATACCTTAGAAGCTACCCTCATGCCAGGTTCCCGGATCATGAGGACTTACTAAGACATCCTCTACTCGACGATCACCTTTCGAGGCAAGGCAACAGTGAGGCGTACCCTAGGGGTGGTGTGTGATTGGTGTGTCAGATTCGAATATTTTATCTTATCATGTTATGAGTGAGCTACGCGTTTGTTTTTATTTTTTGTCCATTCATTCTTGCATACATTTATTTAACAGTCAAAGAAAGCGCGGAAAGGTAAAATTTTAAACTATTACAAAAGGCGCGGGTCCACATCGCCAAAATTTCCAGAACCCGATTTGACAGAAAATAAAGAACGTAATAAAGTAAAGTGCGAAAGATTAAATTTACACGGCTTTGAGAGAGGTACATAAATATTTAAAAGAAAAAGAAATAAATACGCGAATTGAATTAAAATTAGAAACGGGGGCGTTGGACCCTTTTAACGAAATTAAATTAAACGATTATTAAATTAATGAAATTAAAAAGAAAAAGAAATTATATTTTTTTGAGATTTCTTAATGAGAATGAAATTAAAACGCTAATTAACCCTAATTCTACAACTTTTATTTATTAAGAAAACATATTAAAATTTAAACCTAAAATTAAATTAATTATTTACATGCAATTTTGATTTATAAAAAAATAGGAAATATTTAATTATTTAGAGAAAAGAAAAGAAAAGGGATAAAAATTTAACACAAACCCTAATTCTACAAATTTTAAGTTTATTAAAAATATTTGCATTAAACCTAATTTAACAAGCTAAAATTAATTGATGATATTTATTTACAAAAATATAATATTAAATAAAATACTTATTTTTGTCTTTTTTTTTTATTTTATATTGTTTTTTATATTTTTTTATGAAAGTATCAAATTAAAGGAATTAATTAAGAACAATAATTGAAATAAGTAAAAGAATGAAAAAATATAAAAGATTGCAAACCTAGGGGGGGTCTGTCCCCAAATTGGAGGGCTTGTTAGCATTTTAGGCCCATTAAACTCATGGCCTAGTTGACTTTCCTTGCCAGCGTGTGGAAGTGTTGACTGCAACCCATGGTATTCACTAGATCTGGTCCCTTGGATTGGCATTATTGGCCAAGTGGCAAGCTAGAAATTGTGGACGCATGGTGGTCCTTAGTGCTGAAACTGCATAGAATCATTAATAGAAAAACAATATTGAAGGGGTGGGGGACCTGGGGCTCGAACCCAGGTCCTGATGATTACCAACACTACGCGTTGCCATCCGTGTTGCTTCTTTTCTTTGTACGTTATATAAACAATAAACATAATAAGGTAAAACAAACGCTAGTGCTTTTTTCGCGCGAGAATTTGAATAACCCAATCACTGGTGGCCACCTAGTCATCTTCTCCGTTTTGTTCTTTTTTCCCTGAAACAAAAGATGGTTAGCGGGGGTTTTGAACCCCCCCCAAAACAAGCTTGTTCTCAAAATAACGAATAGGCCATATGGCCTCAGAAATTAAGCGCGAGGGTTCCATTGTTTTCGTCCAAACACACTGAATCCATTCCTGGCATTATGAGGTTCTAATTTTATAGCTTTTAGAAACGCCCAATTTGGACCTCCAAGAACCCTAACCTGTATCAATGGTGGAATCGCATATAGTACATAAAAACTCAATCAAAGTATGTGGTTAGCTTCAGAACACATCAATTAGTATGAATCCATCAAAGAAATGCAATGAAAATGCCTAAATCTTAAAACACGATTATGGAAAAAATATGAAAAAGTGTGAATCCTATTCACCAATTCTGGGCGTTAGGGACGTGGAAAGTGATTCAAATACGTTGCTTGATGTCTCAGGAAGGTGATAATACAATTATTTTGGCTTGAAACCTCTTGGAACCTTGTTTTCAGTTTTGAAAATTTTAAGCAAAAGTGTGAGTTTGATTCTTTGTCTATGGCGCAGCTTGGACCTCTTTAGGAGTAGGGTTTGCATTAGTATGTATAGGTGAACGATTAGGTCAAAGAATTTGATCAGAAAATCCATGAATTGATGAAAAGGATATTTGATTTTCAAGCCATAATTTTTCCAATCTTTTTCAAACATATTTAGTCTCAATCATATCCAATCACCATAATTTCTTCCATATTTGATTGTACACGAAATCTTAAGCCTATTTTATGCACAAAAAGATTTAGAAAATTAGGTTTAGTATTTTTCACCTATTTATTTTAATTAAATGAATTATTGATAATTAAAAATCCAAATAAATAAAATAAAAATGATAAAAACTTCCCTTTGGGCCAAATGGTCGTGCACATGCCTTGGATGATGAATTGTGGAAGAAAAAGAGGCCCATTAGCATTTTTAGGTCATTTGAAGCAATGTTGACTTTTCAAAATATCCAAAAATTTCCCAACTTCCACAAGGCATATCTTGCTCAATTTTTAAGATTTGCTCATGTTCTTGGACATTTTGGAAAGGTCTTTGAGTCCTCTAACCAATGCCTTTGGTCCCATGTCATTTTGATTTACCAATCCCAAGTTATGGCCTTTGACTTAAAGTCCCTTTTTGTTGACTTTTGAAAATGACCTATAATGTTGAAATTGATAATTTTTTGTGAGAGAATTTCTTGGACTTGAAGTATGAAGAGGAGTTGTAGGAAATGTCTTTCTCTTCAAAATGAGCTTTGGGTGGAATTTTTCTGATAATCCATGTGGAAGTTATGCCTTGGTCAAGTTACAGTTGACTTTTTCAACTGTCCAAATATGGAAACTTTTGCATCTTGATGATTTTTGAGCCAAGCTTTGAGAATCATGATCAAGCCTTGATCAAATGATGTTTGTGGCTTCAAAATGAGATGTTGACCAAAAATTTGAACTTTTGACTGTCAAATGACCATTTTGCCCCTATAGTTGAATGTAGTGCAATTAGGGTTTTTGACTGTGCAATTTTGTGCTGTAAGTCTTGAAACTTGGTATGAGGATGCTTGACCATGTTTATAAGCACGTGGGACTTGATTGGACCCTTGGAAACTTCATTTTCTTTGTCAGAACCAAAACCCTAGTTTTGACTGTTAGGAGGCCCTTGAACTGTGCAACCCTTGGGGAGATTTTGAAGCTTTGATTTGGCAAATTTTTGAAGAATATGGGAGGGAAAATTTTGGGGTACAACAGTGAGGATAAGTAAAGATGGTAGTCTTCATTACAACCTGGGAATATACCAGCTTTCAACAAGTTTATCTTAATGATTGGGAGCGGAGTCAAGAGTTCATCCACTATGGTAACAAACAAATCTTCTTCGATAGCATTGGCGTTGTAACCATGTCTAGGCATAGGAGCGGAAATGAAGTTTGGTTTCTCGGGCGCTTCAAACTCAATCTCTTTTGCATCTATAAGGTCATGAATTTTGTTTTTCAAAGCCCAACATTTGTTAGTGTCGTGACCCGGACTTTCGGAATGATATGCGCATCTGACATTCGGGTGATAATGAGGGGACGCCGTGTTGGGATTCTTTGGAGCTTCATTCAAAGTTGACAAATTAGATTTCAGAAGATGTGGTAAAACCTGGGCTAGAGTCATATTAATTATGGTGAATTGCCGGATTGGCCTTTCCACCCTCGGTTGATTACTCCTTGGTTGATCAGATGTAAGCTTTGGGATCATAACAGCCCCTACCATTGGTCGGCGTTCAGCTCTCCCTTGGTTCCTTTGTGGATAAACAGCAAATACCTCCTTCTTCCCAGTGAAGGGTTTTTTCACAGTTGTAGAGGTAGACGAATCCTTATGAATCTTTCCACTTTTTATACCAGCTTCTACCCTCTCTCCGGTTAATATTAACTCAGTAAATCCAACAGATGAACTTCCAATCAAATGGTTGAAGAAAGGGCCCGATAGAGTGCCCAAGAACATATCCACCAACTCCCTTTCAGACATAGGGGGTTGCACCCTTCCAGCTAGATCTCTCCATTTCTGCGCGTAATCTTTGAAACCCTCATTTGAAGCCATAGCCATACTCTGAAGTTGAGTACGGGTAGACGCCAAATCTGCATTATATTGGTATTGTTTATAGAAAGTTGCGGCAAGATCTTCCCAGTTGTGGACGTTGGCCCTTTCTAATTGGTAAAACCAATCGAGTTGTGTTCCGGATAAACTATCTTGGAAAAAATACACCCATAGGTCTTTATCGGCGGAGTGCGGATGGATCTTTCTCACATATGATCGGAGGTGCATCTTATGACATGACACCCCATCATATTTTGAAAACAACGGCACTTTGAACTTTGGTGGGATCACAATTCTCGACACTAGCCCTAATTCTTCAAAGTCTAGACCTGGTACCCTTTGTATTTCCATAGCGCTCAAACGCTCTTCAAGATGTCTGTACTTATCATCAGCCGGAGGGTACTGTTCCTCAGAGTAGTCTTCCTCTTCTTCCTCCTCTTCAGATTTTGACAGAACTGCTGTTTCTTTCCCTTTCCCTTCCCCTTCATCAAATGTTGCTGCAAAATTCAAGGTTCTTCTAGTTTTCCCTTGAAACCTTCTCCCCATGATTACAACACCAGTTGGTTTCTTCTCTTTCTTCTTTTTCTCTTTTGCCAACATAGTCTTTAGCTCCTCTTGTCCTTTGGCCAGGGTTGTGAGTAACTGTTGAAACTGCATGTTTTGAGCTTGAAGATCTTTGACTGTCTGTTCGAGATCCATCTTACTGAAATAAACAGTAGAGAGATGAGGAAACTCATTGCAAAAGACCTGTTTATGTCATGATGAATGATATGTATACATGCAATGCTTTCAAGGATTTAAAAATTCAAATTCGTTTTAAACAAAAAGAAACACACGTTATATTAATAAGATAGAGTTTGAGTACATCAATGCCCCTTGGGCAAAATAATACAACACTCTAAGATAAAAAAGTAGTGTGCATCCTCTTTGGTGCAACGTAGGCATTTAGAGTCTGCTCCTCATGAAGTAGCCTAGTGAGTTCTAAAACCTTCTTCTCGCTTACGTAGAATTGGGCTTCGAAAGTATCTCACTCTCCTTTGAGTTGTATCCAATGCCTTTGTAGATCTTCAAGAGATGTGGGCATGTCAGGATGTAGGATAGTGTATGGAACTTCTCCTTCCTTAACAGGCTCAATAATCACCGGGAGAATGGAAGGATAAGGCATCATAATACTTTGAGCGCGGGTTCGTACCCACTTGAGGTAAGGCTCAAGAGGGATGGAATTCTTGTGTCCCAAAGTCTTGCTATCCACCTTGTTTAGCATCCTCCAAGCTCGGATGAATCTCTGACGAAGACCTTGATCATCGTTGTCGTAGTCGAATACCAAGCCTTGAACCAGCATCTCATGTGGGCCATCCCTTTGGGTATAACCAAACTGTCTTAGAGCTAAACAATGGGTTGTAGGTGATGCCTCCCCTAATGCCAAGTAGAGGTACATTAGGGAATTCCCCACAATGGTCAACAATGATAACATTCTCTTTGGATCGAGAGCACCAATGAATATTTGAATATTTGAGCGTCATTAACCTTTGTGACCACCTTAATCCTTGCTCATTCTTTAAGACTGATTGGGGAAGATGATAAATAAACCATCTTTCCAGGAGAGGAGTGCAACACATAAGGACACCTCTCTTCCTCATTGTACGGGTGTGAAAAGAGTGCAGGATACCCCCTAGTAATGTAGGCACCAGATTACGTGATATGAAGATTTTGACAGCACTCATATCTATGAGTTGGTCAGGATTGGGAAACAAGACCATCCCATAGATAAGAAGAGCCACAATATCCTCAAAAGCTTACAAGTCTAGGGAATTCCAATAGCTTTGGGCCTTCTCAAACAGAAACTTTGCTAAGAAGCCTTTGACACCACTCCTAGTTTCCCAATGGGTTGTGACATCACATAAGTGTAAGTGCAGAGCTTGAGCAATCTCTTCTGGCTTTGGATCTCTTTCCGTACCGTTGAAAGGTAGTTGATTGAGAATAGGAATCCTCAAGAGTTGAGAGAATTCTTCCAAAGTGGGCACAAGCTGATAGTCGGGAAATGTGAAGCAATGATGCAAAGGGTCAAAGAACTGGAAGAGCACCTTCATCATATCCTCCTCTATGTTGGAGGTGACCAAGTTGAGTAGATGACCATGCCTCTCGGTGAATGGAGATTTATCAGGGATCCTTGAAGCTAGCTCCTTGAGTTATGGAGGAATTCTTATAAGGTTGATTTGGATAGTTTTCCTGCAAAGTGAATCCATATCCTACAAAACAAGAACAAAGATGAATTTCTAAAATCCTTGAAATGGTTAGTGAATGCATATGATGTTCATGATGTCCATGACGTTATGTACAAGCATGCATATACAAGCAAATCAAACAGGTTCTTAGTTTAGGCTTGCATGGGGTTTTATAGGAAAGTACCCTCTTGAAGTTTAGTTGGCTCAAACCTGTCCTAGTAATAGTAACCGGGTTCTAAGGAACTCAATATCACCAGATTGTTTCCTTGGTCATTGTTTTAGCTCAAGCCTCTTTAATGGCGACCGAAATATCCCAAGAAACCAACCCTCAATGGGTGTAGTATCGAGTATCTACCAACTTCGGACTGCACCAAAGCCGGTCATCTCACTACATCCTAAAGGCCAAGTTGGTCAAGTAAAGGGTTCTAGAAGTTCATTAGTGCTTCACGACATCACTCAGCAGTCATGTATTCTCTTTGATTGACTCAAAGGCTACCGGTACCCACAAATATGTCGCACTAACATAGCTATTTCTTAGACCATGTTGGTATACCCCGCACAGTTTCCACAACGTATTGCTATTTACCTATAATGTTTCCCAAATCCGGGTGGAGGATTCAAACCCAAACAAAGAACCATAATGCAAAGCAAACAAGTCAAACAAATGTAAGCAAGCAAATGTGATCTAGCCCTAAGGTAACCCCACTTTTATAAAAATCCCCAGCAGAGTCGCCAGTTATGTGATACGGTGGGAGAACTGACTTGAGGTTTTGCGTTTTTATCGCAAATGTCGCGGTTAGCAAGAGTCTCCACCAACTTTTCTCTCCTCTAAAGACTACCACTACACCCGTACGTGTCCCTGCTGCTGGGTCAACTGCTGACGCCCGGGGCAAAGAGAAGGTGACTGAGCCTGCCCAAACGGAGGCACCGTCAAAAGATGTTATTGTTGAAGAATCCTCCAAATATGAGATGGAGGAAATATTGAAAATCATCCGCAAAAGTGACTATAATATCATTGAACGGTTGGGTAAGACGCCCTCCAAAATATCCATATTGTCCTTGTTATTATGCTTTGAAGCCCATGCTCAAGCTTTGGTAAAATTTCTGAAGAATTCTCATGTACCACAAGAGACTTCTGCTGATCAGGTTGAGAATTTTGTAGCAAGCTTAACGGCTGATAATGGGTTAGGATTTTCTGATGTTGACCTAACTCCGACGGGAAAGAATCATAACAAGGCCATGTGTGATACGGTGGGAGAACTTACTTGAGGTTTTGAGTTTTTATCGCAAATGCCGCAGTTAGCAAGAGTCGCCACCGACTTTTCTTTTATCCAAAAGGAAAGGTGAAAAAGCACAGGAAAGACCTTTGAGATGTTTTCTTGAGTTCGGGGGGTAGATTATGAAAAGGGAAGGTATTAGAACCCTTTTCATCCATGGTTTTCCATGGGCTCTTAGTTGCTAGCTAGATCACTTGCTTTTGTTGTTTGAAAATGTGTTTGGTGTGGTTTTGAAAGTATTTGTAAAAGATGTCATTCGTTTAGGCAATCTTTGTAATGATTCTCGTTTGTAAGAATGTATACAAAGATGTTTGTCTTTTTGAAAATGTTTTCAATGTTTGGAAGATGTTTTGAAATGTGTGTGTTTATTTTGAAAATAGCAAGGATGGTTGTTTGAAATTAGAGCAAGTAACTAGAAGCAATATACCTATTCAAATGTCTTTTTTGTACATTTTTTATTCCTTTGACATTGTTGTCTTACCATTAATTTGGTAAGTAACCCTATCTTTGGATGTAAACGGGACGGGCGTGGGTCATCATATAACCATGATTAGCAATGTTGCAAAGTGTCTTAGCATTTTGAGGGATCAAGATCATTTTTGTAAGGAAACCTTGAATAGCGTCATCGAGGGACTATGATCTTATATTTGTTTTATTTTGCCAAGATACTTCGCATGCATAACATGGCTCTTTTGTATAAGGCAACCAAGTGGAGAAACTTTAAGGATGCTTGTGTGCAAGTGTGTCATTTTCATGCTTTGACTTTATTTATATTTAGGGTTTTCTATTTTTCTTTGTTTTGATCTTATCATACAAACCTTAATTACTAATCATGGCATGTAAAGCGGTAAATTGCATAATGTAAATATTACTAAGCTATTACAACAATTTTATGGGAGGGGGGAATACAAATTTGAATAGGGATTTGCAAGAATGTAAACCTAAATAAATTATTACAACCAAATCGAATTTGTACGAATTAAAATAAATAAAATACAATATTTAAAGATGCAATATAATGTACATGTAAGAAAAGATTTTTTGTTTTGTTTCTTTCATGTGAAAAGAAAATTTTAACTTAATCCTAAAAAAAATAAAGAAATTAATTCTTAGTAAAAGTTAACCCTAATTTCTATTTTAAAAGAAAATGAAGTTCATATGTATCATTTTTTTATGTATTTTTTATATTAAAATAATAAATAATATTGTATATAAAAATATAAAGTTTTTATATATGCAAAAATAAATATGTATAAGTATGGGATGAAAAGGAAATAAATAAAATAAACTAAATATATTTTAATTATATTTCACAAGTTTATTAAGAAAATATATGATATATATTAAAAATAAAATATATTTTTATGTGAAAAATAAACTAAAATAAAATGAAAATGTAATATTATGAAATTTATATTTTTTGGATTTTTATACATTAAAGACAATATTAATGAAAACAAAAATAAATTAAATAAAATGTATGGAAAATAATGGGCCAGGGGGTATAGCAAGCAAACTTGAGACAACATATTAGCAAAAAGACTATGGCTCAAATATGGAGGCCCATCATGCAAGAAAAATCACAAAGCTGAAAAAATGAAAAATATGGAAAACAAAAGTAGCGCCCAGGTTCGAACCCAGGACATGGGTTTCACCAGCGCGCTACTTTGCCACTGGGGTGGCTATAAATCCGTTGATTTAAGTGAAGCAAAAATAATATAACATTAAACAAGTTCTTGCCCTGTACTTCATCTTATTCCTCAAGCTTGGCCTGATGTCCTATAACTCTCTCATTCTTCCATGAAAATGAAAACTCATAACATTAAAGTTGTAGTATTTGACCTCACGATTCTAACCATATAAGTTATGTAAGCTAACAATCAAAGATCATAGAGAATTTTAAAATCCCTAAATTTAAACCTAAATTTTTCAGAAACTTCAAGTTCTAAATTCTCTCAACTCAGGCCAAATAAATGTAAGATAAAGATATGTATAGTTTCGTTGCAATGAGGGTTACATTATTTATTCACAAATCGTGGCCAATGGTTGCCTGTACAAGGAGATAGAAGTTGAGATTTTACCTCCTTCAGTTGAAATCATGGATGGAACTGGAGTGAGTTTGATGGAGGCCTGATGCTTGCTTGAGCTTCCTTGAACTTCCTTGAATGTATTCCAACCCTTGCCTTGCTTTAAAAGTGTCTGAAACTCCTTGGCCAAGTCAACATGCAAGCTTTGAAAACAAAAATGGAAGATGATGGAGAAGGGGTTACAGTACAGGGATGAAGGTCTGGATTAGTTAGATATCAAGTAGGTAAGGTGTTTTGATGATCAAGACTGGAAACGCACGAGTCAAATGAGAGATTGGTATGCTTATGCCAAAATTGCAAGTTTTGACAATTTTCTGGTGTTTTTGAGCTTGGGAGTGTTTTAGCCTTCAACTCATCATGTGTTGTGTTATATTATGTTTGTATATTAGTATAGAATCAGTTTCATGTCAACCCTCCAACAGATGTGCCAGCTCTAGCCTTTTGGCAACCTTTCTTGCTTTTGAAGCAAATTGAAGGGACAAGGCTTGCCATGCTTGTACTTACTTTCTTAGGGTTGGTATATATTTGTACAAAATTGCTTTAGGCCTGTAATATTTGTATGTGCAATGGAGACAGGTGCAATGCTCAAGAATTGGAAAGTGGCAAAAGTTGAGCTTTTTCAAAATGGCAATGGTCACTTTATTCCATTTATGGAATTACAACTTGGGTAATAGCTCTAGGGCTTGGATCAAGGCTTTATAAACTGAGTAAGAATTAAATTAAGGAGTAAAGAAAAAGTTTAGGACCTGTAAAGCATGGATTAGGCAGCATAGGTACTGATTGGAATTTTGTTCTTCATGAAATGGCTTGGACAAAAAGTGAGAAAATGCCAACTTCATCTCTTCGATTCTCCCTACTCAAAAATGATCTTAAGGATTTCTTTGACATTTTGTAAATCTTGAAAGGTTCTCTATAACTCATCTTTGAAATGAATTTTGAGATACCTCGTGGAACTAGGTGAAAAATTTCCATGAACTTTGGTCCAAAATCTGCCTAAATTAGGGCAAAATTTCACTAAGTTATTTAGTTCATGACCATGTGTTCATAAATTTATATCTTGAGATCCAAGCATCTTTAGGGAAAAGTGTGTGAAGAAAATTTTTAGATTTAATGGATGTCTACAACTTTCATTTTAGGAACTTTCTTTGAATCATTATGCATCATGGTGAAAAAATGGCCTAAAGTTGAGAAAAAATAAGAAATTTTCTATACTTAGAAAATTTCTAAGTTAAGAAAATTTTCAAATTTAAACCCTAATCTTCAAATTTGGATTTCTTGATGAAAAAATTTCACATTTTGATATGTTTTGATGAATTATGACCCTTGGCACTTGATTTTGACCAAAAAGTCAAAGTTTGACTTTTCAGTGTACAGTTGACTTTTGATCAGTTGACTGCAAATTTCATCTGTCAATCCAATGAAATTGCAATGTTTTGAACCATGCCATTAGGTCAAGATGATGCAATTGAATCCTTGAAATCATGTTTTAACTAAATTAGTCATTTGATAGGTAAAAAACCAGAAATTACCCTTCCTTAGTCAAAACCCTAATTTTTGACCATTTTTCCCTTTTGGTGATTTGATCAAATTTCTTGAGGAGTTGTGATCCAAACGTGACCAAATGATACATATAAGTTTAAAATGTTGATGTGGATCAAAAATTATGAAGCTTGACTGTAAATTGGCCATGGTTGACTTTTTCCCCAATACAACTGATTTTTAGGTCAACTGTCTAATTGACTGATCAAAAATGTAGTTCAAATCTTGAAAATTGTCCTGAGTGATCTTAGGGATCCATAATGATGTTTGAAAGTCACATGAAGCATTAATAGTCCAAAAATCCTTGTGAAACCTCAAACCCTAATTTGGGATCATCAGTACATGATGATATGCCTTGAGCTGACCAAACCCTAATCCAGTCTTGAGTCAAAGGAATCTTATGAGAAAAGTCTTGATAAATGAGAGGGCAAATTTTGGGGTAAAACACCTTGCATGTCTCTATTAAGTGTAGGAGCACTACCTTGGCACATGTGTTGGTGGACACAGGTTCCTCCCTGAATGTATTACCAAAAGGTGCTCTGGATAGACTGTACTGTGAAGGCCTGGTGCTGAAACCCAGCGATATTGTGGTAAGAGCCTTTGACGGGTAAAGGAGAATGGTATACGGAGAGGTTGATCTTCTGATCAAGGTGGGATCTCAGCTCTTCAACTCCACTTTCTATATAATGGATATTCGTTCGGCCTATTCCTGTTTGCTCGGACGCCCCTGGATTCATGGGGCAGGCGTTGTTACCTCTACCTTGCATTAAAAATTGTAGTATCCGGTGAAAGAGAAAATCGTTACAATTTGTGGAGAAGAAGAATATATGGTCAACCATTTGAATTCTTTCAAATATGTTGAGATAGATGGTGAATTCATTGAAACTCTCTGCCATACATTTGAAATAATCCCTCTGATGATTTTAGTTGCTAAAGCTACTCCTACTAATCCTAAGATCATCAAGGATCCACCATGAATGACTTCTCTGAATGATGCTTGGGGTGTGGTAGAGGAATGTGGTTGCACCATTTAAGATCAGCTTCCTGACATTCCTTACAATTCTAACAAATTTGGTTTGGGTTTCACCTCAGAGGCTCAGAAGGAGGTATGTTGTGCTCGTGCTGGGAGACCTCCTTTCCACATCAGCAATAATGAAGTCAATGTTATAGAAGACACTGATAGTGACTTGACTTGGACAACTGGATATTCCCTACCATTGGTGGTGGACTCAGCAACTGGAAGGCTAAAGACTTTATACCAATCTTCTTTAGCAAGGAGTAATTGTTATTTTTCTGTTTTATTGTGTTGTACCCCAAAATTTGCCCTCTCTTTCTTCAGGAAATCATCTTGGATTTTCAGAGTCCCTCTGAAACAAATCCAAGTCCAGAATTGTCATTTTTGCCCAAGCAAACCATTTACAAGAGCAAGATGATCACACAAGCTCTAAAGACAACGCTTTTATCTTGAGAAAAATTAGATTCTAAGTACTTGGAATTTTTCTCTAAAAAATGAGTGTTTAAGAAAAAAAAATCAGCGCTTCAGAACTTCTGGACCAAGCTCCAGATAGAAACGGTCAGAATTTGCAAGCTTGGCTCAGTGCAGTCAGAAGTTGGCTCTTCAGCAGCTATATTAGCTCAATCAGAAGTTGTAAACGTGGTTCAATATGTAAGTCTCAGACAGAACATGACTCTATCAGCAGTTACGCAAGCTCATCCAGAATTTGCTAAAGGAATGCAAAAGAAGCAAGGAGGTCTGAAGGCTCTTTCAGAACATGCTGAAATCAGAAGATGAAAAGGTCAGAAGAGTGGGTGTTACACTGATACAGAATCTCTAAGCCCAGGAGGTTCAGAAGCAAATCCGAGGAACGTGTCAGAAAATCAGATGAATCCCCAGAACTTGCTAAGACAACCGGAGGCCAAAACCAGAGCATGGTTTACGTTGATTCTTAGTGAAACAGAACTGCTGGTTCAAATCTTGGTTTCCATTACCAGAATATTGGTGTTGATAAGTCTCATCACCATTGAATGCTCATTAATGCTCCCAACCACTCCTGAACATTCATCCAAGTAATCCCTTCATGTGTGGCTTGGAAAACGCCTTTATGCAGGTTCTGGCATGGATCTACACGCCACCGTCCACCTAAGAGGTCACTTCTCTCCAATCCACGCCTGTTGTTCCAGCCTAGGCTGAAGGCTATCTGTTATCACAACTTCCCAGGAATTTCTTTCAAAGAACAACTCAGCCTCTGTTGGCGCTTTAATGTTCAAAGAAATCCACAAGAGTTTTGCCTATAAATAGAGAATCATTGTCCACTGAAAAGGGGCGTCCAAAAGAAACAGAAAAATTGCTAGAAGAAAAAAAAGAAATCTTTAAGCAAGAAAGTGTTGTGAAACTCTGCCAAAATCTCCAGTGTTTCATAACTTTGAATTCCTTACCTTCAAACTTCATCAAATATCCAGTTTTCTGTGTGAACTAAAAAACACCCTTTTCAAACTTCTGACCCTATATACGCATACACCTTCACCTATCCTTTTCAAAAATAATATGTCCAGAATACCATCAGAGCCAAAAGCTAGCCCTCATCCACAAACCTTTCCCAACAGCCAGGTAAGCACCTGCTGACCTTCATCACGCTGCTAAGCATCATCAGCTGTGCATGTTCAAAATAAACATAATGTAAATATCATGTTGTTGCTGTTTGTGTTCTGAGGATCTTCATACCTCAGAACATTCTGAGCCAGTGTAGAACCTGCCTGTGACCTTGTTGGTTCTGCCCTCTGAAACATTTTGAAATTTGTTGGAGCTGTTCCAAATTATGTTTCCTGTTTTGTGGAATAATAACAAAATTGCAGATGTTCTGATTAGTACAGGGAGAAGTCAAGTGCTGACTTTAACGTTAGCACATCTGAAGCCTGTTTCGCTGTCAATAATATCAGAGCTTCTGAGAGTTATTGTATCTCCAGCAGGATCAGAACTTCTGGTCTCCCCACTAACAAACTTCTGTCTTGCAGCGCAGGGGGGTCAGAACTTCTGATTTCCCCACTAACAGGTTTCTGTTTTGCAGGTGCCAGAGTCAGAAGTTCTGACTCATACAGTTTAACCAAAAGGTTGATCATCTGGCAGCGGGTCTGAGTCAGAACTTCTGATGACCTCTCAGCAGCGCGCTGGCTCCCTCTCTCTTTCTCTCTATCTTGTTTTTTGCTATTTTCTTTTTTGTCTATTTTTCTCGTTGAACCCCCCATGTACAAATGTGTACCCCCACTCCCTAATTGTTGTAATAGCATAGGATTTTATATTTCCGCTTCTTATTGCTAGTAATTAGGATATGTATGGCAAGATAAAATCAATGAAAATAGAAAATCCTAATTCAAAGATAAACTCCTGTATGCAATAAAACACACTTGCACACTAACACCCCTAGGGTTACTCCACTTGTTGCCTTCAATAATGGGCCATGTTGCATGTTAGGTGTCTTTGGCAAAACAAAACAAATCAAATGATCATAGTCCCTCGATGACGCTTTCGAAAGTTGCCTAAAAATGATCAAGTCCCTTAAAGAAAGATTGCCCAAAGACATTTGGCACCATCGCAATCATGGTCTAAACAATGACCCGCGCCTGTCCTGTTCACATCCTAACATAAGATTTTCCACCAAATACAATGGTGGAATAAAATTGTTAAAAGGGTTAAAACATAGCAAAGATCTTTGAGAAATTTAGGGTAGATAGCTCTTGGTTATTTGCCAACTTGCAAAACAAAAACACTTGCCTATTTTTCAAAACACACATCACAAACACACTTTCAAAATAACTTTCAAAAACATTGAAAACTTTTCAAAATACATACACCTCTGTATAGATCTCAACATGGATCATTACAAAGGTTGCCACCACATTGGCCTCTTTTCAAAACATTTTCAAAAATCCACACACAAAGCACCATTTCAAAACAATTGAAAATCAAGGCAAGTTGGTCTAAGCAAGTAACTAAGAGCCCATGGATAACCATGGATAGAAAGGGTGCTAATACCTTCCCTTTCTTTAATCTACTCCTTGAATCCAAGAAAACATCTCAAAGGTTTTTTTCTGTGCTTTTTAACCTTTCCTTAGGATAAAATAAAAAGTCGGTGGCGACTCTTGCTCAACCGAAACATTTGCGAAAACAAACGCAAAACTCAAGTTAGTTCTCCCACCGTATCACAGAACTGGCGACTCTGCTGGGGATACTTTAAAGTGGAGTAACTTTAGGGCTTAGATCACCCTCTTGCATGACTAATTGTTTATTTTGATTGCTTTACATCTTGGCTCTCTTGTTTAGGTTTGCAATCCTACACCTGGATTTGGGGAAACATTCATATATAGCAATACGTTGTGGAAATTGTGCAGGGTATACCGACACGGTTGAAGCAATAGCTATATTAGTGCGACATATTTGTGAGTACCGGTAACCCTTGAGTTCAATCAAGGAGAGTACGGGGCCGCTGAGTGATGTCACTAAGCACTAATGACCTAGAACCTTACTTGACCATCTTGGCCTTTCATTAGGGGTAGTGAGATGACCGGCTTTGGTGCAGTCCGAAGTTGGTAGATACTCGATACTACACTCATTGAGGGTTGTTTTCTTGGAATATTTTGGTCGCTAGTTAAGTGGCTAAACCAAAACAATGAACAATGAAAACAATCCAGTGATATTGAGCTCCTTAGAACCCGGTTACTATTTATAGGACAGGTTTTTAAGCCAACTACACTCAAGAGGGTACTTACCTATGAAACCCCATGCAAGCCTGAAACTAGGGTTTGGTGTGACTTGCTTGTACATATGTTTGTGCATACATCATGAACATCATAAAGCATCATATGCATCCACTAACCATTTCAAGGGTTTGGATCTTCATCTTTGTTCTTGTTTTGTAGGTCATGGAAATTCTTCGCAGGAAAACTATCCAAGTCAACCTTGTGAGAATCCCTCCTCAACTCAAGGAGCTCACATCAAGAATTCCGGAAAGCTCTCCCTTCAGTGAAAGACATGGTAGACTTCTCAACCTAGTCAACACCAGCATTGAAGAAGATATGGTGAAAGTGTTGTTCCAGTTCTTTGACCCCCTTCACCACTGTTTCACATTCCCCGACTACCAGTTGGTGCCCACTTTGGAGGAATTTTCTCAACTCCTGAGAATTCCTATCCTTAATCAACTACCCTACAACAGTACGGAAAAGGAACCAAAGCCTGAAGATGTTGCTCAAGCTCTACACTTGCAACCATCTGACATCAAGGGGCATTGGGAAACTAGAAGCGGTGTCAAAGGCTTCTTAGTAAAATTCTTGTTTGAGAAGGCACAAGAGTGTTGGAATTCATTGGACCTACAAGCCTTTGAAGAAATTGTGGCCCTCCTCATCTATGGGTTGGTCTTGTTCCCAAATCCTGACCAGCTTGTAGATGTCAACGCCGTCAAGATCTTCTTATCCAGAAATCTAATACCAACATTGCTTGGGGACATTCTTCACTCATTGTACACTCGAACAATGAGAAAGAGGGGTGTTCTCATGTGTTGTACTCCTCTCCTTGCAAGGTGGTTTATTTCGCACCTTCCACAATCTATCTTGAAGAATGACCAAGGCTTAAGGTGGTCACAACGATTGATGACCCTTACTCACTCTGATGTACATTGGTGTTCTCGGTCCAGAGAAAATGTCATCATCGTCGATCATTGTGGAGAGTTCCCTAATGTTCCATTACTTGGCATTATGGGGGGCATTACCTACAACCCTTGTTTAGCCTTAAGACAATTTGGATATGCACATAGAGATGGCCCTCACGACATGCTGATTCCTGACCTAGTTTTTGACTTCGACAACGATGCGCAAGGACTTCGCCAAAGATTCATCAGAGCTTGGAGGATGCCTAACAAGGTAGACAGCAAGACACTGGGGCACAAGAACTCCATCCCTCTTGAGCCTTACCTCAAATGGGTACGAGCCCGAGCCCAGAGTCTAATGATGCCTTATCCTCATGTTCTCCCTGTGATTAAGGAGCCCGTTAAGGAAGGGGAGGTTCCCTACACCATCCTATATCCTGACATGCCTACATCATGGGAGGAGATGCAGAAGAGTTAGATCCAACTCAAGGAGGAATGGAACACTTCTGAAGCCAGCTTCTACGCCAGTGAGAAGAAGGTTCTAGAGCTTACCCGCCGACTCCATGAGGAAGAGACCCTCAACACCTACATTGCACCAAAGAGGATGCGCAATGTCTTTTTACCTTGAGAATTTTTTTGTAATATTTGGCCCATGGGGTATTTATGTACTAACAAATTTCTTCTTATTAATATGACGTGCGTTCTTTTTTGTTTGCAACAATTTTGAACGTTCTAAATCCTTGAATGCATTGCATACATGAGCATACCATTCATCATGTGCATAAGCAGGTCTCCACACCAGGTTTCCTTATCTTTCTGCTATTTATTTCAGTAAGATGGATCTAGAACAGACGGTCAAGGACTTGCAGTCTCAAAACGCACAGTTTCAACAACTCCTGATGACCTTGGCTAAGGGTCAGGAAGATCTGAAAGCCCTGCTGGGGAACAAAGACCAAGTGAAAAAGAAGAAGAAGAGAATCGGGGTGGCTACCCTAGGAAGAAGGTTTGAGGGTGAAACCAGAAGAGTGCTTGAATTTCCCCCTACATCTGAAGAAGGAACCAGTAAAGGGATTGCGGCTGCAGTGCCTTCCGAATCTGAGATTAAAGAAGAGGAGGCTGAAGAAGACGAAGACTACTCTGATCAACAATACCCGCCCGCTGATGATAAGTACAAAGGCTTGGAAGACAGGTTGGCAGCTATGGAGCTGCAGAGAGTTCCCGGCTTAGATTTCGAAGACTTGGGATTAGTTGCTAGAATTGTGATCCCCCCGAAGTTCAAAGTGCCAGTTTTTGTAAGGTATGACGGGCTGTCCTGCCCGAAAATGCATCTCAGATCATATGTAAGGAAGATCCAACCTTACACTGCAGACAAGAACCTTTGGATCCACTTCTTTCAGGATAACCTTTCTGGGGCTCAACTCGAGTGGTTCTATCAGCTGGATGGAGCCAGTATCCGAAACTGGGAAGACTTGGCCACCACATTCTATAAACAATATCAGTATAATTCTGACCTCGCTCCCACACGTACTCAACTTCAGGGTATGTCACTGGGAACAGGCGAAGGATTTAAAGAGTATGCGCAAAAGTGGAGAGACCTGGCTGGCAGGGTGCAGCTACCACTAACTGACCGTGAACTTGTTGACATGTTCCTAGGGACCCTGTCCGGACCATTCTTCAATCATCTGATTGGGAATTCTTCTGCTGGGTTTACAGATTTGATTTTGACTTGTGAGAGGATAGAAGCTGGTATCAAGTCAGGGAAGATACAGAAAGGTGCCTCTGCGAGTACTGAAAAGAAGCTCTTCAAGAAGGAAGCCAATGTTGTTTATGGTCCCCGAAGACAAATTAAGCTGGAACGCCGCCAAGCTGTCAATGCATTGGTAATCTCAAAGCCTGTTGCTGCTCCTCAGCAGTATAATCAACAAAGGGGTGAGAGACCCAAAAGGCAGTACACTCGGCTCAGTATGACCCTGTGATCGGTGGATCTGGAACTGACTGTTTAACGCTGGTTCGCGAAATGTCGCGGAAGCAAGAGTCGCCACCGTCTTTTATTTTCTCCAAATGGAAAGGACAAAAGCACAGAAAAATTCCTTATAGAGATTGCTCTCGGTTCGGGAGGTAGATTATAGAAAGGGAAGGTGTTAGCACCCTTTCTATCCATGGTTATCCATGGGCTCTTAGATACTTGCTCATTTGTGTTTTCAAAAATGGTTTGTTTGCTTTTCAACTGTGGGTTTTAAAAAGTTTCTTTGAAAATTCCAGTTCGACTCTTGTATCAGAGTGTTTGAAAAATTGCTTTCGAAAGCTTTTTGAAAGTGTGTTGGTGTGAAAAGTATTTTGTTTTGTTTTGAAATTTAGAGCAAGTATCTACGAGAACCTACCTACCCTAAGGAATTCGTCTGTGTAAATGTCCTTTAAAGTAGTGCCATCCCACCATTAAGAGGTAAGTAGCACCACCGTTGGAGGTATTCGGGTCAATTCGAGGTTCGGGACATGGTGATCACCAGAGCAATGGGAAGACACCTTAGAAGCTACCCTCATGCCAGGTTCCCGGATCATGAGGACTTACTAAGACATCCTCTACTCGACGATCACCTTTCGAAAGGCAACAGTGAGGCGTACCCTAGGGGTGGTGTGTGCGAATTGTGTGTCATGTTTCAGTTATTTGTCTTGTCATGTTTGTTATGATCTACGCTTGATTTTATTTTTAAGGCCATACATTCTTTCATGCTTTTTAACAGTTATAAAGTTTGCGGGAAAATAAATCTAAACTATTACAAATGGCGCGGGTCCACATCGCCAAAATTAAACCGGACCCGATTTGACGGAAAATAAATAAAGCGAATAAAAGTGCGAAAAGTATAAATTGTACAACGCTTTGGGAGAATTACATGATTATTTAAACAATATAAAATAAATGCGCGAAATTAACAATTAAAAAAAAATGGGCGTTGGACCCTTTTGCAAAAATTAAAATTAATAAGAAATTACAATTAAAAATTAAAAGAACATGTTTTTTAGTATTTTTGTATATTTTAAGATTTAAAAGAAAAAGGAATTGATTGAAATTAAAATAAGCCCTAATTCTAATTATTTTTAGTTATTAAGAAAATATTGAATTTTTGACCTAATTTAAACCTAAATTATTTATGTACAATTTAATTATGAAAATAAATAAATAATAATATTATGATAAAAAGGAAAAAATTAAAAAAAGAATGGAAATTGTTAATTAACCTAATTCTAATTATTTTTTTATTTAATATGAAAAGAATTAAAATTGCAAACATCCTAATTAAAACTAAATTCGTTATATGTTAATTTATTTACAAGAAATAATTATAATAAAAATATTTATTATTTTTGGTCTTTTCTGATTTTATGATGTTTTTCATATTTTGTAAAAATAATTATTAAATTAAAACAACAAAACAAGTGAAATAATAATTAAAAATAAATATAAGAAAAATAAATAAAACTAGCAAACCAGGGTGGGGGTGTAGTCCCAAATTGGAGGTTTTGGTTCAGCAAATCAGGCCCAATAAGCAGTGGCCCTTTTGACTTTCTGAATCCTGTGTAACACGTTTGACTAAGGCGTAGTATGCTCTTTGAATCTATGCCTTTGGTGTGGTCGTTTGGGACACGTGTATGCTTGGATCAGGATGGCATATGGTGAACTTCACAGTTGAACCTGCATAGGAATGAGTACAGAAAAATAATAGCGAAATTATTCAGACCTGGGGTTCGAACCCAGGTCTTGGACGTTGCAAGCTCAACACCTGTGCCACTGAAGCGCTTGATTTCAATTTAATATATAATGGCTATTAAATATAATAAAAGAAAACAAAGTGTTAGTGGGCAACGCGCGCCAATTTTTAAACCGGCCAATCGCTGATGGACAACACATCATCTCCTTCGTCGTCCCTGTAAAACAAAAGCAGAGGCAACGGTTTTGGATGCGTGGCCTAAGGTTAGTTTCCAGAAAATAGCGACTAGCGCTATGATGCCCATAAATTGGGCGCGAGGGTCAAGATTTCTTCGTCTTGATGCACTGAGTCCAACCATGGTATTGAGGTGGCCTGATTTTACGTGATTAAGAAACCCCTAATTGGGAGCTCTGCAAACCCTAGACGGCATCAATGGCCAAATCACATATATTGCACAAAAACGAAATTAATTGGCATGGTTAGCATCAGAACAAAATAACAATCATGAATCAACAAATAAAACTTAAGAAAGATGCTTAAATCATGATGCACGACTCCAAGTTTTCATCTGTACAGTTTTGAGTCATTATACCAATTCTTTGCGTTTTGGTTGTTGTTCTTGATTGGCACACGTTCAGAGAACCACAATGAAGCTATTGGAATCAAAATTTAGACTTGAATCGACCTCTAGAATGCTTTTCAGAATTGAGTTTTTATGGAAAATTTTCAAGTTTGTGATGTATTCTTGAGCGTAGCTTTTTGTCCAATGCAATTAGGTTTGTGATCCTGAATATGTATAGAAGCAATTAGGTTAACAATTTTCAACAAAATCTCTTGTAATTATGGATTGAAGATTTGATTTTTTTTCATTATATTTTCAATCTTTTTCACATGGTTGTTGTGCAAATTATGATCAATTCAATCCAATTCTTCCTAATCAGCATGTGCACGAAATATTGACCTTGAAATGTGTACAAAAGGATTTGTTTGGTTCATTTAGATATTTTTCACACATTTAATTAATTTAATTGAATTAATATAAATAATAATCCAAATAAATAAATAAAAAATGAGAAAATGCTTCCCTTTGGGCCAAGTGGTCGTGCATAGGCTTGGAATGATGAATCTTGGAAGAAAAATGGGCCCATTAGCAATTTTAGGTCATTTGAACCATTGTTGACTTTTCAAAATTCCCAAACATTTCCCAACTTCCACAAGGCATAACTTGCTCAATTTTTAAGCTTTTCACATGTTCTTGGACATTTTGGAAAGGTATTTGAGTCCTCTAACCAATTCCTTTGGTCCCATGTCATTTTGATTTACCAATCTCAAGTTATGGCCTTTGACTTAAAGTCCTTTTTTGTTGACTTTTGAAAATGACCTATAATGTTGAAATTGATAACTTTTTGTGAGAGCATTTCTTGGACTTGGAATATGTAGATGAGTTGTAGGAAATGTCTTTCTCTTCAAAATGAGCTTTGGATGGAATTTTTCTGATAATCCATGTGAAAGTTATGCCCTGGTCAATTTCAGTTGACTTTTTCAGCTGTCCAAATATAGTAACTTTTGCATCTTTGATGATTTCTGAGCCAAATTTTGAGAATCATGATCAAGCATTGATCAAATGATGTTGTGGCTTCAAAATGATATGTTGACCAAAAATTTGAACTTTTGACTGTCAAATGACCATTTTGCCCCTACAGTTGACTGTAGTGCAATCTAGGGTTTTGACTGTGCAATTTTGAGCTGAATGCCTTGAAACTTGATATGAAGATACTTGACCACATTTGTAAGCATATGAGACTTGATTGGGCCTTTGGAAACTTCCTTTTCTTGATCAGAACATAAACCCTAGTTTTGACTGTATAGGAGATAGTTGCACTACACAACCCTTGGGGAATTTTGTGACTTGGCTTGGCAATTTCTTGAAGAATATGGGAGGGCAAATTTTGGGGTACAACAGTTGCCCCTGTTCAATCTTCTTAGACCTGAGGATGCAGATTGGCTGACGTGCCTTTCGTAATCCGAGGGTAAAAGATGATTGGACACTAGAGTGCCCAGAAATTTGCGCTCACATGTTGGCAGTGTGATGAGGGGAATGGGCTTATAGATGCCATTTTGAGATTGCTGGATAGGGTGATGGGCTTATAGATGCCATCTGGATGTTGATCGCGTAGGAGGTTCCTTAGCGAGAACCTGCATACCTGCAAAAGAAAAATGAGTACCTGACACGTTGCAGGAGCTGATTTTAGATGCTTGGTATAGATATGTCCTGACTGGTTACAGGAGCTGAGTCTGGAGTTTCAAACAGTGATGAATGAAACAGAGATGGTTACTGCCTTAGCATGAATGGTAAGAGCACCTTGGGCGACTTTAATCTCAACAACGCTCGTTGAGAAAAAATCTTGATGGGAATTATTATCTTCGCAGTATTGGGCAGAGAACCATAGGCAATTATAATCTGAAAGGAATGATCACCTCACACTCATCGTCGGAGAGGGAAACATCTGAAAAGGACTTACCACCTCACACACCGTTGGAGAGGGAACCATAGGAGACTATCACCTCACACTCATCGTCGGAGAGGGAAACATCTGAAAAGGACTTACCACCTCACACACCGTTGGAGAGGGGACCATAGGAGACTATCACCTCACACTCATCGTCGGAGAGGGAAACATCTGAAAAGGACTTACCACCTCACACACCGTTGGAGAGGGGACCATAGGAGACTATCACCTCACACTCATCGTCAGAGAGGGAAACATCTGAAGAAGGACTTACTACCTCACACACCGTTGGAGAGGGAACCATAGGAGACTATCACCTCACACTCATCGTCGGAGAGGGAAACATCTGAAAAAAGGAATTACCACCTCACACTCATCGTCGGAGAGGGGACCATAAGAGAATATCACCTCACACTCATCGTCGGAGAGGGAAACATCTGAAAAAGGGATTACTACCTCACACACTGTCGGAGAGGGAACCATAAGAGAATATCACCTCACACTCATCGTCGGAGAGGGAAACATCTGAAAAAAGGATTACTACCTCACACACCGTCGGAGAGGGAACCATAAGAGAATATCACCTCACACTCATCGTCGGAGAGGGAAACATCTTGAAAAAGGAATTACTAACTCACACGCCGTCGGAGAGGGAACCATAAGAGAATATCACCTCACACTCATCGTCGGAGAGGGAAACATCTGAAAAAAGGACTTCTGGGAGCAGTATCAGAACGTCACCATATCTGGTTTACATCTGAAACTATATCTGGAAGGAAATCTGGAAGCAGCATCAGAACGTCACCATCTCTGGATCATATCTGAAACTATATCTAGACAGAATTGCGATAGTTTGATAGTAGTCATTTGTATTAATCTTTTTCCTGAAAAGGCAAAACATAATTGTATGCAAAATCATGATGCATGAACTGTATGTCTTAAAAATTAATGAGATTCATGTAGTATGATGCATATGCAGGCTATAATGTATGAGGATATGATGTTTATGAATGTATATTTTCGTCGTAGGAAAATAAATCCTTGACGGGTGCCGGGAAGTCGCATCCTGGGCTGACGTTGAGGAATAGATTTTGCTTCCGCTGGGGATGATAGTTGCTAGAATACCGGTGGGAGAAGATGACTCCGTTGCGGAATAAACTTGGCAAATGGAGGGCTCTGCGGGGAGAAAAAAATGCTCTAGCGACCATGTTGGGAAGCAATACTCTGTGGGAAGAGGGATGCCTTGCTGAGTGTGGATAATGATTTGCTGGGGATACCCTTGTTGTGTTGGAAGTGTTGATAGACTTCGCTGGGGATAGGAAGACTTTGTCGACGACGCTCTTTCCGTGGCTTTTGGCTGAGGATAACCCAGTTATATCCTGTTAAGGAAATAACTCTTTAAATAAAGCCGGACGACGCGTTCGTGCTTTGCGAGGGGATAAGCTTCCAGAATCTACTGGGGATAAGCTTGCTGCTTGGGGATATGTGGATTCCAACCTTCCTGGGGAACTGGATGAGACTCTCCTGGGGAGTTTTGAAATGCTGGGGAAGTGATTCCTTTGAATATTGAGATACCGCCGGGGCACAATCTTTAGGCCAAGACTGCCGGGGATGCTTGTTAAGAACATATATATGCTGCTGCTGGGGGAGTATTGCGATCTACTGGAGGATATTCAATTTCCTTGAGATTTGATAGCTCTGCTTGGAGAAGAATGCACTTTTGTTGGCTCACTCCCTGGGGAATCAGGATGTACTGGTCGCGTTCTTTAGCTGAACCTACCTTGGTACCTTGGAGGATAGAACAGTTAGACTGCTCAGACAACTCTTTGTTGCCCCTGTTTCTATGAGGGAGGCATTTGTGGGGTGCTGATAGTCGTTGATGGACAAACCTTCTTCTGGTAGGTAGATGGCGGGACATAGTCGTACGCTTTAATCCCTAACTTTTGCCTGGACTGCCCTTTCGGGTTTTCAGTCCACCGGGATACCCATTTTTGCCCAAGCCGCCTTTTCAGGTTTTCGACTTGCCGGGTGTACAGTTTTTTCATTTCATCCCTTCATTTTGCCCGAACCCTTTTGGTTCGCCGGGAAGCCCTTATTTTTGCCTAGGTGTGTCAACCTAGCGGGTCTTTGATTATGCGTAGCATTTTTCCGACTATGTCTGTTCTCAGAAAGTAGGGAGTTGCCCCTGTTAGAAGTGTTTTGTCATGCCACCAGAAGGTGTTTGATCAGGCCAAATTCGTTGTTGAAATGCCCCAAGTGACTCAAGCGGAGATTTGCCCCAGGCTATTTGGCCTTTGAGAGATTCTCCGCATCTTGATTGGATTGCCCCAGATGGTAGACCATGATCATGCCGTGCCCCTTGATTGGAGATACTCTTGTTCACTAGGTATTTCTCGTGCGAATTTCCCTGCTGTTCAAACAAAAAGTCATATGCAAACAAAGTTATGTTAAAAATGCAACGCCTATATCTGTCTTGAAGATTTTGGAAAATGCATTCTCTTTTTTTTTCATAAAACAAGTGATTGTTTGTAAAACGTGATGTCAACTCTGTATTTACCGTAAGCCTTAAGGAGTCAGGATACCGTTCGTGACAGTATGCTTTCGAGCTAACCCATGCTTCAGCTAGGACTTTTGAGGGTTATAACGTGGCCTGGTTCACGGTTTAAGAAACAAAGGATAAAGGCTCAAATTTTATTTGTACCCACCCGCTCTTCGTGATGTTCTCCAAACCTAAACTTAGTTGATCATACGTTAAACCTTGTTCGAGTCTTTGTCCTGACTTTCCGGTGATGATTCGGATGTTGATAACTTACTTTGACTAGGCAGTCATTCCTTTTTTTTTTTGTGGAGGGTTTGTAGGACCTCTTTCTTTTTGATTTCGTTATCCCTATTTTTTGCCTGAACTGTTTCCTTTTTTGGAATTACGGTCAGCGGGATGCCCCAGTTTTGTAAGTCTCCTTCGTTGGTTTAGACTTTTAGGCTTTTCATTTATGAATTTTGATGATGACTGCCTGTCCTTTTGATTGTTCTGAACCATTACTGTCTTTGTTCGTTTTGTAGAGATCTCTTCAGTGCCATTCGTCATGCACTTGGATCAACTGAGGGAACTACCCTGCCCCAGGTTATGATTAAGGGTTTCAATTTTCGAAAATAAAACTCCTACTTCTTTGGCTCAGATGGGTTGACGAGGGATTATCTTCCTTATAACTCCAGTGTTTAGGATTTGAAACAATGCCTGTACCTCATCAGCGGGGTCTGTTCAAAAGCATACTGTAAAGACCGTGGTATCGTTTTCGTCATCCTCCCTCAAGAGGCTTAGAATTAACGAGAGTTGACATCAGAAAAAATATGAAAACAAATTTGCATATAGTGAATGCGAATATATTGATTCAAAATAGACATAAGCGATGCATTAATGGAATAACAATGTTTTAACATGAATAAATGTTTGAACGGTCAAAAGAAAAAACACAACTTGAACATTCGAATGAACAAAAGTTTCCTAGTCTCGGAGCTTGTTACTTCAACTGGTGAGCCTTGGAGGAACGGTAGAAAAATTCAGCCTGTCCATCTTGTGTGAACTCCAATGCCCCTTCATCAATCAGGTCCTGGATTTTGTTCCTCAGATCCCAACATTCGTTGGTATCATGTCCTGGGCTAGCAGAGTGGTAGGCACACCTCTTATTGGGATCATAGGCAGGAGATGCTGTGTTGGGGTTCCGGGGATGAGCCCTTAATGTGATCAGATTCAACCTCAATAGGCGTTGCAAGGCTTGAAACAGCGACATGTTGAGCTGGGTGAATTGCCTCCTGGGCTTGTCTGGCTGAACTTGGCGAGGTTGGCGCTGAATTTGTGGCACTGGAGTCATTTGAGGAGCTTTCCCCTTATCCTCTTGTCTCGAGGATGATTGGATGATGAATGGCTTTTTACCCTTAGATGTTTGCCCCAGTTGGTTACCCTGAAGCAGTTGGTTGACGAGAAACCAGAGCTCCTCTTGTCTTTGAACTAGGCCTTGAATGACATTCCTCTGTCCTAGCATCTGGGCTTTCATAGCATCCATCTCAACTTGTAGGTGTTCCAGCTTTTCATCCTCAGCACTGCCCCTGACGAAGGTCTCCGTGAGAAGTATCCTTAGCTCCTCCTGCCCCTTGGATAGATTCAGGAGGATTTCCCCGAACCGAGTCTCTTGAGCAAGAAAGTCCTGGTTATCTTGTTGGGAAGCCATGGCTGAAATAAACAGCGAGAGGGGTAAGTGACCTGCAAAGAACGGGTACCTGTAATGCAATGATATGTATGATATGCATGCAATGATTTCAAGGACCTCGCGGGGTAGACAAAAAAAAAATTTGTTAGAATTTGAAAACCGGTAACTTGATTGAAGGTACTCCATACTTGTTGAGAGTCCTTCTTCAAGTGTCAAAGGCTCACCATATCCAGTGGGTCATAGCCCCTGACAACCTTGGCTAGAGGAAAATAAATCCTCTTTGCCCCTTGCTAGATGTTTGATTCATCATGGCCTGCATCACAAGCCCTTGAGATCCTTGAAATGGGTTAGGATGTATGCAATGGTATGATGTCATGCTATGCATGGGGTGATGTAGGTAAACCCTGTTATGAGTCCCCATTAAGGACTATAAACAAACCCTGCAAGAAATTCAGTATACTTTGTTATGAGTCCCAATTAAGGACTATAAACAAAACCTCCAAGGGATCTAGTAAACCCTGTTATGAGTCCCAGTTAAGGACTATAAACAAAACCTGCAAGAAGTTTGGCAAACCCTGCTATGAGTCCTAGTTAAGGACTATAAACAAAACCTGCAAGAAATTTGGCAAACCCTGTTATGAGTCCTAGTTAAGGACTATAAACAAGACCTGCAAGAAACAAGTGTCAGGTAACAAGTACGCAAGTAGGCAAGTACAAAGGCACACAAGTCACACAAGAGAAACCCTTAGGGTTTAGGCCAGCATGGGGTCTGGGTGGTACCCTCTTGAGGTTGGTGGGCTCAACCTGTCCTAATCAAAGTAACCGGGTTCTAAGGTTCCCAATATCACGGGATTGCTTTCATTGTTCATCGTTTCGATTTAGCCACTGAACTGGCGACCGAAATATTCCAGGAAAGCAACCCTCAATTGAGTGTAGTATCGAGTATCAACCAACCTCGGACTGCACCAAAGTCAGTTATCTCACTACCCTAAAGAGGCCAAGATAGTTCAATTAAGGTTCCTAAGGTCTGTTGATGCTTCACGACACCACGCGGAGGCCCCGTACTCTCCTTGACTAAACTCAAGGGTTACCGGTACACACCAAAGTGCCACATCAACGTAGCAGACTGTTTCAACCATGTCGGTATACCCCGCACAGTTCCCTCACAGCCTTGTTACTACTTTCTAAGAAAGGTATCCCCCAGATCCGGGTTAGGATCTATAGAACTCCCAAGCAACCCACAATAATAAAGCAAGCAAAGAAGACAATTGAAAACATAGTTATGAGCTAGCCCTAAGGTACACCTCACTTTAAGATTATCCCCAGCAGAGTCGCCAGTTCTGTGATCGGTGGATCTGGAACTGACTGTTTAATGCTGGTTCGCGAAATGTCGCGGAAGCAAGAGTCGCCACCGTCTTTTATTTTCTCCAAATGGAAAGGACAAAAGCACAGAAAAATTCCTTATAGAGATTGCTCTCGGTTCGGGAGGTAGATTATAGAAAGGGAAGGTGTTAGCACCCTTTCTATCCATGGTTATCCATGGGCTCTTAGATACTTGCTCATTTGTGTTTTCAAAAATGGTTTGTTTGCTTTTCAACTGTGGGTTTTAAAAAGTTTCTTTGAAAATTCCAGTTCGACTCTTGTATCAGAGTGTTTGAAAAATTGCTTTCGAAAGCTTTTTGAAAGTGTATTGGTGTGAAAAGTATTTTGTTTTGTTTTGAAATTTAGAGCAAGTATCTACGAGAACCTACCTACCCTAAGGAATTCGTCTGTGTAAATGTCCTTTAAAGTAGTGCCATCCCACCATTGAGAGGTAAGTAGCACCACCGTTGGAGGTATTCGGGTCAATTCGAGGTTCGGGACATGGTGATCACCAGAGCAATGGGAAGACACCTTAGAAGCTACCCTCATGCCAGGTTCCCGGATCATGAGGACTTACTAAGACATCCTCTACTCGACGATCACCTTTCGAAAGGCAACAGTGAGGCGTACCCTAGGGGTGGTGTGTGCGAATTGTGTGTCATGTTTCAGTTATTTGTCTTGTCATGTTTGTTATGATCTACGCTTGATTTTATTTTTAAGGCCATACATTCTTTCATGCTTTTTAACAGTTATAAAGTTTGCGGGAAAATAAATCTAAACTATTACAAATGGCGCGGGTCCACATCGCCAAAATTAAACCGGACCCGATTTGACGGAAAATAAATAAAGCGAATAAAAGTGCGAAAAGTATAAATTGTACAACGCTTTGGGAGAATTACATGATTATTTAAACAATATAAAATAAATGCGCGAAATTAACAATTAAAAAAAATGGGCGTTGGACCCTTTTGCAAAAATTAAAATTAATAAGAAATTACAATTAAAAATTAAAAGAACATGTTTTTTAGTATTTTTGTATATTTTAAGATTTAAAAGAAAAAGGAATTGATTGAAATTAAAATAAGCCCTAATTCTAATTATTTTTAGTTATTAAGAAAATATTGAATTTTTGACCTAATTTAAACCTAAATTATTTATGTACAATTTAATTATGAAAATAAATAAATAATAATATTATGATAAAAAGGAAAAAATTAAAAAAAGAATGGAAATTGTTAATTAACCTAATTCTAATTATTTTTTTATTTAATATGAAAAGAATTAAAATTGCAAACATCCTAATTAAAACTAAATTCGTTATATGTTAATTTATTTACAAGAAATAATTATAATAAAAATATTTATTATTTTTGGTCTTTTCTGATTTTATGATGTTTTTCATATTTTGTAAAAATAATTATTAAATTAAAACAACAAAACAAGTGAAATAATAATTAAAAATAAATATAAGAAAAATAAATAAAACTAGCAAACCAGGGTGGGGGTGTAGTCCCAAATTGGAGGTTTTGGTTCAGCAAATCAGGCCCAATAAGCAGTGGCCCTTTTGACTTTCTGAATCCTGTGTAACACGTTTGACTAAGGCGTAGTATACTCTTTGAATCTATGCCTTTGGTGTGGTCGTTTGGGACACGTGTATGCTTGGATCAGGATGGCATATGGTGAACTTCACAGTTGAACCTGCATAGGAATGAGTACAGAAAAATAATAGCGAAATTATTCAGACCTGGGGTTCGAACCCAGGTCTTGGACGTTGCAAGCTCAACACCTGTGCCACTGAAGCGCTTGATTTCAATTTAATATATAATGGCTATTAAATATAATAAAAGAAAACAAAGTGTTAGTGGGCAACGTGCGCCAATTTTTAAACCGGCCAATCGCTGATGGACAACACATCATCTCCTTCGTCGTCCCTGTAAAACAAAAGCAGAGGCAACGGTTTTGGATGCGTGGCCTAAGGTTAGTTTCCAGAAAATAGCGACTAGCGCTATGATGCCCATAAATTGGGCGCGAGGGTCAAGATTTCTTCGTCTTGATGCACTGAGTCCAACCATGGTATTGAGGTGGCCTGATTTTACGTGATTAAGAAACCCCTAATTGGGAGCTCTGCAAACCCTAGACGGCATCAATGGCCAAATCACATATATTGCACAAAAACGAAATTAATTGGCATGGTTAGCATCAGAACAAAATAACAATCATGAATCAACAAATAAAACTTAAGAAAGATGCTTAAATCATGATGCACGACTCTAAGTTTTCATCTGTACAGTTTTGAGTCATTATACCAATTCTTTGCGTTTTGGTTGTTGTTCTTGATTGGCACACGTTCAGAGAACCACAATGAAGCTATTGGAATCAAAATTTAGACTTGAATCGACCTCTAGAATGCTTTTCAGAATTGAGTTTTTATGGAAAATTTTCAAGTTTGTGATGTATTCTTGAGCGTAGCTTTTTGTCCAATGCAATTAGGTTTGTGATCCTGAATATGTATAGAAGCAATTAGGTTAACAATTTTCAACAAAATCTCTTGTAATTATGGATTGAAGATTTGATTTTTTTTCATTATATTTTCAATCTTTTTCACATGGTTGTTGTGCAAATTATGATCAATTCAATCCAATTCTTCCTAATCAGCATGTGCACGAAATATTGACCTTGAAATGTGTACAAAAGGATTTGTTTGGTTCATTTAGATATTTTTCACACATTTAATTAATTTAATTGAATTAATATAAATAATAATCCAAATAAATAAATAAAAAATGAGAAAATGCTTCCCTTTGGGCCAAGTGGTCGTGCATAGGCTTGGAATGATGAATCTTGGAAGAAAAATGGGCCCATTAGCAATTTTAGGTCATTTGAACCATTGTTGACTTTTCAAAATTCCCAAAAATTTCCCAACTTCCACAAGGCATAACTTGCTCAATTTTTAAGCTTTTCACATGTTCTTGGACATTTTGGAAAGGTCTTTGAGTCCTCTAACCAATGCCTTTGGTCCCATGTCATTTTGATTTACCAATCTCAAGTTATGGCCTTTGACTTAAAGTCCTTTTCTGTTGACTTTTGAAAATGACCTATAATGTTGAAATTGATAACTTTTTGTGAGAGCATTTCTTGGACTTGGAATATGAAGATGAGTTGTAGGAAATGTCTTTCTCTTCAAAATGAGCTTTGGATGGAATTTTTATGATAATCCATGTGAAAGTTATGCCCTGGTCAATTTCAGTTGACTTTTTCAGCTGTCCAAATATAGTAACTTTTGCATCTTTGATGATTTCTGAGCCAAATTTTGAGAATCATGATCAAGCATTGATCAAATGATGTTTGTGGCTTCAAAATGATATGTTGACCAAAAATTTGAACTTTTGACTGTCAAATGACCATTTTGCCCCTACAGTTGACTGTAGTGCAATCTAGGGTTTTGACTGTGCAATTTTGAGCTGAATGCCTTGAAACTTGATATGAAGATACTTGACCACATTTGTAAGCATATGAGACTTGATTGGGCCTTTGGAAACTTCCTTTTCTTGATCAGAACACAAACCCTAGTTTTGACTGTATAGGAGATAGTTGCACTACACAACCCTTGGGGAATTTTGTGACTTGGCTTGGCAATTTCTTGAAGAATATGGGAGGGCAAATTTTGGGGTACAACAGACCCTATCTTAGATTTTACCGCAACTACTGTCAACCAATCTGGTGACTGTCAAAGAGGCTCCGAAGGTAGTGAACACAGCTTCTCCAAAGTACAACCCCAACGCCCGTTGCGCTTATCACTCAAATAGCCCCGGACATACTACGGACGATTGTTGGGCTCTGAGGAATAAGGTTCAAGACCTTATTGATGCAAAGGAAATACAGTTTGAGGCGCCTGAAAGGCCCAATGTTGTGACTGCTCCCATGCCCCAGCATGGAGTGAGTGCTGTGGAAGAAGACCGATATGTGGCCTCCGTGGAAGAGATTGTTACTCCGTTATCAACTGTTAAAAGAAATCTGTTGCTAGCCGGTTTATTTCCGAGATGTGGTAAAGGTTGCCTGCTATGTGTTGTTTCACCTTCCGGTTGTCCCTTGCTGAAGTCAGGTATCCAAAACCTGATGGATAGCAAAGAGATCTTGTTCGAGAAGATTGTTGTTCCTACTACCCCTACCGAAGAAGTTTCTATTGTCACTATTTTTAACAAACCTCCCAAGGCTCCTTCAAAGAAGTCTGTCAAAATTATGTCCACTCAGAAGGTTGCTCCTATCATCATTACTGTTCCGGGGCCCCTCCCCTATACATCCGACAAAGCTGTCCCATGGCACTATGGGGCAGATGTTTATGTTCTTGGAGTGAAGCAAGAGTTTGATACAAGTACCGGTATCAGTAACATCACCGGGCCTGCCAAAATTACTCGCAGTGGTAGGCTGTTCTCGCCAGATATTGCACCGCCAGCTATTCAGAAACCCTTTATCATCACACCCGCAAGTGTGCATGTTCCACTTTCTAATCAAGTTCCTGTTTCGACCCCTACTGCCGAGTCCTCTAATGCTCGGGGCAAAGGGATTGCTACTGATTTGCCTGCCCTGACGGAGGCGCCGAAGACAACCACTGTTGAAGCCTCCCAGCAAGAGATGGAGGAGATCCTCAAGATTATCAAGAAAAGTGATTTCAATGTTGTTAAGCAGTTGGGGCACACCCCATCAAAAATTTCTATGCTATCACTGCTATTGTGTTCAGAGGCCCATGCCAAGGCCCTGATCTCCTTCCTGAAGACAGCTCATGTGCCGCAAGAAACGTCTACTGATCAATTTACTGATTGTGTGGCCAACTTGACTGCCGATAATGGTCTGGGCTTTTCTGACGCTGATCTGACCGCAAAAGGAAAGAACCATAATGACGCCCTACATGTCTCTATCGAATGCAGGGGCACTACTCTTGCTCATGTGTTGGTGGACACCGGTTCTTCATTGAATGTATTGCCCAAGAAATCCTTGGACAGGTTAGATATTGAGGGTTTGGAGCTCAAGCCTAGTAGCATTGTTGTCCGAGCCTTCGAAGGTTCGAAAAGGATGGTACATGGCGAAGTTGACATTCCAATCAGGGTTGGTTCCCAAGTCTTTGATTCAACTTTCTATGTGATGGACATCCGTCCATACTACTCTTGTTTGCTGGGTCGTCCGTGGATCCATAAGGTTGTAGCTGTGACCTCCACACTACATCAGAAACTTAAGTACCCGGTTAGGGGGAAGATTGTTACAGTTCAAGGGGAAGAAGAGTATATGGTCAGCCACTTAAACTCGTTCCGATACATAGAAATGGACGGGGAGTTCATTGAAACCCCCTTTCAACACTTTGAAGAGGTGCCTCAGACGCTGGCGTCAGCTGAAACTGTCATTGAAGACCCTCCTTTGAAGATGGCTTCCTTAAAGGATGTCCGGGCTGTGATTGAGAAGGGTGAATGTGCAAATTGGGGCCGACTTCCTGACTTTACTCCGAAGACCGACAAGTTTGGTTTGGGCTTCACTGCAGAGGCTCAGAGGGCTGTTCTTAAAGCGAGAATTGGAAGACCTCATGTGTTCATCACCAATCCAGGAGTGAATGCTATTGGGGACGACGCGGAGGAATCGGAATTTGACAGCTGGATCCACCCAACAACCGACAGTGGACCGAGCAACTGGACTGCCAAAGACTTCACACCTATTACTTTTGTCACTCAGTAATAAACTCTTTTGTTTTCAATTTGTAACAAACAATATGTTGAAACTTTTATGGCTCGGTGTCCTACCCGGGGCACCGCGGCTTCATTTGTGAGGACTTTTGTATGTAATTTTCATATATCATTAATCAAAACATTGGACGTTTGTTGCATTTCAAAATCTTGCGCTCCTTTTCTTTCTTTATCATATATTGCAAAACAGCTATATTTACACACACTCACTTATACAGGTTCCAATCCACTCTGGATCTCACTGGTAACGACTCTGCTACCGCCAGTTATGACTTCGAAAATCCGATCAACTTAGTCGTAGACGAAGGTGAAGATGATTGCGAAGTGCCTGGTGAACTTGCAAGATTGTTACTTCAAGAAGAGAGGGCCATTCAGCCACATGAAGAGCCAGTGGAAACGGTAAATCTAGGTACTAAGACAGACAGAAAGGAAGTCAAGATCGGTGCCAATCTAGAGCTCAGTGTAAAACAACGGTTGATTCAGATGTTGCGTGACTACATGGAAATATTTGCTTGGTCTTACGAAGACATGCCTCGTTTGGATGCCGACATTGTAGTTCATCACCTGCCTACCAAGGAAGACTGCCCTCCAGTAAAACAGAAGGTCCGCCGTATGCGTCCAGAGATGTCCGAGAAAATCAAAGCTGAGGTTATGAAACAATTTGATGTCGGGTTTCTAGCAGTGACTTCTTACCCTCAGTGGGTTGCCAACGTGGTTCCAGTGCCTAAGAAGGATGGTAAGGTCTGAATGTGTGTTGATTACAGGGATTTGAATAGGGCCAGCCCCAAGGATGATTTCCCTCTGCCTCATATCGATGTTCTGGTTGATAATACTGCTCAGTATAAAGTATTCTCCTTCATGGACGGCTTCTCCGGTTATAATCAGATCAAGATGGCTCCTGAAGACATGGAGAAGACCACCTTTGTCACTCAGTGGGGCACCTTTTGCTACAAGGTCATGCCCTTTGGGTTGAAAAATGCTGGGGCAACTTACCAACGTGCCATGGTTGCTTTATTTCATGATATGATCCATCACGAGATAGAAGTATACGTCGACGATATGATTGCAAGGTCCCAAACTGAGGAGGAGCACCTTGACCATCTGCGGAAGCTGTTTGACCGTCTGAAGTTGTACAAGCTGAGGTTGAACCCGAACAAATGCACCTTTGGGGTAAGTTCTGGAAAACTACTAGGCTTCATTGTAAGTGACAAAGGTATTCAAGTGGATCCTGCCAAGGTGAAAGCCATACAAGAGATGTCGGCTCCCAAGACAGAGAAAGAAGTCAGAGGCTTTCTAGGATGTTTGAACTACATTGCCCGATTCATCTCGCATCTAACTGCTACCTGTGAACCAATCTTCAAGCTGCTGAAGAAGGATCAAGTAGTACGTTGGAATGATGAATGCCAGGTCGCTTTCAAAAAGATCAAAGAGTATCTCCAAGAACCACTCATTCTTATGCCATCGGTTGAAGGGAGACCTCTAATACTATACTTGATAGTACTTGACAACTCAATGGGGTGTGTGCTGGGGCAGCATGACGAGTTTGGCCGAAAAGAGCACGCCATTTATTACCTGAGCAAAAAGTTTACCGACTGTGAGACTCGGTACTCACTGCTCGAGAAAACTTGCTGCGCTCTGGTATGGGCTACTCGCTGGTTGAGACAGTATATGTTGACTCACACTACCCTGTTGATTTCAAAAATGGATCCAATCAAGTACATATTCGAAAAGCCTGCTCTGTCTGGAAGAATAGCAAGATGGCAAATGATCTTGACGGAATATGACATCCAGTACACGACTCAAAAAGCAATCAAGGGAAGTGTATTGGCAAACCATTTGGCACACCAACCTGTGGACGATTACCAGTCGTTGAACTTTGAATTTCCAGACGAGGATATCATGGTAGTAACTGATTGTGAAGTACCTGGACCGGATGAAGGACCTGAGGAAGGATCCCGATGGTCTATGCATTTTGATGGAGCCTCAAACGCTTTGGGTAATGGTATCGGCGCTGTGATCATATCCCCCAAAGGCACTCATACTCCACTCACCGCTCGGTTATGTTTCAACTGCACCAACAACATGGCGGAGTATGAGGCATGTATCATGGGTCTTCAAGCTGCAATTGACTTAAGGATCAAGTTTCTAAGTGTCTTCGGAGATTCCTCTCTCGTGATCAATCAGGTCAAAGGCGAGTGGGATACGAAACACCCAAATCTTATTCCTTACAAGGAGTATGTGCTGACATTGCTTCCCCACTTCGAGGAGATAACTTTTGAACACTTCCTAAGAGAGGAGAATCAGTTAGCGGACGCGCTGGCTACGATGTCTTCTATGTTCAAAGTCAAATGGGACAACGAGGCTCCCCGGATCATTATCTGGAAGTTGGACGAACCTGCATATTGCTGTGATCTTGAGGCTGAGGAAGTAATTGAAAAACCCTGGTATCATGAAGTGAAGAGGTACTTGGAAGCTCAAGAATATCCTGAGGGTGCATCCGTTAACGACAAGAAGTTTCTGAGAAGGTTCGCAGCAAAGTTCTTCCTCAGCAACGGCATTCTGTACAAGTGAAACCATGATTCGACCTTGTTGCGTTGTGTGGATAAGACTGAAGCAGAAAAGGTCATGGCAGAACTTCATGAAGGTACATTCGGAACACATTCCAGTGGACATATCATGGCAAAGAAAATCCTTCGGGCAGCGTATTTCTGGTCCACAATGGAAGCCGACTGTTACCAACATTCTCGAACTTGTCATAAATGCCAGATCTATGCTGATAAGGTGCATATTCCTCCGGTTCCTCTGAACGTCCTGACAGCACCTTGGCCTTTTGTAATGTGGGGCATTGATATGATCGGCGAGATCCGACCGATGGCATCCAACGGGCATCGCTTCATCTTGGTAGTGATTGATTACTTCACGAAGTGGGTTGAAGCAGCTTCCTATGCTACGGTAACCAAGAGCGTCGTGGCACGATTCATTAGGCATAACCTGATCTGTCAATACGGCGTACCTGAAAGGATCATTACGGATAATGGTACCAATCTTAACAACAAGATGATCACTGAGCTCTGCGAGTAATTCAAGATACAACACCATAACTCTTCTCCCTACCGGCCGAAGATGAATGGGGTTGTCGAGGCGGCAAATAAGAATATTAAGAAGATTGTGCAGAAGATGACAGTGACCTACAAAGATTGGCACGAAATGTTACCGTTTGCTCTTCATGGATACCGTACCTCAGCACGGACGTCAACAGGGGCAACTCCCTTTTCCTTGGTCTATGGCATGGAGGCAGTCTTGCCTATTAAAGTCCAGATACCCTCTCTCCGGATAATGAAGGATGCAGACTTGAGCGAAGATGACTGGATCCAGACTCGGCTTGATCAGTTAAACCTAATCGAAGAAAAGAGACGCACCGCTATTTGTCATGCTCAGACGTATCAAAAACGGATGATCAGGGCATTTAACAAGAAGGTCAAACGACAAGACTATCAAGTCGGAGACCTGGTAATCAAGCGCATCATTTTTCCTCAAAGTGATCCCAGGGGCAAATGGACCCCTACGTATGAAGGTTCATTTGTGGTTAAGCATATCTTCTCAGGAGGAGCTATGATTCTAACCACCATGGATGGTGACGACCTCCCTCACCCCGCCAATGCAGACATAGTAAAAAGATATTACGCATGACTAAAGACCCGCTAGGTTGACACACCTAGGAAAAAATAAGGGCTTCCCGGCGAACCAAAAGGGTTCGGGCAAAAATAAGGGATGAAAATGAAAAATCTGTACACCCGGCAAGTCGAAAACCTGAAAAGGCGGCTTGGGCAAAAATGGGTATCCCGGTGGACTGAAAACCCGAAAGGGCGGTCCAGGAAAAAGTTAGGGATAAAGCGTAAATACTATGTTTCATTGGATCATCTTGCATCCAGAATTCGGCATCGATCAATTAGCTTTATCTTCAACTAAGCAGCAAAGTGATGAGACGCTCGAAGACATAAAGACGATAGCAGAGTTGGAACCCAGTGGGATTATTTTTCACATGGCTGTTTTTTTTTCCGTTTTCAAAATTGTATAAACTCTATGTTGCTCGGCGGCGTTCTCTTACTAGGACGTCAGCCTCTTGTACAAAGACGCCTATTTACGGGCAAATTTCAAAATCAATACAAGTTCAATCTTTCAGACAAATTATCCATTATTTTTCCTTTTTCTGTTTTGTTTTGCGAAGAACGTCCAATGTTCATTTTTGATATATGCATTTGCCGTTAATTGCTAACCATGAATATTTGCATACGAGACAAAGGATTAATTACAGATGACATCAGAAACAGGGGGCAATGTAGAATTGTCCAAGCAGTCTAGTTGCTCTGTCTACCAAGGTACTAAGGTAAGTTCAGCTGAAGAATGTAACCAAGATACCTTCACTCCCTGCAGAGTAAGACAAGATCCAGCCATACTCTCCCCCAAGCAGAGTTGGTCTCCCAATCAGCCCGAAAAGGCACAATGTTCCCCTAGCAAGTCAGCGATACTCTCCTCAAACAGATTTAGTCTACGGTCAGCCTTAAGGAAGTTGGGTATCCCCAGAAGATCTCAACATTCCCCAGCGGAGTATAGACATTCCTCAGCGAGCATCCCCGGCAGTCTTAATATAAGATTATTCCCCGGCGGAATACCAGACAACCGACAGTGGAACCATTCCCCAGTACAATCCAAAGTTTCCCCAGGAAAATGGAATCCATATCCCCAGTAGATTCTGGAAGCTTATCCCCTGCAGAGTACGAACGCATCTCCCGACTTTATTCAAAGGTTATTTCCCATCAGGGCTTATAACTGGGTTATCCTCAGCTAATTACCACGGAAAGTTCGTCCTCGACGAAGTTCTTCCTATCCCCAGCGGAGCTCTCATCAAAACCTCAGCGAAGTATTCTCTTCCCACAGAGTAATTCCCCAACATAACATATCAGTGGAATCCCCAGCGGAGCTCTCATCAAAACCTCAGTGAAGTATTCTCTTCACTCCCCGCAGAGTAACCTCTCCAGCAAGTTTATTCTCCAACGGAGTTGTTTTCTCCTACCGGTTTATTCTTGCAACCAACATTCCCCAGCGGAAACGAAGAACTCTATTCTTCAAACATCGGCCCAGGATTCAACAAGTTCTCGGCAGTCGTCAAGGATTTATTTTCCTAGACGAAAATACATTTATAGACATTTCACATTTCGTACATCCTGCTTACATACATGATAAAGTGCATACGACACTATCTCATTTTGAGCATCATGACATCATGCATTTCATACATCATGACATTGCATACAACTGATGTTTTGCCTTTTCAGGAAAAGGTCAATCCAAAGATGATTACTATCAACTATCACAATTCCAGATTCGATTCCTGTATCTAGCCAGGGCACATCTGTGAGTGATTGATTGTAGATTCGATACCTGTATCTAGCCAGGCATATCTGCATGAAGAGTTTGAAGATCAACCCCTGTAACAGGCCAGGAAATTATCTTTCATTCTCAGGTCAGAGGTTTACACCTGTATCCAGCCAGGAAAGCTATCTCTACCAACCTTTTACATTTTCCAGATTCGATTCATGTATCCAGCCAGGGCATATCTGTAGACGACCAATTCCAGATTCAATTTCTGTATCTAGCCAGGGCATATCTGTGAGTGATTGATTGTAGATTCGATACCTGTATCCAGCCAGGGTATATCTGCATAAACAGATTCCAGATTCGATTCCTGCATCCAGCCAGGGCATATCTGTAGACAACATATTCCAGATTCGATTCCTGTATCCAGCCAGGGCATGTCTGTAGATAACATTTTCCAGATTTGATTCTTGTATCCAGCCAGGGCATATCTGTAGACGACCAATTCCAGATTCGATTCCTGTGTCTAGCCAGGGCATATCTGTGAGTGATTGATTGTAGATTCGATACATGTATCCAGCCAGGGCATATCTGCATAAACAGATTGTAGATTCGATACCTGTATCCAGCCAGGGCACGTCTGTGAGCAACCTTTTTGAAGTTCCAGATTCGACTCCTGTATCTAGCCAGGGCATATCTGTGAGCGTTTGATTGTAGATTTGATACATGTACCTATCCAGGGCATATCTGCATGAAGAGACTGAAGATCAACACCTGTAACAGGCCAGGAAACCATCTTCCTTTCTCAAAGTACGCAAGTTCTCGCTAAGGAATCTCTTATGCGATCAACACTTCCAAATGGCATCTATAAGCCCATTACCAACAAGGTTCTGTCACGTCTCCAGATGGCATCTATAAGCCCGTCCTCCTATCCACCATCTCTCCAAATGGCATCTATAAGCCCATCCCCGCCATCACAATTGCTGATACTCCACTATGCGAATGCAAATTTCTGGGCACTTTAGTGTTCAATCATCTTCCACCTTCGGATTACGAAAGGCAAGCCTGCCAATCTAACTCTTCAGGTGCAAGAAGATTGAACAGGGGCAACTGTTGTACCCAAAATTTTCCCTCTCTTTCTTCAGGAAATCATCTTGGATTTTCAGAGTCCCTCTGAAACAAATCCAAGTCCAGAATTGTCATTTTTGCCCAAGCAAACCATTTACAAGAGCAAGATGATCACACAAGCTCTAAAGACAACGCTTTTATCTTGAGAAAAATTAGATTCTAAGTACTTGGAATTTTTCTCTATAAAATGAGTGCTTAAGAAAAAAAATCAGCGCTTCAGAACTTCTGGACCAAGCTCCAGATAGAAACGGTCCGAATTTGCAAGCTTGGCTCAGCGCAGTCAGAAGTTGGCTCTTCAGCAGCTATATTAGCTCAATCAGAAGTTGTAAACATGGTTCAATACGTAAGTCTCAGACAGAACATGACTCTTTCAGCAGTTACGCAAGCTCAGCCAGAATTTGCTAAAGGAATGCAAAAGAAGCAAGGAGGTCTGAAGGCTCTTTTAGAACATGCTGAAATCAGAAGATGAAAAGGTCAGAAGAGTGGGTGTTACACTGATACAGAATCTCTAAGCCCAGGAGGTCCAGAAGCAAATCCGAGGAACGTGTCAGAAAATCAGATGAATCCCCAGAACTTGCTAAGACAACAGGAGGCCAAAACCAGAGCATGGTTTACGTTGATTCTTAATGAAACAGAACTGCTGGTTCAAAGCTTGGTTTCCATTACCAGAATATTGGTGTTGATAAGTCTCATCACCATTTAATGCTCATTAATTCTCCCAACCACTCCTGAACATTCATCCAAGTAATCCCTTCACGTGTGGCTTGGAAAACGCCTTTATGCAGGTTCTGGCATGGATCTACACGCCACCGTCCACCTAAGAGGTCACTTCTCTCCAATCCACACCTGTTGTTCCAGCCTAGGCTGAAGGCTATCTGTTATCACAACTTCCCATGAATTTCTTTCAAAGAACAACTCAGCCTCTGTTGGCGCTTTAATGTTCAAAGAAATCCACAAGGGTTTTGCCTATAAATAGAGAATCATTGTCCACTGAAAAGGGGCGTCCAAAAGAAACAGAAAAATTGCTAGAAGAAAAAACAGAAATCTTTAAGCAAGAAAGTGTTGTGAAACTCTGCCAAAATCTCCAGTGTTTCATAACTTTGAATTCCTTGCCTTCAAACTTCATCAAATATCCAGTTTTATGTGTGAACTAAAAAACACCCTTTTCAAACTTTTGACCCTATATACGCATACACTTTCACCTATCCTTTTCAAAAAGAATATGTCCAGAATACCATCAGAGCCAAAAGCTAGCCTTCATCCACAAACCTTTCCCAACAGCCAGGTAAGCACCTGCTGACCTTCATCACGTTGCTAAGCATCATCAACTGTGCATGTTCAAAATAAACATAATGTAAATATCATGTTGTTGTTGTTTCTGTTCTGAGGATCTTCATACCTCAGAACGTTCTGAGCCAGTGTAGAACCTTCCTGTGACCTTGTTGGTTCTGCCCTCTGAAACATTTTGACATTTGTTGGAGCTGTTCCAAATTATGTTTCCTGTTTTGTGGAATAATAACAAAATTGCAGATGTTCTGATTAGTACAGGGAGAAGTCAAGTGCTGACTTTGATGTTAGCACATCTGAAGCTTGTTTCGCTGTCAATAATATCAGAGCTTCTGAGAGTTATTGTATTTCCAGCAGGATCAGAACTTCTGGTCTCCCCACTAACAAACTTCTGTCTTGCAGCGCAGGGGGGTCAGAACTTCTGATTTCCCCACTAACATGTTTCTATTTTGCAGGTGCCAGAGTCAGAAGTTCTGAATCATACAGTTTAACCAAAAGGTTGATCATCTGGCAGCGGGTCTGAGTTAGAACTTCTGATGACCTCTCAGCAGCGCGCTGGCTCCCTCTCTCTTTCTCTCTATCTTGTTTTTTGCTATTTTATTTTTTGTCTATTTTTCTCGTTGAACCCCCCATGTACAAATGTGTACCCCCACTCCCTAATTGTTGTAATAGCGTAGGATTTTATATTTTCGCTTCTTATTGCTAGTAATTAGGATATGTATGGCAAGATAAAATCAATGAAAATAGAAAATCCTAATTCAAAGATAAACTCCTGTATGCAATAAAACACACTTGCACACTAACACCCCTAGGGTTACTCCACTTGTTGCCTTCAATAATGGGCCATGTTGCATGTTAGGTGTCTTTGGCAAAACAAAACAAATCAAATGATCATAGTCCCTCGATGACGCTTTCGAAAGTTGCCTAAAAATGATCAAGTCCCTTAAAGAAAGATTGCTCAAAGACATTTGGCACCATCGCAATCATGGTCTAAACAATGATCCGCGCCCTTCCCGTTCACATCCTAACACAAGATTTTCCACCAAATACAATGGTGGAATAAAATTGTTAAAAGGGTTAAAACATAGCAAAGATCTTTGAGAAATTTAGGGTAGATAGCTCTTGGTTATTTGCCAACTTGCAAAACAAAAACACTTGCCTATTTTTCAAAACACACATCACAAACACACTTTCAAAATAACTTTCAAAAACATTGAAAACTTTTCAAAAGACATACACCTCTGTATACATCCCAACATGGATCATTACAAAGGTTGCCACCACATTGGCCTCTTTTCAAAACATTTTCAAAAATCCACACACAAAGCACCATTTCAAAACAATTGAAAATCAAGGCAAGTTGGTCTAAGCAAGTAACTAAGAGCCCATGGATAACCATGGATAGAAAGGGTGCTAATACCTTCCCTTTCTATAATCTACTCCCTGAACCCAAGAAAACATCTCAAAGGTTTTTTGCTATGCTTTTTAACCTTTCCTTAGGATAAAATAAAAAGTCGGTGGCGACTCTTGCTCAACCGAAACATTTGCGAAAACAAACGCAAAACTCAAGTCAGTTCTCCCACCGTATCACATATTGATTTCAATTTTTTGTGGCATGTAATTTTAAAACAATGGCTTTAAGCCTTGTGCCTTACCCGGGGCACAATGGTCCATTTGTTAGGGTTGTTATCATTCATCCGCATATGCTCATCTAATAAAACATTGGATGTTTTTGCATTCAAATTTTGCGCTCTTTGTCTTTTCATTACTTTATTGCCTTCAAATATAGCTATGTGTTTCTTACACACACCCACACACTAAATTGCAGATCCACATCCACTCTGGATCCCGTTGATATTGATTCTACTATTGCCACTCATGACTTTGAAAATCCTATCTACCAAGTCGAGGACGAAGGCGAGGAAGATTGTGAAATATCGGGAGAACTTGCCAGACTCTTAACACAAGAAGAAAAGGCTATCCAACCACATGAAGAACCAGTCAAAGTTGTAAACTTGGGTACCAAGACAGACCAGAAAGAAGTCAAGATAGACGCCAATTTAGAGAGCAGTGTCAAGAACAGGTTAATTCAGATGTTGCATAACTATGTTGAGATCTTTTCCTGGTTGTACAGAGACATGCCAGAGCTCGATACAGATATTGTGGTCCATCATATACCAATGAAAGAGGGTTGTTCTCCGATTAAACAGAAGTTTCGTTGCATGCGCCCCGAGATGTCAGAGAAGATCAAAGCTGAGGTTATGAAGCAGTTCAATGCATGCTTCTTAGCAGTGACTTCATATCCTTAATGGGTTGCTAATATTGTTCTGGTACCAAAGAAAGGTGGCAAGGTACACATGTGTGTAAACTACAGGGATTTGAACAGGGCAAGCCCCAAAGATGACATTCCGCTTTCACATATTGAGGTTCTGGTCGACAACACCGCTCAGCATAAGGTATTTTCTTTCATGGATGGTTTCTCGAGTTATAATCAGATCAAGATGGCGCCTGAAGATATGGAGAAAACTACATTTGTCACACAGTGGGGCACTTTCTGCTACAAGGTTGTGCCTTTTGGGTTAAAGAACGCTGACACAACTTATCAGTATGCCATGGTAGCTTTATTCTATGACATGATTCATAACGAGATAGAGGTATACGTCGATGACATGATAACAAGATCACAGACTGAATAAGAGCACCTTGATCATTTACATAAACTGTTTGAAATACTGAGGAAGTATAAGCTAACGTTAAACTCGAACAAGTGCACTTTTGGGATGAGATCTGGTAAACTCCTGGGCTTCTTCGTTAGTGGTATAGGTATTGAAGTTGATCCCGCCAAAGTCAAAGTCATTCAAGAAATGTCGGATCCTCGTACTGAGAAGGAAGTTAGAGGTTTCTTAGGACGACTAAATTACATTGCCCAATTCATTTCTCATTTGACTGCTACTTATGAGCCAATCTTCAAGTTGGTGAAGAAAGATCAAGTAGTAAGGTGGAATGACGACTGCCAAAAAGCCTTTGATAAAATTAAGGAGTACCTACAAGAACCTCCGGTTCTGATGCCACCAGTCGAAGGAAGGCCCCTAATCATGTACCTAACAGTTCTAGAGAACTCAAAGGGGTGTGTACTGGGGCAGCATGACGAGTCTGGTCGAAAACACATGTAATATACTACCTTGGTAATAAGTTTACCGACTGTGAAACAAGATACTCACTGCTCGAGAAAACTTGTTGCGCTTTGGCATGGGTTGCTCACCGACTAAGACAGTATATGTTGACTCATACTACTTTGTTGATTTCTAAAACGGATCCCATCAAGTACATATTTGAGAAGCCAGCTCTATCCAGAAGAATAGCCCCATGGTAAATGGTATTGACAGAATACGACATTCAGTACACCACTCAAAAGGCAATCAAGGGAAGTGTATTGGCATATCATTTGGCACATCAAGTCGTAGACGACTATTAGTCTATGAATTTTGAATTCCCGGACGAGAACATTATGCTAATCACTGATTGGGAAGAACCTGGACCGTATGAAGGACCTGAGCCAGGATCCGATGGACTATGGTTTTTGACGAAGCTTCCAATGCACTGGACAACGAAATTGGTGTTGTAATTATCTCTCCTCAGGGTTTCCATACGCCCTTCACCGCCAGATTATGATTTGATTGTACCAATAACATGGCCGAATACGAAGAGTGCATTATAGGTATTAAAGGTGCTATTGACCTAAGAATCAAATATTTGGACATATATGGGGACTCGTCCCTGGTGATCAGTCAGATCAAGGGAGAATGGGATATGAAGCACCTGAATCTCATTACTTATAAAGAGCATGTGTTAACCTTGATTCCATACTTCGAAGAAATCAATTTTAAGCACATCTCGCAAGAAGAGAATCAGCTGGAGGATACGTTGGATACCATGTCATCCATGTTCAAGGTTAGATGGGAAAATAAGGCTCCCAGAATTACCGTTGAAAGTTTGGACGAGTCGGAACACTGTTATGAAGTAAACACCGACGAAGTAGAAGAAAAGCCTTGGTTTTATGAAGTGAAGAAGTATCTTGAGGCTCAAGAGTACCCTGAAGAAGCATCGATCAATGACAAGAAATTCCTACAAAGGTTCTCAGCTAAGTTCTTCTTGAGCAACAGAATTTTATACAAGCGCAGTCATGATTCGACTCTGCTTCATTATGTGGACAAGAAAAAGGAAGAGAAGATTATGGAAGATATGCACGAAGGTATTTTTGGCACTCATTCCAGTGGGCATACTATGGCTAAGAAGATTTTGAGAGCAGGTTACTATTGGTGGACTATGGAAACCAACTGTCCCCATCACTCAAGAACTTGTCATAAATGCCAGATCTATGCTGATAAAATACACGTACCTCCAGTACCTCTGAATGTCTTGACTGCTACTTGGCCATTTGCGATATGGGGCATTGATATGATTGGAGAGATTAAGCCTACCGCTTCTAACGGACATCACTTTATCCTCGTCGCCATTGATTACTTCACAAAGTGGGTTAAAGTAGCCTCGTTCGCCTCTATTACCAAGAACATCGTGGCTCAGTTCATTAGGCATAACCTTATATGTCGGTATGGAATCCCGAGAGGATTATCATAGAAAATGATACTAATCTCAACAACACTATGATCACTGAACTCTGCATGCAATTCAAGATCAAGCACCACAACTCTTCTTTGTATTGACCAAAGATGAATGGCGTATTGGAAGCCACCAATAAGAACATAAAGAAGATTGTGCAAAAGATGATTGTGACCTATAAAGGCTGGCACGAGACATTATCAGTTGATCTCCAAGGCTATCGCACTTCAGGTCGAACATCAACTGGGGCAACCCCATTCTCTCTGGTTTACGATATAGAAGTTGTTCTACCCATCGAAGTTCAGATTCCTTCTCTGAGAATTATGAAATATGCAGACTTAGACGAGGATGAGTGCATTCAAACTAGGTTGGATCAGTTAAATCTAATTGACGAGAAAAGGCTTACGGTTGTCTGTCACGGTTAGATGTATCAGAAGTGTATGATGAAAGCATTCAACAAAAAGATCAAACATCGGGTATATCAGGCTGGTGACTTGGTAATAAAGTGAATCATTCTACCGCAAGGTGATCCCAGGGGAAAATGGACTCCCACCTACGAATGGTCATTTGTGATTAAGAAAATATTTTCTGGCAGTGCCATGATACTAACCACCATGGATGGTGAAGATTTCTCGCACCATGTAAATGCGGACATAGTCAAAAAATACTACGCATGAAAAAGTGACCCGTTGGGTTGACTGGCCTAGGAAAAAATAAGGGAATCTCGGCAAACCAAAAGGGTTCAGGAAAAAATTAGGGGCATATATATAAAAAGTGTACACCCCGGCAAGTTGAAAACCTGAAAAGGCGGCTTGGGCAAAAAGGGGTATCCCGGTGGACTGAAAACCCGAAAGGGAAGTCCAGTCAAAAGTTAGGGATTAAAGCGTATGACTATGTCCCATTGGATCACTCACAACAAGCCTGGTTACCAACATCGGGTTCAAATGGTATAGATCAATTCAATCAACTTCTTCCGGCAGCAAGGGATGAGATGCTCGGAGACATAGGGGCAATAGCAGAGTTGAAACACGACGAGATTATTTTTACATAACTGTATGTTTTCACTTTGTAATCTTTCTTCATTTTCGTGATGATTTCCTCTTACTAGGATTTCTGTCTCTTTGTACAAAATCGCCTGTTTGTAGGCAAACTATCAATACAAATACCATTTCAAAAATTTAAACGTTTTGTTTTTTCTGTTTTGTTTGCAAAAACATCTAATAACTTAATTGAATGAAGATATGCATATGAATATGATTACTGCTATCAAATATATGCATAAAAACAGGAATAAGCATTTTCTCAAGACTCTAGGAATTGGGATAATGTTCAAGTCGCCCATAAATCCTCAAAGGATTATCCCCATAGAGTCATATTCGCAAGCTCATTTTCAACAAATATACACTCCCCTCAAGGCTGAAATAACTTAATTCGCCAGCAGATTTCCCCAGCGGATGAGGGAATATGATCATTTCCCTGACAAAATCGCTAACCAATGGATTCCCAATCCTTGTCGGAGATTATGTCGTCAACACAATTCATAGGAATTCTCTTCCCCAGCCGAGATTATTCCACCGAAACTACAAAATCCCCTACATAATTCTTTTCTCCAGCATAGCTTATTTCCTTAGTGTGATACGGTGGGAAGAGAACTGACTGTTTTTGGAATGCTGGTTCGCGTTTGTGTTTGTTTTTGCAAAATGTCGCGGTAAGCAAGAGTCGCCACCGTCTTTTATTTTATCCAACAAGGAAAGGAAAAAAGCACAGAAAAATTCCTTTTTCGAGATTATTTCTCGGGTCCGGGAGGTATATTATAGAAAGGGAAGGTGTTATCACCCTTTCTATCTGTGGTTATCCACGGGCTCTTAGGTACTTGCTCAAAGTGTTTTCAAAAATTGCTTTTCTTTGTGTTTGTGGGTTTGAAAGAAGTTTTTGTTTGAAAGGAGTGTAAGTGTGAAAAGTTTTGTTTTGTTTTAGAATAAGCAAGTACTTAAGAACCATCTACCTACTCGAAAAAGGAATTAATTTGTACAAATATCCTTTAGACAATGCTATCCCACTATTGATGAGTAGGTAGCACCGTCGTTGGAGTTTTAAGGGTCAATTCGATTAAGGGACGTGTGGTTACTAAAGCAATGTTAGGAGGCCTTAGTGGTAACCCTAATGTCTTAGATCATTTCATCTGAGGCAACCGTTTCGAGGCAACTTATGATCTTTGGACAAGAGGGCGGCCTCTAAAACTTCCTATACTCAATGACCACGTTCGAAGGTAACCAAGTGAGGTGTACCCTAAGAGTGCGCATGTGCGAGTGTGTTATTTCGGTTATTTATCTTTGTACATGTCATGGGTGAGCTATGTTGATTTTAAGTCCATACATTTGATCTTGTCATGCATTCCCTATTTATCAAACATCTAACAATTAATATTTGAGGAATTTAAATTGCGGAAATTAAATCTAAACTATTACAAGGCGTCGGGTATTTACATCGCCAAAAGCAACCCTTTAATTTAAATTGCGGAAAATAAAATAAAGCGATAAATAATTAAAGTCCTAATTAAAAGTTATTACATACCGGAAGCAATTATAATATTGGAAATATGGATCGCGTGCGAGAAAATTAAATCGGCGCATTTTTTAGGGTTTTGACCCTTTTTTGAAAGAAAGCATGTTTTTGTTATTTTTTGAATTAAATGGAAATTAGATCTAAGTTAATAATTAAATTAATTAATTAATGAAAATATTTTTGGATTTTTTGTATTTAAGGAAATAAAATAAAATGGTTAAAAGTTAGTAAAAACCTAATTCTACATTAATTTTAATTATTTTTGCAAAAGATGTTAAAAGTTAAACCTATTTTAAAACTAAACTAATTAAATTGATATTTGTTTACAAAAATAAAAGTGATGAATTAATTTAATAAAATAAAACATGTTTTTGTGATTTTGATTTTTTTATGAGGAAAATAAATTAATTGGTTAGTGATTAATACTTATTAATTAAAACAATAAAACAAATAAATAAATATAACGAGAAGTAAAAGAAAATAAACCAAAGGGGGGTGTTGGGCCCAGATTGTGGTGAGAAGAGCAATTGTTTGGCCCAATTCAAGTCAGCCTGCATTTGACTTTCCAGATTACCCACGCGCGTGTTGACTGGAGAACATGATGGGCGATAAATCTTGGCCTTCAGATTTGGCCTGGAGGCCATCTGGCATCTGATTAGGTGAGGAAGTATGGTGGATCTCAGGCCTTGGCATGCACTGGAATACCTATGGACAAAATTCAACAAATATATGGGGGACCTCGGATTCGAACCCAAGTCCCATAAGACAATGCACTAACACGCTTACCAACTCATCCAACGCGCCTATTTGTTATTATAGTGGATAAGTAATATTATAAGAGAAAAGCAAATAATATACTGGAAATTAAAAAACGCGTGAGATTTGTTTGAATGGGCCAATGAAGATGAGCCACGTCTTCGTCTTCTTCAACAAAACCTGGTTTCCTTACCTGCGGATTTCTATCCGCAGCAAGATTCGTGGCTTGCTTCTAAAATGAGCTATAGGCCATATAAATGAAAACGGAGACCATCACCATGCTTGTCTCTCCTCCATGAACACAACCATGTCCATGGTTTGCCCTAATTCTTCCTGAAATCAAAACGCCTAAAAAACAAGAACCAAAACCCTAGTTTCGGGTAGGGCTTTACAGGCTACCAAAACAAAATTAAATATTGCAGATAGCTTGGAAATCATTCAAGGATTATGAATATGTTAATGTTTGGGCAAAAAGATGTAAGAATAAGAGATCACGATTCCATGTTCAGGGCGGTATTCAAGAAGACTTACAGTGCGTTTGATGAGGTTTTAAAGCTTGTGAATGGTTGCTTTAGCTTCAGTGGATCTCAAGCAAGATGATAGCGTGGAGTTTTTGCCTTGGAAACGCCTCTAGGATCGATTTCAGATTCAAGCTTTTTTCCAAGTTTTGTATTTGTGATTTGGCAGCTTTCTGGTCCCGTCTTTCGTGTGTTTTCCTTGTACAAGTACCAAGCATTGTATTAGGTTAAGAATTGGGCTTTGAATCCATGAGCATTGATGATTTTGGATTTGCTTTGATCCTCCATGAACAAGCTTCCAAATTTGTCAAAAAATCCAATATTTGGTCATGATATGCCTTGATTAGAATTTGGTTATGTCCATAATGATATTAAAGACCTGTAATGATCAAAAAGATATCAATTGATTAAATTTTGGATTTTATTTGGATTTAAATTGATTTAAAATGAATTAAATCAATAAAAATCAAATAAAATTGAAAAATTAATAATTGGACATAAAACTGAAGATAGGACACGTGTGTGGTGTGACAAGATCAAATCAAGTGGGAAAAAGTGTACCCTTTTGTCAAAATTTAAAGTTTTGGGGATAGTTGACTTTTGACAATTTTAGAAAAATTCCCAACTTCAACAATGCATAACTTCTTCAATTTTGAACTTTTGGAAGTGTTCTTTGACTTTTTAGAAACCTTGAGATGTCCTCTAACCAACCCTTTTGGTCTCATCTCATTTTGATATTCCATTCTCAAGTTATAAGCTTTGGAAGAAAAAAAGGTGTTTTTGTTGACTTTCAAAAATGACCTATAATGTCCAAATTTGTAACTTCTTGTGAGTGCATTTCTTGATCTCTGGGTGTGAAGATGGATTGTAGGAAATTGCATCCTCTTAAAAATGAGCTTGGGATGGGTCATTTATCATAAAGTATGAGAAATTTATGCTTGGTCAAAGTTGAGTTGACTTTTCCTACAAAACCCAAATTTAGCAACTTTTGAATCTTGATGAATCTTGAGCAATCTTTGATGAATCATGATCAACCCTTTATAAAATGATGAATTATCCTTCAAAATGAGAATTTTGACAAAAAAATCTTGAAGTTTTACTATTTGTAGGCCACAGTTGACTTTTGCCCTAGCAAAGTCGATTTTTGGACCTCTTGAGGAATTGACTGACCAAACTTCCTCTGCAAGGCTTGAAATTTGACATGGATGAACTTGAGAACATATTAGGACATTGAGGAGCACTTGAGGTCATTTGGATGTAAGGACCTTGATGCAACACAAAACCCTAATTTGAGGTTGACTGCCTTATGAGGTGATTTGACTGTCCAACTCTTGAGCAATCTTGAGCCACTTGGGGATTCTTTTTGACATGTCTTGAGAAATATGGGAGGGAAAATTTTGGGGTACAACAGTTGCCCCTGTTCAATTTTCTTAAACCTGAGGATATAGATTGGATTTCGGGCCTTTTGTGATCCGAAGGTGGAAGATAATTGAACACTAGAGTGCCCAGAAATTTGCACTCGCATGACGTAGTATCAGCATTGTGATGTCGGGAATGGGCTTACAAATGTCATTTGGAGATTGTTGATAGGAGGATGGGCTCACAGATGCCATCTTCAGGAGTGTCGATCGCATAAGAGATTCCTTAGCGAGAACTTGCATACTTGTTGTTTGTAGAAGATTCCGCTGGGGAAGCCTGGTTTTTGTTGAGATTTAGGAACTGTCTGGTTTTCAACGTAGTATGCCGTTGAAATTACAAAACTCGTCCACACTATGACGTAGGGAAGCATCTTCATCAAGATCTAGGAACTGTCTGGTTTTCAACGTAGTATACCGTTGAAATTAGAGAAATCGTCCACACTATGACGGAGGAAAACATCAAGATCTAGGAACTGTCGGGTCTTCAACGTAGTATACCGTTGAAATTAGAGCACTCATCCACACTATGACATAGGGAAGCATCTTCATCAAGATCTAGGAACTGTCTGGTCTTCAACATAGTATACCGTTGAAATTAGAGAACTCGTCCACACTATGACGGAGGAAAACATCAAGATCTAGGAACTGTCTGGTCTTCAACGTAGTATACCGTTGAAATTAGAGAACTTGTCCACACTATGACGTAGGGAAGCATCTTCATCAAGATCTAGGAATTGTGTAGTTTTCAACGTAGTATACCGTTGAAATTAGAGAACTCGTCCACACTATGACGGAGGAAAACATCAAGATCTAGGAACTGTCTAGTATTTAACGTAGTATACCATTGAGATTATAGCACTCGTCCACACTTTGACGTAGGGAAACATCTTCATCAAGATCTAGGAACTGGCTGGTCTTCAACGTAGTATACCGTTGAAATTAGAGAACTCGTCCACACTATGAAGGAGGAAAACATCAAGATCTAGGAACTGTCTGGTGTTCAACGTAGTATACCGTTGAAATTAGAGAACTCGTCCAAACTATGACGTAGGAAAGCATCTTCATCAAGATCTAGGAACTATCTGGTCTTCAATGTAGTATACCGTTGAAATTAGAGAACTCGTCCACACTATGATGGAGGAAAACATCAAGATCTAGGAATTGTCTGGTCTTCAACGTAGTATACTGTTGAAATTAGAGAACTTGTCCACACTATGACGCAGGGAAGCATCTTCGTCAAGATCTAGGAACTGTCTGGTTTTCAACGTAGTATACAGTTGAAATTAGAGAACTCGTCCACACTATGACGGAAGAAAACATCAAGATCTAGGAACTGTCTAGTATTCAACATAGTATACCATTGAGATTATAGCACTTGTCCACACTTTGATGTAGGGAAACATCTTTATCAAGATCTAGGAACTGTCTGGTCTTCAACGTAGTATACCGTTGAAATTACAGAACTCGTCCACACAATGACATAGGGAAGCATCTTCATCAAGATCTAGGAACTGTCTGGTCTTCAACGTAGTATACCGTTGAAATTACAGAACTCGTCCACACTATGACGAAGGAAAACATCAAGATCTAGGAACTTCCTGGTCTTCAATGTAGTATACCGTTGAAATTACAGAACTCGTCCACACTATGACATAGGGAAACATCTTCATCAAGATCTAGGAATTGTCTGGTCTTCAACGTAGTATATAGTTGAAATTATAGAAATCGTCCACACTATGACAGAGGAAAACATCAAGATCTAGGAACTGCCTGGTCTTCAACGTAGTATACCGTTGAAATTACAGAACTCGTCCACACTATGACATAGGGAAGCATCTTCATCAAGATCTAGGAATTATCGGGTCTTCAACGTAGTATACCGTTGAAATTACAGAACTCATCCACACTATGACGGAGGAAAACATCAAGATCTAGGAACTGCCTGGTCTTTAACGTAGTATACCGTTGAAATTACAGAACTCGTCCACACTATGACATAGGGAAGCATCTTCACCAAGATCTAGGAACTGTCTGGTCTTCAATGTAGTATACCGTTGAAATTACAGAACTCGTCCACACTATGACGGAGGAAAACATCAAGATCTAGGAACTGCCTGGTCTTCAACGTAGTATACCGTTGTAATTATAGAACTCGTCCACACTATGATGTAGGGAAACATCTTCATCAAGATCTAGGAATTGTCTGGTCTTCAACGTAGTATACCGTTGAAATTACAGAACTCGTCCACACTATGACGGAGGAAAACATCAAGATCTAGGAACGGTCTGGTCTTCAACGTAGTATACCGTTGAAATTATAGAACTCATCCACACAATGACGTAGGGAAGCATCTTCATCAAGATCTAGGAACTGTCTGGTCTTTAACGTAGTATACCGTTGAAATTACAGAACTCGTCCACACTATGACGAAGGAAACATCAAGATCTAGGAACTGCCTGGTCTTCAATGTAGTATACCGTTGAAATTACAGAACTCGTCCACACTATGACGTAGGGAACCTCTTCATCAAGATCTAGGAACTGTCTGGTCTTCAACATAGTATACCGTTGAAATTACAGAAATCGTCCACACTATGACGGAGGAAAACATCAAGATCTAGGAACTGCCTGGTCTTCAACGTAGTATACCGTTGAAATTACAGAACTCTTCCACACTATGACGTAGGGAAGCATCTTCATCAAGATCTAGGAATTGTCTGGTCTTCAACGTAGTATACCGTTGAAATTACAGAACTCGTCCACACTATGACGGAGGAAATCATCAAGATCTAGGAACTGCCTGGTCTTTAACGTAGTATATCGTTGAAATTACAGAACCCGTCCACACTATGACATAGGGAAGCATCTTCATCAAGATGTAGGAACTGTTTGGTCTTCAACGTAGTATACCGTTGAAATTACAGAACTCGTCCACACTATGACGAAGGAAAACATCAAGATCTAGGAACTACCTGGTCTTCTACGTAGTATAACGTTGAAATTACAGAACTCGTTCACACTATGACGTAGGGAAACATCTTCATCAAGATCTAGGAATTGTCTGGTCTTCAACGTAGTATACCGTTGAAATTATAGAACTCGTCCACACTATGACGGAGGAAAACATCAAGATCTAGGAACTGCCTGGTCTTCAACGTAGTATACCGTTGAAATTACAGAACTCGTCCGCACTATGACGTAGGGAAACATCATCATCAAGATCTAGGAACTGTCTGGTCTTCAACGTAGTATACCATTAAAATTACAGAACTCGTCCACACTATGAAGGAGGAAAACATCAAGATTTAGGAACTTCCTGGTCTTCAACGTAGTATACCATTGAAATTACAGAACTCGTCCACACTATGACGTAGGGAAACATCTTCATCAAGATCTAGGAATTGTCTGGTCTTCAACGTAGTATACCGTTGAAATTACAGAACTCATCCACACTATGACGGAGGAAAACATTAAGATCTAGGAACTGCCTGGTCTTCAACGTAGTATACTGTTGATATTACAGAACTCGTCCACACTATGACGTAGGGAAACATCTTCATCAAGATCTAGGAACTGTCTGGTCTTCAATGTAGTATACCGTTGAAATTACAGAACTCGTCCACACTATGACGGAGGAAAACATCAAGATCTAGGAACTGCCTGGTCTTCAACGTAGTATACCGTTGTAATTATAGAACTCGTCCACACTATGATGTAGGGAAACATCTTCATCAAGATCTAGGAATTGTCTGGTCTTCAACGTAGTATACCGTTGAAATTACAGAACTCGTCCACACTATGACGGAGGAAAACATCAAGATCTAGGAATTGCCTGGTCTTCAACATAGTATACCGTTGAAATTATAGAACTCGTCCACACTATGACGTAGGGAAACATCTTCATCAAGATCTAGTAATTGTCTAGTCTTCAACATAGTATACCGTTGAAATTACAGAACTCGTCCACACTATGACGGAGGAAAAATAATCTTCTTTGACTGGATTGCCATCAGAAAAATCTTTAGAAGTCTATTTAACTGGTTTTGTCTCTTTTGACTGAATTGGCATTAGAAAAATCTTTAGGAATCGATTTAACTGGTTTTTTCTCCTTTGACTAGGTTGGCCTCAAAAAAATCTTTAGGAATTGATTTAACTGGTCTTGTCTCCTTTGACTGGCTTCGCCTCAGAAAAATCTTTAGGAATCGATTTAACTGGTTTTGTCTACTTTGACTGGCTTCGCCTCAGAAAAATCTTTAGGAATCGATTTAACTGGTTTTGTCTCCTTTGACATAGCTGAGAACTTAACTGCATCTTTCCTGAAAAGCAAAGGTCAGTCATATGCAATGCATGATATGGATCAAGCAATGATGTTCTCAATCATAAATGAGATTGCATGGTATGATGCGTATATGCATGTATCATGATGTATGGAAATGTAATGTTTTAGCTGGGGAAAATAAATCTCGGATAGCTGCTGGAGAATAGAGTTGAATTCTTCGTTTCTGCTGGGGATGACGAACGAAGATGACTGTGAGAATAAAAGTGCAGGAGAAGTTGACTCCGTTGGGGAATAAACTGATGAGGAGATTACTCCGAGGGGAAATACTCTGTGGGGAAGAGATATTTTGCTGAAGATTCCACTGATAAGCTTTGCTGGGGAGGGATTACTGTTACTGGTGATATTAAATCTGTTGAGGATTGAATTCTTGTTTGTGAAAGGAAAGAACTTCGCTGGGGATGATCTTTCAGTTGTAGCTTGCTGGGGATAACCTCTGAACTTGACTGGGGAGATTTATTTTGTACTTCGCTAGGGAACATTCTTATACTCCGTTGGGGAATATTAAGACCTCCGGGGATATCGAGCCTTTTTGGTGCTAATGGTAGGTGAACTCTGCTTGGGGAAAGCATTGTTGATTCGTTCATAGTTGCAATTCTTAGCTGGGGGAGAGCTACCATTATTGTCTTTCTCTGCGGGGAGTGAAAGTACCTTAGCCATATTCTTCAGCTGAATCTACCTTTGTACCTGATGGATAGAGCAACTGTACAGCTTGGACAATTCTTATTGCCCCTGTTTCTGCGGGAGAAGATGCCTGCGGAGGCCCTGTGGATCGAGTATTATCCCCACCTATGAGGTGTTTGGTATCTTTCGGTCAAAATGACAAGTCTTCTTCTGGTAGGCCAGTGACGAGATGACGAGACATAGTCGTACGCTTTGATCCCTAATTTTTGCCTGGACCGCCCTTTCGGGTTTTCAGTCCACCGGGATACCCCCTTTTTGCCCAAGCCTCCATTTCAGGTTTTCGACTTGCCGGGTGTACAAATTTTTCATTCTCATCCCTTATTTTTGCCCGAACCCTTTTGGTTCGCCGGGAAGCCCTTATTTTTTCCTAGGCCAGTCAACCTAGCGGGTCTTTGATTATGCGTAGTACTTTTTTGACTATGTCCACACTCTCATAGTGTAGGGAGTTGCCACTGTCAGTAGTGCCGTGTTGCCATACTACCAGAAGATGTTTGATCATGCAAGATCCGTTGCTGGAATTCATGTCCAATTCCCCAATTGATTCAGATGAAGATTTGCCCCTGGCTATTTGGCATTTTGAGAGATTCCTTGAATCTTGACTTAACTGCCTCAGATGATGGACAATGTTCATGTCGTGCCCCTTGGTTGGAAGTGTTTTTTCCACTTGAGGTGATCCTTTTATTGAGAAGGTTTTTTTGTTCACTAGATATTCGTCGTGCGAATTTCTCTGCTGTTTACACAAATAGTCATATGCAAACAATGTTATTGTAAGAATGCAAAGCTTATGTCTGTTTTGAAGTTCTTTGAAAATGCAGTTTTCAATAAAACAAGTGAATTTTTTTTTTTTTTTTTTGTAAAATGTGATGTCAACTCAGGATTTTACAGCAAGCCCTACAGGAGTCAGGATACCTTTTGTAACAGTATGCTTTCGAACTAACCCATGCTTCAGCTAGGACTTTTAAGGGTTATAACGTGGCCTGGTTCACGGTTTAAGAAACAAAGGATAAAGGATCAAATTTTATTTGTACCCACCCGTTCTTCGTGATGTTCTTCAATCCTAAACTCAGTTAATCGTGCATTAGATCTTGTTTGAGTCTTTGCTCTGACATACCAGTGATGGTTCGGATACTGACAATTTATTTTGAACAGGCAGTCATTTTGTTGAGAGTTTGCAGGACCTCTTTCTTTTTTATTTTACTATCCCTGTCTTTTGCCTGAACTGTTTCTTTTGTAATTACAGTCAGCGGGATGCCCCGGTTTTGTAAGTCTCCTTCATAGGTTTTGAATTGATGGCCTTTTATTTCGAGAAATAATGACTGCCTGTCCTTACGATTATACGAAACCATCACCGTCTTTTATTTCGGAAAGACTTCTTTGATGCCATTCATTGTGTACCTGGATTAACTGAGAAAACTACCCTGCCCCGGGTTATAAATACGGGTTTTAATTTGTGAAACGAAAAAACTCCAACTTCTTTGGCTCAAAGGGGCTGATTGGGGATTATCTTCCTTATAACTCCACTGTTTAGGATTTGAAACAATGTCTGTACCTCGTCAGCGGGGTCTGTTCAAAAGCATAATGTAGAGATTTTGATATCATTTTCGTCATCCTCCCTCTAAAGGTTTAGAATTTTTAATCGGGAGTTGATCATCACAAAAAATGAAAGCAATTTGAATATAGTGAAATACGAATGGATTGATTCAAAATAGACATATGCAATGCATTGATAAAGTAATAAGGTTTGACATGAATAAATGTTCGAACAATCAAAAGAAAATTACAACTTGAAAAATTCTACTGAACAAAAAGTCTTCTCGTCTCAGTACTTGTCACTTCAAATGGTGAACCTTTGGGGATGGCAAAAGAGTTCAATTTGACTGTCTTGTGTGAGTTCCAATGCTCCTTCATCAATCAGGCCTTGCACCTTGTTCCTCAAAGTCCCACAATCATCTGTATCATGCCCCGAGCCATCAGAGTGATAAGCACAGCGGGCATTAGGGTTATACTCTAGTTATGTAGTGTTGGGATTCTTAGGAGGGTCCCTTAATGTTACCAGATTCAATCTCAACAGGTGTTGTAAAGCCTGAGACAGCGACATGTCGAGCCTGGTAAATTGCCTCTTGGGCATATTTGGCTTACTCTGATCAAACAGTTGTTCTTGGCGAGGTCGTTGTTGAACCTGTGAGGTAGTAAGAACTTGGAGGGGTCTATTATTCATCAAACCAGACCTTTGACTTCTCGGAAGTTGATTAATGACTTGGTCCCCGTCCTTGACTATTTGCTTCATGTCGTCGTATTTGTCTTGACGAAGCTGATTTATAATGGTTCTCAGTTCTTCTTGCTCCCGAGCTAAGCCTTGGATAAGAGCCATCTTCCCCATCATCTGGGTTTTCATGGCACTGAACTCAGCTTGCAGTTGTTCCAGCCGTTCGTCCTTATTGTCTTCAGGACTTTTCTTGACCAAGTTCCCCACGAGGAGTGTTTTCAACTCTTCCTTCCCCTTGGATAGGTTTAGGAATATGTCCCTGAACTGGTCTTCTTGAGTTTGAAGATCTTGGTTGTCTTGTTTGAGAGCCATTGCTGAAATAAACAACGAGAACATGAGAGACCTGTGCTGGGAGACCTGTTATGCAATGATATGTATGATATATGTATGCAATGTTTTCAAGAATCTCGCAGGGTAAACAAGAAACTGTTAGAATTTGTTTGAAGAAACTTCGTGTCGTTAAAAGTCCTTCTTCAAGAGTCAAGCTCACCATATCGAGTGGGTCATAGCCCCTGACTCAAGTCATCGTGTTTTGATCTCTAGACGGAATTGGCTAAAGGAAAATAAATCCCCTTTGCCCCTTGCTAGACGTATGATTTACCATAACCTGCATCATAGACCCTTGAGATCCTTGAAATGGTTAAGGAAATGTTAAGGTATGATGTTATGATGTATATGTTATGCGTTTAAGCAAAAGTGTGAAGTGATGTAAGTAAACCCTGCAATAAATCCAAATTATTAGATAAGGACCGTAAACAAAACCTGCAAGGAACTCATGTTGTCAGTTAACAAGAATGTGCAAGTAGTTCAAGTTTGAAGGCACACAAGTCACACAAATAGCCTTAAGTTTAGGCTGGCATGGAGTTTAGGTATTACCCTCTTTCAGTTTAGTTGGTTTAAACCTGTCCTAAAAATAGTAACCGGGTTCTAGAGAATCTCAATATCACTGACTACCCTCAATCGGTCATAATTTCAGTTTAGCAACCTTTTCTTGCCGCCGGAATCATCGCGAGAGTTTAGTCTCAATGAGTGTAGCATACTGCTACTGTTCTATGGCCAAGTTGGTCAATTTAAAGGTTCTAAGGTCAGCTGGTGCTTAATGACCCCTTAGATGACCCATATTCTCCTCGTTCCAACACAAGGGATATCGGTACAATCTAAAGTGCCACACCAATGTAGCTACTGCTTCAACCGTATCGGTCTATGCCGTACAGTTCCCTCACAGTTTATTGCTACTTACCAGAAGGGTATCCCCAGATCCGGGTTAGGATCTATAGTAACTCCGATACAACCCCACAAATATAAATCATACAAAGCATACAATTGAAAACACAATGATCTAATCCTAAGGTACACCTCACTTATTATACTTCCCCATCAGAGTCTCCAGTTCTGTGATACGGTGGGAAGAGAACTGACTGTTTTTGGAATGCTGGTTCGCGTTTGCATTTGTTTTTGCAAAATGTCGCGGTAAGCAAGAGTCGCCACCGTCTTTATTTTATCCAACAAGGAAAGGAAAAAAGCACAGAAAAATTCCTTTTTCGAGATTATTTCTCGGATCCGGGAGGTAGATTATAGAAAGGGAAGGTGTTAGAACCCTTTCTATCTGTGGTTATCCACGGGCTCTTAGGTACTTGCTCAAAGTGTTTTCAAAAATTGCTTTTCTTTGTGTTTGTGGGTTTGAAAGAAGTTTTTGTTTGAAAGGAGTGTAAGTGCGAAAAGTTTTGTTTTGTTTTAGAATGAGCAAGTACTTAAGAACCATCTACCTACTCGAAAAAGGAATTAATTTGTACAAATATCCTTTAGACAATGCTATCCCACTATTGATGAGTAGGTAGCACCGTCGTTGGAGTTTTAAGGGTCAATTCGATTAAGGGACGTGTGGTTACTAAAGCAATGTTAAGACGCCTTAGCGGTAACCCTAATGTCTTAGATCATTTCATCTGAGGCAACCGTTTCGAGGCAACTTATGATCTTTGGACAAGAGGGTGGCCTCTAAAACTTACTATACTCAATGACCACGTTCGAAGGCAACCAAGTGAGGTGTACCCTAAGAGTGTGCATGTGCGAGTGTGTTATTTCGGTTATTTATCTTTGTACATGTCATGGGTGAGCTATATTGATTTTAAGTTCATACATTTGATCTTGTCATGCATTCCCTATTTATCAAACATCTAACAATTAATATTTGCGGAAATTAAATCTAAACTATTACAAGGCGTCGGGTATTTACATCGCCAAAAGCAACCCTTTAATTTAAATTGCGGAAAATAAAATAAAGCGATAAATAATTAAAGTCCTAATTAAAAGCTATTACATACCGGAAGCAATTACAATATTGGAAATATGGATCGCGTGCGAGAAAATTAAATCGGCGCATTTTTTAGGGTTTTGACCCTTTTTTGAAAGAAAGCATGTTTTTGTTATTTTTTGAATTAAATGGAAATTAGATCTAAGTTAATAATTAAATTAATTAATTAATGAAAATATTTTTGGATTTTTTATATTTAAGGAAATAAAATAAAATGGTTAAAAGTTAGTAAAAACCTAATTCTACATTAATTTTAATTATTTTTGCAAAAGATGTTAAAAGTTAAACCTATTTTAAAACTAAACTAATTAATTATTATTTATTTACAAAAATAAAAGTGATGAATTAATTTAATAAAATAAAACATGTTTTTCTGATTTTGATTTTTTTATGAGGAAAATAAATTAATTGGTTAGTGATTAATACTTATTAATTAAAATAATAAAACAAATAAATAAATATAATGAGAAGTAAAAGAAAATAAACCAAAGGGGGGTGTTGGGCCCAGATTGTGGTGAGAAGAGCAATTGTTTGGCCCAATTCAAGTCAGCCTGCGTTTGAATTTCCAGATTACCCACGCGCGTGTTGACTGGAGAACATGATTGGCGATCAATCTTGGCCTTCAGATTTGCCTTGGAGGCCATCTGGCAACTGATTAGGTGAGGAAGTATGGTGGATCTCAGGCCTTGGCATGCACTGGAATACCTGTGGACAAAATTCAACAAATATATGGGGGACCTGGGATTCGAACCCAGGTCCCATGAGACAATGCACTAACACGCTTACCAACTCAACCAACGTGCCTATTTGTTATTATAGTGGATAAGTAATATTATAAGAGAAAAGCAAATAATATACTGGAAATTAAAAAATGCGCGAGATTTGTTTGAATGGGCCAATGAAGATGAGCCAGGTCTTCGTCTTCTTCAACAAAACCTGGTTTCCTTACCTGCAGATTTTTATTCGCAGCAAGATTCGTGGCTTGCTTCTAAAATTAGCTATAGGCCATATAAATGCAAACGGAGACCATCACCATGCTCGTCTCTCCTCCCTGAACACAACCATGTCCATGGTTTGCCCAAATTTTTCCTGAAATCAAAACGCCTAAAAAACAAGAACCAAAACCCTAGTTTCAGGTAGGGCTTTACAGACTACCAAAACAAAATTAAATATTGCAGATAGCTTGGAAATCATTCAAGGATTATGAATATGTTAATGTTTGGGCAAAAAGATGCAAGAACAAGAGATCACGATTCCATGTTCAGGGCGGTACTCAAGAAGACTTACAGTGCGTTTGATGAGGTTTCAGGGCTTGTGAATGGTTTCTTTAGCTTCAGTGGATCTCAAGCAAGATGATAGCATGGAGTTTTTACCTTGGAAACGCCTCTAGGATCGATTTCAGATTCAAGCTTTTCAAGCTTTTTTCCAAGTTTTGTATTTGTGATTTGGAAGCTTTCTGGTCATGTCTTTCGTGTGTTTGCCTTGTACAAGTATCAAGCAATGTATTAGGTTAAGAATTGGGCTTTGAATCCATGAGCATTGATGATTTGGGATTTGCTTTGATCCTCCATGAAGAAGCTTCAAAATTTGTCAAAAAATCCAATATTTGGTCATGATATGCCTTGATTAGAATTTGGTTATGTCCATAATGATATTAAAGACCTGTAATGATCAAAAATATATCAATTGATTAAATTTTGAATTTTATTTGGATTTAAATTGATTTAAAATGAATTAAATCAATAAAAATCAAATAAAATAGAAAAATTAGTAATTGGACATAAAACTGAATATAGGACACGTGTGTGGTGTGACAAGATCAAATCAAGTGGAAAAAAGTGGGGCCTTTTGTCAAAATTTAAAGTTTTGGGGATAGTTGACTTTTGGCAATTTTGGAAAAATGCCCAACTTCAACAATGCATAACTTCTTCAATTTTGAACTTTTGGAAGTGTTCTTGGACTTTTTATAAACCTTGAGATGTCCTCTAACCAACCCTTTTGGTATCATCTCATTTTGATATTCCATACTCAAGTTATAAGCTTTGGAAAAAAAGGTATTTTTGTTGACTTTCAAAAATGACCTATAATGTCCAAATTTGTAACTTCTTGTGAGTGCATTTCTTGATCTTGGGGTGTGAAGATGGATTGTAGGAAATTGCATCCTATTCAAAATTAGCTTTGGATGGGTCATTTCTCATAAAGTATGAGAAAGTTATGCTTGGTCAAAGTTGAGTTGACTTTTCCTACAAAACCCAAATTTAGCAAATTTTGAATCTTGATGAATCTTGAGCAATCCTTGATTAATCATGATCAACCCTTGATCAAATGATGAATTATCCTTCAAAATGAGAATGTTGACAAAAAATCTTGAAGTTTGACTATTTGTAGGCCACAGTTGACTTTTGCCCTAGCACAGTCGATTTTTAGACCTCATGAGCAATTGACTGACCAAACTTCCTCTGCAAGGCTTGAAATTTGACATGGATGAACTTGAGAACATATTAGTACATTGAGGAGCACTTGAGGTCATTTGGATGTAAGGACCTTGATGCAACACAAAACCCTAATTTGAGGTTGACTGCCTTAGGAGGTGATTTGACTGTCCAACTCTTGAGCAATCTTGAGCCACTTGGGGATTCTTTTTGACATGTCTTGAGAAATATGGGAGGGCAAATTTTGGGGTACAACACTTGGAAAGAGTATTCCTTAGCAAAGTGTTTCTCCAACAGGTTTAGGGTTTATTTCCCCAACATGGTTTATTTCTCCAACAGGGTTTATTTCCCTAATCTAGTTTATTTCCCCAATGGAAAACACTCTCCCTAGCTTGAGCCTATTTCTCTGACTACTACAAATCACCGGAAAAATCCATTTCTCCAGCAAAGGATAGTCCAAGTTGCTTTCCCCGATAAGTTTCTAAAGAATCTGAAATCGGACCGGATATCATTCAAACTTATCCTCTCTAGACGAGTAGGCATCCATATTAAAACTCGGTTAGACAACGCCTCGAGAGGTTATCCATCTCTTATATCCCCAGTCAGGGTATGTAATAATTAAATTCTCCAGTAGAGCGACGAATGACCAATGATTTTGAACTCTTCTCCCTAAGAAGAAATCAACGCTCCCCATCAGAGTTTCCTAAAACAGAGAGCATGAGTCCCCAGCGGAAACATTCCAAACGAGATTGAAGATTACACATATTCTTCATCCCCAGCATCATTTAGGGATTTATTTTCCCCAGGGAGATGTTATACGGAGCTACACTTCAATAACATTTCACATTCATCCATAATTTACAAACATCGTAGCATATGCATATGAAACGCATATGGCACTATCTCATTTACTTTGAGAACATCATTACGTAATGCATTTCATACATCATGATATTGCATACAGCTAACTCGTTATCCTTTCTGGTAAAGTCTACCAACAGACGAACATCATCAACAATTTTCAAACAGATCAAAGATTAACTCCCGAAACAAGACGAGGAAACTATCTTTCTTTCTTTATGTTCAGATAAAGATCAATTCCCGAAACAGGACGGGGTGACTATCTTTATCTCCAATGGTATGAACTCCCGAAACAGGATGGGTTTACCAACAAGCTGATTATAGATCAATTCCCAAAACAGGACGGAGCAACTATTTACATAAATAGATCGAAGATTAACTCCAGAAACAGGACGGGGAATCTTTCTCTCTTTATGGTCAGATAAAGATCAATTCCTGAAACAGGACGGGGCGACTATCTTTATCACCAGCAGTATGAACTCCCGAAATAGGACGGGTTTACCAACAAACTAGTTCTAGATCAATTCCCAAAATAAGATAGGGCGACTATCTACATGAACAGATCGAAATTAACTCCTGAAACAGGACGGGGAAACTATCTTTCTTTCTTTATGGTCAGATAAAGATCAATTCCCGAAACAGGATGAGGCGACTATCTTTATCACCAAGTATGAACTCTTGAAATAGGATGAGTTTACCAACAAACTGATTATAGATCAATTCCCGAAACAGGACAGGGCGACTATCTACATGAACAGATCAAAGATTAACTCCCAAAACAGAACAGGGAATTTATCTTTCTTTCTTTATGGTAAGATAAAGATCAATTACCGAAACAGGACGGGGCGACTATCTTTATCACCAATGGTATGAACTCCCGAAACAGGACGGGTTTACCAACAAACGGACTGTAGATCAATTCTGGAAACAGGATGGGGTGACTATCTACATGACGAACACTTCCCTTCAGGATATTCATACTAAAAATCACTTTCCTTCAGAAATTCACTCTGAAAAAGCATTTCCTTCAGACGGAATCGAATAGGTTTGTTCTGAAAAGCATCCTCAGATACAGTCAAGCGCAGACTCCTTCTGATACTTCCTATCAACAATTATCCTGGATGGCATCTATAACCCCATCTCCGAAGACTCTCTGTCACCTCTCCAAATGGCATCTTTAAGCTTATTCCCGATATAATAAACCTACAGCATTATCTCCTGCACATGCGAGTGCAAATTTCTGAGCACTTAAGTGTTCAATCATCTTCTACCTTCAAGTTACGAATGACGGACATGTCAATCTAACTCTTCAGGTTTGAGAAAATTGAACAGAGGCAGTTGTTGCAACCCAAAATTTTCCCTTCCATTTTTTATTCAAGACATTCTTCTAGGGTCCTCAAGTACTCAAAGATGGCTCAAGAGTTGGTTAGATAAATGCTCCTCCTAAGAAATGGGTCCATAACTAGGGTTTTGAGTTTCTCAAGGAAGATTGGGTTTCAAAGGCCTAAAGTGGGTTCCATGGTTCTCCATAGGTCTTCAACAATTCTCATATCAATTTTCAAGTCTTGCATCACAAGTTTACTCAGTCAATGGCTCAGATAATTGAAAATCAACTACATTGGGTAAAAAGTCAACCATGGTCAACATACTGTCAAACTTCAAGATTTTTGGTTAACATCAACATTTTTAAGTGATATTTATCACTTGATCAAGGTTTAATCATGATTCCTCAAGGAAAGCCCTCGAATCATCAAAAGTCAAAAGTTGTCAAATTAGGGTTTCCTTAGGAGAAGTCAACTAAACTTTGACCAAGCATAACTTTCACATTCTTCATCAACTTTTCCTCAACCAAATCCCATTTTGAAGGAAATTCAATTCTCTACAACTTTGTATATATGATCAAGTCCAAAAAGTGCTTCATTTGAGAGATATGAGCAAATATATTACAGGTCATTTCAAAAGTCAACAAAAAGAAACTTTTTGTCAAGGCAATTTACATCAAGTTAAAGTCTCCAAATACAAAAATGATAAAAAAGTAAAATTGTAGAGGACATCTTGAGCCTTTCAGAAATTCCAAGATCACCTTCAAAAGATGAAAATTGAGAGACTTATGACCAGTGCAAGTTGGGAAATTTTAAGGAAATGCATGAAGTGCAAAGTGAGGAAACTTGAAATTTTGAACTAGTGGACCTAACTTTTGAAGTTCAAACATGTCCAAAATATGTTATAAGGCCTCTAAATCCATTCACATATTTTTTATGATTTTTATTTCTTTTATTTGAATTCTAATTTATTTAAATGCAAATTAAATCAAATAAAATATGAAATCATGGTATAAGGGCATGGGCTTTTTGTTTCAATCACATGGAGGACCAAGACAACTCATGACAATCCATTACAACCATGCCAAAACCGTGTAAGCTCAAGAAGGTAGGGAAAATTTCAAAAATGGAAGCTTTTAAATATGTTTTATTCTTGTCTAAACATGGCCTTGATTGCATGAGATTCTTGCCATGTTTTCTGATCCATTTCCTTCTCTATATATACACAATAAGTCAGATCCAAGAGGACACGCATCTCTTCCCCAAAAAGCTTGCCAAAATTCTAAATTTCTGTAAGATCCCTAAGTTTCCAAAACTCTCATTTTAAGCCTCCTCAGAGCAAAATATCCATCCATTTCACTTCCAGCAACTCAACAAAGTAAGTATGGATCAAACTAGATGATCCAAAACTCCCAGATTCCGCTAGCATGCATCTTTGTTTTCTCAATATCACATGATTTTGCATTTTTGTGTTTAATTGTATTTTAATACAAACTAACTACACTAATATGTTCATAAGATGTCAATGTGCATAAATGACCCATCGTGGGAGTCCCATGATGGTTGGAAAGGACATAGCCATTTCAATACCGATTTAAGATATGTTTGCTATAGCTCTCAAACTAGCACGATTCAGTCTATGAAAATACCTCCATTGGATTCGCAGCCCTTGGGGGATATAATTTTTTTGGATCACTGATCATGCGTATTTTGCAGGTTCTAAGGAAGGATGCTACCGAAGAAGATGACCGGAGCTAGGGCTCCGGCGCCTCTCAGGACATTAAAACCAAGTTTTTTATTTATTGTTTTTGTTTGATTTACATAATCGGGTGTAAAGGCCGCCCTAGCGGTAGGAGTGTGTATGGATAAGGTGTTAACTTACTAGGGCATGGGTTCGATCCCTGCCCCTGGTACTATATTTTTATGTTTTCTCTTTACAGATCCAATGCCTGCCAGCCCATGCGCGTTCTATGCAGCCTCGTGTCATCACCATCAGATAATCACAAAGCCAGATTTGACGCTCCAGATTTGCAGGCACATCAAGGAACCCTTGGAGAGTAGTACATTGGATCTCACGTAAGTACTGGGCTAGTTTTTTGGGCCTAATGAATTTGCTTTCTCACACCCCTCAGAATTACTCTTTCAGGCCCACCATTTCCCTTTTTTATTTTATTTCTATTTCTATTTTTTTTAAATAATTAAAAAAATTTCTAATTAAAATTAAAATTAACTTAGATCTAGGATTTTTTTTCTTTAATTAAATGAGTTAAATAATTAGATTTTCTTTTATTTTAATTAATTGAATTAATTAAATTAGTTTCTTTAGGTTTTATCATTAAATTATCCTCCATTAAAAATGATTTAGGGTTTTTATTTTAGGTTTAATTTAATTCCTTTTTATCAATTTAAAAACAATTAGGTTAGAGGTTAGATTAATCATCATCATTTTTTATCAAAGACAATTTTTCCACATTTTTTCCCGTTTACAATCTTCGCGCTTTTCTTATTTTCGCATTAATTTTTTTCATAATTATGTAACTGATAAAGGTTGTAATAGCTTAAACTAAGGTTTACTGTTTCTTCCCCCCATTTTTATGGTTTTGTATCCCTCTTCCCGAAGCATTGTAATAGCATAGGAAATCTATTTTCGGTCTTTACCGCTTTCTTTATAACTTCTAGATGTATGCTAATAGGCTTGTATGGCAAGACATAAAAACAAACACTAGAAAACCTAATCTTAAGAAAAATTAACTTAAAATAAATCACTTTTTCACACACACGCGTCTAGGGTGACTCCACTTGTTGCCTTCAGAAAAAACAGTCATGTTCCTCGAAGATAGGGATACCATTAGCAAAGACCCTCGGTTAAAAAATCATCACCAAGATCACAGTCCCTCGATGACCCTTCGATGCTGCCTTCGGTAAATGATCTTGTCACTTGATGTTTCCTATAAATACATGATGATAGTCTCTTCGAATTGCTAAAGGTATCCATATATGTTGCCTTTATGATTGTACGATGACCCACGCATGACCCTCAATAATCTGACGATAAGGCTTCCTACTAACTAATGGTGGGATAGAACTATCTAAAGGAAGAGGAAAAAACAAAAGACTTTTTGAGTAGGTAGATAGCTCGTAGTCGCTTGCTTATAAACAAAATCATTTTTTACACAAAATACTACTTTTCTGAAATATTTTCAAAATAGACACTTTGTATGCATTCTCAACAATACGAGAATCATTACAAAGTTTGTCGCACTTAGGCATTTTTTTTCAAAATATTTTCAAACACACAAACACAAAGAATTTTCAAAAAGTGAGCTACCGATTAAGAGCCCATAGATGACAAAGGATTAAAAGGTTGCTAATACCTTCCCTTTTCATAACCTACACCCCAAACTCAGAAAAACTCTTAAAGGTCTTTCCTGTTCTTTTCACCCTTTCTTTATTGGATAAAAGAAAAGTCGGTGGCGAATCTTGCTATCCGTAACATTTGCGATAAAACACAAAACCAAAAGTCAGTTCTCCCACCGTATTACACCGAACAACATCATTTTCACCTTGGGCAGAGTGAAAGGATTTTAAAAAAAAAAATTACTTCGAGATTTGAACACAATTAGGAATATCAACAGTGGTCCAATTTTTAACTCTTCTTCCACGTGTCACATAGTTTGAACTTTCTAGCTCTGGCTCATCTTCAAGAATAGCATCAACTTCTGAAGGAGTTGGATTTATGAAGCCCCCACTATGGAATATATCTTGGTAAGGACAGAAGATAGACTTCGTCTTCATAACTTCATTTTTAACTTTCTAAGGAGAAAAACCCAAACCAGTCTTGTTCTTCTTACTTGGTATATCAATGACTTAGCCCCAAACGCTACTAGGACCTTTATAGAAAACTTGTTATGCATCTTTAAATGAAGAGATATAATCTCTACTCTTTTTCACATCATTAATGGATAAATCTTGGAACAGTGTTCCAACAGCAGCTTCATCTACCTCAACATAGCTGAAAGAAGATAAATGTGACACAAACATGGTCTCTTCGCCATTAACTATCACCACCTTGCCATTTCTAACAAACTTCAACTTTTGGTGTAAGGTAGAGGTAATAGCTCCTGCCTCGTGGATCTAAGGATGACCCAAATATCAACTATAGGCGGAAAAGATATCCATAACCTGGAATGTGATCTGGAACAAATGTGACCCCACCCACATAGGAAACTCTACTTCCCTGATAACAGACTTCTTAGAACTGTCAAAAGCTTTCACTAAAACACCATTATAGCGCATGAGGGTCCTACGATAAGCAAGCTTTGACAGAGTACATTTTGGCATAACATTTAAAGTGGAGCCATTATCAATCAGCACATTGGATAAAGCATCCTCTTTACAATTCAAAGAAATATGTAACGCCAAATTGTGGTTCCTTCCTTCATCTAATAATTCATCATCAAAAAAGTTGAGGTTATTACAAGGTGTGATATTACCTACAACGCTGGTGAATTGATCATTTGTCACATCTTGTTCAACCAAAGCCTGATCCAAGACTCTCATAAGGGAATCTCTATGAGAAACGGCGTTCATTAACAAGGCTAAGGTAGAAATCTTGGACGGGGTTTGAAATAATTGGTCAACAATCCTGTAATCACTTGTATTTATAATCTTCAGGATATCATCAACATCTTTCTCTAAAGTAGCACCACTAGTATGACCTTCCACCTTCTTAGGCTCAACACTAGTTTCAACAGATTGCTTACCAAGATCAACCATTTTCTGAGGTGCCGGAGCAAACACTCGACCAATGTCGGTCACTCGACTAGCTTCAGTAATATTCACAACAAACGATAAAGGCTTGATCTCCACTTATTTACCTTCTTTCAAAATGGTTGCATTATACTTATAAGGCACATCTTTATCGGACTCGTAAGGAATGAGTCCAGGTAAATATATGGCAAGACATATCAGGCTTACCATGATATATAATCTCCACAGGCTTAGGAACATCAAAGTGAGGCATTATGACATTCACATCACTACCTTCATCATTCTTTTGCATTTTGGCAACACAAGAGATCTTGTATTCAACGCATCTTGAAGATCATTTCTGACAATGTCACACCCTCTAGGATCCTTAGAGCAAACTTTATAAGACAAATGATCATGTTCAATGTATCTCAAAACACATAACTTAGCATGAAGCTTTACAAAAGATCTCTTTATCGACTTTACATCGGAAACCTCACAAGTTCTAGAATCATCATCAATCATATGCACCTCATGGTCTTCATTCCTTTTTCTATATACTTGAATAAGACCTCAGTCCAACATCTCTTGGAGATCTATTTTCACCACAGAACACCCACGAGGATTTTCTCTACAAACTCTGCAAGCCGCATGATTATGCTCGTAATGATTGAATTTATAGAGAGTAGAATGAATTTCTACCAGATTACCTCTTATCATATTCACATCAAAGATCTGGAACTCATCGGGAAAACCATAAACCATATTAACTGCATTTCCCCCATGATTAGGCAACGAGTTTGCTTACACATTCGGCCCCATGTCTTTAAAATACAGAATACTAGCCCTTACTAACTTCTGAACCTTAGACTTCAAAGAATAATTATTCTCCATGTCACGCCCTGGAGCTCCTAGATGAAAAGCACAAGTCAAATCAGCTTTGTGATACTAGAAAAGTTTTATAGTAATAGCAAGAGGAGACCTAGTCTGCACTAGGTTCTTCTGAATCAATGTAGGAAATAATTCAACATAACTCATAGGAATAGGATCAAAGGGTTCTCTCTTCTGATTCTTCCCTTTATTATTTTATTGGTAGGACTGCTAATGTGTTCTTTGGGGAGGTTGATAAGCAACTGCTATAGCAGCTATACTGACGACTGAAGTAACTAGAGCAACATGTTGCTGATGACAGTGATTTCTTCCACGGGATCTACCCTACATTTATTTAGAAATGACATTAGAATATCCTTCTTTCTTTTTAGAAAACCCATAAGTGTGCTTCTTAGCAGAACTACCAGAACTCTCATCTTTTGACAACCGCCCTTCTCGGACAGCTTCTTCCAAACGAATACCCATTCTGACAATCTATGTAAAATCACTTGGCACACTGGCCACCATTTTCTCGTAATAGAATGCGCCAAGAGTTGGGAATACTCTTTAAATGACTCCTTATCCTTCTAAGCCATAGCCCTGAGCTGATCACGGTTAGGCGTCATGTCTATGTTATACTTGTACTGCCTAACAAATTCTTCTCTAAGGTTACTAAAAGTACGAATATTAGCACTATCCAAGCCAATACCATTTCAATGCAACTTCGATTAAGCTATCCTTGAAATAATGGATTAATAGGCACTGATCATCAGAGTGGGTATACATTTTCCTGAAATATAGCACAAGGTGACTCTGAGGACAAGAGTTTGAATTTGGCTGGAACCTTAACATTAGGAGTAAGGCAGAGATCACTAACATTTTCACAAAACAAATCTATTCCACTAAGAGCCTTCATTTCCTTCTGTATCTCCAAGAACTGGTCTTGAAAATCATCCATACGATCATAAATCCCCAAGCTTTCACTTAGTGCAGCAACAACATGGTAAATCTGATTATTAACAATAGGAACAATATGAATAACAGGGGGTGCGGTAACCATAACAAGTTAAAAAGGATTAGAAACTTTAATAGTTGGATCATAACCTTCAGGAACAAAATTTGGAGGCATGCCCTAGACGAAACCAGGTGGCATCTAATACTGAGCAGCAATACTAACCGGAGTAACATGAACTGGAGTAGAAACAACTTCATAAATAATAGTGACTTGAGGTTGAGTCTGAGTTTGAGATTGAAAAGGAGGTGCAGCATGATTTTGAGATTGGGCTGCAATTAAATATTCAACCAGAGCATTCAGATGGGCCTTACAAGTTCTCAAAGTGGTGACTTCTTCCCTTAATTCATTATTTTCTTGCTCAATGTTCTTCATTCATCTCTTGTAATTAGCATGAGTGTTGTATGAATGTGACAACTTGACTGAACAAAGACCAAGAGAAATGGATAAGACTCTTGAGAAACATGTGAAATCCAAAATTAAGTGTGAAATGATGCATGATATGCAATGCAAATAATTTGTTTTATTATTAGCTTTCAAGGAACTTAAAAAGTGTAATAATTGCAAACATCGAAGTAATAACAAATTTTTAAATACTTAATAATCTTATTTCATTAATAATTTTGGAAGGATTACAATTTTTATTACACGTTTCAATAATTCTAAATACAAGAGAAATAAAGCTAAAAACTATGGGTCTTAAAGAACCATATCCGAAGAAGATCCCAGTGCATGCTGATATTTCCTCTTGAGCCTCCTAATCTGACTCTCATAAGAAGCTTTCAACTTAGCGTTCTCCATCACAAACTTGTCGATAACTCACTTCCAAGCACAAGACGTAGGAAGAATATGAGAATAATCATGGACACTAGGAACTGGATGAATGCTAGAGGAAACTAAATCTTCTTGCTCTTCCCTCTTTTCCATAACGATTTGCCCAAGAATCTCAATGAGGTCATCTTTCTCCTTCAACTTCTCCTGAAGTGTTGAGTATTCCCTATTCATAATCTGATAATTGTTCTTCCAATCATCTTTCTCTTGTTGCATCTTGACTAAAGAAAACTAAAGTTATTCAACATTAGTCAAAAGAAGAGGAGTACGCTCTACAAAGATTACAGGTAAAGGTTCCTAACGAGGATAAGGCATCTTTAGCTGAATTTCCCTTGCTTGTACCCATTAGAGATGAGGATCCAAAGATACACAACCTCTCCTTCCTAATGCTTCTCTTCCCTTCTTATGGATATGATGCCAGGCTTGACCAATACTTTCCTTGAATGCTTTGTCGTCTTCCCCCTCCTTAAGAAAGAAACTACTCACTAGAATGTTGTTGGTTTGTCCGTCATTAGGTATCTAAGTTGACAAAGTGACAAAATCGGGTTGTAGTTGATACATCCTTTTGTACCAAGAAGAGGTACATTGGGAAAACTACCATAACTATCAATAATCATCACTCCATCATAAACTTGATCATACCATACAATATCTGAATGAGTAAGAGACATGATCTTCTGTGACCAACGTAATCCATCCTTGAGATCCCAAAAGGCAGCAGACCGGGGTAAGTGAGAAATAAACCACTTGTATAATAAAGGCGCACAACAGATAATCATCCCCTATTTGTAAGGATTTCTGAGATGGATAGAGTAATAAGCATCTCCAAGCAAAGTGGGAACTAGATTTTTCCAATCAAGAATATCCTAATGGCGTTAATATTAACAAAATTGTCAACATTAGGGAACAAGAATAATCCATAGATGAGTAGAGCAAGAATAGCCTCAAAAGCGTCCACACTCTTCATGCAAGCAATGTAATGAGCTATCTCTATCAAGAACTTGGCAGGCAATCACAAAATACCTCATTTAGAAATCATATGAGCCTCAATCTCAGACTTTTTTAGGTGAGTAACTACTGCAATATCTTGAGACTTAGGATCTTCTTCCAACCCAAAGAAAGGAACATGATCAGAAATAGGTCGACCAAGAAAATAAGAATACTCCTCTAATGTAGGCATAATTTGATAATCCGAAAAGGTGAAACATGGATATAACGGATCATAGAACTGGACCAAAGTAGTAAGAATTCCTTCTTTCATGTTGGTACCCAAAAGAGATAGAAGCCTCCCAAATCTACCCTTGAAAGCCTCAGGATTGTCAACTAAAGATCCCAACTTTTTCAACTCTTCTACCTTAGGAATCTTGACATTATACTTTAAAGTCTTTCTCCTTCTAAAGTCCATGGTCAAAGATAATTGCGATATTTGCAAAGAGAATTCTTAAGTTCCTTGAAAACTAGGTCAAAGAATGACCATGGGTGCATGAATGCATGATTATGCAATAATCACACACAAGATCACAAATATGGGGGTTAATAGGTTCGACGTCACAAGCATGAATTCAAAGGTACTATCCACAAGGTATGAGCTAAAGGTTTAAACCACCTGTAGAACAAGGTTCTAAAAAGTTCCCATAGTCGTTGATCCTCTTTTAGAATTACCAATGTTTTGATTTACTCGGTAATCGGTAATATTCTCCAGAGAAACTCATCTGAGTGTAGTATCGTGTATCAACTATTTCAGGACTACTCCTTCATAGTCATCACACTACATCCTAAAAGGCCATGATGGGTTACGGGTTCTAAGGTCCTCAGTTTCGTAGGCTCCCAAGTTGAAAGCAATAATGTCTTCTCAATTACTCGGTAAACAAATACTACAATTAAAGGGGCCTCCACTGAGCGGGGGATCTCATGCCAACTTATTCAGGACTACTCCTTTAAAGTCAACATGGCTATACCACCCATCCTAAACTTAAGTTTTTCCAATTCCGGGTATAAGACTTCCAAGAGGTCACCAAGCGCACTAGAAACCAGAAAAATCCAGACAAACAAGGAAATATGCAATAATAATAACACAAACACATATGGAATTAAGATATTCTAATCAAGAATATCTTGATGGCATTAATATCAAAAAAGTTGTCAATATTATGGAATAAGAATAATCCATAGACGAGTAAGGAAAAAATAGCCTCAAAAGCGTCCATACTCTTCAAGCTAGCAAAGGAATGAGCTTTCTCCATCAATAATTTGGAAGGCAATCCAAGAATACCTCCCTTAGAAATCATATGAGCGTCAATATCAGATTTCTTCAAGTTAATAGTTGATGCAATAACTTGAGTTTTAGGATCTTATTCCAAACCAATAAACAAAATCTGATTAGGAATAGGCACACCAAGAAGATAAGAATACTCCTCTAAAGTGGGCACAAGTTGATAATCAAGAAAGGTGAAACACCGGCCGATACAACAGATCATAAAACTTGACCAAAGTAGTGAGAATTCCTTCCTTCATGTTGGTACCCAAAAGAGACAAAAGCATTCCATATTTACCCTTGAAAACCTCAGGACTAGCAACCAAAGATCCCAACTTTCTCAATTATTCTACCTTAGGACTCTTAAAACTATACTTCTGAGTCTTTCTCCTTCCAAAATCCATGGTCAAAGATACATGTGATATTTGCAAAGAGAATTCTTAAGTTCCTTGAAATCTTGGTCAAAGAATGTTCATGGATGCATGATTACGCAACAATCACACACAAGATCACAAACATGGGGGAGGGGGTACATAGGTTTGATATCACGAGCATTAATTCAAAAGTATTACCCATAAGCTGTGAACTAAGGGTTTATACCACCAGTAGAACAAAGTTCTAAAAGAAGTTCCCTGAGTTGTCAATCCTCTTTCAGATATTAGCAACACTCTGATTACTCGAGAATCGGTAACATTCTCAAGAGTAACTCGTCTGATTGTAGTATCACATATTAAGTATTTCAGGATTACTCCTTTATAACCACCGCACTACATCCTAAAAGGCTAAAATGGGTTAAGGGTTCTAAGGTCATCTACTTCTCAGGCTCCCAGGTCGAAAGTAGTAATGTCTTCCTGATTACTCGGTGAACAAACACTATAGTCAAAGGGGCCTCCACTGAGCGGGGGATCTCAAGTTAACATTTTCAGGACTACTCCTTTAAAATCAACATAACTATACCACCCTTCTAAACTTAAATTTGCCCAAGTCCGGGTATAGGACTTCTAAGAGATCACCAAGCACCACGAAAACCAGGAAAACCAGACAAACAAGCAAACAATAATAATAATAATAATAATAATAATAATAACATATATAAACAAAGATAGGCTCAACCCACTTAGATATTTATCCCCAGTGAAGTCACCAAATTTATGTAGCGGTAAAAAGTTAAGATTAAGTTATTGATTAACTTAACTCACAAAGTGAAGTTTCCACCATACTTTATTATTTCCAAAGGAAATGGAAAAGAGAGAATAAAACCCAAAGAAGTTTTTAACACAAAAAACTAATAAAAACAAAGATCTAGGTAATGGTGTTGGTTAATCAAACGGAAGGTATTATCACCCTAAACATCTACGGTACTCCACAAGAACCTCTTTGAAAATTTGTGTGTTTTGGTTAAAAAAATAGTTGTTTGCAAAAAGTTTGTGGAGATGAGAAAAGAAATGGTTTTTACAATTTTGATTCGGTAAGACTTCAATGATCCATGTGCCTACGTACCATCAATATGCAAAGATGAAATCAGAACCTCGTAGTTCTTCTCAAAAAGAACAAAATGGTTGGTTAGTTAATTTTAAAAGAAAAGACGTTTTGTCATCTTAGGGAGAATACTTGACCAAATATCCATAAACATGAGAATGATGGACCTTTGCATCACAAGTGAAAGGAGGGCTCCAACCTGGATAACTCAACAGGTATGCCACTAAACCCTTCAAGTAGAATAGATTCAACATCATATCAATAAAGGTTACGAACATAGGAGATTTATATCTAAACCATAGATATCACTCACATCTAATCTTTAATAAAAGGTTTTAAATCAAAAAGCCAAATGTGGCAAAAAGTTTGAAGTGAGGTTTTGTATTTTTTTAGTCTTTCAAGAAAAGAGTTAGACTTTGGTTAAATTAATTAAAGTTTGATTAAGAAGAGGTTTTATGAAAGTGGATTAAGTTGGGAAACAAAGAAGGTTTTTGAAAATGAGGGAGAAGATTTTGAAATTAAGGAAGTTGGGTAAGAGATGAAGGGACTATCCTAAAGCATAAAGTAAAAGCTAAGGTAGGAAATATATAACCAAACAAGACCCAACACTTGACATAATAAAATCAACATAGCATTCACATCCTTTAAATTAAGCCCACACACAATGAAGTAATAAGAATCATATGAATTATAAGTGCCTTAGGTGCAAGCTTGCATCAGATGAATTCAAAAAGGGAAAGATGAATTGCCATGTATCAGATGAACTTGGTGTCTTAGATGAATTATTTTTCATGGATGAATTTCAGAGTAACACTTGCACACAGAAAATCTCCCAATAAAGAGAAAATAACAACAAGATTCCACGGTCCAAAAGTCTCCGAGTAACAAGGTCTTATCCTAAGTCCAAAAGTCCAAATACAACAATATGCCAAGTGATAGTAACATAGTCTACAAAGAGACTTAAGTCTTTTACTGTTCAAGTTGATTATAAATGATTTAAGAATAAAAGTAAAAGTCCAAGTGGACAAAGGAAAAATGTGCATAAACATAAACAAATGTCCAAGTGGACAAAGGAAAAATGACATAAAATAAAAGTCCAAATGGACAAAGAGAAAATGGCATAAAATAAAGAGCAAAAAGATAAATGACATGAATGATAAAGATGCTAAAATTAAATGACATAAAGTAAATTACAGGAAATTTAAATTACATTAAAGTAAAAAGTTAGTACAGTAAATGTTAGAGTTAGTATGTTAGTTTTCCTATTCGGGACAAATTTAGCGCTATGTTAAGCAATCACAGATGGACTTATATAGAAGTTAATACTATACGAGATTGATCAGTAACAATGCATGTACCATACATGTTAGAGATATGATATAAATCAAACTCCTAAAACATGCAGCACAAGTAAAAATAAAGGTGGATCTAGACCCAAGTCAAGGAGATGAGATCATTACATCAATCAAATCCTTCATGATACCTTAGGACAAACTTTCACTAATCTAAAGTACCTTGAGTGACCAATTAATCACTTAGAGGTAGATTTGAAATTATGAAAGTTCATAAAGTACCAATCCACATTATATTGAATAAGATGAATCGTCAATTATCTAATTGATCAAAAAAGAAAAAAGGAAGAAGAAAGAGATGAAGCAGAGATAAGGTGAACCATACAAAATAGAAATTTAACTTGGATCAAAGATATTGATCAAGTTGTCATCAACATCCTTCACCCATTTTATGGGATTAGGGATTTCACCCCATCAACACTCAAGAACCAATGAGTTGATGGAACTTGTGATCAAAGGGACCATGAACCAAGGCCAAACAATCAACAAAGTCAAAACAATATTAAAATAAAATTAAACATTTAATAAATAGATTTTAAATTGATTATAAATGGAAATAAAAGGGAAAATAGAAAAGCCTACTCAAAACATCAAATAAAAATGAAATGATATCATAGAAAAATCATAAATAACCTATAATATTTTTAGAAAATAGTTTAATCATTTTTGGAAATCAGAAACTATTTTAAAATTATTTAAAATCAAGCAAAAAGATTAAAAAAAGATGAAAAATAGCAAGTTATAAAATGAAAACCAAATAAAATCACTATAGGTCAAAAACCATCATTGGATCATATAATATTTTTTCAGAATTTTTAAAGTATTAAAAACATTTTAAAACCAATTAAAACTAAACACACATTCAAAATTTCATGAAAATTAGTACAACTAAAAATAAATATAAACAAAAATATGAGCTAGAAGAAGAAAAAGAATAGGAAATTTTAGAAATAATTTGGATATTTTTTAGAATTTAAATGAGAGAGTTATTGATTTTTGAAATTTAAAACAATTTAAAACAAAATTAGAAAAATAAATAAAAAAACAGAAAATGTATGAGGCGTTGGATCTCCCTTTCATTAATTGATGTGGCAATCTGGAAGGCTTAGAAACACGTATCCACCATGGAGACTAGTCAATGCGTGTACACATAGCCATTTAAAGTCAAGCCAGTCAGATTAAAACAACTGTCATGCCTTCATTGGTTGAGGATGACATGTAGGTCATCTTCAACCTCCAACCACCTGCAACTAAGGAAAATTGGTGTTTTACAAAGAAGTAACCATTTCTCATAGGATTGGTATCATTAGAATCGTCTGAAGGAGATGATCTCAACCATATCCCTGCAAAATATTTATTTAAAACACATCTTACTCGATTTGAAAAAAACTAGAAGAAATTTCAAAAGGAAATTCAAAAAAAAAATGTATCAAACACGTCAATTAATGAAAAGTAAGGATACTACGAGCATCAGTGAGCCAAGAACTACATTGTATCAACAAATTTGAGTTGAATTGATATTGATTTCTACCTGAACGAAGTGTGCTTGAAACCTCTTGAAAACTGACTTGGTGAGCTTCAGCTATGGCACGACATTACTTCCTTTTGAGCTAGTTAGCTTCATTGAATGTTGGTAAAGCTAACTGAATGGATTTTTGTAGTGAATAAGGTGTGGAAATGAGAAAATGAAGTTCAAGCTCAAGAGTTCATATGGGATCTTGGCAGAGTGGTCTTTGGCTATCAAAATATTGCTTAATAAAGATGGGAAGGTCCTTATTTATAGAAGGAATGAAATAGAATGTTGAGGTGGGGTGAATGATAAGCATTTCAATCAAATCGTGTGCACCCAAGTCATGAACAAAGTGTTACTTGAAACTTCTCAAAACTCATCAATTACGCGTGTTTTAGTTTCTAATCACCTTCTGGAAACTTGTTAGACTTGATTAGAAGAAAAAACACATGCTTAAGTGACTTGTAATTGGCATAAAAAGAATTTTGGAAATCTGATCATGGTGCAAAACTCAATTTCAACTGTCCAACTTTAGATCCATGGGGCATTATGCATAGTTAGCTTTATTACCTCATTCCTATTGTAATTTAAAGATATTCCCTCAAGCTTTACAATGTTCTAAAAAAGTATTCATTTGGAAATTTGGATCAAAAGTTATGATGCTTTGAAGTTGGCTGAAAATAAGCATTTTGTACTTAGAAAAATTTCAAGTCCATAAGGACTAAAAATGACCTATAATTTCTCCTTTAGTTCAATGGCCTTCTAATGTATTCAAACTTTTTATGATCCTCCAAGCATCATTAGCTCTTGTCATATAAAGAGAAGTTATTGGGGATGATGAGAAGATTCCATAGCAAAAAGAATCACTTCAAAATGTTGAAAATTGAGAGAGTTATGCACTTGTGACCATATGATCAAGAACTTTCCAAATTAGGTCAAACAACATGAATCAACTTTGAATATTTTGAAATTTGCTTGTAATCCAAGGCATGATGAAGCACGTAGAACCTTATAATTATGTTATTTTTAAGAACACTTGATGGTGAAGCTCATAGCTTGATGAAACTTGTTGAAGAAGGCATGGAAATAAACACATGAACCTACGAAGTTCCTTGATTAATCAAACCATAATACCTTGGGATAAACTTGACCATGTGAATTTTAGAGATGATCAAGACATGGCACTTTGATGATAGAGGAATAGCTTTAAAGTTCAAGCCTTTGAAGTTCAATGAATAATCAATTGTCTGAGGATCAATTCTGAAAACTCTAGCTTAGAAGGTGAGATAGATGCACTTGGCTTAACACCTACAATATACAAGACACGAGAGGGAAACAAAACATATTTTTTTGGACTTTAGTTAGATATTAGTAAACATAAAACATGTATGTACAAGATACATAATTAGGGTGCTTGGTGATCCCTCAAAGATAAACCTAAAGAAGAGAGAGATATCAAACCCAATGTTGTGATCTTGCAGTATTGTAAAGATGTAAAATGATAAGGGATCTTAGGGGTAAAAATTAGGGTATAGCAACATGCTTTGTGTTAGTGATGTTGCATTATAATTCTATGTGACATTGCATAAATTATGTTTATGAGTAATGATGTGATAATAACTGTGAACTATGTGAATATATGACAAATTAATGATGAAGGATGTTTAAGTGCAATCGTGATGTATCAGTGAGTATGAAATGTTGATGAATGATGTGTATTGATTGTATGATGATGTTGTTTGTAACTACTAATATTTTCCTTATATCTTTTATAATGAATCATGATTACTCACCCTTTCTATTTGAATGTTACCTCCACGTGGGTACTCAGAATTAGCTTGCTAAAGTATCAAGGATAGAGTTTGGAGTATTAGATTTTAGTTTTTCGTTAATTAAAAGGTATCTTGCTCTAATATGTAACATTGGGTAGGGAACACTTAGTTTTGAGAATGTTATGTTCCTTTTATATTGACATACTTTATGAATGTTTTGATTGTTGAACTAATTTTAAATCTCTATTTTTATGATACTAAATATGATGAGTTGACAATTGAGAATATTTGTGATTGATGATGATTTATGTTGCTTGCTTTTAAAAGATTTCTTGATGTCGCATGAAACACTGTAAAGGTGTATAATATAAGAAGTTGTTATTATTGTTGTTGTAACCCGTGTTACGGAGTAAGATTGCATTTTATGATGTTTTATTATGATGATGTGACACCCTTGTGTGGTGGAAATATATGTGGGGTTAGAAGGGTGTTATACCCAACATCTTGAAATTGAAGTGGTATGTTCTTACTCAATAGAGTCCTCAGGAGATTACCCCTTGCTCAACATAGTTTTCAGGTGATTCGACCTTTAATGGACAAAGTCTTTAGGAGATTTACCTTTAATGACCAATTCTCGAGGTGACTTGCCTCAGGTGGGACCACTGATGGATGATCAGGCTCTTCAACTGACTGCTCGTTGCTGGAACTTCCTTGACGTTGAGTGCTTACTTGAAAATAAATTTGTTCTTTCAAACTGGTAATTTTAATGCAATGCTCATGCAAGTTTTGAAATCAAAATCATTAATGTTGTGACATTCATTGAATAGATCACAGATTTATTCAAAGTGTGGAAGATGATTGAGAATTTGATGCCAAAGCAAATGATTTAGAAAATATCTTTTAATTTTTTATTTTTTTGTTGGATTTTTTTATTGAATTCCACAATGTTGTCTCTGGCGTATCTTCATATTTAGTCTCATTCCACATCTAATGCTTTTCTAGATGTTTCTGATGTACTTTCTAGAGTGCGGTTCCCTGTTACATCCAATGATTTTTGGATGTCCCTTAAATATTTCCAAGGTTTGTCCCTCTTACCCTGTGTTCTGCTAGATATTCTTGATTATTCTAGATGATCTCCAAAAATATCTTGTGTTTCCCCAACAGAGTCGCCAGCTATCGCGATGCAAAAAAATATATCTGAGTGTATCACATGATCGAAATACAACAAAGTCGCCACTGAACTTTTATTTTTTCCAAAGGAAAGGGAAAATGTAGACAAAACCCAAGAAAGAAGAAAAAATGGTCATCACAATCAAGAGTGGGTTCAGGAGTCAGTTATACAAGGGGAAGGTATAGCATCCCTCACACCCATTGTACTTGATGGTACCCATTTAGTTAGTTATGCAAATGAGTGTTAGCATGAAAATTTGTTTTCTTCTAATCGAGAAAAGAGAAAAGAAAGAAAATGATACATGTTTTTGGTTTTTTAATTATTGTGCTCGCCAAGACATCACATCTTGTGTCTACGTATTCCCTCGTGCAATGGGAAAGTCATAGCATTGTAGTTCAGGTAACAAATGTTTGTGGGTTGGTTCGTTTTAGTGAGAGATACTCTGCCACATTCGAACAAAAACATTGTTGCCTAAAACATGGATAATGGAACGTTTGCATCTCTTAAAGAATAGATAACTGAGTCTGAATAGGCACAGACTCTTGCCATAATCGCATTCGAGTGGAAAAGTGTTAAATCCATAGTTTTAGGTTTGGCATAAATTTTGCAAAAACATGATTCTGGACTGATGTTGAATAAAATGTCACAACATCTTGACCAAATGTCATGACATGTTCTACTATAATGCTTATCAGACAGATGTTGAGCCATATGTCTTAACATCTTAGCCTGTTATGCAACAGGCACTGCTATTTTATCTCTTGATAGATTTGATTTGTTTTTGAGAGATCATTTTGGACATAACTCATTATTCTTCACAGGTCAAGGAGATTTATTAGGAACAAGTGCATATTTGACTTGGTTTCATTAAAAATGAACTTGGAGACTTTTTAGGAAACTTTAAAAGATTTGTTCATATTTTTATGTGAAGATATTGCAGTTGATTTAAAAAGTAAAGATTGGATTTGTTTTGAAGAGACCAAGCCTATATTGCAAGAGTCTATAAATAAGGACTTGCTAAATCTAAAATAGCAAGCATTCACATTGAAGAAATTATGGGTGTAACATAAGGATTAGGGTTTTGGGAGTCTTTTAAGTTCTCTGTGTTTTATTCTTTATATGCCACTCATGTATCTTTTTGATACATTGAGGTTGACTGATTATTACTTGATAGTTTATCAAGTTATTATTCTCACTTATGAGATTTTAAGCAAAGATTTGAGTATTGTTCTTAGTTGAAGCTTATAAATAAAACTAAGTATTGTTAATTTGAAGTGTAATCTTCTATTTAATTCTTTTGTTCTAGTCACAAGGTTTTTGGTTATAGGTATCACTGTGGTGATTAGAAGTGAGAGGGGAATCTCAATTAAAGTAGAGAAAAACATAAGAAATGGGGGGTTTGAATTGGGTTTTAAAACTTTTCCCCTTTTGAAAAATATTTGATAAAACTATGAAAGAATATGGAATGCTAGAAATATAAAGAGACACATTTAGTTTATCCAAGTTCACCATTAACTAGGCTACATCTTGTCCTCCCTCCTCAAGTGATTTTGCCTTCAACAAGGACTTAATCCACTATAACCAAAACTGATTACAAATGCATGGGCTACCCGCCAATGACTAACAACCACATAATGACCCGCAACCATTGTCATCTTAAGTCTTCTAACCAACACTAGTAACACAAGGAACAACACAATGACACGTTCAGTGAACTCCACGAGATATAACGATCAACCTGGTCTTTAAAAAACAGGATTTCTCACAATGATCCTCGGGTAGTGTTCTCTTAAGAATTTTGACCTTCCTGGTCCCCTAAGAGATACATCGCCCATTGACCTTATAAGAATCGACCAATCATGGTCCCTTAACAGGATTTCATCTATAATGACCCGTAACCATTGTCTTCTCAAGTATACAGACCTTTACTTGATCACTTGAGGAACCACCAATTCTAAACAGAATTGTTTTTCTAGATATTACAAGAGTGCTTCTTAACAAGCATATTACTCCTAGTTTAAGTACATATTGTTTAACAAAATTATGAGCAACAAATCTTGTGTTCAAACAATTTACATGAATAATTCAAACTATAACACAATATGAGCAACAACTCTTGTGTCTCTTACATTGATATACAAAGATGTATTTGATTAGAAGTTGAGTAGCATCTTGGAGTGTTCTACTTCTTCATCTTCTTTGTTGAGCAAGTTATGAGCAACAACTTCTTGCTTCTTCATATTTCTACCAAGATATATATGATGAGAATTTGTGTAGCAACTTGTAGAATTCTTCTTCTTCATCTTCTTCATTCTTTCTCTTATTTTTAGTTGGCTTTGACATTTTCAGCATAACAGCTTTAACAACATCTCCATCCATGACTTTCCAGCAACTTTACTTTATTTCATTGATCTTCTTTTATAGCCTTCAAAAAGAGTCATTGTAAGGATATAAAGGTCTTTTCTCCTTCTAACAGTTGATTCCCAACTGATAGATTCAATAGAGGTTTGGAAAATCTTTCCTGAAGGTTGATTCCTAACGGATATATTCAAGAAAGGTCCTTTCTACTTCCAACAGTTATCTTCAGAAATAATAACAACACCTTTTCTGAAACACAAAGTGTGACTTCTGATCTTAGAACTAGCCTTGAAGGTGTATTTTTTCATCTGATCTGAGAGATGAAGATTAAGATAAAGATAAAGTGAGAAGATGTTTCATTTTAGAATCTTTCATTAGTGGATTCTTGACTTCAGATATATAAGCAACAACTTATCTGAGAAACAATTCTTGTCGTTGAAGGCGAAAGCTTTTTTGAAGTTGATATTAAAAGCTTTCTTGATTTTTGGATCTTGAAATCATATATTACGCCAACAACCTTTATGATTCTCAAGTATTTGATTCTAAGCTTTGATTCTTTTCTTCTTGTTGGATTAATTCTGATTGAATACTAATAATGATCCAGAAGATACTTTATTGTTATAGAGTCATAGTCTTTCGGATATTTGAATATTGTCTTCAGATATACAAGCAACAGCTAATCCGAGAAACAACTTCTTTGTTTGAGAGTGAAAGCTTTTCTGATTCATTATGTATTTATCTAATCCTTGATCTCTTTGTAATCATATTTTCTGAACTGCATATCTAATATCTGATTTCTGAAGCAGAAGCTTATATCAATACAAGTGACTTTGACGCTAAAATATTTCTTGCTAATCTCTTGAATTCTGATCTTTGGACTGAGCTAGAAGTAATAACTTATGTCAGCTACATTTTGTATTTTTATCATGAATTCTTTCTCTCTGAAAGCGTATGTGATTTATAATCTTGGAGTAGCACTTTTCTGAGGACACATTTGATTCCCTTTCTGGTGAACATTCAGCCTTCCTTAGAACTGTTGATGTTTCTTTAAAAACAGTCACAATAGTTATTCTGTTGAGTAGATTGACTTTATAAGATATCATCTTTTGATCTTGTCTTCTAATAAACTATATGATGTTGATTATAATTGAGTCCATAAGATCTTTCTTTTTTTCTTCTAATCACTACACCAAATTTGTCTTTTAGCAGCACCCCTACTAAAGCGCTTTTTGTAAAAAGCGCTGTTATAGGTTGCGCTAAAACAAAATAAAAAAACACGCTAAAAAAGCGCTCTTAAAGGGGGGGGGTTACAAAAGCGCTTTCAGAAAGCGCTCTTAGAGGCTGGGGTACGAAGGCGCATTTGAAAAGCGCTCTTATAGTGGGGGGGTATGAAAGCGCTTTCTGAAAGCGCTCTTATAGGGGGCTTATGAAAGCGCTTTCAAAAGCGCTGATATAGGGGGTGGGGTACAAGAGCGCTTTTATCCTCAAAAGCGCTGGTATAGCCTTAGTTACGAAAGCGCTTTTCAAAAGCGCTGTCATACCCTCTTTACAATTAAAATTTTTTAAAACAAGAAATTGTTCATTCTCACAAAATCTTGCATTCTCAGAAAACTCTTGCATTCTCAGAAAACTCACAAAATCGTTTCAAAATCTTGCATTCTCAGAAAACTCACAAAATCGTTTCCAAATCCCTAAGCTTGGAATCGTCTTCAATCGTTTCCAAATCCCTAAGCTTGGAATCGTCTTCTCCGTTCTCAATCGTCTTCTTCGAAAGAAAAAAAGCTTGGAATACTTAAGGATCAAGAGCTTGCTTCATCAAGTCGTCTCCAATATTTCATCATCATCTTCTTCCTAGAGGTGAGTTCATAGTTAAATTTTAGCTTTGAGAGAAAAATCCATGGTTGGGAAGTTAGGGTTTGTGTTGTTGTTGTTATGAACATGAAACTTGATGACGATACATGCTTACTTGTTTTGAGGACTGATAATTTTTAAATTGTAAATAATTATATCCTAGTTAAATTGACAATCACAAGTTTATAAAAAATTCAGACAACATGTCATATTGCAGCAATACACCACTTGTTATATTGCTTATATATACTCCTATGCCATAAACAGGGACAACATGTCTTGTGACATGAAAATGTATTACAGTTTTACATGCAATATTATGAACAAAAATATACTGTAGTTCCTTTCAACATAGGAGTTTTGAAAAGTGTGGAATCAAGGATTGGCTCCAACAAAAACTGAATGAAAAGTGAACTAAAAGCAAGGCTGAAACTGAATGGAATGCAATTATGCAGGTGATTTATCTCTTATATTTGAAATGGGGCTGGAGCTTGATTGGAGAGATATTAGTGATATTGGATTTGGCCTTTGAGATGTTAAAAGCACTTGCCAATTAAGAATAACTAACTAAGGTTTAAATTAGTTATCAACATCCTTTAATGTGAAGCTTATATTAATTACGTTCTCTTTTGTCTCTCAAGTGTTAGATAGGAAAATTAATTTTGACCGAAATATAAATGAGAAGACTAATATCTAAAGGTTATAGATAAAAATGTAGTGTCAAATTTTCTTCACATGCTTGTTCTTGTCAAATTCTCTCCTGACTAGCATGTTACAATCTAAATATTCCTTCACTTCAAATATATTTACTGATCTATAAAACTTAATCATGATTGCTTAATTATTACATATATATACTTACTATTACTAACTATTCTAGTGCCAAAGAAGGACTATGCTTAAGCCTTCTATATGTTAATTTATTTCTTATTTTGTCTTTATAATAAAAGCTAACATCAGATATGTTTTATTTGGATTTTTTCGAATAAAGTGAATGAAAAGAACATATGTTTGTGGTTAGCAAAACTGATGTTTTGATTCTAAGGAGTGTTGTTTGCATGCTGTCATTGATGTAATATCTAAGCATGACAATGTGGTAAAATATATTACTTATACAAATTTTGAAGAATTTGAATGAAATACTTTATGCTATATTCTTATAGAAACTAGCAAACTTGTAATAGTTTTGTCATGAGCGATACATGTAATATGTCTTTGTTCAATCATGTTTGCAAATTGTCTTCTTAAGCATCTTCAACAATGCAAAATAGTAAAATAGAAATGGAATTTCCTTGTCTTATTCCTCTAGAACAGTTGAAAAAGCTTGTTGCCTTGTCATTAACTAAATTGATAATTTGGTTGAATGAAGTATTGTTGTAATTCAATTGCAAAATATAATATTAAAGCCAAAGTTCTTAAGCATATAGAATAAATAACTCCATTTTGAGTATCAAATGCTTTTTTTTTTATATCAATTTTCATAGCCATGTTTCTTTCAAAAGATTTCTTGTACTATGTCTCATATGAATCCTCTCCGATTCTCTAAGACTATTTTTGGAGCCAATCTAATAAGCTTAACAGTTATGATCTTGCAATAAGTTTAAAGTTTTCTATTGTAAATGTTCCATGAAATTTGGATATCCAAAATAATATTGTTAAAGTTAAAAGTGGGTAGGGTCCAATTTTGTGTAAACAACTGTATAAGTAAGGCTATGACTTATTTATCAATCAATGTAAAACTCAGTATACCTGGTAACTATTCATCAGTAAGATTTGTGATTTTATTTTTCAATGAAAATATGAAAAATATATAATTTTCTCTTACACATATGATATAGACCTCTAGTTATATTTATTAGGATTAGTTCAGTTCATTAAGATTTATTATTTTATTTATTTTTAGTTAGTATTTTTTGAATTTTTAAATTTGAATGTCCTATTTTTAAGAAAAGATTTAGGTTAAAACATAAGCTACCTATTAACTAGTAATTTTAGGAGAAACCAATCACAAACTCCGCCACTGCCGCCTGCATAGGTCTTAAGAACATATTTTCAGTTGGTTACAATACTTCCTTCCTACCACTTCATCAACAAAGGTCATGGCTACGGAATATCCTGAACATGCTCAGGATATTCCGTAGCCATGACCTTTGTTGATGAAGTGGTAGGAAGGAAGTATTGTAACCAACTGAAAATATGTTCTTAAGACCTATGCAGGCGGCAGTGGCGGAGTTTGTGATTGGTTTCTCCTAAAATTACTAGTTAATAGGTAGCTTATGTTTTAACTTAAATCTTTTCTTAAAAATAGGACATTCAAATTTAAAAATTCAAAAAATACTAACTAAAAATAAATAAAATAATAAATCTTAATGAACTGAACTAATCCTAATAAATATAACTAGAGGTCTATATCATAATGTCTTGCAACAGTGGTTTAAAATTATTATGCCTTACAGTGTAGCTTTTTTGGTGAATATCATTATATTATATATCTTTTTTTGAATTTCTTTTCAATATGCTTGAAATAGATAGATCAATCAATGTCTCTAATATTGCTCTTTAGATATTGTTTAACATCCAGCATATGGCTTAGTAGTAGTAAGCTTAGATGCTGAGTTTGTATAGTTAAGAGTGTGAATCTGCTGAAATTAAATGCTGAGTTTGTATAGTGAAGTGAAAATATGGATTAAGGGATAAAATGTGTATAATTGATATTGATATAACTGTAATCATAAATTTTAGTCATTGTATTTTGATATTTATTGACACATCTACTATACATACAATAAAAATTTTAAACAAGACTATCAAAAATTAAGTTCAAACTTAAAACATCTTTTTATTTAAAAGAGATTTCTTACAATTTTAATTTCATATATTTATCTATCATTAAGTGAGGTACTTACTAACTTTGTGAATTGAATTCGCCATAGGGGTTACTTGTGAAGAGTGAAAGTTTGACCGTTTTTGTTTAGCTTAATTAAGACATGGATAAGACATGGATGAATTCAAACCGATTGTCGAAAGAGTACGAGAAAGGGGTATGGGAATTTGTTGAGTTTGCGGTTGCGCACTCCAAAGACCCGCTTCGAATGCCGTGTCCTTGCTTGGGTTGCTGTTATGCCGGGGGTAAGGTTGACGGGAATCAGTTGGGATCTCATTTACTACGGTTTGGAATTGATAGAAGTTATACATGTTGGACAATGCATGGTGAGAAAAGTACCGGGAATGCTGAGTCGAGTTGTAATAGGAAGTATGCTTCAAACGACGATTGCACAGACACATACGATTGTGATCGAGTCGAAGAGATTGCAGAAGCGCTTGAAGAAGATCTTGCGGATTGTCCCAAAATGTTTGAGAGGTTGGTAAGCGATGCAGAGAAACCGTTGTATGTTGGTTGTTCAAAATTCACAAGATTGTCTGCGGTGTTAAAGTTGTACAACTTAAAGGCGGACAATGGATGGTCGGATAAAAGTTTCACAGAGTTATTAGCCCTTATGAAAGATATGCTACCAGAGGATAATGTTCTTCCCAATCGAACGTATGAAGCCAAAAAGATGTTGTCTTCTATTGGAATGAGCTATGATAAGATACATGCATGTCCAAACGATTGCGTTTTGTTTCGAAACGAGTATGCAGCGTTGAATGAGTGTCCTAAATGTGGTGCCCCTCGATATAAGAAAAAGTTGTCTCCTGCTAAAGTCTTATGGTATTTTCCTATAATTCCGAGATTTAGACGCATGTATCGTAGTGAGACCGATTCAAGACACTTGACTTGGCATGCAGATGAAAGAATTATTGATGGAAAGTTGCGACATCCGGCAGACTCACCACAATGGAGTAAAGTTGATACTGAATATCCTGAATTTGGAAAAGAAGCAAGAAACCTTCGGTTGTCATTGTCTACTGATGGAATGAACCCGCATGGTATTCAAAGTATCTCGCATAGCACATGGCCTGTGATTCTTATGATTTATAACTTACCTCCGTGGCTATGTATGAAGCGTAAGTACATGATGTTATCTATGCTAATTTCTGGGCCTAAACAACCAGGGAATGACATAGACGTATACTTGGCACCCTTAATCGAAGATTTAAAGTTTTTGTGGGAGAGAGGTGTGGAGGTTTACGATGGGTATAGGAAAGAAAGTTTCAACTTGAGGGCGATGTTGTTTGGAACAATTAATGATTTTCCAGCATACGGAAATCTATCCGGGTACAGCAACAAGGGTCAAAAGGCGTGTCCTGTTTGTGAAGATGAAACCGATACGACACGATTGGCGCTTTGTCAGAAGAATGTCTTTCTCGGCCACCGTAGATTCTTAAATTCTAATCATCACTACCGTGGGTGGAGAAAAGCATTCAATGGAGAGGCCGAACATCGTACAGCCCCGCCTTTTTTGTCAGGTGATCAAATTTTTGAAAAGGTGAAAGATGTGAGCACTCAGTTTGGCAAGCCTTTTGCACATTCAATTGTCAAGGGTGGGTGGAAGAAGAAGTCAATTTTCTTTGAACTTCCATATTGGAAGTCGTTGTACGTAAGACATTTCCTGGATGTTATGCATATTGAAAAAAATGTATTTGACAGCGTTATAGGTACGCTACTCAATATACAAGGAAAGTCTAAGGATGGCGTTAACATAAGGAATGACATGGTAAACATGGGGATGAGAACTGAATTGGGGCCCGTGAAGAAAGGAAGACGAACATATCTGCCACCTGCTGTTTACACTCTATCTAGAAAGGAGAAGAAAACATTGTGTAAGTTCCTCAGTGAAGTAAAAGTTCCAGAAGGCTACTCTTCAGATATTAGAAGACTTGTGTCCATGAAAGACCTCAAGTTAAAGAGTTTGAAGACGCATGATTGCCATGTTATAATGGAACATTTTTTACCAATAGGTATACGTTCTATTCTGCCAGAAAAAGTAAGAAGCGCAATAACTAAGCTGTGTTTCTTCTTCAGGTCTATTTGCAGTAAGGTGGTCGATCCCGCGATCTTACCAACATTGCAAAATGAGATAGTTGTTACTTTATGTGATCTTGAAATGTATTTTCCTCCCTCGTTTTTTGACATAATGGTTCATCTAGTCGTTCATCTTGTGAAAGAGACACAACTGTGCGGACCAGCTTATATGAGATGGATGTACCCTGCTGAACGTTATATGAAAATATTAAAAGGGTACGTGAAAAACAGAAGTCGACCAGAGGGTTGTATTGCCGAGCGATACGTTGCTGAAGAAGCGGTTGAGTTTTGTACTGAATATCTGTCAAACGTTCAATCAATTGGACTCCCCAAATCTCATATTGTCGAAAAAAAAGAAGGAAAAAGGCTAATTGGAAATAAAGTTGTGACAGTATCAATGGTCGAACGGGATCAAGTGCACTTGTATGTTCTGCACAATGAGATTGAGGTTGAGCCGTTTGTTGAAATGCACAAAGTTGTTCTCCGAGATTTAAATCCAAATAGAAATGAGAACTGGATAGTACGAGAGCACAATCGAAGTTTCATACCGTGGTTTAGAGATCATATTTATTCAAAGTATCGTTCAGATCCTGCTTCAGTAACAGAAAGGTTGAGATGTTTAGCCTATGGTCCATCTGTAATTGTGCTTTCTTATAGCGCATACGCAATTAATGGATACACATTTTATACCAAAGAACAGGATGATAAAAGTACTATGCAAAATAGTGGTGTTACCTTGGTAGCTGAAGCTATGCACATATCAAGTGCGAATGACTTAAATCCGAAATTTGCAAATTTGTCATATTTTGGGGTTATCGAGCGCATTTTGGTGTTTGATTACGCGAAGTTTCAGATTCCTGTATTTGGTTGCAAGTGGGTTGAAAATAATAGTGGCGTACGAATGGATAAGTCAGGATTTTTGCAAGTGGATCTCAATAGGGTAGGGTACAAAGATGAGCCTTTCATTCTAGCCTCTCAAGCTAAACAAGTGTTCTATGTCAATGATCCGACAAGTACGAAATGGTCTATAGTGCTTTTATCTAACAAAATAGTTGATGAAAAAATTGAAGATCAAGGTGATATTGGTGTTGGCATTGAATCTTGTACAAGAAACGATCAAAATGAGAATGAATCTTGTATTAGAAATGATCATAATGAGGGTATTTGGATCAATCCAACCGTCCGCATTGTTAAGAGACGCGTAGTACACAATCCTACCAAGAAAAGAAAGAGACGTTAGTGATAAAGTTAGTGTTAATAGTGTCAATGTTTTAGTTTGTTTGATACAGGTTCAAAATTTGAAGCATTTTTTCTGTGTCAATGTTTCTTGGAATTGGATTAGTATATATTTTGTATGCTATGATGACTTGTTGCAATGATGAAACTTGATTGTTGTTGTTATATGTCGCTATGAGGTCGATATTGATGATGGTACTGTAATGTTAGTTTAATGGTGTACATGTTCAAATATATACATGTTCTCTCTATTTCAATCTTAATATGAGTATCATCTAATATTATTTTTGTCATTTTTGTCTCCTTCATTTTCCTTAATATCTTCACTAATGGTTTTTATTGGTTACTGGTTCATATACCATCTACATATTATCTAGTTGTTCAAGAGTTAAGGGGTAATTCGAATTAAAGGTATTATCTTTTTATTTTGTTTTAAAGTTTTCATTTTTGTTTTTAGTATATCCTCCAACAGTGTTTTGTTTTTATTTTAATATTAAGATGTTTTTTCTAACATTTTTTTTATGTTTTAGGTATCTCTTCAAAGCAAGAAAAATATTACTGGACTGCTTATTTATTATCTATGGGTTTAGTTTCTTTTGTTGTTAAATACTTTATTATTTTTAGTAAAAGGGGTTGAGTTTTGAGGTTAGAATTGTGTAAGGTTTTGTGTCACTTTGTTAGAGTATGAATCCCCTCATCTTTGCCTAAAAGAAATATCATGAACATGCTTTTAATATTGATAGAGTATGCATCCCCTCATCTTTGCCTAAAAGAAATATCATGAAAAAGTAATATTGATTGTATCACATGCTTTTATTTTATTAATATCTTCACGTTGAACAATTAATAATGGATTGATTTTTTTTCTTCTTATAATAACTTCTATGTTGTAATTTTTTGAAATGTTTCTCATATAAAGTTAGTGTTAATAGTGTACTAATGTGCTTTAGTTTGTTTGATACAGGTTCAATGGCTCCAGATAGAGATGCTCCACCTGAAAACCCACCTGAAAACTCACAAGAAAACTCACAAGAAAGAGTTGCTTCGGATACAAATGCTCCACCTGATACTGAAGCAAAAGAGGTTGCACGAGGCATCACTATTATGAAGGGAATCATTCGACATAGAGACCAAGGATTAGTATACCGATTGGAATGGAATTCTGATAAACAACCAATTGGTCCTAATTCTGCAAAGTTGACAAGTTATATTGGTACACTTGTCCGTATGCATATTCCGGTCTCCGTAGCTACCTGGAAATCGAAAACGAAAAATTTAGAATTGGAGGAGAAAAAACAAGCGATTTGGGAAGAGCTTCAGGTATATATCATATATGGTTAATTGTTGTTATTATCTTGACGATAAATTGTTTAAATTACTTATACTAACACACTATGCGTACGTTTTTTTGCAGAGGACTTTTGAGATACCAGATGAACGTAAAAGCTACATACTTAGTTTGGCCGGCAAAAGATATAGAGGGTGGAAAAGTTTTTTGACAAACACCTATCTTAAGGATAAAGATGGAAAATTTCTTGAAGAGGCACCGGGACGGCCAACAAAGTATGCGACCTTCATTGATGAAGCAGATTGGGCTGAGTTTTTAAAGCAAAGAGATGAAGCTTTTCAGAAAAAGAGTGCCACGAATAGTAAGAGAGCATCCAAACCCGCATATCCATACAAGAAAGGGCGTTTGGGATATGCACGCTTAGAGGATAAAATTGTAAGTAAATAGAAATGCGTTTTAATTAATTGTCTACATGTGCATGTTTTAATTGACGATTTTATCGTTTGTGTCAATGCATAGTTAGAGGAGACTAAAAGTGAGGAAGCTTCACTTCCTGTACATGTGTTGTGGAAGGAAGCTCGTGTGGGCAAGAATCAAGCTGTCGATCCCGATGTTCAGAGAGTTTATACTGAATGTGTAAGTATAATACTGTGTCTTTAATTAAATCAAATGTTTTTTAATATATAAATGATTTTTTATCTCCACTAATAATTATTTAAATGTAAATGAATTACAGGAGACCTTGTCGCAATCGGCATCCACCGGTGAGGAGAGCGTACTTAGTAGAGTACTAGATGCTCCCGAGTATCCCGGTCGGGTGAGGGGTAAGGGTCATGGTGTGACTCCAACCTCTTTTTATAAGAGTTCTAGGAGAAGATCAAATCTTACCAATGAAGAAGTGTTGCAAAAGTTGCAGGAATTGCAAGCACAGGTCTCTGAATTGCAAAGAGATAAAGATATGTATATGAGAGAAAAATGCAACACTTCATCGGTGAGAGAAACTAGTGATAAGGCTAGTATCAACTATCAAAAGAAATTTCCCGAGGTAATTATAAGTTTTTTTCCTTACAAACTGTTCTATTTTATTAATGATAATGACTTTATATTTTCTATTTGTTTAGGGCATTTCATCTTGCCAACTATACTTATCGTCACCGAATTATCGACTAGTTGGCAAGGGAAAAGTGCACAACACTTCGGGAGATTTACTTCACCACAGACCCCTCCCGGATGGACACCTGAAAGTATCGGTGGATGTTGTATTAGATCGTGATGCGATTCTACCGGTACCTGACATGGTCTCAGAGACGACATTGCTGCGAGATGCAATAGGATCATTTGTTGCATGGCCCTCGGAGCTCATTACCATTAGTGATGAGGTATACTGAAAACGATTATGAATCATTTAGTTTTCGAATGTCAATTCTAAACCGTTTATTAATTATTTTTTACATTTTAATTTTAGACTGCTCCTATAAAACCCGCAATTAAGGGTAAAGGGATTTTACAGGAGGAGGAGTCTGTTGCATCACTAAAAGAGGTACATTTAAAGTGTTAATATATAGTCTGAATCTAAATCTGCATGATTTTATATTTTACCTAACTTATATGATTTTTAGGCATCCGCTCGGGAGTCACAACAAGTGACGCAGCAGGTTCGTAGCTTACCACCCACTGGTCCTCCGAAGCAAGCGGCAAAAAAAGGCGGTGCTTTTGTGCCTCGATACCGTTCGACACTCGCAACAATGGTTGATATGTCCGATTTGAAGGATGGTGGTTTACGTGAAATCAACATGGATGAAAGTGTCTTCGGTATTGAATTCCCGTCACATATTACATTTGATGACTTGGAAGAGATTTTTAGGCATGATCAACTAGGCGTCAGTAATATGCACTCATACATCCGGTAATATTCACTCATCCGATATATTATTTAATTAGTCCCACAATATAATTTATTTACACATTTCAATGAAAATAATCTAATGTTTATTATGTTTTTATTTAAGGTTGTTGTATGACAGAGTGTTGCGCGGGACTGCATTGTCTAACAGATTTCGTTTCGTGTCTTCCGCCCATTGCAGCGAAATGACAATTGCTTCGGAACCGGAATCAGTTAGACAGCGCTTAGTAGATAGATTCATGTCCACCGGCAATACAGAAAGTCTGCATCTTTGGGCGTATAATACCCGACCAGTAGGGTTAGTTTCTCATTCTTGGTTCATCTAATCTCTGTTTCTTTTGTGTATAGCAAAATTTTCATATAACCTATTGTTTTAATTTATAGAGCACACTGGTTGCTGCTTGCTATCAACCCGATAAGAGAAGTCGTGTATTATCTGAATTCGGTAAATGGTGAATGGACCAATTATCCGGCTATGAAGGAAATTGTTGATTTGTAAGTGGGATCGTTCTAAATATATATTCGTGTATATTTATATATTTTCTTATTTGTGGGATTGATCTAAACATATGCTTTTATATATTTAATAATTAGATCAATACAAGTGTTCCGTAGTCAACGGGACGCACAGGTATCCCGGACTAAATCAAACAACATCACTTGGATCCAAGTGCAGGTACATTACTTTTCACAATTTTGCTTATAATATTTATGCTACTTGGTAAAACAAGACAACTATAGAATCTTATTTGTTTTATTATGTAGTGTCCGCAACAGCGAAACAGTTATGATTGCGGATACTTTGTTTTGAGGTTCATGAAAGAAATCCTTCAGGCGAATCAATTAGAGATTCCGCTCACGGTATGAATTTATAACTTAAGATAATTTCATATAATTTATTACATTTAACTAAATATATCATTTATATTATGTTTTTGTTTTGTAGTACCTTGACGAATTCCGTGCTGCTGGGTACCCGAAGCTTAAGTTGGAAGAAATTAAAGAAGATTTGTGTCAATATTATATTAAGCAATTTTTCATGTAGGATTTGTGTCGATTTGAACTATAATATTATTGATGTAATGATGTATATATATAATTTTGGATATTATAATGGTATTATATTAGTATATATATTGTCTTACTGATGGCTGAAATAATAGCGTCGAAAATATATTACAGGTCAAAAATATATTACAGGTCGAAAATATTACAGGTCGAAAACATTACAGGTCGACTGGGAGGATTAAATTATAGGCTGTACATAAAAATACCTCATTTAGAAACGACAGCGCTTTTAAAAAGCGCTCTTAAAGGTCCACCTACTAAAGCGCTTCTTAGTAAAAGCGCTGCCAAAGACCAGTAAAAAAGCATAAAAAATTAAAAAAAAACGCAGCATACAAAAGCGCTTTTGGAAAAGCGCTCTTATAGGGGGGCCTATCAGAGCGCTTTTCCATAAAAAGCACTCTCATAGGGGGGCCTACCAGAGCGCTTTTACAAAAGCGCTTTTGTATGCTGCGTTTTTTTTTAATTTTTTATGCTTTTTTACTGGTCTTTGGCAGCGCTTTCTGGGAAAAGCGCTCTTAAAGGGGGGTCTACCAGAGCGCTTTTTCCAGGAAAGCGCTCTTATAGGGGGTCCTACCAGAGCGCTTTTTCCAGGAAAGCGCTCTTAAAGGGGGGGTCTACCAGAGCGCTTTTAGAAGCGCTTTTGTTACCTACGCCAGCGCCAGCTATTAAAGCGCTTTTAAGCGCTTTTAAAGGCCAAAATAAGCGCTTTAAAAGCCCATTAATGGAATACTTCTAATATTGAATAGATATAAGTGTATTCCATAAATTATCTGAGTCTTCAGAAACTTGACTTTGTCTTCAGAAATATGAGCAACAAATCTTTTGATGAACAAATCATGACTTATGATCTTTGAGTTGGAAGCTTGTTTCTTGTACAATCTTGATTTCTCATCTTGAAGCAATCAACTTTGTCAGAAATTCTTTCTTCTCTTGACTTGTGACTTCAAAATCAGCAGCTTGTTGAGAAGTATCCATGTGATCCTCTTTCTGGCGAACCTTCAGCATTCTTCCGAACTACTGATGTTTCTTCAAAAATGGATGTGAACAGTCTTTCTGATTTGCTTGGCGTATTTCTAATTCTCCCGACAATAGCCCTGAATTAATTAGAATTTCTTATCTACACACTCAAGAAACATATTAGAACTAAAATTGTTTTACATAAAATATATACATTGTTATCATCAAAACATAGATATTTAAACATAGATCCAAATCTTGTTCTAACAATCTCCCCCTTTTTGATGATGACAAAACCATGTATTTTGATGGAACAACTTTACAGGGTTAAATAATAAACAATCCTAATACGAGAGTTTATAAAACTCCCCCTAAGTTGGAAACTCCCCCTGGATCATAAATATGATTTTCAGAGCGTAAGAGCATTGTTATCCTTTATGGATCTGATTATAAAAACTTGATTTAACCTTTCAGCTTATCAAATTTTCAATTCTTTCAGAACATTTGAAACATTGGTCGTTCTATCTTGAAACTTGATTTGCCATAGTGAATGCAATGTTTCATTCGAAATGTTCTTGTAATAGTCATGTACATTCTAAGTAATTTTGCATTCGTTATCATGTTAGAATATCATGTAAATCATAGGGTTTAGAGAATGGATATTAATCAAAATCATTCCTCTTTATCCCCTTTTTGTCATAATAAAAAAGATATAAGAAATGCTTGATTAATTTTTGAGACATTCTTAAGCATGCAATAGTGAGCTCATAAAGAAAGCAATATAATTGTAGAGGAAAAAATTGTTAGAGAATTGAACACATATTTCAAAAATATTCACAACACTTAAGGTAAAGCCAACAAAAAAAAAGGAATCTGAGTGCCTAAGACTTGGAAGAGTTTTGGCTTTGCTGAAGAAGTTTTTAAAGTATTCCTTGAATGGATTTGTTGAAATTTGCTTGCTCTTTCAGCGTTTCTCTGATCATTGTTAGCTCTTTTTGCATAACATCAAAATAATTTTGAAGACGCGAGAAAACACCATAATTTTCTAAGAGTTCTACTATTTCTCTTTTCTCTTCTACTCCTTTTGCATTATCTACTGCAAGCTTTTCAGCAACTATCTTTTTAGCAGCTTCTCTTTTTGCTTTCTTCTTCTCAACTGCTTCCCTTTCTGTAGCCTCTTGAGCTTCAAGAGCCTTACGTCTTTCCTTAGCATCCTTAGCATATTGGTTTTTCATTTTAGCTGATAGCCTTCAGATTTTAAAATATTCAACATTCATCCACCCATCAAAACTTCTCCATAAATATTTTACTTGGGAAGAATAGGTTCTTGAGACAGACTTTCCTTTGAGTCTCTCCATTTTTCTTTCAGCATTAATTTTGAGATGAGTTAGATTTTCAGTAAAATCAAGATCAAGAGTAATGTTAATGGAGATCTGATGAATATGAGAAGTTTCTGGGAGAACAACAGATGGAGAACCAACCAGTTTTGAGGAGATAGTTGTTGTGGAAATGAAACTTTGAGAGGATTGTGATAGTAATTTGGATTTTTCACTAGGAGTTGTCTTTTCTAAAGGTGATTGGGTGGAGGTATTTGTAGTTATGGTCAAAGTTGATAGAGTAGGTGAAGTAATTGGTGAGGAAGCTAGCTTTATAGTATTGGTTTCTAATCCAACTGTGGTATCAGGATTTTGATTTAAGATAGTCAAAGCCTTTTCTGGTTCTGATGTTTTAACAATTTTCAGCTTCTTAACCTTAGATTTATTCAGAGGAGGGTTGTTTTTATTTTCACATTTTCAGAGTATTTTGCACTAGCTACATCATACTCCTTTGCAATGATGTCAGTTCCTTCAGCTTCAATTTCACTAAGATAGGCTTCAAGGTCACAAGATGAAACATCTTTTGTGAAGTGGGGATATCCATCTACTGGTGTTCTTTGAGTTTTAATGCTATGGGATCTATAGATATTATTGATGGTATAACTTCCCAATCTTTTTCTACTAATTCATATTTCTCATATTTGTCCTGTTAAATGATTTTCCAGTTTTAGTGACTAAGTCTTTCACAAGACGATGTGAAATGAGATGTTTCGCTACACCACTCTCAACAAGAATATCCAAAACTAATATACCAAAAGGCATATAATTCTTTTTAGATTTTCCATTATCTCTGGTTTCTATAATAGTGTCTTTCAGATAGTTGAAAATAAGGGATGGAAGATGTACCTTATTTCCTTTCAGTAGATAGAAAAGAATGAACTTTTTGATCAGTGTTCATATAATCCACTGAACTGTTACTAGGTCTAGGATTAATGAAACCCAGAATAATCTTGATCCATACATGAATATTCTTAGAGAGATTCATGAATTTAGAGAGTTTCTTTCCTATAGTAAGATTTACTCCTTGCTCAGTGAAGATAACATGAGTTACAACATCTGTTAGATAGTTTGATTTTGACTTGATGTGATGAACCACTATTCCTTTTGCTTCCTTCATTCCAAGAAAGCTAGCAATTAATTTTACAGTGATAACAACCTTCACACCCATAACATATGAGACGACGTATTTTTCATTTGCTTCAGCAAATTTCCAGAATTTCCTCATAAGGTTTGAGTAAATAGGATCGTAGAGACGATTGAAGTAATTGCTTCATCCTTGAAAGTTCAATTGTTCAGTGAGATCTATAGTATTATTTTTCAGATTTTCAAAGTCTACCAGTAGTTCTTGTAGAACTTTTATATCTACCGGAGAAGAAAAATGAACATGCTCTGGATGATCAAGAATATGATCTTGTTGTTGTTGAGTTGAAGATGAGGGTCGTTACATTGTTACGGGTGATAGTGGTGTAGAACCTGAAGCTACTTGTTGAGAAGATTTTACTTTAGGGGATAAATCATAAGCAAGTTTGCATGCTTGTTCTAGATTAACCTCCATGAGTGAGAGGTTTCAGAGAAAAGGATTTCACTAGGATTTTGAAAGAGGGAAATGTGAAAAGTGAAAAGTTGTAGTGTTTAATGGTGAATAATTTTAGGAGAACAAAATGGGTGAAATACTTATTGGCTTTAAGAAAATGTATCGAGTGGGAGATTAATGATGATTTTTAACCTAATATCAAGAAAATCCCATCATTCAAGATATCAATCAATTGGCGCATTTATGACTAATTTTAATAGGTGTCAGAATAAATTACAGCCACATGTTTGAAAATAGTACAAAAAAATAAAAAAGTAAAGAGATTTCCAACTAAAATATAAAGATATAATATAAATTAAACTAATTAAAAAGAGTTAGAAAATATCTTAATGATTAAGAAGTTGATCCTATATTCTTATTTCCTTGGATTCTGATGATTCTCCTTTTCTGACTTCATACACATTTCTTAAAATGGGTGATTATAGACACTTGTCATAGTATTATTTCTTCATGAAGATGAATCTTGTTCTGACAATTTTATTTTTCTTCTGAAGTGTTTTCTTCAGAACACAATTGACTCTCCTTTTTATTCGTCTTGAAGCTATCCTTCTGTAGTTGGTCTTTAATCTCTTTTGCTTATGGGTAGAATTCTTATGACCTTTTCACTGAATCTACATATTCCTTTTAGAAATGTCTTTTGACTTTTGGGAATGATGATGCCTATTTATCAAGAGATTTACTTCCTTTATGCAGCTTCCAAAGGAACTTTTCTTCTTCAGAATTATCCTTTTTCAGAATGTTAGTTAGATGCGCAGGTAACTTGGTTTCCTTTCAGATGAACAAACTGAATTTCTTCAGAGGTTCTCTTGAGTATCTTTTCTGATGGAAGAACAATCTTCTGACACGGGTTTTTCGGATCTTGACTTTTTGATTGGTAACCTTAGAATGACACAATTGCACTTCTGAGAACTAGCAGCTTCTCCTTCTAGAGTTAATCCATATAGAGTTTTGTTTACATGCATGATTTTCATTTCTTTTGCAGTACTCTGATGATTTCTTATGATTAGCTTAGTTGGCGGTTGAGAGGTTTTTTTTCTTCTTTGGATGCATTTATTCTTCATATTTATGATTTTTCTTTTCAGAAACTTGATGCTTTTTCTAATGAACTGAATGTTTTAGATTGATCTCTATTTCTTTTATTTCAATCTATAGCATTCATGGTTTTTCTCTTTCTGGATCTCTCTACACAGTTAAGTGTTTGATTCAAAAATCAATAATATAGTCAGGCTCTGATACCAATTGAAGGTATAGAAAAACACAAGAAAGAGGGGTTTGAATTGGGTTTTAAAATTTTCCCCTTTTGAAAACTATTTGATAAAACTATGAAAGAATATAGAATGCTATAAATATAAAGAGACACATTCAGTTTATCCAAGTTCACCATTAACTAGGCTATATCTTATTCAACCTCCTTAGGTGGTTTTTCCTTCAACAAGGACTTAATCCACTATAACCAAAACTAATTACAAATGCACGGACTACCTGCCGATGACTAACAACCATACAATAACCTGCAACCATTGTCATCTTGAGTCTTCTGACCAACACTAGTCACTCAATGAACAACACAATGACACGTTCACTGATCTCCACGAGATATAACGATCATTGACCCTATAAGTAATCTTACCAACATGGTCTTTCTAAATGGGATTTCTCACAATGATCCTCATCTAGTGTTCTCTTAAGAATTCTAAACTTCCTGGTCTCCTAAGAGATATAGTGATTATTGACCCTATAAGAATCGACCAATCATGGTCTCTTAACATGACTTCATCTACAATGACCCGTAGTCATTGTCTTATCAAGTATACAAATCTTTACTTGATCCTTAAGGAACCACCAATTCTAAACACAATTGTTTTTTCTGGAGATTACAAGAGTGCTACTTAACAAGCATATTACTCCTAGTTTAAGTACATATTGTTTAACACAATTATGAGCAACAACTCTTGTGTTCAAACAATTTACATAAAGAATTAAAAGTATAACACAATATGAGCAATAACTCTTGTGTCTTTTACATTGATCTACAAAGATTTATTTTATTAGAAGTTGAGTAGCATCTTGTAGTGTTCTTCATCTTCATCTTCTCCGTGGAGCAAGTTATGAGCAACAACTCCTTGCTTCTTCATATTTCTACCAAGATTTATATATTGAGAATTTGTGTAGCATCTTGTAGAATTCTTCTTCATTATTTTCCTTCTTTGTAGTTGGCTTCAGCATGTTCAGCATAGCAACTTCAACAGCATCTCCATCCACGACTTTCCAACAACTTTACTTTATTTCATTTATCTTCTTTTACAGCCTTCAAAAAGAGTTGTTGTAAGGATAGAAAGGCCCTTTCTCCTTCCAATGGTTGATTCCTAACGGATAGATTCAAGAGAGGTTTGGAAGAGTACGAAATGTCACTTTCCTTAGCCTGCTGCTTGCAGTTGTTAGCATAAAATCGTGGGAGACAACTTTCGTGAATAGTACAACCAATATCATAATAGTGGAACTTGTGTGTATTGTTTGTATTGTATTCTTCTTGACTAAGATTCTTGGTATTTATCTTATGATGATGTACTTCTGATTTTAAAGTACTAAACTTGGAAGAGATCAATCATTTTATCTTTGTTCTTTTGATGAATGACTGATGAGTAGTTCAGAAACTACTTTTTTGTTGTAGCATAGGAACATCAGAGTTTATCAGAACCATGACTTGTCTTCAAAAATAATAAAAATAACTTTTCTGAAACACAAAGCTTGACTTCTAATCTTAGAACTAGTCTTGAAGGTGTATTTCTAATCTGATCTGAGAGATGAAGATTAAGTGAGAAGATGTTTCATTTCATAATATTTCATTAGTGGATTCATGTCTTCAGATATATAAGCAACAACTAATCTGAGAAATAAGATTTGACATTGTAGGCAAAAGCTTTTCTGAAGTTGATATCAAAAGGTTTTATGATGTTTGGATCTTGAAATCATATATTGTGGCAACAACCTTTTTGATTCTCAAGTATTTGAGTTTTTAGCTTTGATTCTTTTCTTCTTGCTAGATTGATTCTGATTGAATAATAATAATGATCTAGAAGATACTTCACCGTTGTAGAGTCAGACAGAGTCTTTTAGATATTTGAACATTGACTTCAAATATACAAGCGATAAATAATATGAGAAAAAATTTATTTGTTTGAGAGTGAAAGCTTTTATGATTCACTATATCTTGATCTAATCCTTGGCCTCTTTGTAATCAGCTTTTCTGAACTGCATATCTGATGTCTGATTTTTGAAGCAGAAGCTTATATCAATACATATGACTTTGACGTTGAAATCTTTCTTGTTGATATCTTGAATTCTAATTTTGGATTGAGCTGGAAGCAACAACTTATGTCAACTACATCTTGTCTTCTGATCATGAATTCTTTCTCTTTGAAAGCGTATGTGATTTCTAATTTGAGAGTAGCGCTTTTCTGAGAACACATTTGATTTCCTTTCTGATGAACATTCAGCATTCCTTAGAATTGTTGATGTTTCTTTAGAAACAGTCACAATAGTTCTTCTATTGACTAGATTGACTTGATAAGATATCATCCTTTGATCTTATCTTCTAATAAACTATATGGTGTTGATTAGAATTGAGTCCAAAAGATCTTTCTTCTTTTCTTCTAATGGAATACTTCTGATTTTGAATAGATTTTTACGTATTCCATAAATCATCCGAGTCTTCAAAAACTTGACTTTGTCTTCAGAAATATGAGCAGCAACTCTTCTGATGAACAAATCATGACTTATGATCTTTATGTTGGAAGCTCGTTTCTTATACAATCTTGATTTCTAATCTTGAAGCAATCAACTTTGTCGAAAATTCTTTCTTCTCTTGACATGTGACTTCAAAAGCAGCAACTTGTTGATAAGTACACATGTGATCCTCTTTCTGGCGAACTTTCAGCATTCTTTCGAACTACTGATGTTTCTTCAAAAGTGGATGTGAACAGTCTTTCTGATGTGCTTGGCGTATTTCTGATTCTCCAGACAACAGTCACGAATGAATTAGAATTTCTTATCTGCGCACTCAAGAAACATATTAGAACTTAAATTGTTCTACATAAAATATATGCATTATTAGCATTAAAACATAGAGATTTAAACACATATCTAAATCTTGTTCTAACACTCATATCTAGAGGTGTCTAGGTAGAAGTTGCACAAGATAGTGATTAAGCGAGAAATTGTAAACTATGGTTGTTTACACTTTGAACTAATACTATTATAGTGAATTTCCTTCATGGTTTGATAGCCCTCAAGTAGGTGACGTTGCACCAAACTGGGTTAACAATTGATTGTGTTGTTTAATTTTATACAATTTATTTTCTTTACAATCTCCTATTTTAGCAAGTTGCTATCAGCAGATGATGTTATAACATCTGTCATGACATTATGTTTAGTGTTGAGACATGAGTCTTAACATCTATATTACAAGTTCCAAAATTTCAATTGACATCAGACCAGGCACCATGTTCTATTTATTGGGTGAAGCTCCAAGGAGAATATTTTCTGGTACTATAGATAAGGAAGGATACAAAAATAGACCACCTTTGTTAGATGGTTCAAATTATGATTGGTGTAAGGTTAGAATGGTGGCTTTTCTAAAATCCATGGACAACAAAGCTTGGATGGCTATTTTGAAAGAATGGGAACATCCTGATGAGAAGGACAAAGATGGGAATGTATCTTTGAAAGCAGAGTAAGATTGGAATGATGAGGATGATAAATTATCTCTTGGAAATTCCAAATCCTTGAATTATTTATTCAATGGAGTAGACAAAAATGTGCCCAGGTTGATTAATACATGTACTATAGCCAAGGATTCTTGGGAAATTCTGATAACAACTCATGAAGGTACATCCAAAGTATAAATGTAAGGACTTCAGCTTTTTACTACTCAATTTGAAAAACTAAAGATGAATGATGATGATACCATCAAGGAATATCATATGAAGGTTCTTGAAATAGAAAATGCATATAGTGCCTTAGGAGAAAATATGTCAGAACAAAAGCTTGTTAGAAAGATCCAATTAACTAATAAGAAATAAACACAAGCCCACACACATAAGCATACACAAATTAATTAAACACTTGAATAAACATCCAATTAACTAATTAAAAGGAGATTTCTTAACCCACCCCATAGGGGTGAAAAATACCCTATGCAATTCTAAAAATGCCCCCGGGAAATTGGAAATACATTTTTGGGACGCACCTTTTTTTTAACATACCTTAAAATCGGAAATGCAATTATGGGAGGAACCTTAAATGCATTTTCGGTTCTTATGAAAATAGTAGTAGAAAAAATTATGCAGACAGTAGCCAATTTTCACATTGTTTTGCATTTTGGAAACTAAAAAATAAATACGAAGACATATAGAACAAAGACACACACACACACACACACACACACACACACACACACACACACACACACACACACACACACACACACACACACACACACACACACACACACACACACACACACACACACACACACACATATATATATATATATATATATATATATATATATATATAACAGTAAAAAATACAAAAGGTTTCCAAAGTCGATAAAGTAGGTAACCCAAAATATTATCCAATAACAATCCAAAAGTCGATACAAAAAATGTAATCCAAACCAAAATACATATACAACTACGAAGACTACTGGGTATGACGAACTATGAGCTGACCCGTCCCCCTCCCAACATTCCTCTACTGCCTCCTGTACTGTAGAGCTCCCTGAGCCTTCACCATGATGACATCTAGAACTCCTCTAACATCAGAACCATCAGGAACAAACCTATATGAATACCCACTTGTGCAATGTCCATGATACAATGACACCTAGGCAACACATCAGTGGCATGATCAGTCCTAGCTTGCTCCTCCTCTAGAATCTCCTGATGAGCTGGCCTTGGTGGGTTTCCTGGAGTATCATATACTAGATATGGATGGGACACCCAAAATAACCATATGATATAAACGTACACGTAACTCCAATCTCCTGGTGCTAAGGTACTCCAGGCCTCATCTGGCACAAGATAATTAACATAATCATCAAACAAAGCATCCATATCCCTCTGTTTCACCATGGGAGGAACAAATACATAGGATCCTAGGGAATATAATGCATGTACCCAAACTGATGCATGACGCTCCTAACATCATATCGTACCCAAAAAAATACATAGGATGGTAAAACTAGGATCCCATACCAGTATCATTGGATTTGTCTCTTCAAGACGATCCTAACACCACCGTCGTGCCAAATTTATATAAAGTATACAAAGATATGAATCAAAAACCTAGAAAATAGCGAGCACCTTCAATTTGAGATTTCTCTCTCAATTCTGAATGGATTTAAAAATTGTAAGAAGCATTAGAATCAGAAGAAGGAGTAGAACAGGTTAGTGCTTTATTTGGATCCAAATGATGGAGAATTCTACCTTTTCGAAGTTTAAGAAAGAAGCTCTGAAACTGGACTTTGGTAGCTTGGATTATGGCTCGTTTTGCTTGGTTTAAGTGTTAGAGAGTTTGTATGATGCTTGAGGAAGACGAATGTGCAAAGAATTTTGGAGGAAAAAGCTGGAATCTCATAAACTGATTTCAAAAATTTCAAGCTCGTATGAGGTTTTGACAAAGTGTTTTTGGCTCTCAAAGCTTGAGGAAATGAATGGGGGGGGTGACCCTCTATTTATAGGAAATCAAATGGAATGTTCAAGCGTGTGAAATGATAAAGTTTGGAGGGAAATCGTGTAAACCTGGTGCACGAGCAAAGTGTGATCTGATTTCTATCAAAACTCATCCAATCCTTGCGTTTTAAGGCTCTAATCCACTTTGGCAACTTGGTTAAACATGTTTAGATCACAAACGCGTGCTAATTTGATGTTTAGAGGCCCAAAACATGAATTTCAAATTCTGACTTATGAAGAAACTTTAGTTTCAAGTTACCAAGTTCAATCCAATGGCATCTCAGCTCAAGGGGTCTTAAGGCATGATTCTTGATGCTGTAGAAAGATGAGGTTACAAGCTTTGCAATGGAAAAAGAATGGAATCAAATGGATGCTTGATCTAAAAGTTGCATTGAGTTAAAGTTGGGGAAAAAAGGTTGACTTTCCATACTTAGAAATATTTCAATTTTTTCTTCAAAAGTGACCTATAATGTTTTGCATCCAAACATGGCCTTCCACTTGGAATTTTCTCTTGACCAATAAAGATGGCATGAAATAGAACTCTTAAATTACATTTTGAAACTTGAACCATTCAAAATCTACAAAAATTGAGAGAGTTATGAATTGTTTAAGTTGGCAAAAATCATGAAATGACCTATAATCTTTTGTATCCTTAGGGCATCTTCCATCCATTTTCTCCCTTTGCACATAAAAGAAGGCATAAAGTTAACCTCCTTAAGATCATTATGGAAAAATAAAGGGCTCGAGGTGATAAAAATTGACCAAGTTATGGTCATTTGAAGTCACATATGAGAAATTGGGGGTTCATCTGGAGGACTTGTAATCTTTCTTCATCATCAAGCTTCTTCCACATGAAAAATCCTTGTAACTTTTGAAGTGATTTGTTGATAACCCTTTAAAGAGAATGATGTCTTTGGAATCACTCAAAAATACCAAAAGATGAGCAAGATATGCTTCTTTAAAGTTCAAAACCCTAGCTCATAGATCAAGAAAAAATGCCTTGAGGAACTTTGACAATTTTGAGAAAACTTCTTGTACCAACACAAATGATTTGTAAATAGAAGTTGTTGAGGATGAAAATGAGAACTCATAGTCACCAAAACCACTTCCATATCTTGAGAATTGAGAGAAATATGAATTTGTGACCAATGGGAACAAAGCCTTGTCCAAGCATGATAACTTCTTCAATCAATCCCGTGTACTTTTGAACCAAATTTGATAATCTTGAAATATGGTGAACCAAAATAACCTTGTCATGCCATTTCTTCCAAAACAACGCCAATGGTGAGGTTTGAACTTCTTAAGCTTTATTGACTAGGGCATGGAAATAAACTCATGAACCCATAGAGCAACTTGCTAAGCCTCATTGTCTTTACCTACATTAGTAATAAGCAAGACAAACCAACATTGCATTTTATTAATTAAAGGAAAAAAATCAAGACAATATATTCATGATCATAAAAGAAAACAAGTCAAGGTGTTTGATGAATCCTCAAAGGGAAAATCTAAAGATAGGGAGAGAAAACCAAAAGCCCTAATGTGATTGAATCGACATCAGCCCTAATGTGATTGAATCAACATGGTATGATAAAGGGATCTTAGGGGAAAAAATTGGGGTACAACAGGGATCACCATCAGCCTGTCATGCACGTCGTACCTCATCCGTGAACACCTTCTTCAAATAACTAAATCTAACATGAGTACCACGGGTGGCGTCCACCTCAGCCATGAAACTCTTAAACTATCTACCAAAAACTCCAACACCTCCTCTTTGTCGCACCTATGATGGTCTAAAAACCTCCCCCTTATCGAAAGATGAAGCAGAAACGCGATGTCGTCCAGTGTGATCGAAATCTCACCATGTGGTAACGAAACAATGATGTCTCATAGGGCCACCTCTAAACAAAAGCGTTAATCATACCATGATTAACAGTAATATATCCAGTGAGGGTCAAATATTTAAACCTTATTAGCTGCAATAGCTCATCAAACCATGGCTCAGTACGAGCTTCAAGTTTAGTGATCTTCCGCGCATGATTAATAACTTTCAGTGGATCACGTTCCTGCATACATGGTTTAACAAAATTCACTCAACATAACATAATAATAAAATAAATTCAACAAAAATTACAAGAACAATTATAAAATCATACATATTCGTCCCAGATATGTCTAGCAACATGGTCCGGGTACAGAGACAACAATGATAAATTAGCAGGCCCTCCTCCAAAACTCTGAGGCGCCGTAGGTGCCGCCTCAGCTACAAGTGCCTCAGGGGCCTCAGGTGCCTCAGGGGCCTCATGTGATTGGGCCTCAGATGCCTCCGGTGTCAGTTGGGAACCAAATGTCTCTCCTGTCTCAAATATTATTCGTGAGGAAGTGCGTCTACGGGAGGAAGGAGGCAGGGAGGGGGGAACTAGAGGCAACACGCCTTTAAGTGTCAACACAAACCAGAAATATAACTACAGTTCCAACCGTAAATGCATTTTTGGTTTGTATCTGTGTGTTTGCTTGAGTTTTTCAGTCTTCAAAATTGTGTGTATTTGGGGTGCTTTCAGAAATACAATTACGGTTTAACCCGTAGTTGTATTTCTTGTTAGTCTTCAATTGGTACATAGGGTCTCGTCCACCAAAATCCAGGTTTTGGTGCGTACCGGAAATGCATTTCTAGTTTCTAGGGGTATTTTGGAATTTTCGCGTGGTGCGCTAGAAAAGTATGGAGTGGGTTAAGAAATTCCCAATTAAAATGTATGAGTCTCATTGAAAGAAAGTCCAAGAGTAAGTTATTTAATGTGTGTGCCACAAGGACTCATTGTATGAAAGCCCATGAGTAAGTTATGTGTAGTTGATTGTGATGCTTAAAAAGTGACTGACTAATAGTAGAAAATGACTCACAATAGAGTATTAGTTTTTTGAAAAGACTTAATACATGAAATACTTGATGATGTATCAATAACAAAGCAAACAGAACAATAAAAAAAGGGTAAAAATTATTTACATCATCTTACAAGAAAACAAAAGAATAAATAATGAAAAAAAGAAAATAAAAGGGTGCATGTTGTAAGCAAAGGAGATGATTAAGTAAGCATTATGGGTCTAAAGCCCCGGAAAAAAAATCAAACCCATATTGCAACATATATATTATTGATTAAAAGAAAATAAGGAAATAAAGAAGAAAAAAAAGAAATTAAAAGAATAAAAACGTGACATGATGTCACAACCGAGTCCCCCACCTCCTGGGGAATACTCCGCCACCTCCTTGGAATCTGATTTCGATTCTAATAATATTTTAATTAAAGCATTAAATGAAACTTAAAGGTTTTGTTGACTTAATCACTAATTCCTGATCCATAGCAAAAAAGATGATGTGCAAAATAAAAAGGTTGATAGACATAAATTCACCAAGTTCAATTCTAACATTAAATATTATTTCGAGAACATAGCATATTGGCATTTTTATTAATAATAGAAAATGAAACAACAGGAATAGAGAAACCATATGTCAAGTAACATCTTCCTATTTATCCACATTTATCAAGCTTTTTTAAAATAAACAAACATTGTTATTTCTTCATTATTATTACCATGACCCCCATCAAACAAGAAAATTCTAACAAAAGCTAACCAAGTCATTATTCATAAGTCAATAACTTAATCTCGTGGCTATCTTAAAAAAGATAAAGATGGAATGAAATTTGTCCAAAAAAAACTATCCAATCTCACTATAAGAAAAAATAATATTAGTTAGGGATAATTGTGAGGTGTTATACCCCTCACTAAAATTAAATATTAATTGGAGATATACCCGCAAACAACAAATCAGAAAATAATATAAAAAAAATAGTGTGGAAATACCCGTCGCTATCTATGAAGAAGGAATTTTGAATTTTAAAATTTTTACCCGTTTTACATTTAGCGAGGGATAAAATATTACAAAACTACATAGTAGCAATTGCTTGGGGTAATCTCTCGCAAATTGCCACTAGTGGCCCGACTGTCAAAAATTCTTTTATAATTTGCGAGGGGCAACCCCTAGCCAAATCAGAACGTTTCATTTTCGTGAAGCATCCTCTCGCAAATGACACTGCTGTATAGTAAATTCAGCCCTATCATGTGTAGGCGTGCAGACTGCTTTGGAAATATATGTTACATTTTGCGAGGGGCACCCCATGACAATTAGTAACCGTTGAATTTGCCATGGTTATCCCCTCGCCATTTTCTTTATATATTCTATTTATTTCCATAGTTTCCTCTATCTCTCTCATTAAACATATAACATATATACAAACGTATATGTTCTTCTCTCCATAGTCTTCTTCATCTTCAAATCCTTCATCTTCATATATTTAAGGTAATTTTTTATATATGATTTTATATCTAATTTATATTATTTTGTTTATATAACATATTTATTAATAATTTTAATTTTTGATTTTTAATTTCAGATTTTACTGTTATCATATAAAGCTACTAAGGAATTCAAATTTAGAGTGTTCATCTTCAAGGTAAAAAAAAATTATGTTTTATATATTTATTAAAATAGATTATTGTGATATAATTATTATAAAATATTTTTGTGAAATATTATTTATTTACAAAAAAAAAATAGAATAATTGATTATTGTGATATAACTGTTTAAATATAATTAAAAAATAATATAAATTTTTTTATAACTTATTTTAAAAAAAGAATAAATAACATATAAAAGCTGTGATTAAAAATATTTTTGTGAAGTATTATAATTTTTTAAAAATAATATTATAAAACAGTTTAAAAATAATAGTTAAAAAACAACTTAAATATATAGTTTTAAAAATAGTATATTTTTTAATACCATTTTTTGTTAAATATTTATTTAAAAAACAATTTTATAAATCTATGAAAAATACATTAAAATATATATATTTAAAGAAAAAACATAATTAAAATATCAATTATTTTTATAGAAAAAACAGAATTAAAATAGTTAAAACATTAAAATATTAAAGTAATATATAGTTAAAAACAGAATTGTTAAAGTATTTTTTTTAAACAGTATAAGAAAGATTAATAAAACAATAATGTTTTTTGTTAATTAAATCTATTAATATATTATATTGTTATTTTGAGAAAATATTAATTTGGGAGAAGAAAATTAATTTTTAAAGTTATAATATGATAAATATATTTATATACTCTTTTAGTATAATATATTTAGTATTAAAAATAAGTTACTTATTATAAATAATATAATTTATGTTTAATATTAAATAAGTTTATATTTTAGTATATTTTTGTGTGTGTTAGGAAACATCATAATATTTATTTAGAAAATAATAAGTAAATATAGATTTTAAGAAGAAAGAAAGTATTTTTTTTAAAAATATAATATGATAAATATATTTATATACTTTTTAATAAAAAAATAATTCTAAAAGTATGGTTAAATAATTTTTAAGACAATAAATAAATATAATAATTTAAAGAAAAAAACTATTTTTAGAAGGTATAATTATTATATTTATTATGTTTAATTATATTTATTATATTATTTTATTTTAATAATATAATTAATAGAATTATTATTATTGTTTTTATTTTATGAATATTAATTTTAAAAAAAATATTTTTACGATTTGTCAAGGGATAAACTTTTGGAAAAATGTCAATGTCTATATTTTGCCAGGGCTTAACCCCAAGCAAAAATCCTGACGCATTGTCACTTACCCTGCGTCTACGTCTGCATGCTACAACCTATATAATCCATGTTGCATTTAGCGAGGGCTGTAACTCCTGATAAACTTTCTACGTGTAAAGCGCCTTACAAATTTATTTGCGACCCCTAGTTTTCTTAGGGGACCAGTCCTCTCGCAAATTTTGTATTTGTGAAGGATTTTTGCCATTTGTGAGGGATTAAACCCCTGACAAATAACATATTTTTTGTAGTGTCTATTATATAGGAAATTAAGCTATTACCAAATATTACCTCCATGTTCTCCCTTCTTTTTTTGAGCTATAAAAGAAACTTGGAAATAAACCAACCCCTTCACGGTTCACACGTTATCCCTTAGAGTGAGAGAGAAAATAAATCTCTCAATAATAACACCAGTTTTGTGCCGATTTAGAGAGAGACAAATTTGAGCGGAACCAAAACAAGCTTACGAAGAAGAAATCTATGAAGCATCTATGTAGAGAAAACACACGATAACAGAGGAAAACCAACAGCAAGAGGCGCGATAGTGAAGAGAAGTTGCAGTAGGTGGTTGGTCTTTTGTTGGTGTGGATTTGCGGTTGTTGAATCTTTTGTAGTGTGAGTTATCTGTGGTGTATAAAGAGGAAGCAAAGGGGGAAGATGATGGATGTTTGAATGAATGAAGGTAACACATTGGTGTTGTCGATTTGGAGCGGTGGATGAAGGAGATGAAGTGTGAAGTGTGGAGTGGTTTGAGGATGAAATGATGTTGTTTCTTGAAGGAAGGTGGTGGTCTTAGATGAAGAAGAACCGTGAGTTTGGTTGATGGCAGTAGAGATAGGTTATGGTTAATGATTCATGTAGTCACCATGAAAGAAATCAAGTATAAGAAAAATATGGATATAAGAGGATGAGATTATTTGTGAGAAGAAGGTGGTTAGTATGTTATGGTAGGAGAAGCAGATAATGGATTATTCCGTTAAAGATGAAGGAGATCCATAACTACTTTGCATTTTTTGATTGGATGATGATTGCTTGAGAGGGAGAGAGTATTGGGTCTGGGGTGGAGCGTCGTTGCCATTGTATTGCTCCCCTCACAATTCTCTCAATTGGTCATTAAATACCCATACTCTTAGGGTTTTTTATGTACAAAATATCTATTTTGCCCCATTGAGGAAAGATATTTTGCAAGACGTTCTAATAAACTAAAGACAACAATAATTATTAAAAAAAATAAACATCATTTTTTTATATTTTTCTTTCTAATTGAATTAAAATAAAATTAAAAAAACTAACATAATCATTCTCTTTGTTTTTTTTTATAAAAAGAATTAAACTACAAAATTAAAACACATATTTTTTAATATTTTCAAATGATAAAAGTGAATAAAAACATATATTTATTATTATCTAAAAATGGAAAAATACGGATTAAAAGTTTAATCCGGATAAAAAAAATGCAAATATGTGAATGAAAGTTGTTTTATTTTTTTGTTGACTTTAATAAAAGTCAAAAAGTTTAAAACATACAAAAATGCGACGACTGAACAAGGAATACATTAGACTAAAACACGACATGTCTAGATGAATGAAATGATAAAATATCAGATAATGGATGAAAATCATGAGGAAAAATTAGAGTACGACAAATACAAATACCAAAATATTATGCAAAACCCCCAAAATCAACACCTTGATTTTAGGGAGAAACCCTAACTGATTTTTTTTCCAATCAAACCCCCAAAGAATCTCAACCCAATTTACAATTCAACAACCTAAATTGGACGTTATCATCTCTGAATCTAGATGGCATCCAACAGGAATGATTATGTGTCATTGTTGTGTGTATGCATAGATGAGAGAATGAAGATGAAGAGAACTTTCTTTGTATGTTTATGGTTTCATCTAATTTGAAATGATGCATGTGTCAACCTATATATGTCATGTGCCGACACATGCATTACAGAGCCTACATGCTCTAAAAATCAGCTACATCTGTTGACTCATACGTTGTATGTGTAGATTCATAGAAGTAATTTTTCTTCTATGTGTCGACCTGAAAGCTAGTCGACAAATGTATTACAGAGTGTACAAGCTCTAAAACACAACATCACATGTCGACTCATAGGTCGTATGTGTCGACTCATGAACCTGATTATCACATGAAATTTGATTTTTAATGTGTGAAACCTTTTCAAAAATGCTTTTAAACATCCTAATACTTAGATGCACATCAAGACTCAGAGAATATTGTCCAATATATAGAAACACTAAAAGGTCCTAGTTTTGACATCATACAAAATGTCTCTAATGGGAAAATTCACTCACATAATTGATGAAGAAAATATGAATATTTGTTGTGATATATGTTAGATTGAAGTTCCTTGATGTGAAATTTGTCGTTTATAGGTGTGAATCGAATTCTAAAATTGTTACATTGACAAATAAGTCGAAATATGTTGAAATAAGTCGAAATGAGTCAAAATAAGTCGAAATAAGCCAAATAAATCGCAGAAAAATACATGAGAGTATTGGTCATCTTGTTTGACGCATAACTTGGGTTTCCTAAGTCCGTTTGAGGCGCGGTCAGTTGCGTTGGAAAGATAAGGCATATACCTTTCTTATGGTAATGAATTCACTAGATTTAAATGTATGGATGAGGTTGTTATTATGGTAATTCCTCATGATGTTTATGCGTGTGAATTGTGTTGTGAATATCGTATATTCTTACGAGGTTTATGTGAATAACATTGTAGAAAGTAATAATTATATACATGATGAGAGTTTAGTGTTGAAATTGAACATAAGTGTACTTAATTTTAGAAATTATATGTCGAACCAATGGTATAGAATGATTAGTCGTGATAATAGATGTTTAAGTACTATCGTTATCATACATCTATTAATTTCTAAAACTTGCGGTTAGTATACCCTGTTAGTCATTTGTCTATAATTTTAGTTACCTAGATCTTTTAAGAATGAAATTGAGTCCATTAGAAACTATACAATACTTAGTACGAGATAGACTTCAATCTGGATCAATTTCGTTGGGGAAAAGGCTAGAAAATTGACTTGCAAGTTCAGTTAATGTTTTGGAAACTCTGCATCACAACTATTTGACATGCTATCAATAATTTAGACACAAATCAATCTACACAATTCCTTTAAGAGTAAACCTTATATCATAAGAAAATAGACAAAATCAACTACATATTAAACCTAATAAGCATTTGATTCCACTAAGTTCAGGAGGAGAAATACTAGTTACAAGTTCGATGAAACATTATGCCTGATGCTTGTACCAATTCCTATTGTTGATTAAAATATACTGATTGGAATCTTATGTCCTAAAATAAAAACTATATTTTTAAAATAGACTCTCTAAGATTTCTGAAACATATTCATTTACTTGATTCTGACTTCGTTTGATATTTTAAATAATTATTTGAATCTGAAGTATGACTAGTAGGAAACATGATTTTGGGATTGGTTTGATAAGATGCTATGTGAATTAAGTTGTTAATATTTTAGGACACAAGTCCAATGGTTAACAATACATATACGAGTTAAGTTGTTAAGGTTAGGACGCAAGTATTCATGTGCTGTATGTTAGGTTTGAAAGAACCAGTGTTGAGATGTTTGGGTTCAAGAGAGCCGGTGACGTGGCCTTACATCGACGATTATTTTATGATGATGTGTTTAGGTTCGAAAGAACCAATAACATGTAGGACTTATGCCTAGTGACGAGGATTGGAGTTGGAGGATTGTGGATGTAGATTTGTATTAATTGTAACATTCATGCATAATGTATATCAGAGATAAGTTAGACTTTAGTCCAGAGACGAGTATGACTTCGGTCTAGTGACGAGTTGGATATATCAATAACATACCTCTGATATCCAAGAGATTGATACCACATGCATGTGAGTAGAAGAGACAGACATTACATGCATAATTATTTATGTTATTTGATTGCGTGATTGTGATTTGATTGTATATGATGATTATACTATCCTTGTTGTTTTAACACCGTTATTCTCACCCATTTTTTTGTCTCTATGTTTCTACTTTTGTATTTTATATAGATATCCACTGGTTGAGAATGAGGAATGGTAGTTTTTGTTATCGAAAATGGCGTGTTGACCTCTTCAATAGTTTGCTTTTACTTATGTTTTGTTGTATCTTTTATTAGCTGTCTAGTTTCGTATTCGGTGTCGCTCTGATATTTTAACATCGGATGGGAATTTCGCTATGTCATTAAGTTGTTTTGAACATGGCATCTTCAATAGTTTGCTTTTGCTTATGTTTTGCCGTATCTTTTATTGGCTGTCTAGTTTCCTATTCGATGTCGCTCTGATATTATAACATCAGGTTGGGAATTTCGCTATGTCATTAATTTGTTTTGAACATGACCTCTTCAATAATTTACTTTTGCTTATGTTTTACCGTATCTTTTATTGACTATCTAGTTTCGTATCCAGTATCACTTTAATATTATAACATTTAGATTGAGAATTTCGATATACCATTAAGTTGTTCTGAACAAATCACTATATTTTATGATGTTATGCTTTAACTTAATACCTCATTTGAAATATGAAATGTTTTTGTCAATATGCCACCTTTATTTTTATCTATATTTTATAAATTATAGTTAATATTTAGGGTGTTACGATTAACATGAAACTTGTTTGGAATTGAAAAAAAGTTAAATTTTGAATCATATTCTAGTTTGTTTAGGATTTGGCAAAATGAAGGAAGACCTAATCGGAAAAAAGAAAGACCAAGGCACGGAAAGTGTCCCTATTTCTGTCGTCACCTCCAATTCTCTTTCTCTCGTCAATACAAAATCTTGAAAAACAAAAATGTCGATTAGTTCAGCCACTCGCTGTTGCATGTCACCTCTGCATCGCACTTCACCTTGCCGCTCCATTTTTGTTACACCAAATTGTAAGCCCTTTCTCCCTAGCCACGCTCCGAGCCTAAGCCTCGTTTTGGTTCGGTCCCAGTCCTCCGGTTCGGAAGGGTTTACTTCGCCCAAGATACCCTCCAATTGTTCATCTTCCTCCTCTGCCATCGATTTTCTCACTCTCTGCCACAAGCTCAAGGTACATGTTCCATCCACTATTTCCTCTCTTATATCATTATCTTTGCATTATTACTCAGAATTAGGTTTGAATGTTATTACGTGCCTTGTAGACCACCAAGAGGAAAGGATGGGTTAATCATGGGATAAAGGGTGCTGAGTCCATAGCTGATCATATGTATCGCATGGCTTTGATGTCCTTAATTGCCGCTGATCTTCCTGGACTCAGTAGAGAAAGGTTTCACATCCACTTTCTTTTTTTCTTTCTATTACTATCATGTACATTTCTATATTCTATCATCCACTCAAACTGAAATACTTGGATCATATCACCTCTTGTTGTTACACAATCACTTAGGCTATGTTTGGATACACTAAATCCAACGGATTGGGTATTTCATGATGGAATAGAGCAATTTTCTTATTCATGCAATGCATTCCAAGCGGTTCTGCTCCATTCCATCTATTTTTATTGTTTGTGAAGAAGCTCCCTCACTCACTACACACTAGTGAGATATTGTTTTTGTACAATTGATTAGTAATCTGGGTGGTATAGTTAGAGTATATACACTCTTATCATTACCCGAAACAACAACATTTTGCTTACCTTGTAAATGTTATTAGTCTCATAGCGTGATCCTGTATATTTATATCCACCACTCTCACAGCTCTTGTTCCAAAACTTTCTTATCTTTATCATTTTTCTTTTGCTTCACTAATTTACTTTGTTTACTTGCCCCTCTTCCTGTGCAGATGTATTAAAATAGCTCTCGTGCATGATATTGCAGAAGGTACCTCTCCCTCTCACCCAATTGCTTATGCAGTTATTTACATTAAATCTTAACTCACATTTTGGCTTTGGATCATTTGCTATACCAGTCTTGAGTTGAATTTTTATGTTTTGTTTGAAACTGCTGGCAAGTGACTTTGTCCTTGCAAGCTACAATAATTGGCACTTTTCACTGGGGAATGGAGCATAAATTATAGAAGATGTGTTCATTTTATATTGTGTTGACCATGTACTTCAGAAAAAACACTTTCGAATAGTTAATTTTGTATAATTCAGTTCTCCACCTTACTGATGATCAGTGAATCAATAACTTGTTGAATGTTGCTAACCTTACTGATGATCAGTGAATCAATAACATGTTGAATGTTGCTAGGTAATCATTATTATATTGCTTATCTAACCGGAATATGCTTTGATAAACATATCCAAAACTTGATTGTACTACATTTTCTTTTTCAATTGAAGCTACTGTTAATCTAACATGTATAAGAAAGGCAAATTCCATTACAAAATGTTAGATTATTTGACTTTCTTTAATGAGTAGTAGCTTTGTTGTCTGTGGTTGTGATTTGGGAATACTGAACTCTTTGTTTTTTAATTCCTCGAGTATATTTGTCTACAATAATAATAAAAGGCGTTAAATCTTTTTTCGATATATTTATAATATATTATATTGAAATCTGAGCTCAGTATTGTACTGAATAGCTATTGTTGGAGATATAACACCATCTGATGGTGTACCTAAGGCTGAAAAAAGCCGAATGGAGCAAGAAGCTTTAGACAAAATGTGTGAAGTTCTTGGTGGAGGGATGAGAGGTATTGCAAAACATATTTTTCTTGTATGTTTTTTCAGAGCTTCCAAATTCTACATCAATTTTATTTGAGGATGACCTTTTTTGTATTCTGAAGCTGATGAGATCAAAGAACTGTGGGCAGAGTATGAAAACAATTCTTCTTTAGAGGCTAATGTTGTTAAAGATTTTGACAAGGTACATATATGCTACTGAATACATTATTCGTGTTGAGGGAGACATGCGTTGCACACTTTTGTTTTATTATAACATGTAGTCTTTAAAGTATTCAATTTGGTCCTCATAACATGCATATCTAGAACTGTAATATGGATATTGGAGACCTTTTAGTTAGTTTCTAATTGCATTGCCTTGCTCTAAATTTTGATCAGGTTGAAATGATTCTACAAGCCTTAGAATATGAAATGGGTAAGTAATATATAAATAGGCAAATACAGTATTTGCATGTAGCTTTTGAATTCATATTACGAAAGCAACATAATGATATGCTTTTGCAACACTAAGTATCTTTAATGACTGTATCGTTCCCTGTGGCAGAGCATGGGAAAGTATTGGATGAATTTTTCATTTCAACCGCAGGTAGAGTTGAAACTTATCTTATACAAATGAAATGCATGAGTCCTTATTTAGACCTTTGTCAATCACATGATTTTTATTTTGTATTCAGGCAAGTTTCAAACTGAAATAGGCAAGAGTTGGGCAGCCGAAATCATTTCAAGAAGAAAATCCTTAACAGCAAAAAGGTTAAGTTGATATAATTGCTAAAAATGGTTTCACGTGGCTCATTCTGGTTGGAGAGATTTGAAGGACTTGTTGTCTCAGTATTTTGTTGATAAGGAGGATTTTTGACTGTCTTATGTTATTTAGGATTAGTCATATCTTGCAGAAAGATAACAAAAATAGTCTCTCATTTCAAAATACTTAAAGAAAAATATTATTTACCATGCATTTAGATTGTTTAAACACATAAGCAGACTTGTTTATTTTATTTTGATAGAGTCACCTCAGATTGTTTAAAAGAGACTTGTTTATTTTGATTTAGTCACCTCAGATTGTTTAAATATATAAAGGGCAATGGATTCTCTCCGGTGTGAATTTTACTGAAGGTAGAGCAGTTTACATCACAGACCAAAATGTCATGGGAGAGGTCCACTTGTTTATTTGGATTTAGTCAACTCTTCAGTTTGAATGGTATGTGTCACATAAATTAGTTTTTTCAGGGAATTTTATAAAACCATCATTATCAAATGAAATATACAAATATTTTCTTGCATATCTTTTTATATAAACAGAATTTTTCATGTGTTAAATATGAAATATTTATTGAATATACTTAAGGTGGAATATGTCTTTTTATTTATTTATTTATAAAATTGTTCTGGACTGGGCCCGCCCTGGCCCAAGAGCAAGAACAAAGGCCCAATCCAAGCAACTCTTCAAGGAGCGCGCGCCCGAGGATTCCCGCCAGTGCGCCGACCAGAAACTGCAGTCGTGCCTGCCGTTGCCCGCGAACACGGCGTCCTCGACCACGCGAACTCCAGCTCGAGCCCAGCTCGAGCACCCTCCTCGTAGGGCAGACTCTGACCGTTACCAAATCACCTGAACTCCGGAAAGACCGCGTCCTCGTCCCTCCTCATTTCTCGCAGAGCATCACCAGGAAGGAGACCACGTGCGGGTCTCCACTACACACGTAGAACCTGACAGTTCCTTTATTGGGCCACTTCTGGTCGGTCCAATGAAGGGACCTTGACCTCGCGCTGGGGGCTATAAATACCCTCTGTTCCTAGAGGGTCAGGTATTCATTCTCTTACCCATACATACACTCTTTGCCTGCTCGTACCATCACTCACTTTAGCATCGGAGTGCCTTGCAGGTACTCCCCCCATCTCACTCAACTTCTGCTCGGAGTCAGTCGTGACGGTCCAAGTCTGATCAGATAAGATCAGTGGCGCCGTCTGTGGGAAACTAGCTTCCCCGTCTTGCAAAACCTCGAAGACCAAAGCTCGATATCACTCCCTACCGTCATGGCTGACCAAGTTCGGGATGACCAAAACATCCGCGTCGCCGACACCAACAACGACCTTGCAAATAAAAATGGACTCCCTGACAACACCGGTAACCCCAGTCATAGCACATTCCCCGGGGACACCAACCTCGGGCCCTCAGTCCACCGCGACGGAGTTACTGCCTCATCTTCTTCAGTCTCTCTTCCGCTCGAAGAAGATAACGCAGCTCCCACGAGCCACCGAGCTGCCCAATTTCAGGAAGTCCCCGTCCCCGTCGGGGCAGATGCCACAACCCGCGCACTATTCGCAGCGATCAATCAGACGAATTACCTCATCTTCGCCCAGGGGGAAAGATTGAGGGCACTAGAAGACGATCGAAGACCTGCGAGGAGACACAGGAGGCCCCAAACTCCACCTCTTCGAGTAACAGAGGTACATCTCCCGTCTCCCCCGCAGAGACACCTCCCGAAGCCCGTCACCCCGACCCTCGGGGAGACGCCCCCCTTTGGAGAGGCAACCCGTCATTGAAGTTAGAGGACGCGGCCACGCCCCCACACGACAAGAAAGAAGACACTCCGGAGACGGGCATGGAAGAATCAACCAACGAGCACCACGCTCGAGAGATGCCCAACACGACCAGGGCTCGACAATATTACAGGTCCCCATCCCTGTCCCCAGAGCAAAGTGACGAGGACGACCCCCGCGGTCCCCTGTCACAAGCCATCATGGAGGCGCCCATTCCCCCGGGCATGGAGAAGCCTCCACATCTGAAGGAATACGACGGAGTCGCGGACCCAGTCGACCACATAGACGGGTTCAAAGCTATGCTGCACTACCACAACGTCGGGGGACCCATCAAATGCCGGTTGTTCCCCACGACCCTTAGAAAGGCAGCAATGAATTGGTATAAAGGCCTCGCTCCGGGATCAATCACCTCGTGGAGAAACCTGAAGAACCAATTCATAAGTTCGTTCACTGCGTCTTGACGACACCCAAAGACCGAGGCGGCTCTCGAGGCCATCATCCAGAGACAGGATGAAACCTTGAGAGAATTTATTAATCGCTTCAATCGCGAAGCCATACAGGTCCTCTGCGCAGACCACATGAAGAGGTACCTGCTGGAGAGGGGACTCCTCCCCGACACAGAATTCAGAAAGGCGGTGGGCATCGAACCGCCCCGAACATTCGATGCCCTCCTCGAGAAGGCCCGGGCGTATATGGATTACGAGGAAAGGGAGGCGGCCAACAGAGCCCGAGACCCCAGAACTCGCGGATCCAGCAGCAACCCACGCCAGGAAGCCGCTCCTCCCCGACGAACCGGGGAGAAAAGAAAAGAAGACAGACCCCGAGAAGTCCGAGAGCAAAGAAGACCCTCGGGGCGGTTTACCGAGTACACTCCGCTCACAGCTTCCCGCGAGCGCATTTTGGCAGAGTGTGCCAGCACGGACTTTAAAGACGGCGGCGTCAAACGCCCCCGACCTGCTCCCACCAAGCCCGAAGCAGACAAAAGCAAGTATTGTCAGTACCACAGGAGCCATGGTCATCTGACTGAAGACTGCGTCCACCTCAAGGACGCCATCGAAACCCTCATCAAGGGAGGGAGGCTCTCCCAATACCGACGAAACGACGCTCCTCGTCGTGATGCCCGAGAGGCAAGAGAACCGGAGGAAGACGCCCGACCATCTGACGAGTCGGTTTCCGTCCAGACCGCCTTCTCCGTCACCAGATCGGAGGACTTCTACGTCCCCGAACACCTGCAGGAGCCGCTCACGACGCACAGCAGGTGGGAACACTTCCCCTCCGCCATGGTCATCAATGATGAAGGATTCAACGACCTAACTATCAATTCAGACAAAAGAAAGCTGGATGAACTGGTCGACGCGACACCTCCGCAAACAGTGACTTTTAAAAGAGTAAAAGATAGGTCGGAGCCTATCACCTTTTACCTGGAAGAGCTCCCCGGAGGAGCCCCCAACGCAGTCAGTCCTCTGCTGATAAGAGCAAGAATGGCTAACTTTGATATGCACCGCATCCTCGTCGACGAAGGAAGTTTCGTGGACGTGATGTACAATCAGTTATTCCGGACTCTGCAGCTGGACGACTCGCATCTCTCGCCATATGTAGGTTCGGACTTACAGGGCTTCAACGGCTCGACCTCCAAGCCCTGGGGATATGTCGAGCTCATGGTTACCTTCGGCGAGGGCACGGCGACAAGGCAAGTCAAAGTGCGCTTCCTCGTCATCGACTGCCCGTCCCTCTACAACTGTATCCTGGGGAGACCAACACTGGCAGAACTGACCGCGGTACCCTCCACCGTCCATTTGAAGATGAAGTTCTACACCAAAAGGGCACAGGTAGCTACCATCCAGGGGGACCTAGCCGCTGCTCGAAGGTGTTTCAACGCCGCATCTAAGGGACGCGACACTGTCGACACCGGGACAAGGCCCGCCAAGAGACCGGCGACGACGCGACAGGAACCCGACAAGCCAGAGCCCGCCAAAGAGGAAGACCAGAGAGCTCCACCAAAGGTCGACTCCATAGCTCTGGATGCTCGTTTCGATCAGGACGAACCTCCCAACGGCGAGCAAATTCCCCTCCGACCAATCCCGGACGGGGACTTCGAGCTGGTCCCCCTCGGCGCAGACCCAAGCAAAGGAGTGAAGATTGGCATCGACCTCCCCGACCTAGCAAGGAAACAAATCAAAGCCTGCTTGCGCGAGAATGCTGACATGTTCGCTTGGAGCGCCACAGAGATGCCCGGACTTAACCCTGAGGTCGCCTGTCACCGTCTCGCCATAGATCCTGCCGCTAAGGCCGTAGTACAACGTAGGCGTAGGCAGTCTCCGGAGAAAACGGAGGCTGCTGAAAAAGCTGTAAAAGACTTCCTAGTGGCGAATTTTATTTCTGAAGCCCGGTATTCAACCTGGCTGTCAAACGTTGTACTAGTTAAAAAGAATAATGAAAAATGGCGGATGTGTGTTGACTATACCGATCTCAACCGGGCATGCCCGAAGGATGCTTTCCCCTTACCAAACATAGATATGTTGGTCGACAACTCGGCCGGCTACAAGACGTTATCGTTCATGGATGCCTATTCAGGCTACAACCAAATCCCAATGGCCATGGGCGACAAACACTGCACTGCCTTCATGACCAGCTCGGGAAATTATTACTACAACGTAATGCCCTTTGGACTAAAGAACACAGGGGCAACTTACCAACGTATGATGAACAGGGTGTTCCACAAGCAGATTGGAGACATGCTCGAGGTCTACATGGACGACATGATCGTCAAATCCCGAGCAGACACCGATCATGCAGCACACCTCAAGGCAGTCTTCGCCCAAGCGAGACAATGTAAGATGAGATTCAACCCCGAAAAATGCACGTTCGGAGTCAAGGCGGGGAAATTCCTCGGTTTCTACCTGACAGAACGAGGAATCGAAGCCAATCCCGACAAATGCCGAGCATTCTCCGACCTCCCGACACCGACGTCGAAGAAATCAATACAAGTCATGAACGACATGCTCACGTCATTGTCCCGCTTCGTCGCAAGATCCGCTCAGCACGCCCTCCCCTTCTTTAGACTCCTTCTCAAAGAGGCAGCCTTCGAATGGACCGAGGAATGCGACCGAGCACTGCGCCACCTAAAACAAAGTCTGTCCCAACCGCCCGTGCTATCTCGACCAGTCGACGGGGAGCCATTATTCCTATACTTGGCCGTCTCGAACGAAGCCATCAGCGCAACTCTCATCCGCGAGACCATCGACGGGCAGAAACCCGTTTATTTCACGAGCAAAGCTCTAAAAGGACCCGAAAGCAGGTACCAACAGATAGAAAAAGTGGCTTTAGCCCTCGTCAATGCAGCGAGGAGACTCAAACACTATTTTCTGGCCCACACGGTCATCGTGCGAACCGACCAACCGGTGAAACAACTCTTAGGTCGACCTGACATGGCGGGCCGAATGTTGAAATGGTCCTTAGAACTCTCCGAATTCGACATTCAATACGAGAGCAGGAAAGCTCTGAAAGCACAAGCCTTGGCCGACTTCGTCGCGGAAATGACCACTCACGACCCACCCGCAGGGAAAGAACACAAATGGACCATCTTCGTTGACGGCGCCTCCAACTCGTCCGAAAGCGGCGCGGGGATCCTCCTGGAAAATGAGGAAGGCGTAGTGATCGAACACTCGCTAACCCTCTCCTTCCCGACGTCGAATAACCAAGCAGAGTACGAAGCCCTACTCGCAGGACTAAGGCTAGCCGAGGACCTGGGAGCCCGCGAGATACAAATCTTCACGGACTCACAACTCGTTGCCTCCCAAGTCCAGGGGAGTTACCAAGCCAAAAACGACAACCTCGTTGAATACTTAAACTTAGTCAAAAAACACATGACAAAGTTTGAGCGAGCAAAAATATCACACGTACCGCGCGAGCAAAACACAAGGGCAAACATATTGTCCGAACTCGCAAGCACGAGAAAGAAGGGCGGAAACAAATCCGTCATACAAGAATCCCTGTCACGCCCGAGCATTGAAAGGTCCTCGACACCAGTCGAGGTACACGCCATAGGAGATGCCTCGTCCTGGATGACCCCGGTGTACAATTTTCTGACAAAGGGCACTCCCCTCGGACCAGACAGAAGCAACCATCACGAAGCGACGAGCATGCTCCTATGTGGTCCTCGAGCGCAAACTATACCGCAAGGGATTCTCCATTCCCCTCCTGAAGTGAATCGACGAATCCACAGTCCCCGAGGTGCTACGGGAGATACACGAAGGGATCAACGCCCAGCACATGGGCGGTAAGTCCCTGGCAAGGAAAGCCCTTCGGGCGGGGTACTATTGGCCGACAATGCAGGAGGACGCCAAGGAACACGTTAAGAAGTGTGACAAGTGCCAGAGGCACGGCGACATGCACCTCGCTCCCCCTCACGAGCTGAGCATACTGTCATCCCCGTGGCCGTTTGCATGGTGGGGGATGGATATCCTCGGTCCTTTCGTGCAAGGAACTTACCAAAACAAGTTCCTCATTGTGGCCATGGATTACTTCACGAAATGGATAGAGGCCGAGGCTCTCGCGAAGATCACCTCGCACAACATCCTCCGTTTCTACAAAAGAAACATCCTCGCCAGATTCGGGATCCCGAGAGCACTGGTCACCGACAACGGCACCCAATTCACCGACCACAGATTCCAAGACTTCGTCACCAAACTGGGAACAAAATAACACTTCACCTCGGTCGAGCACCCTCAAACCAACGGGCAAGCCGAGGCTGCTAACAGAGTCATCCTTCGAGGACTCAAACGCCGGCTCGGCGAAGCTAAGAGAGGCTGGGTCGAGGAGCTGCACAGTGTCTTGTGGGCATACCGCACCACGCCCCATTCGACGACGGGCGAGACCCCCTTTCGACTAATATACGGCACCGAGGCCGTCATCCCAGTAGAAATCAGGGAACCCTCCAGGCGGACAGAAACCCCCCTCGATGAAGAAATGAACGACGAGGCACTCAGGGGCGAACTCGACTTAGTCGAGGAAATTCGACCGGGGGCGTCCCTGCGCGAGGCCACCCTAAAACAACGAGTGGCCCTGCATCACAACGACAAGGTCATTAAACGCGAGTTCGAAATCGGCAGCCTGGTGTTACGAAGAAACCAGAAAGACTCCCGCGAAGGGAAATTGGCCGCGAACTGGGAAGGGCCTTACCGCGTCCACGGCACCACAGGCACCGGGGCATACTACCTCGAGCAACTAGACGGAGAACCATTGCCACGACCCTGGAACACTGCTAAACTAAAGCAATACTATAGTTAAAAAACCCTTAAACATTAAGGACTCTCGTCGTCGAACACCCACATCCAGTCAACAAAGAGAAATGTCTCGACCACGTAGATAGGCCAAGGTACGGGCCCGATCTACGCCCAAACGGCATAACGCCGTTCAGCCAAACGAGCACGAACGACAATGCCCGACATGGACACCTCAATCGAGCTCCACTGTCGAAGTACCCACATGGCAGAACACCCAGCTTGCGATGGGCAGTTCACGCCACGGGCAAGCGACCCCGACCTGGGTCATACGCCCGAGCAAGCGGCTTTACTCCGCACGACCGACGCATTTCAAAGTGCATCAGACCACCAAATGGGTCGAAAGAATCTCCACTCGAGGACGTAACTTAGGCAAATTTCGCCACAAAATAACAAGCCGAGCGCGAGCATGCCCCGAGGAAATAACTTAGGCAAATTTTGCCACAAAGTAACAGCCGAACACAGGCAAGACTCGGGGACATGAATTAGGAAAATTTCATCACAAACATAAAAACTTAGATACGAGTAAATATTAAAGATCGAAATAAACATCCATTCAAAATCTCGTAAGCAAAAAACAAATAAAAGTAAACCGACCAAGAAGGTCGGCGATGTTCAGAGATTACAGGCACGGGCACGCAGGCCCCAAAAAATATGCACGGGCACGCAGGCCCCTAAAACAAATTACCAATAAACAGGCGCGCAGGCCCGACCAGAATTCCACGGCTAGACTTCCCCGGGGCTACTAGCATCCACGACAGGAGATTCGGGAGGAGGCACGACCTGGCCATCGATGATCTGGGACATGAAACCCACCCCATCGGTATTCAGACCCGGATTTAATAAAGTGAGCTGGCTAACCGCGGCCTCAAAACCACCCGCCAAGGCACCAACACAGTCCGTTTCGAGGAGATGGATGCGCGCGACCAGATCCGAGAGACTCCGCAAGGGGGCTGTCTCCTCCGACTCATCTTCAGCGGGGAGCATGGAGGCCTTCAGGTCCTCGACTTCTTTAGCCAGACGCTCGTTGTCGGCCTCCAAGCGTTCCCGGTCCAGTCGGAAACAGTCCCTCTCCTCGGCAACCTTCCCCGAGTTCTCCTTCTCCGCGGCCAGCAGCTCGGCTTGCTCGTGGAACATCTCCTCAGAATGCTCCAGAGCAGCCTTCAACTTTCGAGAGCTGGCAGCCAGGACAACTTTCTCCAGCTCCAATTCCCTGACGCGGTCAGAGGAGTCCGACCCCTCCTCAGCGAGGACAACGGCCATCTCGGCCATCTTAACCATCCCGACCATATTGGCGGCCAGATTTTTTCTCCGACTTTCTTTATTTAGCCGCCTGATGGTCTCAGCCTCCTCGGCACTTACTGTCAAGGGAAACCCCTCGAAGAAGCCTTCCTCTTTAAAGCAGGGGGGCAAGCCAAAGGCCCTCACCGCGCCAGACTCGTCGCCGACTTCCGGCTGGCTCTCTACCCGGTTTCTCTTCCTCGGTATCAGATCAGTGGGCTGCTCGACGTCCAGTGAGTTCGGAGACCCGCTAGAAGCATCACCCGAGCTGGTCGGCGGCCCCATCCTCGTTGCCTGTGGAGCTCGCACCAACCTTTTGTTGACTTTCTTATCTTGTGTCAGTTTTAAAAGCCCCTCCTTTCGTCCGGCCATATTGCTTGCAAAAAAGAAAACCCGAGTTAGTTACGAGCAAGTAACAAACGAAGAAACTATAAAACAAAAAGCAACCTAGTAGGTTCGCGGCCTTCCCGTAGGACTGGCACTCGACAAGCGCCTTGGTATCTATAGGACGGGACTCGAAGGTCGGGTAACCTTCCTCGTCAAGAATGTCTTTTCCCTCCCTCGTGGCCCATCAGGCAGGGAAGAAACTGTCGACATATCTGCAAAGGGTACCGTAGGCTTCCTCGTCCTCGGTACTCATCCCTCCCGCGGGCGTATGGTAATGCCCAGTACCATGCTCATAATGGCGCGAGCACTAATGCAACGAGAACTTAGATACGCGCCCCAACACCGAGCGACCCTCGTCGTCCATAAGAGGCTCCCCGTTCTCGTCGGTCACTGCGGTCTCTTCTTCATATACAGAATCCAGAGCAGTCTGGGTGATCGGCCGCACGACATACCATTTGTCCTTGAAACCCCAGACCGAATCCATGTACATCCTGAACAGCCTCTTCGACTGTTTCAGGGAAACCCAACTATGCCTACCTCCTCGAGACTGGCGTTGCAAATGAAAAACTCTGAAGAAGAGAGGGATGGTCGTCCCGATCCTTAAAAAGCGACACGTCAGCTCGAACGCCCGAAGAAAGGCGATCGAGTTGGGGTGAAGCTGCGAGGGGGCCAAGTCCAGATGGCAGAATACCCCGACCTGGAAATCACTAAAGGGGAGCTTGAGACCGAGGTCCTTGAACGCGATTTCATACATGGGAAACCCATACTCAGAGAACTCCGAGCAGATCCGCGCGTCAAGAGACGGTCTTGTGACAACAAAGTTTTTCTGGAAGCCCGACTGACTACCACCGTGTTCGACGATAGTGTAGGCGCTCCGACTGCGCCGACTATATGCCGAGGCAATCCCTCTGGGCTCGGCGCCCACCCAGTCCAGCAAAGGATCATCAACGGTATCAATTAGAGTTACATTCTCCTCGGCACTCTGGTCCTCGACCTCGTTGCGCCCCGAAGACTCCGGTTCGTCAGCCATTTTACCTGCAAAGCACAGGAAATCGGTGAAATTCGAGAGCAAATCCATACGCTCGCCATAACTGACGGGAAGAATGGCACGACAAGCCAAGTCACACTCCGCGCGCGTTAAAACGTTGAGGACTCGAACAAGAGCCTGGTTTCACCTCCCCGACGCTAAGGTGCCACGACGAGTCGTCCTACATACTTCCTAAATGGGCCAACATCCCGGCCGGTCATGAGTACGCCGACCTAAACTACGAATTTGACGGACAATATCATGAATCCTAAACCTAACTATGAGTTTACCGGGCAGTATCATAGAAGTATGCACCCAAAACCATGAAGGTCCCGGGAAGCATCGCGAGTCACATATCTAAAGCTATGAGTTTACCGGGCACGACATGAATATACCGGGCACAAACATGAATGTGCCGGGCACAAGTATGAATGTACCGGGAGCTAACCCCAGATGTGGGTTTCTAACATCCAAACAACGGAAAAATTACCTACAACAGAGAAAAATATGAGGGATAAACGCTTACTTGGAAGTTAAGAAGGATGTACGGCGGCGGTGAAGAGAACCCACAGAGGAAGGTACGACAATCTTGCGAAGTTCTGGAAAAACAGCAGCGACAAAGGCAGAGGATGAAGGAGAAGCGCGAAGAGGAAAAACAGATTATGGGACCCAAGGGTCATATTTATAGGGATGACGTGGAATACGAAACGTCGCCCCAGGGAGATACGAGCTTCCCCTCCTCGACGTCTACTCCCCTAGGCAATGATGGCTCTACTTTCACTAGGGTGGCGTCACGGTTCCCAAGGGTTGCCTCGTGTACCCAACAAACGCAGCCCGCAAAGGATCCCCCGAGCACGCCTCGAAAAGGAATACCCCACGAACGCAACTCATGAGAAACTCCTCGAGCAATCACGGGGAAGCAAATATCCTGGGCCGGGCATCAGACCCCGTGGCAAAGGCGAGCTGAGGTCAAGTCATGACTCCTGCTCCAGGAGCCACGACTTGGGGTGCTCCTGTTCTGGACTTGGCCCGCCCTGACCCAAGAGCAAGAACGAAGGCCCAATCCAAGCAACTCTTCAAGGAGCGCGCGCCCGAGGATTCCCGCCAGCGTGCCGACCAGAAACTGCAGTCGTACCCGCCGTTGCCCGCGAACACGACGTCCTCGACCACGCGAACTCCAGCTCGAGCACCCTCCTCGTAGGGCAGACTCTGACCGTTACCAAATCACCTGAACTCCGGAAAGACCCCGTCCTCGTCCCTCCTCATTTCTCGCAGAGCATCACCCGGAAGGAGACCACGTGCGGGTCCCCACTACACACGTAGAACCTGGTAGTTCCTTTATTGGGTCAGTTCTGGTCGGCCAATGAATGGACCTTGGCCCCGCGCTGGGAGCTATAAATACCCTATGTTCCTAGAGGGTCAGGTATTCATTCTCTTACCCATACATACACTCTTTGACTGCTCGTACCATCACTCACTTTAGCATCGGAGTGCCTTGCAGGTACCCCCATCTCACTCAACTTCTGTTCGGAGCCAGTCGTGACGGTCCAAGTCTGATCAGATAAGATAAAAAAAAATGTTTGTTTTTTTAACCAATCACATGTGAAACTTTGTATTACACTCTTCAATGTGTATGAACTACAAATTCAAAAACTATTCGCTTTACAAAACAAATTTAATTTCACTTGAATTGTCTCTTTTTACGTGACAGTATTGTGTCTAAATAACTAACGGACTGTGTTCATTCATGATTTTCTTTAAATATTGTTTTTGTCAATGTTCATGTGTTCATGATTTTCTTTAAATATTGTTCTTGTCAATGTTGAATTCTTTCGGGGTTCTATTATATATTCTAATATATTAAAATAGAATATACACTTAGACATCAAATTTTAAGTAAAATTCTGTTTAAATAATTTTTAATTATATTATTTTTTTCTCTTTATTTATTTAATATATTAATTAATATTTAATATTAATTACTCAATTTATTTTACCACTAATTTCTATATATTTTAACTATTTCTCACGTATAATATCTATTTATAATTTATCTTGTGCATCGTACTTGATAAAAGTACTAGTTCTATTTATAACAATTTAATAATATTTTTACTATTACAAATTTCAAGTGACCACGCATATATTAGTGTAAATAAAATTAGAGATCAGTTTTTCATAACAACATTTGTAACAGACTATGTTGAGTTAGCACAATTGTGACTAACTATATAAGTTCGATCTCTTTTCAATTGTAACTTAAATTTAAAAAGCTCTTTTCAGTTGTAACTGATTTTAAAAAGCAAAATCACAATTCAGTTACAATGAAATCAAATCCTCTCACTCTTCTCTTCCATTCCTCTGTTTCTAATATAATATCAAGAATTTGACTTCGATCACCTTGACGTATGAAGAAACCTAAACTAAGACGGAGTGTGCATCGATTGTAACTCTAACTTCCAAATTCTAATACGAGGAACATTTTCAAGACTTTTTAACTCAACATGTTATGATTATCGCGGTGGGATAATTGAGATTAAACTATTGATTTTTCTAACTCACAAAAATAATATAAATAATAATCGCCATCGAACTTTATTGTTTCTAAAGGAATTGGAAAATATCGATAAAACAAAAAAAAAAAAAGATCTAGGTACGGGGGTTGGTTATGCAAGAGGAAGAAATTAACACTTATCACATCTATGGTACTTCGTAGAAACCTCTTGAAAATCCGTGTTAAGTTAAAACAATTTTTTGCAATAAGATTGTGGAGATGAGAAAATAAGTATTTTTTTTATTATTTTTGGTTCGCCAAGACTTCGAGAGCCTCGTGCCTACGTATCCTCCATGTGCAATGAAGAAGTCAGAACTTCGTGTTAAACGACAACACGTATCTAGAGGGGAGTGAATAGAGGTGCAAAAAAATATTTCTAGACACAAATCTAGAATTTAATTTATTTTCAAAACTTTTGATGCAGAAGCAATTAATTGGATAAGTCGCCTAAAAACAACTTATTGAAAACTCGGATATACAAATTATGAAAGATAAATCTATGAGACAAAATTGGATTATTTATTAATACAAATTCAAATCAATAATCCACTTATTTATTGTTTGAACACAATCATTTTGCAAAATTATTTCCAAGGCTAAATAATCAAAGAATCAACTTGATCGTTTTATCAAACACTTGGCGTGCAAGTGGATTTTCAGAGTTTCTCTTTGAGTAGTATTGATATACAAAACCACTTATAATCAAAATTGATTGTAAGCTATATTCACACCTATTTCAACAATATATTTTGAGAGAAAAATTCTTACAATTCAATTGTTATCACAATGCCGTTTGATAAAAAGATTGATGAAATTAAAAGCAAGTAAAAGTGGAAAAGTAAAAACACACAAGGAATTTGTCTACACAGTTCCTTACTGTCGTCCTCGCGTGTGGGCACGTTTTCGCCTAATTCCAATGGAACTAGGATAATTCATATATGTAAAATGTTTAATACAATGGAAGAGTTAGAAACAACAATACAAAATTCTCCAATTTGGTGTTGATGCTCTTTCTTCCAACCTTTGATCTTAAGCAAGATCAAATCAACTGATAGATGCAACCTGTTCGCCGCTTAAGCTACTTCCTAAAAGGATTTCAAACACCCCAAGGTTCCTTGCAAAGATTTCAACCACTCTAAGGGATTTTTCACTCGATTAAATCTAATTATAAACTATCAACACAAGATCACCGATTCTATCATCCAATTCTTGCTACTTCCTTAAAAAGATTTCAACCACTCTAAGGTTCCTTGAAAAGATTTCAAACACTCTAAGAGATTTTTCACATGGGTGATTCCTTCTCGCACGAAAACCCTCAATTCAACAAATGATGTTGGATGACAAACCCGATGGTTTTTCCGGATGAAGACCCCTACAATAAGTCAACCTAAACCAATTGGAAATCTCCAATTCTTCGTCTAGATGACACCCCGACAGAACATCATCACAATGTAATGTTGGTGCGTATGCATAGATTGGAAGGTTGAAGAAGAAGAGGAAATGTAGACTAATTTTATGGTCACATCAAGTTAGAAAAGATGCATGAATGGGTATTTATAGTTTGGAAAAGTTTAGGGCAAAAAGGACAAATTCAGAATAAAAGAAAATGAAAATTTGACCAAAGCAAAATTTATGTGTCGACCTCAAACTCATATGTGTCGACACATACTGTATAAAAAGCTGCACGTGTCAACCTGAAGGATTCTATGTGTCGATATGAGCAATTCAATAGCTACAGACTTTAAAACGTGAGTAAATGTGTCGACCTGAAATACGGATGTGTCGACACATAAAATAAGATTTTTTTCAATTTTAGAAATCTTTCAGTATGTGTCGACCTGTAAGATGCATGTGTCGTCCTGTGACTTACTGAAGCTCACAAGCTTTAAAATGCAGTTACATGTGTCGATCTGAAACTCGAATGTGTCGACACACGCAAGATAAAAATGTGCAGAAAATATTTTTCAATGAGCTTGGTCAATTTCAAAGTGTTTTTTGATGATTCCTAAGACCTATGATGCATAGTAGTGCCACAAGACAAAGAGATGCAATTAATTTTACCGCCACGCCATCTTTCTCGGTGTTGACATCATACAAAACACTGTATATTAAAGTTGTACTCACACCTCGTAGTTCTTGCAAAAAAAAAAACAAAAAGGTTTTTGTTTGATTGATTTTAATGGAAAAACATTTCGTCATTTTCGAGTGGAAAATTCAACTTATCACCCACAAGTATGAGAAAGTGAACAATTGCATCATCTTGATGGAGAACTTTAGATTGGATATAATCAACAAGCATGCCTCAATATTCAAATTTAAAATGTGAACAACTCTCAACCATACTATGAGAACATGAGATTTACATCGCTATAAGACGATGACTTATGTCTAATCTTTCCAAAAAGTTTCAAAAGGAAAAGAAGTGCAAGAGCACAAAATTGATTTGATGATGTTTGTTTTTTTAGAATTTTTTGAAAGAGTTTTGATATGCTTAAGTGTTTCATTTATTGAGAAAAGTTTTGAAAATCACTTGACAAAGTCAAGCTTTGTTTTGAAAGTGGTTTGAAGTTTGAAGCAAGAAGGTTTTGAAAAAGAGAGAAGATTTTGAAAATTTAAGAATGAGATTAGATGAAGAGGCTATTCTAAGATATAAAGTAAATGACAAAAAATAAATGGTCTCATTGTAAGGTATCCCAAGAGAAATCCTTTGTGCGTGCAAGTGAACTAACCAGGATGAAGCGAGCATTTGACATTATTCAATCTTAGCATCCATTTCCCTTTGGATGAAGCCACAAACAAGCAAAAACAGAGCAGATGAATATCACATGATCTAGAAAAAAATCACAAATCCCAAAGTTTTCAGGACAAAGTCAAGTCTCAGATGAACTAACAAAGTATCAGATGAAAATAACCAAAGTTTAAAGCCAAGTTGAGTTTGATGATCAATGGTGCAGGTGAATTCCAATATATCAAGTACCACTCCAAGCATAGGAAAACAAACCCTAGATCTAACTCCAATATTCCAAGCATATGATATTATCATCAAGTCCAAATGAGAAACACATTAAGATTTTTTTGGGGTTTGAGTATTTATTAATGTTTTTGGTCTTTTGAAGGCAATAAAGATCAAGATAACAAAAGATAAAAGAAAAAAAATAAAGATGACATGAATGTAAATGACTTGGAATATAAATGAATTGAAATATAAATGAAATTAATGTAAAGTGCATAAAGTAAAAGTTTGCACAATAATATGGAGTTAATCAATCGACTCAAGACAATTTAGTGCTATCTAAAGCAATCGTAATTGGACTTATGTAGAAGTCACAACTATCTGAGGTCGGGTAATAATAATTTATGTGTCATACATGTTAGAGAAATGACACAAAGTCATTCTCCTAAATCATGTAACACAAGTCAAAACAAAAATCAAGAGGAAGAAGAAGAATAAAGAGATGGAGAATTGATCAAGCACTAAGGAAAATGGATTGGATCAAAACATCAAAACATCAAATGAAATGACACAAAAATTTGAGAAGATCATAATATTCCAAGGAACAAGATCTCAAAAGTTGGACCCAAAAATATTTTAAAATATGGAGAATTAATTGTTTAAAGATTATTAAAAAGAAAGTAAAGAGAAAATAACAAAAAAATGCTAAAAGTAATTTTAACATTTTGAAAAAAAAGCTTATGTGGGAGAAAATATTTTTGTGATTTTATGAAAAAAAAATTAGAATTAAAAATCATAAAGGAGATATTTAAAATAATTCTAAAAGAAAAAGAAATTAAAAATAGAAAAAATAAATTAAGAAGCCAACGACTTGGTCAGGTGTCATGCACTGATTGGTTAAGAGGTTTGAATTTTGAACCAAAACACGCGAAGCTCAACTTCGTCTTCAACCTTCAGCCAAAATTGCAGATCCATGAATTTTGAAATTCAAGCCCTGGAACCACATGGTTTAGCTTCGTCTCATGTCGTTCACGTGTCTCTACATCAGAGCAATTGATTTTCTCTGAGCAGAGAGAATTTGCTCAACTACGCAGAAATCCTAAGTTACTCAAAGTAAAAGTAAATGATGAACATGATGAATAAATCAAAGGTGAGTGAGGATTTTCAATCTAAAGATAAAAAAAAGAGTGTGGTAACTTGTCTGTGTTGACATTTTACTTGTATCTACCTGTTCAAAGTAACTTCTAAGGTCTAAAAATGGTGAGATCGGGTTGAAGGTTGCAGGAGGTGGAAAGCTTTTGTAATGCTTAAAATAGCTTCAGATAATGCCGATGAAGATTTTTGGGTGGAGAATTAGAGTTGAAACAAAGAAAAAATGGAAAGGGAGTAAGGTCATAGTAGGTTCCAAATGAGATCCCAAACGTGTGAACCAAGTTGAGAAAATTCTAGATCAAATCTGTGTGAAAAAAATGGCACAAAATGCGTGAGTCGGACACTGAATCCAGTCATTATGCATTGTAGCGAACACGTTTTGTGGTGAGGAGCAAGTTTACACATGATTTGGGTGGTCCCAAGTGAGTTTTAGGTCATTTCTAATTACGAGTCATTTATCAAAATGCAGAGTCGGGTCACCATGTTAAAGTTGAGGCCAAATGGAATCCATTCATGCGTTGAGATATTTTTCAGGCCAAATGATCCTCTCATGGAGTGCAATACAATGCAAAAAGAACCAAGTCAAAAGGATGCTTGAGTTAAAAGTGGGAAGCTTGAGAAGTTGAAGTCATGACCTGAAATTCCAGGCCAGGCATTAGGTCGACCAGGCCATGAACCTAGTTTTATGCACAAATGGCAACTGGGCAATTTCCAAAATTAATGGACTTAGAGGCTGAATTGGCACTTGACCCTTAAAACACAGTTGTAGAGGACATCAAAAGGGACATTTGGCTCAAAGAAGGCCTAAAAAATGTTGATAAATGAAAAAGTTATGCTCTTTGGACCAAATGGCATGCCATACTTGAATTTTAGATCAACCAACCATATTCTAACTTGAATTTTCTTGACTTTTCTTGCATCCAAAGGCTTAGTGATGGTCATTTCAGTACCACATGAAGGAAGCTTGAATGTCCTTTGAATATTCTTGAAGGTTACTTGAGAATTGGATGAAAAGGGCATGGAAATAAACACATGAACCCTACTTGAATCATCTTTAGAAATATGCACCAAACTTGAACTTCTCTTGGCCAAATAATGTTTAATGAAACTTGACATGAATGTGTCCTAAGATTATAGGTCATGCCTTGAAGAATAAGCTTTAATGGACCACTTATTGACCAAATCTTAAGCTTGAGAACCAAAACCCTAATCTAGAAACCACACTTGATCCTTTGATTGGAAAACTCTACCTTGCACAAAGAAAACAAAGCAAGACATATTTTTGTATTTTGAATAATAGTTAGTAAAGCATAAAGGAAAAAAAGAAACACATGAGTGATTAGTGATCTCTCCCACAAGACAAATCCAAAGGTTAGGAGGATACCATACTTGTGATATTGATGAAATGCAAATGATTAATAGGTGGAATCTTAGGGATAAAAATTAAGGTATGACAAATGCCCCTATTTAAGTTTCTTCTATTCGGAGATATGGAGAATGAAACTCTTTGTATCAACGAGATTGAAGATACTTAAATATGGAAGACCAAAATTTTGGATCTAAGATGCCACAAAAATGCTTATGATATGCATGAAAACGATAGGATTTGTGGGGAAAATTCTACTAAAGACCAAACTCTACGTAGATGAACTACGACTTTAATTTTGCTGGCAAAAAGAAAACTCAAAGGGGGTTCGATAGGAGATAAAACCCACTAGGGACGACACGACTCAACAAGCGACAATGGAAAAATCCACCGAGGACACGCAACAAGGTAAGACATGCTGACTCTCTGGGGAATGAACCCTGAATAATCAGCCAAAAAAGGGAGTTACTACCAACTCATAGTTGAAGGCAGTAAACAGGATCTAGACATACTACCAACTGATAGTTGAAGGCAGTAATCAAGATAATATTGGCTCATAGATGATGGTAAACTATCAACTCATAGATGAAAATAGAGAAACATGATAAAACCGATTCATGGATGCCAATTAAGAAACAGGTAATATCGACTCATAGGTGATGGTATACTACCTACTCATAGATGAATGTAGTGACAAGATTTAAATTGATAATAAGTCTCCCAAAACTTCTAGTATTACACCTAGAACATGTTTCATCTTCTTATTTGACCAAGTATTCCATCTTGAAAGGGTAACAAACCTCCCAAAACTTCCAGTCTTTTCTTGAATTTGGTCTCCTTTTCTTCTTTAACCAAGGATTCCCCCTGTAAAGGGTAACAAACCTCCTAAAACTTCCGGTATTTTCCTGGAACGGGTCTCAATTTCTTCTTTAACCAAGGATTCCCCTTGAAAGGGTAACAAACCTCCAAAAACTTCAAGTATATCAACCTGAAATGGGTCTTAGTTTCTTCTTTACCAAGGATTCCCATTAGTAAGTAGCACAATTGGTTGGGGATTAAGAATCAATACCTCTGCCGAGGATGCTCAAAAGAGATCTAAGAAGGTTAGATTGCTGAAGATTGAAATCTTGACTTGAATTGTTGATCTCAACAGGCTTCTCAAATAAAGAGATAATTACATGTGGGTGAACAAACTTGTATTATTGAATATTGAATCTCAACAAGCTTCTCTACTAGAGAATAGAGAGATAGTCACTTGCTACAGAAAGGGGATGATATGCCAAGAACATACAAGCTTCTTAAATAAAGAGACAACCACTTACCTTTGAGATAAATTTTGATAGCTGGGAACAAACAAGCTTTACAAATAAAGAGACTACCACTTGGTGTTGAAAGAAGTCTTCCAGAAATTCCATAACGATAATTGTTGGCGAAAAATAAATTCCACAAGCCACAAAACAAATCTCCTTTGCTGAGGAAACCATGATCCAAAAGAATGCAAAACGCAAGCCTTCTTCGTCGTCTATGAGTCCAACCCGAGAGATTGCAAGTTGCAGGGGGCTAAAGTTCACTCCAGGAACAAATTGGAGAGAATAGCTCAAACAAGACTCATTCTGACGAGGAATAAATTCGAGTGGGGATTTATTCCATCCAGACATTGTACTAGGAAGAAAAACTGAAACATAATTTCTCATGAGGTATGAAACAACCGGCCGAAAAATCATCAAGAGAAAATCAATGAAGTCGCCATCGAATGTTTTTTATCCCACCAGAAGGGAAAAGAAAATATCGAGTAAACCTGAGAAGGGTGAAATCAAGGTCTCGCGACCGAGAGATATGGATAAGGGAGTCGATTACGCAAAGGGAAGGTATTAGCATCCCTCATGTCTGTGGTACTCCATGAGATCCACTCTTGTCGTTCTAATCAAAGAGTGTGTTCAAATCTAAAGCTAAAGAGCCAAAGGAAAAATGAAAAGAGGGAATGCATGAAAAAGAAAACATGGGGAAAATAAGGAATATTTACAAAGTTTCGCTACTTGGGCCCCATGAACAAATGCCTACGTATCCCTTTTAAGGAATCAGAGCATCGTAGTTCGGCTCAAAAGTTTCCATTTGTTTTGTATTTTTTATGAACAGTATGTATTTCGCTTTCTTCCGCAGCTCGACCTTTGGAGACTCATGCGTCGGTACAGAAAGGAATTAATACGTTCAACCTAAAAAGGTATTTTCAAGATAAAAGTGCCCGAAGATGGATAATTCTACATTCATACTCTAGCAATTTAGACATGGTGCCACCCGACCTTTGGGGATTTATGTGTCGTGTTGCGCAGAGTAGAATTAACACATTCTTTGGAGATTTTTGAAGAAAGGCCCGAAGTCGGAAAAAGTTTAAATTGGTTGATGTTTTTTACCTTGAAAAAGGATTTGCGATTTGAACTGTAATAAAGTACGGAGTGAAAATAGAGCAAGATTTAGTCTAAACTGATTCGCTCTACCCCATAAGACTCAATTGCACACGATTCACATCTTCTATTATTAAGTGTTTTAGAATTTTTCATGAAAAGAGTTTTAGTCTTAAGAATGCAAAAGAGAAAGAAAAACATCTAAGGGAAACTATCTATCTCTATCCCTAATGTTATCATACAATGATTGATCCTATAGTTGAGTTTGAAAGGGAAACTTCAACCTATGTTAGATTGCATAAGTTTGAAATCCTAATGTCTACCTCAACTTAAAGATGAGTCGGGAAATCCTAAGGGAGCACACCAAGGTGTAAAGAAAAGCACAAGCACAAGCACAAGGTGCAAATAAACAAAGCTGAGCTGAAGCTAAAACAAAATCGAGTAAGAGCTAATAGCAAACAAAAGAGTCTAATGGATCTCAAAGTGGGAGTAAGGAACTCTTTCCACTTGATTTACTCGAGCACTGGTATCGAGTAACAACTCGAAGCATCAATATTGGGCGACGTGAGCTAACATCGCCGAAATGAATGACAAAGTGTGAGGGTTGGTTACAAACCCTTTTCCACTTGACCGTCTCGATAACAAGAGTAGCACGATTCAAAGCGTCAATGTATAACGTGAGCTAAGTACGACCCGGGGACTTGAAATGATAGAGGTTGATTGCGGACCCACACTTTGCCTTATTTCCTTCTTTGGGGACTTTATTGCAAGCATAAAATAAATGGGAAATGGGAGGGGAGTAAGATTTGTCTTTGTCGAGGTCTTTTGCACAAATGTAAACACATAGAACCGCCTTCGTCGAGGACTTTAAACAAGAAAGCACATGTAGGAATTGCCTTCTAAAGGTCTTTTAAATAGTACTGCCCACCTTGAGTAGGGACTCTCAGGCATTCATCTCTATTCCTATTTATCATGGAAAAGATTATTTGAAAAAAAATGTAGAAATGATGAAGCAAAGAGATCTCAGGTGGTACCTAACGGAGAAAGTCCGTTGCCTCTTCAAAGCCAAGCAAATAATAAGAAAACTCTACATAAGCCTCCTTGAACTCGATGAAGATCACGCCATTAATTCGCTTCGAAATCCTCTTGAAACTCTTCGACAATCTCTCTTATTTACCGATATTACCCAATAATTAATCACCGCAATTAAGTAATAAATGAAATTGAACAAGTATAGAAAGTGAAACTTCAGGAGGTGCCAACTGAAACCAATGGTATGCTGCAAGTAAAATCTAAGCCCACTCCACAATAAACTTTTTATCTTGAGCTAAGGCAATAGATGTGCCAAAAAAAGGTGGTCACTGGCCAATAGATCAAATAAGCCCATGAAACTTTTTGTCACAATGTTAACAAGCTTTCAACAAAGATGCTACGTGCCAGGAAAGGGGATCCGGTCCATGCAATTATCACCTATCTAATTATAATTATATATAAAAAATAAGAGAAGATTAAAACAAAGGATATTAGGGTTATTGTAACCACGAGGCTTCATAATGAGACAAAAATCTCAGATGACTCTCCTTCATAAAATGGCGTCGTGACTAAAATCGACTCTCTTTTTCGGCGATCTCCACTGTTCAACCACAACCATTACACCCTATCTCTTATTCACACTCTCCCTATTCTTTATATTCGTTAAACCTCTAACGCCAAACACTGTCGCAAACATCATAGTCCCTAACTCTGTGTTAATGTGCCTTGCTCACACTTCAGTTCTCCATAGTCGACGACTTATTCACACTCTCTGATGAACACAATCACAACACCGCCGTGTTTTGCTTCTGATTCTGCATTGTTCGCTTCATTTCCAATTTGTTGTGATACTTGCAGTTCTCTGACGAATACCTCACTATCCCAATCAAATCGGCATCGTGACAACCTCAACAACCTCCTTCGTTATGATCTCTAACTTTCAATTCATTTTGGTTTTAACACGGATATGAATCAACATTGTAAATTATAAAGAGGAAGGAAACACCAATGTTTACCTATCGGAGAACATCCGACGCAACTTTAATTTGTAACTCAGGTATGTTCGTGTTCACACTCTGATTCTTCCTCTTCTCTTATTCTGATTCCCTGATCATTTTTCCTTTGCGCTTTTGCGTTTTTACAATCGATAATGACGATGCGAACGTGATGCAGATTGATGAGGATACACTAGGTTGATGATGTTGATTTATGCTATTGTTGTTTCGAATTATTGATTCAGAGATGAAGGATGCGAGTGTTATCAACGATGAAGATTGTGAATTATTATGATAAAGGAGTATTGATGTTGTGACGCTAATGAAGAGCGATGCCGAAGAGTCACTTTCACCTTGGGCAGAGTGAAAGGAATCATTTGAAAAAGAAAAAACAAATTACTTTGACATGTGAATAACACTAGGAATATCGATGATTGTCCAATTCTGAGTGCTAGTATCTCCATGCGTCACAAAGCTAGGCCAATATGAATCTAAATCTTCAATAATGGCAGCAACACTTGAATCTCTAAGATGAATGAATCCAACACTATGGAAAACTTCCTGGATTATTTTGACAACAACTTCATGATTGAATGATCTCCCAGGAATATTGGGTGAGTACCCTAGACCAACTCTATTCTTGTTCTTGGGAAGCACGACATCTTTTCCCTAACCATCAGCTTGACCACTTTGTATAACTTGATGAGCGTCCTTCAATGAAGAAATAAATACACCACTTTTCTGATAAACATTAACAATATCGAGAGCTTGGAACTGAGTTCCAACAACTTCTGCATCAACATCTATATATCTGAAAGAGGAGATATTACTAACCAACAAGGCTTGCTCACCATACACGATAACCAACTTCTCTTTCTTCAAAAACTTCAGCATTTGATAAAGATTAGACGTCACTTCCCCAACGTCATGAATCCACAGCCTTCCCAAAAGACAATTGTATGCATGCTCGATGTCTATCACTTGAAAAGTGACCTAGAAAACACAAGGACCAATCCTTATCGGAATATCAACTTCACCAATAACTATTCTCTTAGAGCCTTCGAACGCTTTGACAACAACACCACTATGCCTTATGAGAGCACCCTAATAATATAACTTTGACAAAGTAGATTTCAGAATCACATTGAGTGAAGAACCCGTATCAACCAACACAATGGATTAAGAATCTTCCTGATATCTGACAGATATATGCAGCGCATAATTATGCTTCCTACCTTCCGGTGGGAGCTCTTTGTCACTAAACTTCAAGAAATTACATGCAATAGTATTCCCAACCACACCATCAAACTGGTCTATGGTCACATCATGATCAATGTAATATTGTTCCAATACCCTCATAAGGGGCTTCTAATGAGTGTTGTACCCCAAAATTTGCCCTCCCATTTCCTCAACATTTTCTCATCACAAAACCCTTGGAGCTCAAGATCCAATTAGGGTTTCCTCTGCTCAAGACTTCTCCTTGCACTGTTGACCCAAATTAGGGTTTGTGTTTGCACAAAGATATTTTGACCTAAAATGCCTAAGATGACTTTCATGCTTCATGTTGGACTCCTAAGTTTATCCATACCAAGTTTCAAGCCTTGATTCCAAATTTTGCCCAGTCAATTGGACAGTTGACCTAGAAATCAACTGTATTGGGGAAAAAGTCAACTGTGGCCAATTGACAGTCAAATATCATGAAAATTGACCCACATAAACATTATGAACTCACATGGACCATTTGATCAAGTTTGGATCACAATTCCACAAGAAATTTGATCAGATCATCAAAAGGGCAAAATGGTCATTTTTAGGGTTTTGACTGCACAAAGGCAATTTTTGACTGTTTGACTAAGCCAATGGCAAACCAAGCTCACATATGGATTCAAGGACCCCATGGAATTGTCTTGACATGCCCAACAAGTTCAAAAGATCCCAAATACACAAGATTGACAGTTGAATTTCCCAGTCAATTGATCAATTTTGACTGTATACTGAAAAGTCAAACTTTGACTTTTTGGTCAAAATCAAGTGTCAAGATTCATTTTCATCAAAACATGCCAAATCATGAAACTTGTTCATCAAGAAATCAAGAATTGCAAATTAGGGTTTGAAATGAAGATTTTTCATAACTTAGAATTTTTCTAAGTTATGAAAAACCCTAATTTTTTCCTAACTTTGTCCCACTTTCTCACCAAGATTCATTTGGATTCAAGCAAAAGTCAAAACATGCAAGTTGTAGCCTATTGCATAATCTACAACGTTGATTCACAAAGTTTTCCCAAAAGAAGCTTGTAGCTCAAGTTACAATTTTTGGAACAAGGGTACCAAACCATTCTTAACTTAGAGAAAATTTGACCTATTTTAGACAAGGTTTTTACCTAACTTCAAGACCATTTTGCATACACTTCCACTTGGAATTTCAATTTGAATTTCAAAGATGGATTGTAGTACACATTCCAAGCTTTCCAAAATGTCCAAGAACTCATCAAACAACCTCATGGTTAGAGAGAATCGAATTTTGCAATATGGGAAAAAACTCACTTTGTTCTTGGCCAAATTACATGTCCATAACTTGTGCATTTTCAAACTCAGCATGTGCTAGCTACATTGCAGGCCTCTAATCCCATTTTCACTCAATAATTCAATGCTAAACTATTGTGCCAAGAGGTTGTTCTATGCATTTGGTCATTACATGGAGAACTAAGCCATAAATGGAAAAAGTAAAATAGCCATTCTTGAAAAGTTGCACTTTATGTCTAAAGCAAATCCAAGCAAGTACATTTGAGATCTCTTTGGCACAAGTTTATGGACTAATTGCACTGATCAAGACTGAGTTATGCAGCACATTAGGGGGGCCTCTACCTGTCTAGAACACCAAGTTTCCTTTTCTTGCTTAAAGTGTAAGAAACATAGCATATCATATACCAACTCTCATATCAGCTAACACATGCTTAGGAAAACTTATCAAGCACATTCAAGACATCTATCCTAAGCTAGAACACGACCCTAACATCTCCATTGCCTTCTCATTCACAGGATCACCATTGAACTGCCCAAAACAGGGCATCCCTGCAGTTTGAGTTCCATAGCTCAAACCTTCCATGCATTCTTGCTAAAAACACTTCAAACACATTCCATAATATCCATATAAACTATCCCAAACCTTGAACTGAGACTGTAACAGCCATAACACCATTTGCCATTTCCATTTTTCTATCTTGCAGGTGGACTTCTGCAGCTTGATTTGGAACGATTCAAAACACACCAAACATTGGAATAGCATCACTACACTTCAGGCAAGCTGTACAAATCATCATCTTGCCCTGAAAGCTCCTCCATTGCAAGGCACGATTCCAACTGAACAGGTATATTCATGAACTTCTAACTCTCAATGTAGGCATTGTTAGCTCTAGGTTTGTGAATAAAAAGTGTTCTACTCATGCCCCTGAAACTGTACATGCCTTTACTTTCCATTTATTTTGCCTGTGCTATGAGAATTTTAGGTCTGAACATTGATAAAAATCTAGGTCAGGAATTGGGGGAGAAGAAATTCTCTCTCATTTCTGAGAGTTAGATTGATTTCTTTATATGTCTGGAATCGTGGCTGCAAGCTCTACAGGTTTCATGTTGGAAGATTTGGCAAAAGATCAAGGAATTGGAAGTTAGAAAACGCGTGTTTTCTTGAACAAATATGTTCTGAGGTTGAAGATGACAAGGTTCTGGGCTGGGCCTGTTTGACTTTTCTTTTCACACCATGTTATTACTTTCACACCCCTAGGCCCATTTTGCTTATTTTCATGATTTTTTGACTTTTCTTTTTTTTTTATTCTGACTTATTTATTTTTCCTCATGATATTAAAAATATAAAAATAATTTTTTGAACCATTTTTGAATTTATTAGGCATTTATTTGTTTAGATAAGTATTTGTACATAAATAAATATATAAACTTGCTTTTATTTGAAAATACTAAAAAAATATGCAAACACATTTTATTTTCCATTTTTATTTCATTTTATCTTCTGAAAATATTTTATATAAAATATACTATTTTTATAAATATTAAATATTATTATTTTTTTTATATATAATATATATTTAGTAAATAATAAAAATATTTATATGTATATTAGTATATTTAGGTTAAAAATACAAAATATACACACTTTTATTTTTATTAATATTTAATATAAAAAATACCTTTTTGACAAATATACTTCATTTTTATTTTATTTTTGTATATAATAAATAAATATTGTGCATATTAAATAATTAATACATTTTGTTTAATAAAATTAGGGTTTTGCCCCCCCCCCCCTAAACACAAAAAATCCAAAAAATAATCCTTTTTATTTTGTTTATTTGAAATATAAAAATACTTTTTTTTCATACATATAAAAAAAACCCTTTTACATCTTTCATATTTATTTTATTTCCATTTAATTTGTGCAATCAATTATCTTGTAAATAATTCAATTTTGATGTAATAGTTTAGGTTTAAATTCCTTGTCAAAAACCCCCATTTTAACATTTGTACCCCCCTTCCCATATATTGTGTTGTAATAGTCTAGTAACTTTATTTTTCGCACTTTATTGCTTTCTAAATATACCATGCTAGAACTAGGGTTTGTATGCGAATCAAAAACAACAAAAATAGTTTGACCTAATTTCAAGATAAACAAGCATGAAAATGGACAACACTTATCACCCTTGCACCCCTAGGGTATTCCACTTGTTGCCTTCAATAAATGGGCCATATTGCATGTTAGGTCTCTTTGGGCAAAAACAAAACAAGCAATCAAATGATCATAGTCCCTCGATGACGCTTTCGAAAGTTGCCTAAAAATGATCAAGTCCCTTAAAGAAAATTGCCCAAAGATACTTGGCACCATTACAATTATGGTCTAAACGATGACCCGCGCCCGTCCCTTTCACATCCTAACACAAGATTGTCCACCAAATACAATGGTGGAACAAACTTGTTAAAAGGGTTAAAACATAGCAATAATCTTTGAGAAATTTAGGAGTAGACAACCTCTTAGTTACTTGAATCAAACTTGCAAAACAAAACACTTGCCTATTTTCTAAAACCACACATCACTACACTTTCAAAACAAACTTTCAAAAACAAATGAAAACCTTTTCAAAAGACATACACCTTTGTATACATCCCAACATGGATCATTACAAAGGTTGCCACCACATTGGCCTCTTTTCAAAACATTTTCAAATCCACACACACAAAGCACCATTTCAAACAATTGAAAATAAAGGCAATTTGATCTAAGCAAGTAACTAAGAGCCCATGGATAACCATGGATAGAAAGGGTGCTAATACCTTCCCTTTCTATAATCTACTCCCTGAACCCAAGAAAACATCTCAAAGGTTTTTTGCTGTGCTTTTTAAACCTTTCCTTAGGATAAAATAAAAATTCGGTGGCGACTCTTGCTCAACCGAAACATTTGCGAAAACAAACGCAAAACCCAAGTCAGTTCTCCCACCATATCACAGAACTGGCGACTCTGCTGGGGACTAAAATTAAAAGTGGAGTAACCTTAGGGCTTAGATCACCTTTGTTTTCAATTGTTTGCCTTGTTTGCTTTTATATTTATGGGCTTTGCATCGGAGTTTCATAGATCCTAACCCGGATCTGGGGAACACCCTTTTTAGGTAGCATAATCTGTGAGGGACCTGTCCGGCGTAGACCGACATGGGTGAAGCAGTGGCTACGTTGGTGTGGCACCTTGGTCTGTACCTATATCCCTTGTGTTGCAACAAGGAGAATATGGGTCTTCTAAGGAGTCATTAAACACCAACCGACCTTAGAACCTTAAATTGACCAAACTTGGTCATAGAACAGTAGCAGTATGCTACACTCATTGAGGCTAAACTCTCGTGATGGTTCTGGCCGCAAGAAAAGATTGCGATGCTGGAGTTATGATCGATTGAGGGTAGTCAATGATTTGAGATCCTCTAGAACCCGATTACTTTTGATAGGACATGTTTTAACCAACGAAACTAAAAGAGGGTAATACCTAAACTTCATGTTGGCCTGAAACCTAAGGGTTGTCTTGTGTGACTTGTGTGCCTTATCATGCTTGCCTGTGTGAATACTTGTGGTGTGCTTCATCATAGCATCATGCCATCATACCATTGCATGCATCCTGTATAAGGACTAACCCATTTCAAAGACAAAAAAGTTTCATCTTTGCTCTGTTTTGTAGGACATCATGATGCCCGTGCGTAGGAGTACTATCCGGCTCAACTTTGTTCAACCACCAACTTTGCTCAAAGATTTGGTTGATAGGATTCCAAACACTACTTCCTTCATCAACAGGCATGGTTCTCTCCTTGGCTTGATCACTGCAAAGTGGGACCAACAACTGATAAGTGTCCTGACCCAGTTTTATGACCCCCTGTATCATTGTTTCACCTTTCAAGACTTCCAGCTGGTCCCTACCCTGGAAGAATTCTCTTATTTTCTTGGTATCCCTGTCTTGGAGCAAACTCCATTCACTGGTTGGGAAAATACTCCTAGGCCTGAAGAGGTTGCTGCAGTTCTCCCCTTGACCAAAGAAGAGGTATTGGCTAACTGGGAAACTAGAAGTGGGGTTAAGGGCTTTTTGGTCAAATTTCTGGTTGGCAAAGCTAATGATTTCTGGAATGACTTGGACTTCAAGGCGTACGAAGACATTCTGGCTCTTTTAATCTATGGCCTGGTATTGTTTCCCAATCCTGACACCTTTATCAGTATCTATGCCATAAAGATCTTCATGTCTCGGAATCCTGTACCCACTCTTTTGGGTGATATCCTGCAACAACTCTATGCTCGTACTGCCCGAAAACGGGGAACTCCGTGGTGTTGTGCTCCTTTGCTAGTGAGGTGGTTTATTTCGCACCTTCCTAAGTTCGTGCTGAAAAATGAAGAAGGAAAGGGTTGGGCTCATAGGTTAATGTCTCTCACTGATAATGACATCACTTGGACTCTCAGAGGTTTGGATGAGGTAGCTGTTATTGATCGTTGCGAAGAATACCCTAATGTTCCGTTGATTGGTATCCAAGGAGGAATCTCTTATAATCCATGCTTAGCTCTCCACCAGTTTGGAAGAGCCATAAGAATGGGGCCTCATGAGATGTTGGTTCCTCACTTCCATTTTGAATTTCAGGTAGACAGTGACAAACTACGCCATGGATTCATTAAGGCTTGGGACAAAATTCACAAAGCTGACCCACATGAGTTAGGACCAAAGACTTCTCTACCAATGGAACCCTATTGCAGATGGGTCCGCATCCGTGCTCAGAAGTTAGGTATGCCGTACGAAGCTGTCAGACCTATCATTCTTGAATCTCCTGATGAAGATGGGGTTCCTCCAACTGTCCTCCCTCCTCAGATACACACTGATTTTGACACAATGAAGAGATCTTGGGCGCAGCTAAAGGAAGAACGGGATTTTTATCGGGAAAAGTTCAACGAACAGGAACGGAAGATCCAGAGGCTGACTAAGCAATTGGAGGAAGAGCGGGTTCTGAATGACTACATCCGCACTGAGAAGAGGAGGCCATGGGAGCACTGATGGGCTTTGGATGTTTCCTTTTTACAGCTTTTATTTCCTTTTCAGTATTTTTCATTCCTGTAATGCCTAAGGGCAAGTTGTTGAACAATTTAAAATTTGAATCTAATGAAGTGTGTTTCCCTTTTGTCTACAAAGTTGAATCTTGTTTGTCTTTGAAAACATAAAACATACGCATCTCATTGCACCATATGCATAGCAGGTACCCTTTTTCCACAGGTTGCTTAATCTTCTTCGATGTTTATTTTAACAGTCATCATGAATCCAGACTCATCCAGTGAGCAAGCAATCAAGGCCCTTCAGGCCCAAAGTGCCCAGTTTCAAGAAATGGTCCTGAGCCTGGCCCAAGGTCAGCAAGAGTTGAAGGATCTACTCCTGAAGAAGAAGAAGAAGAAAAAGAGGACTGCGTTATTCAACACCGGACGCAGGTTTGGGAACACACTCCATAATGAGGCTGATCCAACTACTTCTTCTGCAGAGAAAGACAGTCCCCAAGGGGGAGGAGCTCCTAGTCCTGCAGTCTCTGACAACGAGACGGACTACAATGACGAACAATACCCACCTACTGCTGACCGATACAAGCAATTAGAGGACCGCTTGAGCGCCATGGAGATTCAGAATGTGCCGGGGCTGGATTTCGGAGATTTGGGGTTATCTTCTGGGGTAGTAATCCCACACAAGTTTAAGGCGCCTGCCTTTGCCAAATATGACGGGGCTTCCTGTCCAAAGCTGCATCTAAGGTCGTACGTAAGGAAGATCCAACCTTACACGGCAGATAAGAACCTTTGGATTCACTTCTTCCAAGATAGCCTTTCGGGGTCACAGCTTGAGTGGTTCTACCAACTAGATGGAACTAGTATCCGACATTGGGAAGATTTGGCAACCGCATTTTATAGACAATATCAATACAATTCTGATCTCGCTCCTACGCGTACCCAACTTCAGGATATGTCTCTAGGAACGGGCGAAGGGTTCAAAGAATATGCACAAAAATGGAGAGATTTGGCTGGCAGGGTGCAGCCTCCATTAACTGATCGTGAGCTGGTTGATATGTTTCTAGGGACCTTGTCTGGTCCATTTTTCAATCATTTGGTTGGTAACTCCTCCGCTGGGTTTACGGATTTGATCCTAACAGGTGAAAGGATAGAAGCCGGCATCAGGTCAGGAAAGATACAAAAAGCTGCCTCCAGAAGTACTGAGAAGAGACCTTTCAAGAAAGAAGCAAGTGCCGTCTATGGTCCTAGAAGACAAGTCAAGCCAGAAAGCCGCCAAGCCGTCAATGCCTTGGTCATTTCAAAACCTGTTGCTGCCCCTCAGCAGTACAATCAACAAAGAGGTGAAAGGCCCAAGAGGCAGTATACTAGGCTGAGTATGACCTTGTCACAAATCTTACCGCAACTGTTATCAACCAACTTGGTGACCATCAAAGAGGCTCCTAAGGTCGTGAATACTGCATCTCCTAAGTATAACCCAAATGCCCGTTGTGCTTATCATTTTGATAGCCCCGGGCATGCTACTGATGATTGATGGGCCTTGAGAAACAAAGTGCAAGACCTTATCGACGCGAAGGAAATTCAGTTTGAAGCGCCTGAGAGGCCAAATGTTGTAACTGCTCCTATGCCCCAGCATAGAGTAAATGCCATCGAGGAAGATTTGTATGCTGTTTCAGTGAATGATGTTGCTACCCCTCTTTTGACTGTTAAGAGGAACTTACTACTAGCCGGTTTATTTCCGGGCTGTAGCAAGGGTTGCCTCTTGTGTGCTGTTATCCCTACCGGTTGTCCGCTGCTGAAATCAGGCATCCAAAGCCTGATGGATAGCAAGGAAATTCTGTTCAAGAAAACTGCTGTTCCGATTGTTTCCGCTGAAGAAGTATCTGTTGTCACAATTTACAATCCTACCAAAGCTCCCCCGAGGAAGCCAGTCCAAATTATGTCTGTTGCACCCATTACCATTACTGTTCCGGGGCCTCTCCCCTATGAGTCTGATAAAGCTGTCCCATGGCATTATGGGGCCGACGTGTATGTGCTTGGAGTGAAGCAGGAGTTCAACACCGGTACCAGTATCAGTAACATCACTGGTCCCGCCAAGATTACTCGCAGTGGCAGGCTCTTCTCGCCTGACATTGCACCGCCAGTTATCCGAAAGCCACTTATCATCACACCCGCAAGTGTGCATGTTCCAAATCAAGTTCCTGTGTCTACTACTGCCGCCGAGTCCTCTGATGCTCGGGGCAAAGAAGTTGCTACCGATATGCCTGCCCGGACGGAGGCACCAAAAAAGACTGCTGTTGAAGCCTCCCAACAAGAAATGGAGGAAATCCTTAAAATCATTAAAAAGAGTGACTTCAATGTTGTTGAACAGTTGGGGCATACCCCCTCCAAAATCTCTATGCTATCATTGCTGCTGTGCTCAGAGGCCCACGCAAAAACCCTGATTTCATTTCTGAAAACGGCCCATGTGCCGCAAGAGACCTCCGCAGATCAATTCACTGACTGTGTGGCTAATTTGACAGCTGGCAATGGTTTGGGGTTCTCGGATGCTGACCTTACCGCCAAAGGGAAAAATCACAATGATGCCCTGCACGTCTCTATAGAGTGCAGGGGCACTACTCTCGCACACGTGTTGGTGGATACCGGTTCTTCCCTGAATGTTTTGCCCAAGAAGGCATTGGATCGCTTGGATTGTGAGGGCCTGGAATTGAAACCTAGTAACATCATTGTTAGAGCCTTCGACGGTTCTAAGAGGATGGTGCACGGTGAGGTAGACATTCCTATTCGTGTGGGTTCCCAAGTCTTCGACTCAACGTTCTATGTAATGGATATTCGTCCATCTTACTCCTGCTTGTTGGGTCGACCCTGGATTCACAAGGCTGGGGCAGTAACATCCACTCTACACCAAAAGCTCAAATACCCTGTCAAAGGGAAGATTGTTACTGTGCAGGGTGAGGAGGAATACATGGTTAGTCACTTGAATTCATTCCGGTATATCGAGATGGACGGGGAGTTTATTGAAACCCCCTTTCAGCATTTTGAGGAGGTACCTCCAACTTTGGCATCAGCTGAAACAGTGGTTGAAGAAGACTTTCCGTTGAAGATGGCGTCCTTGAAGGATGCCCGGGCTGTAATCGAGAAAGGCAAATACGCAAACTGGGGTCAGCTTCCTGACTTCACTCAAAAGAATGACAAGTTTGGGCTGGGCTTTACTGCAGAGGCTCAGAGGGCTGTGCGCAAGGAAAAGATCAGAAGGGCTCCGGTGTTTATCACCAACCCAAGGGTGAATGCTATCGAGGAGGACGTAGAGGAAGCAGAGTTTGACAGTTGGATCTATCCAACCACCAGCAACGGACCAAGCAACTGGACGGCAAAGGATTTTACACCAATCACATTTGTCACGCAGTAATTAACTCTTTTGATTTTCAATTTGTAACAAACAATATGTTGAAACTTTTATTGGCTCGGTGTCCTACCCGGGGCATCGTAGCTCCATTTGTGAGGGCTTTTTGTATGACATTTCCATATATCATCAATCAAAACATTGGACGTTTGTTGCATTTCAAATCTTGTGCTCTTTTTCTTTCTGTGTTATATATTGCGAAACAGCTATATTTACACACACTCACTTATACAGGTTTCAATCCACTCTGGATCTCACTGGTAACAGCTCTGCTACCACCAGTTATGACTTCGAGAATCCGATCAACTTGGCCGAAGACGAAGGTGAAGATGATTGCGAAGTGCCTGGTGAACTCGCAAGACTGCTACTCCAGGAAGAGAGGGCAATTCAGCCGCACGAAGAGCCCGTGGAAACAGTGAACCTGGGTGCTGAGACAGATAGGAAAGAAGTCAAGATCGGTGCCAATCTAGAGCTCAGCGTGAAGCAACGATTGATCCAGATGCTACATGACTACATGGAGATCTTTGCTTGGTCATACGAAGACATGCCTGGTTTGGATGCCGACATTGTAGTTCATCACCTGCCTACCAAGGAAGACTGCCCTCCGGTAAAGCAAAAGGTCCGCCGTATGCGCCCAGAGATGTCCGAAAAGATCAAGGCTGAGGTTATGAAGCAATTTGATGTCGGGTTTCTAGTAGTGACCTCTTACCCTCAGTGGGTTGCCAACGTAGTGCCAGTGCCGAAGAAGGACGGTAAGGTCAGGATGTGTGTCGACTACAGGGATTTGAACAGGGCAAGCCCCAAAGATGATTTCCCTCTACCTCACATCGACGTTCTTGTTGACAATACTGCTCAACACAAGGTGTTCTCCTTCATGGATGGTTTTTCAGGGTATAATCAGATCAAGATGGCTCCGGAAGATATGGAAAAGACTACCTTTGTGACTCAGTGGGGCACCTTCTGCTACAAGGTCATGCCATTCGGGTTGAAAAATGCTGGGGCAACCTACCAATGTGCCATGGTTGCTTTATTTCATGATATGATCCATCATGAGATTGAGGTATATGTTGATGACATGATTGCAAGGTCTCAAACTGAGGAGGAGCACCTTGATCATCTGCGGAAGCTGTTTGACCGATTGAAGTTATACAAGCTGAGGTTGAATCCCAACAAATGCACCTTTGGGGTGAGGTCCGGAAAATTGCTAGGCTTCATTGTAAGTGATAAAGGTATTCAGGTGGACCCTGCCAAAGTAAAAGCCATACAAGAGATGCCAGCTCCCAAGACAGAGAAAGAAGTCAGAGGCTTTCTGGGACGACTGAATTACATCGCCCGATTCATCTCACATCTAACTGCTACCTGTGAGCCAATCTTCAAATTACTGAAGAAAGATCAAGTAGTACATTAGAACGATGAGTGTCAGGCTGCTTTCGAAAAGATACAAGAGTATCTTCAAGAGCCACCCATTCTTATGCCACCAGTGGAAGGGAGACCTCTAATACTATACTTGACAGTACTTGACAACTCGATGGGGTGTGTGCTGGGGCAGCATGACGAGTCTGGCCGAAAAGAGCACGCTATTTATTACCTAAGCAAAAAGTTTATCGACTGTGAGTCTCGTTACTCACTGCTCGAGAAAACTTGTTGCGCTCTGGTATGGGCTGCTCGCCGGCTGAGACAGTATATGCTGACTCACACCACTTTGTTGATTTCAAAGATGGATCCCATCAAGTACATATTCGAAAAGCCTGCTCTGTCTGGAAGAATAGCAAGATGGCAAATGATCTTGACAGAATATGATATCCAGTACACAACTCAAAAAGCAATCAAGGGAAGTGTATTGGCAGATCATTTGGCACACCAACCTGTGGATGATTACCAGTCATTGAACTTTGAATTTCTGGACGAAGATATCATGGTGGTAACTGATTGTGAAGTACCTGGACCGGATGAAGGACCTGAGGAAGGATCCCGATGGTCTATGCATTTTGAAGGAGCCTCCAACGCTTTGGGTAACGGCATCGGCGGTGTGATCATATCTCCCAAAGGAACTCATACTCCACTCACCGCCCGGCTGTGTTTCAACTGCACCAACAACATGGCAGAATATGAGGCATGTATCATGGGTCTTCAAGCTGCAATCGACTTAAGGATCAAGTTTCTGAGTGTCTTCGGAGATTCCGCCCTCGTGATCAATCAGATCAAAGGCGAGTGGGATACGAAACACCCAAATCTTATTCCTTACAAAGAGTATGTGCTGACTTTGCTTCCCCACTTTGAAGAGATAACTTTTGAGCACTTCCCAAGAGAGGAGAATCAGCTAGCGGACGCACTAGCTACGATGTCTTCAATGTTCAAAGTCAAATGGGACAATGAAGCTCCCCGGATCATTATCTGGAAGTTGGACGAACCCGCATACTGCTGCGATCTTGAGGCCAAAGAGGTGACTGAAAGACCCTGGTATCATGAGGTGAAGAGATACTTGGAAGCTCAGGAATACCCTGAAGGTGCATCTGTCAATGACAAGAAGTTCATGAGAAGGTTTGCGGCAAAATTCTTCCTCAGCAACGGCATTCTCTACAAACGGAATCATGATTCGACTCTACTGCGTTGTATGGATAAGGCTGAAGCAGAGAAGATCATGATAGAACTGCATGAAGGTACATTCGGAACACATTCCAGTGGACACACCATGGCAAAGAAAATCCTTAGGGCAGGATATTTCTGGTCCACAATAGAAGCCGACTGTTACCAACATTCTCGAACTTGTCATAAATGCCAGATCTATGCTGATAAGGTGCACATCCCTCCGGTTCCTCTGAACGTCCTGACGGCACCTTGGCCTTTTGCAATGTGGGGCATCGATATGATCGGCGAGATCCGACCGACGGCATCCAACGGGCATCGCTTCATCTTGGTAGCGATCGATTACCTCACGAAGTGGGTTGAGGCAGCTTCCTACGCCACGGTAACCAAGAGCGTCGTGGCATGTTTCATTCGGCATAATCTGATCTGTCGGTACGGCGTCCCGGAAAGAATCATTAAGGAAAATGGTACCAATCTCAATAACAAGATGATCACTGAGCTCTGCGAGCAATTCAAGATACAACACCATAACTCTTCTCCTTACCGGCCGAAGATGAATGGGGCTGTAGAGGCAGCTAATAAGAATATCAAAAAGATTGTGCAGAAGATGACAGTGACCTATAAAGATTGGCACGAGATGTTACCGTTTACTCTTCATGGGTACCGTACCTCAGCAAGGACGTCAACCGGGGTAACACCTTTTTCCTTGGTCTATGGCATGGAGGAAGTCTTGCCAATTGAAGTCCAGATACCCTCTCTCCGGATAATGAAGGATGCAGACTTGAACGAAGATGACTGGATCCAGACTCGACTTGATCAATTAAACCTAATTGAAGAAAAGAGACTTACCACTATCTGTCATGGTCAGACGTATCAAAAACGGATGATCAGGGCATTTAACAAGAAAGTCAGGCCACAAGATTATCAAGTTGGGGACCTGGTAATCAAACGCATCATCCTTCCTCAAAGTGATCCCCGGGGCAAATGGACCCCCACATACGAAGGGCCATTTGTGGTTAAACATGTGTTCTCAGGAGGAGCCATGATCCTAACCACCATGGATGGTGACGACCTTCCTCACCCCGCCAATGCAGACATAGTAAAAAGATACTACGCATAAATAAAAGACCCGCTAGGTTGACATACCTAGGCAAAAATAAGGGCTTCCCGGCGAACCAAAAGGGTTCGGGCAAAAATAAGGGATGAAATGAAAAAAATCTGTACACCCGGCAAGTCGAAAACCTGAAAAGGCGACTTGGGCAAAAATGGGTATCCCGGTGGACTGAAAACCCAAAAGGGCGGTCCAGGCAAAAGTTAGGGATAAAGGGTAACACTATGTCTCATTGGATCACCTTGCATCCAGAATTCGGCATCAACTATCTGGCCCAGACTTCGGCATCGACCAATCAGCTTCATCTTCAACTAAGCAGCAAAGTGATGAGACGCTTGAAGACATAAAGGCGATAGCAGAGTTAGAACCCAGTGGGAATATTGTGCACATAGCTGTTTTGTTTCCTTTTCAAAATTGTAAACTCTATGTTATTCGGCGGCGTTCCCTTACTAGGACGTCAGCCTCTTGTACAAAAACGCCTATTCACAGGAAAATTTCAAAATCAATACGAGTTCACTTTTCCAAACAAATTGCCCATTGTTTTTCCTTTTTCTGTTTTGTCTTGCGAAGAACGTCCAATGTTCATTTTTGATATATGCATTTGACATTAAATTGCTGATTCATAAATATTTGCATATGAAACAAAAGACTAATTACAGGTGACATCAGAAACAGGGACAATGTAAAGTTGTCTGATGCGGTCTGGTTGCTTTGTCCGCCAAGGTACCAAGGTAGATCTAGCTGAAGGATGTGATCAAGTTCTCTCAACTCCCCACAGAATAAGACAAGATAACAACATTCCCCAGTGGAGTATAGGCATTCATTAGCAAGCGTCCCCAGCAGTCTTGACCTAAGATGGTTCCCCGACGGAATATCAATACCCCAGTGCAATTCCAAAAGTTTCCCCAGGAAAGTGGAATTCTTATCCCCAGCAGGTTTTGAAGCTTATCCCCAGTAGATTCTGGAAGCTTATCCCCTGCAGAGTACGAACGTCTCTCCCGAGCTTTGTTCAAAGTTATTCCTCATAAGGGTTTATAACTGGGTTATCCTCAGCTAATTGCCATGGAAGATCTCCCTCGGTGAAGTTCTTTCAATCCCCAACGGAGTTCATCAAAGTTCCCCAACATAACTTATCAACACAATCCCTAGCGGAGTTTATCTTTGGTATTCCCAGCGGAGTTTATCATCATTATCCCCAGCGGAGTCCATCATTGAAATCCTCAGTGAAGCCTCTCATCAAAACTTCAGCAAAGTATCTCTTCCACAGAGCAATTCCCCGCAAAGTGATCTCTCCAACAAGTTTATTCCTCAACGAAGTCATCTTCTCCTACCAGCGTATTCTTGCAACCGTCATCCCCAGCGGAAACGAAGAGCTCTACTCTTCAATATCAGCCCAGGATTTAATTCCCCGGCCGGTCGTCAAGGATTTATTTTCCTAGACGAAAATACATTCATAAACATTTCATGTTTCATACATACAACACTATCTCATGTTGAACATCATGACATCATGCATTTCATACATCATGACATTGCATACAACTGATGTTTTGCCTTTTCAGGGAAAAAGACAACCCCAAAGACAACTGCCTTCAACTGTCACAATTCCAGATTCGATACCTGTATCTAGCCAGGGCACATCTGTGAGTGATCAGTTTCCAGACTCGATTCCTGTATCTAGCCAGGGCACGTCTGAAGAGTTCGAAGATTCGATTCCTGTATCCAGCCAGGGCATATCTATCAGCTATCACAATTCCAGATTCGATTCCTGCATCCAGCCAGGGCATATCTGTTGACCACATTTCCGGACTCGATTCCTGTATCTAGCCAGGGCACGTCTGAAGAGTTCGAAGATTCGATTCCTGTATCCAGCCAGGGCATATCTGTTGACCACATTTCCAGACTCGATTCCTGTATCTAGCCAGGGCACGTCTGAAGAGTTCGAAGATTCGATTCCTGTATCCAACCAGGGCATATCTATTGACGACTATTTCCGGATTCGATTCCTGTATCCAGCCAGGACACATATGTGAGCAACCGATTGTAGATTCGACACCTGTATCTAGCCAGGGCATATCTGCATGAGGAGATTGAAGATCAAACACCTGTAACAAGCCAGGAAAACATCTGTCTTTCTCAAATACACAAGTTCTCGCTAAGGAATCTCTTATGTGATCAACACTTCCAAATGGCATCTATAAGCCCATTCCCGACAAGGTTCTGTCACATCTCCAGATGGAATCTATAAGCCCATCTCCCTATCCACCATCTCTTCAAATGGCATCTATAAGCCCATTCCCGACATCACATTGCTGATACTCCAACATGCGAGTGCAAATTTCCGGGCACTCTAGTGTCCAATCTCCTTTTACCCTCGAGTCACTAAAGACAAACTTGCCAATCTAACTCTTCAGGTTCAAGAAGATTGAACAGGGGCAACTGTTGTACCCCAAAATTTGCCCTCCCATTTCCTCAACATTTTCTCATCACAAAACCCTTGGAGCTCAAGATCCAATTAGGGTTTCCTCTGCTCAAGACTTCTCCTTGCACTGTTGACCCAAATTAGGGTTTGTGTTTTCACAAAGATATTTTGACCTAAAATGCCTAAGATGACTTTCATGCTTCATGTTGGACTCCCAAGTTTATCCATACCAAGTTTCAAGCCTTGATTCCAAATTTTGCCCAGTCAATTGGACAGTTGACCTAGAAATCAGCTGTATTGGGGAAAAAGTCAACTGTGGCCAATTGACAGTCAAATATCATGAAAATTGACCCACATAAACATTATGAACTCACATGGACCATTTTATCAAGTTTGGATCACAATTCCACAAGAAATTTGATCAGATCATCAAAAGGGCAAAATGGTCATTTTTAGGGTTTTGACTATACAAAGGCAATTTTTGACTGTTTGACCAAGACAATGGCAAACCAAGCTCACATATGGATTCAAGTACCCCATGGAATTGTCTTGACATGCCCAACAAGTTCAAAAGATCCCAAATACACAAGATTGACAGTTGAATTTCCCAGTCAATTGATCAATTTTGACTGTATACTGAAAAGTCAAACTTTGACTTTTTGGTCAAAATCAAGTGTCAAGATTCATTTTTCATCAAAACATGCCAAATCATGAAACTTGTTCATCAAGAAATCAAGAATTGCAAATTAGGGTTTGAAATGAAGATTTTTCATAACTTAGAATTTTTCTAAGTTATGAAAAACCCTAATTTTTTCCTAATTTTGTCCCACTTTCTCACCAAGATTCATTTGGATTCAAGCAAAAGTCAAAACATGAAAGTTGTAGCCTATTGCATAATCTACAACTTTGATTCACAAAGTTTTCCCAAAAGAAGCTTGTAGCTCAAGTTACAATTTTTGGAACAAGGGTACCAAACCATTCTTAACTTAGAGAAAATTTGACCTATTTTAGACAAGGTTTTTACCTAACTTCAAGACCATTTTCATACACTTCCACTTGGAATTTCAATTTGCATTTCAAAGATGGATTGTAGTACACATTCCAAGCTTTCCAAAATGTCCAAGAACTCATCAAACAACCTCATGGTTAGAGAGAATCGAATTTTGCAATATGGGAAAAAACTCACTTTGTTCTTGGCCAAATTACATGTCCATAACTTGTGCATTTTCAAACTCAGCATGTGCTAGCTACATTGCAGGCCTCTAATCCCATTTTCACTCAATAATTAAATGCTAAACCATTGTGCCAAGAGGTTGTTCTATGCATTTGGTCATTACATGGAGAACTAAGCCATAAATGGAAAAAGTAAAATAGCCATTCTTGAAAAGTTGCACTTTATGTCTAAAGCAAATCCAAGCAAGTACATTTGAGATCTCTTTGGCACAAGTTTATGGACTAATTGCACTGATCAAGACTGAGTTATGCAGCACATTAGGGGGGCCTCTACCTGTCTAGAACACCAAGTTGCCTTTTCTTGCTTAAAGTGTAAGAAACATAGCATATCATATACCAACTCTCATATCAGCTAACACATGCTTAGGAAAACTTATCAAGCACATTCAAGACATCTATCCTAAGCTAGAACACGACCCTAACATCTCCATTGCCTTCTCATTCACAGGATCACCATTGAACTGCCCAAAACAGGGCATCCCTGCAGTTTGAGTTCCATAGCTCAAACCTTCCATGCATTCTTGCTAAAAACACTTCAAACACATTCCATAATATCCATATAAACTATCTCAAACCTTGAACTGAGACTGTAACAGCCATAACACCATTTGCCATTTCCATTTTTCTATCTTGCAGGTGGACTTCTGCAGCTTGATTTGGCACGATTCAAAACACACCAAGCATTGGAATAACATCACTACACTTCAGGCAAGCTGTACAAATCATCATCTTGCCCTGAAAGCTCCTCCATTGCAAGGCACGATTCCAACTGAACAGGTATATTCATGAACTTCTAACTCTCAATGTAGGCATTGTTAGCTCTAGGTTTGTGAATAAAAAGTGTTCTACTCATGCCCCTGAAATTGTACATGCCTTTACTTTCCATTTATTTTGCCCGTGCTATGAGAATTTTAGGTCTGAACATTGATAAAAATCTAGGTCAGGAATTGGGGGAGAAGAAATTCTCTCTCATTTCTGAGAGTTAGATTGATTTCTTTATATGTCTGGAATCGTGGCTGCAAGCTCTACAGGTTTCATGTTGGAAGATTTGGCAAAAGATCAAGGAATTGGAAGTTAGAAAACGCGTGTTTTCTTGAACAAATATGTTCTGAGGTTGAAGATGACAAGGTTCTGGGCTGGGCTTGTTTGACTTTTCTTTTCACACCATGTTATTACTTTCACACCCCCTAGGCCCATTTTGCTTATTTTCATGATTTTTTGACTTTTCTTTTTTTTATTCTGACTTATTTATTTTTCCTCATGATATTAAAAATATAAAAATAATTTTTTGAACCATTTTTGAATTTATTAGGCATTTATTTGTTTAGATAAGTATTTGTACATAAATAAATATATAAACTTGCTTTTATTTGAAAATACTAAAAAAATATGCAAACACATTTTATTTTCCATTTTTATTTCATTTTATCTTCTGAAAATATTTTATATAAAATATATTTTTTTTATAAATATTAAATATTATTATTTTTGTATATATAATATATATTTAGTAAATAATAAAAATATTTATATGTATATTAGTATATTTAGGTTAAAAATACAAAATATACACACTTTTATTTTTATTAATATTTAATATAAAAAATACCTTTTTGACAAATATACTTCATTTTTATTTTATTTTTGTATATAATAAATAAATATTGTGCATATTAAATAATTAATACATTTTGTTTAATAAAATTAGGGTTTTGCCCCCCCCCCCCCCCCCCCCCCCCCCCCTAAACACAAAAAATCCAAAAAATAATCCTTTTTATTTTGTTTATTTGACATATAAAAATACTTTTTTTTCATACATATAAAAAAAAACCCTTTTACATCTTGCATATTTATTTTATTTCCATTTAATTTGTGCAATCAATTATCTTGTAAATAATTCAATTTTGATGTAATAGTTTAGGTTTAAATTCCTTGTCAAAAACCCCCATTTGAACATTTGTACCCCCCTTCCCATATATTGTGTTGTAATAGTCTAGTAACTTTATTTTTCGCACTTTATTGCTTTCTAAATATACCATGCTAGAACTAGGGTTTGTATGCGAATCAAAAACAACAAAAATAGTTTGACCTAATTTCAAGATAAACAAGCATGAAAATGGACAACACTTATCACACTTGCACCCCTAGGGTATTCCACTTGTTGCCTTCAATAAATGGGCCATATTGCATGTTAGGTCTCTTTGGGCAAAAACAAAACAAGCAATCAAATGATCATAGTCCCTCGATGACGCTTTCGAAAGTTGCCTAAAAATGATCAAGTCCCTTAAAGAAAATTGCCCAAAGATACTTGGCACCATTGCAATTATGGTCTAAACGATGACCCGCGCCCGTCCCTTTCACATCCTAACACAAGATTGTCCACCAAATACAATGGTGGAACAAACTTGTTAAAAGGGTTAAAACATAGCAATAATCTTTGAGAAATTTAGGAGTAGACAACCTCTTAGTTACTTGAATCAAACTTGCAAAACAAAACACTTGCCTATTTTCTAAAACCACACATCACTACACTTTCAAAACAAACTTTCAAAAACAAATGAAAACCTTTTCAAAAGACATACACCTTTGTATACATCCCAACATGAATCATTACAAAGGTTGCCACCATATTGGCCTCTTTTCAAAACATTTTCAAATCCACACACACAAAGCACCATTTCAAACAATTGAAAATAAAGGCAATTTGATCTAAGCAAGTAACTAAGAGCCCATGGATAACCATGGATAGAAAGGGTGCTAATACCTTCCCTTTCTATAATCTACTCCCCGAACCCAAGAAAACATCTCAAAGGTTTTTTGCTGTGCTTTTTAAACCTTTCCTTAGGATAAAATAAAAAGTCGGTGGCGACTCTTGCTCAACCGAAACATTTGCGAAAACAAACGCAAAACCCAAGCCAATTCTCCCACCGTATCACAATGAGCTTCTAAATTCAACAACAAAGACAACATAGATATCTTGGAAGGAATTTGAAGAAGTTGATCCACCACCTTGTAGTCACTTCTTCTGGTAAGCTTCAAAAGTTCTTCAATGTAACACCCCGATTTTATTTACTAGTTATTTATTTTATTAATTATTATATAATATAGTAATTAATTAAATTGTTTGAATATGTGAGTTATTTGGATTAATTAGTGTGATGTGTGATATAAGATTTATTTTATAAATTGGGAATATGTGTTATATGTTTAATTGGGTTAGTAAGTGTGAGAATAGCATTGTCAATTAATTAGGCCTTATGTGTTACATTAGTGTGAGTGGGTGAGATAAGCCCATTAGTGAAACACAGGTTTTGATAAAACAAGGAAAAATAGAGTTAGTAAGAGGGGAGCTCTCAAAACAAGAGAAGAGAAGAAAGAGGAAAAGAGGAGAAAATGGAGAAAAGAGAAGAGAAGAAGAGATAACCCTAGAGGATCTACATCAAAGGTAAGGGTGGGTTTTCATTTTATTATGGGAATATGTGATGTATGTAATGGATAGTAAACATGATTTAGGTATTTAAATTTAAATTTCTAAGTTTTTGACATGCATAGGTTTTGAATGAGAAATCATAAAATTGATGTTTGAATCATGTTTTGATATTTGTAATTGAATCTACATGTTAGATTTAGGTTATAATGCAATTAATTACATGAATATGACTGATTGGAGTGGATATTACTGACCCAATTCGTAGGAGGCAGAAGCTTTCTTCGTAGATTTTTTTGGTTTTTTGGAAGGCTGCTTACGCCCTATGTCGCGCTTAGCGCGGTCTGGGATGAAAAGTTTTATATTTTCTAAAACTATTTAGGGTCTTGAATGCTTATGATTTATAAGAGATTTCCATGAATTTTAATAATTTATTAAATGTGTATTGGATAGGTTTTGGATGACTTTTTGATGAAAATATAACACTTGAATTTTGTGTATATGTATGTTATAAATTGTTGATGAATGAGAATAATATGGTTTGTAATTTTTTGCTATGTGTTATTATGGTATGTTGAGTTGATTAATGCTATGAGAGTGCATTGTATGTGATTGATGACATGAATTATGTATATTTTTGCAATGGTGAGATAATTCAAATATGATGAATTATGTGATGTATGCTTGTATAATTAAGATTGAGAGATGGTTTTAATTGCATATGATTGTTGAGATTGCATATTTATCATTTGTTGTCAAGAGGCAATGTTTTCTATTTTCGTGGAGGCTAGTGAATTGTCCCAAACCTAGGTAGGGGATTGGTTTGAAGCTTAGAGGATGAGCTTTTTAGTGGTTATCTATCTGAGGGATGGACACAGTTTAAACGTAAAAACCGTTAAAAATAACAATTGATACCACATGCATATTGCATAGAGTCGTATTCGAGTCACATGTGTCAATGTGAAATGTTGAATTGGTGTGAAATATGTGATACTGGTGTGAATGTTACCTTTGTGGTATTTGTGATTGATTATTTATTGAATCATAAATTGTTGAGCTATATTGTATATGTAAACATTTGAATTAGATGAGATAATGTGTATACATGATTATGTGAAGTATGATGAATTCAATTGATGTATGTATGTTACACATTACTTATTATTATATATTTCTATAATGATATGAGTTTTCACCTTTATTTCGAAATAATGTTTTATACGACATCGCTCAAGTACCGAAGATAGTGGTGCTTCTTGTGAGGATTAGTCGGAGGATCTACTTCTTTATTATCTGTATTTAGGTAGTGAGTCATGCTCTGGTTATGTAACACGGGAAAATATTTGAACTCATGTTGTTTTAAGAGATGTTTGATATACTCTCTTTTATTTATGTTGTATTGAGATTATGTGATGATCGGCCTTTAGTGCCTAATATTTTGATACCTTATTTCTATTATGAGATTTAAGTATTGGTATCATTTTGAAAAGAAAATTATTACACTGCGATATGCATATGTGTTAGTATATTGAACATGATTTTAAATGCGTGTTATGAGCATATTTTGTGTTGGTTTTGAAATACATGTGACACCCTCTTTTGATATGCATGCTAATTTACTCTGATTATTCCATATTAATGCACAAGGGTTTATAGGGTGTTACATTCAACATTTTCGTGTTTCCTCGGTTCATTAGCTTGACTAATAACCACTGGTTCTTTGTCATGCACACTCTTACCTGGTGATCCAAATAAGACTTTCAAAGAGGTGCCAGTGCAAACACACATCCACTTCTAGTCATTCTGCTAGCTTCTGCTATATCCTTAACGAGTTGAGCTGACTCAATCACAACTTCCTTCCCATATTCCCAAATAGTAGCATTATACCTCCAGGGAAGAACTTTGTTGGATTCATACAAAATTGGCCCTGGAAAAAAAAGAACCAAAGGACTCTTGCTTTGATCAGTGATTTCTACAAGTTTGGGAATATCAAACTCAGAAAAATTATAGTTACTTGGTCTACTCTTTGCTTAGCACAAACCTGCAAAATGCCCCGATCTATTAAGCTTTGAATATCTCTTTTTACCAACGTACATCCTCCAAGATTTTATGCACACACCTGGCTATCAACATGGTCATTATTGAAATAACCAACTTCACATAATCTGATGTTCACCTCAGCCAACAGAGTTCCCACCAAGTTAACATAAAAAATCTGACAATCACCCAGACAAGCATTAACCATATTGACAGAAGGTCTCCCATATTCTGGCAAAGGATTGACTTGAACATTCTGCCCAACATCTCTGCACTTCAAGATACCACTTTTGATAAGATTATGAGCTTCGAACTTCAAATAAAAAATAGTTTTCCACATTATGACCCGACACACCTTGATGATAAACACAACTAGCTTCTAGCTTATACCACCAAGGAAGTGGATTTGGAACAGTTTGTGGAGGCCGAGTCTGGATTAGCATTTTCTGTAACAAAGAAGGATACAATTCAGAGTAAGTCATAGGAATATAATCAAACTAAACCTTCTTACGACCTTCCTGGTTCTGATTTTATTGTTGATTCTGTTGTTGTTGTGGAAACTACGAATGATATGTCTGATAAGCTGCATTCTGATTAACCGTTGGAGTAATTGCGACAATCTTAGGTTGTTGAGAATACTGATTATGATGATTACCTGCACCTCTAGATTTCCTTTTCCACTCTCCTTGATGATGAGTGCTAAATTGTTGTGAATTTGAGTGTTAATAATTAACACTCATTGGCTTAATTCATTTTCTTTTTGTCAATAAACCTCAACTTTAGTGTATATTCAGTATAGTTTACGTTGTAGTATATTTATTATATTATTATGTAAATATTATTGAGTTTAATTGATTTTATCTCATTTTTGTAGGTATTTAAGCTTTGATATTTAGGCATTGTTAGAAATAGCATTAAATAAGCTTTCCAACGCTTCGAACTGGGCGCAAATCGGAGTTACGGTTCAAAAGTTATGGCCGAAATAGTGTAGAATGATGTGTTGGTTTTTTCAACTTTTTGTCATCTGTCGCTGGGCGATGCTTTTTGGTCGCCGGGCGATGCTAGGCAAGCTAAAGCGTGGGAATAATGCTGTTTTGGTCGCCAGGTGACGCTTTTTGGTCATCGAGCGATGCTGGACAGTCAGAAATGCGTATTTAGGTGTAAAAACATAATTTTTTTGGGTATTTTTGATCCCAACTCCACCAACCTTCATTTTTGGATAGGATTAGCTTAGAAAACAACATTGAAGCTTGCATACGGATGGTCCGGGGTGGATTGCTCATCATCGGCGCTGGCAAACCGAGAGATTTGTGGTTCATTTCTCTTCCTCTTTGTGTATTCTTTATGTGTTAAGTTTGTACATGTATTTACTCTAAACTTATGTATATTTGTCGCCCATGGCGCTATATTAAACTTTCTTTACAAATCTTTGTCGATTATTATCTTATATTTTTGCTCTGTGCTAGGGATTTGAGTTGTTATAGACATATATTGCTCAAATTCTTATATAGGATGATTATCTGTTAGTTTCTAAACTCTAGAGATAGATTTAGAGGTGACATCTACTTGGGTATCAGAGCTTAATACCTCTGTGTGGTTGTGCTGTGCTGAGAGATCGTCAGTGCGATTACATAAATTTTCTTTTGTGTTATTGAGGAGGTAGAGAAATCATTTCCTTGGTGGTACAGTCAGTCTCTTAATGTGGGTTAGAAATGACTTAGGTTTTGAGTGATACGTGGTGACATTGATGAGATTTGTTAGGTTGAATGTAACAGGTCGATAGATTTAAGTCTGTGATGAGTAGATTATATGCTGGCTTGATAAGTTCTTCCTTAGTTTTTTCTTTTGTTTACATTTATTTTCTGTTGATAACATTTTCTTTACAAACCCATTCAATCCCAAACTCATTAACGAGATAATTATCGAACGACAATTCAATAACCAATCTCCGTGGACACGATAAATTCCCGAATAAATATTTCCAAAACTTTTGTTACTTGCCGCTATAACGCTTCCAACAAAATGGTGTCGTTGCCGGGGATTGGTTCTATTGTTTTTGCTTTGCGATAATTCTTTTGTTTTTGAGTTTTTTAATTAATGCATATGTTATATAGAAATTGTATATTAAATTGTATATGATATTTGTGCATATATGTGTTTTCACGTGTTGTTGTGAATTGTCTCGTTTTCGTAATGTTTGTTGTGTGATTGTTAGAACACTTTCTTTAGGTTTGCACGCTGTGACAATACCATGGCATGAAGAGAGGGTTTACTAGCTCGCACGATAAAGGTGTCTAGCTTATGAAGTAAAACAAGCATATTTGTTTGTATTTGTTTATGTGTATGGTGATTTGTGTTTTAACAAGTTGAAACAAGAAAATATTCTGAATTTCAAATATTCACTTTTCAACTTGTTAAGTCATTTTCACCCGGTTTTCATATCGTTATTTGTATTTGTTTTGTTATGTCAATTTGTGTTTTCTGAAAGCTTGTCGTGTTTAGCTTGAGGAGTTTTGTTCGTTATAAATATTGTAAATTTTGTACATTGAAATTTTGTAGGAGTATTATTTTTCTAATTCTTTTGTTGTTGTTTGGAATCAAGTTTTGATCCGGTAACTTGTAGAATATTGAGGTGATTTGTCAAGTTTGATCATTTAGACTTGCGAATGTGTGGTAATGATTTTGTTAAAGTTTTGTACACATTCGAGGTATGTGTTTATCTCTTTCTATACTTTAGCATATTCATGATGCTTAGACTTTTTACAATTTTTATGACATTCATTATTTTGTATACTTGTTCATTTGTGAATCACTTTAGTTCCTTCCCTTTTTGTGAGGTAGCTTTCCATTGTTCACATATGCTTGAGATCACAACTCTTGTTTTAACTGAATTTTATTATGCTTAATATTTTGTTTGTATTGTTTGTATGAAAGCATGAACATGATCAAGGTATTTTTTGTTCCATTTTGAGCATAACTACCTAGCCAAATAGTCAATTCACCTTGTGAGTGTGTGATCATTAGTAACTCCTTTGAGTTTTTTGTCGATATCCATGTTGTATTTCTAAATGTTTGTCTATGAGTGTTTAGTTTCCCTTTTTTGCATGGATGTTGATTCGTTATTTTCTTGAACCCTCAATCATTTTTTTGGTTGAATTTTTACTTTGCCTTAGAAAGTAGGGAGTATTCACATTATGATGATGGTTGAATTCAATTTAGGGGGAAGAATATTTATGTGCTTATATTGTGATTGCTATGAGGCTGAAAAGAAAAAGAAAAGAAAAAAAAATGTGTAAAAGAAGTGATAGAAAAAGAAAGAAAAAAATAGAAAAGCTTTGAAAAAGGAAAAATAAAAAGAGTATAGAATAATATTGTGTTAATAAGTGATGTGTGTTTGGTATAACACTTGTGATGAAGAAGAATTGTGATTGGAATTATTTTTTTTAAAACTTTATGGATGTAATTACTCCCTTAGATTTAGGCAAGTTTTTGTTTCGATTAGCTTTAGAACGTATCACTTATTTGTTAACCAAACCACATTACAACCTTGAAAAATCCTTTAGATTCTTGCTTTTATATTTTCAATGTAAATTTTTAGATGAATGCGTAACTTAGTCTATTATTTTTTCAAGATTGTTGGATGGGTGAAAATACCCCATTTTTGTGTGTTTTTCATCTACCGATGATTGTGTTTGCTAGGTGTGATTCATTTGTGAACTAGTATTTTTTTTTAAGAATATTTGGCAAAATTTTTGTATTTAGTATTTGTTTCATGTTTATGTTATAGTTGTAGTTTAGTGGTAAGTGTTTACTTTGTGTGTACTATTTTTCATTTGAACCATTGCATTTGTTTTCTGTTTTTTAAAACCTGTTGATTCATGATTCTTTGATTATCGTCTTTTGCTTCTTTAAGTTTATTTGACTTTGTTTGAGAAAAAACAATATTTTAAGTTGGGGAGAGTTTGATGAGTTCTAAATTGTTGTGAATTTGAGTGTTACTAATTAGAACTCATCGGCTTGATTCGTTTTCTTTTTGTCAATAAACCTCAACTATAGTGTATATTCGGTATAGTTTATGTTATAGTGTATTTATTGCATTATTATGTAAATATCATTGAATTTAATTGATTTTATCTCATTTTTGCAGGTATTTAAGCTTTGATATTTAGGCATTGTTAGAAAGATCATTGAATAAGCTTTCCAACGCGTCGAACTGGGCGCGGATCGGAGTTACGATTCAAAAGTTATGGCAGAAATAGTGTAGAATACTGTGCTGGTTTTTTCAAATTTCTGTCATCCGTCACCCGGAGACGCTTTTTGGTCGCCGTGAAACGCTAAGCAAGCCGAAGCATGGGGAAAACGCCATTTTGGTCATCGGGTGACGCTTTTTGGTTGCCGAGTGATGCTGGACAGTCTGAAATGCGTATTTAGGTGTAAAAACACATTTTTTGGGTATGGTTTTGGGTATTTTTGATCCCAACTCCATCAACCTTCATTTTTGGATAGGATTAGCTTAGAAAAAACGTTGAAGCTTGCATACAGATGATCCGAGGTGGATTGCTCATCAATCAGCACTGACAAACCGGGAGATTTGTGGTTCATTTCTCTTCCTCTTTGTGTATTCTTTATGTGTTGAGTTTGTACATGTATTTAGTCTAAAATTATGTATATTTGTCACCCATGGCATTATATTAAACTTGCTTTACAAATCTTTGTCGATTATTATCTTAGATTTTTTCTCTGTGCTAGGGATTTGAGTTGTTATAGACATATACTGCTTATATTCTTATCTAGGATGATTATCTGTTAGTTTTTGAACTCTAGAGATAGATTTAGAGCTGACATCTACTTGGGTATCAGAGCTTAATGCCTCTGCATGGTTGTGCTGTGCTGAGAGATCATCAGTACAATTACATAGTTGTCTTTTATGTTGTTGAGGAGGTAGACAAATCAGTTTCTTGGTGATACGATCGGTCTCTCAATTTTGGTTAGAAATGACTTAGGTTGTGAGTGATACGTAGTGACATTGATCAGTATTGTTAGGTTGAATGTAACTAGTCGATAGATTTAAGTCTGTGATGAGTAGATTATATGCAGGCTTGATAAGTTCTTCCTTAGTTTTTGCTTTTGTTTACATTTATTTTCTGTTGATAACATTTTCTTTACAAACCCATTTATCCCAAACCTCATTAACGAGAGATTTGTCGAACGACAATTCAATAACCAATCTTTGTGGACACGATAAATTCCCGGATAAATATTTCTAAAACTTTTGTTGCTTGCCGCTACACCGCTTACATCACTTGACAAATGACATTGGAATCACCTTCTTTATTTTTCTAGAAATTACTTCCATACTTCTTAGCTGAAGAACTCCCACCTTTCTCCAAACGGATCCCCATGTCTACCATCTCGGTAAAGTCATTGAGAGCACTAGACACCATCCTTTCATAGTAAAAGGCACTCAGAGTATTAAGAAACATCATAGTCATCTCCTTCTCCTCCATCAGAGGGATAATTTGAGCAGCAACCTCGCGCCATCTCTGGGTGTATTCTTTGAACGATTCCATGCCTTTCTGAGACATAACACGGAGTTGATCACGGTCCGGAGCCATATCAATATTGTATTTGTACTGAAGAACAAATGCTTCATCAAGGTCATTGAAAGAACGGATGCAAGCGCTACCAAGCCCCATATACCTCTTCAATGAAACACCAGTCAAACTGTCTTGAAAGTAGTGAATCAACAATTTATCATCATCGGTATGTGTAGCTGTTGTACCCCAAAATTTTCCCTCCCTTTTCTTCAAGAAATTTCTCACAAAATATCTCAAATGCTCAAGGTTTCTCAAAGAGTTGATCAGACAAGCTCACCTCCTAAGCACTGAGACCACAAATTATGGTTTTGGTTTTCACAAGGAAAATTGTACTTCTAATGCCTCAAATAACTTTCATGGTTCATAATAGACCTCCAAGGATGCTCATGCCAAGTTTCAAGTCTTGCATCTCAAAATTTCTCAGTCAATTGCTCAGATGATTGAAAATCAGTTGTATTGAGTAAAAAGTCAATTGTGGTCAACATACAGTAAAACTTCAATATTTTTGGCTAATATCAACATTTTGAATTCACATTCATCAATTGATCAAGGGTTGATCATAATTCCTCAAGGAAAGCATTTATATCATCAAATGGGCAAAATTGTCAAAATTAGGGTTTTGACTGAGAATGACTAATCATTGACTTTTGACCTAGTGCATGACCTAATAGCTTGAAGCATGATCTCAAGGACTCAAATAAAATATCTTGACCTAATTTCATGGCTCAAATCATTTCTCAAGATCAAGGGATTGATAGTTAAAATTTGGATCAACTGATGAAAAGTCAACTGACACATAAAAGTTAAACTTTGACTTTTTGGTCAACATTGAATTTCAAAGATCAAGATTCATTAATACATTCAAAAATATAAAACTTGATCATCAAGAATCAAGAAAGTCAAGAAAAGTAAACAAAAAAGTCAAGATATTCAAGACTTAGAAAAATTCTAAGTGTTTTTACCCTTATTAAATTCACTACTTCATGATCATTTTTCACCAAGATGCAAGATGATTCAAGGAAAATTTTCAACATGAAAGTTGTAGATCTTAATAAATTATACATTTTTGTCCTTGAAGGTTGATGTCCAAAAAATGTTTGGATTAAGAGATATAGGCCCATGAAGTCATGACATTTTTAACAAAACACTAGTGAAATTTTCAACAAGTTTGGTCAGATTTTTGTCCCAACTTCTTGGCAATTTTTCACCAAGTTCCATGTTGATTTAGCCAAAGTGGTCAACATGAAGGTTGTAGACAATGTTTCAAGCTTTCCAAAATGTCCAAGAACTTGAAGATATCATGCTTGAGCTAAGATATTCGAAGAGATGAAGTTGGACACCCATTCTTGAATTGTAGGTCATTTTCATGAAGAACACGTGATCAAATCTCAAACCTATGCTGCATAATCTTGCTTTGCAGGCTTCTAACTTGAAAATCACTCCTTAATTTAATTTTTACACAACTGATTGAGCCATTATCCAAGTGCTAGAGCCATTTTCCAAGTGATCATTCCATTTTTGACACAAAGTTAACATTGCCATTCTTGAAAAGCAAACTTTAATCACAATGTCAACTCCTTGAGCCTCTCAATTGTTTCTTATGCACACACTTAACCTATAAGATCAGAAGGAACATGTTTAAAGTGTTCAACCACTATAGAGGGAATGGTACAAGCATTGGAACCATGTTCTTCAATGTTGCTTCAAAATCAAGTAACATAGCCATAACATGTGACTTTGTAAACCAAGCACTCTCAATCTTCAAAACCTTTCCTCTATAAATGGAGAAGTTATTTGCAAGCTAAGACACGAATTTAATAGCCCCCTAACCCTCTCAAACTCCCTGAAATCAGAATTGGCACCCAAAACCTCCATTTGCACATTCTGACTTTAAATTCCAAACACCAAAACCCTTTGTGCGTTTTCACTTTTAATCAATCACAAAGCTTCCATAACTCATTTTGAACCTATCTAAGGCCCCGTTCTATCACTGTAACACAATTTTCACCACCCTCCATTTCCAAAAACAACAACCTGCAACTTGACTTCTCCAGAAATATTCAGCCACTCTCAATCCAAAGTAAACATTGCAATAGCTTCATGGGATTTCAGTGAAGCTATCCAGATCATCACAACACCTCCAGGAGTGCTCAAACTCCAAACACGATTTCCAGTTTTGAGGTAAAATTTCTCAACTTTGAACTTCTTATACAAGTATCATTAATGGTTACTTTGTGAATAAAAAATGTAGACATTACTGCCCTAAAGCTAACCATGCATTTAGTTTTCATTTATGTTAAGTGTACGTGGGGAATTTTGAGTTTAAAGTTTATGAAAAAATAGGTTTTAATTTGGTACTAAACAAAACTCACGCTCGTCTTTGATTTATAGTTGAAGTTATTCACATGGTTGAATTTGTGGTGAAAAACCAAACAATTTTCATGTTTACATTTTTTAAAATGGTTGAGAAATAAAGGAGTTACAGATTTAACCATGTTGTTGTTGTTTGCTGCAAACACACGTGAGGAAGTTGTACTCAAATTTGAAAATTGAGTTTACTTTATATTTATTGCAACTTGTTTTACCGCCAGATGTAACAGCCACCCCAGTGGTAAAGAAGCGCACGCTAAGTCATTTGACTATAGGGACCCGAGTTCGAACCCTAACGGTAACCTTTTTATTTTCACATATTTGTTTCTATAAGATCATGTGCAGGCAAGTCCAGGAAGTGCACGCTACACCCCTCATCCACACCATCAGATCTGCCAGCCATCAAATCCAGTGCTTCACATGGGAAAGCCTATGATGCACTCTCAAAAGCCAGCAACACTGAATCACAAAACATCGTTGGGCTCCCTGACTTGGGTCTCCTTCCTTTTTTTTTGTTTTTACTATTCTTCACCCCCCAAATTTCTTATAACAACCTGGCCCATTACTTTTATTTTTATTTTTATTTTCAGCTTCAAACAAAAAATCTGTTTGGGCCTGCGTTTTGGTTTTTCTTTTCATCACCCCCTTTTTTACTTGACTCATGGCCCAATTATTTTTATTTTCTTTTTATATTTTCCTTATTTTTATTTATTCATTTATTTTATTTTACAAAAATACAAAAAAATATATTTTTTGAATAATTAGATTTAAAATATTTTAATTCAATTCTTTTATTTTATTTATTTTCACTTCATTTTTTTATTTAAACAAATAAAACCTCAAAAAAAATTATTTTCTAGACAATTAAATTAGACTTAGGTTTTATTTTAATTAACTTAGATTTTAGGTTTTATTAAATAATTAATTAACTTCTCTTGTAAATTAATTAGTTTAATTAGGTTAATTATCAAATCTTTTCTCTATCAAAAAACCATAAAAATAATTTTCTTTTCTCTTTTCTTCGTCTTTACATTTTTGTACATTTTATTATTTCGCATTATTCAATAGTCTGTAATAGATAATTAGGCTTTATTGCTTTCTTCTCCTCATTCACAAAATTGTACCCCCTCATTCCCAAAGCATTGTAATAGCGTAGGACATTTAAATTCTACAATTTATCACTTTCCTTATTATTGTTAGTAATTAGGATTTGTATGACAAGACTAAAACCAATCATAGAAAAACCATAATCTAAGACAAATAATTGAATCATACACACTTTGCACACATGCACTTCTAGGGTTAACCCACTTGTTGCCTCAGATATAAACAGTCATGTCCCTCGAATGTGAGATATTTTAGCAAAGACCCTCGATTAAAATATCATAGTCCCTCGATGACCCTTCAATGTTACATTCGGTAAACGATCTTAGTCCCTTACTACAATTGCTAAAACATTCTACAAGTTACCTTCTATGACTGTACAACGACCCACGCATGTCCCTCACATCTAATGATATGGCTCCCTACCAACCAATGTTAAAGTAGCACTATCTAAAGGAGGAGGAAAAGAACAAAGACTTTTTGAGTTAGTAGATTTCTAGTAATTGCTTTCTCACAAACAAAACCATTTCCACACTTCACACTTTCAAAACACTTTTCAAACAAACATTTTGTATACATTCTCAACGATACGGGAATCATTACAAAATTGCCTTACATTGGCATTTTCAAAACATCTTTCCAAACATTCTTTTTCAACAAATATTTTCAAAACCAACACTTTGTATGCGTTCTCAACGATACGAGAATCATTTCAAAGTTTTCCGAACTTAGGGGTTTTCAAAGTATTTTCAAACATACACAAAACACAAAGTATTTCAAAGTGAGCTAGCAATTAAGAGCCCGTAGATAACTACAGCTGAAAAGGGTGCTAACACCTTCCCTTTTCATAACCTATCCCCCGAACTCAAGAAAAATTCTCAAAAGATCTTTCTTGTTCTTTCCACCCTTTCCTTTATTGGATAAAAGAAAATTCAGTGGTAACTCTTGTTATCCACAACATTTATGATAAAACGCAAAACACCCAAGTCAGTTCTCCCACCGTATTACAGTAGGCATCTTCCGATAATACATGATCAAGTGGCTCTGTGGACAAGAACTACCCTTGTATTTCTCAAAGTTGAGGACCTTCAACTTAACAGGGATTTTAAAATTTGGCACCAGGCACAAGTCATGGTCATTCTTCCCAAATAATTCCTTACCCTTCATAACCTTTATCTCTTTCTTCAGCTCTTGAAACTGATCTTTGAACTCATTTATCCTCTCATAGACATCAACATTCTCACTAGGAGCAACATGGTAAATATGATCCTCAACTTACGCCGCACCATGCACGACTAGAGAAGTAGTAACCATCACAGGTTGAAAAGGAGGATCTTAACTCACCTGAGGAGCCTTAGATACAAGATTGAAATTCTCAGGAACAAAGTTAAAAGACATTCCCCAAGGGTAACCAACAGGAATCTGATTCTAACGAGAAACAGAAGAAGGAACAATAACATGAGCAACAACCTCGGAGATCACATTAGCCTGAGGTTGAGATAGAGGAGGAGGAGAATGTCGGGAAACAACCAAGGACTCAACCAAAGAAGTTAATCTATCCATACCAATTCTAAAAATAGTCACCTCCTCACAGATTTCTGTGATACGGTGGCAGAACCGACTATTTTTTGTCACTACTGGTTTTGCGTTTTTTGTTCGCAAATGTACGATAAGCAAGAGTCGCCACCGACTTTTATTTCATCCAACAATGGAAAAGGAAAAAGAACAGAAAAAACCTTTTTCGAGATGTTACCAAGTACGGGGGGTAGATTATAGAAAGGGAAGGTGTTAGCACCCTTTCTATCCATGGTTTTCCATGGGCTCTTAGGTACTTGCTCATTCTTAAATTGCTTTTGTATGTTTGTGTGTTTGAAAAGTTTTGAAAATCCCTTAATACGGCGTTTCACTTTATGGTAACCCTTGTATCAGTCTTCTACCTACTCGAAAAAAGTCTGTTCATTTTCTTATTTCCTTTAGACAACGCTATCCTACTATTAAGGGACAATCAAAAGGGACAAGTACGATCACTAAAGAAATGATTAGGAAACCTTAGTAATTACCCTAGAGTCCTAAAGATCTTTTCGAGGCAACATTCGAATGGGTCATTTTTTATCTTTCGGGACTAGAGGGCAACCATTAAAACTCCCTATACTTCATGACCGTTTACCGAAGGCAACCGAAGTGGGGCAAACCCTAGGAGTGAGCATGTGCAAGTGTTTGTTTTTCAATTATTTATCTTTGCACAGTTAGGGTTTTCTACTATTTTAAATTATCGATTTATCTTTCGCATACAATCCTATTGTCAATCATCTAACAGTTTATAATGACGGAAAATAGAATGCAAGAAATTTAAACCTAGCTATTACAAGGCCTTGGGGAGGGGGATTACATAATCAAAAACCGGGGGAAAATAATAAACCTAAGTTAAAACTATTACAAACTCGAAGCAATTACATTAATTGGAAAAATAATGAAATAAATACGCGCGATGAAATTAAATACGAGGAATTGAAATTAAATTCAAAGACATTTAATTTAGTAAATAAATAAAAATATTTTTTTGGATTTTTTTTGAGAAAAAATAATTATTTTTTGCAAATTAACCTAATTTCTAATTAATTTAAAAAAAAGAATTTAAATTATCCTAATTAATCTAATTAATTAGTGAAAAAATATTTTATGAAAAATCTAATTCAATCATGTTTTGTGATTTTTTGATTTAATTGAAAAAAATGATTTTTGTGAAAATAATTAAAAACCAATAAAGACAATAATAAATAAAAAAAAGGAATAAAAATGGGCTTGGTATGAAAAATAATTCTGGGGGTGTGTGGAGTTGAAATTTCCAGGCCCAATCCTGTTGGTGGCCCAATTGCTGCGCCTGATCCAGTGGGACTCTCATCTGAGGGTTTACCATGCTCCTTGCCTGCTGCATGTTGGATCTGATCAGGGGATGATCCAAGGCATGAGATCTTGAGGTGCATGGTAGGCGCGCTTGGAAGGATAGTACCAGATCTGCAATTAAATATTAGGAAAAATATTATGCAGGAGGAAGGGGTCGAACCCCTGACCTCCTACACACGCGCGTCTTGAGACCTCCTCCCTTTGCCAGTGAACCATTTGCTTCATTCGTTAATACAAATACAAATAATATATTATAAAGAATGAAAAGTCAGCTTCCTATACAAACGCGTGAAAATTTAAATGGACCAGTGGTGTGCTGCCACGCCTTCATCTTCTTCCCCAGAACTGTTGTTTTAGAAAGAGCTTTTACCTACAGACGAACTCGTCACTATAGGCTATAGTGACGGTTCTTGTACGTGGCTACAAACCTGCAAACGTCAAACATGCAATACAAGCAACATAAATTATATCAAAAGCCATGGATCAATGGGAAATAACCCCCTGAGTGCTATGATACTCATAATCTGGGCCAATTTTCCCTAGAGAAGGAAACCCCAAATTCGAGCTTATGAACCCTAGCCATGGCAAGAAGCTATTCATGCGCTTAAACTTCAATTAAACAAATCAAAAACATTGAAAATATGATAGCAAGTATGGATATATGATCAAAACATGTTTATGATGCAAGAATCATTGTAATCGAGTTTTAGCAAAAATGGCAAACCGTGAAGGTGCTAGCGCGTGATTCTTGATGCTTCAGGCCTTGATAATGCTTGCAATCGCTTCAGAGGATGCCCAGGGATGTGTTTTGATCCTTGGAATGGCTTGAAGCGGTCTGTAGAAGGGAATATGATCTGCACTTTTTTTGACAAAAAGTTGAACTTTGTTCTTGCTCTAGGGAGGCAGGCTGCGCGTGAATTCTTGTTCTAAGGGTTCATAATGCTGTGTGTATATGTAGTGAATCCAATTAGGTCACTATAATTGGAAGGAATCAAAAGATTGATGGTCTTGAAGTTTGATTCAAATCTTTCCAAAATTGGAGATTTCCTCTTGTTTTTAGAGCTTGCATGATTTGTTTGATGTTATACAGCTTGCATGATCCATAATTTATGGCAAAACAAATCTCATTCCCTTAATTTGATTTATTTTGATTTAATTTGAATTTATTGGATTTTTAAATGAATAAAAATTAAAATAAATTAAATAAACCAAAACAAAAAGGCATGGGGCGGGGGGGTCCCATAGGTCGTGGACCATGCTAGGACTGAGATTTAATCTTGAAAAGATGGGTCCATGTGGGAAAAAAAAAGCAATTTTGGGCATTGTTGACTTTGGGCAAATTTCCAAAAATGGACAACTTTGACAATGCATATCTCTCTCTCTCAATTTTGACCCTAAGAGGGTGTTCTTTGACTTTCTAGAAAGCTTAGGATGTCCTATAAACAACCACTTTGGTTTCATCTCAATTGAACCTTCCATGTTCATGTAAGGAACTTTGACCCAAAAGGTGTTTTTGTTGACTTTATGAAATGACCTATAATGTCTGAATTTATATCTTTTCATGAGTGAATTTTTTGAACTTGAGGGATGAAGATGAGTTGTAGGGAATTGAATTCTCTTCAAAATGAGCCTTAGATGAGCAATTTATGATAAAGTATGAGAAAGTTGTGCCTGGTCAAAGTTTGGTTGACTTTTTCTATAGAAATCCTAATTTAGTAACTTTTGAGTTTTGATGAATTAGGAGCATTCCTTGAGGAATCATGATCAACCCTTGATTAAATGATGGATATCACTTCGAAATATTGATGTTTACCAAAAATCTTGAAGTTTGACTGTATGTGGGTCACAGTTAATTTTCAGGCATCTGAGCAGTTGACTGAGCAAACTTCTTGTGCAAGGCATGAAACTTGACATGGATGATCTTGAGGGAATATTAGGGCAATGGAAACCATTTAGGACCCTTGTAATTCAAACATCTTGATGAGGAGTGAAACCCTAGTTTGAGGCTCATTGTCTTAGGAGGAGGATTTGTCTGGTCAATCCTTAATCAACTTGAGCAATTGAGAACCTCTAGGAGTATGTTTTGAGTAAAAATGGGAGGGAAAATTTTGGGGTACAACAATTTCCCTCTGCTTTTTCCCAATGTTTTCCATCTTGCGTCTTGTACTAGCACAAGTGTTATACTGGTGAAACAACTTGTCTTCTACAAAGACGAAGGAGAACAGATGAGACTCTGACAAACCTTACAACGAGCAAGACCAATTATTGTATGATGCATGAAATGCATGTGAAAATGATTGTTTAATGGTATTTTTAAGTTTTCCAAGGAACTTAAGAATCATAAACATATTGCAAAACATCATAAATAATAAAAAAAATTTAAAGATAAATTTGAACTTTTCATTTAATTAATAGAATCTAGAAGGATTACAACTTTGATACATCGTTTCCAAGCGATTATAAATACAAGATATAAGCTAAGGCCTAGAATCTGAAGAAACCACAACTAAAGCAGAGTCATCCTCATGCTTCAACCTCTTCTCGAGCTTCCTAATCTGAGCTTTCAAGGCAATCTTCATTTCAGCTTTCTCGATCAAGATCTTGTCGAGAACATTCTTCCAAGCATCAGACCTAGCATGAGATGATAGCTTCTAGAGGAAAATAAATCCCCGTGCACCCTCTTGCTCTTCTTTTCATTCACCCGCATTCAAAGCATATAACTCGTTCTCCCAAGCATCTCTTCCTTACGTCATCTGAGCTAGAGCAATTTGAAGTCCTTCTATATCTTCAATGATAATAAGAGAAGATCCTTCAACTTTAGGAAACATAGGCTTTTGAGGAGGATAAGGCATCTTATTTGTAGTAGCTCTTGCTTGCACCCACTGAGTGTAAGGCTCTAAGGCAACCCAATACTTCCTTTCTTACTTTTCCTTTCCTTTTCCATGAATCTTCTGACAGGCACAAATGACCTTCTCCTTCAAACCTTTGCAATTGAATCCTTATTGAATAAATAAACCCTCCAACAAAATGTTATTTGGTTTATCCTTCATAGCATACCCAAGCTAACGTCGAGCCAAGATTGGATTGTAGTTTATACCTCCTTTTGTACCAAGAAGAGGCACATTAGGAAACTCTCCACAACTGTCAATAATCTTCATAGTGTCATAAACTCTGGAATACCAAGTCAGACATGCATTGGTAAGAGACATAAGCCTTTGAGACCACCTCAACTGCTCCTTGTTATGCTTGAAGAATCTGGATTGCGGCAAGTGTAAAATAAACTACTTGTACAATAATGGTGTACAACACATAATATTACCTCCCCTCTTCACCTTTTGGTGTTGAATAGAATAATAAGTATCTGTAAGAAAAGTGGGAACTGAATTGCGAATCAGAAAGATACAAATGGCATTGATATCCACAAATTTGTCAAAATTAGGGAACATAACTATGCTATAAATATGCAAAGCAAGAACAACCTCAAAAGAAACCATACTTCCCGCACTAGCAAGAGTAGCAGCCTTATCCATCAAGAATTTAGAAGGAAGACCAAGAATACCCCTTTAGCAACAAGATGTGCACCAATCTCCATTTTTCTCAAATGTACAAACTCTCCAATGAAATGGGACTTGGGAATCTCTTCTAAACTAATGAACGATATCTGATCTAAAATAGGCAACCCCATAAGATAATCATACTCCTCTAAAGTGGGCACAAGCTGATAGTTAGAAAATGTGAAGTATATGTATGTAGAATCGTAGAACTGGACCAAGGTTTCCAAAATCCTGTCTTCTACATTAGTGTTTAACACAACCAGAAGTCTTCCATAATGATCTTCAAAATCCATAGGACAAGATACCAAAGATCCTATCTTCCTCAACTCTTCCAATTTAGGACACTTGAAACAGAAATTTGTGAGTGTTTCTCCTTCCAGAATCCATACCCAGGTTACTTGCATTGTTTACAAATGAAATTCCTAAGTTCCATGAAAACCAGGTTAAAAGAGATGTCATGGATGCATGAATGCATGATTATGCAATAATCATAAACATGGCAAGTTTAAGGGTTCAGAGTCACGAGCGTAGATCCAGGTGGATAGAGGAAGAATCAACCCACAAGTTATTTTCTACTGTTTTGGATGAATCGAACAATAACCGGGTTCTAAAAAGTTCCCAGAGTCGTTTTTCCATCCTTCAAATATTACGGGTTTAGTGACTTCTTGCGCATGCCAGTAATATTCTCAAGAGAACTACGTATGAGTGTAGTATCGTGTATCAACCAATCCAGGCCTACATATGGATGGTCACCACACTACATCCTAAAAAGGCCAAGAAGAGTAAAATGGGTTCTAAAAGTCCTCAGCTTCTCAGACTCCCAGGTAAAAAGTAAACGCCATTACTACTTTATCGTAACACATTAGTACAATCAAAGGGGTATCCACTGAGTGGAGGATCTTAAGTCAACCAACTGAGGCCTAACACCAAGTAGGTCAAGCACGACTATACCACCTTCATATCATAAGTGTACTCAAGTCTGGGTAGAGGATTTTTCTCACCACACAAAGATCACCAAGTACCCACAAAAAAACAAAAAACAGGTGAACAGCATATAATAGTATAAAGACAGATAAACAAGTTAGGCATAACCCGCCTGGTTCATGGGATGTCCCCAGTAGAGTCGTCAGTCTGTCGCGGCGAGAAAATTGAGATTATGATATTGATTAACTTAACACGCATATAAGAAAGAGTCTCCATCGAACTTTATTGTTTCCAAAGGAATAGGAAAATATTGATAAAACCAAAGAAAATAAAGATCTAGGTACAAGGGTTGGTTATGCAAGGGGAAGGTATTATCACGCCTCACATCTAAGGTACTTCGTAGGAACCTCTTAAAAATCGGTGTTAGGAAAAAAAATTGTTTGCAAAAAGATTGGGGAGATGAGAAAATAATTATTTTTGGTTCACCAAGACTTCGAGAGCCCCGTGCCTACGTACCCTCCATGTGAAATGAAGAAGTGAGAACCTCACAGTTCTTGTAAAAAAGAACAAAAAGGTCTTTGTTTGATTTGTTTCAACGGAAAGACATTTCTTCATTTTCGAGTGGAATACTCAGCTTATCACCCACAAGTATGGGAAAGTGGACATTTGCATCATCTTAATGGAGAACTTTAGCTTGGATATAATCAACAAGCATGCCTAAATATTCAAGTGGAAAATATGAACAACTTTCAATCATACTATGGGAACATGAGATTTACATCACTACAAGAAGATGACTTATGTCTAATCTTTACAAAAAGTTTGAAAAGGAAAATAAGTGCAAGAGCAAAAAATTGATTTGATGATGTTTGTGTTTTTTAGAGTTTTTTGAAAGAGTTTTGATATGCTTAAGTATTTTAGCATTTATTGAGAAAAGTTTTGAAATTCACTTGACAAAGTTAAGGTTTGTTTTGAAAGTGGTTTAAAGTTTGAAATAAGAAGATTTTGAAAAAGAGAGAAGATTTTGAAAATTTAAGAATGGGAGGAGATGGAGAGGATATCATAAATCATAAATTAAAGGACAAGATATAAATGGTCTCATTGTAAGATAGCCCAAGAGAAAACTTTGTGTGTGCAAGTGAATTAACCAGAATGAAGTGAGCGTTTGATATTAGTCAACCATATTATCCATTTCCTTTTAGGTGAAGCCACAAGAAGGCAAGCACAGAGTAGATGAATATCACAAGGTTCAGAAAAAATCCAAAAGCCCAAAGTTCTCAGGACAAAGCCAAGTCTCAGATGAACCAGCAAAAGTATCAAATGAAAATAACCAAAGTTCAAAGCCGAGTTGAGTTTTATGATAAATGGTGCAGCTGAATTCCAAGATATCAAGTACCATTCCAAGCATAGGAAAATAAACCCTAGATCGAAGTACAATAGTCCAAAGTCCAAGTATAGGATAATATCATCAAGTCCAAATGAGAAACACATTAATATATTTTAGGGTTTGAGTATTTATTAATGTGTTTGGTCTTTTGAAGGCAATAAAGCACAAGATAACAAAAGATAAAAGCAAAAAATAAAGATGACATGAATGTAAATGACTTAGAATATAAATTACTTGAAATATAAATGACATAAAATAAATGACATTAATATGGAGTTAATGTTAGTGTTAGAAGTTAATCAACCTATTCAGGACAATTTAATGCTATGTTAAACAATCGTAATTGGAATTATGTAGAAGTCACAATTATCTGAGGTCGGGCAATAGCAATTTATGTGTCATACATGTTAGAGAAATGATACAAAGTCATTTTCCTAAAACATGTAACACAAGACAAAACAAAAATCAAGACGAAGAAGAAGAAATATATGGAGAATTGATCAAGCACTGAGACAAAGGGATTGGATCATTACTTCAATTCATCTTCTTCATGATAACTTGAGACAAACTTATCATCAATCCAAAGTACCAAAAATGATCAAATGATCATTTAGTGATATATTTGAAATGAAGAAAGTTCATGAAGCACCAATCCAAAGTCCAATTGAGCAAGATGAAACTTCAATCAACCAAAATTAACCAAGTCAACCTGAAGTCAGAACTATTAAACATCATAAACCATCAAAAGAATATTTAAAAATGATTTTAAATGGTTTACTAATGGAAATAAAAGAGAAAAACCAAAAGAGGCATCAAAACATAAAATTAAAGGCCATAAAACTTTGAGAAGGTTAGAAATATTCCAAGGAACAAGATTTCAATTGATTTGTCTGAGAAGAGATGGTTTGCTCGACTATGCAGAAACCCTAAGTTACTCAAAGTAAAAATAAACGATGAACGTGATGAATAAATCAAAGGTGAGTGAGGGTTTTCAATTAGAAGATCAAGACGAAGAGTATGGTAACTTGTTTGTGTTGATAGTTTACTCGTATATTCATGTTCAAAGTAGCTTTAAAGGTCTGAAAATGGTGAGATCTGTTGAAGGTTATAGAATGTGGTAAGATTTTGTAATGCTTTAAACAACTTTAGATGATGTCGATTAAGGTTTTTGGGTTGATAATTAGAGTTGAAACGAAGAAAAAAATGGAAGTTATGGGTTTTGGTTTTTGAGCTTGTTTAGAGTGAAAATGGCAGAGGTTATGTGGCTTTCAAAGCTTGCCAATGAAGGCAAAATGTTGCTCTATGTATAGGAAAGAGATTGAGGTCATAGTACGTTCCAAATGAGATCCCAAACATGTGAACCAAGTTGAGAAAATTCTAGATCCAATCCGTGTAAAAAATGGCACAAAATGTATGAGTTTTGCACTGAATCCAGTTGTTTTGCATTGTAGTGGACACATTTTGTGGTGAGGAGTGATAAGTGCCAAATTGTGTTCTTGGATCTCAAGTTATAATTTTAAGAATACATGGTCATGAAACAAAAACACTTAGTGAAATTTTGCCCTAATTTGGTCAGGATTTTGACCTAACTTCATGTCACTTTTTCATATATATCCAAGGGGACTTTTCAAAAGTGATTCAAAGATGTATTGTATATCACATTTGAGCTTTCCAAAATGTCCAAGAACTCCTTGATATGATTTTTGAGTAGGGAGAATCGAAGAGATGAAGTTAGGGTTTTATCACTTGAATTACAAGTCATTTTGTGATGAACAAATTCTAAATTCAAAGTTATGCTGCATAACCTCTACTTTTCAGGCCTCAAACTTGTTAGGCACTCCATAATTAATTTCTTGCACAGATGTTAGAGGTCTCATTTCAAGCATTCAATGCAAGACCATGCTTTATATCCATTTTGGGAAGAAAGTGCACAATGTCATTTTGATAAAGTGACTTTTTGCACAAAACTTGTTCTTGAGCCTTACACTTGTTCTTTTCTGATCATACATGTCTCATAACACAAGAGAAATGGCTTAGAAACTTAAAATCACCCAGCCCATGCTTGTACTACACATAAACTTGGTTTCCCACTTTTCTTAAAATTCAAGTAACATAGCAAATAGCTTGTAACTTGTACTTCTGACTTTCAAAACCACTCCAACCTCTTTGCTTATAGATACACAAGCCATTTTCCACAAATACCACGCATGCTTGACCCCTAAAAACATCAAGAGCTCAGAACTGCATCACATACCTCCATTGTTGCCTAACCTGACCAAAAGTTTGAAACTCACATCTCCCTCGTGCGTTTTCAAGCCTTTTGGTTCCTAAAATTTCTAAACATCATTTAGAACTCATCCCACACCCTGTTACGATACTATAACACCATCAACACCACCCTCCATTTTCAAAAACAGAGCTTTGCACTTGGACTTCTCCAGAACTCCTCAGGTACTTTTAGCTCAAGCTAAGCATCCCATTAACTTCCTAGGAACTTGAGGAAGCTAACCCAATCATTGGAACTCACTGAAAGCTACTCAAACTCCAAACCCGACACTCTCTTGCAAGGTAAGTTTCTGACTTTGGAACTTTTCATACATGCATCATTAATGGTTTATTTGTGAATGAAAAATGGAGATATCATTGCCCTAAAGCTAACCATGTCCATAGTTTTCATTAATTTTGTTTGAACTTAGAGAATTTTAAGATTGAAGTTCCTGAGATTTTTAGGGTTGGCCATTAAAATTCATGCTTATCTTTGATCTATAATTTTATTGCTTTGCATTTCTGAAATCATGAGAAAATTTGCTACAAGTTTCCTGTTTACAGTTTTCATTTTTGTTGAGATTTGAATAAGATACAAGGGCTCTAGCTTGGCGTGAGGTTGAAGATGAAGTTCAGGCCATGAACTTGTTTACTATCATATATTTGTTGTTTTGATTATATAAACATATGTATAGCCACCCCAGTGGTAGAAGCGCGCGCCTGTGACTTGAGGGACCTGGGTTCGAGCCCCAATGTTACCCTTTTGATTTTTTTTTCATATTTTTCCTATTCTGACTTTTTTGGACAAGCGCTGGGCCTCCTCCTTGGGCCTTTTTTTTTTACTTTCTGACCCCCTGTTTCACTTACACATCCTGGCCCATTTTTATTTCTTTTTTCTTATTTTTATTTATTTATTTTCTTAAATATTTTATCTAATATTAAAAAATCATAAAAAATACAAAAATATTAGATTTATATTTTGACATAGTTTATTTATTTTTTCTCAATAAAAATTATTTTTATTTAATCATACTTTATTTATTTCACTAATTGTTTTGTAAATTTAATTAAAAATTAGGGTTTTAGTTATTTTCTTTTACACCATTTAAATATATTATTGTAAAACCAAAAAAAAAGACCAAAAATATTTTATAATACTATAAATTATTTTTAAGACAAAAAAAATATCAAAAATATTCTTCTTATAAACTTAATTTCTTTTTTTAATCCATTAATAGATTAGGGTTTTATTTAATTTCTTTTCCTAGTAAACTTAGGTTTTACTTTTAATTAATTATTTTCCCTTTAGTTAATTAGGTTAAAAAACAAAACCCCTTTCTTTCTAAAAAATCCAAACAAATATCCATTTTCTTCACATTTACATTCTTGTATATTTATTCATTTTGTACATTATTTATTTCAATTCTTGTACAAATTCAATGTGGTTGTAATAGATAATTAGCTTTATTTTTTTGCAATCCCCATTTATAATTTGTATATCCCCCTCCCACAAGTATTGTAATAGCGTAGTAAATTTAAATTCCGCAATTTATCGCTTTTATATACAAATGCTAGTAATTAGGGTTTGTATGGAAAGACTAAAACCAATGCTTAGAAAACCCTAATCAAGGACAAAATCAAGCATGAAAACAATACACTTGCATACAAACACCCCTAGGGTAAATCCACTTGGTTGCCTTTACAAAATGGCCATATTATGCATGTGAGGTATCTTAGAAAAAACAAGTAAAATACAAGATCATAGTCCCTCGATGACGCTATCTAAGTTGCCTTTCAAATGATCTTAGTCCCTAAAGAAAAATGCTAAGATACCTTGCAACATTGCTAATCATGGTTATACGATGACCCACGCCCGTCCCGTTTACATCCAAAGATAGGGTTACTTACCAAATCAATGGTAAGATAACAATGTCAAAGGAAAGAGGAAATGAATATGAAAGACTTTTGAGTAGGTAGAATGCCCCTAGTTACTTGCTCGCTTTCAAAACAAAACATCCTTGATATTTTCAAAACAAACACCTACACTTTCCAAACATCTTACAAACTTGAAAACATTTTCAAAAGATCAACATCTTTGTATACATTCTTACCAACGAGAATCATTACAAAGTTTGCCTAAACAATGGCCTCTTTATAAAACACCAAAAAAACCACACAAAGCACAATTTCAAACAAAAGCAAGTGATTTCACCTTTCCTTTTGGATAAAAGAAAAGTCGGTGGCGACTCTTGCTAACCGTAACATTTGCGATCAAATGCAAAACCTTCAAGTCAGTTCTCCCACCGTATCACAGTATGCAACCACTTTATGTAACACAACAAAAACAACAGTAACATATAACAACATTGGCATAAGCCTACAAATTAATAATTGCCAATCAATAGAGGCAACACAACAAAATTCATCACCTGCAACTTCAACAATTAATAACAACAACACAATAACTTACACATGCCAATACTGTTATTAACACGGTCCTACTAAAATACTTCTACTAAATTATTCTACTGATAAGCCTTATTAATAGTTTTCTGCTAAATTAATGAAGCTATTATTTTCCTACTACCTAAATTATCTCTACTGCTACTATATTTTAGTTTCTAATGTTTCTGTTATTTACTACTAGCTCTGCAACTAAAACCATACAGTTACTAACTCTGTAACTTAATAATTATGCTTGCTAAATATCTACTACTATTACTTTCATAAATTATTGCTACCATGATTTATCATTATGTTGTCTGCTAAGACTAACTTTCTGCTAACATTTACTAACTCTATTAATTATTAATCTTACCTGTTATATTTATGCTAATCAACAAATTGTTCGCTTCTGTTACTAATAAAAACCCTCTGCTGTTATTCATTCTTTCCTAACCCTGCTACATAAGTTTATGTAACTAAATACTAATGTAACAGACACACAAGAAAGACACAGAAGGAAATTAAAGGGAGACGATGGTTTATGGTTTTTAGCCCCTCAGAAGGTATAACCTTGCCCCTCGACACAAAACATGATGTCGGTCTACACCCTTCACCATTATACGTGTGTCGCTCGACACACTGTCCATATTCCTCTTGGTTGTTCTGCAACTTCGTCCAGATTTTTTTTGTGATTAATAATTCCTTCCCTTACCAATGATACCAGACCAACACTACACTTATTCACAGCAAGATAACAACTATACCCATATCAATACATGATAATTTTCCAACACTCGATTCATCGATTGAATCACTACAATGTTAGCACAAATACCATAAATACCAAACAATAATTCGTTCATACAACAATCACGCACAATAACAATTTTACACAAACCGATTCCTACGTAACATGCATCATAATTCCCATTATAGATTCAGAACCCCACCCTTACCTTGGATTGCAGGCCGCTCTACAATTTTCTGATTGAACCTAGCTTTGCGTCTTTTCCTATTCCTCTTCTCTGTAACTTCTCACGTACTGCACTTTTTCTACTCTTTCTCTTAACCTTTTTTAATTAACCTAATTTCTATTATTATAACTAAACCTAATAATAAAATTATTCCTAATGGGCTCAACTTACACACCCTTACTTTACTACTCCCAACCAAAATAAGCCCAACAACTAATATTATTAATATTATACAATTCTAATATTATTAATCAGCTAATTTAACTGACTAATCACAACACCGCAACTTATGTCAACAACTCACAACATAACACAACCTGTCAACGATTTCAACAAATAATCCAAAAATAATTTAATTAGATAATTAATTAAATTAACAAGCGTTACACATATCATGTATTTCATATTCAAGTAACAAAAGCTTATTGGGGCTCTTATTTTCATTCAGAGTTCAGAATAAATGACAACGACTTCCCTACATCCGTATCATACCTGAAGTAATCAGTAAAGGCTTATGGATCTCTTTGAGGGTCCTAAGCTATGATACTGAGAACTGCATCACATTGAAGTTCAAGGTTCAAGACCTCATTGATACCAAAACTATCGCATTCACTCTAAAAAGCCTGAACATAAACTGAAACCCCTTGATCAGATAAGTACCAAGACTGCAAAGGGCACCCCAAAGCAATAAGTCTAGCATGAAAGAGTCTCCTCAGCACTGGAAATCATCAATTCATTTATGCATTTCATTTGTGATTTTCCTTGCTTGTTAAATGCTAATTGCTTGTAAAAACTCGTGCATTTTTTAATGATAATAAAAATGCACTGCATATGCTTGTTTCAAATCAATCCATTCGTGTTCACTCATTTATTTTCCTGTCTATTGATATCAAACTCTTATTTAAGCAAAAAATCAAAAGGAGGATGATGAAAACAAAAATATGCAAAACTTTTGATTGTATGCTTTTGAATAAAACCCTATTAACGATGTAAGGAATGTTTCAAACCACAAACACCGAAGATATAAGGGAGTGAAACTCTCATCAACCCCTTTGAGCCTTGAAGTAGGAGTTTTCTTTCTATACAAAAAAAAGAACCCTCAATCTTATTCCGGGGAAGGGTAGTCTTTAGTTAATTTGACTGTGCATTCATATTTCAAAATAAAAAGGAGTATCATATATGAGGATCAACCATATATTATCCCTCACACATCAAGATGTCTAAAAGTACAATACCAATGGTTATCCCTCATCAACCAAGGAGTGAGGCAGTCATAATCCTGGCAAAAAGTCAAAACCGACCAATGTCACACGATTTAATCCAAAAAAGAAATGCAAAATCGAAAAATAGAGAGAAAGAAAGCCCGTTAAGTTGAAAACTTGAAAACAAGTAACTTAGGCAAAAACTAGGGCATCCCGCTGGACTTCAAAATCAAAAAGTCAGTCCAGGCAAAAGTTAGGGAAAACGAAAGCAAAAATAAAAAACAAAAAAGATCTAAACAAAAATCTTCAAAGAACAAATTCATGTGACTACAAAAAATTCGTATGACTACAAACAAAACAAAAGGTGGGTGACTGCCATTTTTCAAACCTTGTTGGTTCCTTAGCCATCTCATATACATTTCAAAACCCTTTTGAAAGGTGAACACTCGTGTCAGAATAACTGAATGTAAGACCAGAGAATATCAAGGAGAATGGGTGGGTTAGGTTAGACTTTGAGCCTTAAATATTTTTTTTCTCGAAATCGTGAACCAGGCCACATTATAACCCTTAAAAGACCTAATTGAAACAGGGTTTATTTCAAAAGCATACCACGGCCAAGTTGCATAAAACTCACTCCTAGAAATTTGCTTATCATTTGTGTTGATATCGATATGACAAGTAATTTGAGCAATGAATATCATAACATCATTTCAATATATTTGATTTCGAAGCTAGCATAAGCATTTCATTAGGATTATCATCCTCAAAACAAGCATCTCTTACTCGCGAGTAAACACTTGACATCAAGGGAGATTAAACATCAACAACTACTGGAAAACTTGATCCTTCCCAAGAGCCAATCACTTCAAGAATGGGCACTTTAAGAAGAAAAATGCATGAAGACTCTGTCAAGCAAGGGACATCCATTACAAGTTAATCTCAATATAAGGCTATCACGTTGATAAATATCTTTAAGTTGCCAATTAATCTGAGGCAGTCACGTCGATATATCTCTTCAAGCTTCAGTCAATCAGGGGGAAGTCATGTTGAGATTTGACAAATCTATCAAAGGATTTGTTAATAAGGGGTAGTATATTTCGTGACTCAAAGGCATTATTGAGGTAGGCCACCTCATGTTGTATTGTGGCACAAATATTCCAGTCTTATTTTCAACACAAATTCTTTCAGATAACCATACATAAGGGTGTTCCTCCCCCGTACTCGCAAAGCTGCTCAAGCAAATCCTGTCATGCAAGACAATTGTCGAAGGAATCAATCTAAAAGTGTCATGGCGACCACCTTGACCTGGCCAGTATTCCAAAAGTTGTCCTCATCCCCTGTAGATGTTCAAAGTGTACTCCCTAATTGTGGATCAGATTTGTGGCATGGTTTAACGCACATATTCAACATATAATTCCCCAATAGAGTAAACTTGGGGCACTCAAGGAGTTCGATGTATGGTTCAAAAAGTGATCCCCACATATGGTCGTTACCTAATCTCTAGGAGAGAAGCAAACTTGGGGCATTCAAAGAGATCCAGGTGATGTTCAACACGTAAATCCCCAACTTTGAAGCAAGCTTGAGACACTTGAAGAGGTCCATATCCATTATACCATCCCCAGGTGTGATATGGTGGCAGAACTGAATGTTATATACTGGTTTGCGTTTTTTGTTTGAAAATGTTGCGGTAAGCAAGAGTTGCCACCGACTTTTCTTTTATCCAACAAAGGAAAGGGTGAAAAGAACAGAAAAAGACCTTTTTTCGAGATTTTCTGAGTAAGGGGGGTAGATTATGGAAAGGGAAGGTGTTATCACTTTTTCCATCTGTGGTTTTCCGCGAGCTCTTAGGTACTTGCTCATTTTTTAAAACGGTTTGTGTTTGTGTATTTTGAAAGATTTTTATTTTGCTTTATGGTAACTCTTGTATCAGTCGTCAAGAGTGTGATAAAGCATTTTTTAAAAGATTTTTGAAAGTGTGTAAGTGTGAAAATTTCAGGTTTGAGCAAGTACCTAACAGTTATCTACCTACTCGAAAAAGGATGTTCTTTTCCTCCTTTTCTTTAGATAGTGCTATCCTACTATTAGTGAGTAGGTAGCCCTATCTTCGAATATTGGGGGACAATCGAATGGGACGTTTTACAATCACGAAGGCAATTTGTAGAGATGCTTTAGAACTTTTCTTTTAGGGACTAGATCATTTACCGAAAGTCAATTGTAGGGTCATCGAGGGACTATGATCTTTTTGATTTATGGGTCTTTACTAAAGCGTTCATGCCTCATGACTGTTTTATTTAAAGGAAACCAAAGTGAGAGATACCTTAGAGGTGTGCATGTGAAAAGTGTGTTGAGATTCAGTTATTTATCTTGCATTATTAAGTTTGCTAACGTTTTAATTTCCAGTCTTATGATGCACGCCTAGTTACTAACAGTTAATATTTACAGAAATTTAAAGTACGAAAATTTAAATCCTAGGCTATTACAATGCTTTGGGACAATTAAATAAAAAAGTGCAAGAAAATAAAATACAGAATTTTAAATCTAGACTATTACATCCCATAATCAGTTACATTATTTATATAAAGTGCAAGAATAAAAATAACGTGAGCGAAATAAAAATTACGTCTAAAAATCCTAAGAAAAATTCTAAGTAAACAAGAAAAATCTTTTTGGTTTTTTTTTAAATTTATTTCAAGAAAAATAATTAAACTAAATGTAAATTTAATTTAAGAAAATAAATATTGAATGAAATTAATCAAATTCTAATATTTTTGCATTTTTTATTAAGAAAACATATGAAACATAAATTAAATCCTAAATTCGAGTTCATTTAAAAATAAGAAAGTAGTTAAAATTTAATTAATTAATTAATTAAAGTAATTCATTATTTTAATTAAAAAAATTCTAAGCCTAATTTTTTTATGAGATTTTTTTTTTCTTAATTAAGTAAAGAAGATAAAAGAAATTAAAACATTACAAAAAAAAACTAGATGGGCCTGAGATAGTAAAAAAAAGTGGGGTTGTGGTTGTTGAATTCGCTGGCCCATGAAGGGAGAGGCCCAAATTTGCTTCTGGATCCAATGTGGATTGGTCTTGATGGCACATGGTGAGCCCGCAGATGGAGTGCGCTAGATCTGATCAGATGGACATCTGATGACACATGTCTGATGGTGTATAATGCACATCTAGCTACGAGGAGCACCGGATCTGCATGAAACAAGTTAGAAAATATAAAAATGGAGCTTACTAAGATGTTTTGTGATGTTTCAGGGCTTGGTAAGATTGCAAAAGCTTCAGGGAGCCTCCATGAATGTATTTGGATCTTTTGTTTGGACTGAGGAAGGCTGGAACCTAAAATGTGAATTTTACAACTTTGATATTTTTTGCAAAATTAGTAGAGTTTTTCCAGGCTGTATATCATATGTTAAAACTTGCTAATGTGTTCTTTATATAGAGAGGAGGGAGGAGACAAGATAACATAGGTAATAACAACCATAAACATATATTTTTAAAGCCATGAGTGATGTTTTGTAACTTTGCCAAAGACATGGAATCTTGTCCTTTTTGAATTTGAATGAATGTGGACATTGCTTGCATGAAATTTTATAGGCCTGGGCTGTCCAAAATATCAACCCAAAGCTCAAAGCCCATTTCCAATTATTTTATACATTTTATTTTATATTTATTTGAAATAAATTAAAATAAATATGAATAAAATAGTTATAAAATGCAAGGCATGGAAATAATAGTTTTAGAGGTCCTCTATAGGCTTAGGAAGACGCTTGAAGTCCAAGAAATTAAGCCATTGACCTAAAATTTCAAGTTTGCTCAATGCATAATTCTTGAAAATTCTCAAATTTTCCCAACTTGGGAAAGCCATAACTTGCTCAATTTTTATCTCATGACGATGATCTTTGACTTTTTGGAAATTCCAAGAAGTATACATCAATCCCTATTTTGATAAATTTTGAATTTGAAGATTTTATCTTGATGTAAATGGTCTTGACAAAAAGTGCCTTTTGTTGACTTTTTAAAAATAACCTGTAATGTATAAGCTTGTATCTTTCAAATGGTGCATTTCTTGGACTTGAGGGTTGAAGAGAAGTTGTATGGAATTGGATTCTCTTCAAAATTAGATTTGGTTAAAAAAATGGATGAAGTATTAGAAAGTTATGCCTGGTCAAAGTTTGGTTGACTTTTTCTATAGAAACCCTAATTAGCAATTCTTGACTTCTGATGAATTAGGAGCATTTCTTGAGGAATCATGATCAACCCTTGATAAAATGATGGATATAACTTCAAAATGTTGACATTGACCAAAAATCTTGAAGTTTGACTGTATATAGGCCATAGTTTACTTTTGACCTATTACAATTGATTTTCCAACATTTGAGCAATTAACTGAGTAAACTTTTAGTGCAAGGCATAAAATTTGTCACGGATAATCTTGAAGACATATTAGGACCATGGAAGACATTTGATACCTTGGAGCTCAACCATCTTGATGAAAATTGAAACCCGAGTCGGGGGTTCATTGCCTTAGGAGGAGAATTTGTCTGGTCAATTCTTAGTCATCCTAAGGCAAGTTGGGGACCTCAATGGGCATGTCTTGAGTGAAAATGGAAGGGCAAATTTTGGGGTACAACATTTTCCCCTGTTCAATCTTCTTAAACCTGAAGATTTAGATTTTCTTGTTTGTCTTTCGTGGTCTGAAGATGGAAGATGATTGAACACTAGAGTGCCCAGAAATTTGCACTCGTCCGAAGTGAGACTGTTGGTGAATAATATCGGGAATGGGCTTACAGATTCCATTTGGAAAAGATGACAAAAGACTGTCGGAGATGGGCTTAAAGATGCCATCTAAGGAGTATAACGGAGAGTCTTCGGAGATGGGCTTAAAGATGCCATCCAAAATAGATGTTGACTTCGTAAGGAGTCTCTTTGTGGGGATTCTTGTTCCTGTTGTCTGACGAGGAGTCCACTGGGGAATGTTTTTTTAGGGGAATAGAGTCTAGGAGCTTCGGTTGTCCATTACTCTATTAGGGAGTCATCCCTTGACTAAAGAGACAGAAGTGAACTACTATCTGGTCAGGATCCAGGCTTCGCAGTGAATTGCTGAGGATGATAAGGCTGACCGTTATCTGGTCGTATTCCAGGCTTCACAACAACTTATTGGGGACATGAGATTAAACTGTTAAGAATCAGTAAAAAATCAATGGTCGGTTCAAACTGAACCAACAGAGGTCTTGATTTATCTTTGACTGGATAAGAATCAGAAAAATCTTAGTGTTGATTTAACTGAACCAGAAAAAGGTTTTGAAATATCTTCAACTGGAATAGGAATCAGAAAGATCTTAGTGGCGATCTGACTGAACCAGAGAAGGTCTTGGAATATCTTCAACTGGAATAGGAACCAGAGAGATCTTAGTGGCGATCTGACTGAACCAGAGAAGGTCTTGATTTATCTTTGACTGGATAAGAATCAGAAAAATCTTAGTGTCGATTTAACTGAACCAGTAAAGGTCTTGGAATATCTTCAACTGGAATAGGAATCATAGAGATCTTAGTGGCGATCTGACTGAACCAAAGAAGGTCTTGAAATATATTCAACTGGAATAGGAATCAGAGAGATCTTAGTGGCGATCTGACTGAACCAGAGAAGGTCTTGATTTATCTTTGACTGGATAAGAATCAGAAAAATCTTAGTGTCGATTTAACTGAACCAGTAAAGGTCTTGAAAAATATTCAACTGGAATAGAAATCAGAGAGATCTTAGCGTCGATTTGACTGAACCAGAGAAGATCTTGAATTAACTTTGACTGGATAAGAATCAGAAGAATCTTAGTGTTGATTCAACTGAACCAGACAAAAGTCTTGGGTCATCTTCAACTGGAATAGGAATCAGAGAGATCTTAGTGTCGATCTGAATGAACCAGAGAAGTCTTTAATTAACTTTGACTGGAATAGAAATCAGAAGAATCTTAGGATCGATTTAAATGAACCATACAAAAGTCTTGGAATATCTTCATCTAAAATAGAAATCAGAGAGATCTTAGTGGCGATCTGACTGAACCAGAGAAGGTCTTTAATTAACTTTGACTGGAATGGAAATCAGAAGAATCTTAGGGTCGATTCAACTGAACCAGACAAAAGTCTTGGATTATCTCCATCTAGAATAGAAATCAGAGAGATCTTAGTGTCGATCTGACTAAACTAGAGAAGGTCTTGGATTAACTTTGAATGGAATGGAAATAAGAAGAATCTTAGCATCGATTCAACTGAACCAGACAAAAGTCTTGGAATATCTTCATCTGGAATAGAAATCAGAGAGATCTTAGTGGCAATCTGACTGAACCAGATAAGGTCTTTAATTAACTTTGACTGGAATGGAAATCAGAAGAATCTTAGGGTTTATTCAACTGAACCAGACAAAAGTCTTGGAATATCTTCATCTGGAATAGAAATCAGAGAGATCTTAGTGTAGATCTGACTAAACCAGAGAAGGTCTTGGATTAACTTTGACTGGAATGGAAATCAGAAGAATCTTAGTATCGATTCAACAGAACCATACAAAAGTCTTGGGATATCTTCAACTGGAATAGAAATCAGAGAGATCTTAGTGTCGATCTGACTGAACCAGAGAAGGTCTTGGATCAACTTTGACTGGAATGGAAATCAGAAGAATCTTAGTATCGATTCAACTGAACCAGACAAAATTCTTGGGATATCTTCAACTTGAATAAAAATCAGAGAGATCTTAGTGACGATCTGACTGAACCAGAGAAGGGATCTTTTGAGAACATCTTTCTGAGGAAATTGCTGAAATGGCCCTTCATCAGACATAACTTTTGAGAAGACTACCAGGTCACATAAGTAGTCAGTGGTGTTTGTTTATTTGATCTTTTCCCTGAAAAAGGCAAAGAGTTAGTCATATGCAATGTCATGATGTATGAAATGCATTGTGATGATGTTCTCAAAATAAATGAGATTATGATGTATGTGATGTGTATGCGCATGCCACGATGTATGAATAGGGGATGCTATTGTGATGTTTCTTAGTCTGGGAAAGTAAATCCCGGACTACTGCTGGAGAGTATAAGGAAGCTGAATCCTTCATTTCCGCTAGGGATGGTGAATGAATATGATTTGCCTGGGATTTCCTCTTTCTGTTTGAGGATATTCTGCCAGGGATTAGCTCTGCTTGAGAATAACTCCTTGGAGGGAGGATGCTTTGTTGGAATATCTTGCTGATGTAGAGGAATAGACTTTGTTGGGGAATGAGCTTCCGCAGTTGGAGAAATAAACTCTACCCGGGAGGAGGTTCTATAAACTGTTGAAGATTATAAAGCTCGGCTGGGGAACACATATTTCAGCTCTCTGAAGGAACTTCACTGGAGGAGGTAATTCCTGCTTGGGGAAGGAGATATAAAAAATCTGGTTATTTTTACTCTATAGGGAACATAGACATTGCAGGGTCGCATTGTAATGGCGACTTCGTCTCAAACTGTCTCTACCCCTGTACTTGCTGGAAAGAGTAACTGTCTGGACTGCAAATTGTTTCTTAGTCTTTGCCCCGTTTCTTAATATCATTAGTAACTATCTTTCTATTTTTTATGCAGGTATTTGTGAACAGTAATCATACTAAAATGCATATGTCAAAAATAAGTCATTGGATGTTTTTTGCAAAACAAAATAGAAAAAATAAAAGCAAACAGTTTTGTACTTTAAATGATTTGTATTGATTTTTTGAAGTTCGCCTATAACAGGAATTTTGTACAAAGAGACTGACGTTCTAGTAAGAGAACACCGCCTTGCAAGTGAAAACTATACAAAATTGTGTACAAAGAGAAAACAAATATGTGTAATAATCCCATTTAGTTTCAATTCTGCTATTGCCCCTATGTTTTCGAGCATCTCATCACTTTGCTACTCGTCCGAAGCTGACTGGATTAGTTGATATCGTTTGAGTCTTGGTAGTTGATACTGAGGTATGGTCGCAAGGTGATCCAATGGGACATAGTTGTACGCTTCAAATCCCTAACTTTTGCCTGGACCGCCCTTTCGGGTTTTCAGTCCACCAGGATACCCTTTTTTGCCCAAGCCACCTTTTCAGGTTTTCGACTTGCCGGGTGTATAGATTTTTTTTTTGTTTTTATTCCTAATTTTTTCCCGAACCCTTTTGGTTCGCCGGAATGCCCTTATTTTTTCCTAGGCCAGTCGACTAGTGGGTCTTTATTTACGCGTAGTATCTTTTCACTATGTCCTCATTAACAGGGTGAAGAAGGTCGTCACCATCCATGGTGGTTAGAATCATGAACTTGATTCTCAGGTCAATAGCAGCTTTGAGACCCATGATGCATGCTTCATACTCCGCCATATTTTTGGTACAATTGAAACATAATCTGGCGGTGAAAGGAGTATGACAGCCCTCAGGAGATATGATTATATCACCGATGTTATTTCCGAGTGCGTTGGAGGCCCCATCAAGAACAATGGTCAATCGGGATCCTTCCTCAGGTCCTTCATCCGGTCCAGGTTCTTCACAGTTAGTCACTATAATAATGTTCTCATCCAGGAATTCAAAGTTCATGGATTGGTAGTCATCCACAGCTTGATGAGCCAAATGATCAGCTAATACACTTCCCTTGATTGCTTTATGGGTCGTGTATTAGATATCGTATTCGGTTAAGATCATTTTCCATCTTGCTATTCTTCCGGAGAGAGCGGGCTTCTCGAAGATGTACTTGATCGAATCCATCTTAGATATCAACAAAGTGGTGTGGGTCAACATATACTGTCTCAGTCGGCAAACAACCCATGCCAAAGCGCATCAGGTTTTCTCGAGCAGTGAGTATCTTGTTTCACAGTGGGTAAACTTTTTGTTAAGGTAGTATATTGCATGCTCTTTTCGACCGGACTCGTCATGCTGCCCCAACACACACCCCATTAAATTATCTAACACTGTTAGGTACATTATCAAGGGTCTTCCTTCAATCGGAGGCATCGGGATCAGAGGCTCTTGAAGGTATTCTTTGATTCTCTTGAAGGCGGTCTGGCATTCGTCATTCCACTTTACCACTTGATCTTTCTTCAGGGGTTTGAAGATTGGCTCACAAGTAGCAGTTAAATGGGAAATGAACCTGGCAATATAATTTAGGCATCCTAAGAAGCCTCTGACCTATTTCTCAGTGCGAGGAGCCGATATCTCTTGTATAACCTTCACTTTTGCAGGGTCTACCTGAATACCCTTGTCACTGACAATGAAACCTAGTAGTTTACCAGACCTTACCCCGAAGGTGCACTTGTTCGGATTTAACCTCATCTTGTACGTCTTCAAGCTATCAAACAACTTTTGTAGATCATCAAGGTGCTCTTATTTAGTTTGAGACCTGGCTATCATGTCATCAACATAGACCTCTATCTCATGGTGAATCATGTCATGAAACAAAGCTACCATGGCTCGCTGATAGGTTTCCCCGGTGTTCTTCAACCCAAACGACATCACTTTGTAGCAGAAAGTGCCCCATTGTGTGACGAAGGTTGTCTTCTCCATGTCTCCGGGTGCCATCTTGATCTGATTGTAACCATAGAAACCATCCATGAAGGAAAAGATCTTATGCTGCACGATGTTGTCAACAAGAACGTCAATGTGAGAAAGTGGGAAGTCATCCTTGGGTCTTGCCCTATTCAAATATCAGTAGTCCACACACATTCGTACCTTACCGTCTTTTTTAAGCATCGGGACCACGTTAGCAACCCATTGGGGATACGAGGTGACAACTAAGAACCCAGTGTTGAATTGTTTCATAACCTCTGCTTTAATCTTCTCTTACATTTTAGGGTGCATGCGACAAACCTTCTGCTTTAGCGGAGGGCAATCTTCTTTAGTTGGCAGACGATAAACCATAATATTCGTGTCTAGTCCCGACATGTCTTCATATGACCAGGCACAGATCTCGACATAATCATGCAACATCTGTATCAATCGCTGTTTGACATTAAGCTCCAAATTTGCATCTATATTGACTTCTTTTATGTTTTCTTCTGTGCCCAAGTTTATTGTCTCAACTGGCTCTTCATGAGGCTGTATAGCCCTTTCTTCCTGCTGTAACAGTCTGGCAAGTTCTCCGGGTACCTCACAATCTTCCTCACCTTCGTCCTCGGCTTGGTTGATTGTATTTTCAAAGTCATAACCGGCAATAGTAGAACTGTTATCAATGGGATCCATAGTGGATATGGATATGCAGTTTGATACGTGAGTGTGTGTAAGAGCATAGTTGTATAGGCAAAGTAAAGGTAGAAAAGGAAAACAGAGAGCGCAAGATTTGTATGCATAAACGTCCAATGCTTTATTAATGCCATGTGAAATTGAAACATGATAACCCTCACAAATAAACCATTGTGTCTCAGGTAAGACACAAGGCCATAGAATTTATATTGTTTATTACATATCCAAAAACAAGAAAGACAATTACTTCTGAATAAAAGTAATTGGTACAAAGTCTTTTGTCGTCCAGTTACTGGGTCCATCGTTGGTAGTAGGGAAGATCCAACTATCCACGTCATAGTCATTGTCAGCATCTTCTGTGGTGGAAATAACATTGATTCCTGAGCCATGTTTGGGCATGGGTGCAGTTATTACATTGGGAGTTTTCGGAGCATCGAATTCAATCTCCTTTGCTTCAATAAGGTCTTGCACCTTGTTTTTCAAAGCCCAACAGTTGTTCGTGTCATGCCCCGGAGTCTCAGAGTGGTAGGCACATCGAGCATTATGGTTGTAGCAAGGAGAGGCGGTGTTGGGATTCTTGGGAGCATCCCTCAGAGTTACCAGATTGGACTTCAATAGCTGCGGCAAAACTTGAGATAGAGTCATATTTATCCGGGTAAACTGTCTTATCGGCCTTTCTATTCTAGGCTGATTGTTCCTTTGTTGAGTATGTGCTGGCTTAGAGATCATAACAGCCCCTACTACTGGACGGCGTTCAGTTTTGTCCTGATTCCTTTGATTGTACACAACACTGACTTCCTTTTTCCCAGAAAATGGCTTCCTTGCTGTACTGGAGGATGCATCCTTTTGGATCTTACCACTCCTAATTCTAGCTTCCACCCTTTCTCCTGTCAGAATCAATTCAGTGAAGCCGCTTGAGGAGCTTCCAATCAGGTGATTGGAAAATGGAACAAATAAGGTACCCATAAACATATCCACTAGCTCCCTATCCGACAGGGGAGGTTGAACTCTTCCTGCTAAGTCCCTCCACTTCTGAGCATAGTCTTTAAAGCCCTCGCTCGAACCCATAGACATGTTTTGGAGTTGTGTACGGGTGGGAGAAATGTCTGCATTGTACTGATACTGCTTGTAGAAAGCAGCAACCAAGTCTTCCCAATTACGAATGTTGGCCCCTTCCAATTGGTAGAATTATTCTAGTTGAGTTCTGGATAGACTATCCTGAAAGAAGTAGACCCATAAGTCCTTGTCAGCAGTGTGAGGCTGTATCTTCCTCACATAAGATCAGAGGTGCATCTTGGGACATGAAACCCCATCATATTTTGCAAACATCGGCACCTTGAACTTTTGCGGGATGACAAACCCAGAAACCAAACCCAGCTCTTCAAAATCCATACATGGTACCTTTCGGACCTCCATTGCATTCAAACGATCCTCCAACTGTTTGTATTTTTCATCAGCGTGAGGATATTGTTCCTCATCATAATCAGATTCATCATCGAATTCTTTTGGACTGGAATCTTCCTATCTTTTTTCCTCCTCTTGATTGCCTCCTTCCTTTGATGAAGTTGTCATTTTAGAGGATCGCCGCACTGGTCCTCTGATCCTTCTTCCCAAGTTCACCATACCAGCTGGTTTCCTTGGCTTCTTCTTTTCTTTAACAAGCAGGGCTTTCAGCTCTTCTTGCCCCTTGGTCAGAGCCATGATCATCTGTTGAAACTGGGCGTTCTGAGTCTGTAGATCCTTCACTGTTTGTTCTAGAGCCATTTTTGAAATAAACAACGAAGAGGATGAGAAACCTACTTTGAAACCTGCTTATGCAATGATATGTATGATATATGTATGCAATGTTTTCAAGGATCTCGCGGGGTAAACACAAGAAAATGTTAGGTGTTGATTGCAACTTTGATTTAATAATTTCATATTATTGAATGTCCTTCTACAGGAATCAAGCTCACCATATCGAGTGGGTCATAGCCCCTGACTCAAGTTGTTGAGTTCTGATTTTTTGACGCCATTGGCTAGAGGAAAATAAATCCCCTTTTCCCTTTGTTATACGTCTGATTTACCATAACCTGCATCACAAACCCTTGAGATCCTTGAAATGATTAAGGAAATGTTGTGGCATGATGTTATGATGTGTATGATTATGCTAAGAAATCACAGATATAGCAAGCACAAGCAAATCACACAAGAGACCTTAGGTTTAAGGCTTGCATGGGTTTTAAGGTAGTACCCTCTTGAAGTTTGATTGGTTCAACCTGTCTTATAAATAGTAACTGGGTTCTAAGGGATCTCAATATCACTGATCTTTCCCACAAGTTTCGTTCGATAGGCAACTGACTCGCAACCAAACAAAACTCAAGAGTCAAATCTCAATGAGTGTAGCATCGAGTATCTGCCAACCTTGGGAATACACCAAAGACGGCCATCTCACTACGTCCTAATGGCCAAGTTTTTCAATTAAAGGTTCTAAGGTCAGTTGATGCTTCATGACACCACACAGCGGCCCCGTATTCTCCTTGATTAACTCAAGGGCTATCGGTACCAACCAAAGTGTCGCATCAACATAGTTATTACTTCAACCGTGTCAGTATACCCCACATAGTTTCCACGATCTATTGATACTTACCTAAAAGGTTTACCCAGATCTGGGTGTAGGATCTATAGTAACCCCAAATAGTACCCTTAAAAATAAAGCGAACAAACAGCAAAGATGCAAAATGATCTAGACCCAAATCCCACTTTTATTATAATCCCCAGCAGAGTCGCCAGTTCTGTGATACGGTGGCAGAACTGACTGTTATATATTGGTTTGCGTTTTTTGTTCGCAAATGTTGCGGTAAGCAAGAGTCGCCATCGACTTTTCTTTTATCCAACAAAGGAAAGGGTGAAAAGAAAAGAAAAGACCTTTTTCGAGATTTTTTGAGTAAGGAGGGTAGACTATGGAAAGGGAAGGTGTTAACACCCTTTCCATCAGTGGTTTTCCATGGGCTCTTAGGTACTTTCTCATTTTTGAAAACTATTTGTGTTTGTATATTTTGAAAGATTTTTGTTTTGCTTTATGATAACTCTTGTATCAGTCCTCAAGAGTGTGATAAAGTGTTTTTGAAAAGATTTTTGAAAGTGTGTAAGTGTGAAAATTTCAGGTTTGAACAAGTACCTAACAATTATCTACCTACTCGAAAAAGGATGTTCTTTTCCTCCTTTCATTTAGATAGTGATATCCTACTATTAGTGAGTAGGTAGCCCTATCGTCGGATGTTGAGGAACAATCAAAGGGACGTTTTACAATCACGAAGGTAATTTGTAGAGACGCTTTAGAAATTTTCTTTTAGGGACTAGATCATTTACCAAAAGGCAATTGTAGGGTCATCGAGGGACTATGATCTTTTTGATTTATGGGTCTTTACTAAAGCGTTCGTGCCTCATGACTGTTTTATTTAAAGGAAACCAAAGTGAGAGATACCTTAGAGGTGCGCATGTGCAAAGTGTGTTGAGACTCAGTTATTTATCTTGCATTATTAAGTTTTCTAACATTTTAATTTTCAGTCTTATCATGCATGCTTAGTTACTAACAGTTAATATTTGCAGAAATTTAAAGAGCGAAAATTTAAATCCTAGGCTATTACAACGCTTTGGAACAATTACATAAAAAAGTGCAAGAAAATAAAATGTAGAATTTTAAATCTAGACTATTACATCCCATAATCAGTTACATTATTTATATAAAATGCGAGAAAAAAAATAACGTGCGCGAAATAAAAATTACGTCTAAAAATCCTAAGAAAAATTCTAAGTAAACAAGAAAAATCTTTTTGGTTTTATTTTTATTTATTTCAAGAAAAAGGATTAAACTAAATCTAAATTTAATTTAAGAAAATAAATATTCAATGAAATTAATCTAATTCTAATATTTTTGCATTTTTTATTAAGAAAATATTTGAAACATAAATTAAATCCTAAATTCTAGTTCATTTTAAAATAAGAAAGTAGTTAAAATTTAATTAATTAATTAATTAAAGAAATTCATTATTTTAATTTTAAAAAAAAGTCTAAGCCTAATTTTTTTGTGAGTTTTTTTATTATTTGTTTAATTAAGTAAAGAAGATAAAAGAAATTAAAACATTACAAAAAATAACTAGACGGGTCTGAGATAGTAAAAAAAAAGTGGGGGTGTGGTTGTTGAATTTGCTGACCCATGAAGGGAGAGGCCCAAATTTGCTTCTGGATCCAATGTGGATTGGTCTTGATGGCACATGGTGAGCCCACAGATGGAGTGCGCTAGATCTGATCAGATAGACATCTGATGGCACATGTCTGATGGTGTATAATGCACATCTAGCTACGAGGAGCACCGGATCTGCATGAAACAAGTTAGAAAATATAACAATGGAGTTTACTGAGGCGTTTTATGATGTTTCAGGGCTTGGTAATGATTTCAAAAGCTTCAGGGAGCCTCCGGGAATGTATTTGGATATTTTGTTTGGACTGAGGAAGGTTGGAACCTAAAATGCGAATTTTACAACTTTGATATTTTTTGCAAAATTTTTAGAGCTTTTCCATGATGTATATCATGTGTTGAATCTTGTTAATGTGTCCTTTATATAGAGAGGAGGGAGGAGACAAGAGAACAAAGGTAATAACAACCATAAACATGTGTTTTTAAAGCCATGAATGATGTTTTGTAACTTTGCCAAAGACATGGAGTCTTGTCCTTTTTGAATTTGAATGAATGTGGACATTACTTGCACGAAATTTAATGGGACTAGGCTGTCCAAAACATCAACCCAAAGCTCAAAGCCCATTTCCAATTATTTTATACATTTTATTTTATATTTATTTAAAATAAATTAAAATAAATATGAATAAAATAGTTAGAAAATGCAAGGCATGGAAAGAATAATTTTAGATGTCCTCTATAGGCTTAGGAATATGCTTGAAGTCCAAGAAATTAAGCCATTGACCTAAAACTTCAATTTTGCTCAATGAATAATTCTTGAAAATTCTCAAATATTCCCAACTTGGGCAAGCCATAACTTTCTCAATTTTTATCTCATGATGATGATCTTGGACTTTTTGGAAATTCCAATATGTCTACTTCAATCCCTCTTTTGATCAATTTTGCATTTGAAGATTTTATATTGATGTAAATGGTATTGACAAAAAGTGCCTTTTGTTGACTTTCTGAAAATGACCTGAAATGTATAAGTTTGTATCTTTCAAATGGTGCATTTCTTGGACTTGATGGCTGAAGAGAAGTTGTAGGGAATTGGATTCTCTTCAAAATGAGATTTGGTTGGAAAAAAATAGATGAAGTATTAGAAAGTTATGCCTGGTAAAAGTTTAGTTGACTTTTCCTATAGAAACCCTAATTAGCAATTCTTGACTTCTGATGAATTAGGAGCATTTCTTGAGGAACCATGATCAACCCTTGATCAATTTATGGATATCAATTCAAAATGTTGATGTTGATCAAAAATATTGAAGTTTGACTGTATATAGGCCACAATTGACTTTTGACTTAGTACAATTGATTTTCCAACATTTGAGCAATTGACTGAGCAAACTTGTAGTGCAAGGCATGAAATTTGTTACGGATAATCTTGAAGACATATTAGGACCATGGAAGACATTTAAGACCTTGGAGCTCAACCATCTTGATGAAAATTGAAACCCTAGTTGGGGGTTCATTGCCTTAGAAGGAGAATTTGTCTGGTCAATTCTTAGTCATCCTAGGGCAAGTTAGGGACCTCAATGGGCATGTCTTGAGTGAAAATGGGAGGGAAAAGTTTGGGGCACAACACCAGGAAATCCAGGATGTAGGGAAGTCAGACCAATTCACTTTCTCCCCACCAAAGATACAATTCAGTATTCGATGATGTACCTGAAAACTCGCTTCGTCAGCAATTCAATCATTAGTGATCCTTGGTATCACAAGCTTTCCAACAAAAATCCATATTGTCATCTCAGGACAATGATCAATGGTTCCTAATGAGCCTGTTATTTTCCCCATAGAGCCTATTCTTGGCACACTACATATAATAATCATCATTGTATTACATTGCATCCTCAAATGTGTAGCATTTCCATTGATAAGGATCATTACGCCATAGAAAAATTCAAACATGTATACGAAGCATAAGTCGGATTTAGTGCCTTGCATGAAAGCTCAAATCATTCCTCCACTAAAACGGTGGTAAATCCCCAACTGATGCCCTTCACTAGATCATAATCCTCAGCTAACGGTGCCAATACCTTGTACTCCCACGTCACCAACAAAGTCAATACACTTTGTCAAGCACATATGTGTCTGTTGTACCCCAAAATTTTCCCTCCTATTTTTCTCAACATTTTCTCATCACAAGTCCCTTGGAGCTCAAAATCCAGTTGGGGTTTCCTCTGCTCAAGACTTCTCCTTGCACTGTTGACCCAAATTAGGGTTTGTGTTTGCACAAAGTTGTTTTGACCTAAAATGCCTAAGATGACTTTCATGCTTCATGTTGGACTCCCAAGTCTATCCATACCAAGTTTCAAGCCTTGATTCCAAACTTTGCCCAGTCAATTGGACAATTGACCTAGAAATCAGTTGTATTGGAGAAAAAGTCAACTGTGGCCAATTGACAGTCAAACCTCATGAAAATTGATCCACATCAACATTATGAACTCACATGGACCATTTGATCAAGTTTGGATCACAATTCCACAAGAAATTTGATCAGATCACCAAAAGGGCAAAATGGTCATTTTTAGGGTTTTGACTGCACAAAGGCAATTTTTGACTGTTTGACTTAGCCAATGGCAAACCAATCTCACATATGGACTCAAGAACCCAATAGAATTGTCTTGACATGCTCAACAAGTTCAAAAGATCCCAAATGCACAAGATTGACAGTTGAATTTCCCAGTCAATTGATCAATTTTGACTGTATACTGAAAAGTCAAACTTTGACTTTTTGGTCAAAATCAAGTGTCAAGATTCATTTTTCATCAAAACATGCCAAATCATGAAACTTGTTCATCAAGAAATCAAGAATTGCAAATTAGGGTTTGAAATGAAGATTTTTCATAACTTAGAATTTTGCTAAGTTATGAAAAACCCTAATTTTTTCCTAACTTTGTCCCACTTTCTCACCAAGATTCATTTGGATTCAAGAAAAAGTCAAAACATGAAAGTTGTAATCCATTGCAAAATCTACAACTTTGATTCACAAAGTTTTCCCAAAAGAAGCTTGTAGCTCAAGTTACAATTTTTGGAACAAGGGTACCAAACCATTCTTAACTTAGAGAAAATTTGACCTATTTTAGGCAGGATTTTTGCCTAACTTCAAGACCATTTTTCACATACTTCCACTTGGAATTTCAATTTTCATTTCAAAGATGGATTGTAGTACACATTCCAAGCTTTCCAAAATGTCCAAGAACTCATCAAACAACCTCATGGTTAGGGAGAATCAAATTTGGCAATATGGGAAAAACTCACTTTGTTAATGACCAAAATACATGTCCATACACTTAGGCAATTTTGAACTCAGCTTGCATTTCTTGATTACAGGTCCTATATCCCATTTACACTCATAAATTTAATGCTAACTCATTGTGCCAAGACCATATTTTATGTGTTCAAGCATTACATAAAGGTTTAGTCCCAAAATAGAAAAAGCATAATGTCCATTTTTACAAAAGTAGAACTTTATGTCAATTAGCAAATCAAGAGGTACACAGCAAATCTCCTTGGCACAAGTTATTAGACTAATCCCACTGATCAAGGGGAAGGTTAGCAGCACATTAGGGGGGCCTCTATCAGTCTAAAAACTCAAGTGGACATTTGTTGCTTAAAGTTGAAGAAACATAGCATAACCATACACAACTCTCATTCCTGTAAACCAGAGCTTAAGCAAAGTTATCAAGCACTTTCTAATCATCAAAAATGAGCTAGAACACGATCCAACCATCTCCAACACCCTCTCAAACACAGAATCACCCTCAAACTGCCAAAACAGGGGACCTGCTGCAGATTGAGTTCCATAGCTCAATCCTTTCATGCATTCTTGCTAAAATCACCTCAAACACATCCACATCATCCCTTGAAACTATTCCAAACCTCAAACATGACCTGTAACACTCCCAAGCAACATCACCATTTTCATTTTATTATTTTGCAGTTGAAGTTCCATAGCACGATTCTCTTGGTTTCCAAACAAAGTAAAGCTTGGAATAGCATCCCTGGACATCAAGGAAGCTGTACCAATCATCGCCTTGCATTGAAAGCACCTCTATCACCAGATACGATTCCAACTGAATAGGTAAGTTCATGAACTCGTATCTCTCTATCCAGGCATTGTTAGCTTTAGGTTTGTGAAGAAAATATGTCACATTCATAGCCCTGAACATGCCCATGTAATTAGTTTTCATTTATATTATGTGTGATGTGAGAATTTAATGTCTGAACATGGAACAAAAACTAGGTCAGGAATTGGGGGAGAAGAAATTATCTCTCATCTTAGAGAGTTAAGTCAAGTTCTTTATATGTCTGGATTCGTCTTTTAATGCTCTACATTTTTCATGTTGTGAGTTTTGCTTGAAAGTCCAGGAATTGGGAGATAGAAAACGCGTGTTGATTATTGTTCATACAGGTTCAGAGGTTGAAGAAGGTCTTCTTGGGCTGGGCTTTGTTTCAGTTTCCTATTTGCACCCTTTTGTTACTTTTAAACCCCCTTGGCCCATTATGCTTATTTTTATGATTTTTTGATCTTTTCTTTTTTGTTCTGACTTATTTATTTTTTATAATAATATTAAAAATATAAAAAAATATTTTTCATACCATTTTTATATTTATTATGCATTTATTTGTTTTGTTTAATGTTTTGTACATAAATAAATACCTAGATATACTTTTATTTAAAAAATAATGCAAACACATTTTATTTTCCATTTTTATTTTATTTTATCTTCTGAAAATATTTTATATAAAATATACTTTTTTTATAAATATCAAATATTATTATTTTGTACATATTTAATATTTAGTAAATAATATAAATACATATATATTTATTAGAATATTTAGGACAAGAATACAAAATATATACATTTTTATTTTATTAATATTTGACATTAAAAATACCTTTTTTACAAATATACTTCATTTTTATTTTATTTTTGTACATAATTATTAAATATTGTACATATTAAATGATTAATACCTTTTATTTAATAAATTAGGGTTTTGCCCTAAATACATAAAAACTCCAAAAAAATAATACTTTTTATTTTGTTTATTTGACATATAAAAAATACTTTTCTTCATACATATAAAAAAAACTTTGTTTGCATCTTACCTATTTATTTTATTTAATTTGTGCAATTAAATACCTTGTAAATTCTCAATTTGATGTAATAGTCTAGGTTTAAATTCCTTGTCAAAAATACCCCCATTTGAACATTTGTACCCCCCTTCCCATATATTGTGTTGTAATAACTTAGGAACTTTATTTTTCGCGCTTTAAAGTTTTCTAAATATACCATGATAGAATTAGGGTTTGTATGCAAATAAATTAACAAAAATAGTTTGACCTAATTCCAAGATAAACAAGCATGAAAATTGACAACACTAATCACACTTGCACCCCTACGGTATTCCACTTGTTGCCTTCAATAATGGGCCATATTGCATGTTAGGTCTCTTTGGGCAAAAACAAAACAATCCAATGATCATAGTCCCTCGATGACGCTTTCGAAAGTTGCCTAAAAAATGATCAAGTCCCTTGAAGGAAAAATTGCCCAAAGATACTTGGCACTATTGCAATTATGGTCTAAACGATGACCCGCGCCCGTCCCTTTCACATCCTAACACAAGATTGTCCACCAAATGCAATGGTGGAACAAAATTGTTAAAAGGGTTAAAACATAGCAAAAATCTTTGAGAACTTTAGGGTAGATGGCTCTTAAGTACTTGTCAACTTGCAAAACAAAAACACTTGCCTATTTTTCAAACCACACATCACTACACTTTCAAAACAACTTTCAAAAAACCTTGAAACATCTTTTCAAAAATACAAACACCTTTTGTAAAACATTCGAGTAAAGAATTGTTACAAGGGTAGCCTAGACAAGGCATCTTTTTCAAAACATTTTCAAAACCACGCACAAAGCACCATTTCAAACAATTGAAAATCAAGGCAAGTTGATCTAAGCAAGTAACTAAGAGCCCATGGATAACCATGGATAGAAAGGGTGCTAATACCTTCCCTTTCTATAATCTACTCCCCGAACCCAAGAAAATATCTCAAAGGTTTTTGCTGTGCTTTTTAACCTTTCCTTAGGATAAAATAAAAAGTCGGTGGCGACTCTTGCTCAACCGAAACATTTGCGAAAACAAACGCAAAACCTCATAGTCAGTTCTCCCACCGTATCACAGTGTCCAATCACCGTGCTATAGTCAATCTTCCCCAATAGATCCTACATGATAGATTACCCTGCTATCATCGATCTCGTCTGTCATCTGACAATTCCTTCTCTTGGATCTTAGATCATATGTCAATTTTACCCTCTTTCAATTCCTCTATTTGGTTCGTAAATCCTACACGATAGATCCTCCATTGTCGTTGATTTTAGCCTTTGCTTTGTCACTCTTTTTTGGTCATAAATCATACATGACAGATTCTTCATTGTCGTCGATTTTACCCATTACCTTTTCCTCTTGGGTCATAAATCCTACACGATAGATCCTCCACTGTCGTCAATCTTACCCTTTTCTTTGTCACTCATATTGGGTCGTAAATCTTACATGATAGATCCTCCATTGTCGTTGATTTTACCCTTTGATTTGTCACTCCTTTTGGGTCATAAATCCTACACAATAGATTCTTCGCTATCGTTGATTTTAATCGACACCTTTTCCTTTTAGATCATAAATCCTACACGATAGATCATTCTTTGTTGTCGATTTTACCCTTTGCTTTGTCGTTCCTTTTGGGTCGTAAATCCTACACAATAGATTCTCCAATGTCATCGATTTTACCCATTACCTTTTCCTTTTGGGTCGTAAATCCTACACGGTAGATCCTCCGTTATCGTCGATTTTATCCTTTGCTTTGTCGTTCCTTTTGGGTCATAAATCCTACACGATAAATCCTCTGTTGTCTTCGATTTTACCTTTTACTTTGTCGCTCCTTTTAGATCATAAATCTAACACGATAAATCCTCCATTATCGTTGGTTTTATCTTTTTCTTTGTCAATCCTTTTGGTCATAAATCCTATATGATAGATTACCCCGCTTCCATCAATCTTATCCTCTTCTCAATCTTATGTCTTGTAGATCCTACAAGATAGATTATCCAGCTGTCATCGATCTTATCCCCTTTTATCTTTCCCTTTAGTTGTAGATCCTATATGATACATGTTCACTCTGTCATCGATCTTAACTTTCATCAGTCTTATGTCTTGTGGATCCTACATGATAGATCACCATGCTGTCATCAATCCTTTTTCTTTCAACAATCATTTCCCTTTAGAACCTTGTATTGGCACCGTCGCTACGTTACAAGCTCACCAATCATAAACCTTTTCACCAGAAAAACCGAAATTTCCTTTCCCCAGCAGGTATAAAAAAATTGCACTATCTCTTCAGGATAAATTTCAAGTCTTCGTATTTAATCTTCATTTACCTCGAATGTTCGAAATCTAGCACCAATCTCACCTTCAGGGTTAAGACGATTAAATATGGGAAGCTGTCATACCCAAATTTGTCCTACCCTTTTATCCAAATCATCTGGCTTATGCATCTCATATTTCTCATGTACATATCCTTCATTAGGTCATCTAATATTTCATGCATTCACTAACAACAAGTCTTGGCATTTGGGATCAAAGGTTGAGGAGACTAAGGCTTCACTGAGCACTAGGGTTTCATTTATAGATCAAGGTTTCGCATCTTTTGCTATATTAGTGGAAACTGTGCGGGGTATACCGACACGGTCGAAGCAATAGCTATATTAGTGCGACATATTTGTGAGTACCGGTAACCCTTGAGTTCAATCAAGGAGAGTACGGGGCCGCTGAGTGATGTCACTAAGCACTAATGACCTAGAATTAATCCCAGTCCACTATCAGCAGTTAGACTGGCCACACAATTCTCGAATTAATCAATGTAGGTCTCTTGGGGCACGTGGGCGGTCTTCAGAAATTTTACTAAGGCCTTGGCATGGGCCTCAGAGCATAAAAGCAAAGCCAACATTGATATTTTTGAGGGGGTCTGCCCCAACTGCTCTACGACATTGTAGTCACTTTTCTTGATTATCTTTAGTATCTCTTCCATCTCCTTGCTAGAAGCATCAAGAATGACCTATGGATGTGCCTTCTTCTGGACAGGCTCAAACAATACCTCTTTTCCCCTTGTCTCGGTAGCAAGGATAACAGTAGGACTATCAACAGGAGTATCACTGGGAATGTTGGTAGGGGAGGTGGTGGGAATAATTATAGGAGTAGCAATGGTCTTTGGAGAGATCTCGGGGGAGAAACCCTTCCACTTCTTGTTATCTTACTGGTCCTAATGATATTGTCGACGTCAGGATCAATGTCTTTTGCAACTTTTTATTTGATAGCCAATAGATTTTGTTTGACGCCATGGTAATAGACATCAGCCCCATAGTTCCAAGGAACAGCTTTATCCGAAGAATATGGTATTGGCCCCGACATGGTGATGATTAGGGGAGCAGACTTTGGAACAGATGTAATCCTGACGGGTCTTTTGGTGGAGACCCTGGGAGGATTGTCGAAGATGGTAATTATCGAAACATATTCACAAGAATTTATGATAAGAGGAACTTTTTCAAACAAGATTTCTTTGTTAGCCATCATGCGCTGGACGCCTATCTTCAGTAACAAACAGCCATTTGGTAGAGACATACATAATTGACAACTTTCATCACAGCCCGAAAACAGACCGGCTCGTAATAGATTTTGTTTAATAGTCAAAAAAGGAGTAGTTAAATCATTCACGGAGGAAACAAAACAATCATTATCAACAGCGTTGACACCTTGACTGTGTTTGGGCATTGGCGTTGTTATCACATTAGGTGTTTCTGGGGGATCAAACTCAATCTCTTTTGCCTCGATAAGGTCTTGTACCTTATTCTTCAAGGCCTAACAATCGTTTGTATCATGCCCCGGGCTTTCAGAATGATAGGCACATCGAGCATTCGGGTTGTAGCAAGGAGAAGCAGTATTGGGGTTCTTGGGAGCTTCCTTTAGGGTCACGAGATTGGACTTCAATAGATGCGGAAGAACTTGGGACAAGGTCATGTTGATCCGAGTGAGTCTTCTTATGGGCGCCTCCGGCCTGCGTTGATAGTTTCACTGTTGATTTGATACATGATTGGAGATCATAATAGGCCCTACCGTCGGGCGACGTTCAGTTTTGCTTTGATTCCTATGGTCATATGCAACACTGACCTCCTTCTTTCCATTAAAGGTTTTCTTCATCATGTTCGAGGATACATCCCTTTTATTTTTGCCGCTCTTAATATCGGCTTCTACCCACTCACCAGTCATGATTAGTTCAGTAAATCCATCCGAAGAGCTTCCGATCAGATGGTTGAAGAATGGACCAGACAATGTGCCCAAGAACATATCCACCAATTCTCTGTCAGATAAAGGGGGTTGGACTCTTCCCGCGAGATCCCTCCATTTTGGGCATAAATTTTGAAACCTTCACCAGCACCCATAGACATACCTTACAGTTGTGTTCGAGTTGGATCTAGGTCAGTATTATACTGATATTGCTTGTAAAAAGTAGCAGCCAAATCTTCCCAATTGCGAATATTGGTTCCTTCCAACTGATAGAACCAATCCAATTCCGTTCCTGACAAGATTTCTTGGAAGAAATGTACCCATAGGTTCCTATCAACAATATGGGGTTGAATCTTCCTGACGTATAACCTCAAATGCAGCTTTGGACAAGAGACTCCGTCATATTTAGTGAAATTGGGGACCTTGAATTTCTGCGGGATGACAACCCCTGAGATAAGTCCTAGCTCTTCAAAATCTAATCCGGGTACCCTTTGGATCTCCATAGCATTGAGGCAATCCTCCAGCTGCTTGTATTTATCGTCAGCTGGGGGATACTGTTCTTCAGAGTAGTCCCCTTCTTCCTCTTCTTCAGACTCTGGGTGGTCATTTGCTTCCTTGTTTTTCCCTTCTTGATTATCTCCTTCACCCGACGAGGTTGCAAAATCTAGAGTTCATCTGACTGGTCCTTTGAACCTTCTTCCCAGATTCAAAACACCGATTGGTTTCTTCGCTTTCTTCTTCTTCTCTTTGATCGACAAAGTTTTCAAATCCTCTTGTCCTTTTGCCAGAGCCAAGAAAATTTGTTAGAATTGAGCATTCTGCGCTTGGAGATCCTTTACTGTCTGTTCAATATCCATCTCACTGAAATAAATAGTAGAAAGATAAGGAGACCTGTTGTAAGAAACCTGTTTGTGTTATGATGAATGAAAATGCATATGCAAATGATTTCGAGATTAGAGATTTAAATTTGCTTTAGACAAAAAGGAACACACGTTTCATTAATAAATCCAAGTTCGAGTACATCGTGCCTCTTTGGACTTACAATAAAATAAATAAAATACAAAAACTCCTAAGACAAAAATGTTGAACGCATCCTCTTTGGCGCGATGTAGGCGTTCAGACTTCGCTCTTCATGAAGCTGCTTAGTGAGTTCCAGAACTTTCTTCTCACTGGCGTAGAATCGGGCTTCGAAAGTGTCTCGTTCTTCCTTTAGCTGAATCTAATCCTTTTGCAAGTCTTCTAGGGAGGTAGGCATGTTGGGATGAATGACAGTATACGGGACATCTCCTTCAACCACAGGCTCTATGATGACAGAGGGGATGGAGGGGTAAGGCATTGCGAGATTCTGAGCACGAGCTCGTACCCACCTAAGGTAAGGCTCAAGGGAAATGGAATTTTTGTGTCCCAATTTCCTACTATCCACCTTGTTTACCATCCTCCAAGCTCGTATAAACCTCTGATGGTAGCCTTGATCGTCGCTTTCGTAGTCGAATACCATGCCTTGGATGAGCACATCATGTAGACCATCTCTTTATGCGTTCCCAAACTGTCGCAAAGCTAAGAAATGGTTATAAGTGATACCTCCTCTAATGCCAAGCAGAGGGACATTAGGGAATTCCCCACAATGGTCGATGATAGTAATGTCCTCCAAGGATCGAGAACACCAGTGGATATCCGAATGTCTGAGTGACATCAGCCTATTGGGCCATCTCAAACCTTGCTCGTTCTTCATAACAGATTGGAGGAGATGCAAAACAAACAATCTAGTCAGCAGAGGAGTACAACACATGAGGGTTCCTATTCTCTTCATGGTACGAGAGTGGAGAGAATTAAAGATATCTCCCAACAAAGTAGGCACTGGATTGTGAGATAAAAAGATTTTGACAGCATTCACATCTATAAATTGGTCAGGATTTGGAAATAGTACCAACCCATAGATGAGAAGAGCCAAAATTTCCTCGAAAGCTTGTAAATCCAGATTGTTCCAACAGTCTTGAGCTTTTTCTAATAAGAACTTGGATAAGAACCCTTTAACACCACTTCTTGTTTCCCAATTAGTCGTGACGTCGGATTGTTGCAAGTATAAAGCTCGGGCAACCTCTTCAGGGTTTGGGTCTCTTTCAGTACTATTGAAAGGTAGCTGCTCGAGAATAGGAATTCCCAAGAGTTGAGAGAATTCTTCCATAGTTGGTACAAGCTGGTAATCGGGGAAGGTAAAACAACGGTGCAAAGGGTCAAAGAATTGGAAAAGCACCTTCATCATATCTTCATCAAAGCTTGATGTAACCAAGTTGAGAAGTCGTCCATGTCTTTTGGTGAACGAATATTTCTCAGGGACCCTTGATGCTAACTCTTTGAGCTGAAAAGGTACTCGTACAAGGTTGACTTGGATTGTGTTCCTGCGAGTGGGAGTCATATCCTATAAAACAGAACAAAGATGAATCTCAAAATCCTTGAAATGGTTAGTCTAAAATGTTATGGTATGATGTCATGATGTTATGTACAAGCATATGCACAAGTTAAATCAAACAAATCCTTGGGTATAGGCTTGCATGAGGTGTATAGGTAAGTACCCTCTTGAATTTTGGTTGGTTCAAGTTGTCCTAGAAAGTAATCGAGTTCTAGGGGATCTCAATATCACTGATCTTTCTTCATCGGGCATTGTTTCAGCGCAAGCCTCTTTATTGGCAACCTAAATATCCCGAAAGTCCAATCTCAATGAGCGTAGTATCGAGTATCAACCAACTTCGGACTTCACCAAAGTAGGCTACCTCACTACTTCCTAATGGCCAAGTTGTTCAAGTAAAGGTTCTAAAGTCAGTTAGTGCTTCATGACACCACACAACGGCCCCGTATTCTCCTTGACTACTCAAGGGCTACCGGTGCCAACAAATGTGTCACACTAACATAGCTATTGTTTAGACCATGTCGGTATACCCTGCACAGTTTCCACAACTTATTGCTACTTACCTAAAAAGGTGCCCCAGGTCCAGGTAGAGGATCAAAACAAACCCAAACAAGGAACCGTCCACTTGGATTATATATCCAAAAAGGTTCGTTCTTGGCCATTCCACATGCTGCCTAGCAGAGTAAAGCAAGCAAGTTAAACAATGAAAAGCAAATAAAGGTGATCTAGACCTAAGGTAACCCCACTTTTAAAAGAATCCTTAGCAGAGTCTCCAGTTCTATAACACGGTGAAGAACTGACTTGGGGTGTTTTGCGTTTGATCGCAATTGTTGCGGATAGCAAGAGTCACCACCGACTTTTCTTTTATCCAATAAGGAAAGGTTGAAAAGAGCAGGAAAGACCTTTCGAGATTGTTTTCTTGAGTTCGGGGGGTAGGTTATGAAAAGGGAAGGTGTTAGCACCCTTTTCATCTGTAGGTATCTACGGGCTCTTAGTTGCTTGCTAGATCACTTGCTTTTGTTTGAAAATGTGCTCGTGGTGTGGGTTTTGAAAGTATCTTGAAAACATCTTTGTGATGGTTCTCGTTTCTATAAGAACGCATACAAAGTGTTGTTTTGATAATAGTTCAAAGAGGTGTTTATGGAATGTGTTTTTGTAAGTGATTTTTGAAAAGGTGTCTTTGTAATGGTTCTCGTTTCTATAATAACGCGTACAAAGTGTTTTAACTTTTGAAAATGTTTCAAATGAAAGTGTTGGTGTAAAAAATGTTTTTGTTGTGAGCAAGCGAGCAACTAGGAGCATCCTACCTACTCAAAAGGTCTTAATGTTCTTTTCCTCCTCCTTTTGATGATGTTATCTTACCATTGATTTGGTAAGAAACCCCATTATTGGATGTGAAGGGATGGACATGAGACGTTTGTATAGTCATAGAAGGCAACCTATGGGACGTTTTAACAATTTCGTTTAGGGACTAGATCGTTTTACCGAAGGCAACATTAAGGGTCATCGAGGGACTACGATCTTTTATCGAGGGTTTTTGCTAAAACGCCCATATTCGAGGGACATGACTATTTTCCAAAAGGCAACAAAGTGAGATTACCCTAGAGGTGCTAGTGTGCAAATGTGTTTGATTGCATGCATTTTGTCTTTTGAATTTTTGGTTATCTACTTGTTCTTTTTATCTTTCCATACATCCTAGTTACTATCATTTATACAAAAATAGTAAAATGCAAGAAGATAAAATCCTACACTATTACAACCATATTGAATTGCATGAAAATATAAAGTCAAAAATAAAATGAAAGCAAGAAAAATGGATCTTTCGACCCAGGTAGAAAGGCCCTTCGATTATGCATTTTCTGGCTTCTTTCGATTTGGGTTCTGAAGTCAATGGAGTCATGCCCTTCAATTTGCCTCCCTGTCTCCTTCGACTGGGGGTTGGAATCAGGATAGTCACGCCTTTCGTCTGGGCCTGGAAGCCAAAATAGTTCTGCCTTTCGCTTGAGATTTGGAGATAGCAAAGTTCTGGCCTTTGTTTGAGGCCTGGAAACAGCAATGTTCTGGCCTTCGTTTGAGGCCTAGAAGCAACAAAGCTCTTACTTTGCCACAGGCTCCTTGCTGACTCTTTGTAAGCATATTGGACCCTCAGATTGTGATTCGAAAGGCTTGTGCAACTAGCCAATCGAAGGTTATAACAAACTTGTCTTACATTCTAAAACATGCAATACCCAAATATAACTACAGTCTAGGGGTTAGCATAAGAACTAATGGGTCTCAAAGTCCAAGGCATAACTAATTGAGGCCGAGTTTTCAGCATATGGGCAGTCGGAATCGAAAGCTAAAACATGGTTCAGAAATATCTACATTTTTCTTTATTGGCATGTGCACATGATATTAAAATAGAATAGGCTCAAGTTTAAAGGAAATTTACCTCTTGAAGTCCTTAAATCGAAGGGAGGTGTAAGTGTTTTCTTTGACGGAAAATGGGAGTTCGTTGGGACCTTCCTGGGGCTAGTCTGTTGCTACTTTGTGAAAGTAGTGACTGGGTCTAAAGAGGTTGTGTAAGTGGATCGAAAGCTTTTTTATAACAAGTAATGGGGTAACTCAAAGGCCTACTGTATGGTAGCTGAGGGAGTGGGTCGAAAGGTAGTTTTATGGTCACTTGGAGGGTGAATCGAAGGTTTTTTTCCTTAGTGTATATAAGTGTTTGAAAAAGAATGTTGGGAAGTGTTTGAGAATTTATGAGAATTTTCACAAGTGATTTCTTGCAATCATTTTGGCGCTCTTAACATGTGTGGTGATGCCTCTTATTTATAGATGGCTTGGGTTGATGCTTTGGGAGGGAAAACAAAAGGTTAAAACAAAAAGGGTATGTTGTATTTGTAGCTTTCGAGGGACAGTGTTTTATTGCCATTTTGGTGCAAGGAATAAGGCAGCATTGCAGGACTGTTGTGCAGCAGTTTTGGAGTTTTATGGCCAGTGTATCAGGCCTGGTCCTGGCAGTGCATGGGACTTGGTCAACAAATACCTTTGGCATCTCACCCTTTTGACTTGACCCCCTAGCCTTGCCTTTCGACCAGACTCTTCAATAGCTATCTCTTTTTTCAAATCGAAGTGTCATTCGAATGGCTCACATGGATATCCTTTGAAGGGGCCAAATTAATGCTTTTGGGATGGGTCAGTAACACATGTCATTTGATTGGGGACATACATATATTCCTGGAAAGCCCTTCAAATGCACCACCACGATGCTTCCTTCGCCTGAGGCAATGGAATAGTGTATAGTTTGTGTGTTTGAAACAGGCCATTTCTACAGAAGATCCTTTCCACTCAAATTTGCCTGCAAAGGGGCCATATGACCAAACGAAAGAGTGTGTGCCGAAGGTTCCTGCCTTGTGACCTTATGCAAATATTTTCCAAGGAAAGCTTGTAAAAGGGGAGCCATATGCCCAAACGAAAGACATGACTAAATACTTATGCTAAAGGATTCACACCCCCAAACGAAGGATGCATGCAAGGGACAAAAGGCTCAATCGAAGCTTGTAATGTTGTGAAAGTCACTGCCCCAAAAGAAGGAGGCCTCCAGGTGGCAAAACATGTGATCGAAAGAGGGCAAAAGGGAGGCTTTGGCCCCCTGAATCGAATGACATCATCGGGAGGCTTTCTGCCTTGTGAATTGAAGCTATTTGAGGAAGTGTTACCCTGTCGAAGCTTGTAACAAAATGCTTCAAAGGGGACTTTGGCCTTGTGCATGTTATTATGGTAGGAAATTCTGCTTTGTATGTCTTGGCTATCATGCAGGGAAGATGCTGTGTGGCCAAACGAAAGACTTGTACAAACATTCAAGCGAAATCTAGCGCTAAAACGAAACAAGAAATGATTTTAGCCAAATGAGTCAAATGCCTCAATCGAAGCATGAAACAAACTTGCCCCAAAGGAATCCAGCGCCCAACCGAAATATACAATCAAGGCCAAAGTGTTCAATCGAAGGATGCAAAATCGAAAGAAACTTGCTTTTCCTTTAGTTTTGTCAAAAAAGGCATTTTCATTTGTTTTGTCCTTTTTAGCAATTTCTTCCCTAATCTTAATGCTGAAAAATCCAAATATATTTGTGTAAGCTTGGATTTTGGGAGTCCTTTGTGAGAATTGTATTGAGGAATGAGAGGGAAAATTTTGGGGTATAACACTTCGCATGACTTAGAGCTAGCAACGGTGGTATTTGTATTAAAGATTTGGAGACATTATCATTTTGGTTATAAATTCAAAGTTTTTAGTGATCACAAGAGTTTAAAGTACTTGTTTGACCAGAAAGAATCAAATATGAGACAGAGAAGGTGGCTTGAATTGCTGAATGATGACTTTGATTTGAGTTACCATCCTGGTAAGGAAAATGTAGTTGTTGATGCATTGAGTAGGAAGTTGTTGCATATGTCAATGCTTATGGTTTGATAGTTAGAGATGATCGAGCAATTCAGATATATGAGCTTAGTGTGTGAAGAGACATCTAAAAGTGTGAAGTTAGGAATGTTGAAACTGACTAGTAGTATAATAGAAGAAATCTGCAAAGGTCAGAAGTTTGATTTGAGGTTAGTCGATCAATTAAATTTGATTAACCAAGGCAAATGAGATAAGTTCAGGATTGATGAGAATGGTGTGATGAGGTTTCGTGATAGAATGTGTGTTCTAGATGTTCCAGAGCTTAAGAAGAGTATTCTTGAGGAAGGACAAGGAAGTGGGTTGAGTATTCATCCTGGTGCTACAAAGATGTATCAGGACATGAAGAAGTTATTCAGGTGGCCTGGTATGAAGATGGAATTTGCCAAGTTTGTCTATGCTTGCTTGACTTGTTAGAAGTCGAAGGTTAAGCATCATAAGCCTATGGGTCTAATGTAACCTTTGAGTATTCTAGAGTGGAAATGGGACAGTGTTTCCATGGATTTTGTGCCAGGTTTTCCAAAGACTGCTAAGGACAATGATTCGAATTGGGTGATTGTGGATAGGTTGAATAAGTCGGCTCATTTCTTACCGAGGAAGATTAATCATCATATGGAGAAATTAGATGAGTTGTACATTGGATAAATTATGAAATTGTATGGGATACCTTCGAGTATCGTGTCATATAGAGATCAGAGGTTTGCGTCAAAGTTTTGGACAGGTTTGCAGAATGTCTTTGGTACTAAGTTGAGGTTGAGTTCCACATATCATCCTCAGACGGATGGTCAGACGGAAAGAAATATCCAGTTCTTGGAGGATTTGCTGAGGACTTGCATGCTAGAACAAGGAGGAGCTTTGGATAGTCACTTGTCATTGATTGATTTTACTTATAATAACAGTTTCTATTCTAGTATTGGGATGACGCCGGATGAAGCGTTGTATGGCAAGAGGTGTAGGACTCTATTATGTTGGTATGAGTCGGGCGAAAACGCTGTACTCGGGCTTGAAGTTGTACAATAGACAACTGGAAAGATAAAGATGATCCAAGAGAAAATCAAAGCTTCTCAGAGTCGTCAGAAGAGCTATCAGGATAAGAGGAGAAAGGATCTCGAGTTTCAAGTAGAGGATCGTGTGCTTTAGAGAGTTACTCTGGTAACCAGTGTAGGTAGGGCGTTGAAGTCGAGAAAACTTACACGACGTCTTGTTGGTCCGTATTAGATATCAGAGAAGATAAGTGAGGCGGCTTATCAGATTACTTTGCCTCCATCACTCGCGAATCTACATGATGTGTTTCATGTGTCTCAGTTGAGAAACTATATTCCAGACCCGTCGCATGTGATTCAAATAGATGATGTACAAGTGAGAGAGAACCTGGCTGTTGAAGCATTACCATTGCGATTGGAAGGTCGAAAAGTGAAGCAATTACGAGGCAAATACATCGCCTTAGTGAAGGTATTGTAGGGAGGATCAGCCGGTGAGAGTTGGACTTAGGAATGTGAGGATCAAACGAGAGATTCTTATTCGAATTTGTTTCTGCCAGGTAATTTTCGAGGGCGAAAATTCTTTTAAGTGGGGGAGAGTTGTAACACCTCAAATTCTAGATTAATTATTATTTAATTAATTTAGCGTGAATATATGAGTTATTGTGAAGTGTTTGGTATGTATAATGTTTTGGTGCTCTGTGTGAATCCTTGTGACGGTTTATGATGTGTATTCGTGATGCATTTGCGATGCAATAGAGATGACTTGATGAGTATGATGTTTATAATGATGACTTATGTGGTATTTGATGGTATAAAGGTGAACAATGAGATAACAAGATGTGTTTAGGATTTAAAAAAATATTTCGGACTTATTTAGATGCTAATAGTAATTATTTAGAACGATTTGGATTTAAATAAATAGAATGGTGGTGTAGAGAAAAATAGGGGTCATTAGTGAAGGATAAGTGAGGACATGATGGGAAGTTCATTATTAGGGGTCTAAGAGGGTCAATTTGATATAAGGAAATGTTGGTAGAGTTTATATGATCATTTTGTGCGATCGTAGAATTAGAAGAACGCTATGGGGAAAGAGACCTAGGGCACAAAGAGGCAAGAAGAAGCATAGGAATCTCAGTAGAGCACAGGGAGCATTTGATTGCTAGCAATAATCTCAAGGTAAGAGGTGTTTATCTTGATTATTATAATCGATTTAAGGTTTAGATAGATGTAGATTATGATGGGTTTTGGTTGTGATGAATATGTGATGATAAGATGAATTAGACAATGTTTTATGATATTGGATTGTAAACAAATTGTATCCATAATGTAGAATACATTGGATTGTTGTTATTTGGTGAAAACCCTATGATTAGATGATGTTTTAAGACCTATAAGGTGCATAAATTTCAAGATTCGGACTTGTTTTTATGCAGGAAATTACAACAGGAAAACCTTGTTTGCGCTGCATCATCGGACAATGAGGATGATCGTCGGCCGATGGTGTTATCGCGTGGTCGTCGCCAGGCGAAGATAGAAGCAACAGAGGGTAAAAAAGAGTGAAGTTACTGGAGTACATCGCTCCAAGCGTCACTGGGCGAAGCAAGTGGTGATGGAAGCGTCGACATGCGATGAAGGTATGTCGTCGGGCGATGGTGTCCATATTCGATTGGCTGTTTGGATTTTCTTAAAAGAGAAGTAACCCAAGTTTTAGGTCTCGAATTGAGGTATCGTTCAAAGCATTGGATATTTAATGCAATGAAGTTTAGTTAGACAAAATAAAATGAGATAAAAAGTATTTCCCCAATATTTAAACTAGGATGAAGTTAGGTTCCCCGTGTTGGATTATAACGATGTTTGTTTATTTAAGACGATATGTTGATGATGTTTGTTTATTTAAGATGATATGATGATGATGCTTGTTTTGTTTAAGATGATATGATGATATTATGTTGATGATTGTTTACTTGAGATGATATGATGATATTATGATGAAATCATGAATGATGATGCATTTTGACTAGCCGTGGTCGTTTTTATTATGTTGTTGCACATCATGCATTCATGGCATATTTTAGGACTTCGGTCCAGTGATGTTAGGACTTCGGTCTAGTTAAGATGATAGGACAATTGTCTAGTGAAGGCATCAATCCCATAGTGTGGATTGAGTCCAAAATTGTGAAGCGCTCTGGTTCCAAGCGAGAATCGATCCTATTGGTGGGGATCTTTGGAGATAACAATGACTGAGTCATCAATGAAGTTTCGGTACCACATGCATGAGTCTACAGTGATGGATTACATTTTATGTGACATTGCATAATAATGTGATTAAATGGTATTTGTTGATAAATGGTATTTTGATAATATGTTATTGTGAATTGATGACGTTTGTGAAGGTGTGAGTATAACATGAGGTTCTTATGATGTGTGATGCCTTACCTATGTGCATATATAATATGTCTATTCCTTATGTCTTTTATAATGATTATGATTTACTCATCTTTTTTGCTTGAAAATGTTGCCTTTATCCGTGGGTAACTTGCAGGTGATCAGGATTAGCCCGGCGAAGTATTAGAAGATAGCTTCAGAGTGTGTTTATTTGCTTTTCATTGAGTAGAGCGGGTCTTACTCTGATATGTAACACCGGGGATGGGATCGTTCGAATCATGAACTATGTTCCTTTCATGGTACCCGAGTTATTTTGAAATTCTATTTATGAATCATGAAGTATGATGAGATTTTATGAAGTATTTATAATAAGATGTTTTAAACTATGAATTCCGCTGCGAGAAGTACGAATATTTCTATTGATTATTATCCATGAAGGACTTTGTACTAAGTGATTTTGAAACCCGTGTTACGGAGCAGGACTATGCTTGGTATGACATTTACATGATGATGTGACACCCTTTTGTGGTTTTAATTTATTTTATTTTCGTAATAATACATGCGAAAACATGTGGATTTAGAAGGGTGTTCACAAGTCATCCAAAAGATGCAAGCATAAGTACCAAAGGCCACCTCCTTGGCTATCACCTCCACATGAATTAGGGTTTATTTCCCTAATCATGTTGGCTTCAAGGAAGGGTTTCATATGGATGAGTTCATAAGCTGCATCACAATCTCAAGGTTTTCTCATTCATTGAGACTGAGCTTGGAAAGATTCTTCAAGATCAAGGTATTAGGGTTTTTAATGCTTTGTGCTTAAGTTTTTCATCAAGGCTTTCAACAGAAGATCTTGTGACTAGAGTTTTGGGTTCTTCTCAATACATCAAGGAATTTATTCATCAATGTGTATCCAAGGCAAGGAAATTAGGGTTCCTTACTCATTAGGCTCAGAGCTTCATCAAGGTTTTCAATTAAAGATCCTGTGAATTAGGGCTTTGATTCTTACCAACATGTCAGGGCTACCTTGAATTTTCATCATCACTTGAGGGATTACTTGTTTTGTAAGTCAAGACCAAGTGGTATTCTCTCCTATTGAGCTAGGGCATGGGGATCAAATCAAAACATTCTTCTTGTGGTGTCACCTTGGTTAATAATTGCTTTGATATTAACTATGGACTAAAATCTCATCTATAAGGATTTGGTTGCTTGAAATACAAGTTGACTTGGACTTGAGGTTTAACATGGAATTAGGGTACACATATGGTTCATTTGTGAATTTCAAACAAAGATCGGAAGGTACATTCATGTGGATTTCTTGGAGTTTAAGTCACAAGTACAAGGAACAAAAGAGTGCATCATGATACTTCAAGAACAAAGGGCAAGATCTATTAAAAATGAAATTAGAAGAAAAAAGCTTGTAACAAAAGGCTACAAGTTGATTCACTAGTTCAAATACACAACCATTTCATTAAAGAATTCATAAAAGTCCTTGCAACATGCATAAGGACCATTACAAGATCTCCATTGCTACATCATGCTACAATTACCATTACATAAAGGTTGGAAATAAGAGAGATACAAAAAAAAACTAAGAACTAACTTTCCATGCCTTCCATCTTTATGTCATGACTTTGCAAGACTTTGCTTCGTGGTCACCAAAGCCATCACTTTACATCTTTCAACAAAATTACAAAGCATTTTACAAAAAGAACAATCCAAACTACATAAAGCCTAAATCTACCAAAACTCCATCCAAGTGTCATAAATTTACTTCAAGTTTTTCATGCCAAGCTATCAACTTCTAAATCTTCACGACATGCCACTTTTTCTTAATCTCCCTGACCAATTTGTTTCACCATCATCACCCAATCATAATCTTCCCAAACAGTCAACATTATCACCAAATAAAGACAATCAAAATCAATTCATGAACATGTGTACATGGGAACTTACAAGCAGCCTACATCAATCATGAAAACAGAGCCAAATTCTACATAAAAATCAGTTCAAGATCCAATGATTTGAAAGAAGTGTCAAACAACAATAACCATGTGCCATTGCAGCCCTGCCAAATCGTAAGAAAATAGTTCCTCACCATCACAAAATTGTGAAACAACCTTGAGCTTGCTTGAACACATACAGCCATGCTAAGCATCATATGCCCTCCACTTCAACCTAAACCTGTGTGAAAAATTAAACCAGCCAATGGATCAATGCAAAGCTTAACTACAACATGGTTCCATCTGCCAAAAGAAGAATAATCATGCAAACTCAGTGAGCAAGGGACATATGGCGCATCTAATTCAGAAGCAAACATACATGCGCAGATGTAATTCAGCCCTCCAGATCCATACAATCATGCTCAAACAGATTTGAAAAGCCTCATGCATATAATGATAAAAGCTACTGCAATTTCATATCAATCAAAATCATATTCGTGCCACTAAAGATCACTGCATTCAGAAACACTTAAAACAAATCAGGGCAATTGTTCGGACTAGTTCACGTATGTAGTGCAAACATCTAATGCATCTCAAGATAGTTTAGATTCGAAATTCTACAAAAAGTCATGTATACAGTTCCAAACAGCTTCAGGCCAACAATTCGAATCAAAACTAATGTGATAGCACATCGAAAACAAAATACATACCTGAGCAGGACACGACTGAGTCAACAGAAACTAAAGACTAATAGAAAATCGAAACAAAAATATAAATCATAACAAGGAATCAAGCTTTACAATCATCAGTTCAAGTTAGCTCATTTTATCAAAATGCAGAAAATCATTGTATTGAAAATCAGCAAAGGGAAGAAAACCAGAAATAACAAAAAACAATCTCATATAATTGTAACTAACATTCACCAACCAAAATTCTAACAAAAACATAATAATTTACAACATACCTGTTCATACCAGAATTGAAACCTCTTAATTGTTATTTTCAACACACTTTTTTACCCTCCATCTTTTCCCTACCCGGAACTGCAATCATGAATGTTTCGTTACCCTCGGATAAATTAGCTTCATAACGCATTAATGAGTCCTCCTCTGGAAGAGCAAGTAAAAGGCAAGATGTGTGTCATATTAGCAAATGGGAGCTTTAACCCACATACGTTGATGCATTTATGCATACCTGAACCTGCAAGAGACGCATTACGTTCCAAAGGTTACAGCGTAATTAGAGGTTACTTGGCACTTATGAATGATGCAAGGAAAAGAGCCTAATATCTGCTAACCGTCTAATACATTTTTTCATTGAGCCTGCAAAGTTCAGAGTGGTTGATCCATGGAAGGAACAAACCTGCTTGTGCGTTCATACATGATGATGTTTGGCATCAACGGACAAAATCTTTTTGGTGCACTCAGATTCATTGCTTCTAGCTTCAGATCCTAATTGCTCAGCATCCCGTCGGAACTACTCCGGTAGTTAAGTCATTAAGCTTTGCATCTTCTGCACTTCTTAACACTTACAGATGGCAACGGGTCGGGTCGGGTCGGATGCGGGTTTCACACTACCCAAACCCGCATTCGAAATCGCCACCCGAACTCGAACCCAAATCCAAAAACTATTTGGGTGACAAAATAACACTCGCGTCCACACCTGTTGAGTTCGGGTTTTTCCACCCAAACCTGAAGCAAAAACACAAAAAATACAACATCAACGTTGAAATTTGAAACACAAGAATTTCATCAAGGTATCTCAAAGAAATTAAGGAATTAAATTACAACTTTCCATCAAGTTTATTACAATTAAAATTAAGGTCTTAAATTTTTACACTTATATATATTTATGGGTACTTATTAATTAATGTCTAAGCGGGTGTGATTTCGGGTTTCGAGTGTGGTTTTGAGTGAACCCAAATCCGCACCCGAAATATCGGGTGGCATCCGAACTCGAATCCAATCAACTCGGGTTTTCAGCTGTTGACTCGGGTTCGGATGGGCCCCACGAGTTTGGGTCTGCTTGCATCTTCTGTACTTCTTTACTTGTTTCTTAAAACCATAACGTGCGTTTTTCTGTGCTGAATGAGAATCCTAAGGTTTAGATCTAGGATTCACTTTTTGCTATAATTATGGAAGCGTGAGATGAAACTAGAGGAAAAAGGGATTCGGATTTTGAGATAGGAGAACACGAGTAGAGTAATGTAAATCGATTTTTTTTTTCTAGACGTTAAACCGTTGCCACCACCGTATGGCGTGTCGGCGGGGCAATGATGTTTTGAAGGTCAGAGAATAGACGAGTGAGCAAAGAGAGATAAAAGATAATTTTGTTTCAGGAGGTGAAGAGTCATATGGTTTAACAATAACCCCAAACGCACCGTGTTGTTTTCTTTAATTTTTTTTTTTGCTTTTTAATTGTTGAAATTGAAACAAAATTGGAGTGATACTTGGAAATATGGATTAAGATTGGATCATGGCTTGATTCCCTAGGGCTTGGTCTTCATTCGCTACACACCTCTCAAGTCTATTAATATTGTTTTAGGCGCCTAAAGCAATTTGCACAACGAAAAAGACTTTTCTAGACTGTTTGCAAAGTGTATGCATTTTTGGAGTGTGTCTAGACCTTTCTCTAGTCCACACTTTCAGTCTATCCATACACCTCCTGACTATAGAATTTTCTTAATTTCTTTTTTTTAGTTTTCTTTTCATATTTTTTGACAATAAAAATACATAATAAAAATATTAGATTTTAGGAGATAATTTTAGGAATTAATTAGGAGATTTCTTTTTTCCTTTCTTAACTCTCTTTGTCAATTTTTAATCACTAGTTTTGTACATTTTCATGTCATGTACTCGTTTGCAATTTATGGTATAAATTGTATGCAATATTTTTTAGGCTTGTTGCTTGTGCTTGTATGCTTCATATGTTCCCTTAGGTTTGCTTTAATTCTATTTTGATCTTTAATTAAATAGAATTAAGCATAAACTTTAGGTATTAATCCAAGCATGACAACATAGCTAGGATTCCCCTTTTATTCTTACATTAGGACCATCTTGCATGACAATTTTAGGTAGATTTCCCTTCTAAAATCCTTACACTAGGTCCATAACTGCATGATAACAAATAGGACAAGTTTCCCCTTTAGAATTTGTTTTCTCTTTTGCTTTGCATCTCTTAAAACTAAAACTTCTTTTCCTAATCAAACTCAAAAACACTTAATAAATAAAAAGGCGAGTCATATGCCACGAGCATTAAGTAATGGGAGAAGAATGAGGCGGTACATTCCTAACCTTGTTATTTCTTTTGTTCCTAAACTTTAATATGATTCAATTCACAAACACTTTCTAATGTAACAAAAAAAACTTCACAAATCCAAACTCATTTACCTTAGGGTTTTTCTCTTTAACTTTTTTTTAGAAAGAATATGTTAATTCCATTCTATGCAATACAACAACGCGTGAGCGACAACGTTAAAGGATAGGATGCAAACTTAACATCACTCATAAAAAATACACAACAAATTGATTTTTTTGAGAAGAACTATGGTGTTTTGATTCCTTCCGAGGATACGTAGGCATAAGGTTGTAAAACCCTCATGAACGCAATAATAAAAACCCTTTTCTTTCCTCTTAAGCAATTCATTCATGCATTCTCTTAGCAAGTAATCATTAGATATAACACACCCTTTGATTAGAACAACAAGAGTGGATCTCGTGGAGTACCACAGACGTGAGGTATGCTAATACTTTTCCCTTGTGTAATCGACTTCTCTACCATTCTCTTGGTTGAGAGACAATCTTATCATTCTTCTTTGGGTTTTCTCGATATTTTTCCTTCTCTCTAAGATAAATAAAGTTCGGCGGTGACTATGTGTTTTTTTCGCGGTGCGATAGCTGGCGACTTTGCTGGGGAAATTAACATGTTGGTCAGTCCTAGCTCTTGTTTGTTTTATTTTCATTGGGTGTTTATCTTTATGATTTATCTGTTGTTTATTTATTGCATACATTACATATGATTGCTTTCCATTATTCTGGATATTGCTGTAGTGTGGGATGGGTGTTACTTTGAGAGATAATTCCAATACACAGGCCTGCGTTTTACACATAGGACTAGAGTGGATAGTTATGACACCTATGGCGTGTAGGCCCTACTATTGTAATCATGAAGAACCACACTCAGACGAGGTTCATTTGGGGATACTATCATCATACGTACCTATGTTATGATGATATGTTTCCACGTGGACTTACGACTCTGAAGACCTTTAGGAACCACCTTCAAGACTAGAACCCACATGTGAGAGGGATAAGGGATTTGTTTTTATGGAAACCTAGACCATCATCCTACCCTGTGCTGTTGTATTCATAATGGTTCCAAACTTTTGATCCTGTTATGTTTAGCCTGTTGTACAACAGTTACTCAGAAGATTGTACAATATTTATTCAGAGGATTTCACATTGGTTACTCAAATTCCATGGAGCCTTGATTTCATGTCGTTGCATACCATGACATCATATCATTATGTATATGCATCCCATTTTTAGGGAATTCCAAAGACAAGTCTTTTTGTTGAGCTTTTCAAAAAGATGAATGTTGTTACCAAAGGAATACTTATGGAGAGACAATTCTTTAGGTTTCCCTGGAAATAAAAAATGAACCATGCATTCACTCATATTGTAACACCCCAATTCTACCCAACAATTATTATAAGAATCAGAGTTATAAACTTTCGACAACCGAATCAGGATGCTACAATCTCAACTTAAAACAACGGCATTCATTACAGATACATAACACATTAAACTTGGATGAACCAACAACAACATAAATTAATCTTTTAAAACCAACAACTTTCATGACTACGCAGCGGAATCAAATATTCAACTTAAAAGAATATATCATCTTCATCCAACTGAAACAACTTCAAATAACAATTATTTAACGATCAACAACTTAAAGTTCAATAAACTGAAATAATAACAACAATAAAACAACAAGCGTTCATCCTCCCGAGTGTTACGTATCAGAGCAATGACAGCAACTCGAACTATTGAAGGTAAACCGCCTTCACTCTGAATTACCTACACGTTACCAACATCGAAGTAACATTCAAACAAAAAGGGTGAGATATCGAGCAATATAATCGGATGTGTGATAAATATTATATTACTGGATATCGAGCAATATAAGCGGTTTACCTTCATCAAGTTGAAATAATGTATGGATGATGTATTTATAGTTCTGGAATATTGTGTGCAAAAAGGTAATTTTTGGAATTTAAAAGAATTGAAAAGTTGACCCAATCAAATAGTATGTGTCGGCCTAAAACACGTATGTCCGACACATAAGTAAAAAATTAACAGTATGTGTCGGTCTGAAAAGGCAAATGTGTTGGACTATGAAAGACAATATCTTTTGCTTTAAATACTGCATTAGATGTGCCGGCCTGAAAATCATATGTGCCTCTGACCTGAAACTCATATGTGCCAGCACATGTAAGCATTTTGTTTGTAGAAAATTGATTTTCAACATTTTGGTCAATTTAAAAATGGTTTTAATTGATTCCTAAGACCTCTAATGCAAACGAGTGCCACATGACATATAGATACAATCTAATATACAAAAGTTCTAAGTTTTCCTAGTTTTAACATCACACAAAACATCTAATGGTGAAGTTGCACTCACATACTCACCATTTTTATGATGACATAACTTGCGATGAGACATTTCATGTTGTTATCGAAGGCTCCCCCGGACCTTGTGCTTCTCAACTTCATCTCGTATAGGCTTCTTCCCCTTTGACAACATCAAAAATAAAGATACCAAATCGTGAGAAGTATCATATTCCAATACAAATATTAATATATTACTCAAATGCATTTTTGCATAGAAAAGCGACAATCACACATCTCCATATATATGTAATGATACGAAATTGATAAATAACTAGCATACAACATTATCAAACATGTAATCTAATGCATGAATAATAATGAATGTGATGCAAGAGCAAACTTTTCAAGTTGCTTCTATAGCGTAATGATTAAGTAACACAATACAATGGAACTCCTGATGCCGCACACACATGTGCCTAGCATAGCGAAAAAATGTCACTACTCAATCCAAAATGAAAATATTGTCATAACATGTGACTAACTACAACAAGATCGTATATGCAAATTACATATTTACATTTACCTCTTGCATGAAGGCAAAAAATAATGATAAAAACACATGCTTGTACAAACTAGAACAAACTTATACAAATGAGAAAGAATTAATACATGAAGTCAATATACACATATACATTGAGACCACACAATGGTTGTCAATCAAAATTTTGAAAATGAACATTCATGGGCTTCATCATTTAAGAACATATCAAGCATTTTTAACCAACTAATAACATGCATTAAGAAAAGTCTTACTTACAAGGAGAAATTTGAAACAATATTACCTCACTCTTGATGGAACGGAAGTTGCACTCGCATGATGTATAATACTAAAACAAAGAGTTAGAGCAAAAGTATAAAGTGCAAGCAAAAAATCAAAATTAAGCAACATTGGAGATATCAATGGCCCCCAATTGCCCAGGTATGTTGAGAAACAGTTTGGTTAAAAGAGGTTTAGTTAAAATGTCGGCAAGTTGATTTTTACTATTAACATGCTTGAATACAACATCCCCTTTTTCAACATCATTTATAAAGAAATGGTGGTGTATCTCAATATGTTTTGTGCGAGAATTTAGAACTAGATTCTTGGTTAGCTTAATTGCACTCGCATTGTCGCACATGATAGGACTACACAAAAATTTAATGTCAAAATTAAGTAATTGTTGTTTAAGCCATAAAATTTGGGTAAAACAAATACGGGCTGTCACATATTCCGCCTCGGTCATTGATAAAGCTACGAAGACTTGCTTTTTACTATGCCAAAACTAACCATGGATTTTTAAAACATGTGACAAGTACCATAGTACTTTTTGTATCTGATTTGCAACCGACAAAGTCAGAATTGAAGTAACCAACCAAGCTACAATCGCTTCCCTTGGAATACCAAAGCCCAAACTTAGATGTACCAATGAGGTATATAAGAATATGTGTGACTGCTTTTAAGTGTGATTCCTTGGGAGCCGCTTGATATCATGAACACATGCAAGCGCTAAACATAATATCAGACCTAGATGTCGTAAGATATAGAAAAGATCCAATCATACCTCTATATTTCTTGAAATCAACATCCTTACCCTTTTCATCTCTATCAAAATTTCCATTTGTTTCCAGGTGTGTCAATTTCCTTTGCATCGTCCATTCCGAATTATTTTAATAATTCGAGATAATACTTGGTTTGACATATAAATGTTCCTTCCTTGAGTTGCTTTATTTGACGTCCGAGAAATTAGGTCAACTATCCCATGAGACTCATTTTAAACTCTTAGCTTAGATAACTTCTTCACAAGTTGCATGTTAATAGAACCAAATATGATATAATGTCAAATGTTTTATGCTTGATCTTTATTGAAGCTAAACATGCTTATGTACAAATAAGTATTTATAAATAATAATAAAATAAAAAAGTAATATATGAAAATATAATATGATGAGGTCATTTTAAGTACATAAATTGATAAGTCACCGTGATTCTCAATTAAGTGTTATTTTGGTAACGAATACTCATAATATAACAAAGCAAAAATTTAATCGATACTACCTCACTAGACAATATGACGGAATATGCACTTGCATTTCACAAGGAATTCTCGAAAGAAAGTTGAACCAAATGCAAAGAATTCCATAAGGACTTTAGAAACCCTGATCTTACCACTTTTACTTTAACAAAGTACCCAAAAGTATAACTTGTGATGAATCCAAGAAGGTCATTGATTTGATGATTATTCATTTTGATTGAACTTTCATCTTTATCCTTTTCATGATAATTATCTTTCTCCTCCACGTGTTTCATCGATTTGGGTTGATCAATTCCTTCTTCAGTGTCATTGGGTATGTCTCTTGAAGAAACACCTACATCATGAAATGAAATACTTTTTCCGAGTATTGTCGGATACAATATCAAAATTAATTTATGCATCTTTTACCAATTAAACAAAACTTGTTGTTGCTTTTTAAATCACATAATCCATCTTCTTACCATATATACAATAGGATTAGAACATGTTACCCATTATATACCTTGAGCCACCATAAATGAGAACCCATATTCTCTACAAAGAGTCCAGACAATTTTTCTACAAAATAAACAAGACAAGCTAGGTACCCAATATTCATTAAGTCCTTGGGGGTTAGTGACAAATTGGTTGTATTAGGGCAAGCATTGAAAAAAACCTTTAGGAACCAAAAAACTCCTAAATTTCAAAATTTCAATAATGTGGCCTTTCTCACAATCATAGTGATAATTTAAATCTTCACCGTCACTAGAATCACTATCAATGTGCTCATCCTTTGATAATCTTGAACAAGAAGTCCTAATATTCTCGGTTTCACAAAAACCTAATCGGACATTATCAAACCTCGTCTAGATGGTACCCCAACAAAAGATGATTACGTGTGATTTATCAGTGTGAATGCATAGGTTGGAGGTTGAAGGTAAAGAGCAATGGTGATAAGTGTTTATAGTTTCATCAAGTTGGAGTGATCCACGAATGATGTATTTATAATTATGGAATATTTTATGCAAAGAGGTAATTTTCGAAATTTAAAAGAATTGAAAAATTGACCCAATCAAATAGTATGTGTCGGCCTAAAACACATATGTGCCGGAACATATGTAAAAAATTAACAGTATGTGTCGACCTGAAAAGGAAAATGTGTCGGACTATGAAAGACAATATCTTAGATTTAAATACTGCATTAGATGTACCGGCCAGAAAATCATATGTGTCGACGACCTGAAACTTGTATGTGCCGGCACATGTAAGCATTAAGTAGAAAATTAATTTTCAAGGTTTTGGTCAAATATAAACATGGTTTTGAATGATTTCTAAGACCTCTAATGCAAAGGAGTGCCACATGACATAGAGATACACTCCAATATACTAAAATGATAAGTTTTCCTAGTTTTGACATCAAGCAAAACATCTAATGGTGAAGTTGCACTGGTGTTGCACCCCAAAATTTTCCATCCCATTTTCTTCAAAGCATTATTCCTAGGCTCCTCAAATACTCAAGACACTCAAGGGTTGACCAGTCAATGCTCCTTCTAAGCCAAAGGTTTACAACTAAGGTTTTGAGTTTCTCAAGAAAGTTTGGGTTGAAAAGGTCTCAAATGGATTCCATGTTTCTATATAGGTCCTCAATAAGGTTCATGTCAAGTTTCAAGTCTTGCATCACAAGTTTGCTCAGTCAATAACTCAGATGATTGAAAATCAACTATATTGAGCCAAAAAGTCAACAATGGTCAACATACAGTCAAACTTCAAGATATTTTGTAAATATCAACATTTTGAAGTTATATTCGTCATTTGATCAAGGGGTGATCACGATTCCTCAAGGAAAGCTCTCAAATCATCAAAAGTCAAGAATTGTCAAATTAGGGTTTCCTTAGGAGAAGTCAACTGAACTTTGACCAAGCCTAACTTTCACATGCTTCATCAACTTTTCCCTAACCAAATCAATTTTTAAGAAAATTCAATTCTCTACAACTTTGTTTTCATGCTCAAATCTAAAAAATGCTTCATTTGAAAGATATGAGCTAATACATTATAGGTCATTTTCAAAAGTCAACAAAAGACATTTTTGTCAAGGCAACTTACATCAAGATAATATATTCAAAAGCAAAAATGATAAACATAGAGATTGTAGAGGACATGTTGAAGTTTCTAAAAAATCCAAGATCATCTTCAAAAGATGAAAATTGAGAAAGTTATGAGTTGCACAAATTAGGAAATTTTGAGGAATTTCATGAAATGCACATTGAGCAAACTTGCAATTTTGAACTAGTGGGCCTAATTTTTTATGTTCAAACATGATTACAAGATGTTATAAGGCCTCTACATTCCTTCACATATTTTTTTGATTTTTTATTTATTTTATTTGAATTTTTAATTTAAAAGCAAATAAAGTCAAAATAAATATGAGATAAATATATAAAGACTTGGGTTTATAATTTCAATCATGTACATGCCCATACAAACTCATGCAAAGCCTTTTACAACATGCCAAATTCGTAGGGAATCAAGAAAGGGAAGAAATAACTCAAATTGGTAAGTTTTCAAAAATTGATTTTTGTTTAAACCATGGCTTCATGAGTTGATTCCATGCCATATTTGTCAGCCCAAATACAAGCCAGCAACATGTCCAGATTCGTGCAAGGAATCCATGAGACAAGAGTCATGCAAAGAAGGCTAGTTTTCAATGTGTTGGAATATTGATTTCATGGGCATGAATACCTTATCCCTTTCCATTCTTGTTGGCTCCTATTTCATTCTCTATATAAAGGCAAACAAAGGCAGAAATAAACACGAAATCATTGCACAAGAAGCTAGCAAAGTTATCAAAAAATTCTCAAAAACCCTCATGCCTCAAAGCTCTGTCCACAGACTTTATCATTCCATAAATTCAGTCTTACTCTCTTCCTGAACGAAAAAGGGTAAGTTTGGACCAATCACCATGGTCCAAAACACATGAGAAGGGCATGGTATGTATTCCCGATCGCATAACGTTTTTGAAATTCATGTTCTTTTATTTTACATTGTTTTAAGCTTCATGATTACTACTAACGTGTTCCTGAGTTCTTGATGAACAAGTTTCGACCTTTAGCACATCCCCATGCACGCAAAATGGTCGGATGCCATTTTTTTCTCCGATCCATGGTTTTGAATCAAAGCGCATAATCCAGGGGTTTTTAGCTAAAAATAATGCCAGATTTAAATCCGGGAGGGTCAATTTAGGGGGAACATTTCGTTATAAGATTTTAAAAATTGAGTTATCGCATGTTTGCATGATATAGGTCGTCGGAGAAGACGACCGAAGCTAAGGCTCCGGCGCTTTTCCGGCCGTAACATTTTGGTTTTCTTTTTGTTTTTATCACTTCAGGTATAATACCGAATGAACAATACAGTCCAGTGGCAGCATGAGCGTCCTAAAGGCATACCCCCTCCAGGTCCTGGGTTCGATCTAGGCGCGAGGGAGTTTTACTTTTCTTGTATTTTCATAACAGATCCAGTGTTTGCAAGGTCAGCACGTGTGTGGTATGTCTCTCATCTGGGCCATCAAATCTCAAAGTCTCTAGATTCAACGCTCCAAAATAATCATGACTATGTGCACCCCAGGAAGCTGTTTACATTGGATCTCCAGGCGCCTGGGCCCTCTAGCTAATGGGCTTGGGGATTTTTCTGAAATGCACCCCCCCTGTTTACTGTTACACCGTGGCCCACTTTATTATTTTTGTTTTTGCTTTAATTATTTGTTTGCTTTTTCTTTCAATTAATTTATTTTCTTTAAAAAATTATTAAAAAAAACATTAGATTTAGATTTTAATTAATTAAATTAATTTTTGTTAATTGTAATTAATTAATTTAAACACTTGATTTTTATTTTACTAATTAATATTTAATTAGAACTAGGTTTTAATTATCATAAAAATTGTTTTTTTCTAAATAAAAACACCAAAAACATTTTCTAATACTTAGAATTTTTTAGGGTTTTAGGTATCTTTTCTCTCTTCCATCTGCACGTATTTATTTATTTTCGCATTATTATTTTCCATAATTTTGTAATTGTCTATAGTTTGTAATAGCTAATTAGGACCTTTACTCTTTTTTTATCCCCCAATTTTTGGTTTGTATTTTCCCCATCCCTGAAGCAATGTAATAGCATAGTTACTTCCTGCATTTTTATTTTTTCTTCCCTTATATATATATATATATATATATATATATATATATATATATATATATATATATATATATATATATATATATATATATATATATATATATATATATATATATATATATATATATATATATATATATATATATATATAATTGCTAGATTAAATAAGCGTGCATGAAAAGACATAAAAAATAAATGCTAGAAAACCTAACATCCAAGGTAAACATACCTGAAACAAAACACACGTTCCACATGCGTACCTCTAAGGTACCTCCACTTGTTGCCTTCGGAAAACAACAGTCACGTCTCTCGAACGTAAGAAATTTTAGCAAAATCTCTTTGGTTAAAATATCATAGTCCCTCGATAACCCTTTGATGTTCCCTCGCTAAATGATCTTAGTACCTTATGGCAATTGCTAAAGTTTCTTATGAGTTGCCTTCGTGACTGTACGATGACTCGCGCCAATCCCTCAAAATATCCAGTGATGGGGCTACCTACTAACTAATGGTAGGATAGTACTATCTAAAGGAAAATAGGAAAAGAACAAAGATCTTTTGATTAGGTAGATAGCTATTAGTTACTTACTCATAAAACAAAACAAATTTCTCACACATACACTCTCTTTTCTAAATATTTTCAAAGACAAAAACACTTTGTGTGCATTCTCAACGATACGAGAATCAATACAAAGTTTGTCGTACTAAGACATCTTAAACAAAAAGTGAGCTAGCAACTAAGAGCTCATAGATAACTACAGATGGAAAGGGTGCTAACACCTTCCATTTCCATAACCTACCCCCCTTACTCAGAAAAATCTCAAAAAGGTATTTCCCGTTCTTTTCACCCTTTCCTTTATTGGATAAAAGTAAAGTTGGTGGCTGTTGTACCCCAAAATTTTCCCTCCCATAATCTTCAAAGTTTTGCCTCAAAGGGTTCAAAGTCTACTCAAGGGCTACACAGTCAAACCATCCTCCTAAGCCATGCAAATTAGGGTTTTGGTTCTTGCAAGGAAGTTGAGGTTTTCAAGGGCTCAACCAAGTCCCATATGCTCATACACATTGTCAAGCACCTACATGTCAAGTTTCAAGGCTCACAAGGTCAAGTTGCACAGTCAAAAACCCTAATTGCTCCACAGTCAACTGTAGGGGCAAAATGGTCATTTGGCAGTCAAAAGTCAAAATTTTTGGTCAACATCTTATTTTGAAGCCACAATCATCATTTGGTCAAGTCTTGACCATGAATTCACAAGAATGGCTCAAAAATCATCAAGGTGTCAAAAGTTTCTATTTTTGGACAGTTGAAAAAGTCAACTGTAACTTGACCAAGGCATAACTTTTTCATGGTTCATCAGAAAAATCCCATCCAATGCTCATCTTGAAGGGGAAGACATTTCCTACAACTCATCTTCATATTCCAAGTCCAAGAAATGCTCTCACAAAAAGTTATCAATTTCAACATTATAGGTCATTTTCAAAAGTCAACAAAAAGGGACTTTAAGTCAAAGACCATAACTTGAGATTGGTAAATCAAAATGACATGGGACCAAAGACATTGGTTAGAGGACTTCAAGACCTTTCCAAAATGTCTAAGAACATGTTCATAGCCTCAAAATTGAGCAAGATATGCATTGGAGAAGTTGGGAAATTTTTGTGAAATTGCCAAAGTCAATTATCCTTGAAACTTCATTTTTGACAAAAGGGGCCCACTTTTTCCACTTGATTCAGCTTGGCCATGCCTCCCACGTGTCCCACAATTTATTTCAAGATTTAAAATTAATTTTTCCATTTTTATTAATTTTTATTTGATTTAATTCATTTTAAATCTTTAAAATTCAAATAAAAATCAAAGAAATTAATGGAGGGATATATTTTGTGTTGAATAGCTTTGAATCACCTTGAAATACCTTCCAAATTCGTGCAAGGCCAATTATGGGCATAAAAATTCAAATTTTCACAAATATGGCAAATGTTTCAATGTTGGTTATGGAGGAAATCAAGAACTTCAATGCAAAGCTTAATGACCATTATTTGGATTGATACACATTTCATTACTATATATACAAGCCTTCCCAACCTCATTCAAAAGGGAGTGTGTGCAGAAACGGCAAAGAGCAAAACCAAAAATTATTCAAAAAGTGAGAGTTCTAAAACATAGTTGCGAGCATCTTCAGATCAAAACAAGCACGTGGTTCTATTCCTTGCCACACCCTGAAGCTAAAGCAACCTTTGCCAAGTCTTGAGGCTCATACCGCGCTGTAAGTTCTTCCCAGGTCCCCTATAATTTCCATATCATTTTTTTCATTGCTTTCATGTGCAGATTCTCAAAGGAGGAACACCATAAACCTCATCCAAAGCGCCAGCCATGTGTCATTAGTGCAGATCCAAAGGACAAAAGGTGCAGAATACCATACTCTGGAGTCAAGCGCGCTGCAAGCAATCAAGGAAAGTCAAACAGGGCTTCTTGCTAATGGGCCACAATTTCAGCATTGCACCTCCATTTCAGCCCACACCCCTTTGGTTTTACTTTTTATTATTATTTTGTTTTGTCATTTTTTCTTATTTTTAATTGCTAACCTTTTAATTATTTTTATTATTAACAATTAACTTAATTAACATATTTTTCATAAAAATCAAAAAAGAAAACATTTTATTATTTATTAACTTATCTTGTAAATAAACTATAATTAATTAATTAGTTTAAATAGGCAACTTTAATCTTTTTTTTAACAACTAAAATAAATTTAGAACTAGGTTTTTTTTCTTCTTTTAATCTTAATCCCTTTTGTTTTATTTTCATTAAAAACATAAAAACACAAAAAAATATTTTCTTAATTAATTAATTAATTAGTTATTAATTTTAGTTTCATTAATTACAAAAAAAGACAAAATTCAATTCTTATTCAAAAAAGGGTCAAAACCCTCATGACGTTCCAATTTAATTCTCGCGCGCATTTATTTATTTTGATTATTTATGTAACTGTCTCCATATATGTAATAGTTAAATAGGAACTTTACCGCTTTATTTAATTTCTCGCATTTATTTACCAAAACGGGTTTTTGTCTTTGGCGATGTATAGACCCGCGCCTTGTAATAGTTAAAATTTATCTTTCCGCAATTTACTTTTCTGCACTCCTAACTGTTAACGATGCATGAAAGAATGTATGTAAATAAAATCAATCCATAGCTCACAAATAACATGTACAAGATAACCTTAATTGAAAAACAACACACAAAGCACATGCCACTTCTTAGGGTACGCCTCACTGGTTACCTCGAAGGTGGTCATCAAGTATAGGGTATCTTAGAGGTCGCCCTCCTGTCTAAAGATCCAGTCGCCTCGAAACGGTTGCCTCGGATAAAAGGATCTAGGACATTAGGGTTACTTCTAAGGTGTCCTACTATTGCTTTGGTGACCACATTGTCCCTATAATCGAATTGACCCGAACACCTCCAACGATGGTACTACCTACCTCTCAATGGTGGGATAACACTGTCTAAAGGACTCTTACACAGCTTAATTCCTTAGAGTAGGTAGATTCTCCTGGGTACTTGCTCTTTTCAAACAAACAAAAATACTTTTCGCACCCCACACTTTCAAAAAGTTTTCAAACAAAACACTTCATACACTCTTGAGGACTGATACAAGAGTTACTTAGAAGTTTTTCAAAGAAACTTTTTTCAAACCCACTCACATTTTGAAAAGCAAACAATTTTGAAAACATAAGAGCAAGTACCTAAGAGCCCGTGGATAACCACGGATAGAAAGGGTGCTAACACCTTCCCTTTCTATAAATCTACCTCCCGAACCGAGAAATATTCTCGAATAAGGAATTTTGCTGTGCTTTTGTCCTTTCCATGTTGGAGAACATAAAAGACGGTGGCGACTCTTACTTACCGCGACATTTCGCAAAACCAGCACTAAAAAACAGTCAGTTCTCATTCCAACCGATCACAGAACTGGCGACTCTGCTGGGGACATAAAAAGTGAGGTGTACCTTAGGATTAGATCATACTTATGTTTTCAATTGCTTTGCTTTGATTGCTTTATATTTGTGGGCTTTGCATCAGAGTTTCATAGATCCTAACCCGGATTTGGGGATACCCTTTTAGGTAGCATAAGCTGTGAGGGACCTGTCCTGCGTAGACCGACACGGGTGAAGTAGTGGCTACGTTGGTGTGGCACCTTGGTCTGTACCGATATCCCTTGTGTTGCAACGAGGAGGATATGGGTCTTCTGAGGAGTCATTAAGCACCAACCGACCTTAGAACCCTAATGTGACCCAACTTGGCCATAGAACAGTAGCAGTATGCTACACCCATTGAGGCTAAACTCTCGCGATGGTTCTGGCCGCAAGAAAAGATTGCGACGCTGGAGTTATGACCGATTGAGGGTAGTCAGTGATATTGGGATCCTCTAGAACCCGGTTACTTTTGATAGGACAGGTCTTAACCAACGAAACTGAAAGAGGGTAGTACTTGAACCCCATGCTGGCCTAAACTCTAAGGGCTGTCTGGTGTGACTTGTGTGCCTTCAAACTTGACTACTTGCATGCTTGTTATCTGACACTTGAGTTTCTTGCAGGTTTTGTTTACAGTCCTTAATTGGGACTCATTATAGGGCCTACTTACATCACTCCATGCATAGCATAACATCATACCATTGCATACATCCTGCATAAGGACTAATCCATTTCAAGGATCTCAAGGGCTTGTGATGCAGGTCATGCTGAATCAAAAGTCTAGCAAGGGGCAAAAGGGATTTATTTTCCTCTAGCCAAGGTTAATGACTTGAGTCAGGGGCTATGACCCACTCGATATGGTGAGCCTTGACTCTTGAAGAAGGACTCTCATCAACATGAAGTTCCTTCCATCAATCTACAAAATTCAAATTCTAACAATTTTCTTGTTTACCCCGCGAGATCCTTGAAAACATTACATGCATACATACATATCATTGCATTACAGGTACTCCTTTGACAGGTCTCTTACCTTCTTCGCTGTTTATTTCAGCAATGACTTCCCAACAAGACAACCAGGATCTTCATGCTCAGGAGAATCGGTTCGGGGAGATCCTCCTAAATCTATCCAAGGGGCAGGAAGAGCTGAGAACACTCCTCATGGGGACTTTGGTTAGGAACACTCCAAAAGACGATAAGGACGAACGGTTGAAACATCTGCAAGCTGAGGTAGATACAATGAGAACCCAGATGCTGAGGCAGATGACTCTCATTCAAGACTTAGCTCAAAGACAAGAAGAGATAAGGGTTCTCGTCAACCAACTGCTTCGGGATAACCAACTGGGGCAAACGTCTAAGGTTGAAGAGCAAGCCATCATTCAACCACCTGTGGGGCAAGAAGACAAGGGAAAAGCTCCTCAGTTTTCTTCGGGGTCACAAGCCCAACATCAACCTCACCAGCGTCAACAGGATAATCGGCGTAAGCAAAATACGTCTGGAAGACATTTCTCGGAGACTGGTGTGCCATCCTCACTAATACTGAAACACTTGTTGGAGGTCAAGCTGATTGCTTTAAAGGATCCTCCTAAGAAGATCAACATAACCTCCCTAAAGTACAATCCTGATGAAAGGTGTGCCTACCATTCTGACAGTCCTGGACATGACACTGACGACTGTTGGAGCCTGAGGAACAAGATCCAAGACTTGATCGACGGAAGGGTGCTGGAGTTCATGCCGGGTGGAAAAATGAAAATCTTCCGCTGAGAATCTTCCATCTGAGATGACTAGTTCAAACTAAGAAACTTTTGTTCATTCGAATGTTCAAGTTGTATTTTTCTTTGATTGTTCAAACATTTGTTCATGTCAAACTCTTTTACTTTATCAATGCATCACATATGTCTGTTTTGAATCAATATATTCGCATTCGCTATATTCAAACTGCTTTCATTTTTTGATGTCAACTCTCAATTAATAATTCTAAGCCTCTTGAGGGAGGATGACGAAAACGATACCACAATCTACAGTATGCTTTTGAACAGACCCCGCTGATGAGGTACATGCATTGTTTCAATTCCTAAACACTAGAGTTATAAGGAAGATAATCCCTCGTCAACCCCATTGAGCCAAAGAAGTAGGAGTTTTCTTTTCGCAAAAAATTTAAAACCCTTAATCATAACCTGGGGCAGGGTAGTTCTCTCAGCTGATCTAAGTGCATAATCAACAGCAACGAAGAAGTCCTTCCAAAACAAAAGACGATGATGGCTCCGAATAATCATAAAGACAGGCAATTATTATCCCTCAGAAATAAAAACCCAATAAGTCAAAACCTATGAAGGAGACTTACAAAACTGGGGCATCCCGCTGACTGTAATCACAAAAGAAACAGTCCAGGCAAAAAACAGGGATAACGAAATCAAAAAGAAAAGAGGATCTGCAAACCCTCAACAAGGAAATGACTGCCTATTCAAAATAAAATGTCAACATCCGAACCATCATGGGAATATTAGGACAAAGACTCGAACAAGGTCTAACGCACGATCAACTGAGTTTAGGTTTGAAGAACATCACGAAGAGCGGATGGGTACAAATGTAATTTGAGCCTTTATCCATTATTTCTTAAACCGTGAACCAGGCCACGCTACAACCCTTAAAAGTCCTAGCTGAAGCATGGGTTAATTCGAAAGCATACTGTTACAAAGGTATCCTGACTCCTTAAGGCTCACTGTAAAATCTTGAGTTGACATCACATGTTACATAATTTGCTTGTTTTACTAAAAAATGCATTTTCAAAAACTTCAAGACAGACATAAGCTTTGCATTTTTAATATAACATTGCTTGCATATGACTATTTGTTTGAACATCTTAGAAGTTTGCACGACGAATGTCTAATGAACAAAAGCACCTCCAATCAAGGGGCATGGCATGATCATTGTCCAACATCTAGGGCAGTTAGGTCAAGATTTGGAGAATCTCTCAAAAGGCCAACCAGCTTGGGGAAAATCTCCATCTGGATCACTTAGGGCATTGGACGATTGAACGAAGATCTTCTGGAGGTATGACAACACAATACTACTGACAGTGACAACTCCCTGCATCCTAAGAGCACGGACATAGTCGAAAAAACACTACGCATAAGCAAAGACCCGCTAGGTTGACACACCTAGGCAAAAATAAGGGATGAAATGAAATTTGTACACCCGACAAGTCGAAAACCTGAAAAGGCGGCTTGGGCAAAAATGGGTATCCCGGTGGACTAAAAACCCGAAAGGGCGGTCCAGGCAAAAGTTAGGGATCAAAAGCGTACGACTATGTCCCGTCATCTCATCGCTTACCTACCAGAAGAAGATTTGTCGATCGGCAGTTATCAAGCGCCTCCACAGGTATCTTCTCCCACAGAAACAGGGGCAATATGAGTTGTCTAAGCGATCTAGTTGCTCTGTCAACCAAGGTACCAAGGTAGGTTCAACTGAAGAACATAACCCAGATACCTTCACTCCTCGTTGAGTTAGACCAGAATCATAAATACTCTCCCCAAGCAGAGTTGGTCTCCCGTCAGCCCTAACAAGGCACTGTATCTCCAACAAGTCAGCAACACTCTCCCCAAGCAGAGTTAGTCTTCTGTCAGCCTCAAGGAAGTTGGGTATCCCCAGAAGATCTCAATATTCCCCAACGGAGTATACAAATATTCCTACACAAGCATCCCTGGCAGTCTTAATATAAGATTGTTCCCCGGCGGAATATCAGACGCCCCAGTGGAGCCACTTCCCCAGTACAGTCCAAAAAGTCTCCCCAGGAGAGTTGAACCATCTCCCCAGTAGATTCGGGAAGCTTATCCCCTGCGGAGCACGAACGCGTCTCCCCGACTTTATCCAAAGGTTATTTCCCCACCAGAGCTTATAACTGGGTTATCCTCAGCTAATTGCCACGGAAAGATCGTCCTCGGCGAGGCTCTTCCTATCCCCCAGCGGAGTTCATCAAATATTCCAACATAACTCATCAACAAAATCCCCAGCGGAGTTATCAAAACCTCGGCGAAGTATCTCTCCCCACAGAGTAATTCCCCGCAGAGTAATCTTTCCAACAAGTTTATTCCCCAACGGAGTCATCTTCTCCTACCGGTTTATTCTTGCAACTATCATCCCCAGCGGAAACGAAGAACTTTGTTCTTCAACATCAGCCCAGGACTCAACTTCCCGGCATTCGTCAAGGATTTATTTTCCTAGACGAAAGTACATTCATAAACATCACATCTTCATACATATACACATTATATCATACAATCTCATTCATTTTGAGACCATCATGACATCATGCATTTCATACATCATGACATTGCATACAACTGATGTTTTGCCTTTTTCAGGAAAAAGGTCAATCCAAAGATGATTACTATCAACTGTCGCAATTCCATATTCGATACCTGTACCTAGCCAGGGCATATCTGTGAGCGATTGATTGTGGATTCGATACCTGTATCTAGACAGGGCATATCTGCATTAAAGAGATCAAAGAGATAGCTAGGAAATGCTTCAGATATGGATGCTGTTCTTTTTCTTATTCAAGACTCCTTCTAGAGATAGTTCAGATGTGACCCAGGCAGGGCGACATTCTGATACTTATTCCAGATTTCCTTTCAGATATAGCTGGGAAATGCTCCAGATATGGATGCTGTTCTTTTGCTTATCCAAGACTCCTTCTAGATATAGTTTAGATGTGACCCAGGCATGGCGACGTTCTGATACTCATTCCGGATTTCCTTTCAGAGATAGCTTGGAAATGCTCCAGATATGGATGTTGTTCTTTTGCTTATTCAAGAGTCCTTCTAGATATAGTTCAGATGTGACCCAGGCATGGCGACGTTCTGATACTTATTCCAGATTTCCTTTCAGATATAGCTGGGAAATGCTCCAGATATGGATGTTGTTCTTTTGCTTATTCAAGACTCCTTCTAGATATAGTTCAGATGTGACCCAGGCATGGCGACGTTCTGATACTCATTCCAGATTTCCTTTCAGAGATAGCTTGGAAATGCTCCAGATATGGATGCTGTTCTTTTGCTTATTCAAGACTCTTTCTAGAGATAGTTCAGATGTGACCCAGGCATGGCGACGTTCTGATACTTATTCCAGATTTCCTTTCAGAGATAGCTTGGAAATGCTCCAGATCTGGATGCTGTTCTTTTGCTTATTCAAGACTCCTTCTAGATATAGTTCAGATGTGACCCAGGCATGGCGACGTTCTGATACTCATTCCAGATTTCCTTTCAGAGATAGCTTGGAAATGCTCCAGATATGGATGTTGTTCTTTTGCTTATTCAAGACTCTTTCTAGAGATAGTTCAGATGTGACCCAGGCATGGCGACATTCTGATACTTATTCCAGATTTCCTTTCAGAGATAGCTTGGAAATGCTCCAGATATGGATGTTGTTCTTTTGCTTATTCAAGACTCCTTCTAGATATAGTTCAGATGTGACCCAGGCATGGCGACGTTCTGATACTCATTCCAGATTTCCTTTCAGAGATAGCTTGGAAATGCTCCAGATATGGATGCTGTTCTTTTGCTTATTCAAGACTCTTTCTAGAGATAGTTCAGATGTGACCCAGGCATGGCGACGTTCTGATACTTATTCCAGATTTCCTTTAAGAGATAGCTTGGAAATGCTCCAGATCTGGATGCTGTTCTTTTGCTTATTCAAGACTCCTTCTAGATATAGTTCAGATGTGACCCAGGCATGGCGACGTTCTGATACTCATTCCAGATTTCCTTTCAGAGATAGCTTGGAAATGCTCCAGATATGGATGCTGTTCTTTTGCTTATTCAAGACTCTTTCTAGAGATAGTTCAGATGTGACCCAGGCATGGCGATGTTCTGATACTTATTCCAGATTTCCTTTCAGAGATAGCTTGGAAATGCTCCATATATGGATGTTGTTCTTTTGCTTATTCAAGACTCCTTCTAAATATAGTTCAGATGTGACCCAGGCATGGCGACGTTCTGATACTCATTCCAGATTTCCTTTCAGAGATAGCTTGGAAATGCTCCAGATATGGATGCTGTTCTTTTGCTTATTCAAGACTCCTTCTAGAGATAGTTTAGATGTGACCCAGGCATGGCGACGCTCTGATACTTATTCCAGATTTCATTTCAAAGATAGCTTGGAAATGCTCCAGATATGGATGCTGTTCTTTTGCTTATTCAAGACTCATTCTAGAGATAGTTCAGATGTGACCCAGGCATGACGACGTTCTGATACTTTTCCAGATTTCCTTTCAGAGATAGCTTGGAAACGCTCCAGATATGGATGTTGTTCTTTTGCTTATTCGAGACTCCTCCTAGAGATAGTTCAGATGTGACCCAGGCATGGCGACGTTCTGATACTTATTCCAGATTTCCTTTGAAATATAGCTCAGAGATGCTCTTGACCCGGACGCTATTCTACTGCTTATTCAGATCCCAACTTCTAAAAGACAAACTAGATATGCTCCAGACACGGAAGCTATTCTATTTCTTATTCAGATTCACCTATCCACCGTCTTTCCAAATGGCATCAATAAGCCCATTCCCGACAAGGTTCTGTCACACTTCCATATGGCATCTTTAAGCCCATCCTCCTATCCACCATCTCTCCAAATGGCATCTGTAAGCCCATTCCCGCTATCACACTGCTGATACTCTACTATGTGAGTGCAAATTTCTGGGCACTCTAGTGTTCAATCATCTTCCACCTTCGGATCACGAAAGGCACACAAGCCAATCTACATCCTCAGGTCTAAGAAGATTGAACAGGGGCAACTGTTGTACCCCAAAATTTGCCCTCCCATAATCTTCAAAGTTTTGCCTCAAAGGGTTCAAAGTCTACTCAAGGGCTACACAGTCAAACCATCCTCCTAAGCCATGCAAATTAGGGTTTTGGTTCTTGCAAGGAAGTTGAGGTTTTCAAGGGCTCAACCAAGTCCCATATGCTCATACACATTGTCAAGCACCTACATGTCAAGTTTCAAGGCTCACAAGGTCAAGTTGCACAGTCAAAAACCCTAATTGCTCCACAGTCAACTATAGGGGCAAAATTGTCATTTGGCAGTCAAAAGTCAAATTTTTTGGTCAACATCTTATTTTGAAGCCACAATCATCATTTGGTCAAGTCTTGACCATGAATTCACAAGAATGGCTCAAAAATCATCAAGGTGTCAAAAGTTTCTATTTTTGGACAGTTGAAAAAGTCAACTGTAACTTGACCAAGGCATACCTTTTTCATGGTTCATCAGAAAAATCCCATCCAATGCTCATCTTGAAGGGGAAGACATTTCCTACAACTCATCTTCACATTCCAAGTCCAAGAAATGCTCTCACAAAAAGTTATCAATTTCAACATTATAGGTCATTTTCAAAAGTCAACAAAAAGGGACTTTAAGTCAAAGACCATAACTTGAGATTGGTAAATCAAAATGACATGGGACCAAAGACATTGGTTAGAGGACTTCAAGACCTTTCCAAAATTTCCAAGAACATGTTCATAGCCTCAAAATTGAGCAAGATATGCATTGGAGAAGTTGGGAAATTTTTGTGAAATGGTCAAAGTCAATTATCCTTGAAACTTAATTTTTGACAAAAGGGGTCCACTTTTTCCACTTGATTCAGCTTGACCATGCCTCCCAAGTGTCCCACAATTTATTTCAAGATTTAAAATTAATTTTTCCATTTTTATTTAATTTTATTTGATTTAATTCATTTTAAATCTTTAAAATTCAAATAAAAATCAAAGAAATTAATGGAGGGATATATTTTGTGTTGAATAGCTTTGAATCACCTTGAAATACCTTCCAAATTCGTGCAAGGCCAATTATGGGCATAAAAATTCAAATTTTCACAAATATGGCAAATGTTTCAATGTTGGTTATGGAGGAAATCAAGAACTTCAATGCAAAGCTTAATGACCATTATTTGGATTGATACACATTTCATTACTATATATACAAGCCTTCCCAACCTCATTCAAAAGGGAGTGTGTGCAGAAACGGCCAAGAGCAAAACCAAAAATTATTCAAAAAGTGAGAGTTCTAAAACATAGTTGCGAGCATCTTCACATCAAAACAAGCACGTGGTTCTATTCTTTGCCACACCCTAAAGCTAAACAACCTTTGCCAAGTCCTGAGGCTCATACCGTGCTGTAAGTTCTTCCCAGGTCCCCTATAATTTCCATATCATTTTTTTCATTGCTTTCATGTGCAGATTCTCAAAGGAGGAACACCATAAACCTCATCCAAAGCGCCAGCCATGTGTCATTAGTGCAGATCCAAAGGACAAAAGGTGCAGAATACCATACTCTGGAGTCAAGCGCGCTGCAAGCAATCAAGGAAAGTCAAACAGGGCTTCTTGCTAATGGGCCACAATTTCAGCATTGCACCTCCATTTCAGCCCACACCCCTTTGGTTTTACTTTTTTTTAAATTTTGTTTTGTCATTTTTTCTTATTTTTAATTTCTAACCTTTTAATTATTTTTATTATTAACAATTAACTTAATTAACATATTTTTCATAAAAATAAAAAAAAAAGAAAACATTTTATTATTTATTAACTTATCTTGTAAATAAACTATAATTAATTAATTAGTTTAAATAGGCAACTTTAATCTTTTTTTTAACAACTAAAATAAATTTAGAACTAGGTTTTTTTTCATCTTTTAATCTTAATCCCTTTTGTTTTATTTTCATTAAAAACATAAAAACACAAAAAAATATTTTCTTAATTAATTAATTAATTAGTTATTAATTTTAGTTTCATTAATTACAAAAAAAGACAAAATTCAATTCTTATTCAAAAAAGGGTCAAAACCCTCATGACGTTCCAATTTAATTCTCGCGCGCATTTATTTATTTTGATTATTTATGTAACTGTCTCCAGATATGTAATAGTTAAATAGGAACTTTACCGCTTTATTTAATTTCTCGCATTTATTTACCAAAACGGGTTTTTGTCTTTGGCGATGTATAGACCCGCGCCTTGTAATAGTTAGAATTTATCTTTCTGCAATTTACTTTTCCGCACTCCTAACTGTTAACGATGCATGAAAGAATGTATGTAAATAAAATCAATCCATAGCTCACAAATAACATGTACAAGATAACCTTAATTGAAAAACAACACACAAAGCACATGCCACTTCTTAGGGTATGCCTCACTGGTTGCCTCGAAGGTGGTCATCAAGTATAGGGTATCTTAGAGGTCGCCCTCCTGTCTAAAGATCCAGTCGCCTCGAAACGGTTGCCTCGGATAAAAGGATCTAGGACATTAGGGTTACTTCTAAGGTGTCCTACTATTGCTTTGGTGACCACATTGTCCCTATAATCGAATTGACCCGAACACCTCCAACGATGGTACTACCTACCTCTCAATGGTGGGATAGCACTGTCTAAAGGACTCTTACACAGCTTAATTCCTTAGAGTAGGTAGATTCTCCTGGGTACTTGCTCTTTTCAAACAAACAAAAATACTTTTCGCACCCCACACTTTCAAAAAGTTTTCAAACAAAACACTTCATACACTCTTGAGGACTGATACAAGAGTTACTTAGAAGTTTTTCAAAGAAACTTTTTTCAAACCCACTCACATTTTGAAAAGCAAACAATTTTGAAAACATAAGAGCAAGTACCTAAGAGCCCGTGGATAACCACAGATAGAAAGGGTGCTAACACCTTCCCTTTCTATAAATCTACCTCCCGAACCGAGAAACATTCTCGAATAAGGAATTTTGCTGTGCTTTTGTCCTTTCCATGTTGGAGAACATAAAAGACGGTGGCGACTCTTGCTTACCGCGACATTTCGCGAAACCAGCACTAAAAAAACAGTCAGTTCTCATTCTCACCGATCACAGTGGCAAATCTTGCTAACCGCAACATTTGCGATAAAACGCAAAACCAATAAAGTCAGTTCTCCCACCGTATTATAGAACTGGCGACTCTGCTAGGAAAAAAGAATACTAAAGTGGGGTTACCTTAGATATAGTTCATATTTAAATGATTTTATTATTTGACTTGCCTGATTTATGTTTAAGGGTGTTTAGGTTATTCTTGTATAGATCCTGTACCCGGATCTGGGGCATTTAGGTAAGTAGCAATAGATCGTGAAAACAGTACGTCGTACACCATTATGGTTGAAGCGATGGCTACATTAGTGCGACACATTGGTTGGTTCCGGTGTCCCTTGAGTTAAGTCAATGAGAATATTGGGCTGCCACGTGGTGTCATAAAGCACTAACTGACTTTAGAACCTTAGTTGACATAACTTAGCCATTAGAAAGTAGCGAGATAGCCGACTTTGGTGCAAACTGAAGTTGGTTGATACTCGATGCTACACTCATGAGGTCGAACTCTCGGGATATTTCGGTCGTAAAAACAGATGCTTGAGTTGAAACAATGCCCGAGAGAAAGATTTATGATATTCAGACTGCTAGAACCTGGTTACTTTCTTATAGGACAGGTTGAGCCAACTAAAACTTCAAGAGAGTACTTACCTATAACTCCATGCAAGATTAAACCTAAGGTCTTGTGTGTTTTTCTTGTGTATGATTAAACTAATCGAACATAACATCATGCATCATAACATTCATACCATTTCATTTTAACTAACCATTTCAAGGATCAAAGAATTTATCTTTGTTCTATTTTGCAGACTATGGCCTTCGCTCGCAGAAACACTATCCGGATCAACTTTGTAAGGGTACCCCCTCAACTTAAAGAGTTAGTCTCAAGGGTTCCCTAAAATTCTTCATTTATCAAAAGGCATGGTCGACTGCTCGGTTTGGTTACTCCAGGTTTTGATGAAGACATAATGAGGGTTCTATTCCAGTTCTTTAACCTTGCACATCACTGGTTCAACTTTCCCGATTATTAGTTGGTACCCACTATAGAAGATTTATCTCAATTACTGGGATTGCCTATTCTTGATCATATGCCCTTCACCGGTTCAGAGGAAGCTCCGAAGCCAGAAGTCATTGCAGCAGCCTTACACCTGAAGAGGTTCGACATTATATCCAACTGGGAAACAAGAAGCGGAGTCAAGGGCTTTGTGGCTAAATTTCTGTTGGAAAAAGCACAACTATTACTAGATTCTATGATTTTCCAAGCTTTTGAGGATATCTTGGCTCTTCTAATTTATGGTTGGTACTATTCCCTAATCCAGACTAACTCATAGACGTGAACACAGTCAAAATTTTCCTTGCTCGTAATCCTGTACCTACCTTGCTCAGAGGCATTCTGCATTCCCTTCACACTCGTACTATGAAGAGGCGAGGAACTATCATGTGTTGTATATGTCTTCTATCCAAGTAGTTTATTTCGCACCATCCTCACTCGGTAATAAAGAATGAACAAGGCTTGAGGTGGTCGCAATGAATAATGTCACTTTCTCACACAAATATCCATTGGAGTTCCCGATCTCATAAGGATATCATTATCATTGACCGTTTCGGGGAGTTCCCTTATGTTCCACTCCTTGGCATTAGGGGAGGTATTACTTACAACCCTTCCTTGGATTTACGTCAGTTTGGTTACGCTCGAAGAGATGGTCCTCATGACACACTTATCCAAGGTATTGTGTTCGATTATGAAAGTGGTCTGCAAGGTTATTGTCAGAGGTTTATATATGCCTGGGGCATGGTGAATAAGACTGAAAGTAAGGCTTTGGGGAAGAAAAATTACATCCCTTTGAATCCTTATCTCAAATGGGTACAAACTCACGCTAAAAACCTCATGATGCCATATCCAGCTACCTTACTAGTGATTGTGGAGCCTGTTGTCGAATGAGACGTTTCTCGCACCATCTTCCATCCAGACATGCCTACTGACCTTGAAGAGTTGCAGAAGTCTTAGATTCAACTAAAGGAAGAACTAGATACCTTTGAGACTCAATTCTATGCCAGTGAGAAGAAAGTGTTAGAGCTCACAAAGCAACTTCACGAGGAACAAAGTCTTAATGCATACATAAGTACAAAGAGGAAGCGTCCATGGGAGACTTGATTCTTAGATTTTAGGAGTTCTTATTTTTGAGAGCTTTTATTGTTATTGTAAGCCTAAAATGCAATTGTAATTTGAAATTTGCTAATAAAATATTTGTTTCTTGTTTCCACCTGGTTAGAAAATTTAAATCTCCTAAAGTCCTTGAAATCATTGCATTTATATATCATGCATCATTTCATAACAGGTCTTTCATACAGGTTTCTCATTTTCTCGCTGTTTAGTTCAGCAAAAAAAATGGCCCTCAAACAAACTTTTCAAGTTGCTTCTATAGCGTAATGATTAAGTAACACAACACAATAGAACTCTCGATGTCGCACACACATGAGCCTAGTATAGCGAAAAAATGTCACTACTCAATCCAAAATGAAAATATTGTCATAACATGTGACCAACTACAACAAGAATCATATATGAAAATAACATATGTACATTCAAATCATGCATGAATGCAAGAAATAATGATAAAAACACATGCTTGTATAAACAAGAACAAACTTATACAAATGAGAAATAATTAATACATGAAGTCATTATACACATATGCATTGAGACTACACAATGGTTGTCAATCAAAATTTTGAAAATGAAAATTCATGGGCTTCATCATTTGAGAACATATCAAACATTTTTAACCAACTAATAACATGAATTAAGAAAATTCTTACTTACAAGGACAAATTTGAAACAATATCACCTCACTCTCGATGGAACGGAAGTTGCGCTCGCATGATGTATAATACTAAAAGAAAGAGTTAGAGAAAAAGTATAAAGTGCAAGCAAAAAATCAAAATTAAGCAACATTGGAGATATCAATGACCCATAATTCCCCAGGTATGTTGAAAAATGGTTTGGTTGTAAGAGGTTTAGTTAAAATGTCGGCAAGTTGATTTTTACTATCAACATGCTTAAATACAACATCCCTTTTTTCTATATTACTGCGAAGGAAATGGTGGCGTAACTCAGTATGTTTTTTGCGAGAATGTAGCACCAGATTCTTGGTTAGATTAAGTGCACTCGTGTTGTCGCACATGCTAGGAATATACAAAAGTTGAATGTCAAAATTAAGTAATTTTTGCTTAAGCCATAAAATTTGGGCAAAACAACTACGGGCTGTTACGTATTCTGCCTCGGTCGTTGAAAAAGCTACGGAGACTTGCTTTTTACTATGCCAAAACTAACCATGTATTTTTAAAACACGTGACAAGTACCATAGTACTTTTTGTATTTGATTTGCAACCGACAAAGTCAGAATTGAAGTAACCAACCAAGCTACAATTGTTTCCCTTGGAATACCAAAGCCCAAACTTAGAAGTACCAATAAGGTATCTAAGAATGTGTAACCGCTTTTAAGTGTGATTCCTTTGGAGCCGCTTGATATCATGCACATGCAAGCGCTAAACGTAATATTGGACCTAGATGCCATAAGATATAGAAACTATCCAATCATACCTCTATATTTCTTGACATCAACATCCTTACCCTTTTCATATCTATCCAAATTTCCTTTTGTTGCCATAGGTGTGTCAATTTCCTTTGCATCGTTCATTCTGAATTGTTTTAATAATTCGAGACAATACTTGGTTTGACATACAAATGTTCCTTCCTTGAGTTAATTTATTTGACACCGAGAAAGTAAGTCAACTCTCCCATGAGACTCATTTTAAAATCTTCTTGCAAAAGCTTAGAGAACTCCTTCACAAGTTGCATGTTAGTAGAACCAAATATGATATAATGTCAAATGTTTTATGCTTGATGTTTATTAAAGCTAAACATGCCTATGTACAAATAAGTGTTTATAAAGAATAATAAAATAAAAAAGAAATATACGGAAATATAATATGATGAGGTCATTTTAAGTACATAAATTGATAAGGCACCATGATTATCAATTAAGAATTATTTTGGAAACGAATACTCATAAATATATATATATATATATATATATATATATATATATATATATATATATATATATATATATATATATATATATATATATATATATATATATATATATATATATATATATATATATATATATATATATATATATATATATATATATATATATATATATATATATATATATATATATATATATATATATATATATATATATATATATATATATCATACACCAAGTATGTCATGTACTTAAAAAAATAAAGAAGTAAAAGCGAGAACTTACTAACAAAGCAAAAATTTAATCGATACTATCTCACCAAACAATATGACGGAGGATGCACTTGCATTTCATAAGGAACTCTCGAAAGAAAGTTGAACCAAATGTAAAGAATGCCACAAGGACTTTAGTAACCCCAATCTTACCACTTTTACTTTAACAAAGTACCCAAAATTAGAACTTATGATGAATCCTAGAAGTTCATTGACTTGATGATTATTCATTTTGATTGAACTTTCATCTTTATCCTTTTTATGATAGTTATCTTTCTCCTCCTCGTGTTTCACCGATTCGGGTTGATCAATTCCTTTTTCAACGTCATTGAGTATGTCTCTTGAAGAAACACCTACATGATGTAATGAAATACCTTTTTCGAGTATTCTCGGGTACCACATCAAAGTTAATTTATGCATCTTTTACCAATTAAACAAAACTTGTTGTTGCTTTCTAAATCACATAATCCATCTTCTTCCCACATATACAATAGAATTAGAGTATGTTACCCATTATATGCCTTGAGCCACCATAAATGAGAACCCATATTCTCTACAAAGAGTCCATATAATTTTCCCACAAAATCAATAAGACAAGCTAGGCACCCAATCGAGTCCTTGGGGGTTAGTGAAAAATTGGTTTCATTAGGGCAACAATTGAAAAACACCTTTAGAAACAAAAAACTCCTAAATTTGAATTTTTCAATAATGTGGCCTTTCTTGCAATCATAGTGACAATTTAAATCTTCACAATAACTAGAATCACTATCAACGTGCTCACCTTTTGAGAACCTTGAACAAGAAGTCCCAATATTCTCGGTTACATAAAAACCTATTGGACATTATCAAACCTCGCCTAGATGGCATGCCGACAAAAGATGATTATGTGTGATTTATCAGTGTGTATGCATAAGTTGGAGGTTGAAGGTGATGAGCAATGATGATAAGTGTTTATAGTTTCATCAAGTTGAAATGATGCATGGATGATGTATTTATAATTCTGGAATATTGTATGCAAAAAGGTAATTTTGGAATTTAAAAGAATTGAAAAGTTAACCCAATCAAATAGTATGTGTCGGCCTAAAACACGTATGTGCCGACACATAAGTAAAAAATTAACAGTATGTGTCGGCCTGAAAAGGCAAATGTGTCAAACTATGAAAGACAATATCTTCTGCTTTAAATACTGCATTAGATGTGTCGGCCTGGAAATCATATGTGGCTCTGACCTGAAACTCATATGTGCCAGCACATGTAAGCATTTTGTTTGTAGAAAATTGATTTTCAACATTTTTTGTCAATTTAAAAATGGTTTTAATTGATTCCTAAGACCTCTAATGAAAAGGAGTGTCACATGACATAGAGATACAATCCAATATACAAAAATTCTAAGTTTTCCTAGTTTTGACATCATACAAAACATATAATGGTGAAGTTGCACTCATATACTCCCCATTTTTATGATGGCGTAACTTGCGACAAGACATTTCATGTTGTTATCGTAGGCTCCCCCTGACCTTGTGCTTCTCTACTTCATCTCGCATAGGATTCTTCCCCTTGACAACATCAAAAAGAAATATACCAAATCGTGAGAAGTATCATATTTCAATACAAATATTAATATATTACTCAGAGGCGTTTTTGCATAGAAAAGCAACAATCACATATCTCCATATATATGTAAGGATACAAAATTGATAAATAACTACCATACAACATTACCAAACATGTAATCCAATGCATGAATAATAATTAATGTGATGCAAGATCAAACTTTTCAAGTTGCTTCTATAGCGTAATGGTTAAGTAACACAACACAATGGAACTCCTGATGCCGCACACACATGTGCCTAGCATAGCAAAAAAATGTCACTACTCAATCCAAAATGAAAATATTTTCATAACATGTGACCAATTACAATAAGAATCGTATATGCAAATAACATATTTACATTTAACTCATGCATGAAGGCAAAAAGTAATGATAAAACACATGCTTGTACAAACAAGAACAAACTTATACAAATGAGAAAGAATTAATACATGAAGTCATTATACACATATACATTGAGACCACACAACGACTGTCAATCAAAATTTTGAAAATAAATATTCATGGGCTTCATCATTTGAGAACATATCAAGCATTTTTAACTAACTAATAACATGCATTAAGAAAAGTCTTACTTACAAGGAGAAATTTGAAACAATATCACCTCACTCTTGATGGAACGGAAGTTGCACTCGCATGATGTATAATACTAAAACAAAGAGTTAGAGTAAAAGTATAAAGTGTAAGAAAAAAAGCAAAATTAAGAAACATTGGAGATATCAATGGCCCCTAATTCCCTAGGTATGTTGAGAAACGGTTTGGTTGCAATAGGTTTAGTTAAAATGTCGGCAAGTTGATTTTTACTATCAACATGCTTGAATGTAACATCCCCTTTTTCAACATCATTGCGAAGGCAATGGTGGCGTATCTCAATATGTTTTGTGCAAGAATTTAGAACGATATTATTAGATAGATTAATTGCACTCGTGTTGTTGCACATGATAAGACTACACAAAAATTTAATGTCAAAATTAAGTAAGTGTTGCTTTAGCGATAAAATTTGGGTAAAACAAACACGGGTTGTCACATATTCCGCCTCGGTCATTGATAAATATACGGTGACTTGCTTTTTACTATGCCAAAACTAACCATGGATTTTTAAAACATGTGACAAGTACCGTAGTACTTTTTGTATCTGATTTGCAAGCGACAAAGTCAGAATTGAAGTAACCAACCAAGCTACAATCGTTTCCCTTGGAATACCAAAGCCTAAACTTAGATGTACCAATAAGGTATATAAAAATACGTGTAACCGCTTGTAAGTGTGATTCCTTGAGAGCCGCTTGATATCATGCACACATGCAAGCGCTAAACATAATATTAGACCTAGATGTCGTAAGATATCGAAGAGATCTAATCATACCTCTATATTTCTTGACATCAACATCCTTACCCTTTTCATCTCTATCCAAATTTCCATTTGTTGTCATAGGTGTGTCAATTTCCTTTGCATCATCCATTCCGAATTGTTTTAATAATTCAAGACAATACTTGGTTTGACATATAAATGTTCCCTCCTTGAGTTTCTTTATTTGACGTCCAAGAAAGTAGGTCAACTCTCCCATGAGACTCATTTTAAACTCTTAGCTTAGATAACTTCTTCACAAGTTACATGTTAATAGAACCAAATATGATATAATGTCAAATGTTTTATGCTTGATCTTTATTGAAGCTAAACATGCTTATGTACAAATAAGTATTTATAAATAATAATAAAATAAAAAAGGAATATATGAAAATATAATATGATGAGGTCATTTTAAGTACATAAATTGATAAGTCACCATGATTCTCAATTAAGTGTTATTTTGGTAACAAATACTCATAATATAACAAAGCAAAAATTTAATCGATACTACCTCACCTGACAATATGGCGGAGGATGCACTTGAATTTCACAAGGAATTCTCGAAAGAAATTTGAACCAAATGCAAAGAATTCCACAAGTTTAACGCCCATAATTTAATTAATTATTTAATTAAATTTTTTTGGAATATTTGTGAAGTTGTATTATAATTAATTGGATTTAATTATTTTATTAAGTGGTGAAATAATATTAGAAGTATAATATTATTTGATGTGGGATTGTTTTTAAATGAGTAGAAGTAATAAGGGGGTGTATTGGTTTTAAGCCCAATAAGGAATAATGAATAATAGGGTTATTTTATTGTTGTTGGAATAGAATAGAAAGAAGCAGTAGAAGAATAAGGATTGAGAGGAGAACGTGCAAGCTGCTGGAAAAAGTGGAAAATGGTAAGAACGAGAATTCAACCGAAAATTGTAGAGCGACCTTCAATCCAAGGTAAGGGTGGGGTTCTGACTCTATAATTGGGTTCATGAGTATTGGTATGTGGGGTTAGAGGTGATTGTTGTCTTGTTCTTGAATTGAAAATATATGATTGCTATATGATGATAATTGATGAATTTTAGATGAATAATGATGTCATGATATTGTTTAATTGACGTAGAATTATGAGATAATTGTAAGTGATGATTATCCATGATTAGATTAAACTTTTAGGGCTTTAAGCATGAATCCCGTAGTGAGATGCAGGGAAGAAAAACGCGGAATTATGCAGGGAAGAAAGACGCAGAATTAGGCGTGAAGAATATCAAAAGTTATTGTTTTAGAACAATGAATTAATTAGGGATAGAGTTAGTCGTACTGTTCTTAGTTAGATTGATATCAGGATAAGAATTAAAATAGTAGGATTAATAAAAAGTAAAAGTTCTGATGGTAGAAGCTGTGTTGGTTAGAAGTTGCATTGGTCAGAAGTTATATTGGTCAGAAGTTGTGTTGTCAGAAGTTGTGTTATCAGAATTTGTGTTGTCAGAAGTTGTGTTGTCAGAAGTTGAGTTGGTCAGAAGTTGTATTGCCAGAAGTTGTGTTGTTAGAAGTTGTGTTGGTCAGAAGCTGTGTTGGTTAGAAGCTGTGTTGTCAGAGGTTGTGATGGTCATAAGTTATGCTGGTCGTTGTGTTAGTTTTGTACAGTATGATGAAGGTTAGATGCTTAGAAGCTGCTATTTGAACTATAACAGTAGGATAGTGAAGATCATGACGTTAGAGTTACAGAATAGTAGTATTGACTTACTGTGGAATTAATGTACAACTGAGTTGTTAGTGAGAAGTTATTAATGATGTTGTGTTGATGATTTATAATAAATAAATGATGTTTAATTAATTATTATGATGATATGAGATGTTGATGACGAGACGTTGAGATGCTTTTGAGATGTTGTTAATTTGAGATGAATTTTGAGATGTTGTTATTTTGAGATGAATTTTGAGATGTTGTTAATTTGAGATGAATTTTGAGATGTTGTTATTTTGAGATGAATTTTGAGATGTTGTTAATTTGAGATGAATTTTGAGATGTTGTTAATTTGAGATGAATTTTGAGATGTTGTTAATTTGAGATGTTGTTAATTTGAGATGTTGTTAACTTGGGTGTTTTTATTACATTCATGGTTGTGTTGCATACATTTCATTTTTTGAGATGGAGCTTATGCTCGTTGAGATGGCCTGTATTGGCGAATTTTGAGATGAAGGCTTATGCCTTGTTGATGCCTCTATTAGTTGGCAAATTTTTGAGATGGGAGTTCTGCTCCAATGGTACCACATGCAGTTGCATAGTATTGAGTCGCATTATATGATTGCATAAAGAAGTGTATTTTGATGTTGATGAATGTGTGTATACGCTGTAATTATTGTTGATTATGAGATGAGAAGTGGTGATGTTATTGATCTAATTTAATATATTAATTATCATGTGCTTTATTATATTATTAGATATCCCACCCCTTCTGTTTGAATGTTGCCCTTATGTTGGTAACGTGCAGGTAATCGAGAGTGAAGGCTGTATACCTTCGGTAGTTCGAGTCGGTGTCATTGCTCTAATATGTAACACTCGGGGGGATGAACGCTTGCTGTTTTTGATCGTTGATTTTTCATTTGTTGAACGTTAAATTGATCATTATTAATATGTGTTGTTTCGAAGTTGCTGTTTTGTTGTTAGACATGTTATTATGAATTTCGTTGCGTAGATGATGATTTATTTAATTATAGATGTTATGATGATGGTTCATCTGATGTCTTAAAAGTGTTATATATCCTTGATGAATGCAATGAATTTTTGATATAAGAATATGTGACGTCCCGATTTGTTTGCATGATTGAATTTTATAACTCTGATTTATTTATATAATTTGCCGGGGTAGAATTGGGTGTTCCAAAGTTGGTGTCAGAGCAAAAGGTTGGTTCGACCTTGTCGTCGAGTCGTAGTTGTCTAACATTCGAGTATTATTATTTGAGTTCTAATCGTTGTTTATGTTTTAGTGAGAAGTTGAGATGAGTGGAAGGAATGATGCTGCACTTGCTGCTGCTTTAGAAGCAATGGCTCATGCGATGGAAAATCAGCCGAATACTGACGGGAATGCTGGATCTCGTAGCTTGGCGACCTTCCAGAGAGAGAATTCACCTATGTTCAAGGGAAAGTATGATCCTGACGGAGCATTGGAGTGGTTGAAAGAGATTGAGAGAATCTTCCATGTGATGGACTGCACTCCAGCGCAGAAGGTTCGTTATGGGACTCATATGCTAGCAGTCGAGGCTGATGACTGGTGGCTAGAGACTTGTCAGAAGTTAGAAGTTGCAGGTGAGAATGTCACTTGGGCTGTGTTCCGTAGGGAATTTCTGAGAAAGTACTTTCCTAAAGATGTCTGTAGTAATAAGGAAATTGAGTTTCTTGAGATGAAGCAAGGAAGTATGTCAGTTGTTGAGTATGCTGCCAAGTTTGCTGAGCTGGCTAAGTTTTATCCGCATTACGCCGAGGAAAATGATGAATTTTCGAAGTGTATTAAATTTGAGAATGGGTTGCGCCTGGAGATTAAGAAGGCAGTTGGATACCAGAAAATCTGTGTCTTTGCTGATTTGGTTGATAGCTGCTGGATTTTTTAGGAGGATAATAATGCTCATTACAAGATTATCAGTGAGAAGAGGGGTAAGCACTAACAAAATCGTGGTAAGCCTTATGATGCCCCAACTGGTAAAGGTAGATAGAAAGTTGCTCAGAGACAGAGGACTAGTGGGGGAGATGCTCCTGCTGGTGTGGTTTGCTTTAAGTGTGGGAAATCTGGGCACAAGAGTAATGTGTGCACTGCTGAAGTGAAAAGGTGTTTCCTTTGTGGTAAGAACAGACATGTTGTATCTGAGTGTGAACACAAGGATGTGATTTGTTTCAACTGTAGAGAAGAAGGGCACATTGGTAGTCAATGTACGAAACCAAAGAGGGCTCAGTCAAGTGGTAAAGTGTTGCTTTGGTTGAGGACCAGACAACTTCTGAGGACAGACTTATAAGAGATACATGTTTCATTAATAGTACTCCTTTAATTACTATTATTGATACTGGTGCTATGCATTGTTTTATTGTTGCTGATTATGTTGAAAGATTGGGTCTTATGTTGTCTTCTTTGAATGGGGAAATGGTCATCAATACTCCATCCAAGGGGTCGGTGACTACTTCTTTTATGTGTTTGAAGTGTCCCTTGTCGATCTCCGACAGAGAATTTGTTGTTGATTTGGTTAGTTTACCGTTAAGAGGTTTGGATGTAATTTTGGGTATGAATTGGTTAGAGCATAACTGTGTTCATATTAACTGTTATGACAAGTCTATGAAGTTTTCTACTCCTGAAGAAGAGGAAGATGGTTTGTTGTCTGCTAGACAGTTGAGGAAATTGATGCAAGAGGAAGCAAAAATGTTCTCATTAATGGCGTCGCTATTTGTAGAGACTCAAGCTATAATTGAGGAATTGTAGATGGTGTGTGAATTTCCTGAAGTTTTCCCTGATGAAATTCCTGATGTACCGCCAAAGAGGGAAGTTGAATTTGCAATTGATCTTGTACCTGGTACCAGACCGGTGTCTATGGCACCATACAGGACGTCTGAATCTGAGTTGTCAGAGTTGAAGAAGCAATTGGAAGAGTTACTTGAGAAGAAGTTTGTAAGACCAAGTGTATCGCCGTGGGGTGCTCCAGTGTTGTTATTAAAGAAGAAATATGGAAGTATGAGGCTTTGTGTTGATTATATATAGCTGAATAAAGTGACGATTAAGAACAAGTATCCACTTCCAAGAATAGATGACTTGATGGACCAATTGGTGGATGCTCGTGTGTTTAATAAGATTGATCTGAGGTCGGGTTACCATCAGATTAAAGTGAAGGATGAAGATATTCAAAAGACGGATTTCAGAACACGTTATGGACATTACGAGTATTCGGTGATGCCTTTCGGTGTTACTAATGCGCCGGGAGTATTCATGGAATATATGAATCGTATCTTTCATACTTATTTGGATCGGTTTGTAGTGGTGTTCATTGATGATATTTTGATTTACTCTAAGTCAAAAGAAGAGCATGCTGACCATTTAAGAGTAGTATTGCAAGTTTTGAAAGAAAAGAAGTTGTATGCAAAGTTGTCCAAGTGTGAATTTTGGTTAAAGGAGGTTAATTTTCTTGGTCATGTGATTTCAGGTAGTGGCATTGTTGTAGATCCATCAAAGGTTGATGCTGTGTTGCAATGGGAAACTCCAAAGTCAGCTACTGAGATTAGAAGCTTCTTGGGATTAGCTGGTCATTATAGAAGGTTTATCGAAGGGTTTTCTAAGTTGTCACTTCCGTTGACTAAGTTGACTTGTAAAGGTAGAGCGTTTGTATGGGATGTTCAATACGAAGAAAGTTTTACAGAATTGAAGAAGAGGTTGACGTCGGCTCCGATTTTGACGTTGCCTAATCTAGGAGAGCCTTTTGTGGTGTATTGTGATCCTTCTAAGATGTGTTTGGGAGGTGTGCTTATGCAGAATGGTAAGGTAGTTGCTTATGCGTCAAGGAAATTAAGGACTCATGAGAAGAACTACCCTACGCATGATTTAGAGCTTGCTGCAGTTGTTTTTGTGTTAAAGATTTGGAGGCATTATCTTTATGGTTTTAGATTTGAAGTGTTTAGTGACCATAAGAGCTTAAAGTATTTATTTGATCATAAAGAGTTGAATATGAGGCAACGAAGATGGTTAGAATTTCTAAAGGATTGATTTCAGTTTGAATTATCATCCAAGAAAAGCGAATGTGGTAGCTGATGCATTGAGTCGAAAGACTTTACATATGTCAGCAATGATGATTAAAGAGTTGGAATTAATTAAGCAGTTCAGAGATATGAGCTTAGTTTGCGAGTTTACTCCGTAGAGTGTTATGTTGGGTATGTTGAAGATTAATAATGAATTTCTAGACAGTATCAGAGAAGCTCAGAAGTTGGATGTGAAACTGGTAGATTTGATGGTTGGGATTGATCAGTCCGAGAATAGTGAGTTAAAGCTAGATGTGTTGAGGTTTCATAATCGGATTTGTATTCTTGATGATGCTGAGATAAAGAAAGTGATACTTGAAGAGAGTCATAGAAGTAAGTTGAGTATTAATCCAGGAGCTACGAAGATGTATCAAGATTTGAAAGGTTTGTTTTGGTGGCCTGGGATGAAGAGTGATGTGGCTCGGTTTATGTATGCATGTTTGACTTGTCAAAAGTCGAAAGTTGAACATCAGAAGCCTGCAAGATTGATGCAACCGTTGGAAGTTCCAGAATGGAAATGGGATAGCATTTCAATGGACTTTGTGTCAGGGTTGCCTAATACTTTAAGAGGACATGATTCGATTTTGGTGATTGCTGATAGGATTACGAAGTCAACTCATTTTATTCCTATTAACATCAGTTTTCCAGTGCCGAAGTTGGTTGAGATTTATATTAGTGTGATTGTGAAGTTGCATGGTGTTCCTTTGTGCATTGTGTTAGATAGAGATTCAAGATTTACTTCTGATTTTTGGAAGAGTTTGCAAGAAGCATTGGGTTCTAAGTTGAGGTTGAGTGCAGCGTATCATCCTCAAACAGATGGTCAGACTGAACGGACTATTCAATCGTTGGAAGATTTGCTAAGGGCATGTGTTCTTGAGCAGGGAGGTTCGTGGGATACTTATCTTCCGTTGATAGAGTTCACTTATAATAATAGTTATCATTCCAGTATTGGGATGGCACCTTTTGAGGCGTTGTATGGTCGAAGATGTAGAACTCTGTTATGTTGGCATGAATCTGATGAAAGTGTAGTACTTGGACCTGAACTTGTTCGTGAGACTACCGAGAAGGTGAAGTTGATTCGAGAAAAGATGAAAGCTTCCCAAAGTAGACAAAAGAGTTATCATGACAAGCAAAGGAAGGATTTAGAATTTCAAGCTGGTGATCATGTGTTTTTGAGAGTTACACCTGTGACTGGTGTTGGACGAGCGTTGAAGTCTAAGAAGCTCACTTCTCGTTTTATTAGACCGTATCAGATTTCAGAGAGAGAGTGGGGAATAATGCTTATAGAGTGGCTTTACCGCCTAATCTTTCGAATTTGCATGATGTGTTTCATGTGTCGCAACTCCGAAAGTATATTTCAGATCCATCTCATGTGATTCATATGGACGATGTGCAAGTACAGGATAATCTTACGGTGGAGACGATGCCTGTACGGATCACGGATCGTGAAATGAAGACTCTGAGGGGAAAAGAGATTTCCTTGGTTAGAGTGGTTTGGCTAGGAGCTGCTGGTGAAAGCATGACTTGGGAGTTGGAAAGCAAGATGCGAGACTCCTATCCTGAATTATTTGATTGAGGTAAATTTTAGAGGACGAAAATATTCTAAGTGGGGGAGAGTTGTAACGCCCGTAATTTAATTAATTATTTAATTAAATTATTTTTGGAATATTTGTGAAGTTGTATTATAATTAATTGGATTTAATTATTTTATTAAGTGGTGAAATAATATTAGAAGTATAATATTATTTGATGTGGGCTTGTTTTTAAAGGAGTAGAAGTAATAAGGAGGTGTATTGGTTTTAAGCCCAATAAGGAATAAAGAATAATAGGGTTGTTTTATTATTGTTGGAATAAAATAGAAAGAAAGAAGCAGTAGAAGAATAAGGATTGAGAGGAGAACGTGCAAGCTGCTGGAAAAAGTGGAAAACGTCAAGAACGAGAATTCAACCGAAAATTGTAGAGCGACCTTCAATCTAAGATAAGGGTGGGGTTCTGACTCTATAATTGGGTTCATGAGTATTGGTATGTGGGGTTAGAGGTGATTGCTATCTTGTTCTTGAATTGAAAATATATGATTGTTATATGATGAGAATTGATGAATTTTAGATGAATAATGATGTCATGATGTTGTTTAATTGACGTAGAATTATGAGGTAATTGTAAGTGATGATTATCCATGATTAGATTAAACTCTTAGGGCTTTAAGCATGAATCCCGTAGTGAGATGCAGGGAAGAAAAACACAGAATTATGCAGGGAAGAAAGACGCAGAATTAGGCGTGAAGAATATCAGAAGTTGCTGTTTTAGAACAATGAATTAATTAGGGATAGAGTTAATCATACTGTTCTTAGTTAGGTTGATATCAGGCTAACAATTAAAATAGTAGGATTAATAAAAAGTAGAAGTTTTGATGGTAGAAGTTGTGTTGGTTAGAAGTTGCATTGGTCAGAAGTTGTATTGGTCAGAAGTTGTGTTGTCAAAAGTTGTGTTGTCAGAAGTTGTGTTGTCAGAAGTTGTGTTATCAGAAGTTGAGTTGTTCAGAAGTTGTGTTGCCAAAAGTTGTGTTGTTAGAAGTTGTGTTGGTCAGAAGCTGTGTTGGTTAGAAGTTGTGTTGTCAGAGGTTGTGATGGTCAGAAGTTATCCTGGTCGTTGCCTTAGTTTTGTACAGAATGATGAAGGTTAGATGCTTAGAAGCTGTTGTTTGAACTATAACAGTAGGATAGTGACGGTCGTGACGTTAGAGTTACAGAATAGCAGTATTGACTTACTGTGGAATTAATGTACAACTGAGTTGTTAGTGAGAAGTTATTAATGATGTTGTGTTGATGATTTATAATAAATAAATGATGTTTGATGAATTATTATGATGATATGAGATGTTGATGACGAGACGTTGAGATGATTTTGAGATGTTGTTAATTTGAGATGAATTTTGAGATGAATTTTGAGATGTTGTTAATTTGAGGTGAATTTTGAGATGTTGTTAATTTGAGATGAATTTTGAGATGTTGTTAATTTGAGATGAATTTTGAGATGTTGTTAATTTGAGATGTTTTTGAGATGTTGTTAATTTGAGATGTTGTTAACTTGGGTGTTGTTATTACATTCATGGTTGTGTCACATACATTGCATTTTTTGAGATGGAGCTTATGCTCGTTGAGATGGCCTGTATTGGCGAATTTTGAGATGAAGGCTTATGCCTTGTTGATGCCTCTATTAATTGGCAAATTTTTGAGATGGGAGTTCTGCTCCAATGGTACCACATGCATTTGCATAGTATTGAGTTGCATTATATGATTGCATAAAGAAGTGTATTTTGATGTTGATGAATATGTATATACGCTGTAATTATTGTTGATTATGAGATGAGAAGTGGTGATGTTATTGATCTAATTTAATATATTAATTATCATGCGCTTTATTATATTGTTAGATATCTCACCCCTTTTGTTTGAATGTTTCCCGTATGTTGGTAACGTGCAGGTAATCGAGAGTGAAGGTTGTTTACCTTCGGTAGTTCGAGTCGATGTCATTGCTCTGATATGTAACACTCGGGGGGATGAAGGCTTGCTGTTTTTGATCGTTGATTTTTTAGTTGTTGAACGTTAAATTGATTATTATTAATATGTGTTGTTTCAAAGTTGTTGTTTTGTTGTTAGAGATGTTATTAAGAATTTCGCTGCGTAGATGATGACTTATTTAATTATAGATGTTATGATGATGGTTAATCCGATGTTTTAAAAGTGTTATATATCCATGATGAATGCAATGAATTTTTGATAGAAGAATTTGTGACGTCCCAATTCGTTTGCATGATTGAATTTTATAACTCTGATTTATTTATATAATTTGCCGAAGTAGAATTGGGGTGTTACTACAAGGACTTTAGAAACCCTGATCTTACCACTTTTACTTTAATAAAGTACCCAAAAGTATAACTTGTGATGAATCCAAGAAGTTCATTGATTTAATGATTATTCATTTTGATTGAACTTTCATATTTATCCTTTTCATGATAGTTATCTTTCTCCTCTTCATGTTTAATCGATTTGGGTTGATCAATTCCTTCTTCAGTGTCATTGAGTATGTCTCTTGAAGAAACACCTACATCATGAAATAAAATACTTTTTCCGAGTATTGTCTGATACAATATCAAAATTAATTTATGCATCTTTTACCAATTAAACCAAACTTGTTGTTGCTTTCTTAATCACATAATCCATCTTCTTGCCACATATACAATAGGATTATAATATGTTACCCATTATATACCTTGAGCCACCATAAATGAGAACCCATATTCTCTACAAAGAGTCCAGAAAATTTTCCTACAAAATAAACAAGACAAGCTAGGTACCCAATCTTCATTGAGTCCTTGGGGACTAGTGAAAAATTGGTTGCATTAGGGCAACCATTGAAAAACACCTTTTGGAACCAAAAAACTCATAAATTTCAATAATTCAATAATGTGGCATTTCTCGTAAACATAGTGACAATTTAAATCTTCACCATCACTAGAGTCACTATCAATGTGCTCATCTTTTGAGAATCTTGAACAATAAGTCCTAATATTCTCGGTTACATAAAAACTTAATCGGACATTATCAAACCTCACCTAGATGGCACCCCAACAAAAGATGATTACGTCTAATTTATCAGTGTGTATGCATAGGTTCGAGGTTGTAGGTAAAGAGCAATGGTGGTAAGTTTTTATAGTTTCATCAAGTTGAAATGATGCACGAATGATGTATTTATAGTTGTGGAATATTGTATGCAAATAGGTAATTTTCTAAATTTAAAAGAATTGAAAAATTGACCCAATCAAATAGTATGTGTCGGCCTAATACACGTATGTGCAGGAACATAAGTAAAAAATTAACAGTATGTGCCGACCTGAAAAGGAAAATGTGTCGGACTATGAAAGACGATATCTTCAGCTTTAAATACTGCATTAGATGTGTCGGCCAGAAAATATATTTGTCGCTGACCTGAAAATTGTATGTGCCGGCACATGTAAGCATTAAGTAGAAAATTAATTTTCATGGTTTTGGTCAAATATAAACATGGTTTTGAATGATTTCTAAGACATCTAATGCAAAGGAGTGCCACATGACATAGAGATACACTCCAATATATAAAAATGCTAAGTTTTCCTAGTTTTGACATCAAGCAAAACATCTAATGGTGAGGTTGCACTGGTGTTGTACTCCAAAATTTGCCATCCCATTTTCTTCAAAGCATTATTCCTAGGCTCCTCAAATACTCAAGACACTCAATGGTTGACCAGTCAATGCTCTTTCTAAGCCAAAGGTTTACAACTAGGGTTTTGAGTTTCTTAAGAAAGTTTGGGTTACAAAGGTCTCAAATGGCTTCCATGTTTCTCTATAGGTCCTCAATAAGGTTCATGTCAAGTTTTAAGTCTTGCATTACAAGTTTGCTCAGTCAATAACTCAGATGATTGAAAATCAACTATATTGAGCCAAAAAGTCAACAATGGTCAACATATAGTCAAACTTCAAGATATTTTGTAAATATCAACATTTTGAAGTTATATTCATCATTTGATCAAGGGCCGATCATGATTCCTTGAGGAAAGCTCTCAAACCATCAAAAGTCAAGAATTATCAAATTAGGGTTTCCTTAGGAGAAGTTAACTGAACTTTGACCAAGCCTAACTTTAACATGCTTCATCAACTTTTCCCCAACCAAATCCCATTTTGAAGAAAATTCAATTCTCTGCAACTTTCTTTTTATGCTCAAGTCTAAAAAATGTTTCATTTGAAAGATATGAGCTAATACATTATAGGTCATTTTTAAAAGTCAACAAAAGACACTTTTTGTCAAGGCAACTTATATCAACAAAATGATAAACACAAAGATTGTAGAGGACATGTTGAGATTTATAAAAAATCCAATATCATCTTCAAAAGGTGAAAATTGAGTAAGTTATGAGTTGTACAAGTTGGGAAATTTTGAGGAAATTCATGAAATGCACATTGAGAAAACTTGCAATTTTGAACTAGTGGGCCTAATTTTTTTATGTTAAAACATGATTACAAGATGTTATAAGGCCTCTACATTCCTTCATATATTTTTTGATTTTTTATTTGTTTTATTTGAATTTTTCATTTAAAAGCAAATAAAGTCAAAATAAATATGAGATAAATATGTAAAGACTTGGGCTTATAATTTCAATCATGTACAGGCCCATACAAACTCATGCAAAGCCTTTTACAACATGCCAAATTAGCAGGGACTCAAGAAAGGGAAGAAATAAATCAAATTGGAAAGTCTTCAAAAATTAATTCTTGTTTAAACCATGGCTTCATGAGTTGATTCCATGCCATATTTGTCAGCCCAAATACAAGCCAGCAACATGTCCAGATTCATGCAAGGCATCCATGAGACAAGAATCATGTAAATAAGGCAAGTTTTCAATGTGTTGGAATATTGATTTCATGGGCATGAATACCTTGTCCCTTTCCATTCTGTTGGCTCCTATTTCATTCTCTATATAAAGGCAAACAAAGGCAGAAGAATGAACACGAAATCATTGCACAAGAAGCTAGCAAAGTTATCAAAACATTCTCAAAAACCCTCGTGCCTCAAAGCTCTGTTCACAGACCTTCTCATTCCATAAATTCAATCTTACTCTCTTCCTGAATGAAAAAGGGTAAGTTTGGACCAATCACCATGGTCCAAAACACATGAGAAGGGCGTGGCATGTATTCCCGATTGCATAACATTTTTGAAATTCATGTTCTTTTATTTTACATTGTTTTAAGCTTCATGATTACTACTAACGTGTTCCTGAGTTCTTGATGAACAGGTTTTGGCCTTTAGCACATCCCCATGCACGCAAAATGGTCGGATCCCATTTTTTCTCCGATCTGTGGTTTTGAATCAAAGCACATAATCCGGGGGTTTTAACCTAAAAATAATGCCAGATTTAAATCCAGGAGGGTCAATTTAGGGGGAACATTTCATTTTAAGATTTTAAAAATTGAGTTTTCACATGTTTGCATGATACAGGTCATCGGAGAAGACGACCGGAGCTAGGGCTCCGACGCTTTTCCGACCATAACATTTTGGTTTTCTTTTTGTTTTTATCACTTCAGGTATAATACTGAATGAACAATACAGTCCAGTGGCAGCATGCGCGTCCTAAAGGCATACCCCCTTCGGGTCCTGGGTTTGATCCAGGCGCGAGGGAGTTTTATTTTTCTTGTATTTTCATAACAGATCCAGTGTTTGCAAGGTCAGCACGTGCGTGGTACTTCTCTCATATGGGACATCAGATCTCAAAGTCTCTAGATTCAACACTCCAAAATAATCGTGACCATGTGCACCCCAGGAAGCTGTTTACACTGGATCTCCAGGCTCCTGGGCCCTCTGGCTAATCGGCTTGGGGATTTTTTTGAAATGTACCCCCATGTTTACTGTTACACCGTGGCCCACTTTATTTTTTTGTTTTTGCTTTAATTATTTGTTTTCCTTTTCTTTCAATTAATTTATTTTTTAAAAAAGATCATAAAAAATCCAAAAAAAACATTAGATTTAGATTTTAATTAATTAAATTAATTTTTGTTAATTTTAATTAATTAATTTAATAACTTGATTTTTATTTTACTAATTAATATTTAATTAGAACTAGGTTTTAATTATCATAAAAATTGATTTTTTTTTATAAATAAAAACACCAAAAACTTTTTCTAATACTTAGAATTTTTTAGGGTTTTAGGTATCTTTTCTCTCTTCCATCTCCAAGTATTTATTTATTTTCGCATTATTATTTTCCATAATTTTGTAACTGTCCATAGTTTGTAATAGCTAATTAGGACCTTTACTCTTTTTTATCCCCCAATTTTTGGTTTGTATTTTCCCCATCCCTGAAGCGATGTAATAGCATAGTTACTTCCCGCACTTTTATTTTTTCTGCCCTTATATATATATATATATATATATATATATATATATATATATATATATATATATATATATATATATATATATATATATATATATATATATATATATATATATATATATATATATATATATATATATATATATATATATATATATATATATATATATATATATATATATATATATATATATATATATATATATATATATATATATATATATATATATATATATATATATATATATAATTGCTAGATTAAATAGACGTGCATGGAAAGACAAAAAATAAATGCTAGAAAACATAACATCCAAGATAAAATACCTGAAATACAACACACTTCACACACGTACACCTCTAAGGTACCTTCACTTGTTGCCTTCGGAAAATAACAGTCACGTCTCTCAAACGTGAGAAATTTTAGCAAACTCTCTTTGGTTAAAATATCATAGTCCCTCGATAACCCTTCGATGCTGCCTCAGTAAATGATCTTAGTACCTTAGCGCAATTACTAAAGCATCTTACGAGTTGCCTTCGTGACACTATGATGACCCGCGCTTGTCCCTCAAAACATCCAGTGATGGGGCTACCTTCTAACTAATGGTAGGATAGTACTATCTAAAGGAAAAGAGAAAAAGAACAAAGATATTTTGAGTAGGTAGATAGCTAGTAGTTACTTGCTCACAAAACAAAATAAATTTCTCACACATACACTCTCTTTTCTAAAAATTTTCAAAGACAAAAACACTTTGTATGCGTTCCCAACGATACGAGAATCATTACAAAGTTTGTCGTACTAAGGAATCTTTTCAAAATATTTTCAAAACACACTTACACAAAAAGCATTTTCAAAAGTGAGTGCTAACACCTTCCCTTTCCATAACTTACCCCCCTTACTCGGAAAAATCTCAAAAAGGTTTTTCCTGTTCTTTTCACCCTTTCCTTTATTGGATAAAAGAAAAGTCGGTGGCGACTCTTGCTAACCGTAACATCTGCGATAAAACGCAAAACCAGTAAAGTCAGTTATCCCACCGTATTATAGAACTGACGACTCTGCTGGGGAAAAAGAATACTAAAGTGGGGTTACCTTAGAGATAGTTCATATTTAAATGCTTTTATTATTTGACTTGCCTGATTTATCTTTAAGGGTGTTTGGGTTATTCTTGTATAGATCATGTACCCGGATCTGGGGCATTTAGGTGAGTAGCAATAGATCGTGAAAACAATACGTCATACACCGATACGGTTGAAGCGATGGCTACATTAGTGCGACACATTGGTTGGTGCCGGTGTCCCTTGAGTTAAGTCATTGAGAATATTGGGCTTTCACGTGGTGTCATAAGCACTAACTGACTTTAGAACCTTAGTTAACACAACTTATCCATTAGAAAGTAGCGAGATAGTCGGCTTTGGTGCAGACTGTAGTTGGTTGATACTCGATGCTACACTCATGAGGTTGAACTCTCGGTATATTTTGGTCACAAACACAGATGCTTGAGCTGAAACAATGCCCGAGAGAAAGATCGGTGATATTAAGACTGCTAGGACCTGGTTACTTTCTTATCGGACAGGTTGAGCCAACTAAAACTTCAAGAGGGTACTTAACTATAACTACATGCAAGGTTAAACCTAAGACTTTGTGTGTTTTGCTTGTGTATGATTAAACTGTTCGAACATAACATCATGCATCATAACATTCATACCATTTCATTTCTACTAACCATTTCAAGGACCAAAGAATTTATCTTTGTTTCCATTTTGCAGACTATGGCCTCCGCTCATAGAAACACTATCCGAATCAACTTTGTAAGGGTACCCCCTCAACTTAAAGAGTTAGTCTCAAGGGTTCCCAAAAATTCTTCATTTATCAGAAGGCATGGTCGACTACTCGGTTTGGTTACTCTAGGTTTTGATGAATACATGATGATGGTTCTCTTCCAGTTCTTTAACCCTGCACATCACTGGTTCAGCTTTCCCGATTATTAGTTGGTACCCACTATAGAAGAGTTCTCTCAATTACTGGGATTGCCTATTATTGATCATATGCCCTTCACCGGTTTAGAGGAAGCTCCGAAGCCAGAAGTCATTGCAGCAGCCTTACATCTGAAGAGGTCCGGCATTATATCCAACTGGGAAACGAGAAGCAGAGTCAAGGGCTTTGTGGCTAAATTTCTGTTGAAAAAAGATCAACTATTCCTAGATGCTATGATTTTCCATTCTTTTGAGGATATCTTGGCTCTTCTAATTTATGGGTTGGTACTATTCCCTAATCCAGACCAACTCATAGATGTGAACGCATTCAAAAATTTCCTTGCTTGTAATCCTGTGCCTACCTTACTCAGAGACATTCTGCATTCCCTTCAAACTCGTACTATAAAGAGGTAAGGAAATCTCATGTGTTGTATATGTCTGCTATCCAGGTAGTTTATTTCGCACCTTCCCCGCTTGGTAATGAAGAATGATCAAGTCTTGAGGTAGTCGCAATGAATAATGTCACTTTCTCACACAAATATCCACTGGTGTTCCCGATCTCATGAGGATATCATTATCATTGACTGCTGCGGGGAGTTCCCTTATGTTCCACTCCTTGGCATTATGAGAGGTATTACTTACAACTCTTCCTTGGATTTACGCCAGTTTGGTTACACTCGAAGAGATGGTCCTCATGATGTACTTATCTAGGGTATTTGTTCGATTATGAAAGTGATCTTCAAGGTTATTGTCGGAGGTTTATATGTGCCTGAGGCACAGTGAGCAAGATTGAAAGTAAGGCTTTGGGGCAGAAAAATTCCATCCCTTTGGATACTTATCTCAAATGGGTACGAACTCACGCTCAAAACCTCTTGATGCCATATCCAGCTATCTTACTAGTGATTGTGGAGCCTTTTGTCGAATGAGATGTTTCTCGCACCATCTTCCATTCAGACATGCTAATGACCTTGAAGAGTTGCAGAAGTCTTAGATTCAACTAAAGGAAGAATGGGATACCTTTGAGACTCAATTCTATGCCAGTGAGAAGAAAGTGTTGGAGATCACAAAGCAACTTCACGAGGAACAAAGTCTTAATGCATACATCAGTACAAAGAGGAAGCGTCCATGGGAGACTTGAATTTTAGATTTTAGGAGTTCTTGTTTTTTAGAGCTTTTGTTGTTATTGTAAGCCTAAAAGGCAGTTGTAATTTGAACTTTGCTAGTAAAATATTTGTTTCTTGTTTCCTCCTGATTAGCAAATTTAAATCTCCTAAAGTCCTTGAAATTATTGCATTTACATATCATGCATCATTTCATAACAGGTCTTTCATACAGGTTTCTCGTTTTCTCGTTGTTTATTTCAGCAAAAAATGGCCCTCGAACAAACTGTTAAGGATCTTCAGGCTCAACATGCACAATTCCATGAAACTCTCATGAATCTAGCACAGGGGCAGAAGCAGCTGTTGGTGCTCGTCGCCAAGAAAAAGAAGACCAAGAAGCCGGCTACTGTCCTCAATATGGGGAGAAGGTTTAAAGGTCATGCTTAACACGTCCAAGTGGAAGATATCTCCTATGAAGAAGATGGAAACCATGATGAAGATGGTAAAAGTATAAAGAATAAATGCAGGAACAATCAGGGTTATGAGAATACTCCTGAAGATGAAGACTTTTCTGATGAACAATATCCTCTTACGGATGACAGATATAAGCAACTGGAGTACAGACTCAAGGCAATGGAAATCTAGAAGGTGTCTGGACTAGATTTTGGTGAATTAGGTCTGGTTCTGGGGGTGGTCATCCCACCTAAGTTAAAGGTCCCTGTCCTTTCTAAGTACGATGGGGTATCTTGTCCTAAACTCCATTTGAGATCATATGTTCGGAAGATACAACCTCACACTACTGACCGGAAATTGTGGATCCATTTCTTCCAAGAAAGTTTTGCTGGCACTCAACTGGAATGGTTCTATCAGCTGGAGGGAACCAATATTCATACATGGGAAGACTAGGATGTTGCTTTCTATAAGAAGTATCAATATAGTGCTGACCTAGCACCAATTCGAGTGCAACTGTAGAATATGTCCATGGGCTCTAATGAAGGGTTCAAGGAATACGCACAGAAATGGAGGGACTTGGATGGAAGGGTGCAACCTCCCTTGACTGATCGATAAATGGTGGATATGTTTATGGGCACTCTAACAGACCCATTCCTTAATTTGTTGATCAAAAGCTCTTTGTCGGGTTTTATAGAGATGATTTTGACAGGGGAGAGAACTGAAAGTGGCATTAAAATTGGGAAGATTTCGATGTCTACATCTTCTAGTGCCGTGAAGAAGCCATTTGGAGGTAAAAAGGAAATCAATGTTGTCTATGGCCAGAAGAGCTATGGTAAAAGTAGCCGCCATCAGACTGCGGGAGCAGTATTAATTTCCAATCTGGCGCCTGTTCAACAACAACAGGTTAATCGATGAAGGCCAGACGCTCCGCCAAGGAAGTTTACCAAAATTGGAATGCCTTTATCTTAGGCATTACAACATTTTCCGAAGGCTGAACTCATTTCACTACGGGATCCTCCTCAGAATCCTAACACCACTTCTCCAAAGTCTAATCCAAATGCGAGGTGTGCTTATCATTCAAACATTCCTGGTCATGACACCAACAATTATTGGGCTCTAAAGAGAAATATCCAGGACATGATCGTTAACAAAGAAATTAAGTTTGATCCTCCGGAGTCTCCAAATGTGATTACCGCACCCATGCCCAAGCATGACAAGGGCATAAGTGCTATTGAATATGTGTTGTATATTTCCTCTGTCAATGACATGGTTACTCCCCACTCCACAATCAAGAATAATCTGTTACAGGCCGATTTATATCTCTGTGTTGAAGGATGTTTTTATTGTGCGGTCCAACCCAACAAATGCGGGTTGCTGAAAGAAGGTGTTCAATGTCTGATGGATGAACACGTGATTTTGATTGAGAAAATTCCAAATATGTGCCAAGACTTGTCTGTTATCTCCGGTACTCCTCTCAGGATCCCTTCCAAAGGTCCTATAAGGATTACCGCCAATCCTAAAGCTTCTCCTTTTGTTATTACAACACCCGGACCTATCCCATATTCCTCGGAGAAGGATATTTCATGTAATTATGGGTGTGACGTCTATTTTTATGGTGCAAGTAGGAGTTGTTCGATGAAGAGAATGAAGAAGTTGATCCCAATATTGTCAATATTGTGGGGACTAGTAAAATTACAAGAAGTGGAAGGATTTTCTCCCTGAAATCTCTCCACCTGTTCAAGTTACGATTACCAAGGCAACTATTGGGGCTCGGGGTAAGGAACCGGTTGTAGAGCTTGCCTGGGAAGAGGCACCAAAGGATGCTTTAGTCAAAGATACCTTTGGACAGGATTTGGAAGAGGTTTTGAAGATCATTTGCCGAAGTGATTATAAAATTGTTGAATAGCTGGGGCATACCCCATCCAAAATATATATATATTGTCACTACTACTGTGTTCTGAAGCCCATGTGAAGGCTTTAGTGAAGTTCTTGAAGACTGCCCATGTGCCGCAAGAAATTTAGGCTGATCAATTTATGAGCTATATAGCTAGTCTAAAAACTGATAATGGTTTGGGTTTCTCCGATGTTGACTTGACTCTGGAAGGGAGAAGTCATGATAGGGCATTGTATGTCTCTATTGAATGCAGGGGCACTACATTGGCCCATGTATTGATTGACACGAGATCTTCTCTAAATGTTATGCCAAAGTGCGCTCTTGACCGACTAGACTGTGAAAGGGTTGTGCTAAAGCCTAGCAATATCATAGTTCGAGCCTTCAACATATCAAAAAGAATGGTGCATAGAGAGGTAGACCTCCCAATCAAGGTGGGTTCACAGATTTTTGAGTCCACTTTCTATGTCATGGACATCCGTTCGGCCTATTCTTGTCCACTGGGACACCCTTGAATCCATGGGGCAGGTGTTGTCACCTCCACCTTGCACCAGAAACTGAAATATCCAGTAAAAGGGAAAGTTGTTACTGTTTGTGGGGAGGAAGAATATATGGTCATCGACCTCAATTCATTCCGATACGTAGAGATAGACAAAGAATTTATTGAAATGCCATGTCAAACCTTTGAAGTGATTTCCCCTGCTGCTGTTGAAGACGTTTCTGCCATTCCGAATATCACCAAAACTCTGCGCAAGATGGCCTCCTTGAAAGATGCTAAGGCTTCTATTGAAGAAGGTGGTAATACTATTTGAGGTGACCTTCCTGATATCCCTTATAAATCTAACAAGTTTGGTCTAGGATTTACTGCAGAAGGTCATGGGGTTGTTCGACGCACTCATGGTGGGAAACCTCTGTTCCGCATCAGCAACAATTGAGTTAATGCTATAGAGGACGCAGACAGTGATTGCGACTTCAACAGTTGGATATTCCCTACAATTGGTGATGGACTGGATAATTGGAAGGCATAAGACATCTTTCCCATCTTCTTTAGTCAGGAGTAATGGCTATATTCTTGTCTTATTGTTTTCAAAAGTTGTTGGCTATGTAATAAACAATGACTTTAAACCGTGAGTCTTACTCGGGGCACAATGGTTCATTTGTTTAAGGGTTGATAATTCATGAACATTTCTCATTCAATAAAAACATTGGACGTTTTACATGCAAATTTTGTGATCTTTGTCTTTCTTTTATCTTATTGCATTTTCAAATAGCTATGTGTTCTTACACACACCCATACACTACATTGCAGATCCTCATCCACTTTGGATCTCGTTGACAACAATTCTGCTATTGCCACATATGACTTCAAAAATCCGATCTACCAAGCCGAGGACGAAGGTGAAGAAGATTGTGAAATACCTGGAGAACTTTCCAGACTCTTGATACAAGAAGAAAAGTCTATCCAACCACATGAAGATTCAGTCAAAGTTGTAAACTTGGGTACCGAAACAGACAAGAAAGAGGTCAAGATCGGCGCCAACTTAGAAAGCAGTGTCAAGAGCAGGTTAATACAGATGCTGTATGAATATGTTGAAATCTTTGCTTGGTCATATGAATACATTCCATGGCTCGATACCGATATTATGGTTCACTGTCTGCCAATGAAAGAGGGTTATGCTCCGATAAAATAGAAGTTTCATCACATGCATCCTGAATGTCAGGAAAGATCAAAGTCGAGGTTATGAAGCAATTCAATGCAGGGTTCTTGGCATTGACATCATATCCTCAATGGGTTGCTAATGTTATTCTGGTGCCAAAGAAAGATGGCAAGGTATGGATGTGTGTAGATTACAGGGATCTGAACAGGGCAAGCCCCAACAACGACTTCCCACTTCCACATATCGATGTTCTGGTCGACCACACCGCTCAGCATAAGGTATTCTCTTTCATGGATGGCTTCTTGGGTTATAATCAGATTAAGATGGCGCCTGAAAACATGGATAAAACTACCTTCGTCACATAATGGAGCACTTTCTGCTACAAAGTTATGCCTTTTGGGTTGAAGAATGTTGGGGCCACTTATCAACATGCCATGGTAGCCTTATTTCATGACATGATTCACAATGAGACAGAGGTCTATGTTGACGACATGATAGCAAGGTCAAAAATTGAAGAAGAGCACCTTGATCATCTGCATAAGTTTTTTGAAAGACTGAGGAAGTATAAGTTGAGGTTAAACCCGAACAAATGCACCTTTGGGGTGAGATATGGTAAACTCATGGGCTTCTTCGTCAGTGGTAAAGGTATCGAGGTTGATCCTGCAAAAGTTAAAGCCATTCAAGAGTAATGGTAGGATAGTATTATCTAAAGAAAAAGAGGAAAAGAACAAAGATCTTTTGAGTAGGTAGATAGCTTGTAGTTGCTTGCTCACAAAACAAAACAAACTTCTCACACATACACTCTCTTATCTAAATATTTTCAAAGACAAAAACACTTTGTATATGTTCTCAATGATACGAGAATCATTATAAAGTTTTCTGCACTAAGGCATTTTTTAAAAATATTTTCCAAATACACTTACATAAAAAGCATTTTCAAAAGTGAGCTAGCAACTAAGAGCCCGTAGATAACTACGGATGGAAAAGGTTCTAACACATTCCCTTTCCATAACCTACCCCCTTACTCAGAAAAATCTCAAAAAGGTCTTTCCTGTTCTTTTCACCCTTTCCTTTATTGGATAAAAGAAAGGTCGGTGGCGACTCTTGCTAACCGCAACATTTGCAATAAAATGCAAAACCAGTAAAGTCAGTTCTCCCACCATATTACAACTGGCATACTCCCTATTTTTTATGGCAAAACTTGGGACGAGGCATTTTATATTGTTATCGAAGGCTCCCCCTGACTTTGTGCTTCCAGACCATATCTTGCATAGGCTTCTTCCCTTTTGACAACATCAAAAAGAAATATACCAAATCGTGACAAGTACCATATTCCAATACAAATAATAATATATCACTCAGGCGTTTTTTCATAGAAAAGCAACATTTCACATATCTCCATATATATATATATATATATATATATATATATATATATATATATATATATATATATATATATATATATATATATATATATATATATATATATATATATATATATATATATATATATATATATATATATATGTGTAATTTTGTGAAATTGATAAATAACTAGCATACAACATTACCAAACATGTAATGCAATGCATGAATAACAATGAATGCGATGCAAGAGCAAACTTTTCAAGTTGATTTTATAGCTTTGTGATTAAGTAATGATAAATCGGAAATGTATCGAATATTTGGATCAATTTACATGAATTTTATCCGCATTTTAATTAATTAAATTACTCTTTATTCGTATTATGCTGCTATTTTCTATGTTTTCAGGAATTTGATGTTTGCAAGGCATGTGCAAAGAAAGTCAAGAAAATTCGAGCTAATCGTATTTAAAATCCGCACAAAGAAAGAGAAATTATGCAATTGAGGGGTGTGTGGCAGAATTGGGTGCATTACAAGTAAAAAGCCTTGGAAGACCAAAGAAGAAAGAAACACTGGGCCCAATCCACCCAAGGCTCAAGGGGGTGTAACGACCGTTACATGTCACCTAACCCAGGTGTAACAACCGTTACACCTTGGCACGCTAGCCCCTCCTTAAAAGTAGGAGTGTAGCGACCGTTAGACTGATTCCTTCAATCCGTAGCGGTCGCTACACAGGAAAATCCGGAGGAGAAAATATCTCAACTCCCTGCGTGTCTCCAAGCCTATATATAGGACCTCAAATCCCCATTTGTGGGGGACATTTTCTTTTCTCTGCTTTTACTGTTACTCTGTCGAATATTTTCCGCATTATTTCTTTTCGTTTATTTTACTGATTTGTGGGAGACACCTGAAGTCAGCCAAATATTCTGCCATTGTATTTTCAGGTTTAATTTAAGTATTTTATTTATTTATGCCAGGATTATCTGAGATGTTTAGTTTATTTAAATTGTTTGATGGTAGTTATTTCTGTTACGCTGTTATTGAATTGTATAACATGCTAGGCTAAATTTATTTATCGGTATGTAAGGTCATATACCCAACGGGGTTTAACAACGCCAATTGATCAGTTCCTTTTAAAAAAGAATAATTTTCTGGTTTCAATTACTAGTTCTAAATATTGACTATTTTGTTACGAGAGTAAAATACAGATAGAAGTTAGGATCAATAAAGCCAGAGTTTGAGATAATAACTGGATAGTGGTAATTGTGCATCAACTTAAAATACAGCAAGAGCACTTTTAAGTTGATTAGGTTTTGTTTGTTTCCAAAAACTATTTTTAAACTCTAATTGAAACAACGAGAGCACTCACTTAGGTTTGATCGTAGGATCTGAATCAATAAACACGAGAGTGTGAGAAGAGGGTTTTCAAACAAATACTTCCTACTGAAAAATGTTTTGTTAATCCGAGTTAGGTCAGTGAGTTACTAAATCCCCGAAGTCCGATCATTACATACCGATATTCTCCTTTGAATCTAAACTAGATTATAATAAGTTAAGTTCCCTAAACCCCCCTATTAATTACATTATTAGCCTTACATTTACGTAGTAACCTAAGATAACGGTAGTTCGACATTTAGTCCCTTGGGATTCGATAATCTTTAAAGCTACACGCGATAGGACTATATACTTGCATTCTAGATTCTTTAAGACTCACAAAGTCGCAATCAAGTTTTTGGCGCCGTTGCCGGGGACTTACAAGTTGATATCATAACTCTTTTAGTTACGCTGTAGAGACTAAGGTACCATTCCCAATTGTATGCCAAGCACTCACTCTAAAGGTGAAGGCTTAGTGCTACCAATTTCCAAACCTGAGCGCTCTATTACTAGAAGACGTCGAGTATGAGTATCTCGTACATATCAATCCCTCTCTCAATCTTCTATCCCTGCCGAACCAGTTGAAGAACCAGACATGGGTGATCAGCCACATCCGCTCAAATCTTATGTTATTCCTTCGCAGGAAGAACCACATAACATCATTGCTGCTCCTCCGATCGAGGCTAATAACTTCGAACTCAAACTTCCCTTATTGTCTGCTGTACAACAAAACCAGTTTTCTAGAGGTTCAATGGACGACCCTAATCTACATTTATCGATGTTTCTGCAATACACAGATACAGTTAAGAACAATGGAGTAAGTCAAGAGGTGATAAGACTTCGTCTTTTCCATTTTTCTCTAAGAGATAGAGCCCGAGCCTGGCTCTAGTCTCTACCAGCTAACTCGATTACCTCTTGGGATGAGTTAAAGAAAGTATTTCTTGCAAGATATTTACCACTAAGACAACTATGTTAAGATCCCAAATAAGCGATTTTCGACAAAAGGACAACGAGTCTCTTTTTGACGCTTGGGAAAGATACAAAGACATGCTAAGGCTCTGACCATATCATGGCCTATAAGAATGGTTAATAATCCATAACTTCTACAATGGTCTCCTTTATAATACAATATTAACGATAGGCGCCGCCGCAGGTGGCGCACTTATGGATAAATCCTACGATGCTGCTTATGCTCTCATAGAAAGTATGGCTCAAAACCACTATTAGTGGGGGAGTTAAAGAGGTCAAGTAGACAAAGCTCCCGTAGAGAAAGCATCGATAAAAGGCGGTATGTATGAGATTGAAGTCTTGATAGTGTCCATGCTAAGGTAGATGCTCTCGTCCAGAAGATAGATAACTTAACCGCAGTACCTCCAGCCACCGTGGCTACTATAACTCCGAATTGCGAGATACGCGGAGTACCTGAACATGCTGCTGCTGAATGTCAAATCTTAGCAGGAACCCCCTCCCCCCGACCAAGTATATTATGCTCAAGGAAACCCTTACTCGAATACTTACAACCCTGGATGGAAAAATCATCCAAATTTCTCATATAAGAACACCAATGCGTTGTATGCACCTGGACAAGCACCTGCTGTACCACCAGGATATCAAAAAGCACATGCAGCTGCTCCTAATATGCCTAGGAAGTCTAACCTCGAAATTCTAACGGAAAACTTTATAGCTACCCAAGCTCAAACTAACAAGGAATTTCTAAACCAAAATATTCATACTAGTGAGCAAATAAAACAGTTAGTGAATAAAGTAGATGCTTTAGCCACCCATAAAAAAATGCTTGAAACCCAAATTTCGTAAGTGGACCAACAACAAGCACCTACCGCTGCATGTGCTGGTACATTTCCAGGTCAACCTCAACCAAATCCAAAAGGACATGCTCATGTTATTATATTGCAAAGTGGAACTGAATACGATGGACCAATTGATCCTAAAGCTGAAAACCCAGCTGTGATCGGTGGGAAGATAACTGACTGTTTTTGGAATGCTGGTTTGCGTTTTGTGTTTGTTTTTGTAAAATGTCGCGGTAAGCAAGAGTCACCACCGTCTTTTATTTTATCCAACAAGGAAAGGAAAAAAGCACAGAAAAATTCCTTTTTCGAGATGTTTCTCGGGTCCGGGGGGTAGATTATAGAAAGGGAAGGTGTTAGCACCCTTTCTATCCGTGGTTATCCACAGGCTCTTAGGTAATTGCTCAAAGTGTTTTCAAAATTTGCTTTTCTTTGTGTTTGTGGGTTTGAAAGGAGTTTTTGTTTGAAAGGAGTGTAAGTGCGAAAAGTTTTGTTTTGTTTTAGAATGAGCAAGTACTTAAGAACCATCTACCTACTCGAAAAGGGAATTAAACTATGCTAATGTCCTTTAAACAATGCTAGCCTACTATTGATAAGTAGGTAGCATCGTCGTTGGAGTTTTAAGGGTCAATTCGATTAAGGGACGTGTGGTCACTAAAGCAATGTTAGGATGCCTTAGCGGTAACCCTAATGTCTTAGATCATTTTTCCGAGGCAACCGTTTCAAGGAAACTTTGATCTTTGGACAAGAGGGCGACCTCTAAAACTTCCTATACTCAATGACCACGTTCGAAGGCAACCAAGTGAAGTGTACCCTAAGGGCGCGCATGTGCGAGTGTGTTGTTTTTCAGTTATTTATCTTTGTACATGTCACGGGTGAGCTACGTTGATTTTAGGTTAAAGATTTGATCTTGTCATGCATTCCCTATTTATCAAACATCTAACAGTTAATAGTTGCGGAATTTAAATTTTGTGGAAATTAAATCTAAACTATTACAAGGCGTCGGGTATTTACATCGCCAAAAACAACCCTTTAATTTAAATTGCGGAAAGTAAATAAAGAGATAAAATAATTAAAGTCCTAATTAAAAGCTATTACATTCCGGAAGAAAATACAATAATATGGAAATATGGATCGCGTGCGAGAAAATTAAATCGGCGCATTTTTTAGGGTCTTGACCCTTTTTTATTAAAGAAAAGATTTTTGTTATTTTTTGAATTAAAAGAAACTAAGTCTAAATTAACAATTAAATTAATTAATTAATGAAAATATTTTTGGATTTTTTTATATTTAAGGAAATAAAATAAATCTGGTCAAAATTAATAAAAACCTAATTTTCTACATTAATTTTTAATTATTGCAAAAATATTAAAAGTTATATCTACTTAAAACTAAATTAATTAGGTTAATATTTTTTTACAAAAATAAAATGGTGAATTTAATTTTAATAAATAAAAATAATATTTTGTGTTTTCTGATTTTATTAAGAAAAATGTTAATTGTTTAGTTTAAATAATAAAGATAATTAATAAACAAATAAACAAATGAAATAAAAAAAGGAATTAGAAATAACCCAATGGGGGGTGTTGGGCCTGGAAAGGGGTGAAATTGGCATTTTTGAGGCCCATTTGTACAAGCCTTGTTTGACCTTCTGGAATTCCATGCGTGCCTGTTGACTAGAGTACATGGTGGATGTCTAATATGGGCCACCAGATCTGGCCTGTAGGCCATCTAGAGCGTTGAGATCTGAAGTCCATGGTGGACCACGCTTTGAACATTGCATGGGAGCACCTATTGAAAAATAATAACAAGCAATTGGGGGACCTGGGATTCGAACCCAGGTCCCATGAGTAACTGAACAAGCGCACTAACCACCACGCCACTTTGCTGCTTCTGTTAGTATAATAGACAACAATTATTATATAGAAAACAAATCATTATGCCTGGAAATAAAAAAAATAGCGCGAGTATTTTGAATGGGCCAATTGGGAAGGGACGCGTCATCGTCTTCCCCAAAGAACCCTGGTTATTTTTCCTGCAGATTTGAATCCACAACAAAATCCATGGCTCGATCCTAAAATCGTCTCTAGGCTATGGAAACGAATTCTGAGACCATCATCATCCTCGTCTCTTCCTCCTGATTTCATTTATGTCCATGGTTTGTTCCAATTTTTCCTGAAACTCAAACGCCTAAAAAACAAGAACCAAAACCCTAGTTTCGGGTACAGGGTTATAGGCTACAAAAATGAAATCAAATATTGCAAAAAGTCTCTAAATGGACCAATTAGCATGATTGTGCAAAGATTTTGGCAAAAAGATGCAAGAATCAGAGGTTATGTTTTCGTGTACATGGCTGTTGTACCCCAAAATTTGCCCTCCCATCTCTCAATGATTTCTCATCACAAAGCCCTTGAAGCTCAAGATCCAGTTAGGGTTTCATCTACTCAAGACTTCTCCTTACACTGTTGACCCAAATTAGGGTTTGTGTTTGCACAAAGATGTTTTGACCAAAAATGCCTAAGATAACTTTCATGCTTCATGTTGGACTCCCAAGTTTATCCACACCAAGTTTCAAGTCTTGATTCCAAATTTTGCCCAGTCAATTGGACAGTTGACCTAGAAATCAGCTGTATTGGGGAAAAAGTCAACTGTGGCCAATTGACAGTCAAATCTCATGAAAATTGACCCCCATCAACATTATGAACTCACATGGACCATTTGATCAAGTTTGGATCACAATTCCACAAGAAATTTGATCAGATCACCAAAAGGGCAAAATGGTCATTTTTAGGGTTTTGACTGCACAGAGGCAATTTTTGACTGTTTGACCTAGCCAATGGCAAACCAAGCTCACATATGGACTCAAGGACCCCATGGAATTGTCTTGACATACTCAACAAGGTCAAAAGATCCCAAATGCACAAGATTGACAGTTGAATTTCCCAGTCAATTGATCAATTTTGACTGTATACTGAAAAGTCAAACTTTGACTTTTTGGTCAAAATCAAGTGTCAAGATTCATTTTTCATCAAAACATGCCAAATCATGAAACTTGTTCATCAAGAAATCAAGAATTGCAAATTAGGGTTTGAAATGAAGATTTTTCATAACTTAGAATTTTTCTAAGTTATGAAAAACCCTAATTTTTTCCTAACTTTGCCCCACTTTCTCACCAAGATTCATTTGGATTAAAGCAAAAGTCAAAACATGAAAGCTGTAGCTTGTTGCAAAATCTACAACTTTGATTCACAAAGTTTTCCCAAAAGAAGCTTGTAGCTCAAGTTACAATTTTTGGAACAAGGGTACCAAACCATTCTTAACTTAGAGAAAATTTGACCTATTTTAGGCAAGATTTTTGCCTAACTTCAAGACCATTTTTCACATACTTCCACTTGGAATTTCAATTTGCATTTCAAAGATGGGTTGAAGTACACATTCCAAGCTTTCCAAAATGTCAAGGAACTTATCAAACAACCTCATGGTTAGAGAGAATCGAATTTTGCAATATGGGAAAAACTCACTTTTGTTATGGCCAATTTCCATGTTCATACACTTAGGCAATTTTCAAATCAGCATGCTTTCCTTGATTACAGGCCTCTAAACCATCCAACACTCAATAATTTAATGCTAACTCATTGTGCCAAGGCCTTGTTTTATGAGTTTAAGCATTACATGTTGAACTAAGCCATTTATAGAAAAAGCAAATTAGCCATTCTTGAAAAGTTGCACTTTATGTCAATTGGTAAATCAAGAAGGTACAAAGAAAATCTATGAGGCACAAGTTTATGAACAAAACACACTGATCAAGGGGAAGGTTATCAGCATAGCTTGGGGGCCTGCATCAGTCTAGAACACCAAGTTACCATCTCTTGCTTAAAGTGTAAGAAAGCTTGCATTTTGTACACCAACTTTCATCTCAGCAAACAAAACCTTAAGCAAACTTGTTACACACATTCCAAACATAAAACACAAGCTGAAACACGAGCTATCCACCTCCATTGCCCTCTCAAACACAGAATCACCCTCAAACTGTCCAAACAGAGCACCTGCTGCAGATTGAATCCCACAACTCATTTCCATCGTGCATTCTTGCCCAAACCAGTTCAAACAACTTCCCTACCATCAATGCAAGCTATCCAAAGCATTAGAAGTGGACTGTAACTCCTCTAATCAGTTTGGCCATTTTCATTTTTCTGATTTGCAGGTGGAGTTCTATAACTCGATTCAGCTAGTTTCAAAGCAAAGTAAAACTTGGAATAGCATCCCTGGACATCAAGGAAGCTGTACCAATCATCACCTTGCACTGAAAGTACCTCCATCACCAGATACAACTTCAACTGAACAGGTAAGTTCATGAACTCGTATCTCTCTATCCAGGCATTGTTAGCTTTAGGTTTGTGAAGAAAATATGTCACATTCATAGCCCTGAACATGCCCATGTAGTTAGTTTTCATTTATGTTACGTGTGCCATGAGAATTTGATGTCTGAACATTGATAAAAAATTAGGTTAAGATTTGGGAATGGAGAAATTCTCTCTCATTTTTGAGAGTTAGATCAAGTTTTTGGTATGTATGGATTCGTTGTTTGATGCTGAACATTTTTGATGTTGTGAGTTTTCATTAAAAAGCCAGGAATCAGGATGTTTGAATCAGGGTACAAAACGCGCGTTTTTTGAACAAGAATGGCTGGAGGTTGAAGAAGCTCCACGTGGGCTGGGCCTGTGTTGTTATTTCTGTTTACACCACTTGTTTGCTTTTACACCCCCCAGGCCCATTTTGCTTATTTGCATGATTTTTTGACTTTTCTTTTTTTATTCTGACTTATTTATTTTTTCTTATAATATTAAAAATATAAAAAATATTTTTCAGACCATTTTTGTATTTTTTAAGCATTTATTTGTTTAAATAGATATTTTGTACATAAATAAATATATTACTTCTTTTTTAAAATACTAAAAAATAATGTAAATACATTTATTTTTCTGATTTTATTTTATTTCATCTTTTGAAAACATTCTCTTAAAATACAATTTTTTTTTTATAAATAATAAATATTTTATTTTTATTTTTTTTTGTATATATTTAATATATTTGATATATAATATAAATGCTTATTTATTTATTACAATATTTAGGATAAAAACATGAAAATAATACATTTTTTCTTTTATTAATATTTGACCTCAAAAAATCACTTTGTCATAATATACTTCATTTTTATTTTATTTTTGTATATAATAAATAAGTATGGTACATATTAAATAATTAATACTTTTATTTAAGAAATTAGAGTTTTACCCTAAACATAAAAATACCCAAAAATTAATACTTTTTATTTTGTTTACTTGACATATAAAAATACTTTTTTTCATATACATAAAAAACATTTTTTGCATCTTGCATATTTATTTTATTTCCATTTAATTTGTGCAATTAAATATCTTGTAAATAATTCCAAATTGATGTAATAGCTAGGTTTAAATTCCTTGTCAAATACCCCCATTTGAACATTTGTACCCCCCTTCCCATATATTGTATTGTAATAGCTTAGGGCTTTAAATTTCGCACTTTAATGCTTTCTAATTATACCATGATAGAATTAGGGTTTGTATGCGAATAAAAACAACAAGAATAGTTTGACCTAATTTCAAGATAATCAAGCATGAAAATGGACAACACTAATCACACTTGCACCCCTAGGGTATTCCACTTGTTGCCTTCAATAATGGGCCATATTGCATGTTAGGTCTCTTTGGGCAAAACAAAAACAATCAAATGATCATAGTCCCTCGATGACGCTTTCGAAAGTTGCCTAAAAAATGATCAAGTCCCTTAAAGGAAAATTGCCTAAAGATACTCGGCACCATTGCAATTATGGTCTAAAACGATGACCCGCGCCCGTCCCTTTCACATCCTAACACAAGATTGTCCACCAAATACAATGGTGGAACAAAATTGTTAAAAGGGTTAAAACATAGCAAAAATCTTTGAGAACTTTAGGGTAGATAGCTCTTAAGTACTTGTCAACTTGCAAAACAAAAACACTTGCCTATTTTTCAAACCACACTTCACAAACACTTTCAAAACAAACTTTCAAAAACCTTGAAACATCTTTTCAAAAAGACAAACACCTTTTGTAAAACATTCGAGTAAAGAATTGTTACAAGGGTAGCCTAGACAAGGCATCATTTTCAAAACCTTTTCAAAACCACACACAAAGCACCATTTCAAACAATTGGAAACCAAGGCAAGTTGATCTAAGCAAGTACTTAAGAGCCCATGGATAACCATGGATAGAAGGGGTGCTAATACCTTCCCTTTCTATAATCTACTCCCCGAACCCAAGAAAAAATCTCAAAGGTTTTTGCTGTGCTTTTTAAACCTTTCCTTAGGATAAAATAAAAAGTCGGTGGCGACTCTTGCTCAACCGAAACATTTGTGAAAACAAACGCAAAACCATAGTCAGTTCTCCCACCGTATCACAGAACTGGCGACTCTGCTGGGGAAAATTTTAAAAGTGGGGTAACCTTAGGGCTTAGATCACCCTCTTGCATGATTAATTGTTTGTCTTGATTGCTTTATATCTTGGCTCTCTTGTTTGGGTTTGTAATCCTCCACTCGGATTTTGGGAAACATTCATAGATAGTAATACGTTGTGGAAACTGTGCGGGGTATACCGACACGGTCGAAGCAATAGCTATATTAGTGCGACATATTTGTGAGTACCGGTAACCCTTGAGTTCAATCAAGGAGAGTACGGGGCCGCTGAGTGATGTCACTAAGCACTAATGACCTAGAACCTTACTTGACCATCTTGGCCTTTTATTAGGGGTAGTGAGATGACCGGCTTTGGTGCAGTCCGAAGTTGGTAGATACTCGATACTACACTCATTGAGGGTTGTTTTCTTGGAATATTTTGGTCGCTAGTTAAGTGGCTAAACCAAAACAATGAACAATGAAAACAATCCAATGATATTGAGCTCCTTAGAACCCGGTTACTATTTATAGGACAGGTTTTTAAGCCAACTACACTCAAGAGGGTACTTACCTATGAAACCCCATGCAAGCCTGAAACTAGGGTTTGGTGTGATTTGCTTGTACATATGTTTGTGCATACATCATAAACATCATAAAGCATCATATGCATTCACTAACCACTTCAAGGGTTTAGATCTTCATCTTTGTTCTTGTTTTGTAGGTCATGGAAATTCCTCGCAGAAAAACCATCCAAGTCAACCTTGTGAGAATCTCTCCTCAACTCAAGGAGCTCACCTCAAGAATTCCGGAAAGCTCATCCTTCAGTGAAAGACATGGTAGACTGCTCAGCTTAGTCAACACTAACATTGAAGAAGACATGATGAAAGTGCTATTCCAGTTCTTTGACCCTCCTCACCACTGTTTCACTTTCCCCGATTACCAGTTGGTGCCCACTTTGGAGGAGTTTTCTCAACTCCTGAGAATTCCTATCCTTAATCAACTACCCTTAAACGGTACGGAAAAGGAACCAAAGCCGGAAGATGTTGCTCGAGCATTACATCTACAACCATCCGACATCAAGGGGCATTGGGAAACCAGAAGCGGCGTCAAAGGATTCTTAGCAAAATTCTTGTTTGAGAAGGCACAAGAATTTTGGAATTCATTGGACCTACAAGCCTTTGAAGAAATTGTGGCACTCCTTATCTATGGGTTGGTCTTGTTCCCAAATCCTGACCAGCTGGTAGATGTCAATGTCGTCAAAATCTTCTTATCCAGAAATCCAATACCAACATTGCTTGGGGACATTCTTCACTCATTTTACACACTAACAGTGAGAAAGAGGGGTGTTCTCATGTGCTGTACTCCTCTCCTTGCAAGGTGGTTTATTTCGCACCTTCCACAATCTGTCTTGAAGAATGACCAAGGCTCAAGGTGGTCCCAACGGTTGATGACTCTTACTCACTCTGATGTACATTGGTGTTCTCAGTCCAGAGAAAATGTCATCATCGTCGATCGTTGTGGAGAGTTCCCTAATGTCCCATTACTTTGCATTAGAGGGGGCATTACCTACAACCCTTGCCTAGCTTTGAGGCAATTTGGATATGCACGGAGGGATGGCCCTCACGACATGTTGATTCCTGACCTAGTTTTTGACTTCGACAACGATGCGCAAGGACTTCGCCAAAGATTCATTAGAGCTTGGGGAAGGCCCAACAAGGTTGATAGCAAGACACTGGGACACAAGAACTCCATCCCTCTTGAGCCTTACCTCAAGTGGGTACGAGCCCGAGCCCAGAGTCTAATGATGCCTTATCCTCGTGTTCTCCCTGTGATTAAAGAGCCCGTCAAGGAAGGAGAGGTTCCCTACACCATCCTACATCCTGACATGCCTACATCGTGGGAGGAAATGCAGAAAAGTTGGATTCAGCTCAAGGAGGAACAAAACACTTTTGAAGCCAGCTTCTACGCTAGCGAGAAGAAGGTTCTAGAGCTTACCCGCCGACTCCATGAGCAAGAGGCCCTCAACACCTACATCGCACCAAAGAGGATGCGCAATGTCTTTTTACCTTGAGAAGTTGTTTTTGTAATATTTGGCCCATGGGGCATTTATGTACTAACAAATTTCTTCTTATTAATATGACGTGCATTCTTTTTTGTCTGCAACAATTTTGAATATTCTAAATCCTTGAATGCATTGCATACATAAGCATATCATTCATCATGTGCATAAGCAGGTCTCACTCCAGGTTTCCTTATCTGTCTGCTGTTTATTTCAGTAGGATGGATCTCGAGTAAACAGTCAAAGACCTACAAGCTCAAAATGCACAGTTCCAGCAACTCCTGATGACCTTGGCTAAGGGTCAGGAGGATCTCAAGACCTTGCTGGGGAATAAAGACCCAGTGAAAAAGAAGAAAAAGAGACTCGGGGTGGCTACTTTAGGGAGAAGATTTGAAGGAGAGACCAGGAGAGTGCTTGAATTTCCTCCTACTTCTGATGAAGGAACCAGTAAAGGAGGTGGGGCTGCGGTACCTTCCGAGTCCGATGTGGAAGAAGAGGAGGTCGAAAAGGATGAAGACTACTCTGATCAACAATACCCTCCGGGTGATGATAAATACAAGGGTTTAGAAGACAGGTTGGCCGCCATGGAGCTACAAAGAGTACCGGGTCTGGATTTTGAAGACTTGGGTTTGGTTGCCGGGATTGTGATTCCCCCAAAGTTCAAAGTGCCAGTTTTTGTGAGGTATGATGGGCTGTCCTGTCCAAAAATGCATCTCAGGTCCTACGTAAGAAAGATCCAACCTTATACAGCGGATAAAAACCTTTGGATCCATTTCTTTCAAGACAGCCTTTCTGGGGCTCAATTGGAGTGGTTCTATCAGCTAAAGGGAACCAGCGTCCGAAACTGGGAAGACTTGGCCACCGCCTTCTACAAACAATATCAGTACAATTCTGACCTTGCTCCTACGCGTACCCAACTTCAGGGTATGTCATTGGGAACAGGCGAAGGATTCAAAGAATATGCACAAAAATGGAGGGATTTGGCTGGCAGGGTGCAACCTCCTTTAAACGACCGTGAACTTGTTGATATGTTTCTAGGGACCCTATCTGGGCCATTTTTCAATCATCTGATTGGTAACTCTTCCGCGGGGTTTACCGATTTGATCTTAACAGGCGAAAGAATAGAAGCCGGCATCAAGTCAGGGAAGATTCAGAAGGGTGCTGCTGCAAGTGTTGAGAAGAAGCCTTTTAAGAAGGAAATGGCTGTGGTATATTCTCAGAGAAGAGCAGGGAAGACTGAACGTCGGCCAACTGTGGGGGCCGTAATGATCCAAAACCCTTCAAGTGAGCATCCTCGCTATAACCAGTCCAGACCAAATCAACAACGGGTGGAACGGGCACAACGGCAGTTCACCCGCATTAATATGACGCCAGCGCAAGTACTTCCCCATCTGTTGAAGTTGAATCTCGCCACTATCAAAGAGGCACCAAAAAATGTGAATACGTCCTCTCCGCATTATCATCCTAATGCTAAATGCGCCTACCATTCTGACAGTGTCGGGCACGATACCAATGATTGTTGGGCACTCAAGCATAAAATCCAAGACCTGATAGAGGCGAAGGAAGTGGAGTTTGACGCTCCGGAGAAGCCGAATGTGATATCTGCTCCCATGCCGAAGCACGGCCGAAATGTCAATGCCATTGAAGAAGATTTGTATGTTGCTGATGTCAATGATCTGATAACTCCGTTGCTAACCATCAAGTTGAATCTGTTAAGGGCCGGGATCTTCCCGAGATGTAAAGAAGACTGCTATTGTTGTTACTCTCTGCCGTTTGATTGTCCGTTACTGAAGAAAGGCATCCAAGGCCTAATGGACAATCGACAAATTTTGTTTGAAAAAGTTTCTGCTATTCCAACCCATACTGAAGATGTCTCAATCATAACCATTCACGTCAATCTTTCCAAGGCCGTCAGAAAGCCTGTTAAGATTACACCAGCTACGAAATCTGCTCCTTTGAAGATAACAATGCCAGGGCCTGTCCCCTATATTTCTGAGAAGTCAATACCATGGAACTATGGCGGTGACGTCTACTACCATGGTATTAAACAAATCAAAATAACTGAAGAAAGTTCGGATGATGAAGAAGCCAGCATTGGAAACATTGCAGGCACGAGCAAAATCACCCGGAGCGGGAGAATATTTTCTCCAGAGAATGCCCCTCCAAGAGCAATCTTTGGACCCTCATCTGCTGACAAGGTCATCCCTGCACCAATAAAACTCTCCGCTAGAACCCCATTGATCGAAGATGTTGTTGTTCCTAGTACTGTCCCTCTTACCGCTGTTGATAAAGGTAAGAGAATCCGAGATGAGCTCGTCAGGACGAGGGCTCAACCCTTGGTCATCCTGGAAACCTCCAAGAAGGAAATGGATAAGATCTTGAAGATAATCAAAAGGAGTGATTACGATGTGGTAGAACAGCTGGGGCAAACCCCCTCAAAGATCTCCATGCTGGCACTACTACTTTGCTCGGAAGCGCACGCTAAAGCTCTGATAAAATTCCTGAAGGCAGCCCATGTGCCCCAGGAAACCTCTGCAGATCAGTTCCAAAATTGCGTGGCCAGCCTTACTGCGGACAACGGATTAGGTTTCTCTGATGCCGACCTAACTCCTAAAGGTAGAAACCACAATGATGCTTTGCACATTTCAGTCGAGTGCCGAGGAACTACTCTCGCACATGTCTTGGTCGACACTGGTTCGTCGCTGAATGTACTGCCTAAGAAGGCCTTGGACCGACTAGATTGTGAAGGGTTAGAGTTGAAGCCGAGTGATATTGTTGTCAGAGCTTTCGATGGTTCGAAGAGGATGGTCCATGGGGAGGTTGAAATTCCCATCAAGGTGGGCACCGAGGTGTTTAAATCTACTTTCTATGTGATGGACATCCGTCCGTCATACTCTTGCTTGTTGGGTAGGCCTTGGATACACCATGTCGGGGCAGTCACCTCCTCCTTACATCAGATGTTGAAGTACCCTGTCAAGGGGAAGATCATAACCGTCCATGGCGAAGAGGAGTACATGATCAGCCACTTGAACTCCTTCTGGTATGTGGAGGTAGAAGGTGAGTTCATTGAGACACCTTTCCAGCATTTCGAAGAAGTCCTTCCTGAAATAACAGTAGCAAAGTTGGCAGCTGAAGTACCGAGGCAGATGGCCAGGATGGCATCTCTGGAGGACGCAAGGGCCGCAATAAAGGAGGGGAAGAATTCAGCATGGGGGCAGTTACCTGATATTCCACATAAGACAGACAAATTTGGATTAGGGTTCACTACCGCGGGCCAGAAAGCTATGCGCCGTTCGAAGATTGAAAGAGCGCCAGTCAAAATTTCTCCCTACGGAATCAACGCTTTAGAGGATGAAGACAGAGAGAGCAACATCGAAGAGTGGATTTACCCGACTGTCAAAGGAGGATTGTGCAACTGGGAGGCAAAAGACTTTGTCCCCATCACTTTTATTCATCAGTAATTTATCTGTCAAACATTTCCTATTGGTCTGTAATATTTATTTTCGAACAATCCGTACACTACCTTTTCACCTCATGCCTTGCCCGGGGCATGTAGGTCCATTTGTAAGGGTTTTGATTACTTTCATATCCATATGCCATGTTTAATGATTCATTGGACGTTTTTCATTTGATAAACTGCTGTGTTCATTTTCTTTCCTTTTGCATTTTTGTTTAAGGATGGCTATCCCTTACACACACCCACACTCACAAATGCAGGTACCCATCCACTCCGGATTCCATGGGTGACTATTCTGCTATATCCTTCAATAACTCTGAAGATCTGGTCAATCAAGCCGAGTATGAAGATGACGAAGGTTGTGAAGTACCAGGGGAGCTAGCCAGACTTCTACAGCAAGAGGAAAGGGCCATCTTACCTCACGAAGAGTCATTGGAAACTGTCAACTTAGGGACCGAGGAAGACCGGAAGGAGGTGCAAGTGGGTGCCAATCTAGAACCAAGTGTCAAAAAACGCCTCATACAGTTGTTGAATGAGTATGTTGAAATCTTCGCTTGGTCTTATGAAGACATGCCGGGTTTAGACACAGACATCGTGGTTCACCGTCTCCCCACAAGAGAGGATTGTCCACCGATCAAGCAAAAAGTCCGCCGAATGAGGCCTGGCATGTCTGAAAAGATCAAAGCAGAAGTGATGAAGCAATTTGACGCTGGCTTTCTGGCTGTTACATCCTATCCTCAATGGGTCGCTAACATCGTGCCAGTACCTAAGAAAGATGGCAAAGTCAGGATGTGTGTGGACTACCGGGATTTGAATAGGGCCAGCCCCAAAGATGATTTTCCACTTCCACACATTGACATTTTGATCGACAATACAGCTCAGCATAAAGTGTTTTCCTTCATGGATGGATTCTCGGGCTACAATCAAATTAAAATGGCCCCCGAAGATATGGAGAAAACAACTTTTGTCACACAATGGGGCACTTTCTGTTACAAGGTGATGTCGTTCGGACTGAAGAACGCTGGGGCAACTTATCAACGCGCCATGGTAGCTTTGTTTCATGATATGATACATCATGAGATTGAAGTTTACGTAGACGATATGATAGCTCGGTCACAAACAGAGGAGGAGCACCTTGAACATCTAGAAAAGCTGTTTGCCAGGTTGAAAGAATACAAACTCAGGCTGAATCCAAGTAAGTGCACTTTTGGAGTTAGGTCTGGTAAACTTCTAGGATTCATTGTAAGCAACAAAGGCATTAAAGTCGATCCAGCAAAAGTGAAAGCAATACAAGAGATGCCTGCTCCCCGTACTGAAAAGGAGGTTAGAGGGTTCTTAGGGCGCTTGAACTATATTGCCAGATTCATCTCTCATCTGACTTCTACCTGTGAGCCAATTTTCAAACTCTTGAAGAAAGATCAGGTAGTCGAATGGAACGATGATTGCCAAGCTGCTTTCGATAAGATCAAGGAGTATTTTCTAGAACCTCCTATTCTGATGCCACCCGTCGAAGGAAGACCATTAATCATGTATCTAACCGTCTTGGATAACTCAATGGGGTGTGTCTTGGGCCAGCATGACGAGTCTGGTCGAAAAGAGCATGCTATTTATTACCTTAGCAAAAAGTTTACCGACTGTGAGACTCGCTACTCACTGCTCGAGAAAACTTGCTGCGCTTTGGTATGGGCTGCTCGCCGACTAAGGCAGTATATGTTGACTCATACTACCCTGTTGATTTCCAAAATGGATCCTATCAAGTATATCTTCGAAAAGCCCGCTTTATCGGGAAGAATAGCCAGATGGCAAATGATCCTAACTGAGTATGACATCCAGTACACCACCCAAAAAGCTATAAAAGGGAGTGTACTAGCTGACCATCTGGCTCATCAAGCTATCGAAGATTATCAACCCATGAGATTTGACTTCCCAGACGAGGACATCATGAATTTGGACAGCATTGAAAGTGACGGACCGTATGACGGACCCGAAAAGGGATCCCGATGGACCCTGTACTTTGATGGTGCTTCAAATGCACGTGGAAACGGTATCGGCGCAGTACTCATTTCTCCGGAAGGTTGTCATACACCTTTCACGGCCCGACTTTGCTTCAGCTGCACAAACAACATGGCTGAGTATGAAGCTTGCATCTTTGGTCTCAAGGCTGCTATAGACTTGGGGATCAAATCTTTGATCGTATTTGGGGACTCGGCTTTGGTTATCAGTCAAATCAAAGGAGAGTGGGATACCAAGCATCCTAATCTTATCCCGTACAAAGAACATGTCTTGACATTGTTGCCTCATTTCGAGCAAATTACCTTCGAGCATTTCCCGCGAGAAGAGAATCAGCTAGCAGATGCTCTAGCTATAATGTCCTCCATGTTTAAACTCAATTGGGATAACGAGGCTCCCCAAATCACCGTCGAGCGAATGGATGAACCTGCACATTGTCACGAGATTAATACCGAAGAAGTAGTGGAGCAACCTTGGTTCCATGAAATAAAAAGGTATCTCGAGACTAGAGATTATCCCGAAGGAGCTTCCGTAAATGACAAGAAGTTCTTAAGGAAATTTGCTGCAAAATTCTTCCTGAGCAACGACATCCTTTACAAATGAAGCCATGATTGTGTATTACTCCGATGTGTAGACAAAGCTGAAGCAGAGTTGATCATGACTGAGATACACAGCAGCACATTTGGCACTCACTTGAGCGGGCATACAATGGCTAAGAAGATCCTAAGGGAAGGCTATTACTGGTCTACCATGGAAGCTGACTGCCATCAACATTCCCGTACTTGCCACAAATGTCAAGTCTATGCTGACAAAGTTCACATCCCTCCGGTTCCTCTCAACGTTCTGACTGCTCCTTGGCCATTTGCAATGTGGGGCATTGACATGATTGGAGAGATCAAGCCCACGGCTTCTAACGGACATCGTTTCATCCTAGTCGCCATTGACTATTTCACCAAATGGGTCGAAGCAGCTTCCTTCGCCTCTGTTACTAAAAATGTGGTTTCCCGCTTCATCAAGCAAAATCTCATATGCCGGTATGGTGTTCCAGACAGGATCATCACGGACAACGGTACAAATCTGAATAACACGATGATCACCGCATTGTGCGAACAGTTCAAGATTTATCATCACAATTCATCTCCCTATCGGTCGAAGATGAACGGTGTTATTGAAGCTGCGAACAAAAACATTAAGAAGATCATTCAGAAAATGACAGTCACTTACAAAGACTGGCATGAGATGTTACCGTTTGCTCTACATGGATACCGTACGACGACACGTACTTCAACCGGGGCAACCCCATTTTCTTTGGTATATGGCATGGAAGCTGTCCTGCCTATGGAGGTTCAGATTCCTTCTCTAAGGATTATGAAGGACACAGGTTTGAATGAAGATGATGGGATTCAGACCCGACTTGATCAACTCAATCTGATCGACGAGAAGCGACTCGCTGCTATATGCCATGGTCAGACGTATCAAAAACGGATGATCAAGGCCTTCAATAAGAAAGTCAGACGTCAAGTGTATCAAGTCGGAGATCTCGTAATCAAGCGGATTATCTTGCCGCAAAGTGATCCCAGGGGAAAATGGACTCCTACATATGAAGGACCATTTGTGATCAAGAGCATATTTTCTGGTGGTGCAATGATTCTAACCACCATGGACGACGACGATTTGCCACACCCTGCGAACGCAGACATAGTCAAAAGATACTACGCATAAAATAACCCGACAATTCGAAAACCCGAAAGGGAGGCTTGGGCAAAAATGGGCATCCCGGTGAACCGAAAACCCGAAAGGGCGGTTCAGGCAAAAATTAGGGATAAAAACGAAAAAAATCTGTACACCCGGCAAGTTGAAAACCCGAAAGGGCGGCTTGGGCAAAAAGGGGTTTCCCGGTGGATCGAAAACCCGAAAGGGTGATTCAGGCAAAAGTTAGGGAATTAAAGCGTATGACTATGTCTCGTCGGATCACTTCAAAGACAATCTCTTCATCAACCAGTTCCAGGCCTCTGATCAATCCAGTCATCAGCAAACGAAGCATTGGATGGACAGATATTCAGAGTTGTGAAGGCTATAGCGGAATGGAATCCCATGGAATTATTTCACATAACCATCTTTATTTTGTATAAATCTTTCAATATTTACGACAAAATCCTCTTACTAGGATGATTGTCTCCTTTGTACAAATATACTCAGAGAAAGTTAATACAAATACTCTTCCCAGAAATTTGTGTCATTTCCTTTTTCTTTTTCTCTTGCACTAATTGTTTTGTTTTGAGAAATGTCCAATGTTTTGTTAAATAGGCATATGCATTTGAACATAATCATTTCCTTATGAATCAAGAAAGAGGATTACTGATAGGTTGAAGGTGCAGTTGGATATCTTGGTACCCTTTCAAAGGAAACCCCCAGGAGATTTGGAATCCATATCACCACCAAGTCTTGAAGCTTATCCCCAGTAGGTTCTGGAAGCTTATCCCCTGCAGAGTACGGACGTCTCTCCCGAGCTTTATTCAAAGTTACTCCTCACAAGGGCTTATAACTGGGTTATCCTCAGCTTACTGCCACGGAAGATCGCCATCGGCAAATTTCTTCCTATCCCCAGCGGAGTTCATCAGAGTTCCCCAACATAACTTATCAATACAATCCCCAGAGGAGTTTATCTTTCTTATCCCCAGCCAGAGAATCCTCCAGAACTCAATTCCCCTCAGAACTAAGTTTCAGTATCCCCAGCAGAGCTAAAACTTCAGGCTATCAATCCTCAGCGGAGCCAGACTAGTGAACCCTCTCCCCACAGAAATGCTTCTCACTAGACTAGAGATTCTCAGTCTTACCCCTCAGCTTAAGTCTACCAGGTTCTAAAATCCCCAATAGACATCATCAGAAATTCTCTTACCCTGCCAGTCACCAAGGAAATTCCAAGTCCCCGCAAGTGGTTCTAAGGCCCCTCGACGTTTGAAGGACTGGTATTCCCCAAGCAAATTTGAAGACTTTCAGTTTTCAGTTCCTCATTGTATATTCGAAGATTCTATAGTGAAGGTCTCCTCAAGACAGGAATTCCCCAGAAGATTGGTATACAACCCAAGCTCCTTATTCCTCAGCAACAACCAGGAATTATTCTTCCCGGCAGCAGTCAAGATGCTTTTATCTTCAGCCATCTCGGATTCATCTATCCTTCGCAAGACAGCTCTCCAGCTTACATGCCCATTCATTTAAATTCATATCATATAACATACATTGCATCATGCATCATAACATTGCATACAACTAACCCTTTACCTTTTCTGGTAAGATCAGTCGGCAAACAAAGATCATCTTCCAGGTTCACTCAGAGACAGTTCAGATGTGACCCAGACACGGCGACATTCTGATACTTGTTCAAATTCATTCAGATGCGGTCTTTCACGAACACATCATCAGGAAGCCCTACACCGGTTCCTCTTCAAGATTTATGAAAACAGTTCACGGGTTCTCCAAGTAACGGATGTTAACCTATCGCTTGTTCAGATTCTTCTCAAGACTTCTGAAAACAGTTTACGGACGCTTCCCAACAACGGATGCTGCTCTATTGCTTATTCAACTTCAAGATTTCTGAAAACAGTTCACGGGTTCTCCAAGTAACGGATGTTAACCTATCGCTTGTTCAGATTCTTCTCAAGACTTCTGAAAACAGTTTATGGATTCTTCCCAACAACGGATGTTAATCTATCGCTTGTTCAGATGCAACTTTTGAAAACAGTTTACGGACGCTTCCCAACAACAGATGCTGCTCTATTGCTTATTCAACTTCAAGATTTCTGAAAACAGTTCACGGGTTCTCCAGTAACGGATGTTAACCTATCGCTTGTTCAGTTTCTTCTCAAGACTTCTGAAAACAGTTTATGGATTCTTCCCAACAACGGATGTTAATCTATCGCTTGTTCAGATGCAACTTCTGAAAACAGTTTACGGATACCTCCAGATACGAATGTCAATCTATTGCTTATTCAGACCTGTGATCGGTGGATCTGGAACTGACTGTTTAACGCTGGTTTGCGAAATGTTGCGGAAGCAAGAGTCGCCACCGTCTTTTATTTTCTCCAAATGGAAAGGACAAAAGCACAGAAAAATTCCTTATAGAGATTGCTCTCGGTTCGGGAGGTAGATTATAGAAAGGGAAGGTGTTAGCACCCTTTCTATCCATGGTTATCCATGGGCTCTTAGATACTTGCTCATTTGTGTTTTCAAAATGTTTGTTTTCTTTTCAACTGTGAGTGGGTTTGAAAAAGTTTCGTTTAAAATTTCAGATCGACTCTTGTATCAGTCCCCAAGAGTGTTTGAAAAGTTGTTTTTGAAAGCTTTTTGAAAGGTGTCGGTGTGAAAAGAAGTTTTTGATTTGCTTTGAAATTAGAGCAAGTATCTATGAGTCATCTACCTACCCTAAGGAATTCGTCTGTGTAAATGTCCTTAAGATAGTGCCATCCCACCATTGAGAGGTAGGTAGCACCACGGTTGGAGGTGTTCGGGTCAATTCGAGGGTTCGGGACAGTGTGGTCACCAGAGCAATAGGAAGACACCTTAGAAGCTACCCTCATGCCATGTTCATGGACATGAGGACTTACTAAAACATCCTCTACTCGACGACCACTTTTCGAGGGGCAAGGCAACAGTGAGACGTACCCTAAGGGTGGTGTGTGATTTGTGTGTCATTTTCAGTTTATATTTGTCTTGTTCATGCATTGGTGTTCTACGCTTTATTTTTATTTTTGGCATTCATTCTTTCATGCAAATAATTAACAGTTAAAAGATGCGAGAAGGTAAAAGTCCTACGCTATTACAAAGGCGCGGGTCTACATCGCCAAATTAATCCAAGACCCGATTTGAAATAAAATAAAATGCGGAAAGATAAATGTCCTAATTAATCTATTACAAGGCCTTGGGATAAATACATTATATTCACAAAAAGAAATAAAAGTAAATGCGAAAAGAAATAAAATCGAGAATGCAAGGGCGTTGGACCCTTTTAAAGAAATTGAATTGAAATTGTGAAATTAATTAAATTTAAATAAAAGAAAGAATTTTTTGGAGTTTTTGTATTTATGGAGTTTAATGAGAAAATTAAATTGGGATTAAAAAGTTAATTAAAACCCTAGTTCTAAATTGTTTTTAATTTATTAAAAAAAATATTTTTAGTTTGACCTAATTTACATTAATCATTTACATGGCATATTTATTTATAAAAATAATTAATATTTAATAATGGTAAAAGAAAAGAAAAAGAATAAAAGTATTTAAAACCCTAATTCTACATTTTTTAGTTTATTAAAAAAACATTAAAATTAAACCTAGGATTAAAGCTAAATTAATTGTTAAATTTATTTACAAAATAATATTAAATAAAATATATTTTTATTTTTTGTCTTTCTGATTTTTATATTTTATGAAAATTAATTTTGATGAATTAACTAAAATAAATAAAACAAATAAATAGAAAAAAATGAAAAAAGAAAGAAAATAAAATGCAAACCAATGGGGGGTGTTGACCCCAATTTTGGAAGTAAATCAGCAATCAGGCCCAATGAATTCAAGCCCTTGGTTGACTTTTCTGGGATGCGTGTGGCTTTGTTGACCAATGCGTATGGTAGTCCTCCTATGCTGACCCTTGGATTGATGCTGTTGGACACGTGGCCAGCTTGAGCGTAGGGTGCATGGTAGAATTCTGGGCGTGTACTGCATAGAATCACGTTAAAACAAAATATATTGAGAAAGTGGGGGACCTGGGAATCGAACCCAGGTCCCAGTGCTTACCAAGCCATATGCCTACCAACTGAACCATTAGCGCGTTTGGAATATAATATGGAAAATAAATAATAAAACGTAAATCAATAACTAGTGGTACATATCAAAAAACGCGCCAGAATTATGAATGGCCCAATCATGTTCCAACACACAAGCTTCGTCCTCCTGGCTTCATCTTTTTGCATGCAATTACAGAATAGATAGCGGGGGTTTTAAACCCCCACAATCTGAAACACCAAAAAATAGCGAATAGAACACCGTCGGTCATAAATTGAGCGCGACATGTGGCTTTGAATCGTCATGAGCTTCTGGTTTCAGTGGTATAGGTTTTGTGCCTCAATTTTACCAGACGGGAGAAACCCCAATTTTACAGCTTTGAAACCCTAACGAGCTCCCATGGTAGATTCACATACTGGCCTTAAAAACTCAATTGAATGGCATGGTTAGCTTTAGAATGATTAAACTAGTACAAACCAAGCATTAGAAATCAAAAATATGGCATGAATTATGAGACACGATTATGCAAAAAGTTTGAGGAATTTTGACTTTATTCTACCACTTCTTGATGCGTGGGGACTGGAAAAGGATTCAGTTATGTCCAGGAAGACCTCAACAAGCTTTTTGAATCGTTTGTATGCCTTGAATCACCCTGTAATGCAGTTTTCAGTTTTGAATTTTTAGACAAAAAATGCAAAGTTGGTATTTGGTTTCAGGCGCCGCTTGAAGGTCCTATGCGTTAGGGTTATCATGTGTACATATATGTGAATGTTTTAGGTCAACAAAACAAGCCCAATATCCATGGAATTAATGCTTTTGAATTTTGTGATTTTGCATAATCTTTTTCAATCTTTTTATCATGAAACCTAACCAATTTGCATGGAATCTTTCTTCTTTGGGCATGCACGAAATCCTTAGGCCTTGATGAGAGATTATACTGCACAAAAAGATTTGAAAACCTTATTTTAGTATTTTTCTTGTAATTAATTTTGATTAAATGAATTAAATAGATTAAATATTCAATTAATTAATTAAAAATAAGAAAATAACTCCCCTTTGGGTCAATGGTTCGTGCATAGCTTTTGGATGATGATTCTTGGAAGAATTTGTGGCCCATTAGCATTTTGAGGCATTTGAAGTAAAGTTGACTTTTCAAAATTCCCAAAAATTTCCCAACTTCCACAAGGCATATCTTGCTCAATTGTTAATCTTTGATCAGGTTCTTGGACATTTTGGAAAGGTCTTGAAGTCCTCTAACCAATGCCTTTGGTCCCATGTCATTTTTATTTACCAATCTCAAGTTATGGTCTTTGATTTAAAGTGCCATTTTGTTGACTTTTGAAAATGACCTATAATGTTGAGATTGATAACTTTTTGTGAGAGAATTTATTGGACTTGAAGTGTGAAGAGGAGTTGTAGAAAAGGTCTTTCTCTTCAAAATGAGCTTTGGATGGAATTTTTCTGATAAACCATGTGGAAGTTATGCCTTGGTCAAGTTACAGTTGACTTTTTCAACTGTCCAAATATGGAAACTTTTGCATCTTGAGACTTTTTGAGCCATGCCTTGAGAATCATGATCAAGAATTGATCAAATGATGTTTGTGGCTTCAAAATAAGATGTTGATCAAAAATTTGGACTTTTGACTGTCAAATGACCATTTTGCCCCTGCAGTTGACTGTAGGGCAATTAGGGTTTTTGACTGTGCAATTTTGTGCTGTAAGTCTTGAAACTTGACATGAGGATGCTTGACAATGTTTATAGGCATGTGGGACTTGATTGGACCCTTGAAAACTTCAATTTCTTTGTCAGAACCAAAACCCTAGTTTTTTTTACTGTTAGGAGACCCTTGAACTGTGCAACCCTTGGGGAGATTTTGAAGCATGCATTTTGCAAATCTTGAAGAATATGGGAGGGAAAATTTTGGGGTACAACAGTTGCCCCTGTTCAATCTTCTTAGACCTGAGGATGTAGATTGGCTGACGTGCCTTTCGTAATCCGAAGGTGGAAGATGATTGAACACTAGAGTGCCCAGAAATTTGCGCTCACATAGTAATGTGATGATGGGAATGGGCTTACATATGCCATTTGGAGATTGATGGATAGGAAGATGGGCTCACAGATGCCATGTTGAGAGATGATGGATAGGTGGATGGGCTTATAGATTCCATCTGGGTGTTGATCGCATAAGAGATTCCTTTGCGAGAACTTGCGTACCTGAAAAAGGAAATGATTACCTGGCCTGTTACAGGAACTGGTCTTCAAACTCTTTGTAGATGCGCCCTGACTGGTTACAGGAGTTGAATCTGGAGCTTCAAATGGTGATGAATGAACCAGGGATGGTTACTATCTCAATGGGATGGTGAGAGAACCTTGGACGATTACTACTTCAACAGAAACGCTGAGAGAATCTTGGGTGATTACTACCTCAACAGGAACGCTGAGAGAACCTTGGATGTCTTCTACTAGGATAAGAATCAGGGAGATCTTAGGGTCGATCTGACTGAACCAGAGAAGGCCTTTGACTGGATAAGAATCAGGAAAATCTTAGGGTCGATTTAACTGAACTGGACAAGGTCTTGGAATATCTTCAACTGGATAAGAATCAGGGAGATCTTAGGGTCGATTTAACTGAACTGGACAAGGTCTTGGAATATCTTCAACTGGATAAGAATCAGGGAAATCTTAGGGTCGATCTGACTGAACCAGAGAAGGCCTTTGACTGGATAAGAATCAGGAAAATCTTAGGGTCGATTTAACTGAACCGGGCAAGGTCTTGGAATATCTTCAACTGGATAAGAATCAGGGAGATCTTAGGGTCGATCTGACTGAACCAGAGAAGGCCTTTGACTGGATAAGAATCAGAAAAATCTTTAGGAGTTGATTTAACTGAACCGGACAAGGTCTTGAAATATCTTCAACTGGATAAGAATCAGGGAGATCTTAGGGTCGATCTGACTGAACCAGAGAAGGCCTTTGACTGGATAAGAATCAGAAAAATCTTTAGGAGTTGATTTAACTGAACCGGACAAGGTCTTGAAATATCTTCAACTGGATAAGAATCAGGGAGATCTTAGGGTCGATCTGACTGAACCAGAGAAGGCCTTTGACTGGATAAGAATCAGAAAAATCTTTAGGAGTTGATTTAACTGAACCAAGCAAGGTCTTGAAATATAGCTGAGAACTTAACTGGATCTTTCCTGAAAGGTAAAGGTCAGTCATATGCAATGCATGATATGAATCAAGCGATGATGTTCTCAACATAAATGAGATTTGTAAGATATGATGCGTATATGCATGCTATAATGTATGGAAATGTGATGTTTATGAACGTATGTTTTTGTCTAGGAAAATAAATCCTTGACGGGTGCCGGGAAGTTAACTTCTGGGCTGATGTAGAGAATAGTGCTTTGTTGTTTCCGCTGGGGATGATAGTTGCAAGAATACCGGTAGGAGAAGATAACTCCGTTGGGGAATAGTCTTGGCGAATGGATTACTCTGCGGGGAGAAAATTACTCTAGCGATCTTGCTGGGGAGCAATACTCTGTGGGGAGAGAGATACTTTGCTAGGATATTGATGGTAACTTCGTTGGGGATATCATTGTTATGTTGGAAGTGTTAATAGACTCCGCTGGGGATAGGAAGACTTCGTCGGGGACGATCTTTCCATGGCGGTTGGCTGAGGATAACCCAGTTATATCCTGGTGGGGAAATAACCTTTGAATAAAGACGGGGGACGCATTCGTGCTCTGCAGGGGGGAATAAGCTTCCAGAATCTACTGGGGATAAGCTTACTGCTTGGGGAGATGGATTCCAACTTTCCTGGGGAAACTGGATTAGATTCTCCTGGGGAAGTTTTGAGATGTACTGGAAGTAACTCCACTAAGTGTCTGGTTGACCGCCGGGGAACAATCTTAGATCAAGACTGCCGGGGATGCTTGTTTAAGAATATCTGCATATGGTGCTGGGGAATGTTGAGATCTACGGGGGTACCCAACTCCCTTAAGGATGATTGTATAACTTTGCTTGGGGAGAGTGCAATGACTTACTGGCTCACTTTCTGGGGAATTGAGATATACCGGTTATGTTTTTCAGCTGGACTTACCTTGGTCCCTTGGTGGACCGAACAATTAGATCGCTTAGACAACTCTTTATTGCCCCTGTTTCTACTGTTACCTGTAATTGATCCTTTGTTTCGTATGCAAATATTTATGGGTTAGCAATTAGTGTCAATGCATATATCACAAATTGAACCTTGGACGTTCTTCACAAAACAAGGAAAAACAATTGGCAATTTTGACTGAAAAGTGATTTTTGTATTGATTTTTGAATTTGCCTGTAAAATAGGCGTTTATGTACAAGAGGCTGACGTCATAGTAAGAGAACGCCGCCGAACAAGAGAGTTTATACAAATTTGTACAAAGGAAAATAAAACAGCTGTGTGAAATGAATGATCCCACTGGGTTCCAACTCTGCTATTGCCTTTATATCTTCGAGCGTCTCATCACTTGATGACCTAGTTGGCGATGAAGCTGATCGATCAATGCCGTCTGAACTTGATGCTGATACCGGATTCTGGATGCAAAGTGATCCCATGAGACATAGTATTACGCTTCATCCCTAACTTTTGCCTGGACTGCCCTTTCGGGTTTTTAATCCACCGGGATACCCATTTTTGACCAAGCCGCCTTTTCAGGTTTTCGACTTGCCGGGTGTACAAATTTTTTTCATTTCATCCCTTCATTTTGCCCGAACCCTTTTGGTTCGCTGGGAAGCCCTAATTTTTGCCTAGGTATGTCAACCTAGCGGGTCTTTTTTCATGCGTAGTATCTTTTTACTATGTCTGCATCGGCGGGGTGAGGAAGGTCGTCACCATCCATGTTGGTTAGAATCATGGCTCCTCCTGAGAACACATGTTTAACCACAAATGGACCTTCGTACGTAGGGGTCCATTTTCCCCTTGGATCACTCTGAGGAAGGATGATACGTTTGATTACCAGATCCCCAACTTGATATTCTTGTGGTCTGACCTTTTTGTTAAATGCCCTGATCATCCGTTTTTGATACGTCTGACCATGACAAATAGCAGCAAGTCTTTTTTCGTCGATAAGGTTTAACTGATCAAGTCGTGTCTGGATCCAATCATCTTCATTCAGATTTGCATCCTTCATTATCCGGAGAGAGGGTATCTGCACTTCGATCGGTAAGACTGCTTCCATACCGTAGACCAAGGAGAAAGGAGTTACCCCGATCGACATCCTGGCTGAGGTACGGTACCCATGTAGAGCGAACGGTAACATCTCGTGCCAATCTTTATAAGTCACTGTCATCTTCTGTACGATTTTCTTGATGTTTTTATTTGCTGCTTCTACAACCCCATTCATCTTCGGCCGATAAGGGGAAGAGTTGTGGTGCTGTATCTTAAACTGCTCGCAGAGCTCAGTGATCATTTTGTTGTTGAGATTGGTACCGTTGTCCGTAATGATCCTTTCAGGGACGCCGTATCGACAGATCAGATTGTGCCGAATGAACCGTGCCACAACGTTCTTGGTTACCGTGGCGTAGGAAGCTGCTTCAACCCACTTCGTGAAGTAATCGATTGCTACCAGGATGAAGCGATGTCCGTTGGATGCTGTAGGTTTAATCTCGCCGATCATATCTATGCCCCACATTGCAAAAGGCCAAGGCGCAGTCAGGACATTCAGAGGAACTGGAGGAACATGCACCTTGTCTGCATAAATCTGGCATTTGTGACATGTCCGAGAATGTTGGTAGCAGTCGGCTTCCATTGTGGACCAGAAATACCCTGCCCGAAGGATCTTCTTTGCCATAGTGTGTCCACTGGAATGTGTTCCGAAGGTCCCTTCATGTAGCTCTTCCATGATCCTTTTTGCTTCAGTTTTATCCACACAACGCAGTAAGGTCGAATCATGGTTTCACTTATACAGGATGCTGTTGCTAAGGAAGAACTTCGCTACGAACCTTCTCAGAAACTTCTTATCGTTGGCAGATGCACCTTCAGGGTATTCCTGAGCTTCCAAGTATCTCTTCACCTCATGGTACCAAGGCTTCTCAGTCACCAATTCAGTTTCAAGATCACAACAGTATGCCGGTTCGTCCAGTTTCCAGATGATGATCTGGGGAGCCTCATTGTCCCATTTGACCTTGAACATAGAAGACATCGTAGCTAACGCGTCCGCCAACTGATTCTCCTCTCTCGGAAAGTGTTCAAAGGTTATCTCTGTGAAGTGGGGGATCAAGGTCAATGCACATTCTCTGTAAGGAATAAGATTCGGATGTTTCGTATCCCACTCTCCTTTGATCTGATTGATCACGAGAGCGGAATCTCCGAAGACACTCAGAAACTTAATCCTTAGGTCGATCGCAGCTTGAAGACCCATGATGCATGCCTCATACTCCGCCATGTTGTTGGTGCAGTTGAAACATAGCCGGACAGTAAGTGGAGTATGAGTGCCTTAAGGGGATATGATCACAGCGCCGATGCCGTTACCCAAAGCGTTGGAGGCTCCGTCAAAGTGCATAGACCATCGGGATCCTTCCTCAGGTCTTTCATCCGGTCCAGGTACTTCATAATCAGTCACTATCATGATGCTCTCGTCTGGAAACTCGAAGTTCATTGACTGATAGTCGTCTACTGCCTGATGTGCCAAGTGGTCTGCCAATACACTTCCTTTGATGGCTTTCTGGGTCGTGTACTGGATGTCGTATTCCGTCAAGATCATTTGCCATCTTGCTATTCTCCCAGACAAAGCAGGCTTTTCAAATATATACTTTATAGGATCCATCTTTGAGATCAATAAGGTAGTGTGAGTCAGCATATACTGTCTCAGCCGGCGAGCAACCCATACCAAAGCGCAGCAAGTTTTCTCGAGCAGTGAGTATCGAGTCTCACAGTCGGTAAACTTTTTGCTAAGGTAATAAATGGCATGCTCTTTTCGGCCAGACTCGTCATGCTGCCCCAGCACACACCCCATTGAGTTGTCGAGTACTGTCAGGTATAATATCAGAGGTCTCCCCTCAACCGGTGGCATAAGAATGGGTGGTTTTTGGAGATACTCTTTGATTCTGTCAAAAGCGGCCTGACATTCATCATTCCAACGTACTACCTGATCTTTCTTCAGCAACTTGAAGATTGGTTCACAAGTAGCAGTTAGATGCGAGATGAATCGAGCAATGTAATTTAGGCGTCCTAAAAAGCCTCTGACCTCTTTCTCTATCTTAGGAACTGGCATCTCTTGAATGGCCTTAACCTTGGCAGGGTCCACTTGAATACCCTTATCACTTACAACGAAGCCTAGCAACTTTCCAGATCTTACCCCGAAGGTGCACTTGTTCGGGTTCAACCTCAGCTTGTACAACTTCAGACGGTCAAACAATTTCTGCAGATGATCAAGGTGTTCCTCCTCGGTTTGAGACCTTGCAATCATGTCGTCAACATATACTTCAATCTCATGATGGATCATGTCATGAAATAAAGCAACCATGGCACGTTGGTAGGTTGCCCCAGCATTTTTCAACCCGAATGGCATGACCTTGTAACAGAAGGTGCCCCACTGAGTAACAAAGGTAGTCTTTTCCATGTCTTCAGGAGCCATCTTGATCTGATTGTAACCTGAAAAACCATCCATGAAAGAGAACACCTTATGCTGAGCAGTATTGTCAACAAGGACATCAATGTGAGGTAGGGGGAAGTCATCCTTGGGGCTGGCCCTATTCAGATCCCTGTAATCAACACACATTCTGACCTTTCCATCTTTCTTTGGTACCGGCACCACATTCGCAACCCACTGAGGATAAGAAGTCACTGCAAGAAACCCGGCATCGAACTGTTTCATAACCTCAGCTTTGATCTTCTCAGACATCTCTGGGCGCATACGGCGGACCTTTGCTTAACCGGAGGGCAGTCTTCCTTGGTAGGCAAGTGATGGACCACAATGTCGGTATCCAACCCGGGCATGTCTTCGTAGGACCAGGCAAAGATCTCCACATAATCATGTAGCATCTGAGTCAACCGTTGCTTCACGCTGAGCTCTAGGTTGGCACCAATCTTAACCTCCTTCCTGTCCGTCTCAGTACCCAGATTTATCGTTTCCACCGGCTCTTCGTGTGGTTGAATTGCCCTCTCTTCCTGGAGAAACAGTCTTGCAAGCTCGCCAGGCACTTCACAATCATCTTCACCTTCGTCTTCGGCTAAGTTGATCGGATTTTCTAAGTCATAACTGGCAGTAGCAGAGTCGTTACCAGTAAGATCCAGAGTGGATTGGAACCTGTATGAGTGAGTGTGTGTAAATACAGCTGTTTTGCAATATATAAAGAAAGAAAAGAAAGAAAAGGAGCATAAGATTTGAAATGCGAGAAAACGTCCAAGGTCTTTATTCATGATATATGAAATGACAATTAATATACCCTCACAAATGAAGCCACGGTGCCCCGGGTAAGACACCGGGCCATAGAGTTTTAATTGTTTATTACAAATAACAAAAACAAAGGAGTTTATTACTGCGTAAAAAAAGTAACAGGTAGGTTGTCTTTTGCAATCCAATTGCTAGGTCCACTGTCGGCCGTCGGATAAATCCAGCTGTCGAACTCAGCTTCATCCACTTCATCATCCTCCCTGATAGCATTCACTCCATGATTAGGCATGGGAGCAGTCACCACATTGGGCTTCTCAGGTGCCTCGAACTGTACCTCTTTGGCATCAATAAGATCCTGCACTTTATTCCTTAAGGCCCAGCAGTCATCAGTAGAGTGCCCCGGGCTATCGGAGTGATAAGCACAATGGGCATTTGGATTGTACTTGGGGGAGGCAGTATTCACAACCTTCGGGGCCTCTCTAACAGTCACCAAATTGGTGGATAGCAACTGCGGCAAGATTTGCGACAAGGTCATACTTAGACGGGTAAACTCTCTTCTAGGTCTTTCAGCCCTGGGTGGATTGGTTTGCCGAGGAGCGGCAGCAGGCTTGGCAATCATCACTGCATTGACAGACTGGCGGCGCTCTGGTTTCTCATGTCTTCTAGGCCTATATACAACACTGGCCTCCTTCTTAAAGGGCTTCTTCTCAGAACTTGACGATGCACCCTTCTGAATTTTTCCGGACTTCATTCCAGCCTCTATTCTCTCCCCAGTCAGAATAAGATCAGTGAACCCTGCAGACGAGTTACCGATAAGATGATTGAAAAATGGCCCGGAGAGGGTCCCCAAGAACATATCCACCAGCTCGCGGTCAGTTAACGGAGGCTGTACCCTGCCAGCCAAATCCCTCCACTTCTGTGCATACTCTTTGAAACCTTCGCTTGATCCTAGCGACATACCCTGGAGTTGGGTACGTGTATGAGCAAGGTCGGCATTATATTGATACTGCTTATAAAAAGCAGTAGCCAACTCCTCCCAGTTACGAACTTTGGTCCCATCCAGCTGATAGAACCATTCGAGACGAGTCCCTGAAAGACTCTCCTGGAAGAAGTGGATCCACAAATTCTTGTCCACTGTGTACGGTTGAATCTTCCGCACATAAGATCTGAGGTGTAGCTTGGGACAAGATGCCCCGTCATACTTGGTGAAGGATGGTGCCTTAAATTTGTGAGGAATGATCACACCAGTAGATAAGCCCAAGTCTCCAAAATCCAGCCCAGGCACTTGTTGGATCTCCATTGCATTCAGTCTGTCTTCCAACTGCTTATACCGGTCTTCAGCAGGAGGATACTGTTCCTCATTAAAGTCAGTCTCGTTGTCAGAGACTACTGGACTTGAAGCCTTTCCCCCCTGGGGACTGCCTTTGCCTACAGAAGAACCAACTTCTTCATTCTGCAGAGTGTTGCCAAACCTTCGGCCCGAGTTGAAAAGAACAGTTCTCTTCTTCTTCTTCTTCTCCTTCTTCAGGAGTAAAGCCTTCAGCTCTTCTTGGCCTTGAGCCAAACCCATGATCAGCTCCTCAAATTGCGCGTTCTGCGCCTGAAGGGCCTTGATAGACATCTCGGTTGATGATGAGTCAGGATTCATGATGCTGAAATAAACAACGAAGAACAGTAAGCAACCTGAAAAGAAGAATACCTGCTATGCACATGATGAATAGAATGCGTATGATTTATGTTTTCGAAGACAATCGGGAATCAACTTTGTAAACAAAAAGGAACACACTTCATTAGATTCAACTTTGAAACTTAAATTGTTCAACAGATTGCCCTTAGGCGTTACATAAAAGGGAAATACTGAAAAGGGAAATAAAACTGTAAAAGAACATCCAGAGCTCCTCATTGATCCCATGGTCTCCTCTTCTCAGTACGGATGTAATCATTCAGAGCTCGCTCATTCTCCAACTTCTTTGTCAGCTTCTGGATCTTCAATTCCTGCTCGTTGAACTTTTCCCGATACGAATCCCGTTCTTCTCGCAGTTGCGACCAAGACCTCTTTAATGTCTCATAATCAATAGGTATCTGAGGAGGGAGGACAATTGGAGGAGCCCCATCTTTGTCAGGATACTCAAGAATGACGGGTCTGACAGCTTCGTACGGCATACCTAACTTCTGAGCACGGATACGAACCCATTTGTAGTAGGCTTCCATAGGTAGAGAAGTCTTTGGCCCCAACTCTTGTGGGTCAGCTTTATGAACTCTGTCCCAAGCCTTGATGAACCTACGACGCAACTCGTCACTATCCACCTGAAACTCAAAACTGATGTGAGGCACCAACATCTCATGAGGCCCTGCTCTTCTGGCTCTTCCAAACTGACGGAGAGCTAGACATGGATTATAAGAGATCCCTCCTTGAGTACCAATCAGAGGAACATTAGGGTATTCTCCGCAAAGATCAATAACAACTACCTCATCCAAACCTCTGAAAGTCCAAATGATGTCTTTATCAGTGAGAGACATTAACCTATGAGCCCAACCTCTTCCTTCTTGGTTCTTCAGCACGAACTTAGGGAGGTGCGAAATAAACCACCTCACCAACAAAGGGATACAACACCATAGAGTTCCTCGTCTTCGGGCAGTACGAGCATAAAGTTGTTGTAGGATGTCAACCAAGAGAGTGGGCACAGGGTTCTGAGACATGAAGATCCTTATGGCAGTGACGTTGATGAAGTTGTCAGGATTAGGAAACAAGACTAGCCCATAGATTAAGAGAGCCAAGATGTCTTCATATGCCCTAAAGTCCAAGTCATTCCAGAAACTGTTAGCTTTACCAATCAGAAACTTGGCCAAGAAACCCTTAACTCTGCTTCTAGTCACCCAGTTGTCCATTACTTCTTGATGTGTCAAGGGAAGAGCTGCAGCAACCTCCTCAAGCCTGAGGGTCTTTTCCCAACCAGTAAAGGGAGTCTGATCCAAGATAGGGATGCCAAGCAAATCAGAGAACTCTTCCAGGGTAGGGACCAACTGGAAGTCTTGAAAGGTGAAACACTGGTACAGAGGGTCATAGAACTGGGTCAGGACACTCATCAACTGTTGATCCCGCTTTGTAGTGACTAAACTGAGAAGAGAACCATGCCTCTAGATGAAGGAAGTGGTATTTGGAATCCTGCTAACCAACTCTTCAAGCAACTCAGGTGGGTGAACAAAGTTGAACCGGATAGTATTCCTTCGCATAGGCATCATGATGTCCTACAAAACAGAGCAAAGGTGAAACCCTTTTGTATTTGAAATGGTCAGTCCTTATGCAGGATGCATGCAATGCTCATGATGTTATGATGTTATGATAAAGCACACCACAAATATTTACAAAAGCAAACATGGTAAGGCACACAAGTCACACAAGACAAGCCCTTAAAGTTTAGGCCAGCATGAGGTCTAGGTATTACCCTCTTTCAGTTTGTTGGTTCATACCTGTCCTATCAAAAGTAACCGGGTTCTTAGAGGATCCCAATATCATTGACTACCCTCAATCGGTCATAACTCTAGCATCGCAATCTTTTCTTGCAGCCAGAACCATCACGAGAGTTTAGCCTCAATGGGCGTAGCATACTGCTACTGTTCTAATGGCCAAGTTATGTCATTTAAGGTTCTAAGGTCTGTTGGTGCTTAATGACTCCTCAGAAGACCCATATTCTCCTCGTTGCAACACAAGGGATATCGGTACAGACCAAGGTGCCACACCAACGTAGCCACTACTTCACCCGTGTCGGTCTACGCCGGACAGGTCCCTCACAGCTTATGCTACCTAAACAGGGTATCCCCAGATCCGGGTTAGGATCTATGTAACTCCCATGCAACCCACAATTTAAAGCAAACAAGTCAATACAATTGAAAACACAGTTATGAACTATCCTAAGGTACACCTCACTTTTATACTCCCCAGCAGAGTCGCCAGTTCTGTGATCGGTGGATCTGGAACTGACTGTTTAACGCTGGTTCGCGAAATGTCGCGGAAGCAAGAGTCGCCACCGTCTTTTATTTTCTCCAAATGGAAAGGACAAAAGCATAGAAAAATTCCTTATAGAGATTGCTCTCGGTTCGGGAGGTAGATTATAGAAAGGGAAGGTGTTAGCACCCTTTCTATCCATGGTTATCCATGGGCTCTTAGATACTTGCTCATTTGTGTTTTCAAAATGTTTGTTTGCTTTTCAAATGTGAGTGGGTTTGAAAAAGTTTCGTTTAAAATTTCAGATCGACTCTTGTATCAGTCCTCAAGAGTGTTTGAAAAGTTGTTTTTGAAAGCTTTTTGAAAGGTGTCGGTGTGAAAAGAAGTTTTTGATTTGCTTTAAAATTAGAGCAAGTATCTATGAGTCATCTACCTACCCTAAGGAATTCGTCTGTGTAAATGTCCTTAAGATAGTGCCATCCCACCATTGAGAGGTAGGTAGCACCACCGTTGGAGGTGTTCGGGTCAATTCGAGGGTTCGGGAGAGTGTGGTCACCAGAGCAATAGGAAGACACCTTAGAAGCTACCCTCATGCCATGTTCATGGACATGAGGACTTACTAAAACATCCTCTACTCGACGACCACTTTTCGAGGGGCAAGGCAACAGTGAGATGTACCCTAGGAGTGGTGTGTGATTTGTGTGTCATTTTCAGTTTATATTTATCTTGTTCATGCATTGGTGTTCTACGCTTTATTTTTATTTTTGGCATTCATTCTTTCATGCAAATTATTAACAGTTAAAAGATGCGAGAAGGTAAAAGTCCTATGCTATTACAAAGGCGCGGGTCTACATCGCCAAATTAATCCAAGACCCGATTTGAAATAAAATAAAATGCGGAAAGATAAATGTCCTAATTAATCTATTACAAGGCCTTGGGATAAATACATTATATTCACAAAAAGAAATAAAAGTAAATGCGAAAAGAAATAAAATCGAGAATGCGAGGGCGTTGGACCCTTTTAAAGAAATTGAATTGAAATTGTGAAATTAATTAAATTTAAATAAAAGAAAGAATTTTTTGGAGTTTTTGTATTTATGGAGTTTAATGAGAAAATTAAATTGGGATTAAAAAGTTAATTAAAACCCTAGTTCTAAATTGTTTTTAATTTATTAAAAAAAAATATTTTTAGTTTGGCCTAATTTACATTAATCATTTACATGGCATATTTATTTATAAAAATAATTAATATTTAATAATGGTAAAAGAAAAGAAAAAGAATAAAAGTATTTAAAACCCTAATTCTACATTTTTTAGTTTATTAAAAAAAACATTAAAATTAAACCTAGGATTAAAGCTAAATTAATTGTTAAATTTATTTACAAAATAATATTAAATAAAATATATTTTTATTTTTTGTCTTTCTGATTTTTATATTTTATGAAAATTAATTTTGATGAATTAACTAAAATAAATAAAACAAATAAATAGAAAAAAATGAAAAAAGAAAGAAAATAAAATGCAAACCAATGGGGGGTGTTCACCCCAATTTTGGAAGTAAATCAGCAATCAGGCCCAATGAATTCAAGCCCTTGGTTGACTTTTCTGGGATGCGTGTGGCTCTGTTGACCAATGCGTATGGTAGTCCTCCTATGCTGACCCTTGGATTGATGCTGTTGGACACGTGGCCAGCTTGAGCGTAGGGTGCATGGTAGAATTCTGGGCGTGTACTGCATAGAATCACGTTAAAACAAAATATATTGAGAAAGTGGGGGACCTGGGAATCGAACCCAGGTCCCAGTGCTTACCAAGCCATATGCCTACCAACTGAACCATTAGCGCGTTTGGAATATAATATGGAAAATAAATAATAAAACGTAAATCAATAACTAGTGGTACATATCAAAAAAACTCGCCAGAATTATGAATGGCCCAATCATGTTCCAACACACAAGCGTCGTCCTCCTGGCTTCATCGTTTTGCCTGCAATTACAGAATAGATAGCGGGGGTTTTAAACCCCCACAATCTGAAACACCAAAAAATAGCGAATAGAACACCGTCGGTCATAAATTGAGCGCGACATGTGGCTTTGAATCATCATGAGCTTCTGGTTTCAGTGGTATAGGTTTTGTGCCTCAATTTTACCAGACGAGAGAAATCCCAATTTTACATCTTTGAAACCCTAACGAGCTCCCATGGTAGATTCACATACTGACCTTAAAAACTCAATTGAATGGCATGGTTAGCTTTAGAATGATTAAAATAGTACAAACCAAGCATTAGAAATCAAAAATATGGCATGAATTATGAGACACGATTATGCAAAAAGTTTGAGGAATTTTGACTTTATTCTACCACTTCTTGATGCGTGGGGACTGGAAAAGGATTCAGTTATGTCCAGGAAGACCTCAGCAAGCTTTTTGAATCGTTTGTATGCCTTGAATCACCCTGTAATGCAGTTTTCAGTTTTGAATTTTTAGACAAAAAATGCAAAGTTGGTATTTGGTTTCAGGCGCCGCTTGAAGGTCCTGTGCGTTAGGGTTATCATGTGTACATATATGTGAATGTTTTAGGTCAACAAAACAAGCCCAATATCCATGGAATCAATGCTTTTGAATTTTGTGATTTTGCATAATCTTTTTCAATCTTTTTATCATGAAACCTAACCAATTTGCATGGACTCTTTCTTCTTTGGGCATGCACGAAATCCTTAGGCCTTGATGAGAGATTATACTGCACAAAAAGATTTGAAAACCTTATTTTAGTATTTTTCTTGTAATTAATTTTGATTAAATGAATTAAATAGATTAAATATTCAATTAATTAATTAAAAATAAGAAAATAACTCCCCTTTGGGTCAATGGGTCGTGCATAGCTTTTGGATGATGATTCTTGGAAGAATTTGTGGCCCATTAGCAATTTTGAGGCATTTGAAGTAAAGTTGACTTTTCAAAATTCCCAAAACTTTCCCAACTTCCACAAGGCATATCTTGCTCAATTTTTAAGCTTTAATCATGTTCTTGGACATTTTTGAAAGTTCTTGAAGTCCTCTAACCAATGCCTTTGGTCCCATGTCATTTTGATTTACCAATCTCAAGTTATGGTCTTTGACTTAAAGTGCCTTTTTGTTGACTTTTGAAAATGACCTATAATGTTGAGATTGATAACTTTTTGTGAGAGCATTTCTTGGACTTGAAGTGTGAAGAGGAGTTTTAGAAAAGGTCTTTCTCTTCAAAATGAGCTTTGGATGGAATTTTTCTGATAAACCATGTGGAAGTTATGCCTTGGTCAAGTTACAGTTGACTTTTTCAACTGTCCAAATATGGAAACATTTGCATCTTGAGACTTTTTGAGCCATGCCTTGAGAATCATGATCAAGAATTGATCAAATGATGTTTGTGGCTTCAAAATAAGATGTTGATCAAAAATTTGGACTTTTGACTATCAAATGACCATTTTGCCCCTGTAGTTGATTGTAGGGCAATTAGGGTTTTTGACTGTGCAATTTTGTGCTGTAAGTCTTGAAACTTGACATGAGGATGCTTGACAATGTTTATAGGCATGTGGGACTTGATTGGACCCTTGAAAACTTCAATTTCTTTGTCAGAACCAAAACCCTAGTTTTTTTGACTGTTAGGAGACCCTTGAACTGTGCAACCCTTGGGGAGATTTTGAAGCATGCTTTTTGCAAATCTTGAAGAATATGGGAGGGCAAATTTTGGGGTACAACAAGACCCCAGTTCAGAGTTGGTCCTAAACATGGACACCTTGCTGATACTCCTCCCAGATGGCATCTTTAAGCCCATCCCCGACAAGATTCTGTCACCCTTCCAGATGGCATCTTTAAGCCCATCTCCAAATGGCATCTCTAAGCCCATTCCCACATCCTTTGCTTTGACGAGTGCAAATTTAAGGGCACTCTAGTGTCCAATCTCCTTTTACCCTCGAGTCGCGAAAGGCAAACTTGCCAATCTAACTCTTCGGATTCAAGAAGATTGAACAGGGGCAACTGTTGTACCCCAAAATTTTCCCTCCCATCTCTCAATGATTTCTCATCACAAAGCCCTTGAAGCTCAAGATCCAGTTAGGGTTTCATCTGCTCAAGACTTCTTCTTGCACTGTTGACCCAAATTAGGGTTTGTGTTTGCACAAAGATGTTTTGACCAAAAATTCCTAAGATAACTTTCATGCTTCATATTGGACTCCCAAGTTTATCCACACCAAGTTTCAAGTCTTGATTCCAAATTTTGCCCAGTCAATTGGACAGTTGACCTAGAAATCAGCTGTATTGGGGAAAAAGTCAACTGTGGCCAATTGACAGTCAAATCTCATGAAAATTGACCCCCATCAACATTATGAACTCACATGGACCATTTGATCAAGTTTGGATCACAATTCCACAAGAAATTTGATCATATCACCAAAAGGGCAAAATGGTCATTTTTAGGGTTTTGACTGCACAGAGGCAATTTTTGACTGTTTGACCTAGCCAATGGCAAACCAAGCTCACATATGGACTCAAGGACCCCATGGAATTGTCTTGACATACTCAACAAGGTCAAAAGATCCCAAATGCACAAGATTGACAGTTGAATTTCCCAGTCAATTGATCAATTTTGACTGTATATTGAAAAGTCAAACTTTGACTTTTTGGTCAAAATCAAGTGTCAAGATTCATTTTTCATCAAAACATGCCAAATCATGAAACTTGTTCATCAAGAAATCAAGAATTGCAAATTAGGGTTTGAAATGAAGATTTTTCATAACTTAGAATTTTTCTAAGTTATGAAAAACCCTAATTTTTTTCTAACTTTGCCCCACTTTCTCACCAAGATTCATTTGGATTCAAGCAAAAGTCAAAACATGAAAGTTGTAGCTTGTTTCAAAATCTACAACTTTGATTCACAAAGTTTTCCCAAAAGAAGCTTGTAGCTCAAGTTACAATTTTTGGAACAAGGGTACCAAACCATTCTTAACTTAGAGAAAATTTGACCTATTTTAGGCAGGATTTTTGCCTAACTTCAAGACCATTTTTCACATACTTCAACTTGGAATTTAAATTTTCATTTCAAAGATGGGTTGAAGTACACATTCCAAGCTTTCCAAAATGTCCAAGAACTCATCAAACAACCTCATGGTTAGAGAGAATCGAATTTTGCAATATGGGAAAAACTCACTTTTGTTATGGCCAATTTCCATGTTCATACACTTAGGCAATTTTCAAATCAGCATGCTTTCCTTGATTACAGGCCTCTAAACCATCCAACACTCAATAATTTAATGCTAACTCATTGTGCCAAGGCCTTGTTTTATGAGTTTAAGCATTACATGTTGAACTAAGCCATTTATAGAAAAAGCAAATTAGCCATTCTTGAAAAGTTGCACTTTATGTCAATTGGTAAATCAAGAAGGTACAAAGAAAATCTCTGAGGCACAAGTTTATGAACAAAACACACTGATCAAGGGGAAGGTTAGCAGCATAGCTTGGGGGCCTGCATCAGTCTAGAACACCAAGTTGCCATCTCTTGCTTAAAGTGTAAGAAAGCTTGCATTTTGTACACCAACTTTCATCTCAGCAAACAAAACCTTAAGCAAACTTTTTACACACATTCCAAACATAAAACACAAGCTGAAACACGAGCTATCCACCTCCATTGCCCTCTCAAACACAGAATCACCCTCAAACTGTCCAAACAGAGCACCTGCTGCAGATTGAATCCCACAACTCATTTCCATCGTGCATTCTTGCCCAAACCAGTTCAAACAACTTCCCTACCATCAATGCAAGCTATCCAAAGCATTAGAAGTGGACTGTAACTCCTCTAATCAGTTTGGCCATTTTCATTTTTCTGATTTGCAGGTGGAGTTCTATAACTCGATTCAGCTAGTTTCAAAGCAAAGTAAAACTTGGAATAGCATCCCTGGACATCAAGGAAGCTGTACCAATCATCACCTTGCACTGAAAGTACCTCCATCACCAGATACAACTTCAACTGAACATGTAAGTTCATGAACTCGTATCTCTCTATCCAGGCATTGTTAGCTTTAGGTTTGTGAAGAAAATATGTCACATTCATAGCCCTGAACATGCCCATGTAGTTAGTTTTCATTTATGTTACGTGTGCCATGAGAATTTGATGTCTGAACATTGATAAAAAATTAGGTTAAGATTTGGGAATGGAGAAATTCTCTCTCATTTTTGAGAGTTAGATCAAGTTTTTGGTATGTATGGATTCGTTGTTTGATGCTGAACATTTTTGATGTTGTGAGTTTTCATTAAAAAGCCAGGAATCAGGATGTTTGAATCAGGGTACAAAACGCGCGTTTTTTGAACAAGAATAGCTGGAGGTTGAAGAAGCTCCAGGTGGGCTGGGCCTGTGTTGTTATTTCTGTTTACACCACTTGTTTGCTTTTACACCCCCTAGGCCCATTTTGCTTATTTGCATGATTTTTTGACTTTTCTTTTTTATTCTGACTTATTTATTTTTTCTTATAATATTAAAAATATAAAAAATATTTTTCAGACCATTTTTGTATTTTTTAAGCATTTATTTGTTTAAATAGATATTTTGTACATAAATAAATATATTACTTCTTTTTTAAAATACTAAAAAATAATGTAAATACATTTATTTTTCTGATTTTATTTTATTTCATCTTTTGAAAACATTCTCTTAAAATACACTTTTTTTTTATAAATAATAAATATTTTATTTTTATTTTTTTTTTGTATATATTTAATATATTTGATATATAATATAAATGCTTATTTATTTATTACAATATTTAGGATAAAAACATGAAAATAATACATTTTTTCTTTTATTAATATTTGACCTCAAAAAATCACTTTGTCATAATATACTTCATTTTTATTTTATTTTTGTATATAATAAATAAGTATGGTACATATTAAATAATTAATACTTTTATTTAAGAAATTAGAGTTTTACCCTAAACATAAAAATACCCAAAAATTAATACTTTTTATTTTGTTTACTTGACATATAAAAATACTTTTTTTCATATACATAAAAAACATTTTTTGCATCTTGCATATTTATTTTATTTCCATTTAATTTGTGCAATTAAATATCTTGTAAATAATTCCAAATTGATGTAATAGCTAGGTTTAAATTCCTTGTCAAATACCCCCCATTTGAACATTTGTACCCCCCTTCCCATCTATTGTGCTGTATAGCTTAGGGCTTTAAATTTCACACTTTAATGCTTTCTAATTATACCATGATAGAATTAGGGTTTATATGCGAATAAAAACAACAAGAATAGTTTGACCTAATTTCAAGATAATCAAGCATGAAAATAGACAACACTAATCACACTTGCATCCCTAGGGTATTCCACTTGTTGCTTTCAATAATGGGCCATATTGCATGTTAGGTCTCTTTGGGCAAAACAAAAACAATCGAATGATCATAGTCCCTCGACGACGCTTTCGAAAGTTGCCTAAAAAATGATCAAGTCCCTTAAAGGAAAATTGCCCAAAGATACTCGGCACCATTGCAATTATGGTCTAAAACGATGACCCGCGCCCGTCCCTTTCACATCCTAACACAAGATTGTCCACCAAATACAATGGTGGAACAAAATTGTTAAAAGGGTTAAAACATAGCAAAAATCTTTGAGAACTTTAGGGTAGATAGCTCTTAAGTACTTGTCAACTTGCAAATCAAAAACACTTGCCTATTTTTCAAACCACACTTCACAAACACTTTCAAAACAAACTTTCAAAAACCTTGAAACATCTTTTCAAAAAGACAAACACCTTTTGTAAAACATTCAAGTAAAGAATTGTTACAAGGGTAGCCTAGACAAGGCATCTTTTTCAAAACCTTTTCAAAACCACACACAAAGCACCATTTCAAACAATTGAAAACCAAGGCAAGTTGATCTAAGCAAGTACTTAAGAGCCCATGGATAACCATGGATAGAAGGGGTGCTAATACCTTCCCTTTCTATAATCTACTCCCCGAACCCAAGAAAAAATCTCAAAGGTTTTTGCTGTGCTTTTTAAACCTTTCCTTAGGATAAAATAAAAAGTCGGTGGCGACTCTTGCTCAACCGAAACATTTGCGAAAACAAACGCAAAACCATAGTCAGTTCTCCCACCGTATCACAATGGCCATGTTCAAGAAGACTTACAGCGTGATTGGGGATGTTTCAGGGCTTGCTTTTGGTTCCTTTAGACTCAATGGATGTCCAGCAAGAGGATAGCATGGAGTTTTTGTCTTGAATTGGGCTCTAGATGTGATTTTAGTTTCACACTTTTTCAAGCTTTTTCTCAAGTTTGTTCTTATGAATTTGCAGCCTTCAGGTCCTTATTTCGTATGCCTTGTGTTGTATATGTATCAAGCATTGTATTAGGTCAAGTCTTGGGCTCGGAATCCTTGTGTGTTGATGATTCAAGATTTGATATGATTCACCATTAACAAAGCTTCCAAAAATGTCAAAAACCAATATTTTGTTCACAACATGGCTTGATACGAATTTGATCTTGTCCATGATGATAATTTAAACCTGTATCAATCAAAAAGATCCTATTTCATCAATATTTGGATTTTATTTGGATTTAAATTGATTTAAAATGAATTAATTCAATAAAAAATCAAATAAAATGGAAAAATTAATAATTGGACACAAACCTGAAGATAGGACACGTGTGTATTGTGACAAGATCAAATCAAGTGGAAAAAAGTGGGCCCATTTGACAAAATTTGAAGTTTTGGGGATAGTTGACTTTTGGCAATTTTGGAAAAATGCCCAACTTCAACAATACATAACTTCCTCAATTTTGAACCTTTGGAGGTGTTCTTGGACTTTTTAGAAACCTTGAGATGTCCTCTAAGAAAACCTTTTTGTCTCATCTCATTTTGATATTCCATCCTCAAGTTATAAACTTTGGCAAAAAAGGTGTTTTTGTTGACTTTCAAAAATGACCTATAATGTCCAAATTCATAACTTCTTGTGAGTGCATTTATTGATCTTGGGGTGTGAAGATGGATTGTAGGAAATTGCATGCTATTCAAAATGAGATTTGGATGGGTCATTTCTCATAAAGTATGAGAAATTTATGCTTGGTAAAAGTTGAGTTGACTTTTCTTGCAAAACCCTAATTTAGCAACTTTTGAAATCTTGATGAATCTTGAGCAATCCTTGATGAATCATGATCAAACCTTGATCAAATTATGAATTAACCTTAAAAATGATAATGTTGACAAAAAATCTTGAGGTTTGACTATTTGTAGGCCACAGTTGACTTTTTCCCAAGCATAGTCGATTTTTGGGCCTCTTTAGCAATTGACTGACCAAACTTTCTCTGCAAGGCTTGAAACTTGACATGGATGATCTTATGAATATTTTAGGACATTGGGGAGCACTTGAGGTCATTTGGATGCAAGGACCTTGATGAAACACAAAACCCTAATTTAAGGTTGACTGCCTTAGGAGGTGATTTGACTGTCCAACTCTTGAGCAACCTTGAACCATTTGGAGGTCATTCTTGCAATGTCTTGGGAAATATGGGAGGGAAAATTTTGGGGTACAACAGTTTCCCCTGTTCAATTTTCTTAAACCTGAGGATATAGATTGGCTTTCGGGCCTTTCGTGATCCGAAGGTGGAAGATAATTGAACACTAGAGTACCCAGAAATTTGCACTCGCATGAAGTGGTATCAGCCTTGTGATGTCGGGAATGGGCTTACAGATGCCATTTGGAGATTGTTGGTAGGTGGTATGAACTTTGACTGGATCGGCGTCAGAAAAATCTTTAGGAATCAATTTAACTAGACCAAAGGGGGTTTTGTCTCTTTTGACTGGATTGGTATCAGAAAAATCTTTAGGAATCGATTTAACTGGTCTTGTCTCTTTTGAATGTGTTTGCATCAGAAAAATCTTTAGGAATCGATTTAGCTGGTTGTCTCCATTGACTGCGTTCGCATCAGAAAAATCTTTAGGAATCGATTTAACTGGTTTTGTCTCCATTGACTGCATTCACATCAGAAAAATCTTTAAGAATCGATTTAACTGGTTTTGTCTCCATTGACTGCGTTCACATCAGAAAAATCTTTAGGAATAGATTTAACTGGTTTTGTCTCCATTGACTGCGTTCACATCAGAAAAATCTTTAGGAATCGATTTAACTGGTTTTGTCTCCATTGACTGCGTTCGCATCAGAAAAATCTTTAGGAATCGATTTAACTGGTTTTGTCTCCATTGACTGCATTCGCATCAGAAAAATCTTTAGGAATCGATTTAACTGGTTTTGTCTCCATTGACTGCGTGCGCATCAGAAAAATCTTTAGGAGTCGATTTAACTGGTTTTGTCTCCATTGATTGCGTTCGCATTAGAAAAATCTTTAGGAATCAATTTAACTGGTTTTGTCTCCATTGACTGCATTCGCATCAGAAAAATCTTTAGGAATTGATTTAACTGGTTTTGTCTCCATTGACTGTATTGGCCTCAGAAAAATCTTTAGGAATCGATTTAACTGGTTTTGTCTTCATTGACTGAATTCACATCAGAAAAATCTTTAGGAATCGATTTAACTGATGTTGTCTCCATTGACTAAATTGGCCTCAGAAAAATATTTAGGAATCTATTTAACTGATGTTGTCTCCATTGGCTAAATTGGCCTCAGAAAAATCTTTATGAATCGGTTTAACTGATTTTGTCTCCATTGACATAGTTGAGAACTTTAACTGTATCTTTCCTGAAAGGTAAAGGTCAGTCATATGCGATGCATGATATGGATCAAGCAATGATGTTATCAACATAAATGAGATTGTATGGTATGATGCGTATATGCATGTATTATGATGTATGGAAATGTAATGTTTTAGTTGGGGGAAAATAAATCCCGGATAGCTGCTGGAGAATAGAATTAGATTCTTCATTTCCGCTGGGGATGATGAACGAAGATGATAATCTTGCAGGAGAGGATCACTCCATTGGGCGATAAACTGATGAAGAGATTACTCCGAGGGGAATTACTCTGTGGGGAAGAGATGCTCTGCTGAGGATTTTAACGATAAACTCCGCTGGGGATTCCGCTGATAAGCTCCGCTGGAGATTTCAATGATAAACTCTGTTGGGGATAAATTACCGTTGTTGGTGATATTAAACCTATTGAGGATTAAACTCTTGCTTGTGAAAGGAAAGAACTTCGTTGGGGACGATATTTCAGTTGCAACTTGCTGGGGATAACCCTCTTAGACTCTTGTGGGGATAACCCTCTGAATTTGGCTGGGGAGATTTATTTGTGCTCTGTAGGGGATAAGCTTCTAGAGTCTACTGGGGATGATGATTTAACTCCGTTGGGGAAGCTTTTTAGACCGTGCTGGGAAAATATTGACTTCACTGGGGCATCTTGTATTCTGCCGGGGAACATTCTTATACTCCGTTGAGGAATATTAAGACTGCCAGGGATACTCTTATACTTGCTGGGGAATATTCTTATACTCCGCTGGGGAATATTAAGACCTTTTTAGTGCTGATGGTAGACCAACTCTGCTTGGGGAGAGTTTTGTTGATTTGTTCATAGCTGCAAGTCTCGGCCGGGGAGTGAAGGTATCTTAGCCATATTCTTCAGCTGAATATACCTTAGTACCTGGTGAGCAAAGCAATTATACAACTCGGACAATTCTTACTGCCCCTATTTCTGATATTACCAGTAATTCATCTTTTGTTTCGCATGTAAATATTTATGATCAACAATTAATGTCAAATGCATATATAAAAAATTAACTTTGGACGTTCTTTACAGAACAAAACAGATAAAGGAAAAATAGTTTGAAATTTGTCTGAAAATGAATTGTATTGATTTTGAAGTTGGGCCTGTAAATAGGCATTTTTGTACAGGAGGCTGACGCCCTAGTAAGAGAACACCGCTGAATAATTGAATTTACACAATTTGTGAAAAGAAAACAAAACAACTATGTAAATAATCCCACTGGGTTCCAACTCTGCTATTGCCTTTATATCTTCAAGCATCTCATCACTTTGCTACTAGTTGAAGGTAAATCAGATTGATTAGTGTCGTCCGAGCCTGATAGTCGATATTGAAGTCTGGATGCAAGGTAATCCAATGAGACATAGTGTTACGCTTTGATCCCTAACTTTTGCCTGGACCGCCCTTTCGGGTTTTTAGTCCACCGGGATACCCATTTTTGCCCAAGTCGCCTTTTCAGGTTTTCAACTTGCCGGGTGTACATGTTTTTTCATTTTCATCCCTTATTTTTGCCTGAACCCTTTTGGTTCGCCGGGAAGCCCTTATTTTTGCCTAGGCCAGTCAACCTAGAGGGTCTTTGATTATGCATAGTATCTTTTCACTATGTCTGCATTGACGGGGTAAGGAGGGTCGTCACCATCCATGGTGGTTAGAATCATAGCTCCTCCCGAGAAAATGTTCTTAACCACAAATGGCCCTTCGTAAGTAGGGGTCCATTTTCCCCTGGGATCACCTTGAGGTAATATGATGCGCTTGATTACCAGATCCCCAACTTGATACTCTTGTCGTTTGACTTTCTTGTTAAATTCCTTGATCATCCATTTTTGGTACGTCTGACCATGACAAATAGCAGTAAGTCTCTTTTCGTCGATTAGGCTCAGCTGATCAAGCCGGGTCTGAATCCAGTTATCTTCGCTCAAACCTGCATCCTTCATGATTCGAAGAGAGGGTATCTGAACTTCAATAGGCAAGACTTCCTCCATGCCATAAACCAAGGAATAGGGTGTTCCCCCTGTTGACGTCCGCGCTGAGATACGGTACCCATGAAGAGCAAACGGTAACATCTCGTGCCAGTCTTTGTATGTCACTATCATCTTCTGCACGATCTTCTTAATGTTCTTATTAGCTGCTTCAACAACCCCATTCATCTTCGGCCGGTAGGGAGAAGAGTTATGATGCTGTATCTTGAATTGCTCGCAGAGCTCGGTGATCATCTTGTTGTTGAGATTGGTACCATTGTCCGTAATGATCCTCTCTGGTACACCATATCGACAGATCAAATTGTGCCGAATGAATCGTGCCACAACGTTCTTGGTTACAGTAGCAAAGGAAGCTGCTTCAACCCACTTTGTAAAGTAATCAATTGCTACCAAGATGAAACGATGCCCGTTGGATGCCGTAGGTCTGATCTCGCCGATCATATCAATGCCCCATATTGCAAAAGTCCAAGGTGTTGTCAGGACGTCCACCTTTTTTGGTATCAACAAGGGTGGTATGAGCCAACATGTACCGTCTCAGCCGGCGAGCAGCCCATGCCAAAGTGTAACAAGTTCTCTCGAGCAGTGAGTATTGGGTCTCACAGTCGGTAAACTTTTTGCTAAAGCAGTAAATAGCATGCTCTTTTCGGCCAGACTCGTCATGCTGCCCCATCACACCTCTTTGTATTATCCAGCGCTTATAAGATCAACGGTCTTCCTGTAATTGGAGGCATCAGAATTGATGGCTTAGAGGAAGTAGTCTAACAAACTCAACAGACACTTCGTAATCATTTTCACCTTCGTCTTCGGCTAAGTTGATCGGATTTTCGAAGTCATGATTGGCAGTAGCAGAGTCGTTACCAGTGAGATCCAGAGTGGATGTAGATCATGATACGTGAGTGTGTGTAAAATAGCTGTTTTGCAATATATATATATATATAATAAAAGAAAAACAAGGAGCACAAAATTTGAAATGCAAAAAACGTCCAATGCTTTTATTAATGATATATGAAAATGACACACATAAAGCCCTCACAAATGAAGCCACGGTGCCCCGGGTAAGACACCGGGCCATAAAGTTTAAAACATTGTCTGTTACATATTCAAAACAAAAGGTTTCATTACTGGATAATAATTGAAACGAGCATAAAATCCTTTGCTGTCCGGTTGCTTAATCCACCATTGGTAGTCGGGTAGATCCAACTGTTGATATCAAACTCTTCATCATCGTCATCTCTGATAGCATTCACCCCTGCATCTTGTTTAGGCTTCTCTGGTGCTCCAAACTCAATCTCTTTTTCATCAATTAAATCCTGTACCTTGTTCTTCAAAACCCAACAATCATCTGTATTATGCCCCGGGCTATCAGAGTGATAAGCACAACGGGCATTAGGGTTATACTTTGGTGATGTTGTATTTGGATTCGTTGGGGCTTCCTTTGGAATCACCAGATTGGTCTTCAGCAACTGTGGCAGAATCTGAGATAAGGTCATGTTGAGACGGGTGAATTGCCTTCGAGGTCTCTCATCCTTTTGTTGATTGTTGTGCTGAGCACCAACAGGTTTTGAAATAACAATCACATTAACAACTTGGCGGTGTTCAGGTCTATCCTGTCTTCTCGAACTGTAGACAGCACCAGACTCTTTCTTAAACGACTTCTTCTCGGTGCTTGACGAAGCACCCTTTTGTATCTTACCAGCCTTAATACCAGCCTCAATCCTCTCGCCGGTCAAAATAAGCTCTGTAAACCCAGATGAAGAGCTTCCGATTAAGTGGTTGAACAATGGACCAGACAGGGTCCCCAGAAACATGTCCACAAGCTCCCGATCAACCAAGGGTGGTTGTACTCTTCCGGCGAGGTCCCTCCACTTCTGAGCATAATCTTTGAATCCTTCACCCGTTCCCATTGACATACCCTGGAGTTGGGTACGCGTGGGAGCGAGGTCGGAGTTGTACTGGTACTGCCTGTAGAATGCCGTAGCCAAGTCTTCCCAACTGCGGATACTGGCTCCTTCCAACTGGTAGAACCATTCAAGCTGAGTCCTTGAGAGATTGTCTTGAAAGAAATGGATCCATAGGTTCTTATCAGCGGTGTATGGCTGAATTTTCCTCACATATGACCGGAGGTGCAGCTTCGGACAAGAAACTCCGTCATACTTAACAAAGGCTGGTGCCTTGAATTTGTGGGGAATTACCACCCCAGATGATAGACCTAGATCACCAAAGTCCAGACCAGGCACTTTTTGGACTTCCATAGCACTCAACCGGTCTTCCAGTTGCTTGTATCTATCCTCAACAGGAGGATACTGTTCTTCATCGAAGTCCGTCTCGTTGTCGGAGACCACAGGGCTAGGAGCCCTCCTGTCCTCTTGACTATCTTTCCCTCTAGATGAGGTGGTTAGATCAACTTCATTCTGTAGCCTATTTCCAAACCGATGTCCTGTGTTAAACAGGATTGTCCTCTTCTTCCTCTTCTTCTTCTTTTTCAGAATCAAAGTCTTCAGGTCTTGCTGACCCTTAGCTAGATTTATGAACAACTCTTGGAATTGGGAATTCTGAGCCTGGAGGGCCTTGATGGCTTGCTCAGTTGAAGGTTCAACAAACATGATAAGTGCTGAAATAAACAGCGAAGAAGATAAGAGCCCTGTAATGGGTACCTGTTTATGAAGTGCATGAGATGAAATGCGTATGATTTATGATTTCAAAGACAATCGGGAGATTCAAATTTGTAAACAATAAATGAAAAACACTTTATTAAATAAACTTTGGAATTCAAATTGTTCAACTGATGCCCTCAGGGCGTTACAAGAATGGAAATACTGAAAAGTAAATAAAAACTGGAAAGGAAATCATCAAAGGTCAATCAATGCTCCCATGGTCTCTTCTTATCAGTGCAGACATAGTCATTGAGAATCCGCTCGTTCTCCAACTGTTTGGTCAACCTCTGGATCTTTTTCTCTTGCTCGTTGAACTTCTCTCGGTAAGAATCCCGTTCTTCCCTCAGTTGCATCCAAGATCTCTTCAGTGCCCCAATGTCAGTGGGCATATAAGGATGGAGGATGGTTGGAAGAACTCCTTCTTCATTAGCAACTTCAAGAGTGACAAGCCGGACAGCTTCATATGGCATACCCAACTTTTGGGCACAGATACAGACCCATATGAGATACGGCTCCATCGGGAGTGAAGTCTTTGGGCCCAGCTCATATGGATCAGATTAGTGAACTCTATCCCAAGACCTTATGAATCTGCGACGTTGCTCGTCGCTATCCCCTTGAAAATCAAAGATGATACTAGGCATTAGCATCTCATGAGGTCCTTCTCTTCTGGCACGCCCGAACTGACGTAGAGCTAAGCATGGGTAGTAAGAAATTCCTCCATGGGTTCCTAACAGTGGAACATTGGGGTATTCCCCACAACAATCAATAACGGTAACCTCGTCCATACCCTTAAGAGTCCAAATGATATCACTGTGAGAAAGAGACATGACTCTATAGGCCCAGCCCATGCCTTCTTTGTTCTTCAGCACTGACTTGGGAAGGTGCGAAATAAACCACCTTGCCAACAACGGAACACAACATATCAAGGTTCCCCGCTTTCGGGCCGTACGAGCATAAAGCTGATGAAGGATGTCACCCAAGAGAGTGGGTACCGGATTCCGAGAGATGAAGATCTTTATCGCATTCACATCAACAAAGGAGTCAAAGTTCGGAAACAATACCAAGCCGTATATCAAAAGAGCCAGAATATCCTCGAATGCCTTGAAGTCTAAACTATCCCAGAAGTAATTAGCCTTACCAACCAAGAACTTAGTCAGAAAGCCCTTTGCTCCACTTCTACTCTCCCAATTAGCCATTACCTCCTCTTTGGTCAAATGAAGGGCTGCAGCAATCTCTTCGGGCCTAAGAACCTTCTCCCAACCAGTAAATGGGGTATGCTCCAGAATAGAGATATCGAGCAGATCAGAGAACTTTTCTAAGGTGGGAACCAGCTGATAGTCCTAGAAAGTAAAACAATGGTACAACAGATCATAGAATTGGACCAAGACTTTCATCATCTGTTCATCCATCTGGGAGGTGACAAAACTAAGAAGATGCCCATGTCTTCTGATGAAGGAAGTAGTATCTGGCATCCTTACAACCAAATCTTTAAGCATAGTGGGAACCTGGACAAAGTTAATCCAGATGGTATTCCTACGCATAGGCATCATGATGACCTACAAAACAGAGCAAAGATGAATCCCTCCTGTCTTTGAAATAGGTTAGTCCAATGCAGGATGTATGCAATGTTATGATGTCATGATGTCATGATAGTAAGCACACCACAAGTATCCACAAACAGCAAACATGGTAAAGGCACACAAGTCACACAGAGAGCCCTTAGATTTCAGGCTGGCAAGGAGCTTAGGTACTACCCTCTTTCAGTTCAGTTGGTTTAAACCTGTCCTAAAAATAGTAATCGGGTTCTAGAGGATCTCAATATCACTGACTACCCTCGATCGGTCATAATTCCAGTTTAGCAACCTTTTCTTGCGGCCGGAATCATCGCGAGAGTTTAGTCTCAATGAGTGTAGTATACTGCTACTGTTCTATGGCCAAGTTGGTCAATTTAAAGGTTCTAAGGTCAGTTGGTGCTTAATGACCCCTTAGAAGACCCATATTCTCCTTGTTCCAACACAAGGGATATCGGTACAGACTAAAGTTCCACACTAACGTAGCTACTGCTTCAACCGTATCGGTCTACGCCATACAGTTCCCTCACAGTTTATTGCTACTTACCTAAAGGGTACCCCCAGATCCGGGTTAGGATCTATAGAACTCCGATACAAGCCCACAAATATAAAGCATACAAAGCATACAATTAAAAACACAATGATCTAATCCTAAGGTACACCTCACTTATAATTCCCCAGCAGAGTCGCCAGTTCTGTGATCGGTGGGAAGAGAACTGACTGTTTTTGGAATGCTGGTTTGCGTTTTGCGTTTGTTTTTGCAAAATGTCGCGGTAAGCAAGAGTTGCCACCGTCTTTTATTTTATCCAACAAGGAAAGGAAAAAAGCACAGAAAAATTCCTTTTTCGAGATGTTTCTCGGGTCTGGGGGGTAGATTATAGAAAGGGAAGGTGTTAGCACCCTTTCTATCCGTGGTTATCCACGGGCTCTTAGGTACTTGCTCAAAGTGTTTTCAAAATTTGCTTTTCTTTGTGTTTGTGGGTTTGAAAGGAGTTTTTGTTTGAAAGGAGTGTAAGTGCGAAAAGTTTTGTTTTGTTTTAGAATGAGCAAGTACTTAAGAACCATCTACCTACTCGAAAAGGGAATTAAACTATGCTAATGTCCTTTAAACAATGCTAGCCTACTATTGATAAGTAGGTAGCATCGTCGTTTGAGTTTTAAGGGTCAATTCGATTAAGGGACGTGTGGTCACTAAAGCAATGTTAGGATGCCTTAGCGGTAACCCTAATGTCTTAGATCATTTTTCCGAGGCAACTGTTTCGAGGCAACTATGATCTTTGGACAAGAGGGCGACCTCTAAAACTTCCTATACTCAATGACCACGTTCGAAGGCAACCAAGTGAGGTGTACCCTAAGAGTGCGCATGTGCGAGTGTGTTGTTTTTCAGTTATTTATCTTTGTACATGTCATGGGTGAGCTACGTTGATTTTAGGTTAAAGATTTGATCTTGTCATGAATTCCCTATTTATCAAACATCTAACAGTTAATAGTTGCAGAAATTAAATCTAAACTATTACAAGGCGTCGGGTATTTACATCGCCAAAAACAACCCTTTAATTTAAATTGCGGAAAGTAAATAAAGCGATAAAATAATTAAAGTCCTAATTAAAAGCTATTACATTCCAGAAGCAAATACAATAATATGGAAATATGGATCGCGTGCGAGAAAATTAAATCGGCGCATTTTTTAGGGTTTTGACCCTTTTTTATTAAAGAAAAGATTTTTGTTATTTTTTGAATTAAAAGAAACTAAGTCTAAATTAACAATTAAATTAATTAATTAATGAAAATATTTTTGGATTTTTTTATATTTAAGGAAATAAAATAAATCTGGTCAAAATTAATAAAAACCTAATTTTCTACATTAATTTTTAATTATTGCAAAAATATTAAAAGTTATATCTATTTAAAACTAAATTAATTAGGTTAATATTTATTTACAAAAATAAAATGGTGAATTTAATTTTAATAAATAAAAATAATATTTTTTGTGTTTTCTGATTTTATTAAGAAAAATGTTAATTGGTTAGTTTAAATAATAAAGATAATTAATAAACAAATAAACAAATGAAATAAAAAAAGGAATTAGAAATAACCCAATGGGGGGTGCTGGGCCTGGAAAGGGGTGAAATTGGCATTTCTGAGGCCCATTTGTACAAGCCTTGTTTGACCTTCTGGAATTCCATGCGTGCTTGTTGACTAGAGTACATGGTGGATGTCTAATATGGGCCACCAGATCTAGCCTGTAGACCATCTACAGCGTTGAGATCCGAAGTCCATGGTGGACCACGCTTTGAACATTGCATGGGAGCACCTATTGAAAAATAATAACAAGCAATTGGGGGACCTGGGATTCGAACCCAGGTCCCATGAGTCACTGAACAAGCGCACTAACCACCACGCCACTTTGCTGCTTTTGTTAGTATAATAGACAACAATTATTATATAGAAAACAAATCATTATGCCTGGAAATAAAAAAAAATAGCGCGAATATTTTGAATGGGCCAATTGGGAAGGGACGCGTTATCGTCTTCCCCAAAGAACCCTGGTTATTTTTCCTGCAGATTTGAATCCGCAACAAAATCCATGGCTCGATCCTAAAATCGTCTCTAGGCTATGGAAACGAATTCTGAGACCATCACCATCCTCGTCTCTTCCTCCCGATTTCATTTATGTCCATGGTTTGTTCCAATTTTTCCTGAAACTCAAACGCCTAAAAAACAAGAACCAAAACCCTAGTTTCGGGTACAGGGTTACAGGCTACAAAAACGAAATCAAATATTGCAAAAAGTCTCTAAATGGACCGATTAGCATGATTGTGCAAAGATTTTGGCAAAAAGATGCAAGAATCAGAGGTTATGTTTTCGTGTACAGGGCCATGTTCAAGAAGACTTACAGCGCGATTGGGGATGTTTCAGGGCTTGCTTTTGGTTCCTTTAGACTCAATGGATGTCCAGCAAGAGGATAGCATGGAGTTTTTGTCTTGAATTGGGCTCTAGATGTGATTTCAGTTTCACACTTTTTCAAGCTTTTTCTCAAGTTTGTTCTTATGATTTTGCAGCCTTCAGGTCCTTATTTCGTATGCCTTGTGTTGTATATGTATCAAGCATTGTATTAGGTCAAGTCTTGGGCTTAGAATCCTTGTGTATTGATGATTCAAGATTTGATATGATTCACCATTAACAAAGCTTCCAAAAATGTGAAAAACCAATATTTTGTTCACAACATGGCTTGATACGAATTTGATCTTGTCCATGATGATAATTGAAACCTGTATCAATAAAAAAGATCCTATTTCATCAATATTTGGATTTTATTTGTTTTTAAATTGATTTAAAATGAATTAATTCAATAAAAATCAAATAAAATGGAAAAATTAATAATTGGACACAAACCTGAAGATAGGACACGTGTGTATTGTGACAAGATCAAATCAAGTGGAAAAAAGTGGGCCCATTTGACAAAATTTGAAGTTTTGGGGATAGTTGACTTTTGGCAATTTTGGAAAAATGCCCAACTTCAACAATACATAACTTCCTCAATTGTGAACCTTTGGATGTGTTCTTTGACTTTTTAGAAACCTTGAGATGTACTCTAACAAACCCTTTTGGTATCATCTCATTTTTATATTCCATGCTCAAGTTATAAACTTTGGCAAAAAAGGTGTTTTTGTTGACTTTCAAAAATGACCTATAATGTCCAAATTCATAAAATCTTATGAGTGCATTTCTTGATCTTGGGGTGTGAAGATGGATTGTAGGAAATTGTATCCTCTTAAAAATGAGCTTTAGATGGGTCATTTCTCATAAAGTATGAGAAAGTTATGCTTGGTCAAAGTTGAGTTGACGTTTCCTGCAAAACCCTAATTTAGCAACTTTTGAAATCTTGATGAATCTTGAGCAATCCTTGATGAATCATGATCAACCCTTGATCAAATGATGAATTAACGTTCAAAATTAGAATGTTGACAAAAAATCTTGAGGTTTGACTATTTGTAGGCCACCGTTGACTTTTGCCCTAGCATAGTCGATTTTTGGGCCTCTTGAGCAATTGACTGACTAAACTTTCTCTGCAAGGCTTGAAACTTGACATGGATGATCTTATGAACATTTTAGGACAATTGGGAGCACTTGAGGTCATTTGGATGAAAGGACATTGATGCAACACAAAACCCTAATTTGAGGTTGACTGCCTTAGGAGGTGATTTGACTCTCCAACTCTTGAGCAACCTTGAACCATTTGGAGGTTATTCTTGCAGTGTCTTGGGAAATATGGGAGGGCAAATTTTGGGGTACAACACCAGCCATGTCCCAAAGTTCTAGAAAAACAACTGAGGAGGAAAGCGAACCAAAAGATAAGGAGAAGGAAGGTGATGGAGAGACAAAAGAAAAAGAAAAACCTTATGTGCCTCCGCCGCCTTACAAACCACCAATCCTGTATCCTCAAAGACTTGCTCAATCTAGAAGTACAGGGCAATTTAAGAAATTTGTTGAAATTCTGAAACAATTAAGCATCATGATACCATTCACAGAAGCTATAACTCAAATGCCCTCGTACACTAAGTTTCTCAAACAAATCTTGTCAAACAAGAAAAAGATAGAGGATAACGAGAGAATTACACTCACTGTTGAGTGTAGCACAATCATTCAGAACAAAATGCCTTAAAAGCTGAAGGATCCCAAAAGTTTATCTATACCCTGTAATATAGGTAAGTATGTTATAGACAAAGCTTTATGCAAATTAGGCGCTAGTATCAGCGTTATGCCCCTGTCCATATCCAAAAAGCTTGACATGGGAGAATTAAGACCAACCAAGATGTCAGTACAACTAGCGGATCACTCTGTCAAATACCCCGTGGGAATTCTAGAAAATGTTCCAATACGCATAGGTTAATTTTACATCCCTATAGATCTCATTATTATGGAAATTAAAGACGATAGCGTAACCCCTATAATATTGGGAAGACCATTTTTAGCCACTGTTGGAGCTATTATAGATGTTAAAAGAGGAAAACTAACTTTTGAAGTTGGAGAAGAGAAAGTTGAGTTTATCCTGACACAATTCCTACATGCCCCAGCTATAGATGATACATGCTATCTGTTAGATGTAATAGACGAATGTGTCAAAGAGATGGAGTCAGGAGAAGAAACTCATTCTGAAACTATGAAGATTCTGATGCCCCTAATTTTTGAAGATGATGATTGGTGTCCCAAATATCAAGATGACGGTTTAAGCGAATGCCTAGCACTGAGACCAAATCATATGCCTTGTCCGAAGAAACCCAACTTGGAACTTAAAGTTTTACCCAAAACCCTAAGATATGTATTCCTAGATTCTGAACTTAAAAGACCCGTGATAGTCAATGCAGACTTAGGACAAACTGAGACGGAAAAACTATTGCATGTCTTAAGAAAATATCCCTCTGCTTTAGGATGTAACATTGCTAATCTTAAAGGAATAAGTCCTTCCATCTGCATGCATCGCATTATGCTGGAAGAAGACTGTAAATCTTTTAGAGAACATCAGAGAAGAATTAGCCCGATCTTGAGCACTATAGTAAAGGATGAAGTAACTAAACATCTAAATGCCGGTATCATTTATCCAATCTCAGATAGCCAATGGGTTAGTCTGGTCCACTGTGTACCCAAGAAAGGAGGAATCACAGTCACGACAAACAAAGCAGGAGAACAAATAGTAGAAAGAGTCGTGAGTGGAGCCAGAATGTGCATTGACTACAGAAAACTAAATAAAACAACTCGAAAAGACCATTTCCCTCTACCTTTTATTGACCAAATGCTTGAGCGATTGGCTAAGAATTCTTACTACTGCTATTTAGAAGGTTATTCAGGATTCTTTCAAATTCCTATCCACCCTGATGACCAAGAAAAGACAATGTTCACGTGTCCTTATGGTATGTTTGCTTATCGGCGAATGCCGTTCAGACTATGTAATGCGCCTGCAACATTCCAAATATGTATGATGTCCATCTTTGCCGATTTTATAGACGATATCACGGAAGTGTTCATGGATGACTTCTCTGTATGCGGGTAAAGTTTTGAAGGACACCTGTCAAACCTGGAAAGGGTACTGGAAAGATGTGTACAGGTAAACCTAGTGTTGAACTGGGAGAAATGCCATTTTATGGTAAAATAAGGAATTGTACTTGGACACATAGTTTCTGAAAAGGGGATCGAAGTAGACAAAGCTAAGATTGAAGTAATAGAGATCCTCCAACCCCCAAAAACCATAATAGAAATACGAAGTTTCTTAGGCCATGCCGGTTTCTACCGACGCTTCATAAAAGATTTCTCGAAAATTTCTAAACCTCTGACTAACCTCTTAATGAAAGAAGCTGAGTTCATCTTCGATGATGACTGCCTGAAGGCATTTGAACGGTTAAAAGCAACTCTCATATCCGCACCTATCATACAACCACCTGATTGGAGTCTACCATTTGAGATAATGTGCGACATAAGCGATTATGTAGTACGTGCAGTCCTAGGACAAAGAAGAGAAAAAAAACTCCATGCAATATACTATACAAGTAGGACTTTGGATTCTGCACAGATAAACTACGCCACTACAGAAAAGGAACTCTTGGAAGTCGTTTTTGTATTAGATACATTTTGTTCCTATCTAGTAGGCGCAAAGATATTATCTACACTGATCACGCAACTATTAGATACCTATTAGCTAACCAGGATGCCAAGCCAAGATTATTAAGATGGATCTTACTCTTACAAGAGTTTGATTTGGAAATTAAAGATAAACCAAGATCTGAAAATCTTGTTGCCGACCACCTATCAAGGATGGAATATCTTAAACCTAAAGAGATACCTGTTATACCCCAAAATTTTCCCTCTCATTTTTCAAGGCTTTTCTCATAAGGATTCTCAAGGTTCAAGCTTGCACAAGTACAATTGGTTTTCCAGTACCAAGTTAGAAAGGAAACTGTCAAAAAGGGAGGAAAATATATAAAAATAATCTTTTGACAAAGTTGGAGAAAACGAGTCTTTTCGATTCAGCTCTTTCGACTGGCCTTTTGGCCTCTTTAGAAGCAAGCTTGGCTTGCATCCTTCAACTGGGCATTGGCCTCTGGCACACTGGCTTGGATTCACAAGGCAAGATCTTCCTACATGCCACCTTTGATTACACCTTTGGCCTCACAGGGTTCACAATGCAATGGCTGCCTATGTTCCTGCTTCGATTGGATGTTTGACAAGCGCATGCCTGTGTTGACTGGACAAATATTCCCCCCATACTTGCTTCGATTAACAAGTTGATGTTTATTTACATACAAGCCTTCGTTGGAGCCATAACTTCTTTCTTGCGTGCAAGAAGCTCCCACCATGCTGGCATGCACAAGGCAAAAAGCCTCATGTAGCCTCATTTGATTCCAAGGCAAAAAGCCTCCTTTTGGCATCCTTCGATTGTATCCTTGCCTCCTGCATGCACCCTTCATTTAGGCATATGTCCCTTGTTGCAAGCTTCGTTTGGGTTTTGACTCCCTTCACGCTTTACTCGTTTGGGCGTATGAATCCTTCAGTACAAGGTTTTGGTCAAACCTTTCGTTTGGGCATGTGGTTCCCTTCATGTTTGCATGAAGTCACAAAGCAGGGACCCCCTACGTACACTCCTTCATTTGGCCACATGGACCTTTGTCAGGCAATCCTTCGACTGGACAGAACCACCTTCACAAGGTTTCATTTGTTACTTTGATTCCCTTCGAATCAACATCTTTTGAACCCAACTCTGGGCATCCCATTTGAAGGACATGCTTGTTGGTCCATTCGAAGGATTTACAAAGCCCACTTTAAGGCATGTTTTGGTGACCCATCCAAGGGTCACACTTTTGGCTCCTTCTAAGGATGCACAAAAGTGACTCATTCAAAAGGAACTTGTTGGAGGAAAATCAAATAATATTGTTGGGAGAAGAGTCTGGTCGAAGAAGGGTCAAAACAAAAGGGTAAAATATTTGAAGATGCTTGCTGCCAAGTTCAGGCCTGGTACACTGGCTAAAACTGCTACACAGCAGTCCTGAAACACTGCCCAATTCTTGCACCAAAATAGCATACAAGGCACTATCTCTCGAAAGTTACAACGTGCAGGTTACTCAAATTGTTCAAACCTTTTGTTTTCCCTCCAAAAGCTTCAGGCAACTTTGCTTATAAATAAGAGGCTCCAACACATGTTTAAGGAGGACTTTTTGGCCAGAGGAATGAATCTTCAGTAATTTATCAAACACCATAAAGCTCTCAAAAACTTAAACATTCATCAAACATAAACATGAAATCCAAACACTTGTCCCCTTCAAATCTGAAGCACCCCTATACCTTGTTACCCTTCGAATCTATCAGGAAGAACCTCACATTTGTTATTCTCTTTCGAATCCAGTATCAATGGCCTAACCCCTGGTCCCTCCCTTCGAATCCAGAAGCGCTCAAGGCAACCACTTAAAGGCCCAGCACACGTCCCAACCTCAAGCAAGGTAAGTCATCCTTAACCTTGGATCCTTCGTTTCTAGCATAACATGTAAATAAATTTCCTTTTCGTTTCAAACATGTACGTAGTATTTGTTTCCCTTTCGTTTACACCCTTTTAGTTTTTTTATTGTCTCTCATTTTGGCTTTGTTCTTTTGTTTGTTACAAATGCTTTAAGAACTAACCTGGCCCTAAGGAAATGCCAGCATGGCCTTAGGCCATGTTGCTATTTAATATCTCAAACGAAAGAAATATGAGACATGATTATGAAACGAAGCCTCAGGCTTCCTCACTGATTCCAGGCCCAGTCGAAAGACACTCCCTCACTACTTTCAACCCCCAGTCAAAGGAGGCAAAAAGACAAGTCGAAGGGCACGCCTACACTGATTCCAGCCCCAGTCGAAGGAGGCAGAAAGGAAAATCGAAGGGTATGACTCCACTGACTCCAGACCCCCAATCGAAGGAGATCAAGAAGTGCAGAATTGAAGGGTGTTTCTACCCAAATCGAACGACCCATTTTTCTTGATTTTGATTTTATTTTTGCCTTTATATTTTCATGCTATTCAATATGGTTGTAATAGCGTAGTAACTTTTAAATTCCGCAATTTATCGCTTTATATATAACATGCTAGTAATTAGGGTTTGTATGGAAAGACTAAGACCAATCAAATAGAAAACCCTAATTCAAGACAAAATCAAGCATGAAAACAACACACTTGCACACAAGCACCCCTAGGGTAAATCCACTTGGTTGCCTTTACAAAATGGCCATTTACGCATGTGAGGTATCTTAGCAAAAACAAGCAAAAAGTATAAGATCATAGTCCCTCGATGGCGCTATCTAAGTTGCCTTTCAAATGATCTTAGTCCCTAAAAGAGAATGCTAAGATACCTTGCAACATTGCTAATCATGGTTATACGATGACCCACGCCCGTCCCGTTTACATCCAAAGATAGGGTTACTTACCAAATCAATGGTAAGATAACAATGTCAAAGGAAAAGAAAATGAACAAGAAAGACTTTTGAGTAGGTAGAATGCTCCTAATTACTTGCTCAATTTCAAACAAAACATCCTTGCTATTTTCAAAAACAAACACCTACACTTTCAAACATCTTACAAACTTGAAAACATTTTCAAAAGATTAAACACTTTGTATACATTCTTACGAACGAGAATCATTACAAAGTTTTCCTAAACAATGGCCTCTTTACAAAATACTTTCAAAAACCACACAAAGCACAATTTCAAACAAAAGCAAGTGATCTAGCAAGTAACTAAGAGCCCATGGAAAACCATGGATGAAAAGGGTGCTAATACCTTCCCTTTTCATAATCTACCCCCCGAACTCAAGAAATAATCTCAAAGGTCTTTCCTGTGCTTTTTCACCTTTCCTTTTGGATAAAAGAAAAGTCGGTGACGACTCTTGCTAACCGCAACATTTGCGATCAAACGCAAAAATCTTCAAGTCAGTTCTCCCACCGTATCACAGAACTGGCGACTCTGCTGGGGAAAATTCTAAAAGTGGGGTTACCTTAGGTTTATATCACATTTACTTGCGTTCCATTGTTTGACTTGTTTGCTTTACATTATGGTTCTTTGTTTGGGTTTGAATCCTCTACCCAGATTTGGGATACCTTATAGGTAAGTAGCAATACATTGTGGAAACTGTGCGGGGTATACCGACATGGTCTAAGCAATAGCTATGTTAGTGCGACATATTTGTGGGTACCGGTAGCCCTTGAGTTAATCAAGGAGAATACGGGGCCTCTGAGTGATGTCACGAAGCACTAATGAAATTTTAGAACCTTTACTTGACCAACTTGGCCATTTAGGATGTAGTGAGATGACCGGCTTTGGTGCAGTCCGAAGTTGGTAGATACTCGATACTACACTCATTGAGGTTTGGTTTCTTGGGATATTTCGACCGCCATTAAAGAGGCTTGTGCTGAAATAATGACCAAGGAAACAAACCAGTGATATTGAGCTCCTTAGAACCCGATTACTATTACTAGGAGAAGTTTGAGCCAACTAAACTTCAAGAGGGTACTTACCTATGAGACTCCATGCAAGCCTAAACCTAAGGACTTGTTTGCTTTGTTTGTATATACATACTTGTACATAACATCATGAACATCATAACATCATACATATTCACTAACTATTTCAAGGATTTTGGGTTTCATCTTTGTTATGTTTTGTAGGATATGGATTCTCTTTGCAGGAAAACTATTCAAGTCAATCTTGTAAGGATCCCTCCACAACTTAAGGAGATAGCTTCAAGGATCCTTGAAAACTCTCCATTCACCGAGAGACATGGTCTCCTACTCAACTTGGTCACCTCCAACACTGATGAGGACATGATGAAGGTGCTCTTTCAGTTCTTTGATCCCTTACACCATTGCTTCACATTTCCCGACTATCAACTTGTGCCTACTTTGGAAGAGTTCTCCCGACTCTTGAGGATTACCATTCTCAATCAACTACCTTTTAACGGTACAGAAAGAGACCCAAATCCAGAAGAGATTGCTCAAGCTCTACACTTGCAATCATCTGATGTCACAACTCATTGGGAAACAAGGAGTGGTGTCAAGGGTTTCCTAGCAAAGTAATTGTTTGAGAAAGCCCAAAACTGTTGGAACTCTTTGGACCTACAATCTTTTGGGGAAATTGTGGCTCTCCTCATCTATGGGATGGTTTTGTTTCCAAATCCTGACCAACTCATAGATGTGAATGCTGTCAAAATCTTCATATCCCGCAACCTGGTGCCTACTTTGCTAGGAGACATCCTACACTCTTTTCACACTCACTGTTGTACCCCAAAATTTTCCCTCCCATATTTCTCAAGACATTGCAAGAAAAATCTCCAAGGTGCTCAAGTTTGCTCAAGAGTTGGTCAGACAAGCTATCTCCTAAGGCAGTCAACCCCAAATTAGGGTTTTGTGTTGCATCAAGATCCTTGAGTACAAATTACCTCAAGTGCTCCCTAATGTCCTAATATGTTCTCAAAATCATCCATGTCAAATTTCAAGCCTTGCAGAGGAAGTTTACTCAGTCAATGGCTCAAAGGTCCAAAAATCGACTGTGTTAGGGCAAAAGTCAACTGTGACCCAAATACAGTCAAACTTCAAGATTTTTTGTCAACATTCTCATTTTGAAGGATATTTCATCATTTTATAAATGGTTGATCATGATTCATCAAGGATTTCTCAAAATTCATCAAGACTCAAAAGTTGCTAAATTAGGGTTTTGTAGGAAAAGTCAACTCAACTTTGACCAAGCATAACTTTCTCATAATTTATGAGAAATGAACCATATAAAGCTCATTTTGAAGAGGATGCAATTTCCTACAATCCATCTTCATACTATAATATCAAAAAATGCACTCACAAGAAGTTATAAATTTGGACATTATAGGTCATTTTTGAAAGTCAACAAAAACACCTTTTTTTGCCAAAGCTTATAACTAGAGAATGGAATATCAAAATGAGATGAGACCAAAAGGGTTGGTTAGAGGACATCTCAAGATTTCTAAAAAGTCTAAAAACACCTCCAAAAGTTCAAAATTGAAGAAGTTATAGATTGTTGAAGTTGGACTTTTTTGCAAAATTGCCAAAAGTCAACTATCCCCAAAATTTCAAATTTTGTCAAATGGGCCCATTCTTTTCCACTTGATTTGAGCTTGCACAGTTGCCCACGTGTCCTAGCTTCAGCCATGAGCTCATATTTCATTTTTATTATTTAATTTGATTTTTTATTGAATTTATTCATTTTAAATCAAATTAAATCATATAAAATCCAAAAAACTTTGATAACATGAGATTTTTTTGCTGTTTCAGGCTTTGATTATCATCATCAAATTCGAATCACACCAAATCATGTGCAAAAAGATTGAAATTGGACAAATTTGGAAGGTTTTAAAGAGGAGATCAAATCAAATTCATATGCATTGATATTGGAAGATTTAATCCATAATTTCTACCCTAATACACCACACAATACATAAGCAAGAAAGTGGACACGAGATCAGGGTTGGCAATTGCAGAGAGAGGCAGAACAAGATTTGAAAAAAGTCACAAAAATCTTGAGATCGAAATCTTGTTTAGAGGTGTTTTCAAGGGCCAAGACCTGTCCCAAACGCTTCCTGGGCATTCGCTCAAGCCAAACCAATCCAAAGCAAGCTTGTTCAGACTCCATAGCACGCTGTAAGTGTCACGATAACTACCTCTGTTCTTGAAATCGATTTGGCTTATTCTTGCATCGTTTGAGAAAACTATTGGCATATTTGTAATCCTCACAACATTTATAAGCTATTTGCATCATTCAATTTTGTTTATCTAATATGTAATGCAAAACACCATAGCTAGGGTTCTTGGAAGCATTTTTGGGGTTTTCTATTTCAGGAACAATTGATCCACAAGAAGGGCATAGCTTTGATCAGGAGGCCATAACGAATCCAACCATGTTCTTGGAATGGATTTATATGGCCTGTAGGGAGTTTTGGCATAAGCTTACGTCTTTTGCTGCGGATTCAAATCCGCAGGTAATGTTGTTACAGGCCTGAGGACAGGGATGAGTTCGTGTCATCCTCCGGTTGGCCCATTCAAATATTTTTGTGCGTTTTTATTTTTTGCTGGCATTTATTTTATTTTTAAATATTATGATTAATATGTATTATAAGAACAAATGAAACAGCGTGGTGTGTTGGCAAGGCAAGCGGAGCAATTTCCTTCAGGACCTAGGTTCGAATCCCAGGTCCCTCACTTTCTCAATGTTTTTATTCTTCAGGTGATTCAGTGCATACGCCTATCTACAACCTACCATGCGCCATCAATCCTCCAATTGCCAGATGGCCAAAGGCCAAATCTGATGGTCAAAAGTTGGGGGTCTACATGGAGCCAAGTCAGTGCACAAACACCTGATCTCAAAAGTCAACAAAGGCCAGCGCTTTTGGGCCTTCCAGTTGATGTTCATACTCCTAATTCAGGCCCATACTCCCCCTTCTTCTCATTTATTTTGTTTATTTATTTATTATTTGTTTAATTGTTTTATTTAATTTCTAACCAATCAAATTTCTTTTTTATAAAATAAAATCACCAAAAAAAAATATTTTTTTTATTTTCAATCAAATTTTAATCTTTTTATTTTCCTTAATAAATTTATTAATTAATTAGGATTTAATTAGAGAACTTTAATTTCTTTTGAAAAATAATTAAAATTAATTAGACTTTATTAGTTTTAACCATTAGTTTAATTATTATGTTTTCTTTCCTAAATAATCAAAAAACAAAAAATATTTTATTTTTATTAATTAATTTATTAATTTAATTTAGTGACTAATTTAGGTTTAATTTCTCTCTTAAAATAAAAACAACAAAAAGACACTTTCTTTAATCAAAAGGGTCAAAACCCTAATCATGCGTCCGATTAAATTTTGCGTCGCGATTTATTTTCTTTTATCCAATAATGTACTTACTTCTGGATTGTAATAGAAAATAGGACTTTTATTTATTTTTATTGCTTTATTTTTTTTAAGGGTTTGTCTTTGGCGATGTAAATACCCGACGCCTTGTAATTTAAATTCCGCTTTTTAATTCCGTAAATTATAATTGTTAGATGTTTGATAATAGGATGACATGACAAGACTGAATGTTTTAACCTAAAATCAACTTATATCACCCTTAACATGTACAAAGATAAAAATGACTGAAAACAACACACTCGCACATGCGCACTCCTAGGGTACACCCCACTTGGTTGCCTTTGTACACGGTCATTGAGTATAGGTCATTTTAGAGGCCGTCCTCTTGTCTAAAAGATCATAGTCGCCTCGAAATGGTTGCCTTGGATATTATTTCCTCAACAAATGATCTACGACATTAGGGTTACCGCTAAGGCATCCTAACATTGCTTTAGTGGCCGTATGTCCCTCATTCGAATTGACCCTTAAACTCCAACGACGATGCTACCAGCTCATCAATAGTGGGATAGCATTGTCTAAGGGAAATTAGCATAGAACGATTCCTTTTTTGAGTAGGTAGATGGTTCTTTGGTACTTTCTCTTTCAAAAAACAAAACCTTTTTCACACTTACACTCCTTTTCAAACAAAGTTTTCAAAAACACTTCATTACACTCTTGAGGACAGAAGCAAGAGTTAACTCGAAGTTTCAAACAAAAACTTTTTCAAACCCACAAGCACAAAGAAAATAATTTTTGAAAACAATTGAGCAAGTACCTAAGAGCCCGTAGATAACTACGGATAGAAAGGGTGCTAATACCTTCTCTTTCTATAATCTACCCCCCGAACCTGAGGAATATCTCGAAAAAGGAATTTTTCTGTGCTTTTTTCCTTTCCTTGTTGGATAAAATAAAAGTCGGTGGCGACTCTTGCTTACCGCGACATTTTGCAAATACAAAACGCAAAACACAAACCAGCATTCTAAAAAAAACAGTCAGTTCTTCCCACCGTATAACAGAACTGGCGACTCTGCTGGGGAATGATAAGTGGGGTGTACCTTAGGAATAGTTCATAATGTTTTCAATTGCTTGACTTGTATGCTTTATCTTTGTGGGTTGAATCAGAGTTACTATAGATTCTAACCCGGATCTGGGGAATACCCTTTAGGTAAGTAGCAATAAACTGTGAGGGAACTGTACGGCATAGACCGATACGGTTGAAGCAGTAGCTACGTTGGTGTGGCACTTTAGTATGTACCGATATCCCTTGTGGCGCAACGAGGAGAATATGGGTCTGCTAAGGGGTCACTAAGCACCAACTGACCTTAGAACCTTTAAATTGACCAACTTGGCCATAGAACTGTAGCAGTATGCTACACTCATTGAGACTAAACTCTCGCGATGATTCCGGCTGCAAGAAAAGGTTGCTAAACTGGAATTATGACCGATCGAGGGTAGTCAGTGATATTGAGATCCTCTAGAACCCGATTACTTTTTTTAGGACAGGTTTAAACCAACTAAACTGAAAGAGGGTAATACCTAAAATCCCTGCCAGCCCGAAATCTAAGGGCTATCTGTGTGACTTGTGTGCCTTACCATGTTTGCTATTTGTGAATATTTGTGGTGTATTTTCTATCATGACATCATGACATTGCATACATATTGCATTGGACTAACCTATTTCAAAGACATAGGGGATTCATCTTTGTTCTGTTTTGTAGGTCATGGCACCCATGCGTAGAAACACTATTCAGATCAACTTTGTCCAGGTTCACACTCAGCTTAAGGAATTGGTTGCAAAGGTTTCAGATACTACCTCCTTCATCAGAAGACATGGGCACCTTCTTGGTTTGGTCACCTCCAAGATGGATGAACAAATGATGAGTGTCTTAGTCCAGTTCTTTGATCCACTATACCATTGCTTTACCTTTCCGGACTACCAGTTGGTCCCCACCTTGGAAGAGTTCTATGATCTACTGGGTATCTCCATTCTAGAGCAGACCCCGTTTACAGGTTGGGAGAAGATCCTTAGTCCGGAAGAGATTTCTTCAGCCCTTCTCCTGACAAAGGCTGAGGTAATGTCTAATTGGGAGACTAGAAGTGGGACAAAAGGCTTTTTGACTAAGTTCTTGGTTGGTAAAGCTAATCATTTCTGGGACAGTCTAGACTTCCAGGCATTTGAAGACATTCTGTCTCTTCTCATATATGGTTTGGTGTTGTTTCCTAACTCCGATTCCTTCATTGACGTGAATGTGGTGAAGATCTTCATTTCCCGTAATCCTGTACCCACTCTCTTGGGTGACATTTTGCACTCGCTTTATGCCCGTACTGCTCGGAAACGAGGAACCCTAATGAGCTGTGCACCATTGCTGGCGAGGTGGCTTATTTCTCACCTCCCTAAATAAGTTTTGAAGAACAAGGAAGGCATGGGTTGGGCCTACAGGGTTATGTCTCTCTCTCATAATGACATCATTTGTACTATTAAAGGCATGGAAGACATGGCTATTATTGATCGCTGTGGGGAATACCCCAATGTTCCACTTCTAGGAACCCATAGAGGAATCACCTATCATCCATGTTTGGCCTTACGTCAATTTGGGCGAGCTAGGAGGGAAGGACCTCATGAGTTGCTAATGCCAAGTATTGTCTTTGATTTCCAAGGGGATAGTGACGAGCAGTGCCGCAGGTTCATACGAGCTTGGGATAGGGTACACAGGTCTGATCCACACGAGTTGGGTGCGAAGACTTCTCTACTAATGGAACCATATCTCCGATGGGTTCGTATACGTGCCCAAAAGCTGGGAATGCCGTACGAAGCCGTCTTGCCTATAACCCTTGAGGTTGCTGATGAAGAAGGGGTTCTTCCTACCATCCTCCATCCATACATGCCTACTGACATTGGGGCATTGAAGAGGTCCTGGATGCAGCTGAGGGAAGAACGGGATACTTATAGAGAAAAGTACCACGAGCAAGAGCAGAAGATTCAGAAGTTGACAAGGCAGCTGGAGAACAAGCGGATCCTCAATGACTATATCCGCACCGACAAGAAACGACCATGGGAGCACTGATTGTCTTTTTGATTATTCCTAGTTTTGATTTACTTTTCAGTTTTTCTTTCTTTTAACGCCTTAAAGGCATCTGTTGAACAATTGAATTTCAAGTTTATCTAATAAAAGTGTGTTTCATTTTTTGTTTACGAATTTGAATCTCTCGGCGTCTTTGAAATCATGTCATGCGCATATCATTCTCATGCACCTCATAACAGGTACCCTTACAGGTCTCTTATCTTATTCGCTGTTTATTTCAGCATCATGTCTTCTGAACCATCAACTGAACAAGCAATCAAGGATCTGCAAGCTCAAAACGCCCAGTTCCAAGAATTGTTCATGAGTTTGGCTAAGGGTCAGCAAGATCTGAAGACCCTTATCTTGAAAGAGAAGAAGAAGAAGAAGAAGAAGATGGTCCTATTTAATATGGGTCGCAGATTCGGAAACGATTTACGAGAAGAGGTTGATTTGACCCACTCATTTGGAGGGGGAGATAGTCAGGAAGAAAGGAGGGCTCCTAGCCCTGTGGTTTCAGATAACGAGACCGACTTTGACGAAGACCAGTATCCTCCTGCTGAGGATAGATATAAACAGCTTGAAGACCGGTTAAGTGCGATGGAGATTCAGAAGGTCCCTGGTTGGACTTTGGTGATCTGGGTCTGTCATCTGGGGTGGTGATTCCCCACAAGTTCAAAGCACCAGCCTTTGCTAAGTACGACGGGGTTTCTTGCCCAAAGCTGCACCTCCATTCGTATGTTAGGAAGATTCAGCCATACACCGCTGACAAGAACCTCTGGATCCACTTCTTTCAAGACAGTCTCTCAGGGACTCAGCTTGAATGGTTTTACCAGCTAGAGGGAGCTAGTATCCATAATTGGGAGGACTTGGCTGCTGCTTTCTACAAGCAGTACCAATACAACTCCGACCTTGCTCTTACGCGTACCCAACTCCAGGGTATGTCTATGGGTGCGAGTGAAGGTTTCAAAGATTACGCTCAGAAGTGGAGGGACCTTGTTGGCAGAGTGCAACCTCCCTTGGCTGATAGGGAGCTAGTGGATATGTTTCTGGGGACGTTGTCTGGTCCGTATTTCAACCATCTGATTGGAAGTTCGTCGTCCGGGTTTACTGAGCTGATTATGACCGGGGAAAGAATTGAGGCCGGTATCAAGAGCGGTAAAATACAGAAGGGTGTTTCATCAGGCACCGAGAAGAAGCCTTTTAAGAAGGAGTCCAGTGCTGTTTACAGTTCAAAAAGCCACAATAGACCTGAATGACATCAAGTTGTTAATGCGGTGGTTATATCAAGACCTGCTGGTGCTCCTCAGCGCAACAATCAATCAAGGGCCGAGAGGCCTTGAAGACAATTCACTCAGTTCAACATGACTTTATCCCAAATTCTACCACAGCTATTAAAGACCAATCTGGTGATTCTAAAAGAGGCCCCGAAGAGCCCTAATACAACATCACCGATGTATGATCCGAATGCCCGCTGTGCTTTTCATTCTGATAGCCCCGGGCATGATACGGATAACTTCTGGGTCTTGAAAAACAAAGTACAGGACTTGATTGATGCAAAGGAGATTGAGTTCGAAGCATCTGAAAGACCTAATGTTGTGACTGCTCCTATGCCCAAACATGGGGTGAATGCTATAGATGAAGACTCGTTTGCCGTTTCTATGAAAGACATTGTTACTCTCTTAATGACCGTGAAGAAGAACCTTCTGCTAGCCGGTTTATTTCTGGGCTGTGACGAAGGTTGCCGTATGTGTTCCGTCCTATCTACCGGTTGCCATCTTTTGAAGTCAGGTGTCCAAAGCCTGATGGATAATAAACAAATTCTGTTTGAGAAGACTTTTGTTCCTGTGGTTCCTACTGAAGAAGTTGCTATAATCACCATTTTCGATAATTCTTCCAAGGCTTCCTCGAGAAAGCCTGTTAGAATTACATATGTTCCAAGAATCGCACCATTGATCATCATTGTCCCTGGGCCTATCCCTTATACCTCCAATAAAGCTGTCCCATGGCACTACGGGGCCGACATTTACTATCACGGAGTTAAGCAAGACTTGAGTGCTGAAGAGTCTGATACTAACGTCAGCAATATTGTTGGACCTGCCAAAGTCACCCGCAGTGGAAGACTTTTCTCCCCCGAGATCTCTCTACCAGTTGTTCGGAAACCTATTGTCATCACACTTACTAGTGCACCTGCTACTACCCCTGTTCAAGTTCCCATTCTTACCCCTGTCGCTGAGTCATCTGATACTCGGGGCAAAGGGACCACTGATGAGCCTGCCCGGACGGAGGCACCAAAGACAATTACTGTTGAAGCCTCTAGACTAGAGATGGAGGAAATTTTGAAGATTATCAAAAAGAGCGACTATAATGTAGTCGAACAGCTGGGGCAAACTCCGTCTAAAATCTCTATGTTGTCTCTGTTACTTTGCTCAGAAGCCCATGCCAAGGCTCTGATTGCTTTCCTGAAGACTGCACACATACCGCAAGAAACATCAGCTGATCAGTTTAAAGATTGCGTGGCTAGCCTGACTGCTGATAATGGATTGGGTTTCTCTGACGCCGACTTGCCTGCTAAGGGGAGGAATCACAATGATGCCCTGCATGTCTCCATTGAATGCAGGGGCACTACTCTAGCCCATGTATTGGTGGATACTAGTTCCTCATTGAACGTTTTACCTAAAAAAACTCTAGACCGGTTGGACTGTGAGGGTTTAGAGTTGAAGCCAAGTAACATTGTTGTCAGGGCCTTTGATGGGTCGAAGAGAATGGTACATGGAGAAGTGGATATTCCAGTGAAGGTTGGTTCTCAGATCTTTGCGTCTACTTTTTATGTGATGGACATTCGGCCATCCTATTCTTGTTTGTTGGGTCGCCCATGGATCCACAAAGTTGGGGCAGTGATGTCTACGCTTCACCAGATGCTGAAGTACCCAGTCAAGGGGAAAATTGTGACGGTACGAGGAGAGGAGGAGTACATGGTGAGCCACCTCAACTCTTTTCGATATGTAGAGATGGATGGGGAGTTCATTGAGACCCCGTTTCAACATTTTGAAGAGGTTCCCCAGACACTGGCATCAGCTGAAACTGTCAATGAAGATCCTCCTATGAAGATGGCTTCCTTTAAGGATGCCCGGGCTGTTGTTAAGAAAGGTGGATGTGCAAATTGGGGCCAACTCCCTGATTTTGCACATAAGACTAACAAGTTTGGTTTGGGTTTCACTGTAGAAGCTCAAAGGGCTTCTCGGAGTGCAAGGACTGGAAGACCTCCCCTGTTTATCAGCAATTCAGGAGTGAATGCCATTGAATACGATGTTGAAGAATCTGAGTTCGACAGTTGGATCTACCCAACTACTGATGGTGGACTAAGCAACTGGACAGCAAAGGACTTAATCCCAATTTATTTTGTTACCCAGTAATGAGACTTTTGTTTTGCATTCATAACAGACAATGTTTTAAACTTTATGGCCCGGTGTCTTACCCGGGGCACCGTAGCTTCATTTGTGAGGGCTTTATGTGTGTCATCTACATATATCATTAATAAAAGTATTGGACGTTTCTTGCATTTCAAATTTTGCGCTCCTTGTTTTTCTTTTATTACATATTGCAAACCAACTATTTTACACACACTCACATATATAGGTCTACATCCACTCTGGATCCACTGATAACGACTCTGCTACTGCCAGTTATGACTTCGAAAGTCCGATCAAATTAGCCGAAGACGAAGGTGAAGATGATTGTGAAGTGCCTGGTGAGCTTGCTAGACTCTTACTTCAGTAAGAGAGGGCCATACAGCCGCATGAAGAGCCAGTGGAAACAGTGAATCTGGGTACAGAGGTAGACAAGAAAAAGGTCAAGATCGGTGCAAATCTGGAAGCTAGTGTTAAACAACGGTTGATTCAGATGCTGCATGACTACGTTGAGATCTTCGCCTGGTCTTATGAAGATATGTCTGGGTTGGATACTGATATTGTGGTTCACCGCCTGCCACCAAGGAAGACTGTCCTCTAGTGAAACAGAAGGTTCACCGAATGCGCCCGAAGATGTCTGAGAAAATTAAGGCTGAAGTTATGAAATAGTTTGACGCCGGTTTTCTAGCAGTTACTTCTTACCCTCAGTGGGTGGCCAACGTGGTCCCAGTGCCGAAGAAGGATGGTAAGGTTCGAATGTGTGTTGACTATAGGGATCTGAACAGGGCAAGCCCCAAGGATGACTTCCCTCTACCTCATATCGACGTTCTGGTTGACAACACCACACATCATAAGGTCTTCTCCTTTATGGATGGTTTCTCTGGTTATAATCAGATTAAAATGGCTCCCGAAGACATGGAGAAGACAACCTTTGTTACTCAATAGGGTACCTTTTGCTACAAGGTCATGCCTTTTGGATTGAAGAATGCTGGGGAAACGTATCAGCGCGCCATGGTCGCTTTATTCCATGACATGATCCATCATGAGATTGAGGTATACGTCGATGACATGATTGCAAGATCCCAGACTGAGGAAGAACATCTTGACCACCTTCAGAAGCTATTCGACAGGTTGAAGTTGTACAAGCTGAGGTTAAACCCGAACAAGTGCACCTTCGGGGTGAGATCTGGTAAGCTGCTGGGTTTCGTCGTAAGTGATAAAGGTATTCAAGTGGATCCTGCAAAGGTGAAAGCTATACAGGAAATGCCAGCTCCCTGGACAGAGAAAGAGGTCAGAGGCTTTCTAGGACGTCTAAACTATATTGCTCGATTCATCTCACACCTGACTGCTACTTGTGAGCCAATCTTCAAATTACTGAAGAAAGATCAAGTGGTAAGATGGAATGATGAATGTCAGGCCGCTTTCGAAAGAATCAAATAGTATCTCCAAGAACCTCCTATTTTGATGCCGCCAGTAGAAGGGAGACCTTTGATCTTATACTTGACGGTACTCGACAACTCAATGGGGTGTGTGTTGGGTCAGCATGACGAGTCTGGCCAAAAAGAGCATGCTATTTATTACCTTAGCAAAAAGTTTACCGACTGTGAGACCCGATACTCATTGCTTGAGAAAACTTGCTGCGCTTTGGCATGGGCTACTTGCCGGCTGAGACAGTATATGCTGACTCACACTACTATATTGATATCAAAGATGGATCCAATCAAGTATATCTTCGAGAAGCCTGCCTTGTCCGGAAGAATAGCGAGATGGCAGATGATCTTGACAGAGTATGACATCCAATACACAACTCAAAAGGAAATTAAAGGAAGGGTGTTGGCAGACCATTTGGCACATCAGGCAGTGGATGATTACCAGTCTATGAACTTTGAATTTCCGGATGAGAATATCATGTTGGTAACCGACTGTGAGACACATGGACCAGATGAAGGACCTGAGGAGGGATCCCGATGGTCTATGTACTTTGATGGAGCTTCAAACGCTTTGGGTAATGGCATTGGCGCCGTGATCATATCTCCTAAAGGCTCTCATACTCCGTTTACCGCCCGACTATGTTTCAATTGCACCAACAATATGGCGGAGTATGAAGTGTGCATCATGGGTCTTCGAGCAGCAATTGACCTAAGGATTAAGTTCTTAAGTGTTTTCGGAGATTCCGCTCTCGTGATCAGTCAGATCAAAGGCGAGTGGGATACGAAACACCCTAATCTTATTCCTTACGAGGAGTATGTGTTGACGTTGCTTCTCCATTTCGAGGAGATAACCTTTGAACACTTCCCTAGAGAGGAGAATCAGTTGGCGGATGCGCTGGCTACGATGTCTTCTATGTTCAAAGTCAATTGGGACAACGAATCTCCCTGGATTATCATTGAAAGGTTGAACGAACCCGCACATTGCTATGATGTTGAGACTGAAGAGGCAACGGATAAACCCTGGTTTCATGAAGTGAAGAGGTACCTTGAGGCTCAGGAATACCCCGAGGGTGCATATGTTAATGATAAGAGGTTTCTGAGGAGGTTCCCGGCAAAGTTTTCATCAGCAATGGTATTGTTTACAAACGTAACCATGATTCAACCTTACTGCGATGTATTGATAAGAACAAAGCATAAAGGATCATGGAAGAGTTACATGAACGTACTTTCGGAGCTCATTCCAGTGGACACACCATGGCAAAGAAGATCCTACGGGCAAGATATTATTGGTCCATAATGGAAGCCGACTGTTATCAGCATTCTCGGACCTGTCACAAGTGCCAAGTCTATGCTGATAAAGTGCACATACCTCCAGTACCTCTGAACATCTCGACGAAACCTTGGCCTTTTGCAATGTGGGGCATTGATATGATCGGCGATATCAGACCTACAGCGTCCAACGGGCATCGTTTCATCCTGGTAGCTATTGATTACTTCACGAAGTGGGTTGAAGCATCTTCCTTTACTACTGTAACCAAGAATGTTGTGGCACGGTTTATTCGGCACAACCTGATCTGTCGATATGGTGTACCAGAGAGGATCATTACGGACAATGGCACAAATCTCAACTATAAGATGATCATCGAGCTCTGCAAGCAATTCAAGATACAGCATCACAACTCTTCTCCTTACCGGCCGAATATGGATGGGGCTGTAGAAGCGAATAATAAGAACATTAAGAAGATTGTGCAGAAGATGACGGTGACGTACAAAGATTGGCACGAGATGTTACCTTTTGCTCTTCATGGGTACCGTACTTCAGCACGGACGTCAACAGGGGAAACACCCTATTCCTTGGTTTATGGCATGGAGACAGTCTTGCCCATTGAAGTTCAGATACCCTCTCTTCGGATTATGAAGGATGCAGGTTTGAGTGAAGATGACTGGATTCAGACCCGGCTTGATCAGCTGAACTTGATTGACGAAAAGAGACTTACTGCTATTTGTCATGGTCAGACGTACCAAAAACAGATGATCAAGGCATTTAACAAGAAAGTTAGACGACAAGAGTATCAAGTTGTGGACCTGGTTATCAAGCGCATCTTACTGCCACACGGTGATCCCAGGGGCAAATGGACCCCTACTTACGAAGGGCCATTTGTGGTTAAGAACATTTTCTCAAGAGGAGCTATGATTCTAACCACCATGGATGGTGACGACCTTCCTCACCCCATCAATGCAGACATAGTGAAAAGATACTACACATAATCAAATACCCGCTAGGTTGATTGGCCTGGGCAAAAATAAGGGCTTCCCGACGAACCAAAAGGGTTCGGGCAAAAATAAGGGATGAAATGAAAAAAATTTGTACACCCAGAAAGTCGAAAACCTGAAAGGGCGGCTTGGGCAATAAAGGGCATCCTGGTGGACTGAAAACCCGAAAGGGCGGTCTAGGCAAAAATTAGGGATCAAAGCATAACACTATGTCTCATTGGATCACCTCGCAGCCAGGCTTCGGTATCAACTGTCAAGCTCGGACGACACTAATCAATCTGATCTACCTTCAACCAAGTAGCAAAGTGATGAGATGCTTGAGGGCATAAGGGCAATAGCAGAGTTGGAACCTGTTGTACCCTAAAATTTGCCCTCGTATTTTTCCACCAAAAATCACAGCTTCAGTCTCTTCCTGATTTTTCAGACTGGCTCAAGAATCGGTCAAACATACTTTTCTCGTCAGTCAGACAAAATTTAGGGTTTTCATTGATTTTAAGACGGTTCGAACAGATTGCTTAGAGTTTGGTTGAATTGGCTCAAAGTTTGATCAGGCAGGCGTTTCTCCAGTGTTAAGTCAAAAATCAGGGTTTTGCGCGTATATTTCTCAGAAAGAGTTAGTTCTATCAATGCTGTTCAGATTACTCTAAGATAAGGACTGAGGCTGCTGATTGTTAATTTGCAGTTGTTTGGATTAAATCAGTGAAAAGAAGACATGTGGATGTTTGTTTGATTTGACTGTGCATTGTTATGTTTAAGTCGGAACGCCGGACGTTTATTAATTATTTCTTTTTTCTAAAGTCAGAATAATTGGATTTATTTCCAATTGTTTTAATTTAGGAAATTCAAATAATTAAGTTAAACAATTGAAAGGAAATAAAAAGAATTAATTGGTCAAAAGGAATTTTTATTCATCTTTAATTATTTGTTACAATTGTTATTTAAATACAATATTTATTTACAAAGTATTTATAATAATAATGGTTACAATAATTAAAATTGAAATAAACTATGTCCTAAATTTCCTAATCTTCATTCTTCTATCCAATGCTCCCTTGTTGCTCATTTATTTTTCATCTGCAAAACAAGAAACAAAAGAAAAGTCAAAGCAGATAAAATAATTAAAGATAGACAGTTAAAAAGATTCATCATTAAAAACAAATGGCCGGAATCAGTTTTGCCCTCTCTGTAAATCACGAGATTTCTCCCGGTTCACAAAGAGGGATGAAATACTTGCAATGAAACATGAAATGCACAAAGTTGTAATAATGCATAAATTCAAATTTTCAAGCATACTGAGTAAATCCAAAATTTGTCAACCAAGTTTCCAAACAGCATAAAGGCAAACTTAATTGCAATCTCAAACTAAGCCAAAAGCTGTCCAAGGATATCAAAATATCAACAACTCCAAAAGCGGTCAAGAGAAAGTACATAAAGTATGCAAGAAACATGGAAATATGCAGTGGAAAAGGGACAAGTGCAAGCAACATTCAGAATGCATCATCTTCCTAGGCCATCTGTTTTTTCAGAAAAGACAAAAAAAAGCAATAAAAGTGCTTTTCTTTAATCTGGAGAGAGAAAGAGAGAGGAAAACAGCTTACAGTACATCAGGCTAGAGGCTAAGCAAAAGATATAAACAGCATATCAGAATAGATAGAGAAAAAGAGGCAGAACATATGCAGCAGGATATCACAATGAGGGAAAACCTCAAGCCTTGCAAACATGTCCACAGATTTGACCAAAAAAATATAGCGCCTCTTGCCCTTAAAAGACAAGAGGGAAAAGACCCTGAAAGGAGATACAAAAAGCCAACAACCTGCATAACATAGCTCAGAAGCCAAAAAGCCTAAGAACTTCCAAGTCCATCAAACCTTAAGCATTCAAACATACACGCCCAAAGCCTAAAAACCTGTAATGTCAACCAAAACACCAAAAAGCCAAACCTGCATAAGCCTTTGCCTCTAAAGACCATAAGCCTAAAACCATTGTTAACCCAACCTGTCAAACTGATACAAACATACAAGCTATACCCTCAAAGCCCTCAAGCTCTAAAACTGTCAAACTCACAAACAAATTCAAACTGAGGCCTTAAGTTTTACAGAAATTCCAAGCCTAAACCATAAGCCTTGAACCAACACCATAAGCCAAACTCTCAGAACTCAGAGAGTTCATCATCGAGGCAACCAAACATACCAACAAAATCCACCACAACAATATTCCCCAAATGTCTCAGCATATCAAACACTAAGCAGTTCTAAGCAACCACGCCCTCAGAGTGCAATCATCATAGGGCCACAATACTCATCAACATACAACTATACTCAACAACACCATCATCAAGGCAACTCAAGCACAACATATCAATTAATCTCAGAGCAATAACATCATGTTCAGAGGCAACATAAGCGAGTAAAAGAGAAGAAGATAGAGAAGCATCACAGGGTACACAGGAAACTTAGAAGGGCAAACAGCAGAAGAGAGAAAGAAGTGTCAAAGCTAGGGTTCTCAGTACCTTCATCATCAAACCAAGAAAAACTAATACAAAAGTACCAGGAATTACAAAGCGCACATCAAGCTTCAAGCCCTTCGCCTCCGGCCGTCCAAAGCACCTCCGATTCCATCTCCTCCTCCGTCTCCAAAAGGTAGTATCCCTCTCTTTTCTTTCATTTCATACACCTCAACATAAACAACAATAACAAAGCTTAAAATCAGAATCCAAAATGAATGAAAGCATGCAAAAAATGTAAAAACGTACAAAGCGTCAAAACTAAACCTTTTTTGTAAGGTCACCGTGCTCGACTATGGAGGAAGGAGAAATAGATGGTGGCGTTGGTGGCCTTGGGCAAAGAACGATTATTCAGTGGCTATGGCATGGAGGAAACGAAGTGAAGACGAAGAAGAATGGCGCTGTAACTCTCAAACTCACGAACCCTAATGACACAAAACAAAGAAACCCTAAGACCAAAAACTTGTCACAAAGCTTGGGCCTTGCCCGTTACAATGCCTGAGCCCATTTGTTTTTTTTTGGGTATGCACCCCCCCTTTTTGACTTAGCCTGATATGTTTTATTTGGGTTGAAAGGCCCAATTAACCCTTTAGTTCTTTTTATCATTTTTCAAACTAACCTTTTTTTTATTAATTTTTGATTAACAATGCTATTTTCTTAACATAACTAATGTTTCAAACAAATAAATAACACTTTTTTTTATATATATACATTTTTTTAACATGAATAAACAAACATTATTTTTCTTTTTTTCTCAAACTTAAAACTTCTTTCTTTAAATTAAAACTCTTGTATTAAAATACATTAATTTGTAAATACATAAGAAATACTTTTCTTTAATATAAGACATTAATATATAGAATTTGAATATTTTCTTTTCTTAAAATATTTTATTCTTGTACATCAATACGTAATACTTTTCTTTTCTTAAGATATTTTGTTTATATATACCTAACAAGAAAATACAAGAATACAATAATACATAAATAAAATACTCAATTTTCTTATTAAATTAGCAATACTTAAGAAATACACTTTCTCACTTGTAAATAAATAATCATACACTTACACAAATGCATTTACAATACACATTTTATCTTTTTATACATTGATACATTTGCTATTCTTATACATTGCTATACATTATATTTTACATTTGCGCAATTCGATTTGGTTGTAATTATTTGGATACTACTCTCCTATAAGTCTCATCCCTCATTTGTATACTTGTACCCCCACTCCCGGATACTATTTTGTAATAGCGTAGACTTTAAATTCCCGCAATTTATCGCTTTCAAATATGCCATGGTTAGACCTAGGGTTTGTATGTACATAAAATCAAACGCTAGATAACTTAATACAAGACAAATGCATGAAATCAATACACAACCACACTTGCACCCCTAGGGTAATCCCGCTTGTTGCCTTCCAAAATGGGCCATGCTTGCACGTTGAGTATCTTTGGCAAAACAATACAAATGATCATAGTCCCTCGATGACGCTTTCGAATGTTGCCTATCAAAATGATCATAGTCCCTTCAAGCAAAATTGCCAAAGACACTTGGCACCATTGCATTCATGGTCCATACGATGACCCGCGCCTGTCCCGTTAAACATCCTAAATGCAAGATTGTCCACCAAATACAATGGTGGAACAAAATTGTTAAAAAAGGGTTAAAACATGAGAAAAACCATTGAGTAAATTTAGGGGTAGATAAAACTCTTAGTTACTTGATCAAACTTGCAAAAACACTTGCCTACTTTTCAAACCACACTCCACGAACACTTTCAAAACAAACTTTCAAAAACATTTGAAACATCTTTTCGAAAAGATATACACCTTCGTATATACTCAAACACGAGTCATTATAATGGTTGCCGAAACAAAGGCGTCTATTTCAAAACATTTTCAAAACACACACACACACACACACCATTTCAAGCAATCAAGAATCAAGGCAAGTGATCTAAAACCAAGTAACTAAGAGCCCATGGATAACCATGGATGAAAAGGGTGCTAATACCTTCCCTTTTCATAATCTACCCCCCGAACCCACGAAACATCTCAAAAGGTTTTTCCTGTGCTTTTTAACCTTTCCTTTAGGATAAAATAAAAAGTTGGTGGCGACTCTTGCTAAACCGAACAAGTGCGAATACAAACGCAAAACTCAAGTCAATTCTCCCACCGTATTACAGAACCCAATGGGATTATTCACATAGCTGTTTTGTTTAGTTTTTCACAAATTGTGTAAATTCTATTATTCGACGGTGTTCTCTTACTAGGACTTCAGCCTCTTGTACAAAAACGCCTATTTACAGGCCAAACTTAAAAATCAATACAATTCATTTTCAGAGAAATTTCCAACTGTTCTTCCTTTTTCTGTTTTGTTTCGCAAAGAACGTCCAATATTCACTTTTGATATATGCACTTGACATTAATTGCTGCTCATGAACATTTACATGCGAAACAAAAGACCATTACTTATAACATCAGAAATAGGGGCAAATAAGAATTGTCCAAACCGTACAGTTGCTCTGTCCACCAGGTACAAGGTAACTTCAGCTAAAGAATATGGCTAAGGTGCATTCACTCCCCGCAGAGTAAGACAGTAATGTTAACTCTCCCCAGCTGAGACTTGCAACTGTGAATGAATTGATAATATTCTCCCCAAGCAGAATTTATCTACCATCAGCACTGAAATGTCTTAATATTCCCCAACGGAGTATAAGAATATTCCCCGGCAGAATACAAAATATTCCCAGTGAAGTCTGAAATCTTTCCCAACACAGTCTGAAAAAGCTTCCCCGGTGGAGTATGGAGAATCATCCCCAATAGACCTTGGAAGATTGTCCCCAACAGAGCTCAAAAGACTATCCCCATTAGAGTCTAAAAGGTTATCCTCGGTGAAGTCGCAACTGAAGATCATCCCCAGCGGAGTTCCTTCCTTTCACAAACAGGAATTCAATCCCCAACAGGGTTCAGCATCACCAGCAACGGTAATTCATCCCCAGCGGAATTCATCAATGGAATCCTCTACATAACATCTCTTCCCCACAGAGTAATCTCCTCATCAGTTTATTCCCCAAAGGATTTATCCTCTCCTGCAGGTTTATTCTCACAATCATCTTCGTTCGCCATCCTCAGCGGAAATAAAGAATTCAACTCTTCTCTCCAGCAACTATCCGGGATTTATTTTCCCCAGCTAAAAACATTACATTTCCATACATCATGACACATGCATATACGCATCGTACAACACAATCTCATTTATTTTGAGAACATCATTGCTTGATACATATCATGCATTGCATACAGCTAACCTTTACCTTTCAGGAAGGATGCAGCTAAATTCTCATAAAATTCAAAGCTATGAAGCTTTTATCTCAGTCGAATTACTGACAAGTTCTTAAATCTCAACGGAGTTTTTCTCAGTTGAATTACAGACAAGGTCCTAAATCTCGACAAAGTTCCTCCGTCGAAGTACAGACGAGTTCCTAAATCTCAGCAGAGTTTTCTCAGTTGAATTACGGGCGAGTTCTTAAATCTCGATGAAGATGTTTCCCTCAGTCGAACTACTGACCGGTTCTTAAATCTCAACAGAATTATCCTCAGTTGAATTACAGATAAGGTTTTAAATCTCGACAAAGTTCCCCCGTCGAATTACTGACAGTTCTTAAATCACAACAGAATTATCCTCCGTTGAATTACAGAAAAGTCCTAAATCTCGATGAAGATGTTTCCCTCAGTCCAACTATTGACCGGTTCTTAAATCTCAACTGAATTATTCTCAGTTAAATTACAGATAAGGTTCTAAATCTCGACAATTTTCCTCCGTCGAAGTGTGGACGAGTTCTTAAATCTCAATAGAATTATCCTCCATTGAAGTACAGACAGTCCTAGATCTTGATGAAGATGTTTCCTTCAGTCGTAGTACTGACCGGTTCTTAAATCTCAACTGAATTATTCTCGGTTGAATTACAGATAAGGTTCTAAATCTCGACAATTTTCCTTCGTTGAAGTGTGGACGAGTTCTTAAATCTCAACAGAATTATCCTCCGTTGAAGTACAGACAGTCCTAGATCTCGATGAAGATGTTTCCTTCAGTCGTAGTACTGACCGGTTCTTAAATCTCAACTGAATTAGTCTCGTTTGAATTACATATAAGGTTCTAAATCTCGACAATTTTCCTCCGTCGAAGTGTGGACGAGTTCTTAAATCTCAACAGAATTATCCTCTATTGAAGTACAAACAGTCCTAGATCTTGATGAAGATGTTTCCTTCAGTCGAAGTGCTGATCGGTTCTTAAATCTCAATTAAATTATTCTCGGTTGAATTACAGATAAGGTTCTAAATCTCGACAATTTTCCTCCGTCGAAGTGTGGACGAGTTCTTAAATCTCAACAGAATTATCCTCTGTTGAAGTACAAACAGTCCTAGATCTCGATGAAGATGTTTCCTTTAGTCGAAGTACTGACCAGTTCTTAAATCTCAACTGAATTATTCTCGGTTGAATTACAGATAAGGTTCTAAATCTCGATAATTTTCCCCCGTCGAAGTGTGGACGAGTTCTTAAATCTCAACAGAATTATCCTTCGTTGAAGTACAGACAATCCTAGATCTCGATGAAGATGTTTCCTTCAGTCGAAGTGCTGACCGGTTCTTAAATCTCAACTGAATTATTCTCGGTTGAATTACAGATAAGGTTCTAAATCTCGGCAATTTTCCTCCGTTGAAGTGTGTACGAGTTCTTAAATCTCAACAGAATTATCCTCCGTTAAAGTACAAACAGTCCTAGATCTTGATGAAGATGTTTCCCTCAGTCGAAGTACTGACCGATTCTTAAATCTCAACTGAATTAGTCTCAGTTGAATTACATATAAGGTTCCAAACCTCGACAGATTTCCCCCAGTTGAATTACGGACAAGTTCTTAAAACTCAGCAGAGATGTTCTCTCAGTTGAAGTACAGGCAAGTTCCTAAATCTCAAAGAAGATCAAGCTTCCCCAGCGGAATCTTCCATAAACAACGGGTATACAAGCTATCGCTAAGGAATCTCTTATGTAATCGACACTCCTACAGATGGCATCTTTAAGCCCATCCTACCTCCAACAATCTCTAAATGGCATCTGTAAGCCCATTCCTGACATCACAAGGCTGATACCACTTCATGCGAGTGCAAATTTCTGGGCACTCTAGTGTTCAATCATCTTCCACCTTTGGATCACGAAAGACTCCAGAGCCAATCTACATCCTCAGGTTTAAGAAGATTGAACAGGGGCAGCTGTTGTACCCTAAAATTTGCCCTCCCATATTTCTCAAGACATTGCAAGAAAAATCTCCAAGGTGCTCAAGTTTGCTCAAGAGTTGGTCAGACAAGCTATCTCCTAAGGCAGTCAACCCCAAATTAGGGTTTTGTGTTACATCAAGATCCTTGAGTCCAAATGATCTCAAGTTCTCCCTAATGTCCTTATATGTTCTCAAAATCATCCATGTCAAATTTCAAGCCTTGCAGAGGAAGTTTGCTCAGTCAATGGCTCAAAGGTTCAAAAATTGACTATGCTAGGGCAAAAGTCAACTGTGACCCAAATACAGTCAAACTTCAAGATTTTTTGTCAACATTCTCATTTTGAGGGATATTTCATCATTTTATCAAGGTTTGATCATGATTCATCAAGGATTGCTCAAAATTCATCAAGACTCAAAAGTTGCTAAATTAGGGTTTTGTAGGAAAAGTCAACTCAATTTTGACCAAGCATAACTTTCTCATACTTTATGAGAAATGACCCATCAAAATCTCATTTTTAAGAGGATGAAATTTCCTACAATCCATATTCATACCCCGAGATCAAAAAATGCACTCACAAGAAGTTATAAATTTGGACATTATAGGTCATTTTTGAAAGTCAACAAAAACACCTTTTTTCCAAAGCTGATAACTTGAGCATGGAATATCAAAATGAGATGAGACAAAAAGTGTTGGTTAGAGGACATCTCAAGCTTTCTAAAAAGTCCAAAAAGACCTCCAAAAGTTCAAAATTGAAGAAGTTATGCATTGTTGAAGTAGGACTTTTTTTGCAAAATTGCCAAAAGTCAACTATCCCCAAAACTTCAAATTTTGTCAAATGGGCCCATTCTTTTCCACTTGATTTGAGCTTGCACAGTTTCCCACGTGTCCTAGCTTCAGCCATGAGCTCATATTTCATTTTTATTATTTAATTTGATTTTTTATTGAATTTATTCATTTTAAATCAAATTAAATCATATAAAATCCAAAAAACTTTGATAACATGAGATTTTTTGCTGTTTTAGGCTTTGATTATCATCATTATCATCATCAAATTCAAATTACACCAAATCATGTGCAAAAAGATTGAAATTGGACAAATTTGGAAGGTTTTAAAGAGGAGATCAAATCAAATTCATATGCATTGATATTGGAAGATTTAATCCATAATTTCTACCCTAATACACCACACAATACATAAGCAAGCAAGTGGACACGAGATCAGGGCTGGCAATTGCAGAGAGAGGCAGAACAAGATTTGAAAAAAGTCACAAAAAGCTTGAGATTGAAATCGTGTTTAGAGGTGTTTTCAAGGGCCAAGACCTGTCCTAAACGCTTCCTGGGCATTCACTCAAGCCAAACCAATCCAAAACAATCTTGTTCAGACTCCATAGCGCGCTGTAAGTGTCACGATAACTACCTCTGTTCTTAAAATTGATTTGGCTTATTCTTGCATCATTTGAGAAAACTATTGGCATATTTGTAATCCTCACAACATTTCTAAGCTATTTGCATCATTCAATTTTATTTATCTAATTTGTAATGCAAAACGCCATAGCTAAGGTTCTTGGAAGCGTTTTTGGGGTTTTCTATTTCAGGAAAAATTGATCCACAAGAAGGGCATATCTTTGATCAGGAGGCCATAACGAATCCAACCATGTTCTTGGAATGGATTTATATGGCCTGTAGGGAGTTTTGGCATAAGCTTGCGTCTTTTGCTGCAGATTCAAATCCGCAGGTAATGTTGTTACAGGTCTGAGGACAGGGATGAGTTCGTGTCATCCTCCGGTTGGCCCATTCAAATATTTTTGTGCGTTTTTATTTTTTGTTGGCATTTATTTTGTTTTTAAATATTATGATTAATATGTATTATAAGAACAAATGAAACAGCGTGGTGTGTTGGCAAGGCAAGCGAAGAAATTTCCTTCAGGACCTGGGTTCGAATCCCAGGTCTCCCACTTTCTCAATGTTTTTATTCTTCAGGTGATTCAGTGCATACGCCTATCTACAACCTACCATGCGCCATCAATCCTCCAATTGCCAGATGGCCAAAGGCCAAATATGATGGTCAAAAGCTGGGGGTCTACATGGAGCCAAGTCAGTGCACAAACACCTGATCTCAAAAGTCAACAAAGGCCAGCGCTTTTGGGCCTTCCAGTTGCTCTTCATACTCCCAATTCAGGCCCATACTCCCCCTTCTTCTCATTTATTTTGTTTATTTATTTATTATTTGTTTAATTGTTTTATTTAATTTCTAACCAATCAAATTTCTTTCTTATAAAATAAAATCACCAAAATTTTTTTGTTTCAATCAAATTTTAATCTTTTTATTTTCCGTAATAAATTTATTAATTAATTAGGATTTAATTAGAGAACTTTAATTTCTTTTGAAAAATAATTAAAATTAATTAGACTTTATTAGTTTTAACCATTAATTTAATTATTATGTTTTCTTTCCTAAATAATCAAAAAACAAAAAACATTTTATTTTTATTAATTAATTTATTAATTTAATTTAGTGATTAATTTAGGTTTAATTTCTTTCTTAAAATAAAAACAACAAAAAGACACTTTCTTTAATCAAAACGCAAAATGCAAACCAGCATTCTAAAAAAAACAGTCAGTTCTTCCCACTGTATCACACTCGCACTATGAGGAAAAGAGGTGTCCTTATGTGTTGCACTCCTCTCTTAGAAAGATAGTTTATTTTGCATCTTCCCCAATCTGTAATAAAGAACGAGCAAGGTTCAAGGTGGTCACAAAGGTTGATGATGCTCGAACATTCAGACATCCATTGGTGTTCCCGATCCATAGAGAATGTTACTATTGATGACCATTATGGAGAATTCCCTAATGTCACCTTACTTGGCATTATGGTAGGTATCACCTATAACCCCTGCTTAGCCTTAAGACAGTTTGGTTACGCCCGAAGGGATGGCTCGCACGAGATGCTGATTCAAGGTTTGGTATTTGACTATGAGAACAACGATCAAGGTCTTCGCCAGAGATTTATCCGAGCTTGGAAGATGTTGAACAAGATAGATAGCAAGACTTTGGGGCACAATAATTCCATCCCTCTTTAGCCTCACCTTAAATGGGTACGAGCTCGCACTCAAAGTCTTATGATGCCTTATCCCTCTATTCTCCCGGTAATCATAGAGCCTGTTGTGGAAGGAGATGTCCCATACACTATCCTGCATCCTGACATGCCCACTTCTCTTGAAGACTTACAAATATATTAGATACAACTCAAGGGGGAGCGAGACACTTTCGAGGCCCAGTTCTACGCCAGTGAAAAGAGGAATTTGGAGCTTACCAAGCAACTTCATGAGGAGAGTACTCTAAATGCCTACATCGCACCACAGAGGATGCGCACAACCTTTTTATCTTAGAGTTTTTTGTATTTCTTTGTAAGCCCAAAGAGGATTGATGTACTCAAGCTTTAAATTTATTAATATGATGTGTGTTTCCTTTTTGTCTAAAACGAATTTGAATCTATAAAATCCTTGAAATCATTGCATATTCATTTACCATTCATCATAGCATAAGCAGGTTTCTTGCAACAAGTCTCCTCATATTTCTACTGTTTATTTCAGTAAGATAGATCTCAAGCAAACGGTGAAGGACCTCCAAGCTCAGAATGCACAGTTTTAACAGTTGTTCTTAAGTCTAGCCAAAGGACAAGATGAGTTGAAGACCTTGCTGGTTGAGGAGAAGAAAAAGAAGACAAAGAAGATAACTGGAGTTCTAAACATGGGAAGAAGATTCCAGGGGTAGACAAGAAGGGCCTTAGACTTTGCGACGACATCTAGTGAGAAAGACAATCAAGATGGGAAGGGCAAAGAAATTGTTGTCCAGACAGAGTCAGAAGAGGAAGAAGAAGACTATTCTGAAGAGCAATACCCTCTAGCCGACGACAAGTATAAGCATCTAGAAAAACAGTTGAGTGCAATGGAAATCCAAAAAGTGCCTGGATTAGACTTTGAGGAGCTGGGCTTAGTGTCGGGGATTGTCATTCCTCCAAAATTCAAAGCACCTGTGTTCGCTAAATATGACAGAGTCTCATGCCAAAAAATGCATCTCCGGTCCTATGTGAGGAAAATCCAGCCTCATACCGCTGACAAGGGCTTATGGGTACACTTCTTTCAAGACAGTCTGTCTAGAGCTCAACTTGATTGGTTTTATCAGTTAGAAAGAGCCAATGTTCATAACTGGTAAGATCTTGCTGCAGCCTTTTACAAACAATACCAATACAATGCTGATCTTGCGCCTACCCATACTCAACTCCAGAGTATGGCCATGGTTTCAAGTGAAGGCTTTAAGGACTACACGCAAAAATGGAGGGACTTGGCCGGAAGAGTTTAACCTCCCCTATCTGAAAGAGAATTAGTAGACATGTTTTTGGGCACCTTGTCTGGTCCCTTCTTTAATCACTTGATTGGGAGTTCATCGGTAGGTTTTAGTGAATTAATATTGACCGGAGAAAGGGTAGAAGCCGGAATAAAGAGTGGAAAGATTCAAAAAGATGCATCCTCTGCTGCTGTAAGAAAGCCATTCATCGGAAAGAAAGAAGTGGTTGTTGTATACCCTTAGAGAAATCAAGATAGGGCCGAACACCGTCCAATGGTTATGATTCCTAAGCCTGCGCCTGATCAATAAAGAAGCAATCAACCAAGAATGGAAAGACTAGTCAGACAGTTCACCGGAATTAACATGACACTATCCCAGGTATTACCACATTTGTTAAGATCCAACCTAGTGACTTTGAAAGAAGTTCCAAAGAATCCTAACACAAGCTCTCTTCACTATCATCCTAATGCCCGATGTGCATACCATTCTGAGAGTCTCGGCCATGACACTAACAACTGTTGGGCTGTAAAGAACAAAGTACAAGACCTCCTTGAAGCCAAAGAGATTGAATTCTACGCGCCAAAAAAGCCAAATGTCATTTCTGCCCATATGCCCAAACACGGCCATAATACCAACGCCATTGAGGAATATATGTTTGTTACTTCAATTGATGAACTTGTGACCCCACTCCTGACTATCAAAAAGAACTTTTTGATTATCGGTGTATTCCCGGGCTGTGATGAAAGTTGTCATTTCTGTTTGTCCTCACCAACCAATTGTCCTTTGTTAAAAGCAGGCGTTCGGTGCCTAATAGATAACAAGGAAATTTTGTTCGAAAATACTTCTGTTTCAACTGTTTCTTATAATGATGTTTCCATCGTGACCATTTCCGCCAATTCATCCAGGGTCTCCACCAAAAGACCCATTAGAATTACATCAGTTTCTAAAGTAGCTCCTTTGATAATTACAATTCCTGGACCAATCCCGTATTCATCAGACAAAACCGTACCATGGAATTATGGAGGGGATGTCTACTACCACGATATTAAGCAAGATTGGCCAGCTGCTGAAGATTAAAGTTCTGAGAAGGTTAACTTTGATATCAGTAATATTGCAGGGACTAGTAGGATAACCCAAAGTGGAAGGGTTTTCTCTCCGGAAATTACTCCTCCAAAGGCTATTTCTGGACCCGTAATCATTCTTGTTATTGTTGCTCCTCCAAAGGTTATTCCCAGTCCTACAATCATCTCTGCTAAGACTCCTGCTGACAAAGCTGTTACAGTCCCTGTTATCACCCCTACTGACATTCCTGCTGCCAAGTCAACCGAGACTCGATGTAAAGGTATTCTGGTTGAGCATGTCCAGACGAAGGCACAATCAATAGCTATCCCTGAGACCTCTCAAAAAGAGATGGAGGAAATTCTAAAGATTATAAAAAGAAGCGACTATAATATAGTCGAGCAACTGGGGCAAACTCCATCAAAAATTTCCATGCTGGCTTTATTACTATGTTCTGAGGCTCATGCAAAAGCCTTGGTAAAATTCCTGAAAACTGCCCATGTAACCCAAGAAACATCTGCCGACCAGTTCCAAGATTGCGTAGCCAGCTTGACTGCAGATAATGGTTTAGGTTTTTCAGATGTTGATTTAACTCCAAGAGGGAGGAAGCATAATGAGGCGTTGCATGTCTCAGTGGAATGCAGGGGCACAACCTTGGCTCATGTTTTGGTGGACACTTGTTCGTCTCTGAATGTGTTGCCTAAAAAGGATCTCGATAGGCTTGACTGTGAGGGATTGACATTAAACCCAAGCAACATAGTAGTAAGGGCCTTTGACGGCTCAAAAAGGATGGTGCATAGGGAAGTGGACATCCCCATAAAAGTTGGAACCCAAACATTTGATTCAACTTTTTATGTAATGGATATTCGCTCTTCAAATTCCTACTTGTTAGGCCAACCATGGATCCACAATGCTGGTGTTGTTACCTCCATGTTTCATCAAATGCTGAAATATCCAATTCAAGGGAAAATCATCACTATTCATGGAGAAGAAGAGTACATGGTCAGCTATTTAAATTACTTCAGATATGTGTAATTAGATGGTGAATTTATTGAAACTCCATTCCAACACTTTGAAGAAGTCCCGCAGACTGTGGCAGTAACCAAGGTTGTGTCTCAAGTTCCCAAGATCACAAGGCCTCCGCTCAAGATGTCATCTTTGAAGGATGCCAAGGCAGTGATAGAAGAAAGTGGGTGCACTATTTGGGGTCAACTCCCAGATATCCCATACAAATCTGATAAATTTGGGCTGGGTTTCACTTCAGGTGCCCAGAAGTATGTACGTCGCGCTCGTGCCGGAGGACCACCCTTGAAGATTAGCAACCACCAAGTCAGCACCGTGGAGGATGATGAAGACAGCTACAACCTGGAGGATTGGATTTTCCCAACTGTCAGTGGAGGGCTCAGCAATTGGGAGGCTAGAGATTTTGTCCCGATTACATTTATTCAACAGTAATTTCTCTTTACATTTTGTCGGATCTGTAATATTAAAACATTTTATACTCTTAAAACCTTGTGTCTTACCCGAGGCACAATGGTCCATTTGTAAGGGTTATTATATCATTTCCATATGAAATCAATGAATCATGGGCATTTTTCATACAAACTTTGTGCTCATTGTTTTTTCCTTTTACATTTTCATTTCTTTCAAAGGTAGCTATACTCTTACACACACTCGCACTCACAATGCAGGTCTACATCCATTCGAGATCCCATGAGTAACGGTTCTGCTATGGCTTTTTGTGACTCTGAAAATCTAATCTACCAAGCCGAAGACGAAGGTGAGGAAGATTGTGAAGTACCAGGGGAACTTGCCAGATTACTACAACAAGAAGAGAGAACCATTCAGCCCCACGAGGAACCAGTGGACAACATCAATCTAGGTACCGAAAAAGACAAAAGAGAGGTCAAGGTGGGTGCCAATCTGGAACCCAGTGACAAGGAGCGTCTGGTTCAGTTACTACACGAGTATGTTGAGGTCTTTGCCTGTTCGTATGAAGACATGCCAAGACTTGATGCAGATATTGTGGTACATCATCTACCTACAAAAGAGAACTGCCCACCAGTAAAACAAAAGGTATGTTGTATGCGACCAGATATGTCAAAGAAGATTAAAGCAGAAGTCATGAAACAATTCAATGCTAGATTCTCGGCCGTAACCTTCTATCCGCAATGGGTTGCCAATGTTGTTCTCGTGCCAAAAAAAGACGGCAAGGTACGAATATGTGTGGACTACAGAGATTTGAATAAGGCAAGCTCTAAGGATGATTTCCCACTCCCCCACATTGATATTCCAGTTGACAATACGACACAACAAAAAGTTTTTTCCTTCATGGAAGGTTTCTCAGGTTACAACCAAATCAAAATGGCGCCTGAGGACATGGAGAAAACAACCTTTGTCACACAATGGGGCACATTCTGCTACAAGGTTATTCCATTCAGACTGAAGAATGTTGGGGCAACCTATCAGCGTGCCATGGTCGCTCTATTTCACAACATGATACATCAAGAAATAGAGGTCTATGTAGACGACATGATAGCTAGATCTCAAACAGAAGAAGAGCATCTTGATCATTTACATAAACTGTTTGAGAGGCTAAAGAAGTACAAGTTGAGGTTGAACCCAAATAAGTGCATGTTTGGAGTAAGGTTTGGTAAGCTCCCAGGCTTTGTCATCAGAAATAAGGGTATTGAAGTAGATCCTGCCAAGGTGAAAGCGATATAAGAGATGCCTGTTCCTCGTACTGAGAAGGAAGTCATAGGGTTCTTGGGACGTTTAAACTACATTGCCAGATTCATTTCTCACCTGACAGCTACTTGTGAACCAATCTTCAAATTACTGAAGAAAGATCAAGTAGTCAAATGGAATGACGAGTGCCAAACTGCTTTTAACAAGATCAAAGAGTACCTGCAAGAGCCTCCTGTTTTGATGCCACCAGTCGAGGGAAGACCATTGATCATGTATCTGACCATTTTGGAAAATTAAATGGGGTGTATGCTGGGGCAGCATGACGAGTCTGGCCGAAAAGAGCACGCTATTTATTACCTGAGCAAAAAGTTTACCGACTGTGAAATAAGATATTCACTGCTCGAGAAAACTTGTTGCGCTCTGGCATGGGCGGCTCGCCGACTAAGACAGTATATGCTGACCCATACTACCTTGTTGATATCTAAAATGGATCCAATAAAGTACATCTTTGAGAAACCTGCTCTCTCTGGGAGAATAGCAAGATGTCAGATGATCCTGACAGAATATGAGATACAGTATACTACCCAGAAAGAAATAAAGGGCAGTGTACTAGTTGGTCACCTTGCTCACCAAGCTATGGAAGACTACCAGTCCATGAAGTTCGAATTCCCAGATGAGGATATCATGATGGAAAACAACTGTGAAGAATTCAGGCCATATGACGGACCTGAACAAGGATCCCGATGGACCCTAGTTTTTGATGGGGCATCTAACGCACTCGGCAATGGTATTGGTGCTATACTCGTATCTCTTGAAGGATGTCATACTCCTTTTACAGCAAGACTCTGCTTCAATTGTACAAACAACATGGAGAAATACGAAGCATGAATTTTTGGTCTCAAAGCTTCCATAGACTCGGGGATCAAATTCTTGAATGTATTTGGAGATTCAACTTTGGTCATCATCCAAATCAAAGGAGAATAGGACACTAAACACCCAAACCTTATCCCCTACAAAGAACATGTTTTGACATTGCTCCCATTTTTTGAGAAGATTACCTTCGAGCATTTCCCGCGAGAAGAAAAACTGCTAGCAGACGCACTAGCCACAATGTCGTCCATGTTTAAACTTAAATGGGATAACGAGGCTCCCCAGATCACCATTGAACGAATGGATGAACCAGCACACTGTCACGAGATTAATACTGAAGAAGTAGTAGACCAGCCTTGGTTTCACGAAGTCAAGAGGTATCTCGAAACCCAAGAATATCCAGAAGGAGCTTCAGCAAACGATAAGAAGTTCTTAAGGAGATTCTTTGCTAAATTCTTCCTTAGTAACGACATTCTTTACAAACGCAACCATGACTCTGTGTTACTTCGGTGCGTAGACAAGGTTGAAGCTGAAAGGATCATGGCTGAATTATATGAAAGCACTTTTGGCACCTATTCCAGTGGGCATATGATGGCAAAGAAAATCCTATGGGAAGGCTATTACTGGTCTACCATGGAAGCAGATTGTTATCAACACTCTCGAACCTGCCACAAGTGTCAGATTTATGCTGACAAGGTGCACGTACCTCCGGTTCGTCTGAATGTCTTGACAGATCCTTGGCCCTTTGCTATGTGGGGAATTGATATGATTGGGGAAATCAAGCCAACAACCTCCAATGGACACCGCTTCATCTTGGTGGCCATTGACTATTTTACAAAGTGGGTAGAGGTAGCTTCTTTCGCTTCCGTTACCAAGAATGTTGTCGCCCGGTTCATCAAGCTGAATCTCAACTGTCGTTACGGTATCCCGGAGAGGATCATTACAGAAAATGGTATGAATCTAAATAATACTATGATCACCGCCCTGTGTGAGCAATTCAAGATTCAGCATCACAATTCTTCCCCTTACCGGCCAAAGATGAATGGTGTTGTCGAAGCCGCGAATAAGAACATTAAAAAGATCATACAGAAAATGGCAGTCACATACAAAGACTGGCATAAGATGCTACCATTCGCTCTCCACGGATATCGTACCACAACTCGCACATCAACCGGGGCAACACCCTATTCTCTGGTATACGACATGGAGGTTGTCTTGCCTATTGAGGTCCAGATCCCCTCTCTAAGAATTATGAAGGATGCAGGGTTGAATGAAGAAGATTGGATCCAAACTCGACTTGATCAATTGAACTTAATTGATGAGAAAAGGCTTACTTTTGTTTTCCATGGTCAAATGTATCAAAAACGAATGATCAAGGCTTTCAACAAAAAGGTCAGACGCCAAGTATATCAAGTTGGGGATCTGGTGATCAAACATATCATACTGCCACAAGGTGATCCTAGGGGCAAATGGACTCCTACATATAAATGACCATTTGTAATCAAAAGCATATTCTCTGGTGGAGAAATGATCCTAACCACCATGGATGGTGACGACCTGCCACACCCTGTGAACGCAGACATAGACAAAAGATACTATGCATAAGAGACCCGCTAGGTTGACACACCTAGGCAAAACAAGGGCATCCCGGCGAACCAAAAAATGTTCGGGAAAAAATTAGGGATAAAACAAAACAATCTGCACACCCGACAAGTTGAAAACCTGAAAGGGCGACTTGGGAAAAAAGGGGTATCCCGGTGGACTGAAAACCCGAAAGGGCGGTCCAGGAAAAAGTTAGGGAATTAAAGCGTATGACTATGTCCTGTTGGATCACCTTACAAACAACCTGCAAACTCGACGGTTCTGATCAATTCAATCAGCTTCGGATAAGGCAACAAATAGGCAAGATGCTCAGAGGCACGAATGCTATAGCAGAATGGGAACCCCATGGGTTTATTGCATATAGCTATCTTTTCTTTATATCAAATTTCATTTTTTTTACGACGGAATTCTCTTACTAGAATGTTTGTCTCATTGTATAAAAATACTTATTCAAAGTCAATACAAAGATATCCCTTTGAAAGTGCAAAACTATCTATTTTTCTTTACTCTTGTGTTTTGTTTACAAAACCGTCCAATGATTTATTTTTGAACATATGCATTTGAACATAATTACTGTTTACAAATAAACAAAATAGAAAGACAGTCACTGGTGGCTTTAAGAGGTAGGTAAATATCTCTAAGCTATTTTTATAAATCCCCCACAGTGTGAAGTTTAATCCCCAGCGGAATAAAGCTTCCAGTTATCAATCCCCAGTAGAAGTCACCAAATTTCTCAGGATTCCCCAACAGGATTTTACAAGCAGTGCACGACATTTCCCATACAACAGAGTTTATTTCTCTAAGTGGAAATTCATCAAGACTTCAACTTCACAACATGAATACTTACACTCCATATCCTCAGCAGCAGACAAGGATTTATTTTCCCCAATCCAACAGCAGTTGCAGCAGATTAGCTCACATACGCATACATCACATCCATATATCATAAACATTGATAACACGAATACATTACACTATGCATTTCATACAATATGACATTGCACATTAGCTAACATTTTACCCTTTTCAGGATAAGATTAATCCATAACTATCATTTAACAATGTTCAAAGTTTTCAGACACAGTTCAGATACGCTCCAGACACGGATTCCATTCTGATACTCATTCAGATTTAACTCTCAGATACAGTTCAGATACGCTCCAGACACGGATGCCATTCTGATACTCATTCAGACCCAACTTCTCAAATACAGTTCATATATGCTCTAGACACGGATGCCATTATGATACTCATTCAGAGTTGACTTTCAGATACAGTTCAGATACGCTCCAGACACATATGCCATTCTGATACTCATTCAGATTCAACTCTCAGATACAGTTCAGATACTCTCCCGACACGGATGCCATCCTGAAGCTCATTCAACTCTCAGATACAATTCATATACACTCCAGATGCTGATGCCATTCTGATACTCATTCAGATCCAACTTCTCATATACAATTCAGATACGCTCCAGACACGGATGCCATTCTGATACTCATTCAGAGTTAACTTTCAGATACAGTTCAGATACGCTCTAGACACGGATGCCATTCTGATACTCATTCAGAATCAACTCTCAGATACAGTTCAGATACGCTCCAGACGCAAACACTATTCTGATACTCACTCAGTTTCAACTTACAAATAGAGTTCAACAATCACTTCTGGATGGCATCTACAAGCCCATCTCCAACAACTTTCCATCATCTCTCCAAATGGAATCTTTAAGCGCATTCCCTCAACCATCACATCACCGAGTGCAAATTTCTAGGCACTCTAGTATCCAATCATCTTCCACCTTCGAGTCACGAATGTCAAAACTCGCCAATCTAACTCTTCAGGTTTCAGAAGATTGAACAGGGGCAGATGTTATACCCTAACATTTCCCCTCTCATTTTTCAAGGATTTTCTCACAAGGATTCTCAAGGTTCAAGCTTGCACAAGTACAATTGGATTTTCCAGTACCAAGTTGGAAAGGAAACTGTCAAAAAGGGAGGAAAACAAATAAAAATAATCTTTTGACAAAGTTGGAGAAAATAAGTATTTTCGATTCAGCTCTTTCGACTGGCCTTTTGGCCTCTTTCGAAGCAAGCTTGGCTTGCATCCTTCGACAGGGCGTTGGCCTCTGGCATGCTGGCTTGGATTCACAAGGCAAGAGCTTCCTGCACGCCACCTTCGATTACACCTTTGGCCTCACAGGGTTCACAATGCAATGGCTGGCTATGTGCCTGCTTCGATTGGATGTTTGATGAGTGCAAGCCTGTGTAGACCGAACAAATATCCCCCCATACTTGCTTCGATTAACAAGTTAATGTTTATTTACATACAAGCCTTCATTGGAGCCACAAATTCTTTCTTGCATGCAAGAAGCTCCCACCATACTGGCATGCACAAGGCAAAAAGCCTCATGTAGCCTCCTTCGATTCCAAGGCAAAAAGCCTCCTTTTGGCATCCTTCAATTGTATCCTTACCTCCTGTGTGCACGCTTCGTTTAGGCATATGGCCCTTGTTGCAAGCTTCGTTTGGGCTTTTGACTCCCTTCACGCTTTATTCGTTTGGGCGTATGAATCCTTCAGTACAAGGTTTTGGTCAAACCTTTCGTTTGGGCATGTGTTTCCATTCATGTTTGCATGAAGTCACAAAGCAGGGACCCCTTACGTACACTCCTTAATTTGGCCACATGGACCTTTGGCAGGCAAGCCTTCAACTAGACAGAACCACCTTCACAAGGTTTCGTTTGAACTTTGATTCCCTTCGAATCAACATCTTTTGAACCCAACTCTGGGAATCCCATTTGAAGGGCATGCTTGTTGGTCCATTCGAAGGATTTACAAAGCCCACTTTAAGGCATGTTTTGGTGACCCATCCAAGGGTCACACTTTTGGCTCCTTCGAAGGATGCACAAAAGTGACTCATTCGAATGGCACTTGTTGGAGGAAAATCAAATAATATTGTTGGGAGAAGAGTGTGGTCGAAGAAGGGTCAAAACGAAAGGGTAAAATATTCGAAGATGCTTGCTGCCAAGTTCAGGCCTGGTACACTGGCTAAAACTACTGCACAGCTGTGATACGGTGGGAAAGAACTGACTATTTTTCGGAATGCTGGTTTGCGTTTTGCGTTTGTTTTCGCAAAATGTCACGGTAAGCAAGAGTCGCCACCGACTTTTATTTTATCCAACAAGGAAAGGAAAAAAGCACAGAAAAATTCCTTTTTCGAGATATTTCTCGGGTTCGGGGGGTAGATTATAGAAAGGGAAGGTGTTAGCACCCTTTCTATCTGTGGTTATCCATGGGCTCTTAGGTACTTGCTAAATTGTTTTCAAAATATTGTTTTCTTTGTGCTTGTGGGTTTTGAAAAAGTTTTTGTTTGAAAACTTCGATTTAACTCTTGCTTCTATCCTCAAAAGCGTATGAAGTGTTTTTGAAAACTTTGTTCGAAAAGTGTAAGTGTGAAAAGTTTTTGTTTTTGAAAGATCAAGTATCTAAGAACCATCTACCTACTCGAAAAAGGAATCATTCTATGCTAATTTCCTTTAGACAATGCTATCCTACTATTGATGAGTAGGTAGCACCGTCGTTGGAGTTTTAAGGGTCAATTCGAATTAGGGACTTACGGTCACCAAAGCAATGTTAGGACGCCTTAGCGGTAACCCTAATGTCTTAGATCATTTGTTTTGAGGCAACAATATCCGAGGCAACCGTTTCAAGGCGACTATGATCTTTAGACAAGAGGACGACCTCTAAAGTGACCTATACTCAATGACCGCGTACGAAGGCAACCAAGTGGGGTGTACCCTAAGAGTGCGCATGTGCGAGTATGTCGTTTTCAGTTAATTTTTATCTTTGTACATGTTAATGGTGATCTAATTTGATTTTAGGTTAAAACATTCAATCTTGTCATGCATCCCTATTATCAAACATCTAACAGTTATAAATTGCGGAAATAAAATGCAGAATTTAAATTACAAGGCGCTGGGTATTTACATCGCCAAAGACAAACCCTTTAAAAATAAATAAAGCGATAAAAATAATAAAAGTCCTATTAAGTTATTACAATCCGGGAGCAAGTACATAAATGGATAATAATAAACAACGCGTGCGGGAAATTAAATCGAGCGCAAAGTTCTAGGGTTTTGACCCTTTTTGTTAAAGAAAAGATTTTTTTGTTGTTTTTTTGAATTAAGAAAGAAAACTATCCTAAATTAATTACTAAATTAAATAAAATAAATTAATTAGTTAAATAAAAAAAACTTATTTTTGGGTTTTTAGTATTTTAAGAAAGAAATAAAAATTAATTAATGTTAGTAAAAACCTAATTAAGTCTAGTTAATTTTAATTATTTACAAAAATATATTAAAGTTATTTCTAATTAATAGCCTAAATTAATTAATAGATTTGTTAATAAAAAAATTAAAATACTAAAATTTAATTTGATAAAGAAAATATTTTTTTGGGGTTTTAATTTTATAAAGGAAAAAATTTGATTGGTTAGAAAATAATAAATCAACTAAATCAATAAAACAAATATTAAATAAAAGAAATAGAGAGAAGAGGTTTGGGCCTGAAAAGGGTGTCTGAATAGCAATCCTATGGCCCATTAAGCGCTGGCCTGGTTTGACCCTTTTTGATTCCATGCGCGCGTGCTGACTTGGTCTATGGTGGACCATCAGTTTCTGGCCACCAGATTTGACCTTGGGCCATCTGGAAACTGGATGCTTGAGGATGTATAATGGGCTGTAGCTAGGCATATGTACCAAATTACCTGAAAAATAAAATTATGAATGAAAGTGGGGGACCAGGGATTCGAACCCAGGTCCTGATGGTATTTGGAGCGCTTGATTTGCCACTAGGCCACTTGGTTTTGTTTGTTAATATACTACAAAGAAAATATAATAAAATAAAACAAAGATTTATTGGTCAGAACAAATTATGCGTGCATGATTTTGAATTGGCCATTGATAGTGTGACACGTCTTCGTCTTCTACCTCACGTCCGTGGCTAAAACCCTATAAAACCTATAGCCACGGACACAGCCTGTTACTAAAAGTCATGCATACTCCAAAATCTGCTGTGAGCCATGAAAATGAAATCTAAGGGCATGGTTGTGCTCATCTCATCATCTCGGTCACAACCATACCCTTCTTGATGGCCAATTTTTCCTGAAAGAGAAACACCAAAAAAAACACAAAACCCTAGCTATGGTATTTGGCTTTACAGGTCAGATAAACAAAATTAACTAATGCCAAAAGCTTGGAAATATTATGAAGATCACAAATATATCAATGATTTGTTCAAATGATGCAAGAATAATGAGTTATAATTTCAAATACAGAGCGAGATAACGTGATACTTACAGCGTGCTAGGTGGTCTGAGAATGCTTGCTCTTGATCCAGGTAGATTGTGTGATCACCCAGGAATCGATTGGGACCGGTCTAAGCTTCTGAAATCGCTTCTAGGTATGAATTCGAATTCAAGCTTTTTGTCACTTTTTTCAAATTTTGTTCTGTCTATGCTTGCAGCCTCCAACCTTTATTTTCGTGCCTTTTCCTTCCTTATATAATGTATATTGTATTAGGGTAAGAAACTTGGTACAAATCTCTCCATATCAATGCTCATGAATTGGATTTGATTCCACCATTACAACCTTCCAAATTTGGCCTAAGTCATATCTTCTTGTAACCAATGCACTTGATGCAAATTTGATTCACATAATAGTTGTATTCAAAGCCTAAAGCAACTAAAAAATCATGAGTTATAAATACTTTTGATTTTATATGATTTTATTTGATTTAAAATGAATAAATTTAATTAAAAATCAAATTAAATAATAAAAATAAGATATGGGCTCATGGATGAAGCTAGGACACGTGGACAATGATGCAAGCTCAAATAAAGTGGAAAAGAATGGGCCCATTTGACAAAATTTGAAGTTTTGGGGATAGTTGACTTTTGGCAATTTTGCAAAAATGCCCAACTTCAACAATGCATAACTTCTTCAATTTTGAAGTTTTAGAGGTGTTCTTGGACTTTTTAGAAAGCTACAGGTGTCATATAACCAACCCTTTTGGTCTCATTTCATTTTGATATTCCATTATCAAGTTATAAGCTTTGGCAAAAAAGGTGTTTTTGTTGACTTTCAAAAATGACCTATAATGTCCAAATTTATAACTTCTTGTGGGTGCATTTTTTTGATCTTGGGATATGATGATAGATTGTAGGAAATTGCATCCTCTTCAAAATGAGATTTGGATGGGTCATTTCTCATAAAGTATGAGAAAGTTATGCTTGGTCAAAGTTGAGTTGACTTTTCCTACAAAACCCTAATTTAGCAACTTTTGAGTCTTGATGAATCTTGAGCAATCCTTGATGAATCATGATCAACCCTTGATCAAATGATGAAATATCCTTAAAAATGAGAATTTTGACAAAAAATGTTGAGGTTTGACTGTTTGTAGGTCACAGTTGACTTTTGCCCTAGCACAGTCGATTTTTGGACCCTTTGAGCAATTGACTGAGCAAACTTCCTCTGCAAGGCTTGAAACTTGACATGGATGATCTTGAGAACATATTAGGACATTGGGGAGAAATTAAGGTAATTTGGATTCAAGGATCTTGATGCAACACAAAACCCTAATTTGGGGTTGACTGCCTTAGGAGATAGCTTGACTATCCAACTTTTGAGCAATCTTGAGCCACTTGGAGATTTTTCTTGCAATGTATTAAGAAATATGAGAGGGCATATTTTGGGGTACAACATCTTCCCTTATTCAATCTTCTTAAACCTGAGGATGTATATTGGCTTTCGTGCCTTTCGTGATCCGAAGGTGGAAGATGATTGAACACTAGAGTGCCCAGAAATTTGCACTCGCATAAAGTGGTAGCAGCCTTGTGATGTCGGGAATGGGCTTACAAATGCCATTTGAATAAACGTCGATCGCATAAGAGATTCCTTAGCGAGAACTTGCATACCTGTTGTTGTGGAAGATTCCGCTGGGGAAGCCTGGTTTTTGTTGAGATTTAGGAACTTGCCTGTACCTTAGCTGAGAGAACATCTCTGCTGAGTTTTAAGAACTTGTCCATAATTCAACTGGGGGAAATCTATCGAGATTTAGAACCTTATTTGTAATTAAACCGAGGATAAATCAGTTGATATTTAAGAACCGGTCAGGTCTTTGACTGAGGGAAACATCTTCATCAAGATCTAGGACTGTCTGGTCTTCAACGGAGGATAATTCGGTTGTGATTTTAGAACTCGTCCACACTTCGACGGAGGAAAATTGTCGAGATTGAGAACCTTATCTGTAATTCAACCGAGAATAATTCAATTGAGTTTTAAGAACCGGTCAGGTCTTCGACATAGGGAAACATCTTCATCAAGATCTAGGACTGTCTGGTCTTCAACGGAGGATAATTCTGTTGAGATTTTAGAACTCGTCCACACTTCGACGGAGGAAAATTGTCGAGATTGAGAACCTTATCTGTAATTCAACCGAGGATAATTCAGTTGAGATTTAAGAACCGATCAGGTCTTCGACTTAGGGAAACATCTTCATCAAGATCTAGGAACTATCTGGTCTTCAACGGAGTATAATTCTGTTGAGATTGTAGAACTCGTCCATACTTCGACGGAGGAAAATTGTCGAGATTGAGAACCTTATCTTAAATTCAACCGAGGATAATTCAGTTGAGATTTAAGAACTGGTCAGGTCTTCGACTGAGGGAAACATCTTCATCAAGATCTAGGAACTGTCTGGTCTTCAACGAAGTATAATTCTGTTGAGATTGTAGAACTCGTCCACGCTTCGACGGAGGAAAATTGTCGAGATTGAGAACCTTATCTGAAATTCAACCGAGGATAATTCAGTTGAGATTTAAGAATCGGTCAGGTCTTCGACTGAGGGAAACATCTTCATCAAGATTTAGGAACTGTCTGGTCTTCAACGGAGTATAATTCTGTTGAGATTGTAGAACTCGTCCACACTTCGACGGAGGAAAATTGTCTAAAGGAGTGAAAAACACAAGAAGGGGGGTTGAATTGTAAAACTTGAAATCAAATGCAGACAACACGTTATTTTTATCCTGGTTCGTTTGATCTCAAACTACTCCAGTCCACCCGTCAAGGTGATTTCGCCTCTCTCCAACGAGGTCTTAATCCACTATATTCAACTGAATATTACAACTGCTTTAACAACTGCTAAAGCCTTCTTGAGTCAAAACCACAAACCGGTTTCTCAAGGAAATACTTTCTTACAGATAAAAGAAATCTAAGTGTGTTGAATGTTTTCTACAAAACTGTTTATCACAACTGTGATACTACACAAATTAAGCTTATGAGAACTGGAATGATAAAACAATAGAGTAAGTAATTTGAGAGCTTTAGCAAACTGTGAATGAGGATGAAGATGAATCGCTTTAGGCGTGTAGAGAGTTGTAGAGCATTAGCCAATCCGTTCCTCACTTGCTTGTTTATATAGCATTGGAAATGATACGTTGGAGTCAGTTATTCCGTTTCAATGCCAATTACATTCTTTCCATATTGAGAAGATCTTTGTCTGGAATAATGACGTTGATAATAAAGTATCTTGAATGCACAATACCGTTTCCAATTAAGCATGTTCTGGCTTTGGCTTATTCTGACGCTACTAGGTGCTGATGAATTGTTGTGGTCTTGATCATAGTTTGGATTGTTACGCGCAGATCTGTTCATCAAGCTTCAGCGTAAGCACATGCTTTGATCTTCTGATTCTGGCATCTGATATAACATCCTCTAATGCTGATGATGATATTCTTATGCTGATACTCATAAGAGTTTCTGTAAAACACAATATAATTTTTAGGTAGCATATATGTCTCACATGAATCATACAATTTATATAATCTTGCATTTTGTTATCATCAAAACTTTAACTTAGGGTAGTAGATTCCAACTTTGTTCTAACAATCTCCCCCTTTTTGATGATGACAAAAACTAGATTTTTTTAATTGAAAATTAACGAGAAAAGTATCAGAGATAACCAAATAATAAATTGTATCAGAATTAAATAGGAAGTTATCAAAGATAATAAGATAAGGGATAAAGAGGTATCAGAGTTTAGATCGGAAATACTCCCCCTGAATTTATTACTTCCCTTTAATTCCATGAGTTCTTTAGGATCTGATCTTTATTGACTTTCTTTGAACATCAGAGCTTCAGTGTATTAGAGTTCATCAGATTCTTGTACCTGTAAGCTATGCAGAACAAAAACATTCAAGTATATCAGAGTGTTAGAATGTTTGAGACTTTTGTCTCAGTAAACCGTTATTGAAAAATATCAGTCTTTCTCCCCCTTTTTGTCAGCAATCAAAAAGTGAACATAATTGAGGAAGTAAAAAAATAATTGAAGTAAGAGAATCAGTGCAGAAAAAAAATTGTATTCAGTTCAGAGCCAGAAAAATAGTACAGATGATATGCAAAGAAAACAATGAAAATATCAAGAGAAAAAAACTAAGGGGCAGGTGGAAGGCGGGTGAACAGAGCCTCAAGCATGTTCTTAATCTGATCAGTGGTTTCCTTCTGCTGATGCACCATGCTGGCTACTGAGTCAATCTTGCTGTCCTGAACATCCATCCTTGCTTTCATCCTTTGATCACTTTCATCCATTCTCTCCTGCAGACGAAGATCATTTTGCTTCAGCTCTTCAAGAGTCTGCCTGTCCAAGGCAGCTTGAGAGATGTCAGAGTCAGGGTGCTTCCGAGAGCTTTCTGCAATGTCTTCTTCTTGACACACATCTTCTGCTGGTTGAACTGTTGATGCTGGACGCTTTTCAGACCAAGGCTCACTGTCCAGAAGAAGCACTTCCTCCTTCAGTAGCTGACTCATGATTGGACCTTCAACTTCTTTCAGCAGATTTCTGAAGCTCTGTTGAGCTTGTTCATAGTTTATGTCTTGCAGCTTAAAGGTTTCAGCGTGTACCCACTTTCTGAATTGTGTCCAGAGTTGGTCTGAAGCAGCAGGATCAATCACTCCCGGACAAGCCTGCTTTAGAGAAGCAATCCAATTCTGCATGCCTATTTCAAAATTCAAGATGCTAGAACCAACACCTAGTTGTTTGGGTTTGGGAATGGCGGTTTTATATTTAAGGGCAGCAAGGCGGTCAAGGACTGTTAGATCAATGAAGGTCTTGCTGTGGTCATCTGGATTTTGTTTGGGTGAGGGAGTAGGAGAGTCAGAAATGATTATTGGACTGTGTGGGGTGTTAGGTGGAGTAGTTTCTGGTGAGGATGGTAGTTGAGGTATGTTTACAGTTGTACCATAAGGCAGTTGAATGGCCAAGGGTTGTGGTTCAGAGGATTCAGGTGATTGAGGTTCAGGGGTTTGAGGTTCAGGTGATGGAGTTTCAGAGTGTTGAGACTCAGGTTGTTGAGATGATGGTTAAGGTGAAGGTGGATTAAGTTCTGGTTGTGGAGAGGGAGGTGGAGAAGTTTCTGGTTCTGGTGATTATGGATTTTCTGGTATTGGTGAGAGTGTATATTCTGGTTGAGGTGAATGGGCAGTTTCTGGTTGAGTGTTTGGATTTTCTGAGAGGGGAGTGGAAGAACGTTGATCAATTTCAGAAAGAACTTTATCAAGTTCTGATTCTGTTGATGTTGTGGGTTTTGGATTTTGAGGTTTGGTGCGGGATATCCTGAGAGTTAGTGACTCAGAAGGGTCAAACTCTGGTTCGGTATCATCAATGGTTGGTATGGGAATTGGGAGTTCATATGAAGTTGGGGTTAGAATCAATGTTGGAACAGCAAATGAATTTAAAACATTTACAGAAGACAGATTACCTCTCTTCTTTGGGGTCTGCTGGGATGGTCCTTCTGAAGCAGCCTTTCTCTTCTTAGTCTTCTTCAAAGTAACATCTAGTGCTTGCTGGTGCAGATCTTTGATGTTCAGATCAGGATATGTGCCATCAGCTTTACATGCGTCCAAGTATCTGAGAACAGTGACTGGTTTAGAGTCAATCTCAGAGAATATGGGAAAGTCGCTCAGAGGGACTCTTCTGCTGGTGATGTCAGCAAGAGGGGTGACGCTGGGCTCCTTTCTGATATTCTCTATCAGTTTCATTTTCTTCAGATTCTTGGCGTACAGCTGCTTGCCAACAGCTGGTTCCAGAGAGCTTATTTCCTGTGCCTCTGTCAGGTGTTCTATCAGCCTATTCTCAGTTAGAATATCTGATATTAATCTGCCGAAGGGTATCCAATCCCTTTTAGTCTTTTCTTCTTCTCTCGTCTCCTTGACGCTGGTCTTCAGATGATTGAACAGAAGATGAGCAAGGTTGATCTTGGTCTTCTTTGCAATAAAATAGAGCAGAAATTGCTGATCTATGTTGATGTAGTCAAGAGAGCTTGTGGGCTTCCTGTGGTTGAAGCAGCCCAAGATGATCTTTGCCCAGATTCTGTGATGATCCATCAAATCTCTGATCTTGCTGGATGGAACCCCATGCGTGAAAATCTGTCTAGCAACTATGGCAGTGTTTCCAGCTCTTTCTGCCATGTCAATACAGCGGATGCCACCACCGTTGTATCCAATCAGTCTAGCAATGTGATCTTCAGTAATCACAATCTTCTTGCCCATGACATATGAAGTAACCTGATGTGTTGATGAAGATGCATGTATCCAGAATTCTTTGACCAATACAGGGAACGTTGGGCCCACCAACCTATCAAAGTACCTTTCCCATCCTTGTGCCCTAATTTCTTCAGTCAAATCGAAGCCATTTTCTTTCAAACTGTTGAAATCAACGATCAGTTCAGACAGAACTTCCAAGTTCTTCACCGGTGTGAGTAGAGTTCTGAAGGGAATTTGGTACTGATCAGAAGAAGCATCTTGCTGGGAACCTGCAGAAACAGTGCTAGAGGACGCCATGTTCACACTAGGGTTTTTTGAGAAAAAGATGAACACATAGTAAGAACACAGAAATATTTTGATGATTGTAAGAGACGGTAAAAAATTAATGAATGATGTTAAGGCGTTTAAATAGGTTTCAAAAGGTGTTTTGAAAACATAAACGATTTTAAGAGGGAGAATTAACTCATGATTACACGCATTTAATGTTTGCTGATTTTGGGGGATTTGAGAAAGATATTTGGAACGGTTACCAGTGACATGTGTCTCAATGCATCCAATCAGCGCTTTGCCTTCTCAGAGACGTGCACGCGTGTTCTGCCTCAAGAATAAGGTGATGACTGGATGACACCTGTTTGATTTAGTGAACAGCACATCTATCCTTGAACTGAAATGCTCAGATCTTTAAGAATAGAATCTGATACAATCTGCATGTCGAAATTTCTGAAGGACGATTGATCAGAAGTTCACAGTGAAGTAAAACAAATTCTGAAGGATAACATATAAACTTAAAACATTTTCACTCTGGGTAGAGCTTCATGCTGAGATGTTTCAGAATGAAGTTGAACCTATCTTCAGAAAGTGGTTTAGTGAAGATATCAGCCCATTGATGGTCTGTATCAATAAATTTTAAGTTCAAAATTCCTTTCTGAATATAGTCCCTAATGAAATGGTGTTTTATTTCTATATGCTTAGCCCTAGAATGCAAAATTGGATTTTTACTTAAGCAAATGGCAGAAGTATTGTCACATAGTATAGGGATGTTACTCTCAAAAATCTGGAAGTCTTCAAGCTGACTTTTCATCCAGAGCATTTGTGTGCTGCATCCTGCTGCTGCTATGTACTCAGCTTCTGCTGTTGATAGCGCAATTGTGGATTGCCTTTTGTTGGACCAAGAGATCAGATTTTCTCCCAGAAACTGGCAGCTTCCAAAAGTACTTTTACGCTCTACTCTGTCTCCAGCAAAGTCAGCATCGCAGTAACCTACTAAGTTGTAATCACTAGATTTTCTATAAAATAAACCCAGATTAGTAGTACCTTTCAGATACTTGAAAATTCGCTTAACAACTGTTAAGTGAGATTCTCTAGGATCTGATTGGAATCTTGCACAAATACATACGCTGAATAAAATATCAGGCCTTGAAGCCGTCAGATAAAGAAGAGAACCAATCATACCTCTGTAAACCTTCTGTTCTACCTTTTTGCTTACCTCTTCTCTTTCCAGAATGCACGTGGGATGCATTGGAACCTTTGATGACTTACATTCTGAGAGATCAAATTTATTCAGAAGTTCTCTGACATATTTGCTCTGATGAATGTAAGATCCCTCTGGAGTTTGATTGATCTGAATTCCCATAAAGAATTTCAGTTCCCCCATGAGTCTCATCTCAAATTCTGCCTGCATACACTTAGAAAATTTTCTTCCAAGAGAAGGATTAGTAGATCCAAAAATAATATCGTCAACATAAATTTGACAAACTAAGATGTCATTCTTAACTGACTTACAGAATAAGGTAGTGTCCACCTTCCCTCTCGTGAATTCATTTCTTAACAAGAAGTTACTTAGTCTTTCATACCAAGCTCTGGGAGCTTGTTTCAGACCATATAGTGACTTCTTTAGTTTGAAAACATATTCTGGATTTTTTGTACTTTCAAAACCAGGGGGTTGGTGCACACAAACCTCTTCTTCTATATATCCATTTAAGAATGCACTCTTGACATCCATCTGATACAGAGTGATGCCTTTATTAACAGCAAACGAAATTAAAAGTCTGATAGATTCTAACCTGGCGACTGGGGAAAAGGTTTCTGTATAGTCTATTCCCTCTTGCTGACTATAACCTTGTGCTACCAGTCGTGCTTTGTTTCTGATAACTTCACCTTGTTCGTTCAGCTTGTTTCTGAACACCCATTTTGTTCCAATGACGTTGAATCCTTTTGGTCTGGGAACAAGATCCCATACGTCATTTCTAGTTAATTGATTTAGCTCTTCTTGCATTGCTAGAATCCAGTCGTTGTCCAGAAGTGCTTCAGCAATTGAGGAAGGTTCAATCAGAGAAACAAGTCCCATGAGGGATTCTTCAGAGTTTCTGAAGCTGGCTCTTGTTCTGATTGGATCTTCCTTTCTTCCTAAGATAGTTTCTTCTGGGTGATCCAAGCTGCTTCTGGATAGTCTTTTCTGAGGTTGGTCAACAGATATTGCTGGATTGCTAGCAGTGCCTCTTTCTGATGTTGAAGGAGTGTCTTTATTTAGAGCTTCTGATGACTTGTCTTCAGAACCTGTAAATTCAACTTCCATACCTGCAAAAACTTCATTCTGCTTTGACTTTTCAGAGTCAAGCTTATCATCAAAACGAACACTGATTGATTCTTCCACAATCTGTGTTTCTGTATTATATACTCTGTACCCTCTTGAGCGTTCAGAGTATCCTAACATAATACACTTCTGTGCTTTAGAGTCAAACTTGTTCAAATAATTTTTTGTATTTAACATAAAGCAAGTACATCCAAATGGGTGAAAATATGAAATGTTGGGCTTTCTGTTCTTCCACAATTCATATGGAGTCTTTTCCAGAATAGGTCTTATGGAGATTCTATTCTGAATGTAGCAAGCTGTGTTTATTGCCTCTGCCCAGAAGATCTTAGCAACATTTGTCTCATTGATCATGGTTCTGGCCATTTCTTGCAATGTTCTGTTCTTTCGTTCTACAACTCCATTTTGCTGGGGAGTTCTAGGACAAGAAAAATCATGCAGAATGCCTTTGTCATTAAAGAATGACTCAAAATCTTTGTTTTCAAACTCTCCACCATGATCACTTCTGACTTTAACGATTCTAAGATCCTTTTCATTCTGAACTTGGTTACAGAAGGTGACAAACACAGAGTGTGACTCGTCCTTGTGTCTTAAGAACTTTACCCATGTCCATCTGCTATAGTCATCTACGATTACTAACCCATACTTCTTGCCACTGACTGAAGCAGTTTTAACTGGTCCAAATAAGTCAATGTGCAGAAGTTCTAATGGCTTAGAGGTAGAAACACCATTTTTAGATTTGAAAGAAGGTTTTGCAAACTTGCCTTTCTGACATTCTTCACACAGAGCATCTGAATTGAACTTCAGATTAGGAAGTCCTCTGACCAGATTGAGTTTGTTAATCTGAGATATTCTTCTCATACTAACATGCCCCAATCTTTTATGCCAGATCCATTGCTCGTTGTTAACAGACAGAAGACACTTTACATTCCGACTTTTCAGTTCAGAAAGTTTGATTTTATAAATGTTGTTTTTCCTTTTTCCATTAAATAGGATAGTCCCATCTTTCTGACTAACAGCTTTACATGATTTTTGATTAAAGATTATATCATAACCGTTATCACTTAATTGACTTATGGATAACAGATTATGCATTAATCCATCTACTAATAGAACATTGTTTATAGAGGGAAGATTTCCATTACCTACAGTTCCAGAGCCAATGATCTTTCCCCTCTGATTGCCTCCAAATCCTACGTGGCCTCCAGGATTAAGTTCCAGGCTTTGGAACATATTCCTTCTTCCCGTCATGTGTCGCAAGCAGCCAGAGTCCAGGTACCATGACTGGTGTTTCTGATTTGCTGCTAAAGATATCTGCAACATGTATTATTTTATCCTTAGGTACCCATATTTTCTTGGGTCCTGATTTGTTAGCTTTACCAAAACTCTGGTTGAATTTTGGTTTCACATAATAATTGCTACTAGTATATTTAATGTCATGTGTGTGGCCAAACACAAAGTGTGAATTCAGAGGAGTGCGTTTAATAATTAAATCCATGACATTATTTGGTGTAGATACCTTACCTTGGTATCCTATTCCCTTTCTGTCGTTTCTGCTAACTCCATAGATCATTGAAGCCATTTTGCTTCTATCTATGCTTTTAGCAAGGAACTTCTGAAAGCTATGATCATACTCCTTGATGATCTCATCAGCGCTGCTGGGAGTTTCAGAAATTGTTTCCTTCTGAGAGTTTTGTAAAAGATTTTCTAATTTTGAAATTTTATTTTTCAACTCAGAATTTTCCAATTTAAGACTCTCAGTTTTATCAGAGTCAGAATTAAGATTCCTTTTCAGGTTTCTGAATTTAACTCTGATCTGCTGATATCTTTCCAGAATTTCGTTAAGGCTTTCAGCAAGTTCAGCCTTAGTAAAATTAATTGCAAAGTCAGAAAATACCTCTTCGGTGTCTGATTCTGAGTCTGATTCAGAAGCTTCACTGTCTTCTGATATGTTGGCCATGAGTGCTATGTTTGCTCTCTCATCATCTGATTCTGAGTCAGCTTCAGATGAGTCAGAGTCATCCCATGTAGCCATGAGACTTTTCTTCTTTTCTCTTCCAAACTTCTTTTTGGGCTTTTCCCTCTGAAGCTTTGGACAGTCACTCTTATAGTGTCCTTGCTCGATGCATTCATAGCAAGTGATGTCCTTGGTGTTTGGCTTTCTGCTTCCTGAAGAGCCTTCAGATCTTCTGTATCCAGAGGAAGAGTCTGACCTTCTGTATCTGGAAGAGGACTCATTCTAATCAGATCTTCTGGGATTCCTGAACTTCCTTTTCCTCTGCTTCCATAGTTGGTTCACTCTTCTGGAGAGGAGGGAAAGTTCGTCTTCTTCTGATGAGGACCCATCAGATGTTTCTTCAACTGCCTGCAAAACTTCAGAGTCAGATTTTCTGTTAGATTTTAATGCTAAAGGCTTACCTTGCTTCTGAGGTTCATCAGCTTCTAGCTCTATCTCGTGACTTCTGAGGGAGCTGATAAGTTCCTCCAGAGAAATTTTGTTGAGATCTTTAGCTAGCTTCAGCGCTGTAACCATTGGCCTCCACTGTTTTGGCAAGCTTTTGATGATCTTCTTGACATGATCAGCAGTAGAGTATCCTTTGTCCAGAACCTTGAGACCAGCCACTAGAATTTGGAATCTTGAGAACATTATTTCAATGGATTCACTTTCTTCCATTTTGAATGCCTCATACTTCTGAATGAGCGCAAGAGCTTTAGTTTCTTTGACCTGAATGTTGCCTTCATGCGTCATTCTGAGTGAGTCAAACATGTTCTTTGTTGTGTCTCTGTTAGATATCTTTTCATATTCAGCGTAAGAGATAGCGCTGAGAAGAATGGTTCTGGCCTTGTGGTGATTTTTAAAGTCACGCTTTTGTTGATCAGACATTGCTTTCATGTCAATCTTCTAACCGCTTGCATTCACTGGGTGCGTGTATCCATCTGTCACCATGTCCCACAGATCAGCATCATGTGCCAGAAAGAAGCTTTCGATTCTTTCTTTCCAGTAATCAAAGTTCTCTCCATCAAAGATTGGAGGTTTGCCGCTGAATCTGTCTCTATCTTCATTGTTGTCATTGCTGCTGTGTTGATATGTTCCTGCCATTGTGTTTTTCTGACGCTGGATCTTGTACTGACACGGTTAAGTGTTTTAGCTCAGAACCAGGCGCTCTGATGCCAATTGAAGGAGTAAAAAACACAAGAAGGGGGGTTGAATTGTAAAACTTGAAAACAAATGCAGACAACACGTTATTTTTATCCTGGTTCGTTTGATCTCAAACTACTCCAGTCCACCCGTCAAGGTGATTTCGCCTCTCTCCAACGAGGTCTTAATCCACTATATTCAACTGAATATTACAACTTCTTTAACAACTGCTAAAGCCTTCTTGAGTCAAAACCACAAACCGGTTTCTCAAGGAAATACTTTCTTACAGATAAAATAAATCTAAGTGTGTTGAATGTTTTCTACAAAACTGTTTATCACAACTGTGATACTACAAAATTAAGCTTATGAGAACTGGAATTCTAAAACAATAGAGTAAGTAATTTGAGAGCTTTAGCAAACTGTGAATGAGGATGAAGATGATTCGCTTTAGGCGTGTAGAGAGTTGTAGAGCATTAGCCAATCTGTTCCTCACTTGCTTGTTTATATAGCATTGGAAATGATACGTTGGAGTCAGTTATTCCATTTCAATGCCAATTACATTCTTTCCATATTGAGAAGATCTTTGTCTGGAATAATGCCGTTGATAATAAAGTATCTTGAATGCACAGTACCGTTGCCAATTAAGCGTGTTCTGGCTTTGGCTAATTCTGACACTGCTAGGTGCTGATGAATTGTTGTGGTCTTGATCAGAGTTTGGATTGTTACGCGCAGATCTGTTCATCAAGCTTCAGCGTAAGCACATGCTTTGATCTTCTGATTCTGGCATCTGATATAACATCCTCTGATGCTGATGATGATATTCTTATGCTGATACTCATCAGAGTTTCTGTAAAACACAATATAATTTTTAGGTAGCATATATGTCTCACATGAATCATACAATTTATATAATCTTGCATTTTGTTATCATCAAAACTTTAACTTAGGGTAGTAGATTCAAACTTTGTTCTAACATTGTCGAGATTGAGAACCTTATCTGAAATTCAACCGAGGATAATTCAGTTGAGATTTAAGAACCAGTCAGGTCTTCGACTGAGGGAAACATCTTCATCAAGATCTAGGAACTGTCTGGTCTTCAACGAAGTATAATTCTGTTGAGATTGTAGAAATCGTCCACACTTCGACGGAATAAAATTGTCGAGATTGAGAACCTTATATGAAATTCAACCGAGGATAATTCAGTTAAGATTTAAGAACCGGTCAGGTCTTCGACTGAGGGAAACATCTTCATCAAGATCTAGGAATTGTCTGGTCTTCAACGGAGTATAATTCTGTTGAGATTGTAGAACTCGTCCACACTTCGACGGAGGAAAATTGTCGAGATTGAGAACCTTATCTGAAATTCAACTGAGGATAATTCAGTTGAGATTTAAGAACCGGTCAGGTCTTCGACTGAGGGAAACATCTTCATCAAGATCTAGGAACTGTCTGGTCTTCAACGAAGTATAATTCTGTTGAGATTGTAGAACTCGTCCACACTTCGACGGAGGAAGATTGTCGAGATTGAGAACCTTATCTGAAATTCAACCGAGGATAATTCAGTTGGGATTTAAGAACCGGTCAAGTCTTCGACATAGCTGAGAGCTTAACTGCATCCTTCCTGAAAGGTAAAGGTCAGTCATATGCAATGCATGATATGGATCAAGCAATGATGTTCTCAAAATAAATGAGATTGTGTTGTATGATGCATATATGCATGTATCATGATGTATGGAAATGTAATGTTTCTAGCTGGGGAAAATAAATCCCGAATAGTTGTTGGAGAATAGAGTTGAATTCTTCGTTTCCACTGGGGATGACGAACGAAGGTGATTGCGAGAATAAACCTGCAGGAGAGTATAATTCTGTTGGGGAATTAAACTAATGAGGAGATTACTCTGTGGGGAAGAGATGCTCTGCTGAGGATTCAACCGATAAGTTCCGCCGGGGATGAATTACCGTTGCTGGTTGTACTGAACCTGTTGGGGATTGACTTCTTGTTTATGAAAGGAAAGAACTCCACTGGGAATGATCTTTCAGTTGCGACTTCACTGGGGATAACCTTTTAGACTCTAATGTGGATAATCCTTTGAGCTTTGTTGGGGATAATCTTCCAAAGTCTACTGGGGATGACTCTCCAAACTCCACTGGGGGAAGCTTTTTCAGACTACACTGGGAAAAATTCAAATTCCACTAGGGATATGTTGTATTCTGCCGGGGAATATTCTTATACTCCGCTGGGGAATATTAAGACTGTCGGGGATATTAAGCCTTTTCGGTGTTGATGGTAGATAAACTCTGCTTGGGGAGAATATTACCGACACATTCACAGTTGCAAGCCTCATCTGGGGAGAGCTATCTTTACTGTCTTACTCTGCGGGGAGTAAATGTTACTGGGACGCGTGCTAAGGATATGACGATGGCTTGCATCGAAACTTTTTTGCCCCTATTTTTGCGGGAGAAGGTGCCTGCGGAGGCCCTGTGGATCGAGTATTATCCCCACCTATGAGGTGCTTGGTATCTTTCGGTCAAAATGACAAGTCTTCTTCTGGTAGGCAAGTGACGAGATAACGAGACATAGTCGTACGCTTTGATCCCTAATTATTTGCCTGGACCGCCCTTTCGGGTTTTTAGTCCACCGGGATACCCTTTTTTGCCCAAGCCTCCTTTTCAGGTTTTCGACTTGCCGGGTGTATAATTTTTCATTCTCATCCCTAATTTTTGCCCGAACCCTTTTGGTTCGCCGGGAAGCCCTTATTTTTGCCTAGGCCAGTCAACCTAGCGGGTCTTTATTCATGCGCGGTATTTTCTGACTATGTCCACACTCTCAGGATGTAGGGAGGTGTCACTGTCGGTAGTGTTGTGTTGCCATACTACCAAAAGATCTTCGTTTGATCATGCAAGATTCGTTGCTGGAATTCATGTCCAATGCCCCAATTGATTCAGATGGAGATTTGCCCCTGGTTATTTGGCATTTTGAGAGATTCCTTGAATCTTGACTTAACTGCCCCAGATGATGGACAATGCTCATGCCGTGCCCCTTGGTTGGAAGTGTTTTTTCCACTTGAGGTGACCCTTTTTATTGAAAAGGTTTTTGTTCACTAGATATTCGTCGTGCGAATTTCTCTGCTGTTTGAACAAATAGTCATATGCAAACAATGTTATTTTAAGAATGCAAAGCTTATGTCTGTCTTGAAGTTTTTGAAAATGCATTTTTTCAGTAAGATAGGAAAATTTTGTAAAATGTGACGTCAACTCAGGATTTACAGCAAGCCCTACAGGAGTCAGGATACCTTTTGTAACAGTATGCTTTCGAACTAACCCATGCTTCAGCTAGGACTTTTAAGGGTTATAACGTGGCCTGGTTCATGATTCAAGAAACAAAGGATAAAGGCTCAAAATTTATTTGTACTCGCCCGTTCTTCGTGATGTTCTTCGATCCTAAACTCAGCTAATCATGCATTAGATCTTGTTTGAGTCTTTGCTCTGATATACCAGTGATGGTTCGGATACTAACAATTTATTTTGGATAGGCAGTCATTTCGTTGAGAGTTTGCAGGATCTCTTTCCTTTTGGTTTTTATTATCCCTGTTTTTTTTGCATGAACTGTTTCTTTTTGTGATTACAGTCAGCGGGATGCCCCAGTTTTTCTTAAGTCTCCTTCACAGGTTTTGACTTATTGGGCTCTTATTTTGATAGATAATGACTGCTCGTCCTTACGATTATATAGAACCAACACCGTCTTTTGTTTCAGAAGGACTTCTTTGATGCCATTCATTGTGCACCTGGATCAACTGAGAAAACTAACCTGCCCCAGGTTATAATTAAGGGTTTTAATTTGTGAAAAAAAAAACTCCAACTTCTTTGGCTCAAAGGGGTTGACTAGGGATTATCTTCCTTATAACTCCACTGTTTAGGATTTTAAACAATGCTTGTACCTCGTCAGCAGGGTCCGTTCAAAAGCATACTGTAGAGATTTTGATATCATTTTCGTCATCCTCCCTCTAAAGGCTTAGAATTTTTTAATCGAGAGTTGATCATCACAAAAAATGAAAGCAATTTGAATATAGTGAAATACGAATGGATTGATTCAAAATAGACATATGCAATGTATTGATAAAGTAATAAAGTTTGACATGAATAAATGTTCGAACAATCAAAAGAAAATTACAACTTGAAAATTCTAATGAACAAAAAGTCTTCTCGTTTCAATACTTGTCACTTCAAATGGTAAACCTTGGGGGGATGGCAAAAGAATTCAATCTGACCATCTTGTGTGAGTTCCAATGCTCCTTCATCAATCAGGTCTTGAATTTTGTTTCTCAACGCCCAACAGATGTTAGTATCATTCCCCGGGCTGTTGGAGTGATATGCACACCTTGCATCAGGATTGTACCTTGGGGAGGCTATGTTGGGATTCTTAGGAGGGTCCCTTAACGTCACCAGATTCAATCTCAACAGGTGTTGTAAAGCCTGAGACAACGACATGTTGAGCTTGGTAAATTGCCTCTTGAGCATATTTGGCTTACTTTGATCAACCCGTTGTTTATGGCAAGGTTATTGTTGGACCCGTGAGGTAGTAGAAACTTGGAGAGGTCTATTCTTCATCAAATCAAACCTTTGACTTCTCAGAAGTTGATTAATGACTTGGTCCCCGACCTTGACTGTTTGCTTCATGTTGTTGTATCTGTCTTGATAAAGCTGGTTGATAATGGTTCTCAGCTCTTCTTGTTCCCGAGCTAAGCCTTGGATAAGATCTATCTGCCCCAGCATCTGGGTTTTCATGGCACTGAACTCAGCTTGCAGTTGTTCCAGCCGTTCTTCCTTATTGTCTTCAGGACTTTTCTTGACCAAGTTCCCAACGAGGAGTGTTTTTAACTCTTCCTGCCCCTTGGATAGGTTTAGGAGTACGTCCCTGAACTGAGCTTCTCGAGTTTGAAGATCTTGGTTGTCTGGTTGGAAAGCCATTGCTGAAATAAACAGCGAGAACATTAGAGACCTGTACTGGGAGACCCTTTTATGCAATGATATGTATGATATATGTATGCAATGTTTTCAAGGATCTCGTGGGGTAAACAAGAAACTTGTTAGAATTTGAATTTTGCAGCTTTGATTGAAGAAACTTCCTGTTGTTAAGAGTCCTTCTTCCAGAGTCAAGCTCACCATATCGAGTGGGTCATAGCCACTGACTCAAGTTATCGTGTTTTGATCTCTAAATGGCATTGGCTAGAGGAAAATAAATCCCCTTTGCCCCTTGCTAGATATTTGATTTACTATAACCTGCATCACAAACCTTTGAGATCCTTGAAATGGTTAAGGAAATGTTAAGTCATGATGTTATGATGTGTATGCTATGCGTTTAAGCAAAAGTGTGAGGTGATGTAAGTGAACCCTGCAATAAATCCAAATTATTGGATAAGGACTGTAAACAAAACCTGCAAGGAACTCATGTTGTCAGATAACAAGAATGTGCAAGTAGTTCAAGTTTGAAAGCACACAAGTCACACAATAGCCCTTAAATTTCAGGCTGGCATGAAGTTTAGGTATTACCCTCTTTCAGTTTAGTTGGTTCAACCTGCCCTAGTAATAGTAACCGGGTTCTAGAGGATCTCAATATCACTGACCACCCTCGATCGGTCATAATTCCAGTTTAGCAACCTTTTCTTGCAGCCGGAATCATCGCGAGAGTTTGGTCTCAATGAGTGTAGCATACTGCTACTGTTCTATGGCCAAGTTGGTCAATTATAGGTTCTAAGGTCAGTTGGTTCTTAATGACCCCTTAGCAGACCCATATTCTCCTCGTTGCGCCACAAGGGATATCGGTACATACTAAAGTGTCACACCAACGTAGCTACTGCTTCAACCGTATCGGTCTACGCCGTACAGTTCCCTCACAGTTTATCGCTACTTACCTAAAGGGTATCCCCCAGATCCGGGTTAGGATCTATAGTAACTTCGATTCAACCCACAAAGATAAAGCATACAAGTCAAGCAATTGAAAACATTATGAACTATTCCTAAGGTACACCCCACTTATTAGATATCCCCAGCAGAGTCGCCATTTCTGTGATACGGTGGGAAAGAACTGACTGTTTTTTGGAATGCTGGTTTGCGTATTGCGTTTGTTTTTGCAAAATGTCGCGGTAAGCAAGAGTCTCCACCGACTTTTATTTTATCCAACAAGGAAAGGAAAAAAGCACAGAAAAATTCCTTTTTCGAGATATTTCTCGGGTTCGGGGGGTAGATTATAGAAAGGGAAGGTGTTAGCACCCTTTCTATCCGTGGTTATCCACGGGCTCTTAGGTACTTGCTCAATTGTTTTCAAAATATTGTTTTCTTTATGATTGTGGGTTTTGAAAAAAGTTTTTGTTTGAAAACTTCGATTTAACTCTTGCTTCTGTCCTCAAAAGTGTATGAAGTGTTTTTGAAAACTTTGTTCGAAAAGTGTAAGTGTGAAAAGTTTTTGTTTTTGAAAGAGCAAGTATCTAAGAACCATCTACCTACTCGAAAAAGGAATCGTTCTATGCTAATTTCCTTTAGACAATGCTATCCTACTATTGATGAGTAGGTAGCACCGTCGTTGGAGTTTTAAGGGTCAATTCGAATTAGGGACTTACGGTCACCAAAGAAATGTTAGGACGCCTTAGCGGTAACCCTAATGTCTTAGATCATTTGTTTTGAGGCAACAATATCCGAGGCAACCGTTTCGAGGCGACTATGATCTTTAGACAAGAGGACGACCTCTAAAGTGACCTATACTCAATGACCGCGTACGAAGGCAACCAAGTGGGGTGTACCCTAAGAGTGCGCATGTGCGAGTATGTCGTTTTCAGTTAATTTTTATCTTTGTACATGTTAATGGTGATCTAATTTGATTTTAGGTTAAAACATTCAATCTTGTCATGCATCCCTATTATCAAACATCTAACAGTTATAAATTGCGGAAATAAAATGCGGAATTTAAATTACAAGGCGTCGGGTATTTACATCGCCAAAGACAAACCCTTTTAAAAATAAATAAAGCGATAAAAATAATAAAAGTCCTATTAAGTTATTACAATCCGGGAGCAAGTACATAAATGGATAAAAATAAACAACGCGTGCGGGAAATTAAATTAAGCGCGAAGTTCTAGGGTTTTGACCCTTTTTGTTAAAGAACAGATTTTTTTGTTGTTTTTTTTTAATTAAGAAAGAAAACTATCCTAAATTAATTACTAAATAAAATAAAATTAATTAATTAGTTAAATAAAAAAAGTTATTTTTGGGTTTTTAGTATTTTAAGAAAGAAATAAAAATTAATTAATGTTAGTAAAAACCTAATTAAGTCTAGTTAATTTTAATTATTTACAAAAATATATTAAAGTTATTTCTAATTAATAGCCTAAATTAATTAATAGATTTGTTAATAAAAAAATTAAAATACTAAAATTTAATTTGATAAAGAAAATATTTTTTTGTGGTTTTAATTTTATAAAGGAAAAAATTTGATTGGTTAGAAAATAATAAATCAACTAAATCAATAAAACAAATATTAAATAAAAGAAATAGAGAGAAGAGGTTTGGGCCTGAAAAGGGTGTCTAAATAGCAATCCTATGGCCCATTAAGCGCTGGCCTGGTTTGACCCTTTTTGATTTCATGCGCGCGTGCTGACTTGGTCTATGGTGGACCATCAGTTTCTGGCCACCAGATTTGGCCTTGGGCCATCTGGCAACTGGATGCTTACGGATGTATGATGGGCTGTAGCTAGGCATATGTACCAAATCACCTGAAAAATAAAATTATGAATGAAAGTGGGGGACCTGGGATTCGAACCCAGGTCCTGATGGTATTTGGAGCGCTTGCTTTGCCACTAGGCCACTTGGTTTTGTTTGTTAATATACTACAAAGAAAATATAATAAAATAAAACAAAGATTTATTGGTCAGAACAAAATATGCGCGCGTGATTTTGAATTGGCCATTGATAGTGTGACACGTCTTCGTCTTCTACCTCACGTCCGTGGCTAAAACCCTGTAAAACCTATAGCCACAGACACAACCTGTCACTAAAAGTCATGCATACTCCAAAATCTGTTGTGAGCCATGAAAATTAAATCTAAGGGCATGGTTGTGCTCTTCTCATCATCCCGGTCACAACCATACCCTTCTTGATGGCCAATTTTTCCTGAAAGAGAAACACCCAAAAAAAACCATGAAACCCTAGCTATGGTATTTGGCTTTACAGGTCAGATAAACAAAATTAACTAATGCCAAAAGCTTGGAAATATTATGAAGATCACAAATATATCAATGATTTGTTCAAATGATGCAAGAATAGTGAGTTATGATTTCAAATACAGAGCGAGATAACGTGATACTTACAGCGTGCTAGGTGGTCTGAGAATACTTGTTCTTGATCCAGGTAGATTGTGTGATCACCCAGGAATCGATTGGGACCGGTCTAAGCTTCTGAAATCGCTTTTAGGTATGAATTCGAATTCAAGCTTTTTGTCACTTTTTTCAAGTTTTGTTCTGTCTATGCTTGCAGCCTCCAACCTTTATTTTCGTTCCTTTGCCTTCCTTATATAATGTATATTGTATTAGGGTAAGAAACTTGGTACAAATCTCTCCATATCAATGCTCATGAATTGGATTTGATTCCACCATTACAACCTTCCAAATTTGGCCTAAATCATATCTTTCTGTAACCAATGCACTTGATGTGAATTTGATTCACATAATAGCTGTATTCAAAGCCTAAAGCAACCAAAAAATCATGAGTTATAAATACTTTTGATTTTATATGATTTTATTTTATTTAAAATGAATAAATTCAATTAAAAATCAAATTAAATAATAAAAATAAGATACGGGCTCATGGATGAAACTAGGACATGTGGACAATGATGCAAGCTCAAATCAAGTGGAAAAGAACGGGCCCATTTGACAAAATTTGAAGTTTTGGGGATAGTTGACTTTTGGCAATTTTGCAAAAATGCCCAACTTCAACAATGCATAACTTCTTCAATTTTGAACTTTTGGAGGTGTTCTATGACTTTTTATAAAGATTGATATGTCCTATAACCAACCCTTTTGGTATCATTTCATTTTGATATTACATGCTCAAGTTATAAGCTTTGGCAAAAAAGGTGTTTTTGTTGACTTTCAAAAATGACCTATAATATCCAAATTTATAACTTCTTGTGAGTGCATTTTTTGATATTGGGATATGAAGATAGATTGTAGGAAATTGCATCCTCTTTAATATGAGCTTTGGATGGATCATTTCTCATAAAGTATGAGAAAGTTATGCTTGGTCAAAGTTGAGTTGACTTTTCCTGCAAAACCCTAATTTAACAACTTTTGAGTCTTATGAAACTTGAGAAATACTTGATGAATCATGATCAACCCTTGATCAAATGATGAAATATCCTTCAAAATGAGAATGTTGACAAAAAATCTTGAGGTTTGACTGTTTGTAGGTCACAGTTGACTTTTGCCTTAGCACAATCGAGTTTTGGACCCTTTGAGCAATTGACTGAGCAAACTTCCTTTGCAAGGCTTGAAACTTGACATGGATGATCTTGATAACATATTAGGACATTGGGGAGCACTTGAGATCATTTTGATTCAAGGATCTTGATGCAACACAAAACCCTAATTTGGGGTTGACTGCCTTAGGAGATAGCTTAATTGTCCAACTTTTGAGCAATCTTGAGCCACTTGGAGATTTTTCTTGCAATGTCTTGAGAAATATGTCAGGGAAAATTTTGGGGTACAACAACAGCAGTCCTGAAACACTTCCCAATTCTTGCACCAAAATATCATACAAGGCACTGTCTCTCGAAAGCTACAAAGAGCAGATTACTCAAATTGTTCAAACCTTTTGTTTTCCCTCCAAAATCATCAGGCAGCTTTGCCTATAAATAAGAGGCTCCAACACATGTTTAAGGAGGACTTTTTGGCCAGAGGAACGAATCTTCAATAATTTCTCAAACCCATAAAGCTCTCAAGCACTTAAACATTCATCAAACACAAACTTAGAATCCAAACACTTGTCCCCTTCAAATCTGAAGCACCTCTATACCTTGTTACCCTTCGAATCCAGCAGGAAGAACTTCATATTTGTTCTTATCTTTAGAATCCAATATCATAGGCCTAACCCCTGGTCCCTCCCTTCGAATCCAGAAGTGCTCAAGGCAACCACTTAAAGGCCCAACATACGTCCCAACCTCAAGCAAGGTAAGTCATCCTTAACCTTGTGTAGCGATAGAAATGTTCAAGACTAAGCCATTGGATTGACTAGACTTTATACAAATCAAAATAAAAATCGCCACTGTGCTTTATTGTTTCCAAAGGAATGGGAAAAGAGCGAATAACCCAAAAGAGGGGGAAAGATTCAAGGTAAGGGGGTTGGTTATGCGAAGGGAAGGTATTAGCACCCTAAACATCTATGGTACTCCACAGGAACCTCTTTGAAAAAATCTGTATATTTTGGCTATAAAATGTTACATGTAAAATAGATGGTGGAGGTGAGAAAAAGAAATATATTTTTTATGATTTTTTCACCCGCCGCAGTTGCGAACCTTTAGTACCTACGTACCACCTTTCGTGCAATAGGGGATAAGGGTACACGTATTTCCTCTAAAAATTTGAAACAGAAGTGTGTTGGTTAATTTTATGAGATAAGACATCATCGTCATTGTCCGTGTGGAAAACATACTAACTACCCACAATCATGAGAAAGGAGAATTTGCATCATCTCAAAGTGGAGGATATGACTTGGATTTTAAAATCAACAATGCCTCACTCAACACCCAAGTGGAAAATATCTCACTTCACTACATATTATAGAAGTATAGTTGTTTGCATCACTACAAGGATTGACAAGAGTCTAATCTTTTGAGAAAAGTTTAAAGATAAAATCCAAAGTGGAAAAATGGTTTGAAATGAGATTGATTGACTTTTAGTCTTCTCACAAAAAATGTCAAGGTATTATTAAATTAATTGAAGTTTATTTATGAAAATATTTTGAAAATGCATGGACATAAGTCTAAGTTTATTATGAAAGTGTTTCAAGTTTAGAAATAAGAAGAGTTTTCAAAAGGAGGGAGAAGATTTTTGAAATTAAAGAAGATGGGAGGAGAAGAAGAGACTATCCTAAAGCATAAGGTAAACGCTAAGGATAAGAATCATCTAACCAACAAGAAGCCAATACTTGACACTATGAGACTAGATAGAATTCCCATTCTTTGGTTTGAAACCAAGCAAGCAAAGATACTAGACCCCTTGAGAGATCCAAACTTCAAGCATATTAAGTCTTCACAAAAATTGGGCAGAGTAACGGCTGTATACGGGTGAATTCTAGATTACAAATAGAGAATGTAATCACAATAACATGCACACAAAACAAACAAACAACCCAATGTCTTGAGGTAAACCTCAAGAACTCTAGACAAAATAATCAGATAGGATCACAAGGTCTCCAAGATAGGCCAAAGTTTCTAATCCTAAGTCCAAGAAAAAGTCCCATGCTCCATAATGCCAAGGATAGTAACCAAATAGTCCAAGTATCATTAAAGATTTTTATGGTTTATGTTGATTATTAAATATCTTCAAAAAGAAAAGAAAAGCTCAAGTGAGCAAAATAAAAATGACATAAAAGTAAATGCTCAAGTGAGCAAAGATGAAAATAGCATGAAATGTAAATGCTAAAGTAAATAGTACATAAAGCATAAAAACATAAGGTAAAGAGCATAAAACAAAGTCAATTGTTAGAAATTAGTGGTTAGTTGGATGACAATCTTGAAACTTGCATTTGGAACTCATTAGAGGATTGGTAGAACCAAAGCCTCCACACAATTAGTTGTATTTGCTTTATGTCAAGTATATCGTCCATTTAATAAATTCTCAAGGCAACATTTAATGATCAACAATGTTTAAGTGATCCGCGTTGACCAAAATTGATGAAGATCCATTAGAGGATTGGTAGAACCAAAGCCTCCACACAATGAGTCTCAAGGTTATTGGATCAAAGGGATCAAATTAACATACTTGGGCTTGCAAACATAGGTTTGGGCCATGAATGATCATTTATTCGAATCATGACAAAATTTAGCGCTATGTTAAGCAATCGTAAGTGGACTTATGTAGAAGTCGCACCTATTTTGAGGTCGGTCAATAGCAATCTATGTACTTCATGTTTGGATAAATGATATAGAGATCATCACCCCTTAACATGTAGCACAATTAAAAAAAGAAAGGGATAAGATGAAGAGGGAGGGGAATGATAAGCTAATTTGGATCACTACCTTAAATTTCTTTTATCTTTAAATTCAATCACTCATCTAGATGGATTAAAGCACTAAACATATCATTAATCCAAAGCACCAAGAATGAATTAAATAATTCACTCTTTGATAGATTTGAATTGATGAACATTTATCCAACTTCATCTACACCACAAAGTCCATCGAATTTAAAGAGAAATTTGACATTTAAAATTGTAATCCAAATTATCCATCAAAGAGAGTGAGCAGAAAAAAATATTTGAGCCAAAACAGCCCCAAAATAAGGCAGAAAAAGTATTTTTGGCACTGTTATAATCGGTTGTGCTTAGACAACAACCAATTGCATCAATGCAGTTTTTTCAAATCAATTTTCTGTGACACTCGATTGAAATGTTACAACAATTGATTGCAACCTGTTAAAATCAGTATAAAACAACATTTCAAGGATCAAATTCTTGTTCCAACTTTTCATCAAACACCTTATGAACATGGATCCAATTGAGCATGAAAATTCCATCAAATTATGAGAAAATAGCACTAATGGAATTATAAAACAATGCTCAATGAATAAAAACCAGAAATCCACAAGAGATCACATTGTGAAAGATGATGATCCAACTTACCAAAGGTAGAATTAGAGAATTATCAAATAACTTCCAAAATTTGCTTCAATTCAACAAGAATAAATTACCAAAGCTTGGATGTAGAGAATTGATGAAAAAAAAGTATTTGGATGAAGGTTTAGCTCAAAGATTAGTAAGCTTCAATGCAAAGCTTGCTATCTTTTTTTTTTTAAATGGAGCTTTGAGTGAATTTGGTAGATGGAGAGAATTGGGAGATTTTTTAGCAAAATGAGTTTGGCTATCAAAAGCTTGTGATTTGAATGAAATGAGGTCTCTATTTATAGATTTTAGGATTGGGATTAGTGGTAATTTGGTAATTGATTCTTGGAGCCAAAAATTGAATTAATGATATAATTTTCAATTTATGCAGAAAAATTGGAGCAAAAAAGATGACAATTTTGAAATTGCTGGCTTTTTTCAAAAATCATGTTTGTTTTGCTGCTATGAGTCGACACAAGAGTCGTATGCATCGACACATTCTAGTTGTATAACACAACATGAGTCGATGCAAGCTTCTATGGATCGATACAAGCTGCTATTTCAACACAATACATAATCAATCAATTTGCATGAGTCGACACATAACATGTATGTGTCGACACATGCTAGTTATACAAAATAGGATGAGTCGACGCAAGCCTCTATGTGTCGACACATGCTAGTTATACAAAATAGGATGAGTCGACACATGCCTTTATGGGTCGATGCAAGCTGATATTGTCAGCACATTACAGAATTGATTGTCTTGCATGAGTCGACACATAACACGTATTTGTCGACACATACTAAAAAATTTTGATTTTTGAAGGCTAAAAATACACTTTTTTCAAAGATTGTGCATAATACATTATGTGCAATCGATTGCACTATGGGAGCAATCGATTGTACAGGAAAATGAAAAATGAAAAATTTTAACTATTATTATTTTTCTTTGCAAATAGAGATTTTAGGGAAATAATACCGGAAAACTTTATTTGTCGGATGCTTTGACTTGATACCTACAAAACAAAAATATGCAAAGGAAAAGATAAATATTTTTTGTATTTTGGTTAGAGGTTTAATTATCAACGCATATACAAAATACATAACTAAGGTGCTTAGAGATTCCTCAAGAGCAAACTTAAAGATAGGAGATACAAAAAGAGGATGAACCAACCCTGATGTGATTTTGTTATGATCAAGTTGACATGATATGATAGGGGAATCTTAGGGGGAAAAATTGGGGTACAACAGCTGCCCTTATTTAAGTTTCTTCTATTCGGAGATATGGAGGTTAAAAATCTTCGTGTCGACACGATCGAAGATACTTAAATATAAAACAAACCTTATTTTTGTCCCTAAGATGCCATGCAATGCTTATGAGCATGAATGCATATGAACAAATTCAAAGAGACGGAAAATATCACTGGGGATGCAACAATGATAAGGAAACAAAGGAGCAACCCCACCAGGAAAATAAATCACTGGTGGACCCAAAGAACTGAATCAGAGAGGATAATATGATGATCAAAGGACACACCAACTTCTACTGAAGGCGAAGCTACCAACATTCACTGAGGGTAGCAAAAAGAAAACAAACATCGACGTTCACTACCGATGGTCTACCAAATTTCACTGAAGGTAGAAAGAGAATATATCATATCACCTTCGTTCACTGATGATGAACTACCAACATTCACTGAAGGTAGAGAGAAAATATATCATAGCACCCCCGTTCACTGACGATGAACTATCAACGTTCACTGAAGATAGCAAAAAGATAATAAACATCGACGTTCACTATCGATGGTCTACCAACTTTCACTAAAGGTAGAAAGATAATATATCATATCACCGCCATTCACTGACGATGAACTACCAACATTCACTGAAGGTAGAGAGAAAATATATCATAGCACCGCCGTTCACTGATGATGAACAGTCAACATTCACTGAAGATAGCAAAAAGATAATAAACACCAACGTTCACTGCCGATGGTCTACCAACTTTCACTGAAGGTAGAAATATAATATATCATATCACCGTCGTTCACTGACGATGAACTACCAATGTTCACTGAAGGTAGCAAAAAGATAATAAACACCAACGTTCACTGTCGATGGTCTACCAACTTTCACTGAAGGTAGAAAGAAAATATACCATATCACTGTCGTTCACTGACGATGAACTACCAACGTTCACTGAGGGTAGAGAAAAGATAATAAACACCGACATTCACTATTGATGGTCTACCAACTTTCACTGAAGGTAGAAAGAAAATATACCATATCACCGCCGTTCATTGACGATGAACTACCAACGTTCACCGAAGGTAGAAAGAGAATATATCATGTCACCGCCGTTCACTGACGATGAACTACCAACGTTCACTAAGGGTAGAAAAAATAATAAGTTTCTCCAAGATTCTGGTGTTTTGCCTAGAACAGGTCTAAACTTCTTCTTTAACCGAGGCACTCCGCCTGGAAAGGATAAAACATAAGATGTCTCAAATAAAGAGACTTGCTATTTGTGGTCCCGGAGGATTGTAAAAGGAAATGACTTTCTGGGGATAGAAATATGGCTTCTTGGGGAAAGAGGTATGGCTTACTGGGGAGATGCCATGATATTCCTGCTGAGGAGATAAAGTCTTCTCGTGCAAAATAAATGCACAAACTAAAACTCAAAGTTTTCAGAAATCCAAAGTAAATAATATTGTCATGTAACCACAGATCCAAACCAGAAATAAACTGGAGCCAGACAGTTAATGAAGATACACCCTTTGAGAAATAAACTCAAGAGGGAAAACCAAATCCATCTGAGCAAGGAGCATTGCAGGAAGGCCAGAGCAAAATGTCAATGAACAATGATTTGTCAATTTTAGCCATGCATGATGTATGTATGAATGTATGAGTGATATCGTGCGCATGCTGGAAAAACAAATACACAATCAGTAGGAACAAACAAACAAAACCTCCTCAGGTACTAACAACACTTGGCTAAACTTCAACCAGAATGATCATTCCAAGAAAGGTAAAGGCCAACTGCGGAAACCAAACCTACTGCCTGCCTTTAACTTTACTAAGGAGAAACATAATTTGGAGGTAGACAAATCAAACAGATATCGGGATAGAACATCCTTATTTCGGCTTCAATGGAGAAACCAGTTTTTCCGAAAGTAACATGCCTACTGGAGACTGCATGACCAGCCTCAAATAAAGCAGACTAACGCCTAAACAATCAAACTTCACTGGGGAATTCAAGCCTACCTACCTGGAGAAAAACGCGGATTGAAACTTTACATCATGAAAACTTATTCCAACAAAAGATTCCATGGGATAGCCTTCCCAGGGAATCAAGAAGTCAACATTATAGAAAGAGGTCAAACCCATGGGGATTTTAAATCAAACCCAGCACTTGGTGGGTGAAATCCCAAAGGGTTGACAACCGTCTCGACACTTCTTAGAAAATATACCGCCCTGGTCTAGTTTCCTGGGAAATAAATACCAACAATAATGCCAATATTGCAGAAAGAGCGACATCTCAGCACACCAAGGGAATAAAACCTTTCATCGTTTGAGGGAAGACTTCACTGGGGAATCTGGGACAGAGGCTTATGACCATGCAAACCCAAAATCAAAAGTGAACCAAGACTTAACTGGGGATAATGGGATCACAAACCCAATACTGCACCTTACACCAATTGGTATCGTCTTTAACTACCTGAGAAACATACAAAGATCATGCGCATACCAGCAAAATAACCTGAGAGAACCTTCATGAGGGAAATAAAACTTCTCAAAACAACCGGAGTTTGTTCATTCCTGGGATCACCATTTTTGTTGTCATTGTTTCATCACAAATCTCAAAGTAAAAGTAAATTGTAAAAATCTCTTCTTTTTTTTTTGAAAAATCAATTTTGTTTTTTAATCTTTTTGATTTGAAAGTTATTATCAGTAATAAATAGAGTCTTTGCAAGCTAAATAAAATAAGAACACAAATAATTGGGTAAAAGCTCGAATTTCATTAATAGAATGGTAGTCTGCAAATGGCGAGACTCCATGGATGATGACAAAGTTTGGGAAATGGTAATATATAATGGAAAATATACATTGAGATACAATGACCACAATCCCCCCTAGCAACTTTTGAAATCCTGAGCAGCAACTTTTGTTGAAGTATGGTGAGGATTCAAGAAGACTTTTGCTTCAACGATCAAGTCTTGTCTGACGTAGTTACTTGCCAAGAAAATCCCTAACTTTTGCCTAAGCTGCCCTTACGGGTTTTCAACTTAGTGGGAAATTTATTCTGTTTATGTCTCTAATTTTTTCCTAGACCGCCCTTTCGGGTTTTCGGCCTATCGAGACGCTCCTTTTTTCCTAAGCCGCCCTTTCAGGTTTTCAACTTAGCGAGTTGTTCTTTAATTTCTTTAGGCGAAGTATTTCTTGACTGCCTCAGCATTCATGGGACGTGGGAACTCCTCGCCATCCATAGTTTCAAGAATTAATGCACCACCAGAGAAGGCTTTCTTGATAACATACGTGCCTTCAAAATTGGGAGTCCACTTGCCCCTAGAATCAGTTTTGAAAGACATGATCTTCTTGAGCACGAGGTCGCCTTCTCCGAATTCACGAGGTTTGACCTTTTTATCAAAATCTTTCTTCATTCTTTTCTGATATAACTGTCCATGACACAAAGCTGTCATTCTCTTCTCCTCAATCAAATTCAATTGGTCAAACCTGTTCTGGACCCATTCAGCCTCTGTCAATTTGGTTTCCATTATCACACGCAACGAGGGAATCTCTACCTCGACAGGGAGTACAACTTCCATTCCATACACCAGGGGGAACGGAGTTGCTCCTGTTGAAGTGCGAACAGATGTTCGATATCCATGCAGAGCAAAGGGGAGAATTTCATGCCAATCCTTATAAGTAACAACCATTTTCTGGATAATTCTTTTGATATTCTTATTAGTAGCTTCAACAACCCCATTCATCTTTGGCCTGTATGGGGACAAATTGTGATAGACAATCTTGAATTCTTCACACAGTTCTGTCATCATCTTGTTGTTCAAATTCGATCCATTATCATTGATGATTCTAATCGGCACACCATACTGGCATATATGATTATTTCTGATGAAATGCACAACCACCTGTTTGGTAACATTGGCATAAGAAGCAACCTCTACCCATTTGGTGAAGTAGTCAATTGCTACCAAGATAAAACGGTGTCCGTTCAAAGCTTTGGGTTCTATCATCCCGATCATGTCAATACCCCACATAGAGAAAGGCCATGGGGAGGAAATCACATTGAGAAGTGTCGGAGGCACATGGACCCTGTCTGCATAGATCTGGCATTTATGGCACTTCTTTGCAAATTTGTAACAATCAGATTCCATTGTTAGCCAATAATAACCTGCCCTTAAAATCTTTTTTGCCATCGAATGTCCATTAGCATGAGTGCCAAATGAACCTTCATGAATCTCATGCATCAACATGTCTGCTTCATGTCTATCCATGCATCTGAACAAGACCATGTCATAATTTCTTTTGTATAACACATTTTCACTGAGGAAGAAACTGCCTGCCAATCTTCTCAATGTCTTTCTATCTTTCTTCGACGCACCAATCGGGTATTCCTGAGTCTGAAGAAAATGTTTGATATCATAATACCAAGGTTTTTCATCTGCTACCTCCTTTGTCGTAAACACATGAACATGCCTATCCAGCCGTCGAACTATAATTCAGGGTATATCATTCCAAGTATTCACTTGGTACATGGAAGCCAGAGTTGTCAGAGCATCCGCCATTTGATTTTCATCTCTAGGGATGTGATGGAATTCAACTTTATTGAAGAAGGGTAATAATCTTCTAGCATAATATTTGTAAGGGATCAAGCCAGGGTGACGAGTGTCCCATTCTCCTTTAATCTGATTTATTACCAAAGCTGAAGCACCATACACATCAAGAATTTTGATTCTGAGATCAATAGCTTCCTCAAGACCCATGATGCAAGCCTCATATTCTGCCATATTATTAGTGCAATCAAATGTTAACCTTGCAGTAAAAGGAATGTGCGATCCATGAGGAGTGACAATCACAACACCAATTCCTTTACCATAAGCATTCACAGCTCCATCAATTATCATACTCCAACGAGATTCAGGGTCAGGGCCTTCCTCAGGAAATGGTTCATCGCAATCTTTCACTTTCAGGAACATCACATCCTCATCGGGGAATTCATATTCTGTAGACTGATGATCTTCCACCGGTTGGAGAGCAAGGTAATCTGCCAACACACTACTTTTAATAGCCTTTTGAGTGCGGTACTCGATATCATATTCATATAACAACATCTGCCAGTGGGAAATTCTCCCGGTAAGAGCAGGCTTTTCAAGCATGTACTTGATTGGATCCATTTTGGAGATCAACCAAGTGGTATGATTCAACATATATTGCCACAAACGCTTTGCCGCCCAGGCCAAAGCACAACATGTCTTTTCCAGCGTGGAATACCGCGACTCACAATCAGTGAATTTTTTGCTGAGATAATAAATGGTGAACTCCTTCTTCCCTGTTTCATCCTGTTGTCCCAGAATACAACCCATGGATTTATCTAACACTGTTAGATACATAATCAACGGTCTTCCTTATATGGGAGGGAGAAAGATAGGAGGTTCAAGCAGATATTCTTTAATACTCTCGAATGCCCTTTGGCAGTCATCCATCCACACACAACCTTGATCTTTCTTTAACAGCTTAAAGATCGGTTCACATGTTGCAGTCATGTGGGAAATAAATCTGGAAATATAATTCAAACGCCCGAGGAAACCTCTTACTTGCTTTCAGTTCTTGGTGCTGGCATTTGTTGAATTGCTTTGACTTTATCAGGGTCAACTTCGATTCCTTTCTGGATAACAATGAAACCCAGCAATTTCCCTGATTGAACACTGAAGGTGCATTTATTTGGATTCAAGCGGAGACGATACTTCCTCAAACGCTGAAATAACTTCAACAAATCTTCTATATGCCCTTCTTCAGTATGGGATTTGGAAATCATATCATCAACAAATACTTCGATTTCTTTGTGCATTAGATCATGGAATAGGGTTGTCATAGACCTCTGGTACGTTGCACCAGCGTTCTTCAACCCAAAGGGCATCACTCTGTAGCAGAATGTTCCCCAGGGTGTGATAAACGTTGTTTTTTCCATGTCCTCTGGAGCCATTCTTATTTGATTATACCCAGAAAATCCGTCCATGAACGAGAATACTTTGAATTTTGTTGTGCTGTCCACTAACATATCAATGTGAGGCAATGGAAAATCATCTTTTGGACTAGCTTTATTTAGATCTCTGTAATCTACGCACATGCAGACTTTTCCGTCTTTTTTCGGTACTGGGACAATATTGGCAATCCATTGAGGACACACTGACGTCACAAGAAAACCATCATTAATCTGCTTTAGAACCTCCTCTTTGATCTTTACTGCCATATATGGGTGGGTTCTTCTCAACTTTTGTTTAATTGGTGGACACTCTGGCTTCAACAGCAAATGATGCTCGACAATATATGTATCAAGACCGGGCATATCTTGGTAAGACCAAGCAAAAATATCCACATAATCTTTCAATAGCTCAATCAACCTGCTCTTCTCATTGGGATACAACGATGCTCCAATCTTGACTTCCTTTGGATCTTCTTCTGAACCCAAATTGATCACTTCCAAAGGCTTCTTATATGGCTGAATGGTACTTTCCTCGAGCTCTAGCAACTGTGAGACCTCTTCTGGGATCTCATCATAATCTTCTTCTTCAGCCCCAAACACAGGACATTCAAAGTTGGGAGAGGGTGCAGGGTCATTGTATTGAACGGGTTTTTTAATTAATCTGCACATATGATTTATGATTGTTTTTAGAGACTGACACATATAACAAGTGATCATGCAGATTGAATTTCAGTTATTATTTATTTTGAAAAGGATTTTTTTGTTACCATTTTCCAAGAAAAAGCAGAAAATAAAGACATAATTTGGGAAGCAAAGACAACTTTTATTAATGATCTTAAAAGTCACAGCAAACAGATAAGCCCCACAACATTAATACTTCCACCTTGGGCAGAGTGAAAGCTTTTTTAAGAAAAAAGAGATTAACAAAACAAATTACTTTGAAACATGTATGCAAGAAGGAACATCAATGGTGACCCAGTTCTGAACCCTGACTCCATGTGTCACATAATTCGGCACTTCCTGCTCTGCTTTATCCTCTTCAGCAACATTTATTCCAGAATCAATTGGATGGAGGTAGCCTCCGCTGCGGAAAACATCATGATAACTGTTCATAGTAGACTTTGGCTTCAAACTTTCGCCTTTGCCATTATTCGAAGAGAAACCCAAACCAGTTTTGTTCTTGTTCACGGGTGGATCCACAATTCGTCCCCAAACTGCATTATGACCATTGCACACAACCTGCTGCGCGTCCTTTAGCGAAACCATAGACTTCTCATTTCTCCTTATGTTGTCAATGGATAGGGCTTGGAACTGGGTTCCAACAGCAGTCATATCCGCTTCTACGATACTGAAAGAGGACAAATGGGATACCAACAATGCCTGCTCCCCATTTATGATCACCACCTTCCCTTCACGCACAAACTTTAGCTTCTGATGTAGAGTTGAAGTGACAGCCCCTGCTTCATGTATCCATGGCCGTCCTAGCAAACAACTATATGCGGGAATAATGTCCATGACCTGGAAGGTTATCTGGAACAAATGTGGTCCTATATGGATGGGTAAGTCCACTTCACCGATGATAGATTTCCTCGACCCGTCAAATGCTTTCACAATGATGCCACTCGGGCGCATATGTGCTCCTTGATACTTTAACTTCATGAGAGTACTCCTCGGTATAACATTCAACACGGATCCATTATCAATTAGCACATTAGATAGAGAATCATTCTTGCAGTTCATAGATATGTGGAGGGCCAGGTTGTGATTCCTCCCTTCATCTGGTAATTCATCATCGCAGAAACTCAAGTTATTACATGACGTAATGTTTCCAATTACGCTGCTGAATTGATCTAATGGAATGTCATTCTCCATAAAAGCTTGGTGTGATACGGTGGGAGAACTGACTTGAGGTTTTTCGTTTTTGTTCGCAAATGTTTCGGTTTAGCAAGAGTCGCCACCGACTTTTATTTTATCCAAAAGGAAAGGTAAAAAAGCACAGGAAAGACCTTTGAGATTATTTTTGGGTTCAGGGGGTAGATTATGAAAAGTGAAGGTGCTAGCACCCTTTTCATCCATGGTTTTCCATGGGCTCTTAGTTACTTGTTTTAGATCACTTGCTTTTGCTTTTCAATTGTTTGAAATGGTGCTTTTGTGTGTGGTTTTGAAAGTATTTTGAAAAGAGGCTTTTGTTTAGGCAACCTTTATAATGATTCTTGTTTGAATATATACAAATGTGTTTGTCTTTTGAAAAATGTTTCAATGTTTGAAAGTTTGTTTTGGGAAATGTTTTGAAATTGTGTTGTGTGTTCTCGAAAATAGCAAGGATGTTTGCAAGTTGATCAAGTAACTAGGAGTTGTCTACCCTACTCAAAGATCTTTTCTACACATTTTTAACCCTTTGACATTGTTGTTTTACCATTGCATTTGGTAAACAACCCTATCTTTGGATGTTACACGGGACAGGCGCGTGCCATCGTATGACCATGATAGCAATGGTGCTAAGTATCTTTAGCAAGTTTTTGAGGGACTAGATCATTTTTGTATAGGCAACCAAGATAGCGTCATCGAGCGACTATGATCTTTTTGTTTTGTTTTTGTTTTGCCAAGACACCTAGCATGCATACCATGGCCATTTTTAAGGCAATAAGTGGATGAAACCCTAGGGGTGCTTGTGTGCATTGTGTTGTCATTTTTCATGCATTTTTGTCTTGTATTTAGTCATGCTATTTGTTTTGATTTTGGTCTTTACATACAAATCCTAATTTACTATCATGGCATTTGAAAGAGATAAAATGCGTAAAGGTAAATCTAAGACTATTACAACGTGATTATGGGGAGGGGATACAAGTTTGAATAGGGGGATATTGCTCAAAAATAAAGCTCTAAAACTATTACAACCATATTGAATTTATTTGTTCAAATAAATAAATAAGCAAATATTTAAATATGCAATTAAATATAAATATGCAAAAATGTTTTTGTATTATTTTTTATGTATGTAAAAATAAATTTATTTATGTATCAAAAATAAGAAAAATAAAAAATGATTATTTTTGAAAGGGTAGAAACCCTAGTTTTTGTTTTAAGAAAATATATATTCTATATTATTTATTTATGTACAAGAAAATAAATAAAAATATATATAAAAATGTTAAAAAAAATTAAAATGTGTTAGAAAATATTATTTAAGTGTATAAATAATAAAAATTAAAAATATATGATATTTTTGTATTATTTACAAATTTTATTTAAGAAAATAAGTTATATTATTATTAATAAACTATTTCTATGTCCAAAAAATAATAAATAATAAAATAAAATGTGAAAAATTAAGAGAATATTTTTGATGATTTTTAATATTTAGAAAAAATAATAAAAGTCAGAAAATATAAAAAGGAATGAAAAATATAAAAAATAAAAGAAATGGGCCAAGGGGGTGCAAAAAGCAAGCAGGGGGTGCAAATAGCCAGAACAAACCAAGCCCAACCCAAGTTTCCACTTCATCCCTGTCCTTGGGACAGAAATACGCGTGCGCCATGTTCAAACTCGTATCTCCTGCATACGTGCTTAAAAACAAAAACTTGCAACATGAAAGTTATAGCTCATCATCACACGATTCTAACCATATAAAAAACTTGATCTAACTTTAAGAAACCAGGGAGAATTTTATCACCCCCAATTTCTGACCTAAAAAATTTAGCAACTTCAACATCCAAATTCTCCTAGCTCAGCTAACAAAAATGAATTCTATGCATATGTACAGTTCAAGGGCATTAAGGGATACATTTTTGCTTCACAAACCTAAGCCTAATGATTCCTAAATAAGGAGATAGAAGTTTGAAATTTACCTGTTTCAGTCAAGCTCGAGTATGGCAATGTAGCAACTTTTAGTGAGGCCTGAAGGACTTTTGAGCTTGCTTGATGTTCCCTTGACCTTTCCCAATGCTTAGCTTGCTTTGAAATTGTTTGAATCTCCCTATAGAACTCAACCTGCAAACTCAGAATTTGAAAATGGTGAAGTGTGAAAATGGAGTTACAGTTGCTTGAGAAGGGTTGGGATAGTTTAGCTGTATTATTTAGAATGTGTTTGAAGTGGTTTGGGACAAAACGCACGAGACAATGTGAAGATGGCTTGAGTTCTGCAGGGCTTACCCTGTTTTGACAAGAACTTGGTGTTTTTGTGTATTAGGGTGTTTGAGAGCTTATGGAATCATGTTTCTGGCTTGGTGTGACGTGTTGAAGTTGTTTGAAATGTGTACAAGACTTGCTCTTATCATATTACAAAGTTGTGGAGTTTTGCATACTTTCTTGTTTTTGAAGCAAAAGTGAAATGACAATGCTCAAGGGCCTGTACGGGCTAGCTTAGGGACTGCACATAGTTGGTGAACTTTGCCTGATATTCATGGACTTTATTTGCATAAAGAAATCAGGTCCATGGCTCAAGACAAACAGAATTGCATAAAGTGACCTTTATCAAAGTGGCAATGTGAACTTTTTTCCATTTTTGGAATAGTTCTTTGTACAATGCTCTAAAGCTCATAACAAAACCTTAATCCAATGTGTTTGCATTTAATTTATGAGTGTAGAAAGGATTAGAACTTGTAAACCAAGTACAAGCATGATCCAAACTGATTTGCAACTTGTATCAATGTGAAAAATGCCATGGACAAAAGTGAGAAATGGCCATTTTCTCACTTTCGATTCTCCCTAACCATGAATGATCTTGGAGAGTTCTTGGACATTTTGGAAATCTTTTAAAATGATCTACAATCCATCTTTGAAATTCATTTTGATATTCCAATTGGAACTATGTGAAAAATTGCCATGAAGATAGGTCAAAATCCTACCTAAACTAGGGCAAAATTTCACTAAGTTAAAAGTTTCATGGACCCTTATTCACAAAATCATAACTTGAGATCCAAGAATCTTTTGGGAAAACTTTGTGAATCAAAGTTGTAGATTTTATGGAGGGCTACAACTTTCATGTTGGAAGTTTTGTTTGAATCCAATTGCATCATGGTGAAAAAGTTGGGAAAAAATAAGAAATTTTCATAACTTAGAAAATTTCTATGTTATGAAAATTTTCAATTTTAAACCCTAATTTTCAAAATTAGGTTTCTTGGTGAAAAAGTTTCATTTTTTGACACATCTTGATGAAAAATGACCCTTGGCACTTGATTTTGACCAAAAAGTCAAAGTTTGACTTTTCAGTGTACAGTTGATTTTTGATCAGTTGATTGGAAAATTCATCTGTCAATCCAATGCATTTGAGATCTTTTGAACCTTGTGATTAGGTCAAGATGGTGCCATTGAGTCCTTGAATCCATGCTTGAACTCAATTTGCCATTGTCTAGGTTAAAAATCAGAAATTGCCCTTCTGCAGTCAAAACCCTAAAAATGACAATTTTGCCTTTTTGATGATCTGATCAAATTTCTTGAGGAGTTGTGGTCCAAACTTGATCAAATGGTTCATATGAGTCTATAATGTTGATGTGGATCAAAAATTATGAGGTTTGATTGTAAATTGGCCATAATTGACTTTTTCCGCAATACAGTTGATTTTTAGGTCAACTGTCCAATTGACTGGGCAAGAATTTGATTCAAGGCTTGAAACTTGGTATGAGCAATATTAGGAGTCCAACTTGAAGTATGAAAGTCACATTGAGCATTGAAAGTCAAAAAATCCCTGTGCAAACTCAAACCCTAATTTCAGGTCATCAGTGCAAGGAGATGTCTTGTGCAGAGCAAACCTTAATCCTGTCTGGAGTCCAAAAAGTCTTGTGAGGGGAAATCTTGATAAAATGAGAGGGAAAATTTTGGGGTACAACAGATGCCCCTGTTCAATCTTCTTGAACCTGAAGAGTTAGATTGGCGAGTTTGTCGTTCATGACTCGAAGGTAAAAGATGATTGGACACTAGAGTGCCCGTAAATTTGCACTCGTCAAAATATGGTTGAGGAAATGGGCTTAAAGATGCCATCCAAAAGTGTGATAGAATCTTGTTGGAGATGGGATTAAAGATTCCATCCAAAGAAGTGTCGATCGCATAAGAGATTCCTTTACGAGAGCCCGTATACCTGTTGTTGAGGAAGACTACGCCGGGGAATGTTGGTCTCTGTCGTGGTAGAAATAGAATTTTAGGAGATTCAGTCATCCTTTATTCTACTGGGGAATCATCTCTTGGTTGAAGAGGTGAAAATGAACTGCTATCTGGTCGTGCTCTAGGCTTTAGAAGGAATTAAGTTGTTATTCGGTCGCCTCCGGGCTTCAACTTGAATTTAAGGCACACTAATAGCCGGTCGATTCCGGGCTTCTTAGTAATGAGCCAAGTAAACTGCTATCTGGTTGAAATCCAAGCTTCGCAGTGTCTTAAACTGTTATCTGGTCGAGTCCAGGCTTTAGAAGGATTTTAAGTTGTTATCCGGTCGCCTCCGGGCTTCAACTTGAATTTAAGGCACACTAATATCCGGTCGATTCTGGGATTCTTAGTAATTAGCGAAGTAAACTGCTATTTGGTCGAAATCTAAGTTTGCAGTGTCTTAAACTGTTAACTGGTCGAGTCCAGGCTTCAATGTCTTTTACCATTATCTGGTCGAGTCCAGGATTCACGGTATTTGGAGATATCAAGATACTATCCGGTCGAATCCGGGCTTCATGACTTGAACTGAGGTGTATCACTATCAGGTTGAGTCCAGGCTTCATGGTACTTTATACTGCTATCTGGTCGATACCAGGCTTCACAGTAATTTGCTGGGGATTCAACTATTTTTTGGTCGATCTCCGGGCTTCATAGTATGATGGAGAAAAAAATCATGATATTATCCGGTCGAATCCGGGCTTCATGACTTGAACTGGAACATTAATCTGAGCATTGATTTGACTGAACCAGAGAGCTTGTGAGAATTTGATTGTATCTTTCCCTGAAAGGTAAAGAGTTAGTCCTATGTAATGTCATGATGTATTCCATGTGTTTTATCAACGTTCAATATATGAATGTAATGTATGCACATGTAAGCTGATTTGTCGTATTGTGGAGGAAAATAAATCCTTGATAGCTAGAGATGATAAAATCCTTGACTGTTGCCGGGGAAGATAAATCCTTGACCGTTGTTGGAGATTCAAAATCTTTGATTGCTGAGGATGAGAAATCCTTGGACCACTGTTGGGGATAGAAAATCCTTGGCAACTCACGGGGATTATCAAAACTTTGACAGCTTCTGTGGGGATATGAGAATCCTTCATGACTTTCCTGGGGATATAGGGATCCTTCAAGTCTGCTTGAGAAACCTGCTTGGGGAATCCAGAGATTTTTGACGACTATAGCTGGGGAACAGGGAAAACTCTGACGATCTCTACTGGGGATCAGTCAAAAGAAAAACCTTGATCTGCTGGAAAATAAGAAAGGCTTTGATGGCCTATGCGGGGAACTAAGAATGAGAATCTTCATTCTTCCAGAGGAATTTGAATCCTTGGGGACTTCAGGTTGAGGAGTCAAGAATGAAAATCTTTGATCTGCAGGGGATTAAAAATTCTGACAAATTCATGTCGGGGAGTAATGAAGACTCTGGCAACTTCACTGGGGAATCAAGAGTGAGAATCTTCATTCTGTTGGGGAGTTAAAACTCTGTGGGGAAGAAGGCTTCCTGCTGGAGAGTAAGTGAAAACTTTGGGGGAGTAGCTATCTTGCAGGGGAGGTCAGGAGTTTGGGTTGTATGCCAATCTACTGGTGAATTATCCGGAGGTTGGGGATAGAACAAAAGTTAACTGTTATTTGGTTGACTTCCAGGCTTTAAGACAACTTGCTGGGGGATCTGGGGAAAACTTAATGGTCTCCACTATGGATTGGTAGTTGGAAATTTGACTTAACGGGGGAAGAAGGTTTCATATCCGCTGAGGGTCTGTAGTTCAAGGTTTTGCTCTGCTGAGGATTGGGAGTTTTGAAAACTTAACTCTGATGGGAATTAAAGGTTTCAAATATAACTCCGTTGGGGATTGAGAGTTTGAAGTTTTCACTCTGGCGGGGACTTTGAAATTTAATTCCGCTAGGGATATGTATTTCAAGGTTTTAGCTCCGCTGGGGACCTGGACGATGTACTGCAGGGGATTTCTCTTGGAATAGCCTAAAGACGTTTTCCTATCCTTTTAACCTGTCAGTAATTATTCTTTCACATTTTGTTTATTTGTAAACAGTGATTATATTCAAATGCATACGCTTAATTAATAAACCATTGGACGTTTTCAAATAAAACACAAGTGTAAAAATAAAAAAGACAAATAGTTTTCTGCACTTTGAAGTATCTTTGTATTAACTTTGTGTAAGTATTATGTACAAAGGAGACAGACATCCTAGTAAGAGAATGTTGTCATAAAAATGAGAAAATTTTATACAAAGAAAGATGGCTATGTGCAAAAATTCCATGGGGTTCCCATTCTGCTATAGCCTTCATAACTCTGAGCATCTTGTCCATTCGTTGCTTCGTCCGAAGATGATTGAATTGATCAGAAGCCTAGAACTTGTCTGTGAAGAGATTGTCCTTAAAGTGATCCGACGAGACATAGTCATACGCTTTAATTCCCTAACTTTTGCCTGGACCGCCCTTTCGGGTTTTCAGTCCACCGGGATGCCCATTTTTGCCCAAGTCTCCCTTTCGGGTTTTCAACTCGTCGGGTGTATATATTTTTTTTATTTATCCCTAATTTTTGCCTGAACCGCCCTTTCGGGTTTTCGATTCACTGGGATGCCCATTTTTGCCCAAGTCGCCCTTTCGGGTTTTCAACTTGTCGGGTCGTTTATGCGTAGTATCTTTTAACTATGTTTGCGTTCGTAGGGTGCGGCAAGTCATCACCGTCCATGGTGGTTAAGATCATTGCCCCACCAGAAAAGATGTTTTTGATCACAAATGGTCCTTTGTAGGTAGGAGTCCATTTGACCCTATGATCACTTTGCGTCAAGATGATCCACTTGATTACAAGATCTCCGACTTGATATACCTGGCGCCTGACTTTCTTGTTAAAAGCCTTGATCATTCGCTTCTGATACGCCTGACCATGGCAAACAGCAGTAAGTCGTTTTTCAAAAATCAAGTTAAGTTGATCAAGCCGGGTCTGAATCCAATCGTCTTCACTCAAACCAGCATCTTTCATGATTCTTAAGGAGGGAATCTGAACCTCGATAGGTAAAATAGCTTCCATGCCGTATACCAAGGAATAGGGTGTTTCCCCAGTTGATGTCTGTGTCGTGGTACGGTACCCGTGTAGAGCAAACAGTAACATCTCATGTCAGTCCTTGTAGGTGACTGTCATCTTTTGTATGATCTTCTTGATATTTTTGTTTGCAGCTTCAACAGCATCGTTCATCTTTTGCCGATAGGGAGATGAATTGTGATGTTGAATCTGGAACTGCTCGCACAGGGCGGTGATCATAGTGTTGTTCAGGTTTGTACCGTTGTCAATGATGATCCTTTCGGGGATGCCGTACCGACAAATGAGGTTCTGCTTGATGAAACGGGCAACAACATTCTTTGTGACGGATGCGAAGTAAGCTGCTTTGACCCACTTGGTGAAGTAATCAATGGCCATCAGGATGAAGCGGTGTCCATTGGATGTTGTAGGCTTGATCTCTCCAATCATGTCGATTCCCCACATCGCGAATGGCCAAGGAGCTGTTAAGACATTGAGAGGAACTGGAGGTATATGTACCTTGTCTGCATAGATTTGACATTTATGGCATGTTCGGGAATGTTGATGGCAATCAACTTCCATGGTAGACCAGTAATAGCCTGCCCGTAGAATCTTCTTAGCCATCGTATGTCCGCTAGAGTGAGTGCCAAAGGTGCCATTGTGCAGTTCAGCCATGATCTGTTCAGCTTCAATCTTGTCCACACAACGAAGCAGAATGCAATCATGATTGCGCTTGTATAGTATACCATTGCTCAAGAAGAACTTTGCCGAGAACCTCCTTAAGAATTTTTTGTCGTTGACTGAAGCTCCTTCAGGGTATTCTTGAGCCTCGAGATACCTTTTGACATCATGAAACCACGGTCGGTCCACTACTTCTTCGGTATTAATCTCATGACAATGTGAAGGTTCGTCCATCCGTTCAATGGTGAATTGGGGAGCCTCAATATCCCAGTTAAGTTTAAACATGGATGACATTGTAGCTAGAGCATCTGCTAGCTGATTTTCTTCTCGCGGGAAGTGCTTGAAGGTAATCTGCTCGAAATGTGGTAACAATGTTAGGACATGTTCTTTGTAAGGGATGAGGTTTGGATGTTTAGTATCCCACTCTCCTTTGATCTGACTGATGACCAAAGTTGAGTCCACAAACACAACCAAAGATTTGATTCCCAAGTAAATAGCGGCCTTGAGACCAAAGATACAAGCTTCATACTCTACGATGTTGTTGGTACAGCTGAAGCAAAGTCTGGCGATGAAAGGTGTATGACAACCTTCTGGAGAAATGAGTACCGTGCCGATACTGTTTCCAAGTGCGTTGGAGGCACCATCAAAGTACAAGGTCCATCGGGATCCTTGTTCAGGTCCGTCATACGGTCTGTTCTCTTCAATGTTGTCCAACGTCATGATATCCTCGTCAGGGAAGTCGAACCTCATGGATTGCTAATCTTCGACAGCTTGATGGGCCAGATGATCGGCTAGTACACTCCCCTTTATAGCTTTTTGGGTCGTGTACTGTATATCGTATTCCGTTAGGATCATCTACCATCTAGCGATTCTTCCAGATAAAGCAGGCTTCTCAAAGATGTACTTGATCGGATCAATCTTAGAGATCAGCAAAGTGGTATGAGTCAACATATACTGCCTTAGTCGGCGAGCAGCCCATACCAAAGCGCAACAAGTTTTCTCGAGCAGTGAGTGTGATACGGTGGGAGAACTGACTTGAGATTTTGCGTTTGTGTTCGCAAATGTTTCGGTTTATCAAGAGTCGCCACCGACTTTTTATTTTATCCTAAGGAAAGGTCAAAAAGCACAGGAAAGACCTTTGAGATGTTTTCTTGGGTTCGGAGAGTAGATTATGAAAAGGGAAGGTGCAAGCACCCTTTTCATCCATGGTTAACCATGGGCTCTTAGTTACATGTTTAGATCACTTGCTTTTGCTTTTCAATTGTTTGAAATGGTGATTTGTGTGTGGTTTTGAAAGATGTTTTGAAAAGAGGTCATCGTTGTGGAAACCTTTGTAATGATTCTTGTTTGAATGTACACAAAGATGTTTTTGTCTTTTGAAAAGATTTCAAGGTTTGAAAGTTTGATTTGGGAAATGTTTTGAAATTGTATTGTGAAGTGTGTTTGAAAATAACAAGGATGTTTTGCAAGTTTTGATCAAGTAACTAAGAGCTATCTACCCTATTTTACTCAAAGATCTTTCCTATATGTTTTTAACCCTTTTGACAGTGTTGTTTTACCATTGCATTTGGTAAATAACCTTGTATTAGGATGTTAAACGGGACATGCGTGGGTCATCATGTAGACCATGATAGCAATTGTGTCAAGTATTTTTGGAAAATTTTTGAGGGACTTGATCATTTTGTTTAGGCAACCAAGATAGCGTCATCGAGGGACTATGATCTTTTGTTTTGTTTTGGTTTTGCCAAAGTACTTAACATGCATAACATGGCCCATTTTTAAGGCAACAAGTGGATTGTAACCCTAGGGGTGCAAGTGTGCATTTGTGTTTGATTTTCATGCATTTGTCTTTGATTAGGTCAAGCTACTTGTTGATTTTGGATTTTGGCATACAAACCCTAATCTCTAATCATGGCATAATTGAAAGCATAAAGTGCGAGAATTAAAAGTCTAAGCTATTACAACATGATTATGGGGATGGGGGTACAATTTTTGAATGGGGGTGTATTTGACAAGAAATAAAAACCCTAATTTACTATTACATCCAAATTGAATCAAATGCATAAATAATAAATGGACAATATTTAAATAAACAAAATAAATAAATATATCAAATAGTATGAATATGCAAAAAGAAGTTTTAGTTTATTTATGTATGTAAAAAATATTTAAAGAAATAACTAAAAGATTAATTTTATTTGGTTAAGGGTAAAACCCTAGTTTTCTTTAAGAAAAATAAATATATTAATAATTTATATATAATAAAATATAGTAATATATACAAAAATAAAATATATTTAGAAAAAGGTATTTTTTTTAAGTATATTTAATAATAAAAAACAAAAGTGTAATATTTTTCTATTCTTATTCTAATAAAAATAAAATTATATATATATATATATATATATATATATATATATATATATATATATATATATATATATATATATATATATATATATATATATATATATATATATATATATATATATATATATATATATATATATATATATATATATATATATATATATATATATATATATATATATATATATATATATATATATATATATATATATATATACAAAAATAAAATATATTTAGGAAAAATATTTTAGTGTGAATAAAAATAAAAGTATGATTTATATATTATTTCCAAGTTTTTTTTTAATAAATAAGACAAAAGTAATTAATTGTTTTTTATGTTAGAAAAATAAAAATAAACTGCAAAATAAATGTGAAAAAATTATAAAAATATTTTTGAGCATTTTTTATATTTGGAAATAATAAAATATAATCAGAAATAAAAATAAAAATGCCAAAATATAAAATAACAAGAAATTGGGCCAGGGGGTGCAAAAAGGAAAAGGGAGGTGTCAAAAGTAACCAGGACCAAGCCCAGCCCAAACCAACTTCATCTTCAACCTTCTGACATTGAAAACGCGCGCGCCCTGTTCAAATACCAGATCCTGTATACGAGCTCTATTGCAAAAACACATAACATCAAACTTGTAGAGCATTTCAAGATGATTCCAACCATATAAACAACTTGTCTTAACTCTCAAAGACCAGAGAGAATTTCTCTGGCCCTAAAATCTAACCTAATTTTTTCAGCATGTTCATGGATGAAATTCTCTTAGCATGCTTAATATAAATGAAAACTGAGCATATGTACAGCTTCATGGCAATGAATACTACATTTCTTATTCACAAACCTAAGACTAAATGTTCCTAAATAGAGAGATATGAAGTTGACAAAAACCTGTTTCAGCTGACTTCGTGTATGGAAATGTGGAGCTTTTCAACAAGGCCTGAGATGTCTGGGAGCTTGCTTGAACTTCACTTGACCTTCTCCAATAGCCTTCTTGCCTTGAATATGCTTGAATCAGCCCACAGAACTCAACCTGCACAAACTCAAAATGAAAATGGCAAACCCTATAAATGGAGTTACAATTGGTGTTTGAGGTTTGGGATAGTTTGGATGGATGGAATGGAATGTGTTTGAATAGGTTTTGGCCAAAACGCACGAGCCAAATGAGTTATGGAAGTCAAGTTGCAGGTTCTGCCCTGTTTTGCCAATGGATGGTGATTTCTGGCTTGGGAATGTTTAGAGGCTCAAGCAGTCGTGTTTCTGGCTCAAAGGGGTTTGAGAAAGATGTTCAAAATGTTTGCACAAGTTTCTTTTGGTTGGTCTTCCAGTTCTCAAGTGTTTTGCATATTTCTTGTATATGAAGCAAAAGTGGGAAGTGATATGTAACAGGCCTGTACAGGCTATCTAACACCTTGTAACCTCTGCTCTTGGCCCCTCTAATTTGTGGATTTGATTAGCTTCCAAAGATCTGGACCAATGCTCAAAGATTGTGGTTTGACATAAAGCAGGATTATGGCAAAAATGGCAATGTACCTTTTTCTACTTAGGGATTAGTTTTGTGTACAATGCCCTAATAACCAAAACAATGCCTTAGACTGATGGATTTGCATTAAATTATTGAGTTTGAAGTGGTTTAGAGGCCTGTAATCTAGTGCAAAGCATGCTGACTTAAAATTGCAACTTGGATGAACATGAATATGCCATGGATGAAAAGTGAGTTTTTCCCAACTTCAAGCCCTCGATTCTCCCTAACCACAAATTTGTTTGAGGAGTTCTTGGACATTTTGGAAAGCTTTCAACATGATCTATAATCCATATTTGAAATGAAACTTGAGATTCTAAGTGGAACTATGTTAAAAATGGCCATGAAGATAGGTCAAAATCCTGCCTAAACTAGGGCAAAATTTCACTAAGTTAAAAGTTTTAGGGACCCTTGTTCCAAAAATCATAACTTGATATCCAAGCTTCTTTTGAGAAAAACTTGTGAATCAAAGTTGTAGAGTTTGTGGAGGAATACAACTTTCATGTTGTAAGTTTTGTTTGAATCTAAATGCATCATGGTGAAAATGTTGGGCAAAGTTAGGAAAAATTAAGAAAATTTCATAACTTACAAAAATACTAAGTTATGAAATTTTTCAACTTTAAACCCTAATTTGCAACAATGGGTTTCTTGATGAACAAGTTTCATGTTTTAACATGTTTTGATGAATTGTGATCCTTGGCACTTGATTTTGATCAAAAAGTCAAAGTTTGACTTTTCAGTGTACAGTCAAATTTTGATCAGTTGACTGAAAAATTCATCTGTCAATCCAATGCAATTGAGGTCTTTTGAACTTGTTGAATAGGTAAAGATGATGCCATTGAGTCCTTGAGTCCATGCTTGAGCCCAATTTGCCATTGGCTAGGTCGAAAGTCAGAAATTGCCTTTGTACAGTCAAAACCCTAAAAATGACCATTTTGCCCTTTTGATGATTTGATCAAATTTCTTGTGGAGTTGTGGTCCAAACTTGATCCAATGGTTCATATGAGTTTATAATGTTGATGTGGGTCAAAATTCATGAGGTTTGACTGTAAATTGGCCACAGTTGACTTTTTCCCTAATACAGTTGATTTCTAGGTCAACTGTCCAATTGACTGGGTAAAAATTTGATTCAAGGCTTGAAACTTGGTATGGACAAACTTATGATTCCAACATGAAGTATGAAAGTCACTTTGATCATTAGAAATCCAAAAATCCCTGTGCAAATTCAAACCCTAATTTAGGTCATCAGTGCAATGAGATGTCTTGAGCAGTGCAAACCCAAGCTTGGTCTTGAATTCAAAGAGCCTTGTGATGAAAAATGTTGATAAAATGAGAGGGAAAATTTTGGGGTACAACAGCTGCCCCTGTTTAATCTTCTTGAACCTGAAGAGTTAGATTGGCGAGTTTGCCTTTCGTGACTCGAAGGTAAAAGAGGATTGGACACTAGAGTGCCCGTAAATTTGCACTCGTCAAAATGTAGCTGAAGGAATGGGCTTAAATATGCCATTTGGAGATGGTAGAATCTTGCCAGAGATGGGCTTAAAGATGCCATCCAAGACTTGTTTATTGAAAATCAGGAGAATGAACACCAGATTGGTATCCGTATCTGGAACGTATCTGAGTTGTATCTGGAGATTGGATTCGTATGAGCAAAGGAATAGCGTCCGTGTATGGAGCGTATCCGAGCTGTAACTGTGTATGATTCTTGAATGAATATCAGAATGACTGCCGTGTCTGAAGTGTATATGTATTGTATCTGAATTCTGAGTGGGCGACAAAAAACATTCGTGTATGGAGTATCTCTGGGATGGGGATAAATTCCGAATGAGTGACAGAATGGAAACCGTGTCTGGAGCGTATCTGGACTGTCTCTGAAGTTAAGATCTGTATGAGTAGCAGAATGACTTCCGTGTCTGGAGTGTATCCATACTGTAACTGGGATCTGAATAAGTGACAGCATGACTTTCGTGCCTGAAGTGTATCTGAACTTGAAGTTGATAGTTGAATCTAAATGCGAGATAGAATGGCTTCCGTGTCTGGAGCGTATCTTGTCTGTATCTGATTGCTGAAGTCTGAATGAGTAATAGAATGAACTCCGTGTCTGGGGTGTATCCATACTGTATCTGAAATCTTTGAGTAGTTGTTAATGATAACTTTTAATCTTATCCCGAAAAGGGTAAAATGTTAGCCAAAACACAAAATTATATTGCATGATATGTATGATGCAATAAAGTGCGTTCTATCAATGTTTATGATATATGAATGTAATGTATGCGCATGTAAGCTGATTAGCTGCCTTGCTGAGGAAAATAAATCCTTGATAGCTGGAGATAATGAAATCTTTGACTGCTGCTGGGGAAAATAAGCCCTTGACTGCTGCTGGAGATTCAAAACCTTTGATTGCTGCGACCGAGAAATCCTTTGGACTACTGCTGATGTTTGAAAAATCCTTGGTGAATTGTGGGGAATTGAGAATCCTTCACGACCTTCTGGGGAAAAGGAGGACAACTCTGACGATCTCTACTGGGGAATTAAAACCTGGGAGGCTTCAACTTGAGAAATAAGAACAAGAACCTTTGTTCTGTTGGGAAATAACTCTGTGGGGAAAATGTTTATCCTGTTGGAGAATTCTTAAGAGGTTGGGTTGTATGCCAATCTATTGGGGTTCTGAGAATGGTTAGGGATAAAAATTAACTATTATCTGATCGATTTTCAGGTTTTAAGATAACTTGCTGGGGAATTTTGGAGAAACCGGATGATTTCCACTGTGGTTTAAAGGTTGAAGTCTTGGAATCCGTTGGGGAAGAAAGCTTCATCTTCACTGGGGATTTGTAGTTCAAAGTTTTCTGGCTCCGCTGGGGATTAGGAGTTTTAGAACCTTAGTCCTGAGGGCTGTATGTTTTTTAACTCCGCTAGGGATTTTGAACTTTAACTCCGCTGAGGATGTGAATGACCTACTGTAGGGGATTTCTTCTGGAACAGCCTAAAGAGGTTTTCGTATACTTTCAACCTATCAGTAATTATCCTTTCTCATTTTGTTTTATTTGTAAGCAGTGATTATATTCAAATGCATATGCTCATTTAATAAATCTTTGGACGTTTTCAAATAAAAACACAAGTGTAAAAAGAAATGAAGGGCAAGCAAGTTTCTGCACTTTGAAGTATCTTTGTATTAATTTTGTAAGTATTTTTGTACAAAGGAGACATTCATCCTAGTAAGAGAATGTTGTCGTAAAATTGAGAAAAAATTTATACAAAGAAAGATGGCTATGTGTAATAATTCCATGGGGTTCCCATTCTGCTATAGCCTTCACAACTCTGAGTATCTTGTTCATTCGTTGCTTCGTCCGTAGATGATTGGATAGATCAGAAGCTTGGAGCTTGTCTGTGAAGAGATTGTCCTTAAAGTGATCCGATGAGACATAGTCATACGCTTTAATTCCCTAACTCTTGCCTGGATCGCCCTTTCAGGTTTTCGATCCACCGGGAAACCCTTTTTTGCCCAAGTCGCCCTTTCGGGTTTTCAACTTGCCGGGTGTACAGATTTTTTTTATTTATCCCTAATTTTTGCCTGAACCGCCCTTTCGGGTTTTCGATTCAACGGGATGCCCATTTTTGCCCAAGTCGCCCTTTCGGGTTTTCAACTTGTCGGGTCGTTTTATGCGTAGTATCTTTTGACTATGTCTGTGTTTGCAGGGTGCGGCAGGTCATCACCGTCCATGGTGGTCAGAATCATTGCCCCACCAGAAAATATGGTCTTGATCACAAACGGTCCTTCGTAAGTAGGAGTCCATTTGCCCCTGGGATCACTTTGCGGCAAGATGATTCTCTTGATTACAAGGTCCCCGACTTGATATACTTGTCTCTTGACTTTCTTGTTGAAGGCCTTGATCATACATTTTTGATACGCCTGACCATGGCAAACGGCAGTAAGTAGCTTTTCGTCAATCAAGTTAAGTTGATCAAGCCGGGTCTGAATCCAATCGTCTTCACTCAAACCAGCATCCTTCATAATTCTCAAGGAGGGAATCTGAACCTCGACAGGTAAAACAGCTTCCATGCCATATACCAAAGAAAAGGGGGTTGCCTCAGTTGAAGTTCGCGTTGTGGTATGGTACCCGTGTAGAGCAAAAGGTAACATCTCATGCCATTCCTTGTAGGTGACTGTCATTTTTTGAATGATCTTCTTGATATTTTTGTTCGCAGCTTCGATAACACCGTTCATCTTTGGCCGATAGGGAGATGAATTGTGATGTTGAATTTTGAACTGTTCGCACAGAGAAATGATCATAGTGTTGTTCAAGTTTGTACCGTTGTCCGTAATGATTCGGTTAGGAATACCGTACTGGAAAATGAGGTTCTGCTTGATGAAGCGGGCAACCACATTCTTTGTAACGGAGGCGAAGGAAGCTGCTTCGACCCAATTGGTAAAGTAATCAATGGCCACCAGGATGAAGCGGTGTCCATTGGATGTTGTAGGCTTGATCTCTCCAATCATGTCGATTCCCCACATCGCGAATGGCCAAGGAGCTGTTAAGACATTGAGAGGAACTGGAGGAATATGTACCTTGTTAGCATAGATTTGGCATTTGTGACAAGTACGAGAGTGTTGATGACAATCAGCTTCCATGGTAGACCAGTAGTAGCCTGCCCGTAGAATCTTCTTAGCCATCGTATGACCGCTCGAGTGGGTGCCAAAGGTGCCATCATGTAGTTCAGCCATAATCTTCTCAGCTTCAACCTTGTCCACACAATGGAGTAGGGCACAATCAAGATTGATCTTGTATAGGATACCATTGCTCAGAAAGAACTTGGCTGCGAACCTCCTTAAGAACTTTTTGTCATTGACTGAAGCTCCTTCAGGGTATTCTTGTGCTTCGAGATATCTTTTGACGTCGTGAAACCAAGGTCGGTCCACCACTTCTTCGGTATTAATCTCGTGACAATGTGCTGATTCGTCCATTCGTTCAATGGTGATTTGAGGTTCCTCATTATCCCAGTTGAGTTTAAACATGGAAGACATTCTAGCCAGAGCATCCGCTAGCTGATTTTCGTCTCGCGGGAAGTGCTCAAAGGTAATCTGCTCAAAATGAGACAACAATGTCAGGACATGTTCTTTGTAAGGGATGAGGTCAGGGTGCTTAGTATCCCACTCTCCTTTGATTTGACTGATAACCAAAGTTGAGTCCCCAAATACAATCATAGATTTGATTCCCAAGTCAATAGCAGTCTTGAGACCAAAGATACAAGCTTCATACTCGGCCATGTTATTGGTGCAGCTGAAGTAGAGTCTAGCAGTGAAAGGTGTATGGCAACCTTCTGGAGAGATAAGCACCGCGCCGATACCGTTGCCAAGTGCATTTGAAGCACCATCAAAGTACAGGGTCCATCGGGATCCTTGTTCAGGTCCGTCATACGGTCTGTTACCTTTAATGTTGTCCAAAGTCATAATATCCTCGTCAGGGAAGTCGAACCTCATAGATTGGTAATCTTCGACGGCTTGATGAGCTAGATGGTCAGCTAGTACACTCCCCTTTATAGCTTTTTGGATTGTGTACTGGATATCATACTCAGTCAAGATCATCTGCTATCTAGCGATTCTTCCGGATAAAGCAGGCTTCTTGAAGATGTACTTGATCGGATCCATTTTGGAAATCAGCAAAGTGGTATGTGTCAACATATACTGTCTTAGCCAGCGAGCAGCCCATACCAAAGCGCATCAAGTTTTCTCGAGCAGTGAGTAGCGAGTCTCACAGTCGGTAAACTTTTTTCTAAGGTAATAAATGGCATGCTCTTTTCGACCAGACTCGTCATGTTGGCCCAGTACGCACCCTATTGAATTATCCAAAACGGTCAGATACATGATTAAAGGTCTTCCTTCGACGGGTGGCATCAAGATATGAGGCTCCAGCAAATACTCCTTGATCTTATCAAAAGCAACTTGACAATCATTGTTCCATTCAACCACCTGATCTTTCTTCAACAGCTTGAAGATTGGCTCACAGGTAGATGTTAGGTGAGAGATGAACCTTGCAATATAGTTTAAGCGTCCCAAGAAACCTCTGACCTCCTTTTCAGTGCAGGGGCCAGGCATTTCTTGTATAGCTTTAACTTTGGCAGGATCAACTTCGATGCCTTTGTTACTGACGATAAATCCCAAAAGTTTATCGGACCTGACTCCGAAAGTACACTTGCTAGGGTTCAGTCTGAGCTTATATTCCTTTAACCTGACAAACAGCTTTTGCAGATGGTCGAGGTGTTCTTCTTCTGTTTGTGAACAGGCTATCATGTCGTCTACGTAGACTTCAATCTCATGATGTATCATGTCATGAAACAAAGCTACCATGGCTCGCTGATAGGTTGCCTCGGTATTCTTCAGTCCGGATGGCATCACTTTATAGCAGAAGGTACCCCACTGCATAACAAAAGTAGTCTTCTCCATGTCTTCGGGGGCCATTTTGATCTGGTTGTATCCCGAGAATCCATCCATGAAGGAAAATACCTTGTGTTGAGTTGTATTGTCGACCAAAATGTCAATGTGTGGTAGTGGAAAATCATCTTTAGGGCTAGCCTTATTTAAGTCTCTGTAGTTCACACACATTTTGACTTTGCCGTCCTTCTTAGGCACGGGCACAATGTTAGCGATCCATTGTGGATAGGAAGTAACAGCTAGAAATCCAGCATCGAACTGCTTCATTACTTCAGCTTTGATCTTCTCAGACACGTCGGGCCTCATTCGGCGGACTTTCTGTTTGATTGGTGGACAGTCTTCTCTTGTAGGGAGATGGTGAACCACAATATCTGTATCTAGTCCCGACATGTCTTCATAGGACCAGGCGAAGATCTCAACATATTCATTCAACAGTTGAACTAAGCGCTCTTTGACACTTGGCTCTAGGTTGGCACCCACTTTAACCTCTTTTCTGTCTTCAGCAGTACCCAAATTTATAGTCTCTAACAACTCTTCATGGGGAAGAATAGCCCTCTCTTCTTGTTGTAAAAGTCTAGCTAACTCTCCAGGCACTTCACAGTCTTCATCACCTTCGTACTCAGCATGATTGACCAAATCTTCAGAGTCACTGAAGGCCAAAGCAGAATAGTCACCCATGGAATCCGGAGTGGATGGGTACCTGCATTTTGTGAGTGTGGGTGTGTGTAAGGGATAGCCATCCTTTAAACAAAATAAAATGTAAAAAAGAAAGAAAATGAACACAACAGTTTATAGATGAAAACGTCCATGATTCATTAAAAATGGCATATGAAAATGAAGAATCAAAACCCTTACAAATGGACCTATATGCCCCGGGTAAGGCATAAGGCGGAAAGAGTGTACGAATTGTTTAATAGTTATTACAGACCAAACAGGAAATGTTCAAAAGATAAATTACTGATTGATGAAAGTAATGGGAACAAAGTCTTTCGTCTCCCAGTTATTCAGTCCCCCTTCAATGGTTGGAAAGATCCAATCTTCAAAGTTTCCTTCTTCAACATCATCTTCTAAAGCATGAATTCCATGGTGTGTGATTTTTAAGGGTGGTCCTCCAGCCCGGAAGCGACGCACAACTTTCTGGCTAGCAGCAGTGAAACCCAATCCGAACTTGTCTGTCTTGTGAGGAAAATCTGGCACTTGACCCCACATTGTACTTCCTCCTTCCTTGATTACAGCCTCCGCATCTTTAAGGGATGACATCCGGGACACAGGCTTGGTAATGATAGGCACATCAGTCATTATCTTTGCTACTGCAACTTCAGGAGAAACCTCTTCAAAGTGTTGGAAAGGTGTTTCTATGAATTCACCATCTAACTCCACGTAGCGGAAAGAGTTAAGGTGACTTATCATATACTCCTCCTCACCGTGAACTGTTATGATCTTACCCTGGATTGGGTACTTTAGCATTTGGTGTAGAGAAGAAGTGACTGCCCCAACGTTGTGGATCCATGTCCTTCCCAACAAGCATGAATATGAAAGATGGATGTCCATCACATAAAATGTAGAGTTGAAAATTTCCGTTCCCACCTTGATTGGGATGTCCACTTCTCCGTGAACCATCCGCTTAGAACCGTCGAAGGCTCTAACAATGATATTACTGGGCTTTAGGGTCAAACCCTCACAATCCAATATGTCCAATGCTTTCTTTGGTAAAACATTCAAAGATGAACCGGTATCAACCAGAACATGAGCAAGTGTGGTCCCTCTGCACTCTACCGAGACATGCAGCGCATCATTATGCTTTCTTCCCTTGGACGTCATATCGGCATTAGAGAAACCAAGACCATTGTCAGCTGTAAGGCTAGCCACGCACTCTTGAAACTGATCCGTAGAAGTTTCTTGAGGCATGTGTGCCGTCTTTAGAAATTTGATCAAGGCTTTAGCATGAGCCTCGGAGCAGAGTAACAGAGCCAGCATAGATATTTTTGAAGGGGTTTTCCCCAGCTGCTCTATGACGTCATAGTCGCTCTTCTTAATTATCTTTAAAATCTCCTCCATCTCCTTTTGGGTGGTCTCGGGGATAATCAAAGTCTGAGCCTTCGTCCTGACAGGCGCTTCTTGGATCCCCTTACCTTTATCAGCAGTAACAGCAGAGGGTATAGCTTTGGGAGTATCAATTTCTTCAATAATCGGACTTCGCATAGATATTTTGACAGGCACTGGAGCACTTGAGGGTCCGAAGACTTCTCGTGGAGGAGAAATCTCCAGAGAGAAGATTCTTCTGCTACGAGTTATCTTACTTGTTCCTGCAATATTCCCTATGTTAGGAGTTTCTTCATCGGAATTCTCTTGGACTGATTCGATCTGCTTAACACCATGGTAGAAGATTTCTCCTCCATAATTCCATGGTATCGTCTTGTTGGACTTATATGGGATAGGCCCCGGCATGGTAATCTTCAGCGGTACAAACTTTGAATCAGGCGTAATCTTAACAGGCCTTTTGCAGGTCTTAGAAAGATTATCAGAAATGGTGATTATAGAAATGTCATTGATTGGAGCAACAAAGGTAACAGGAGTAACTTGAGTGATAGTAGCAACAGGAGTTTTCTGAAAGAGGATCTCTTGAGTATCCATCAGGCGTTGGATGCCTAATTTCAACAGTAGACAGTCGGTTTGCATGGTTGAACAGAAGTAACAATCTTTTTCACATCCCGGGAAAATCCAGGATTTCAACAGATTCATTTTAATCATTAGCAACAGAGTCATTAATTCATCAACAGCGGTAACATGAAGATCTTCCACAATTGCATGGACATTATGACCATGTTTTAGCATAGGAGCGGATATCACATTAGGTTTTTTGGGGGCATCAAACTCTACCTCCTTGGCATCTATCAAATCTTTGATCTTGTTTTTAAGAGCCCAACAGTTGTTGGTATCATGCCCTACACTGTCCGAGTGGTATGCACATTTTGCATTTGAATGATAATAGGGAGAAGAGGTATTTGGGTTTTTCGGCGCTTCTTTCAAGTTGGTAAGGTTCAGCTTTAACAGGTGAGGGAGGACCTGAGCCGGTGTCATATTGATCCGGGTGAATTGCCGTTGTGGCCTTTCTACCCTTTGCTGGTTAGCTCTTGGTTGATTGATGCGAGGTTGATCGGCTGAGGAGTTCTGGATCATCACAGCCCCTACCGTTGGTCGGCGCTCCATTCTCCCTTGATTTCTCTGTGTGTGAACAACATAAACTTCCTTCTTGGCTGGGAAGGTCTTCTTGATAGCAGTGGAAGCGGAGGTATCCTTCTGAATTTTACCACTCTTAATGCCAGCTTCGACCCTTTCACCAGGAAGAATTAATTCGGTGAACCCTGCAGATGAGCTCCCGATCAAGTGATTGAAGAATGGACCTAACAGGGTCCCTAAAAACATGTCAACCAGCTCTCTATCCGATAATGGTGGCTGCACCCTTCCAGCCAAGTCTCGCCACTTTTGGGCATACTCCTTAAATCCCTCATTAGAGGCCATACCCATACTCTGTAGCTGAGTACGAGTAGGCGCTAAATCTGCATTATATTGGTATTGTCGGTAGAAAGCAGCAACCAAATCTTCCCAGTTATGAACATCAGATCTCTCAAGTTGATAGAACCAATCCAATTGCGTACCCGATAAACTATCTTGAAAAAAGTGGACCCATAGATCCTTATCGGAAGAGTGAGGTTGGATCTTTCTAACGTAGGATCTCAGATGCATCTTCGGACATAACAAACCGTCATATTTAGCAAATGTAGGTACTTTGAACTTGGGAGGAATGACGATCCCAACAACCAACCCTAGTTCTTCGAAATCTAGCCCAGGTACCCTTTGCACTTCCATGGCTGCCAACCGATCCTCAAGATTTTTATACTTATCATCCACTGGAGGGTACTGCTGTTCAGAGTAATCTTCATCCTCTTCCTCTTCTTCCTCTTCAGCCTCAGATTCGGAGGGTATTGCAACTTCTTTTCCTTTACCAACCCCTTCGTCGGACGTCAAGGGGAATTCCAGAACTCTCCTAGCCTGATGCTCAAATCTTCTTCCCATAGTGGCCACACCAATTCTTTTATTTTTCTTCTTTTCTGGTTCCTTCTCTTTCTCTAACAGTGCTTTAAGATCCTCTTGACCCTTTTCTAAGGTCATGAGGAGTTGTTAGAATTGAGAATTTTGTGCTTGCAGATCTTTAACCGTCTGCTCCATATCCATCTTGCTGAAATAAACAGCAGAAAATAAGGAAACCTGGTGTGAAGACCTGTTTATGAATATGGTGAATGATATGTTATTCATGTAATGCATTCAAGGATTCAGACATTCAAATTTGTTGCAAACAAAAAGAACACACGTCATATTAATAAGAAGAAATTTGTTAGTACATAAATGCCCCATGGGCAAAAAATTACAAAGCTTCTTAATGTAAAAAGACGTTGGGCATCCTCTTTGGTGCGATGTAAGTGTTGAGAGTCTCCTCTTTGTGAAGTCGGCGAGTAAGTTCCAAAACCTTCTTCTCACTGGCATAGAAGCTGGCTTCAAAAGTATTCCGTTCTTCCTTGAGCTGTATCCAACTCTTTTGCAATTCTTCCAATGATGTTGGCATGTCTGGATGTAGGAGGGTGTATGGAACCTCTCCTTTCATAACAGGCTCTTTGATCACGGAGAGAATGTGAGGGTAAGGCATCATAAGACTCTGGGTGCGGGTTCGTACCCACTTGAGTTAAGGCTCAAGGGGGGTGGAATTCTTGTGCCCCAGTGTCTTACTATCCACTTTGTTAGGCATCCTCCATGCTCGGATAAACCTTTGTCGAAGTCCTTGAGCATCATCGTCGAAGTCAAAAACCAAGTCAGGAATCAGCATATCATGAGGGCCATCCCTTCGGGCATACCCAAATTGTCTCAGAGCTAAACAGGGGTTATAGGTAATGCCTCCCCTAATGCCAAGTAATGGGACATTAGGGAATTCTCCGCAACGATCAATGATGATGACATTTTCTTTGGACCGAGAACACCAATGAACATCAGAATGTGTGAGGGTCATCAACCGTTGTGACCACCTTAAACCCTGCTCATTCTTCAAAACTGTTTGGGGAAGGTGAGAAATAAACCACCTTGCTAGAAGAGGAGTACAGCACATGAGAACACCTCTTTTCCTCATTGTTCGTGTGTGAAATGAGTGTAGGATGTCCCCAAGCAATGTAGGCACAGGATTCCGAGATATGAAAATCTTGACAGCATTCACATCTATAAGCTGATCAGGGTTTGGGGACAAGACCAACCCATAGATGAGAAGTGCTACAATCTCCTCAAAAGCTTGCAGATCTAGAGAATTCCAGCATTCTTGTGCCTTCTCAAACAGAAACTTTGCCAAGAAACCCTTGACACCACTTCTGCTTTCCCAATGACCTTTGATATCAGATGGTTGCAAGTGTAAGGCTTGAGCAACATCTTCAGGCTTTGGTTCTCTTTCTGTACCGTTGTAGGGTAGTTGATGGAGAATAGGAATCCTCAAGAGTTGATAAAATTCCTCCAAAGTAGGTACTAGTTGGTAATCAGGGAATGTGAAACAGTGGTGTAGGGGGTCAAAGAACTGAAAGAGGACTTTCACCATGTCTTCTTCAATGTTGGAGTTGACCAAGTTGAGGATTCTACCGTGTCTTTCACTGAAGAGAGAATTCTCTGGAATCTTGGAAGTAAGCTCCTTGAGTTGAGGAGGGATTCTCACAAGGTTGACTTGAATTGTTTTCCTGCGAAGAGATTCCATGACCTACAAAACAAGAACAAAGATGAAGATCCAAACCCTTGAAATGGTTAGTGGATGCATATGATGCTTTATGATGTTCATGATGTATACACAAGCATATGTACAAGCAAGTCACACAAGATCCTAGTTTCAGGCTTGCATGGGGTTTCATAGGTAAGTACCCTCTTGAAGTTAGTTGGCTCAACCTGTCCTTTTAATAGTAATCGGGTTCTAAGGAGCTCAATATCATTAGATTATTTTCTGTGTTCATTGTTTCAGTTTAGCCACTTAACTGGCGACCGAAATATTCCAAGAAAAAACCCTCAATGAGTGTAGTATCGAGTATCTACCAACTTTGGACTGCACCAAAGCCGGTCATCTCACTACCCCTAATAAGGCCAAGATGGTCAAGTAAGATTCTAAGAGTTCATTAGTGCTTCATGACATCCCTCAGCGGCCCCGTTTTCTCTTTGATTAACTCAAAGGCTACCGGTACTCACAAATATGTCGCACTAATATAGCTATTGCTTCAACCATGTTGGTATACCCCGCACAGTTTCCACAATGTATTGCTATTTACCTATGAATGTTTCCCAAAATCCGGGTGGTGGATTCAAAACCCAAACAAGAGAACCAAATGTAAAGCAAACAAAGCAAACAAGATAAGCATACAAGGGTGATCTAAACCCTAAGGTTACTCCACTTTTAGAATTCCCCAGCAGAGTCGCCAGTTCTGTGATACGGTGGGAAAACTGACTTGAGATTTTGCGTTTGTGTATGCAAATGTTTCGGTTTAGCAAGAGTCACCACCGACTTTTTATTTTATCCCAAGGAAAGGTCAAAAAGCACAGGAAAGACCTTTGAGATGTTTTCTTGGGTTCGGGGAGTAGATTATGAAAAGGGAAGGTGCAAGAACCATTTTCATCCATGGTTATCCATGGGCTCTTAGTTACTTGTTTAGATCACTTGCTTTTGCTTTTCAATTGTTTGAAATGGTGCTTTGTGTATGGTTTTGAAAGATGTTTTGAAAAGAGGCCATCGTTGTGGCAACCTTTGTAATCATTCTTGTTTGAATGTATACAAATATGTTTTTGTCTTTTGAAAAGATTTCAAGGTTTGAAAGTTTGATTTGGGAAATGTTTTGAAATTGTATTGTGAAGTGTGTTTGAAAATAGCAAGGATGTTTTGCAAGTTTTGATCAAGTAACTAAGAGCTATCTACCCTATTTTACTCAAAGATATTTCCTATATGTTTTTAACCTTTTTGACAATGTTGTTTTACCATTGCATTTGGTAAACAACCTTGTATTAGGATGTTAAACGGGACAGGCGTGGGTCATCGTGTAGACCATGATAGAAATTGTTTCAAGTATTTTTGGCAACTTTTTGAGGGACTTGATCATTTTGTTTAGGCAACCAAGATAGCGTCATCGAGGGACTATGATCTTTTGTTTTGTTTTGGTTTTGCCAAAGTACTTAACATGCATAACATGGCCCATTTTTAAGGCAACAAGTGGATTGTAACCCTAGGGGTGCAAGTGTGCATTTGTGTTTGATTTTCATGCGTTTGTCTTTGATTAGGTCAAGCTACTTGTTGATTTTGGATTTTTGCATACAAACCCTAATCTCTAATCATGGCATAATTGAAAGCATAAAGTGTGAGAATTAAAAGTCTAAGCTATTACAACATGATTATGGGGATGGGGGTACAATTTTTGAATGGGGGTGTATTTCACAAGAAATAAAAACCCTAATTTACTATTACATCCAAATTGAATCAAATGCATAAATAATAAATGGACAATATTTAAATAAATAAAATAAATAAATATATCAAATAGTATGAATATGCAAAAAGAAGTTTTAGTTTATTTATGTATGTAAAAAATGTTTAAAGAAATAAATAAAAGATTAATTTTATTTGGTTAAGGGTAAAACCCTAGTTTTCTTTAAGAAAATAAATATATTAATTATTTATATACAATAAAATATAGTAATAGATACAAAAATAAAATATATTTAGAAAAAGGTATTTTTTAAGTATATTTAATAATAAAAAATAAAAGTGTAATATTTTTCTATTCTTATTCTAATAAAAATAAAAGTATATATATATATATATATATATATATATATATATATATATATATATATATATATATATATATATATATATATATATATATATATATATATATATATATATATATATATATATATATATATATATATATATATATATATATATATATATATATATATATATATATATATATATATATATATATATATATATATATATATATATATATATATATATATATATATATATATATATATATATATATATATATATAAAATATATTTAGGAAAAATATTTTAGTGTGAATAAAAATAAAGAATAAAAATAAAAGTAAAATATTTTTGAGCATTTTTTATATTTGGAAATAATAAAATATAATCAGAAATAAAAATAAAAATGCCAAAATATAAAATAACAATAAATTGGGCCAGGGGGTGCAAAAAGGAAAAGGGAGGTGTCAAAAGTAACCAGGACCAAGCCCAGCCCAAACCAACTTCATCTTCAACCTTCTGACTTTGAAAACGCACGCGTCCTGTTCAAATACCAGATCATGTATACAAGCTCTATTGCAAAAACACATAACATCAAACTTGTAGAGCATTTCAAGACGATTCCAACCATATAAACAACTTGTCTTAACTCTCAAAGACCAGAGAGAATTTCTCTGGCCCTAAAATCTAACCTAATTTTATCAGCATGTTCATGGATGAAATTCTCTTAGCATGCTTAATATAAATGAAAACTGAGCATATGTACAGCTTCATGGCAATGAATACTACATTTCTTATTCACAAACCTAAGGCTAAATGTTCCTAAATAGAGAGATAGGAAGTTGACAAAAACCTGTTTCAGCTGACTTCGTGTATGGAAATGTGGAGCTTTTCAACAAGGCCTGAGATGTCTGGGAGCTTGCTTGAACTTCACTTGACCTTCTCCAATAGCCTTCTTGCCTTGAATATGCTTGAATCAGCCCACAGAAATCAACCTGCACAAGTTCAAAATGAAAATGGAAAACCCTATAAATGGAGTTACAGTTGGTGTTTGAGGTTTTGGATAGCTTGGATGGATGGAATGGAATGTGTTTGAACAGGTTTTGGCCAAAACGCACGAGCCAAATGAGTTATGGAAGTCAAGTTGCAGGTTCTGCCCTGTTTTGCCAATGGCTGGTGATTTCTGGATAGGGAATGTTTAGAGGCTCAAGCAGTCGTGTTTCTGGCTCAAAGGGGTGTGAGAAAGATGTTAAAAATGTTTGCACAAGTTTCTTTTGGCTGGCCTTCCAGTTCTCAAGTGTTTTGCATATTTCTTGTATATGAAGCAAAAGTGGGAAGTGATATGTAACAGGCCTGTACAGGCTATCCAACACCTTGTAACCTCTGCTCTTGGCCCCTCTAATTTGTGGATTTGATTAGCTGCCAATGATCTGGACCAATGCTCAAAGATTGTGGTTTGACATAAAGCAAGATTATGGCAAAAATGGCAATATACCTTTTTCTACTTAGGGATTAGTTTTGTGTACAATGCCCCAATGACCAATACAATGCCTTAGACTGATGGATTTGCATTAAATTATTGAGTGTGAAGTGGTTTAGAGGCTTGTAATCTAGTGCAAAGCATGCTGACTTGAAATTGCAACTTGGATGAACATGAATATGCCATGGATGAAAAGTGAGTTTTTGCCAACTTCAAGCCCTCGATTCTCCCTAACCACAAATGTGTTTGAGGACTTCTTGGACATTTTGGAAATCTTGCAACACGCTCTATAATCCATATTTGAAATGCAACTTGATATTCCAAGTGGAACTATGTGAAAAATGGCCATGAAGATAGGTCAAAATCCTGCCTAATCTAGGGCAAAATTTCACTAAGTTAAAAGTTTTAGGGACCCTTGTTCCAAAAATCATAACTTGATATCCAAGCTTCTTTTTAGAAAACTTTGTGAATAAAAGTTGTAGACTTTGTTGAGGACTACAACTTTCATGTTGAAAATTTTGTTTGAATCCAAATGCATCATGGTGAAAATGTTGGGCAAAGTTAGGAAAAATTAAGAAAATTTCATAACTTAGAAAAATTCTAAGTTATGAAATTTTTCAACTTTAAACCCTAATTTGCAACAATGGGTTTCTTGATGAACAAGTTTCATGTTTTGACATGTTTTGATGAATTGTGATCCTTGGCACTTGATTTTAATCAAAAAGTCAAAGTTTGACTTTTCAGTGTACAGTCAAATTTTGGTCAGTTGACTAAAAAATTCATCTCTCAATCCAATGCAATTGAGGTCTTTTGAACTTGTTGGATAGGTAGAGATGATGCCCTTGAGTCCATGCTTGAGCCCAATTTGCCATTGGCTAGGTCAAAAGTCATAAATTGCCTTTGTACAGTCAAAACCCTAAAAATGACCAATTTGCCCTTTTGATGATTTGATCAAATTTCTTGTGGAGTTGTGGTCCAAACTTGATCCAATGGTTCATATGAGTTTATAATGTTGATGTGGGTCAAAATTCATGAGGTTTGACTATAAATTGGCCACAGTTGACTTTTTCCCCAATACAGTTGATTTCTAGGTCAACTGTCAAATTGACTGGGTAAAAATTTGATTCAATGCTTGAAACTTGGTATGGACAAACTTATGAGTCCAACATGAAGTATGAAAGTCACTTTGATCATTAGATGTCCAAAAATCCCTGTGCAAATTCAAACCCTAATTTAGGTCATCAGTGCAAGGAGATGTCTTGAGCAGTGCAAACCCTAGTTTGGTCGTGAATTCAAAGAGCCTTGTGATGAAAAATGTTGATAAAATAAGAGGGAAAATTTTGGGGTACAACAGTGAGTATCGGGTCTCACATTCGGTAAACTTTTTGCTAAGGTAATAAATGGCATGCTCTTTTCGGCCAGACTCGTCATGTTGGCCCGATACGCACCCTATTGAATTCTCCAGGACGGTCAGATACATGATTAGCGGTCTTCCTTCGACGGGTGGCATCAAGATAGGAGGTTCTAGCAAATACTCCTTGATTTTATTGAAAGAAACTTGACAGTCATCATTCCATTTAACCACCTGATCTTTCTTCAACAACTTGAAGATTGGCTCACAGGTAGATGTTAGGTGAGAAATGAACCTTGCAATGTAGTTTAGGGGTCCCAATAAACCTCTGACCTCCTTCTCAGTGTGAGGGGCATGCATTTCTTGTATAGCTTTGACTTTGGCAGGATCAACCTCGATTCCCTTGTTTCTGACAATGAAACCCAAGAGTTTACGGGATCTGACTCCGAAAGTGCACTTGTTAGGGTTCAGTCTGAGCTTGTACTCCTTCAACCTGACAAACAGCTTTTGCAGATGGTCGAGGTGTTCTTCTTCTGTCTGTGAACGGGCTATCATGTCGTCTACGTAAACCTCTATCTCATGATGTATCATATCATGAAACAAAGCTACCATGGCGCGTTGATAGGTTGCCCCGACATTCTTCAGTCCGAATGGGATCACTTTGTAACAGAACGTACCCCATTGTGTAACAAAAGTAGTTTTCTCCATGTCCTCGGGTGCCATTTTGATCTGGTTATAGCTCGAGAATCCGTCCATGAAAGAAAATACCTTGTGCTGAGCTGTATTGTCAACCAAGATGTCAATGTGCGGTAGTGGAAAATCATCTTTAGGGCTGGCCCTGTTTAAGTCTCTGTAATCCACGCACATTCTGACTTTGTCGTCCTTCCTAGGCACGGGCACAATGTTAGCAACCCATTGTGGATAGGAAGTAACAACAAGAAATCCAGCATTGAACTGCTTCATAACTTCTGCTTTGATCTTTTCAGACATGTCGGGCCTCATGCGGCGAACTTTCTGTTTAACTGGTGGACAGTCTTCTCTTGTAGGTAGACGAATAACCACAATATTTGTATCAAGTCCTGGCATGTCTTCGTATGACCAGGCGAAGATCTCAACATATTCATTCAACAGCTGAATTAAGCGCTCCTTGACACTTGGCTCTAGGTTGGCACCCACTCTAACTTCTTTTCTGTCTTCCTCTGTACCCAAGTTGATTGTCTCTAACAACTCCTCGTGAGGTAGAATAGCCATTTCCTCCTGTTGTAGCAGTCTAGCCAATTCTCCAGGCACCTCACAGTCTTCATCACCTTCGTATTCAGCATGGTAGACCAGATCTTTAGAGTCACTGAAGGTCATAGCAGAATTGTTACCCATGGAATTCGGAATGGAATGGTACCTGCATTTGTGAGTGTGGGTGTGTGTAAGGGATAGCCACCTTTAAACAAATAAAATGTAAAAAGAAAGACAATGAACACAAAAGTTTATATATGAAAACATCCATGATTCATTAAAATGGCATATGAAGATGAAAAATCAAACCCTTACAAATGGACCTATGTACCTCGGGTAAGGCACTAGGTTAAAAGTGTACGAATTGTTTAAGAATTATTACAAACCAACAGAAATGTTTGAAAGATAAATTACTGATTGATGAAAGTAATGGGAATAAAGTCCTTTGCCTCCCAATTGCACAGTCCTCCATCCACCGTAGGGAAAATCCAGTCTTCCAAATTGCTCTCCTCTTCACCATCCTCCAAAGCATTGACTCCATGATGGGTGATCTTCACTGGTGGCCCTCCAGCCCGGGAGCGAAGCACAGCCTTTTGAACAGAAGCAGTGAAACCCAAGCCAAATTTATCAGATTTAAAAGGAAAGTCGGGAAGCTGCCCCCAGATTGTTCTTCCTCCTTCTTCAATCACAGCCTTTGCATCTTTGAGAGACGACATCCGAGGCGGAGGTCTGGTAATCATGGGTACAGAAGCCACTGTCTTTGTTGCCGCAATCTCCTGAGCTACCTCTTCAAAATGCTGAAAGGGGGTTTCGATGAATTCACCATCCAATTCCACATAGCGGAAAGAACTTAGATGGCTTATCATGTATTCCTCCTCTCCGTGAACAGTTACAATTTTCCTCTGAACAGGGTACTTGAGCTTCTGATGCAGAGTAGAAGTGACGGCTCCAGCATGATGAATCCAAGGTCTTCCCAACAAGCAATAATAGGAAGGACGGATGTCCATGACATAGAAATGGAGTTGAAGGTTTCAGTTCCCACTTTAATTGGGATGTCCACTTCCCCGTGGACCATCCTTTTAGAACCATCAAAGGCTCTGACAATGATGTTGCTGGGCTTCAAGGTTAAACCTTCATAATCTAGCCTATCAAATGCTTTCTTTGGTAAGACGTTCAGCGATGAACCAGTGTCTACCAGAACGTGTGCTAGAGTAGTCCCTCTGCATTCCACCGAGACATGCAAAGCGTCATTTTGTTTTCTCCCTTTGATTGTTAGATCAGCATCGGAGAATCCTAAACCGTTGTCGGCTGTTAGGCTAGCTACACATTCCTGGAACTGATCCGTGGAGGTTTCCTGGGGCACATGGGCCGTCTTCAAAAATCTGATCAAGGCTTTAGCATGAGCTTCCGAACAAAGCAGCAAGGCCAACATAGAGATTTTTGAGGGGGTTTGCCCCAGTTGCTTCACAACATTATAATCGTTTTTCTTGATTATTTTCAAAATCTCTTCCATTTCTTTTTGGGAGGTTTCAGGGATGATCAACGGCTGAGCCCTCGTCCTGACGGGCTCTTCATGGATCACTTTCCCTCTATCATCAGCAGCAGCAGAGGGGACAACCACAGGAGTTACAATTTCTTCAATAACTGGAGTTCTCGCAGATATGTTAGCTGGCATAGGGGTAACCTTAGGAGCAGCTGAGGGTCCGAAGATTACCTTTGGAGGCGCAATCTCCGGAGAGAAAATTCTTCCATTGCGGGTGATTTTACTCGTTTCGGCAATGTTTCCAATGTCGGAAGTCTCTTCATCAGAACTCTCTTCAGTTGATTCAATTTGCTTAACATCGTGGTAGAAGATTTCTCCCCCATAGTTCCACGGTATTGATTTGTTGGACTTGTACGGGATAGGCCCTGGCATGGTTATCTTCAAAGGTACAATCTTCGGATCGGATGTAATCTTAATAAATATTTTGGAGACCTTGGAAAGATTGGAGGATATGGTAATTATTGAAATATCATTGACAGGAGTCGGTGTAACAGGAGTCTTTTCAAAAAGGATTTCTTGGTTATCCATTAGGCGCTGGATGCCTAACTTCAACAATGGACAGTTGGTTGGTAAGGATGAACAAAGGTAGCAATCTTCTTCACAACCTGAGAAAATCCCAGCCTTCAGCAAATTCAACTTGATTATCAGTAGCGGAGTCATCAAATCATCAACAGTAGCAACAAAAAGATCTTCTTCAACAGCATGGGCATTGTGGCCATGCTTTGGCATTGGAGCAGAGATTACGTTAGGCTTTTCAGGGGCGTCGAATTCAACTTCTTTAGCATCTATCAAATCCTGATCTTATTTTTAAAGGCCCAACAACTGTTGGTGTCATGCCCCAGGCTGTCTGAATGATAAGCACATTTGGCATTTGCATGGTAGTAAGGAGAAGTTGTATTCGGATTCTTCGAGGTCTCTCTCAGACTGGTAAGGTTTAACTTCAGGAGATGAGGGAGAACCTGAGCAGGTGTCATGTTTATCAGGGTGAATTACCGTACAGGCCTTTCCACCCTGGCTTGGTTGGTTCTAGGTTGATTGTTTCTAGGTTGATCAACTGCAGACTTCTGAATCATTACGGCCTCCACCGCTGGCCGGCGCTCAACTCTTCCTTGACTTCTTTGGGAGTAGACAGCTGAGACTTCTTTCTTTGCTGGAAAAGTCTTTTTGATGGCAGCGGAAGCAGATGCATCCTTTTGAGTTTTCCTGCTCTTTATGCCGGCTTCAACTCTCTCACCAGTTAGAATCAACTCGGTGAACCCCGCAGACGAACTTCCAATCAGGTGATTGAAAAAGGGGCCTGACAGTGTACCCAAGAACATATCTACCAACTCCCTCTCAGACAGAGGTGGTTGTACTCGTCCCGCCAAGTCTCTCCATTTCTGGGCATACTCTTTGAAGCCTTCATTTGAGACCATGCCCATACTATGTAATTGAGTATGCGTTGGTGCTAAATCCGTATTATATTGATACTATCTGTAGAAGGAAGCTTCCAAATCCTCCCAATTGTGCACATCAGACCTCTCTAGCTGGTAGAACCACTCTAACTGCGTCCCTGAAAGACTGTCCTGGAAGAAATGAACCCACAGGTCCTTGTCCGAAGAATATGGTTGGATTTTTCTGACATAAGATTGCAGATGCATCTTTGGACAAGACAAACCATCGTACTTAGCAAATAAAGGCACCTTAAACTTAGGGGGAATCACAATCCCAGAAACCAGCCCTAACTCTTCAAAGTCCAGCCCAGGCACTCTTTGTACCTCCATAGCTGCCAGACGCTCTTCCAGATTCTTATATTTGTCATCTGCAGGAGGGTACTGCTGTTCAGAATAGTCTTCATCCTCCTCCTCCTCTTCTTCCTCAGACTCAGATGGCACTTCAGCTCTCTTTCCTTTTCCTACCCCTTCATCAGATGTTGAGGGGAAATCCAGGACCCTCCTAGCTTGACCTTCAAATCTTCTACCCATGGTAGCCACACCAACCCTCTTCTTTTTCTTTTTCTCCTTTTCCTTTTCCAGTAGAGTTTTGAGCCCCTCCTGACCCTTAGCCAAGGTCATGAGTAGCTGTTGGAACTGTAAATTCTGCGCTTGTAAGTCTTTGACCGTCTGCTCTATATCTATCTTGCTGAAATAAATAGCAGAGAGATAAGGAAACCTGGTGTGAAGACCTTCTTATGCATATGATGAATGATATGTATTCATGTAATGCATTCAAGGATTTAGAAATTCAAATTTGTTTTAAACAAAAAGGAACACACGTCATAATAATAAGATAGAATTTGTTAGTACATCAATGCCCCATGGGCAAAATAATACAAAATTCTAATGTAAAAAGACGTTACGCATCTTCTTTAGTGCAATGTAGGTGTTGAGAGTCTGCTCTTCGTGAAGTTGACGAGTAAGTTCTAAAACCTTCTTCTCACTTGCGTAGAATTGGGCTTCAAAAGTATCGCGTTCTCCCTTGAGCTGTATCCAACTCCTTTGCAAATCCTCTAGTGATGTTGGCATGTCAGGATGTAGGAGGGTGTATGGAACCTCTCCTTCCATAACAGGCTCTTTGATCACAGGGAGAATGTAGGGGTAAGGCATCATAAGACTTTGGGCGCGAGTTCGTACCCACTTGAGGTAAGGCTCAAGGGGGGTGGAATTCTTGTGTCCCAAGGTCTTACTGTCCACCTTATTGGGCATCCTCCAAGCTCGGATGAACCTTTGTCGAAGTCCTTGATCGTCGTTGTCGAAGTCAAAAACCAAGTCTGGAATCAACATGTCATGTGGACCATCCCTTCGGGCATACCCAAACTGTCTCAGAGCCAAGCAAGGGTTGTAGGTGATGCCTCCCCTAATGCCAAGTTGAGTGACATTAGGGAATTCCCCACAACGATCAATGATGATAACATTTTCTCTGGATCGAGAACACCAATGAACATCTGAATGTGTAAGAGTCATCAATCGTTGTGACAACCTCATACCTTGCTCATTCTTCAAGACTGATTGGGGAAGATGAGAAATAAACCATCTTGCCAGTAGAGGAGTACAGCACATGAGAACACCTCTTTTCTTCATTGTTCGAGTGTGAAATGAGTGGAGGATATCCCCAAGCAATGTAGGCACCGGGTTGCGAGCCATGAAGATTTTGACAGCATTGACATCTATAAGCTGGTCAAGATTTGGGAACAAGACCAACCCATAGATGAGAAGAGCCACAATCTCCTCAAAATCTTGTAAGTCCAATGAATTCTGGCAGCTTTGGGCCTTCTCAAATAGAAACTTTGACAAGAAGCCTTTGACACCACTTCTAGTCTCCCAATGGCCTATGATATCAGATGGTTGCAAGTGTAGGGCTTGAGCAACATCTTTAGGCTTTGGATCTCTTTCCGTACCGTTGTAGGGTAGTTGATGGAGAATAGGAATCCTCAGGAGTTGAGAAAATTCCTCCAAAGTAGGCACAAGCTGGTAATCAGGAAATGTGAAGCAGTGGTGTAGGGGGTCAAAGAACTGGAAGAGAACTTTCACCATATCTTCCTCAATGTTGACAATGACTAAGTTGAGAAGACGACCATGCCTCTCGGTGAATGGAGAATTCTCAGGGATCATTGAAGCTACCTCCTTTAGTTGAGGAGGAATTCTTACAAGGTTGACTTAGATTGTTTTCCTGCGAAGTGATTCCATTACCTACAAAACAGGAACAAAGATGAAGATCCAAATCCTTGAAATGGTTAGTGGATGCATATGATGCTTCATGATGTCCATGATGTTATGCACAAGTATATATGTACAAACAAATCACACAAGTTCCTAGTTTCAGGCTTGCATGGGGTTTCATAGGTAAGTACCCTCTTGAAGTTTAGTTGGCTCAACCTGTCCTATAAATAGTAACCGGGTTTTAAGGAGCTCAATATCACTGGATTATTTTCTGTGTTCATTGTTTTAGTTTAGCCACTTTACTGGTGACCGAAATATTCCAAGAAAACAACCTTCAATGAGTTTAGTATCGAGTATCTACCAACTTCGAACTGCACCAAAGCCGGTCATCTCACTACCCCTAAAAAGGCCAAGTTGGTCAAGTAAAGGTTCTAAAAGTCCATTAGTGCTTCATGACATCACTCAGCGGCCTCGTATTCTCTTTGATTAACTCAAAGGCTACCGGTACCCACAAATATGTCGCACTAATATAGCTATTGCTTCAACCATGTCGGTATACCCCGCACAGTTTCCACAACGTATTGCTATTTACCTATTAATGTTTCCCAAATCCGGGTAGAGGATTCAAACCCAAACAATAGAACCAAATGTAAAGAAATCAAGTCAAGCAAGATAAGCATGTAAAGGTGATCTAAAACCTTAAGGTAACCCCACTTTTTTTCTTATTGTCCCCAGCAGAGTCGCCAGTTCTGTGATGCGGTGGGAGAACTAACTTGAGGTTTTGCGTTTTTGTTCGCAAATGTTTCAGTTTAGCAAGAGTTGCCACCGACTTTTATTTTATCCAAAAGGAAAGGTAAAAAAGCACAGGAAATACATTTGAGATTGTTTTTGGGTTCGGGGGGTAGATTATCAAAAGGGAAGGTGCTAGCACCCTTTTCATCCATGGTTTTCCATGGGCTCTTAGTTACTTGTTTTAGATCACTTGCCTTTGCTTTTCAATTGTTTTAAATGGTGCTTTTGTGTGTGGTTTTAAAAGTATTTTGAAAAGAGGCCTTTGTTTAGGCAACCTTTGTAATGATTCTTGTTTGAATATATACAAAGGTGTTTGTCTTTTGAAAAATGTTTCAATGTTTGAAAGTTTGTTTTGGGAAATGTTTTGAAATTGTGTTGTGTGTTTTTGAAAATAGCAAGGATGTTTGCAAGTTGATCAAGTAACTAGGAGTTGTCTACCCTACTCAAAGATCTTTCCTACACATTTTTAACCCTTTGACATTGTTGTTTTACCATTGCATTTGGTAAACAACCCTATCTTTGGATGTTAAACGAGACAGGCGCGGGTCATCGTATGACCATGATAGCAATGGTGCTAAGTATCTTTAGCAAGTTTTTGAGGGACTAGATCATTTTTGTATAGGCAACCAAGATAGCGTCATCGAGGGACTATGATCTTTTTGTTTTGTTTTTGTTTTGCCAAGACACCTAGCATGCATACCATGGCCATTTTTAAGGCAACAAGTGGATGAAACCCTAGGGGGGCTTGTGTGCATTGTGTTTTCATTTTTCATGCATTTTTGTCTTGTATTTAGTCATGCTATTTGTTTTGATTTTGGTCTTTACATACAAACCCTAATTTACTATCATGGCATTTGAAAGCGATAAAATGCGTAAAGGTAAATCTAAGACTATTACAACATGATTATGGGGAGGGGATACAAGTTTGAATAGGGGGATATTGCTCAAAAATAAAGCCCTAAAACTATTACAACCATATTGAATTTATTTGTTCAAATAAATAAATAAGCAAATATTTAAATATGCAATTAAATATAAATATGCAAAAATGTTTTTGTATTATTTTTTATGTATGTAAAAATAAATTTATTTATGTATCAAAAATAAGAAAAATAAAAAATGATTATTTTTGAAAGGGTAGAAACCCTAGTTTTTGTTTTAAGAAAATATATATTCTATATTATTTATTTATATACAAGAAAATAAATAAATATATATATAAAAATGTTTAAAAATTAAAATGTGTTAGAAAATATTATTTAAGTGTATAAATTATAAAAATAAAAAATATATGATATTTTTGTATTATTTACAAATTTTATTTAAGAAAATAAGTTATATTATTATTCATAAACTATTTCTATGTCCAAAAAATAATAAAAATAATAAAATAAAATGTGAAAAATTAAGAGAATATTTTTGATGATTTTTAATATTTAGAAAAAATAATAAAAGTCAGAAAATATAAAAAGAAATGAAAAATATAAAAAATAAAAGAAATGGGCCAAGGGGGTGCAGAAAGCAAGCAGGGGGGTGCAAATAGCCAGAACAAACCAAGCCCAACCCAAGTTTCCACTTCATCCCTGTCCTTGGGACAAAAATACGCGCGCGCCATGTTCAAACTCGTATCTCCTGCATACGTGCTTAAAAATAAAAACTTGCAACATGAAAGTTATAGCTCATCATCACACGATTCTAACCATATAAAAAACTTGATCTAACTCTAAGAAACCAGGAAGAATTTTATCACCCCCAATTTCTGACCTAAAAAATTCAGCAACTTCAACATCCAAATTCTCCTAGCTCAGCTAACAAAAATGAATTCTATGCATATGTACAGTTCAAGGGCATTAAGGGATACATTTTTGCTTCACAAACCTAAGCCTAATGATTCCTAAATAAGGAGATAGAAGTTTGAAATTTACCTGTTTCAGTCAAGCTCGAGTATGGCAATGTAGCAACTTTTAGTGAGGCCTGAAGGACTTTTGAGCTTGCTTGATGTTCCCTTGACCTTTCCCAATGCTTAGCTTGCTTTGAAATGGTTTGAATCTCCCTATAGAACTCAACCTGCAAACTCAGAATTTGAAAATGGTGAAGTGTGAAAATGGAGTTACAGTTGCTTGAGAAGGGTTGGGATAGTTTAGGTGTATTGTTTAGAATGTGTTTGAAGTGGTTTGGGACAAAACGCACGAGACAATGTGAAGATGGCTTGAGTTCTGCAGGGCTTGCCCTGTTTTGACAAGAACTTGGTGTTTTTGTGTATTGGGGTGTTTGAGAGCTTATGGAATCGTGTTTATGGCTTGATGTGATGTGCTTGAGTTGTTTGAAATGTGTACAAGACTTGCTCTTATCAGATTACAAAGTCGTGGAGTTTTTGCACACTTTCTTGTTTTTGAAGCAAAAGTGAAATGACAATGCTCAAGGGCCTGTACAGGCTAGCTTAGGGACTGCACATAGTTGGTGAACTTTTCCTGATATTCATGGACTTTGTTTTCATAAAGAAATCAGGTCCATGGCTCAAGACAAACAAAATTGCATAAAGTGACCTTTATCAAAGTGGCAATGTGAACTTTTTGCCATTTTTGGAATAATTCTTTGTACAATGCTCTAAAGCTTAGAACAAAACCTTAATCCAATGTGTTTGCATTTAATTTATGAGTGTAGAAAGGATTAGAACCTGTAAACCAAGTACAAGCATGATCCAAACTGATTTGTAACTTGTATCAATGTGAAAAATGCCATGGACAAAAGTGAGAAATGGCCATTTTCTTACTTTCGATTATCCCTAACCATGAATGATCTTGGAGAGTTCTTGGACATTTTGGAAAGCTTATAACATGATCTACAATCCATCTTTGAAATGCATTTTGAGATTCCAATTGGAACTATGTGAAAATTTTCCATGAAGATAGGTCAAAATCCTGTCTAAACTAGGGCAAAATTTCACTAAGTTAAAAGTTTCATGGATCCTTATTCACAAAATCATAACTTGAGATCCAAGCATCTTTTGGGAAAACTTTGTGAATAAATGTTGTATATTTTGTGGAGGAATACAACTTTTATGTTGGAAGTTTTGTTTGAATCCAATTGCATCATGGTGAAAAAGTTGGGAAAAGTTGGGGGAAAACAAGAAATTTTCATAACTTAGAAATTTTCTAAGTTATGAAACTTTTCCATTTTAAACCCTAATTTTCAAAATTAGGTTTCTTGGTGAACAAGTTTCATGTTTTGACACATCTTGATGAAAAATGACCCTTGGCACTTGATTTTGACCAAAAAGTCAAAGTTTGACTATTCAGTGTACAGTTGATTTTTGATCAGTTGACTGGAAAATTCATCTGTCAATCCAATGCATTTGAGATCTTTTGAACCTTGTGATTAGGTCAAGATGGTGTCATTGAGTCCTTGAATCCATGCTTGAACTCAATTTGCCATTGGCTAGGTTAAAAATCAGAAACTTCCCTTCTGCAGTCAAAACCCTAAAAATGACCATTTTGCCCTTTTGATGATCTGATCAAATTTTTTGAGGAGTTGTGGTCCAAACTTGATCAAATGGTTCATATGAGTCTATAATGTTGATGTGGATTAAAAATTATGAGGTTTGACTGTAAATTGGCCACAATTGACTTTTTCCCCAATACAATTGATTTTTAGGTCAATTGTCCAATTGACTGGGCAAGAATTTGATTCAAGGCTTGAAACTTGGTATGAGCAATCTTAGGATTCCAACATGAAGTATGAAAGTCACATTGAGCATTGAAAGTTAAAAAATCTCTGTGCAAACTCAAACCCTAATTTCAGGTCATCAGTGCAAGGAGATGTCTTGAGCAGAGCAAACCCTAATCCTGTCTGGAGTCCAAAGAGTCTTGTGAGGGGAAATATTGATAAAATGATAGGGCAAATTTTGGGGTACAACACTTGGTCTAGTACTCTCATCAATGATTCTCTATGAGCGGAGGAATTAATTAATAAATCTAGGATAGATATCTTTGAAAGAGTCTGCAGTAGCTGATCTACAATTCTGTAGTCGCTCATCTTAATTATCTTCAAAATATCATCCACTTATTTCTCTAATGTAGCTCCACTAGTCTCTCATGTAGCCTTCTTAGGTTCATCATTCTCAGCAATTTTCTTTCCAGCAACAACATCTCTTCGTACAACCGGTGCAAACACATGACCGCTACGGGTCACCCTGCTATTTTCAACTATATTTCCAACATCGGGCATCGGCTGGATGGGAACTTCCACCCCATCTTCTAAGATTGTAGCATTGTATTTGTAAGGGACGGCCTTATCTGATTTGTAGGGAATAGGACCTGGCAAACTAATTACCAATGGGGTAACAGCTGGTTTTCTATAGTACTCCACTTCAAGATGAGCGAGTGCACCAAAACAAGGCACAATGACGTTTACCCCTTCTTCAACACAATCAGTCATTAAAAAGTCATTTCTGGGAAACGAATCTTCGTCTGAAGAGAAAAACTCATCTGCGGAGGCATACTCTTCCTCTGACTCTTCTTCCATTAAGAAAACTTCAACCATATCAATCTCATGATAATCATCCATCTGACATATGATCTTGATAGTTCCATTGTCTAATAACAACTGAACACCCTCCCTCACAATTGAACATCCTCGGGGATTTCGACAACAAACCAGGCAAGATCCATATGGAAGAAGGTAGCATGCAACTGCACGAGATCCTCATTCAAATGCTCTACATCAAAAATTCTGAATTCACCAGGACATCCAGAAACCATATTCACCTCCTCTTCATACTCTGCCCTAGGCCTGATTATATGGATTAAACCCACATCCATCATCTCCTATAAATCAGCCTTTATCTTCTCGCAACCTTGTATATCTGTACTGCAAATAGCACAACCGGCGTGGTCATGTGTATAGTAGTTGAATTCACAGAGGTCTGCATGCATTTTCACCAAGTATCCTCTAACCAGATTAATGTCAAAAATCCAGAAGTCACCTGGACAACCGGCCACCATATTTATAGCATTTACTCCCCTGTGCTTGGGTAGAGGATTATCTTTCACATTAGGTCTCATGTCCTTGAAAGATAGAATTCCAGACTTCACCAACCTTTGCATTTCAGTCTTCAAAGGTTAACAATTCTCAATACTATGCCCTGGTGCTCCCTGATAAAAAGCACATGTTTGGTCTGCCTTGTAATACCAAGGCAATGGTGATGGTATGGCGGGAGGTGGTCGAGTTTGAACCAACTTCTTCTGAATCAATGTCGGTAGTAGTCTGCATAGCTCATGGGAATAGGGCCATAGTTCTCCCTTCTCGGATTATTCCCTTGGTTCCCCTACTGGGACGGTCTTTGATAAGAAACGATAGTCGGAGCGACATTCATAACAGGAGTAACTGAGGCGACTTGCTGATGACGCTGATAATTCCTTCTAGGCGCGTTTACCCTTCTCTCTTGTATAACAGCATTTGCATCCCCTTCTTTCTTCTTGGAAAACCTATAAGATGGCTTCTTCACACCTCCAGATCCTTCACTCTTCGTTAAACGGCCTTCTCTTACAGCCTCTTCTAAGCGGATACCCATTCCTACCATCTCAGTAAAGTCACTTGGTGTGCTTGCTACCATCCTTTCGTAGTAGAAAGCTCCTAGCGTCTTCAGAAAAATCTTAGTCATCTCCTTCTCTTCCATGGGAGGAATCACTTGGGCAGCTACTTCGCACCATCTCTGCGCATACTCTTTGAACGATTCCCTGTCTTTCTGAACCATGGCCCTAAGTCGGTCACAGTCGGGCGCCATGTCCATATTGTACTTGTATTGTTTGATGAATGCTTCTCCCAAGTTATTAAAAGTATGGATGTTGGTGTTGTCCAAACTCATATACCATTTCAGTGTCGCGCCGGTCAAACTATCCTGAAAAAAGTGAATCAGCAGATGCTGATCATCAATGTGGGTAGACATTCTCCTCACGTACATTACCAAGTGAGCACGAGGTCAAGTGTTTCCCTTATACTTCTCAAATTCCGGGACCTTGAACTTAGCCGGTATCTTAACATTCGGGACCAAACATAGCTCATTCACATTCTGCCCAAACAATTCCTTTCCCCTGAGAGCCTTCATCTCTCTTTGCATCTTATCAAACTGCTCTTGAAAGTCATCCATTATGTCATAAATACCCAAGTCTTCACTCGGCGGAGGGAAAGGACGACACACATCATCCTTAACAAATGGAACCATGTTTACCGAAGGAGGTGCAGCAGGAACAACATGCACCACAGGAGGTGCCGGAATAACAACAGTCTGAACCACTGGAGTATCTTGAGGACCAAGATTGAAACCTTCGGGTGCAAAATTCTATGGCATTCCCCATGGATAACCTTGAGGCATACAGTTTTGAACAACAGTCGGAGTAGTAGATACAGGAACAGTCGGAGCTTCAGTAGTTTCCCTTGTTGGTTGAGGTTGAACACTCGGTGGCTGATTCTGAGCAACCACCAGAGCTTCCATCAGATTAGTCAAATTGGCCAAGCCGGCCTTCAAAGCAGAAAATTCTTCGTGCAACTCGTGATTCTCCTGTTCTAAGTTGTCCATCTTCTTTTTGAAATCAGCCTGAGTGTTGTAGTGATGAGTCAGCTTGCTGATTGAAGTAAAGAAGCTTGGTAAGACACCTGGGTATGCAAATGCAAGAAATATGCATAATATGATGCATGATATGCAATGCATATTATTATTTTTACTTTGTTATTTAATATTTCAAGGGATTTACGGTTTATAGACATATTGCAAACATCAAAATAATAACGCATTTGAAATACTGAAATTTTTTATTATAATAACTTCAAAATGAATTACAAGTTTCAATGATCCCAAGTACAAGATGATAATACAATCTAAAATCATGAGAAAAAGAACTGATGCAGATCAATCTGTACGCTGGCGCTTCCCTGTGAGCCTGGCAATCTGAGCCCTCAACCTCTGGTTTTCTTCCACATGTCTGATGGCAACCTCCTTCCACTCATCTGAATCAGGAATTGAGTAATCAGCACCTGTTTGAGGCTTAGGGGAAAATAAATCCCCTTGCCTCTCCATAGACTCCACCGCTCGACTCTCAAGGATCTCAATCAAATTGTCTTTCTCCTTTAAGTCTGCTTTATAGGAACTCTCTAAAGTTTGGAACTTGTTGTTCCAAGCATCCCTTTCATGTTGCATCCTGACCAACGCGAGTTGCAGCTCTTCTAGATCATCTAATAACGGAGGAGTGGTCTTCACAAATAGATCAAGCATGGGTGTCTCCCGAGTATACGGCATCTTTAACTGAATAGCTCTCAATAGAATCCATTGGAGATATGGCTTCAAAGAAACAACACCCTTAGGTCCCAAATCCTTCCTACTCTTGTTATGAATGTGACGCAAGGCCTTCGCAATATGCTCCCTAGCTTCCATATGGTCTTCTCTTTCCTTCATAAAGAAACTACTCAAATGAATGCTATTCGGTTTATCCCTCATCGGATAACCAAGTTGTCGCCGTGCAAGAAGAGGGTTATAGTTAATTCCTCCCTTTGTACCAAGAAGCGGTACATTGAGGAAACTACCACAACTGTCAATAATCTCTACATCCTGGTAAGCTCGATGATACCAATCAATATCCGAGTGAGTAAGTGCCATGATCTTAGGAGCCCAACGGGGTTCCTTCTTGACATCCCAAAAAGCATCAGACTGAGGCATATGAGAGATGAAACACCGGTACAACAAAGGCGTGCAACAGATAATCATTCCCCCATGATAAGAATTCTAAAGATGAACAGAGTAATAAGCATCACCCAACAGTGTAGGAACTGGGTTTCTAATCATGAAAATCCCGATAGCGTTAATGTCGACAAACTTGTCCACATTAGGAAATAAGAACAATCAGTAAGCAAGTAGAGAAAAGATGGCCTCAAAAGCAATTGTACTCTTCATTCTGGCCAAGTAACGAGCTTTCTCCAATAAGAACTGAGCTGGTAATCATCTAATCCCTCCTTTAGTAGTCATACGGGCTTCCACCTTAGACTTCCCCAGATGAATCAAAGTAGCAATCTCATGTGGTTTTGGCTCACCCTCTAAACCAGTAAAAGGAACACAATTGATAACAGGTAAATCCAATAGATAAGAATACTCCTCCAGTGTAGGCATCAACTGATAATCGGGAAAAGTAAAGCAGTGATACATCGGATCATAGAACTGGACCAAGGTCGATAGAATACCCTCCTTCATCTTCAGCTTCATGAGAGGAATAATGGATCCATACTTCTTCTGAAAGTCTGCAGAACACTCGATCTCTGGAATAGACTGACCAACTCATCTATCTTGGGATCCTTGAAACTGTATTTCCCGGTCTTTCTCTTTCCAGAATCCATGGTTAAAAGTACCTGAGATATTCACAAATAGTCAACCTTTAAATCTCTTGAAATATTGTTTTCTTCAAAAGATGCTTATGAGTGCATGGATGCATGATGGAACAATCACACACAAGATCACACATATAGGGTTCATAGGTTCAACGTCACGAACATGAGGTCGAAGGTACTACCCACAAGGTGTTGGTCTAAAAAGTTATCACCTGCCGAACAAGGTTCTAGAGGTTCCCAGAGTCTACATTCTTCCTTAGGATATTACCAACTTCTCGATTAACTCGGTAATTAGTAATACTCTCAAGAAAGACCCGTCCGAGCGTAGTATCGCGTGACAACTATTTCCGAATTACTCCATCATAGCTTCCGCACTACACCTAAAAGGCCAAGATGGGTTTGGTATTCTACGGTCCTTAGTTTCAGCAGGCTCCCAGGTCGAAAGCAGTACGTCTTCCCGATTACTTGGTAAACGACACTACAGTCAAAGGGGCCTCCACTGAGTGGGGGATCTCATTCCTCCTTTTTTAGGATTACTCCCTCAAAGTTAACATGACTATACCGCCCGTCCTATCTTAAAGTTTTCCCAAGTCCGGGTATAAAACTCATGAGTAATCACCAAGCACCCTGAAAACCAGGAAAATCCAAACACACATATATACAAAATATAACACATAAACAACAATAGCACATATACAGATATAAACAAAGATAGGCTAAACCCACTTAGGGATGGACCAGCAAGAGGTCAATCTTTCCCCAGTGAAGTCGCCATTTTTCTGTAGCGGTAGAAATGTTCAAGACTAAGCCATTGGATTGACTAGACTTTATACAAATCAAAATGAAAATCGCCACCGTGCTTTATTGTTTCCAAAGGAATAGGAAAAGAGCGAATAACCCAAAAGAGGGGGAAAGATTCAAGGTAAGGGGGTTAGTTATGCAAAGGGAAGGTATTAGCACCCTAAACATCTACGGTACTCCATAGGAACCTCTTTGAAAAAATCTGTAAATTTTGGCTATAAAATGTTACATGTAAAATAGATGGTGGAGGTGAGAAAAAGAAATATATTTTTTATGATTTTTGCATCCGCCGTGGTTGCGAATCTTTAGTGCCTACGTACCACCTTTCGTGCAATAGGGGATCAGGGTACACGTAGTTCCTCTTTTAAAAATTTGAAACACAAGTGTGTTGGTTAATTTTATGAGATAAGAAATCATCTTCATTGTCCGTGTGGAAAACATACTTACTACCCACAATCATGAGAAAGGAGAATTTGCATCATCTCAAAGTGGAGGATATGGTTTGGATTTTAAAATCAACAATGCCTCACTCAACACCCAAGTGAAAAATATCTCACTTCACTACATATTGTAGAAGTATAGTTGTTTGCATCACTACAAGGATTGCCAAGAGTCTAATCTTTTGAGAAAATTTTAAAGATAAAAGCCAAAGTGGCAAAATAGTTTGAAATGAGATTGATTGACTTTTAGTCTTCTCACAAAAAATGTCAAGGTATTATTAAATTGATTGAAGTTTATTTATGAAAATATTTTGAAAATGCATGGACATAAGTCCAAGTTTATTATGAAAGTGTTTCAAGTTTAGATATAAGAAGAGTTTTCAAAAGGAGGGAGAAGATTTTTGAAATTAAAGAAGATGGGAGGAGAAGAAGAGACTATCCTAAAGCATAAGGTAAAAGCTAAGGATAAGAATCATCTAACAAACAAGAAGCCAATACTTGAAACTATGAGCCAAGATAGAATTACCATTCTTTGGATTGAAACCAAGCAAGCAAAGATACTAGACCTCTTGAGAGAGCCAAACTTCAAGCATATTAAGTCTTCACAAAAATTGGGCAGAGTAACGGTTGTATACGGGTGAATTCCAGATTATAAACAGAGAATGTAATCACAATAACATGCACACAAAAAAAACAAACAACCCAATGTCTTGAGGTAAACCTCAAGAACTCCAGACAAAATAATCAGATAGGATCACAAGGTCTCCAAGATAGGCCAAGGTTTCTAATCCTAAGTCCAAGAAAAAGTCCCATGCTCCATAAAAGTATCTTCAAAAAGAAAAGAAAAGCTCAAGTGAGCAAAATAAAAATGACATAAAAGTAAATGCTCAAGTGAGCAAAGATGAAAATAGCGTGAAATGTAAATGCTAAAGTAAATAGTACATAAAGTATAAAAGCATAAGGTAAAGAGCATAAAATAAAGTCAATTGTTAGAAATTAGTGGTTAGTTGGATGACCATCTTGAAACTTGCATTTAGAACTCATTAGAGGATTGGTAGAACCAAAGCCTCCACACAACAAGTTGCATTTGCTTTATGTCAAGTATATCGTCCATTTAATAAATTCTCAAGGCAATATTTAATGATCAACAATGTTTAAGTGATCCGCGTTGACCAAAATAGATGAAGATCCATTAGAGGACTGGTAGAACCAAAGCCTCCACGCAATGAGTCTCAAGGTTATTGGATCAAAGGGATCAAATTAACATACTTGGGCTTGCAAACATAGGTTTGGGCCACGAATGATCATTTATTCGAATCGGGACAAACTTTAGCGCTATGTTAAGCAATCGTAAGTGGACTTATGTAGAAGTCGCACCTATTTTGAGGTCGGTCAATAGCAATCTATGTACTTCATGTTTGGATAAATGATATAGAGATAATCACCCCTTAACATGTAGCACAATTAAAAAAAGAAAGGGATAAGATGAAGAGGGAGGGGAATGATAAGCTAATTTGGATCACTACCTTAAATTTCTTTCATCTTTAAATTCAATCACTCATCTAGATGGATAAAAGCACTAAACATATCATTAATCCAAAGCACCAAGAATGAATTAAATAATTCACTCTTTGATAGATTTGAATTGATGAACATTTATCCAACTTCATCTACACCACAAAGTCCATTGAATTTAAAGATAAATTGGACATTTAAAATTGTAATCCAAATTATCCATTAAAGAGAGTGAGCAGAAAAAAATATTTGAGTCAAAACAGCCCCAAAATAAGGCAGAAAAAGTATTTTTGGCACTGTTATAATCGATTGTGCTTAGACAGCAACCAATTGCATCAGTGCAGTTTTTTCAAATCAATTTTCTGTGACAATCTATTGCAATGTTACAACAATTGATTGTAACCTATTAAAATCAGTAGAAAACAATATTTCAAGGATCAAATTCTTGTTCCAACTTTTCATCAAACACCTTATGAACATGGATCCAATTGAGCATGAAAATTCCATCAAATTATGAGAAAATAGCACTAATGGAATCATAAAATAGTGCTCAATGAATCAAAACCATAAATCCACAAGAGATCACATTGTGAAATATGATGATCCAACTTACCAAAGGTAGAATTAGAGAATTATCAAATAACTTCCAGAATTTGCTTCAATTCAACCACAAGAATCAATTACCAAAGCTTGGATGTAGAGAATTGATGAAGAAAAAGTATTTGGATGAAGGTTTAGCTCAAAGATTAGTAAGCTTCAATCAAAGCTTGCTATCCTTTTTTTGAAAATGGAGCTTTGAGTGAATTTGGTAGATGGAGAGAATTGAGAGATTTTTTTAGCAAAATGAGTTTGGCTATCAAAAGCTTGTGATTTGAATGAAATGAGGTCTCTATTTATAGAGTTTAGGATTGGGATTAGTGGTAATTTGGTAATTGATTCTTGGAGCCAAAAATTGAATTAATGATATAATTTTCAAATTATGCAGAAAAATTGGAGCAAAAAAGATGACAGTTTTGAAATTGCTGGCTTTTTTCAAAAATCAGGTGTGTTTTGCTGCTATGAGTCGACACAAGAGTCGTATGCATCGACACATTCTAGTTGTATAAAACAACATGAGTTGATGCAAGCTTCTATGGATCGATACAAGCTGCTATTTCAACACAATACAGAATCAATCAATTTGCATGAGTTGACACATAACATGTATGTGTCGACACATGCTAGTTATACAAAACAGGATGAGTCGATGCAAGCCTCTATGTGTAGACACATGCTAGTTATACAAAACAGGATGAGTCGACACAAGCCTTTATGGGTCGATGCAAGCTGATATTGTCAGCACATTACAGAATTAATTGTCTTGCATGGGTCGACACATAACACGTATGTGTCGACACATACTAAAAAATTTTGATTTTTGAAGGCTAAAAATACACTTTTTTCAAAGATTATGCACAATACACTCTGTGCAATCGATTGCACTATGGGAGCAATCGATTGTACAGGAAAATGAAAAATGAAAAATTTTAACTATTATTATTTTTCTTTGCAAATAGAGATTTTAGGGAAATAATACCGGAAAACTTTATTTGTCGGATGCTTTGACTTGATACCTACAAAACACAAATATGCAAAGGAAAAGATAAATATTTTTTGTATTTTGGTTAGAGGTTTAATTATCAACGCATATACAAAATACATAACTAAGGTGCTTAGAGATTCCTCAAGAGCAAACTTAAAGATAGGAGATACAAAAAGAGGATGAACCAACCCTGATGTGATTTTGTTATGATCAAGTTGACATGATATGATAGGGGAATCTTAGGGGCAAAAATTGGGGTACAACAGCTGCCCTTATTTAAGTTTCTTCTATTCGGAGATATGGAGGTTAAAAATCTTCGTGTCGACACGATCGAAGATACTTAAATATAAAACAAACCTTATTTTTGTCCCTAAGATGCCATGCAATGCTTATGAGCATGAATGCATATGAACAAATTCAAAGAGACGGAAAACATCACTGGGGATGCAACAATGATAAGGAAACAAAGGAGCAACCCCACCAGGAAAATAAATCACTGGTGGACCCAAAGAACTGAATCAGAGAGGATAATATGATGATCAAAGGACACACCAACTTCTACTTAAGGCGAAGCTACCAACATTCACTGAGGGTAGCAAAAAGAAAACAAACATCGAAGTTCACTACCGATGGTATACCAAATTTCACTGAAGGTAGAAAGAGAATATATCATATCACCTTCGTTCACTGATGATGAACTACCAACATTCACTGAAGGTAGAGAGAAAATATATCATAGCACCCCCGTTCACTGACGATGAACTATCAACATTCACTAAAGATAGCAAAAAGATAATAAACACCGACGTTCACTGCCGATGGTCTACCAACTTTCACTGAAGGTAGAAAGATAATATATCATATCACCGTCGTTCACTGACGATGAACTACCAACATTCACTGAAGGTAGAGATAAAATATATCATAGCACCACCGTTCACTGACGATGAACTATCAACGTTCACTGAAGATAGCAAAAAGATAATAAACACCGACGTTCACTGCCGATGGTCTACCAACTTTCACTGAAGGTAGAAAGATAATATATCATATCACCGCTGTTCACTGACGATGAACTACCAACATTCACTGAAGGTAGCAAAAAGATATTAAACACCGACGTTCACTGTTGATGGTCTACCAACTTTCACTGAAGGTAGAAAGAAAATATACCATATCACCGCCGTTCATTGATGATTAACTACCAACGTTCACTGAGGGTAGAAAAAAGATAATAAACACTGACGTTCACTGTTGATAGTCTACCAACTTTCACTGAAGGTAGAAAGAAAATATACCATATCATCGTCGTTCACTGACGATGAACTACCAACGTTCACTGAAGGTAGAAAGAGAATATATCATGTCACTGTTGTTCACTAACGATGAACTACCAACGTTCACTGAGGGTAGCAAAAAAATAATAAGTTTCCCCAAGATTTTGGTGTTTTGCCTAGAACGGGTCTCAACTTCTTCTTTAACTGAGGCACTCCGCCTGGAAAGGATAAAACATAAGTTGTCTCAAATAAAGAGACTTGCTATTTATGGTCACGGAGGATTGTAAAAGGAGACTGCAAGACTGCAAGACTTTGTGTGCACCAGTTTTTCCGAAAGTAACATGCCTACTGGAGACTGCAAGACCAGCCTCAAATAAAGCAGACTGACACCGAAACAATCAAACTTCACTGGGGAATTCAAGCCTACCTCCCTGGAGAAAAACACGGATTGAAACTTTACATCATGAAAACTTATTCCAACAAAAGATGCTCTGGGATAGCCTTCCTAGGGAATCAAGAAGTCAACATTATAGAAAGACGTCAAACCCATGGGGATTTTAAATCAAACGCAGCACTTGGTGGGTGAAAACCCAAAGGGTTGACAACCGTATCAACACTTCTTAGAAAATATATCGCCCTGGTCTAGTTTCCTGGGAAATAAATACCAACAATAATGCCAATATTGCAGAAAGAGTAACATCTCAGCACATCAAGGGAATAGAACCTTTCATCGTTTGAGGGAAGACTTCGCTGGGGAATTTGGGACAGAGGCTCATGACCATGCAAACCCAAAATCAAAAGTGAACCAAGACTTGACTGGGGATAATGGGATCACAAACCCAACACTGCACCTTACACCAATTGGTATCATCTTTAACTACATGAGAAACATACAAAGGTCATGCGTATACCAGCAAAATTACCTGAGAGAACCTTCATGAGGGAAATAAAACTTCTCAAAACAACCGGAGTTTGTTCATTTCTGGGATCACCATTTTTGTTGTCATTGTTTCATCACAAATCTCAAAGTAAAAGTAAATTGTAAAAATCTCTTCTTTTTTTTTTGAAAAATCAATTCGTTTTTTAATCTTTTTGCTTTGAAAGTTATTATCAGTAATAAATGGAGTCTTTGCAAGCTAAATAAAATAATAACACAAAGAATTGGGTAAAAGCTCGAATTTCATTAACAGAATGGTAGTCTGCGAATGGCGAGACTCCATGGATGATGACAAAGTTTGGGAAATGGTAATACATAATGGAAAAGATACATTGAGATACAATGACCACTAACCCCGCTAGAAACTTTTGAAATCCTGAGCTGCAGCTTTTGTTGAAGTATGGTGAGGATCCGAGAAGATTGTTGCTTCAATGATCAAGTCTTGTCTGACGTAGTTACTTGCCATGAAAATCCCTAACTTTTGCCTAAGTTGCCCTTACGGGTTTTCAACTTAGCGGGAACGTTATTCTGTTTATGTCTCTAATTTTTGCCTAGACCGCCCTTTCGGGTTTTCGGTCTACTAAGACGCTCCTTTTTGCCTAAACCGCCCTTTCGGGTTTTCAACTTAGCGAGCTGTTCTTTAATTTCTTTAGGCGAAGTATTTCTTGACTGCGTCAGCATTCATGGGACATGGGAATTCCTCGCCATCCATAGTTTCAAGAATTAATGCACCACCAGAGAAGGCTTTCTTGAAAACATACGGGCCTTCAAAATTGGGAGTCCACTTTCCCCTAGAATCATTGTTGAAAGACATGATCTTCCTGAGCACGAGGTCGCCTTCTCTGAATTCACGAGGTTTGACCTTTTTATCAAAAGCTTTCTTCATTCTTTTCTGATATAACTGTCCATGACACAAAGCTGTCATTATCTTCTCCTCAATTAAATTCAATTGGTCAAACATATTCTGGGCCCATTCATCCTCTGTCAATTTGGTTTCCATTATCACACGCAACGAGGGAATATCTACCTCGACAGGGAGTACAACTTCCATTCCATACACCAGGGAGAAGAGAGTTGCTCCTATTGAAGTGCGAACAAATGTTCGATATCCATGCAGAGCAAAAGGGAGCATTTCATGCCAATCCTTATAAGTAACAACCATTTTCTTGATAATTCTTTTGATATTCTTATTAGCAGCTTCAACAGCCTCGTTCATCGTTGGCCTGTATGGAGACGAATTATGATGGACAATCTTGAATTCTTCACACAGTTCTGTCATCATCTTGTTGTTCAAATTCGAGCCATTGTCAGTGATGATTCTGCTCGGCACACCATACTGGCATATAAGATTATTTCTGATGAAAAGCACAACCACGTGTTTGGTAACATTGGTATAAAAAGCAGCCTCTACCCATTTGGTGAAGTAGTCAATTGCTACCAAGATAAAATGGTGTTCGTTCAAAGCTTTGGGTTCTATCATTTCGATCATGTCAATACCCCACATAGAGAAAGGCCATGGTGAGGAAATCACATTGAGAAGTGTCGGAGGCACATGGACCCTGTCTGCATAGATCTGGCATTTATGGCACTTCTTTGCAAATTTGTAACAATCAGATTCCATTGTTAGCCAATAATAACCTACCCTTAGCATCTTTTTAGCCATTGAATGTCCATTAGCATGAGTTCCAAATGAACCTTCATGAATCTCATGCATCAACATGTCTACTTCATGTCTATCCACGCATCTGAGCAAGACCATGTCATAATTTCTCTTGTATAACACATTTTCATTGAGGAAGAAATTGCCAGCCAATCTTCTCAATGTCTTTCTATCTTTTTTCAACGCACCAATCGGGTATTCCTGAGTCTGAAGAAAATGTTTGATATCATAATACCAAGGTTTTTCATCTGCTACCTCCTATGTCGTAAACACATGAGCGGGCCTATCCATCCGTCGAACTGTAATTCAGGGTATATCATTCCAAGTATTCACTTGGTACATGGAAGCCAGAGTTGCCAGAGCATCCGCCATTTAATTTTCATCTCTAGGGATGTGATGGAATTCAACTTTATTGAAGAAGGGTAATAATCTTCTAGCATAATCTTTGTAAGGGATCAAGCCAAGGTGACGAGTGTCCCATTCTCCTTTAATCTGATTTATTACCAAAGCTGAATCACCATACACATCAATAATTTTGATTCTGAGATCAATAGCTTCCTCAAGACCCATGATGCAAGCCTCATATTCTGCCATATTATTAGTGCAATCAAATGTTAACCTTGTAGTCAAAGGAATGTGTGATCCATGAGGAGTGACAATCACAACACCAATTCCTTTACCATAAGCATTCACAGCTCCATCAAATATCATACTCTAACGAGATTCAGGGTCAGGGCCTTCCTCAGGCAATGGTTCATCGCAATCTTTCACTTTCAGGAACATCACATCCTCATCAGGGAATTCATATTCTGCAGACTGATGATCTTCCACCGGTTGGTGAGCAAGGTAATCTGCCAACACACTACTTTTAATAGCCTTTTGAGTGCGGTACTCGATATCATATTCAGATAACAACATCTGCCAGCGGGCAATTCTCCTGGTAAGAGCAGGATTTTCAAACATGTACTTGATTAGATCCATTTTGGAGATCAACCAAGTGGTATGATTCAACATATATTGCCACAAACGCTTTTCCACCCAGGCCAAAGCACGACATGTCTTTTCCAGCGTGGAATACCGCGACTCACAATCAGTGAATTTTTTGCTGAGATAATAAATGGAGAACTCCTTCTTCCCTGTTTCATCCTGTTGTCCCAGAATACAACCCATGGATTTATCTAACACTGTTAGATACATAATCAACGATCTTCCTTCTATGGGAGGGAGAGATAGGAGGTTCAGGCAGATATTCTTTAATACTCTTGAATACCCTTTGGCAGTCATCCGTCAACACACAACCTTGATCTTTCTTTAACAACTTAAAGATCGGTTCACATGTTGCAGTCATGTGGCAAATAAATCTGGAAATATAATTCAAACGCCTGAGGAAATCTCTGACTTGCTTTCCAGTTCTTGGTGCTGGCATTTCTTGAATTGCTTTGACTTTATCAGGGTAAACTTCGATTCCTTTCTGGCTAACAATGAAACCTAACAATTTCCCCGATCGAACACCGAAGGTGCATTTATTTGGATTCAAGCGGAGACGATACTTCCTCAAACGCTGAAACAACTACAACAAATCTTCTATATGCCCTTCTTCAGTCTGGGATTTGGAAATCATATCATCAACATATACTTTGATTTCTTTGTGCATCAGATCATGGAATAGGGTTGTCATAGCCCTCTGGTATGTTGCACCAGCGTTCTTCAACCCGAAGGGCATCACTCTGTAACAGAATGTTCCCTAGGGTGTGATAAAAATTGTTTTTTCCATGTCCTCTGGAGCCATTCTTATTTGATTATACCCGAAAAATCCGTCCATGAACGAGAATACTTTGAATTTTGATGTGCTTCCCACTAACATATCAATGTGAGGCAATGGAAAATCATCTTTTGGACTAGCTTTATTTAGATCTCTGTAATCTACGCACATGCGGACTTTTCTGTCTTTTTTCGGTACTGGGAAAATATTGGCAATCCATTGAGGATACACTAACGTCACAAGAAAAACATCATTAATCTACTTTAGAACCTCCTATTTGATCTTTACTGCCATATTTGGGTGGGTTCTTCTCAACTTTTGTTTAACTGGCGGAAATGCTTGTTGGAATTCGGTCTCTGAGGAAATGCTTGTTAGAATTTAGTCTCTGAGGAAGTGCTTGTCGGAATTCAGTCTCCGAGAAAATGCTTATCGGAATTCAGTCTTCGAGGAAATGCTTGTCGAAATTCAGTCTTTGAGGAAATGCTTGTTGGAATTCTGTCTCCGAGGAAACGCTTGTCGAAGTTTAGTCTTTGAGGAACTGCTTGTCGGAATTCAGTCTCCGAGGAAATGCTTATCGGAATTCAGTCTCTGAGGAAATGCTTGTTAGAATTTAGTCTCCAAGCAAATGCTTATTGGAATTCAGTCTCCGAGGAAATGCTTGTCAGAATTCAGTCTCCGAGGAAATGCTTGTCGGAATTCAGTCTCCGAGGAAATGCTTGTCGGAATTCAGTCTCTGAGGAAATGCTTGTCGGAATTCAGTTTCTGAGGAAATGCTTGTCGGAATTCAGTCTCCGAGGAAATGCTTATCGGAATTCAGTCTCCGAGGAAATGCTTGTCGGAATTCAATCTCCGAGGAAATTCTTGTCGGAATTTAGTCTCTGAGGAAATGCTTGTCAGAATTCAGTCTCTGAGGAAATGCTTGTCGGAATTAAATCTCTGAGGAAATGCTTATCGGAATTCAGTCTTCGAGGAAATGCTTGTCGGAATTCAGTCTCTGAGGAAATGCTTGTCGGAATTCAATCTACGAGGAAATTCTTGTTGGAATTTAGTCTCTGAGGAAATGCTTGTCAGAATTCAGTCTCTGAGGAAATGCTTGTCGGGATTAAGTTTCTGAGGAAATGCTTGTCGGAATTCAGTCTTCGAGGAAATGCTTGTCGGAATTCAGTCTCCGAGGAAATGCTTGTCGAAATTCAATCTTTGAGGAAATGCTTGTCGGAATTCAATCTCTGAGGAAATGCTTGTCGGAATTCAGTCTCCGAGGAAATGCTTGTCAGAATTCAGTCTCCGAGGAAATGTTTTTTAGGAGATGTTTTTCAGAGTAAATCTTTGAAGGAAGTCATTTGGTCATGCAGATGGCCGCCTCGTCTTGTTTCAGGAATTTATCTATAATTCTCTTTCATTGGTAAACCTGACCTGTTTTGGGAATTCATACCACCTGGTCTTTGATAGTTGCCCCAACTTATTTTGGGAATTAATCTTTGACCTGTTTGAAAATTACTGATGATATTTGTCTTGTTTGTAAACTTTACCTGAAAAGACAAAGTTAGTCTTTATGCAATGTCATGACGTATGTAATGCATTGCATAATGATGTTCTCAAAATAAATGAGAGTGTGTTATATGAGTTTCGTATGCATATGCTATGACATTTCGTAAATGATGTATGAGATGTAAGATGTCGCTGACAGCGACGGTAGCTTCTTGTAACATCTTTGGCTAGGGAAAATAAATCCCTGACTGTCGTTGGGGATGAAGAGTATGAATCTTCAATCTTGATTAAAATGTCTTCGCTGGTGTTGTACCCCAAAATTTGCCCTCCCATATTCTTCAAAGTTTTGCCAAGCATCACAGCAAATGGTTCAAAGTCTACTCAAGGGCTGCACAGTCAACCACTCTCCTAAGCCAGTCAAATTAGGGTTTTGGTTTCTGCAAGGAAGTTGAGGTTTTCAAGGGCTCAATCAAGTCCCATATGCTCATACACATTGTCAAGCACCTACATGTCAAGTTTCAAGGCTCACAAGGTCAAGTTGCACAGTCAAAAACCCTATTTGCTTCACAATCAACTACAGGGGCAAAATGGTCATTTGGCAGTCAAAAGTCAAAATTTTTGGTCAACATCTTATTTTGAAGCCACAATCATCATTTGGTCAAATCTTGATCATGATTCCTCAAGCATGGCTCAAAAATCATCAAGGTGTCAAAAGTTTCTATTTTTGGACAGTTGAAAAGTCAACTGTACCTTGACCAAGGCATAACTTTTTCATGGTTCATCAGAAAAATCCCATCCAATGCTTATTTTGAAGGGGAAGACATTTCCTACAACTCATCTTCACATTCCAAGTCCAAGAAATGCTCTCACAAAAAGTTATCAATTTCAACATTATAGGTCATTTTCAAAAGTCAACAAAAAGGCACTTTAAGTCAAAGACCATAACTTGATATTGGTAAATCAAAATGACATGGGACCAAAGGCATTGGTTAGAGGACTTCAAGACCTTTCCAAAATGTCCAAGAACATGTTCATAGCTTCAAAATTGAGAAAGATATGCATTGGAGAAGTTGGGAAATTTTTGTGAAAGGGCCAAAGTCAATTATCCTTGAAACTTCATTTTTGACAAAGGGGCCCACTTTTTCCACTTGATTCAGCTTTGCCATACCTCCCAAGTGTCCCATGTTTTATTTCAAGAATAAAAATTAATTTTTCTATTTTTGTTTAATTTTATTTGATTTAATTCATTTTAAATCTTTAAAATTCAAATAAAAATCAAGAAAATTAATGGGAGGATATTTTGTGGTTTGAATAGCTTTGATACACCATAAAACATATACCAAATTCGTTCAAGACCTATTTCAAGCAAAAAAAATTCAAATTTGGAGCAAATATGGCAAGTTATTTCAATGGTGATTATGGAGAAAATCAAAACTTCATTGCAAGGCTTAAAAGCTCCTTAATGTGACTGATTCTCATCCAAGCCTATATATACAAGCCTTGCAAGCCTCATTCAGAACCTAGAAAAAAAGGAGAGTATGCACAAACGGCCAGAGGAAAAGTTCAAAATTTGTCCAAAAAAGTGAGAGATCTAAAGCGGTGTTGCAAACAATTTCAGATCAAAGCAAGCACGTGGCTTTCTTCCTTGCCACTCCCTGAAGCCAAAGCAACCACAAACGCGTCCTAAGGTCCACTACCAAGCGCTGTAAGTTGTCTCAAACTCACCCCTGTACACGAAATCATGTTTCTCCATTCTTGCACTTTTTCTGGAAAATAATAGCATATTCATACTCCATGCCTAATTTCCAATGTAACTGCTATATTCAATTTCATTTTTAGGCTTCGTATAACAATACCCGTGCCTAGGGTTTGTTGGTTTTGTTTTTAGGTATTTTGTCTACAGGTGAAATTGGGACAAACCATAAGCATAGACGTGATCAGGAGACATGGACGATCACAACCATGGGCTTAGATGGAATTTTTGATGCCTAAGGATGATTTTGAGTAAAACCTCCAAAATCCGGCCTTCACCTCCTTGGTTTAGCATTTCTTTTCTTATTTTCTTTCCTTTTATTAATTATTATTATTATTTAGTTAGTTCACAAATAATTATTTTCATAAATTCAGAAAAAAAACAAAAAAAATGTAATTATTATTATTATTATTAATTTCACTTTAGTAATTATTTTTGTAAATAAAATACTAACAAATTAATTAGTTTAATTAGTTAATTTTAACCTTTTTTCACAATAAATAAAAACAAATTTAGACTTAGGCTTTTTCTTTTGACATTTTTAATTCTTTTTTTATTTTATTTCATAAAAACATAAAAAAGGTCAAAAAATATTTTCTTGTAATTAAAATAATTAATTAGTTTTCAATTTTATTTAATTACCAAAAAAAAAAGACAAAAAAATTAATTCCCTTTTCTTTATTCGCGCGTATTTAATTTGTTCGATTATTATGTAATTGCTCCGGATATGTAATAGTAAATAGGACCTTTTTACTGTTTTTTTATTTTCCGCACTTATTTACTTAAAACGGGTCTTTATAAAGATTTGGCGATGTATAGACCCGCGCCTTGTAATAGCGTAGGATTTACGTTTTCCGTACTTTAATTTCCGCACCCCTTAATTGCTAAATTTTGCATGAAAGAATGAATGGCCCAAATAAAATCAAAGCGTAGATCACCATAATGCATGACAAGATAAAACATAACTGAAAACAATACACAAATTCACACACCACTCTTAGGGTACGCCTCACTGTTGCCTTGCCCCTCGAAACGTGGTCGTCGAGTATAGGACGTTTTAGTAAGTCCTTATGTCCATGAACATGGCATAAGGGTAGCTTCTAAGGTGTCCTACTGTTGCTCTGGTGACCACACTGTCCCTACAAGCTCGAATTGTGGTCGTCGAGTACAGGACGTTTTAGTAAGTCCTTATGTCCATGATATGATCCAGTCGCCTCGGAAAGGTTGCCTCAGAATTAAAAAGGATCAATGGCATAAGGGTAGCTTCTGAGGTGTCCTACTGTTGCTCTGTTGACCACACTGTCCCTACAAGCTCGAATTGTGGTCGTCGAGTACAGGACGTTTTAGTAAGTCCTTATGTCCATGATATGATCCAGTCGCCTCGGAAAGGTTGCCTCGGAATTAAAAAGGATCAATGGCATAAGGGTAGCTTCTGAGGTGTCCTACTGTTGCTCGGTGACCACACTGTCCCTACAAATGAATTGACCCGAACACCTCCAACGGTGGTGCTACCTACTTCTCAATGGTGGGATGGCACTACCTTAAGGACATTTACAGAGCCTAATTCCTTAGGGTAGGTAGATGACTCGTAGATACTTGCTCTATTTCAAAAAAACAAACAAAACTCTTTTCACACCGACACTTTTCAAAAAGCTTTCAAAACAATTTTTCAAACACTCTTGAGGACTGATACAAGAGTTATTCAGAAATCTTTAAACGAAACTTTTTTCAAACCCACTCACAATTGAAAAGCAAACATTTTGAAAACACAAATGAGCAAGTATCTAAGAGCCCATGGATAACCATGGATAGAAAGGGTGCTAACACCTTCCCTTTCTATAAATCTACCTCCCGAACCGAGAAACTATCTCATAAGGAATTTTGCTGTGCTTTTGTCCTGTCCATATTGGAGAAAATAAAAGACGGTGGCGACTCTTGCTTACCGCGACATTTCGCGAACCAGCGTTAAACAGTCAGTTCCAGATCCACCGATCACAGAACTGGCGACTCTGCTGGGGAGATTAACTTTTAAAGTGAGGTGTACCTTAGGACTAAGATCACTGTGTTTTCAATTGCTTTGACTTGTTTGCTTTAAATTGTGGGACTGTCTTGGGAGTTCTATAGATCCTAACCCGGATCTGGGGATACCTTCTTAGAAAGTAGCAACAAGGCTGTGAGGGAACTGTGCGGGGTATACCGACATGGTTGAAACAGTCTGCTACGTTGATGTGGCACTTTGGTGTGTACCGGTAACCCTTGAGTTCAGTCAAGGAGAGTACGGGGCCTCCACGTAGTGTCATTAAGCATCAACCGACCTTAGGAACCTTAATTGAACTATCTTGGCCTCTTTAGGGTAGTGAGATAACTGACTTTGGTGCAGTCCGAGGTTGGTTGATACTCGATACTACACTCAATTGAGGGTTGTTTTCTTGGAATATTTCGGTCGCTAGTTCAGTGGCTAAATTGAAACGATGAACAATGAAAGCAATCCAGTGATATTGGGATCCTCTAGAACCCGGTTACTTCTGATAGGACAGGTCTTAACCAACAAACTGAAAGAGGGTAATACCTAGACCCCATGCTGGCCTAAACTCTAAGGGCTTCTCTTGTGTGACTTGTGTGCCTTCCAACTTGACCATTTGCATGCTTGTTATCTGACACTTAAGTTTCTTGCAGGTTTTGTTTATAGTCCTTAATTGGGACTCATAACAGGGTTTACTGAGTTTCTTGCAGGTTTTGTTTATGTCCTTAATTGGGACTCATAACAGGGTTTACCTACATTACCCCATGCATAACATAACATCATACCATTGCATACATCCTGCATAAGGACTAACCCATTTCAAGGATCTCAAGGGCTTGTGATGCAGGTCATGATGAATCAAACATCTAGCAAGGGGCAAAGAGGATTTATTTTCCTCTAGCCAAGGTTGTCAGAGGCTATGACCCACTTGATATGGTGAGCTTTGACACTTGAAGAAGGTTCCCCTAGCCAAGGTTGTCAGGGGCTATGACCCACTGGATATGGTGAGCCTTTGACCCTTGAAGAAGGACTCTCTACAACACGAAGTTACTTCAATCAAGCTACAAGATTCAAATGCTAACAAATTTCTTGTTTACCCCGCGAGATCCTTGAAAACATTGCATATATATACATACATATCATTGCATAACATGTACCCTTTTGACAGGTCACTTACCATCTCTGCTGTTTATTTCAGCAATGGCTTCCCAACAAGATAACCAGAGTCCTCATGCTCGAGAGACTCAGTTCAGGGAAATATTCTTAAGCCTATCCAGGGGGCAGGAAGAGTTGAGGACACTCCTTATGGGGAATTTGGCCAAGCAAAGTCCCGAAGATAACAAGGACGGACAGCTGAAACGTCTACAAGCTGAAGTAGATACATTGAAAACCCAGATGTTGGGGCAAAGGGCTCTCATCCAAGGTCTAGCTCGGGAGCAAGAAGAGTTGAGGACCATAATCAGTCAGCTCCACCAAGAGAGACACCATATGAAGCAACCTGCCCAAGTCAGAGACCAGGTCTTTGATCAGTTTCCAAGAGGACAAGAACCTGGCATGGTGAAGAATAGAACTCTCCATATTGCTACTACCTCACAGGTCCAACTACAACCTCGCCCAGAGCAACAGGTTGATCTGAGTAGGCCAAGCAGGTCCAAGAGGCAGTTCACCCAGATCAACATGCCTTTGTTTCAAGCTCTGCAACACCTGCTGAGGTTGAATCTGATTACATTAAGGGCTCCTCCCCGGAACCCCAACATCTCTGCTCCTAACTATCATCCCAACAAAAGGTATGCATATCACTCTGATAGTCCTGGACACGACACTGCCGACTGCTGGGCTCTGAAGAACAAGGTCCAGGATCTGATTAATGAAGGAGTAGTGGATTTCACCCAAGTGGGTCAAGCTGAGGTCTTCTGCCATCCCTACAAGATGCATCAGTTGAAGTAACAGGTCCTGAGACTAGAAGACTTTTGTTCATTAGAATTTTTCAAGTTGTAATTTTCTTTTGATTGTTCAAACATTTATTCATGTTAAACGTTGTTATTTCATTAATGCATCGCATATGTCTGTTTTGAAGCAATATATTCGTATTCACTATATGAAAATTATTTTCATATTTTTTCTGATGATCAACGCTCGATTAATAATTCTAAGCCTCTTGAGGGAGGATGACGAAAACGATATCATGACATTTACAGTATGCGTTTGAACAGACCCCGCTGATGAGGTACAGGCATTGTTTCAATCCCTAAACACTGGAGTTATAAGGAAGATAATCCCTCGTCAACCCCTCTGAGCCAAAGAAGTAGGAGTTTTTCTTTTCGAAATTTAAAACCCTTAATCATAACCTAGGGCAGGGTAGTCTCTCAGTTGATCCAAGTGCATAACAAATGGCACCAAAGAGGTCCTTACAAAAAAAGAAGACAGTGATGATTCCGAATAATCATAAGGATAGGCAGTCGTTATACCTCAAAAATAAAAACCCAATAAGTCAAAACCTATGAAGGAGACTTACAAAACTGGGGCATCCCACTGACTGTAATTCCAAAAAGAAACAGTTCAGGCAAAAATAGGGATAATAAAATCAAAAAAGAGGTCGCACAAACCCTCAACAAAAACACAAAAAATGACTGCCTATTCAGAATAAATCATCAATATCTGAACCATCATTGGAACATCAGGACAAAGACTCAAATAAGGTCTAACGCACGATCAACTAAGCTTAGGTTTGAAGAAAATCACGAAGAGCGGGTGGGTACAAATAATTTGAGCCTTTATCCTTTGTTTCTTAAACCATGAACCAGGCCACGTTATAACCCTTAAAAGTCCTAGCTGAAGCATGGGTTAGTTCGAAAGCATACTGTTACGAAAGGTATCCTGACTCCTTAAGGCCTACGGTAAATACGGAGTTGACATCACGTTTCACAAAATTCACTTGTTTTTATGAAAAAATATGCATTTTCAAAAACTTCAAGACAGACATAAACTGTGCATTTTTAACATAACTTTGTTTGCATATGACTTTTTGTTTGAACAGCAGAGAAATTCGCACGAAGAATATCTAGTGAACAAAAAACACTTCCAATCAAGGGGCATGGCATGATCATTGCCTATCATCTGGGGCAGTCCAGTCAAGATTTGGATAATCTCTCAAAATGCCAAATAGCCTGGGGCAAATCTCTGCTTGAGTCACTTGGGGCATTGGACATCAATTCCAGCAACGAATCTTGCATGATCAGACATCTTCTGGTAGTATAGCAACACAATGCTAATAACAGTGACAACTCCCTACATTCTGAGAGCGTGGACATAGTCGAAAAAATACTACGCATGAATTAAAGACCCGCTAGGTTGACACACCTAGGCAAAAATAAGGGCTTCCCGGCGAACCAAAAGGGTTCGGGCAAAAATAAGGGATGAAAATAAAAATCTGTACACCCGGCAAGTCGAAAACCTGAAAAGGCGGCTTGGGCAAAAATGGGTATCCCGGTGGACTGAAAACCCGAAAGGGTGGTCCAGGTAAAAGTTACGGATCAAAGCGTACGACTGTGTCCCGTCACCTCGTCACTCGCCTATCAGAAGAAGATTTGTTAATTGACAGTCATCAAGCACCTCCACAAGGTATCTTCTTTTCCCACATCACAAACAGGGGCAATAATGAGTTGTCCAAGCGGTCTAGTTGCTCTGTCAATCAAGGTACCAAGGTAGGTTCAGCTGAAGAACAACCAAGATGCCTTAATTCCCCAGAGAGTGAGCCAGCAAGTCAACATACTCTCCCCAAGCAGAATTAGCCTACTCAGTCAGCCTTATGGAAGTTGGATTCTCCCCAGCGGATCTCAACATTCCTCAGCAGAGTCTACAAACACCCTCAACAAGCATCCCCGGCAGTCTTGATCTAAGATTGTTCCTCGGCGGAATCTAGACATCCAGCGGAGCCCTTCCCAGTACAGTCCAAAGTCTCCCCAGGAGAGTTAAATCATCTCCCCAGTAGGAAGCTTATCCCCAGTAGATTCTGGAAGCTTATCCTTTGCAGAGAATATCTCTCCCCGTCTTTATTCAGAAGGTTATTCCTCGCCAGAGCTTATAACTGGGTTATCCTCAGCTAATTGCCACGGAAAGATCGTCCTCGGCGAAGTATTCCTATCCCCAGCGGAATTCCTCAAACCTCCCAAACGTAACTCAACAATGGTATCCCCAGCGGAGTTCTCATACAACATCTCAGCGAAGTACCTCTCTTCCCACAGAGTATTTTCCCCATCAAGATCGCTAGAGTAATTTTCCCCGCAGAGTAATCTATTCGCCAAGTTTATTCCCCAACGGAGTTATCTTCTCCTACCGGTATTCTTGCAACATCAGCCCAGGATAAGCTCCCGGCATTCGTCAAGGATTTATTTTCCTAGACAAAAATACATTCGCAAACATCACATTTTCATACATGATATAAACATCACATTCTACAATCCCATTGGTTATAAACGTCATGACACCGCGCATTCCATGCACCATGACATTGCATATACCTAATGTTTTGCCTTTTTTCAGGAAAGGTCAATACAAAGATGATTACTATCAACTATCGCAATCCCATATTTGATTCCTGTATCTAGCCAGGGCATGTCTGTGAGCGATTGATTGTGGATTCGATACCTGCATCCGGCCAGGGCATGTCTACGTTAAAAAGATTAAAGAGATAGCTTGGAAATGCTCCAGATATGGATGTTGTTCTTTTGCTTATTCAAAATTCCTTTCTAGATATGGTTCAGATGTGACCCAGGCATGGCGACGTTCTGATACTTATTCCAGATTTCTTCTCAGATATAACTTAGAGATGCTCCGGGCACGGAGGCTATTCTGTTGTTTATTCAGAGATCACCTTTCTAGATATGGTTCAGATGTGACCCAGGCATGGCAACGTTCTGATACTTATTCCAGATTTCTTCTCAGATATAACTTAGAGATGCTCCGGGCACGGAGGCTGTTCTGTTGTTTATTCAGAGATCACCTTTCTATATATGGTTCAGATGTGACCCAGGCATGGCGACGTTCTGATACTTATTCCAGATTTCTTCTCAGATATAACTTAGAGATGCTTCGGGCACGGAGGCTGTTCTGTTGTTTATTCAGAGATCACCTTTCTAGATATGGTTCAGATGTGACCCAGGCATGGCGACGTTCTGATGCTTATTCCAGATTTCTTCTCAGATATAACTTAGAGATGCTCCGGACATGGAGGCTGTTCTATTGTTTATTCAGAGATCACCTTCTAGATATAGTTCAGATGTGACCCAGGCATGGCGACGTTCTGATACTTATTCCAGATTTCCTTTCAGAGATAGCTTAGACATGCTCCAGATATGGATGCTGTTCTTTTGCTTATTCAAGACTCTTTCTAGATATAGTTCAGATGTGACCCAGGCATGGCGACGTTCTGATACTCATTCCAGATTTCCTTTCAGAGATAGCTTGGAAATGCTCCAGATATGGATGTTGTTCTTTTGCTTATTCAAGACTCCTTCTAGATATAGTTCAGATGTGACCCAGGCATGGCGACGTTCTGATACTCATTCCAGATTTCCTTTCAGAGATAGCTTGGAAATGCTCCATATATGGATGCTGTTCTTTTTCTTATTCAAGACTCCTTCTAGAGATAGTTCAGATGTGACCCAGGCATGGCGACGTTCTGATACTCATTCCAGATTTCCTTTCAGAGATAGCTTGGAAATGCTCCAGATATGGATGCTGTTCTTTTGCTTATTCAAGACTCCTTCTAGATATAGTTCAGATGTGACCCAGGCATGGCGACGTTCTGATACTTATTCCAGATTTCCTTTCAGAGATAGCTTGGAAATGCTCCAGATATGGATGCTGTTCTTTTTCTTATTCAAGACTCCTTCTAGATATAGTTCAGATGTGACCCAGGCATGGCGACGTTCTGATACTTATTCCAGATTTCCTTTCAGAGATAGCTTAGAAATGCTCCAGATATGGATGCTGTTCTTTTGCTTATTCAAAACTCCTTCTAGAGATAGTTCAGATGTGACCCAGGCATGGCGACGTTCTGATACTTATTCCAGATTTCCTTTCAGAGATAGCTTGGAAATGCTCCAGATATGGATGTTGTTCTTTTGCTTATTCAAGACTCCTTCTAGAGATAGTTCAGATGTGACCCAGGCATGGCGACGTTCTGATACTTATTCCAGATTTCCTTTCAGAGATAGCTTAGAAATGCCCCAGATATGGATGTTGTTCTTTTGCTTATTCAAAACTCCTTCTAGAGATAGTTCAGATGTGACCCAGGCATGGCGACGTTCTGATACTTATTCCAGATTTCCTTTCCAATAATAGCTCAGAGATGCTCCGGACCCGGCTGTTATCCTATTGCTTATTCAGATTCAAACTTCTAAAGACAACTTAGAGATGCTCCATCCCGGATGCTATTCTATTGTTCAGTCCAGATACGATCCAGATTCGGATGACATTCTGTTACTCATGCAGTATGGATATACCCCAGACCCGGCGGTCATTCTACTACTCGTTCAGACATCAGCAATTAGATATAGACTAGATATGCCCCAGACACGGAAGCTATTCTATTTCTTATTCAGATTCAACTATCCATTACAGTTCCAAATAGCATTTATAAGCCCATTCCCGACAAGGTTCTGTCACACTTCCAGATGGCATCTATAAGCCCATCCTCCTACCCATCATCTCTCCAAATGGCATCTGTAAGCCCATTCCCGCTATCACACTGCTGATACTCTACTATGTGAGTGCAAATTTCTGGGCACTCTAGTGTTCAATCATCTTCCACCCTCGGATCACGAAAGGCACACAAGCCAATCTACATCCTCATGTCTAAGAAGATTGAACAGGGGAAACTGTTGTACCCCAAAATTTTCCCTCCCATATTCTTCAAAGGTTTGCCAAGCATCACAGCAAATGGTTCAAAGTCTACTCAAGGGCTGCACAGTCAACCACTCTCCTAAGCTAGTCAAATTAGGGTTTTGGTTCCTGCAAGGAAGTTGAGGTTTTCAAGGGCTCAATCAAGTCCCATATGCTCATACACATTGTCAAGCACCTACATGTCAAGTTTCAAGGCTCACAAGGTCAAGTTGCACAATCAAAAACCCTAATTGCTTCACAATCAACTGCAGGGGCAAAATGGTCATTTGGCAGTCAAAAGTAAAACTTTTTGGTCAACATCTTATTTTGAAGCCACAATCATCATTTGGTCAAATCTTGATCATGATTCCTCAAGCATGGCTCAAAAATCATCAAGGTGTCAAAAGTTTCTATTTTTGGACAGTTGAAAAGTCAACTGTACCTTGACCAAGGCATAACTTTTTCATGGTTCATCAGAAAAATCCCATCCAATGCTTATTTTGAAGGGGAAGACATTTCATACAACTCATCTTCACATTCCAAGTCCAAGAAATGCTCTCACAAAAAGTTATCAATTTCAACATTATAGGTCATTTTCAAAAGTCAACAAAAAGGCACTTTAAGTCAAAGACCATAACTTGATATTGGTAAATCAAAATGACATGGGACCAAAGGAATTGGTTAGAGGACTTCAAGACCTTTCCAAAATGTCCAAGAACATGTTCATAGCTTCAAAATTGAGCAAGATATGCATTGGAGAAGTTGGGAAATTTTTGTGAAAGGGCCAAAGTCAATTATCCTTGAAACTTCATTTTTGACAAAAGGGGCCCACTTTTTCCACTTGATTCAGCTTTGCCATACCTCCCACGTGTCCCATGTTTTATTTCAAGAATAAAAATTAATTTTTCTATTTTTGTTTAATTTTATTTGATTTAATTCATTTTAAATCTTTAAAATTCAAATAAAAATCAAGAAAATTAATGGGAGGATATATTGTGGTTTGAATAGCTTTGATACACCATAAAACATATACCAAATTCGTTCAAGACCTATTTCAAGCAAAAAAATTCAAATTTGGAGCAAATATGGCAAGTTATTTCAATGGTGATTATGGAGAAAATCAAAACTTCATTGCAAGGCTTAAAAGCTCCTTAATGTGACTGATTCTCATCCAAGCCTATATATACAAGCCTTGCAAGCCTCATTCAGAACCTAGAAAAAAAGGAGAGTGTGCACAAACGGCCAGAGGAAAAGTTCAAAATTTGTCCAAAAAAGTGAGAGATCTAAAGCGGTGTTGCAAACATTTTCAGATCAAAGCAAGCACGTGGCTTTCTTCCTTGCCACTCCCTGAAGCCAAAGCAACCACAAACGCGTCCTAAGGTCCACTACCAAGCGCTGTAAGTTGTCTCAAACTCACCCCTGTACACGAAATCATGTTTCTCTATTCTTGCACTTTTTCTGGAAAATAATAGCATATTCATACTCCATGCCTAATTTCCAATGTAACTGCTATATTCAATTTCATTTTTAGGCTTCGTATAACAATACCCGTGCCTAAGGTTTGTTGGTTTTGTTTTTAGGTATTTTGTCTACAGGTGAAATTGGGACAAACCATAAGCATAGACGTGATCAGGAGACATGGACGATCACAACCATGGGCTTAGATGGAATTTTTGATGCCTAAGGATGATTTTGAGTAAAACCTCCAAAATCCGGCCTTCACCTCCTTGGTTTAGCATTTCTTTTCTTATTTTCTTTCCTTTTATTAATTATTATTATTATTTAGTTAGTTCACAAATAATTATTTTCATAAATTCAGAAAAAAACAAAAAAAATGTAATTATTATTATTATTATTAATTTCACTTTAGTAATTATTTTTGTAAATAAAATACTAACAAATTAATTAGTTTAATTAGTTAATTTTAACCTTTTTTCACAATAAATAAAAACAAATTTAGACTTAGGCTTTTTCTTTTGACATTTTTAATTCTTTTTTTATTTTATTTCATAAAAACATAAAAAAGGTCAAAAAATATTTTCTTGTAATTAAAATAATTAATTAGTTTTCAATTTCATTTAATTACCAAAAAAAAAAGACAAAAAAATTAATTCCCTTTTCTTTATTCGCGCGTATTTAATTTGTTTGATTATTATGTAATTGCTCCGGATATGTAATAGTAAATAGGACCTTTTTACTGTTTTTTTATTTTCCGCACTTATTTACTTAAAACGGGTCTTTATAAAGATTTGGCGATGTATAGACCCGCGCCTTGTAATAGCGTAGGATTTACGTTTTCCGTACTTTAATTTCCGCACCCCTTAATTGCTAAATTTTGCATGAAAGAATGAATGGCCCAAATAAAATCAAAGCGTAGATCACCATAATGCATGACAAGATAAAACATAACTGAAAACAATACATAAATTCACACACCACTCTTAGGGTACGCCTCACTGTTGCCTTGCCCCTCGAAACGTGGTCGTCAAGTATAGGACGTTTTAGTAAGTCCTTATGTCCATGAACATGGCATAAGGGTAGCTTCTAAGGTGTCCTACTGTTGCTCTGGTGACCACACTGTCCCTACAAGCTCGAATTGTGGTCGTCGAGTACAGGACGTTTTAGTAAGTCCTTATGTCCATGATATGATCCAGTCGCCTCGGAAAGGTTGCCTCGGAATTAAAAAGGATCAATGGCATAAGGGTAGCTTCTGAGGTGTCCTACTGTTGCTCGGTGACCACACTTTCCCTACAAATGAATTGACCCGAACACCTCCAATGGTGGTGCTACCTACTTCTCAATGGTGGGATGGCACTACCTTAAGGACATTTACACAGCCTAATTCCTTAGGGTAGATAGATGACTCGTAGATACTTGCTCTATTTCAAAAAAACAAACAAAACTCTTTTTACACCGACACTTTTCAAAAAGCTTTCAAAACAATTTTTCAAACACTCTTGAGGACTGATACAAGAGTTATTCAGAAATCTTTAAACGAAACTTTTTTCAAACCCACTCACAATTGAAAAGCAAACATTTTGAAAACACAAATGAGCAAGTATCTAAGAGCCCATGGATAACCATGGATAGAAAGGGTGCTAACACCTTCCCTTTCTATAAATCTACCTCCCGAACCGAGAAACTATCTCATAAGGAATTTTGTTGTGCTTTTGTCCTGTCCATGTTGGAGAAAATAAAAGACGGTGGCGACTCTTGCTTACCGCGAAATTTCGCGAACCAGCGTTAAACAGTCAGTTCCAGATCCACCGATCACAGCTGGAGATTCTTGTTTTCTATTTTAGAGGATACTTCGTTGGGGGATTCCTGCTTAATGTTTTGGAGGATACTCCACTGGGAATGTTTAACTTCTGCTTGGGAATAGAAGAGTTTAGGAACATTGGTCGTTCCTTGCTCTACTGGGGAATTTAATTCTTATATATTGTTGTACCCCAAAATTTTCCCTCCCATTTTTCATACAAGATACTATCCTAGGGTTTCTCGAATATCCAATTTGGCTCAAAAGTTGATCAGACAGATTCTCTTCCTAAGCGGCAAATCAACAATTAGGGTTTGGTATTTCTCAGAGAAAATTGAGTTTTCAAGGTTTCAAATGGTCTTCATAGGTATTCCTATCTCCTCAAGGATGTTTATGCCAGTTTTCAAACTTTGCATTGCAAGTTTGCTCAGTCGATGGCTCAGATAACTGAAAACGATTACATTGACCCAAAAATCGACCTTTTGCGAGAGCGGGTTCAAACGATTGTAACTTCTTCACTATTCGATATTTTTGAGCAGTTATTTTTGCGTATGATTCTCCTTGATGTCATCTCCAATTTCTCTTCACAAATCAAGAGCATATTACGTGTAGAAGATCACCAAAGTTCGAATACGTTAGAAGTCGCATCATGGACTTTAACCTAATCTTAAGTAACTGTCACGTGATTTCTAAGAATTGTGATCCTTTAAATTACAAGATCTTGGGACGATTATTTCTGCATATGGTCATAAGTGATGTAGCTCACGAGTTTATCGAAAGGAAATTGTGTTTGGAGGATTTTGAAAGTTATCGAATCATCGCAAGTCATTTGTTTGATTTCGAATGTTCTTAACCACAATTTGTTTTTCTCAGGATTATGTTTCTCAGGTTGAAGTTTTGTTAATTCTACAAGATTGATGAATGTTCTTAAGGCATGATTATTTTGGCAATAAAGTTCCATTTTAATCGAGCATGGCATGCGAGTTCATTTTGAATGCAAGTTTTGATTTGGACATGATGTGAAGATTAAGATTTTCATTTTAAATAACCATGGTTTTGGATTCGAGTTAACCAAGTGGAATTGAATTCTTACACATTTATTTTGTTTAGAATTTTGATTGGAGTACAAGACGCATGGTTTACTTGAAATACAAGTTACAAAAGTTATTTGTGATTGCTTGAAGTTCAAGTTACAGAATCAAGGTGCATCATTCAAACCATTCAATTTCAAAGTTCAAGATTCCAAGTTACAGAATCAAGGTGCATAATTACTATACAACAAATTTCATCACTCACAAATTTACTCAAGTTTTATGTTCATTACATCACAAGGAAATTTCAAGTTTTCTATTCAAAGTTGTTACCTTTACTACAAGAAATAGGAAAACTTCAAGATTCATCAACTTACGTTACAAAGATTACAAGTTAATACAAGCTACAAATTTTGTTTTGTTTACAAAGAAAGATATTTTGTTTTGTTTATTCAAGTCTTCTTTGTTTCATCCTCAAGCAACTCATCCACTCCTTGCTAGCCATGACTTTCTCTTCACCTTGCCTCGCTTGTCACACATGAAATAAAATCAAGAAAGAATTAGTGATCAAATAAATTCAAAATAGACAAAATTACAATTGATTGGAAATTCATCATTGGGGTAGTTCTTGGAATCAGAAAAAGAAAGAGTTTGTTTATGTGCTAAGGCCTCAAAATTTCAGTTTTATCATGGGCCAAGTTTCTATTGCAAATATCAAAGGAATTGGTTCACAATAGACAAAAAGGTGCAAACAGAATTTCAAGTCCAACACAAATTCAAATCCAACAGAATTCAGCCCAACAGGATTCAAAAAGAATATCAATGCTGCCCAAAGTCAAGCCGCGGATATATTGTTTCAATAAAATTCAGATTTGCATCATTGGCTAGGAAGGAGTCTTTTACAAATTTCAAATATTTGGTTCACAAAAGATAAAGAGGAAATCAAGAAAAGTCAGAACTAGCATCACAGAAAATACCATTCTAGCAAGCAAACAAAAAGCCTCATAATTATGTGGTTTCAATGTAAACTTAGAGATGTAATGTCAAAATTTAAGGCCAAAGACAGTAGTATTGCAAATCTCAAATATTTGGTTCATAAAAGATAAAAAGAAAATCATAGCCCCAAGTGTACTACAAAAGCAAGTTATGTTCACAGTAAAGAAAAAGAGGTAATTCAGTTCAAAGTACAGCCATCCAACAAATAACCAGTACAATAAATCAGCAAGCCAAGGCCAAAAGTAAACCAGCAAAAGTACAAAAACCTGTACAAAGTCTAATAGCAGTACAACAAAGTACAAAAAAACCAACATATAGAACCAAAGTCTGTACAAAATATAAAAGCAACAAGCAACCGGCCAGCAACAAGCAACAAGTCCCAAAGTTCAGAAAATCAGAAGAAAAGTGATAAGGCAAGCTCCCTCAAGTCAAAATCAACTTTGTGCAGAAAAACGAGCAAGCTAAAGGTTACAATATAAAAAGCAGAAAGTAGTTCACTGTAAGAAAAGATTTTTCGGTCCAAAATATACAGAGACAGCATAACAGAATCAAAAAACCCTTTCCAATTTTTTCCAACAAAAATATAAAGAATCCAAAAATTGCAACCAACACCATAACCCTCTTCCAGATTCGGTCAAAAAAATATACAAACACAAAAACAGAATCGCATGCAAATGGCCAAACCCTAAACATTTGTTTCCGTCATTTTCCTAAATAACAACAACCCTTCCGAGATTCGGTAAAAAGAAGAAGATTGGAACAAACTCACCCAGAAATCAAACTAGTAAGTCCAAAGCCTTCCTTCCCATTTCCATTCTTGTTCGTCTCACTGAAAATCACGCAAGAAAAAGTTTGAAACTCAAAATAAAAGAAAATTTAAGGATAAAAACTGGAAGAAAAGATGGAACACAAAGGATATCCTTGATGTCCGGCGAAGAGGATGAAGAAGAAAGAAGCCAAAATCGCGATAAAAGGTGGGTCTTGATAGTAGGGAACACAAACCCTCTTATTTTGATTTAGTTTCGTGATAAAAGGTGGGTCTTGGGTCGACCCGGTTCGGCCCAAGCCCACCATATATTTTTATTTAAAAAAACTAACGTTCTTTTTTTATATATTATTGGATTCACTTTATGTACAGATGAAATAGCTTGGCGCGTTGGTGAAAGTATTGTTTGGTAAACACAAAGGCTCGGGTTCGAGACCCCCTGGGACCTTTTGTTGTTTTCATTTTCTTTATTTTTGTTTATTGTTTTTTTATTTCAGTATCATTGGGCCTAAGTCCCAGGCCTACTACTCAGTATACCACGCATGCCCAAATCCCATGTTTTTTTTATTATTACTTTTGTTGTGTACAAAAAAAACTGCCATTGGGCCAGACTCTAACTAAAAAAACTGTTTTCTACAAAACACCCCAAATCAAAGTTTCACCCCCTTGACTTATTTTATTTATTTTATTTTATTCTTCTCTTTCTTTTAGTTATTATTATTAATATTATTATAATATTTATTTTTATTAATAAAAAACTCAAAATATATTTTATTTATTTACTCATACTAAATATACTCATATTTATTTCTTTTAGACAAAAAGAACAAAAACATTTTCTTGATAAATTAATTTCTTTCTTAATAATTAATGTTTAGGTTAAATTATTATATTATACTATTTTCTTATCAATTTAGAACTTAGGACTTTTATTTAATTAATTTTATTTACTAGTTTAATAAGATTCACAAAAACCCTAAAAAAAACTTGTTTTCTTTAATAAATTTCTTTTATAAACTTAATTTTAATTCTCTTATTTTAGTCAATTATCTTATTTTAATTTAATTAGGTCAAAACCTTTAATACAAAAATCCATTCCTTATCCATTCATACTTGTACATTATATTCATTTCATTTCTTGTACATTTATTCAAATTCAATATGGTTGTAATAGATGATTAGGGTTTTATTTTCTTGCAATTCCCCATTTGTAATTTGTACACCCCATCCCCCAAATAATGTAATAGCGTAGAATATTTACTTTCCGCAATTTATCGCTTTATATAAATGCTAGAAACTACGGTTTGTATGGAAAGATAAAATCAATGTTTAGAAAATCCTAATTCAAAGACAAAACAATGCATGTAAATCAATACACTTGCACACTTACACCCTTAGGGTAAACCCACTTTGTTGCCTTACAAAAATGGCCATGTTATGCATGTGAAGTATCTTAGCAAAATGAGTCAAAATACAAGATCATAGTCCCTCGATGACGCTATCAAGGTTGCCTTTCAAAATGATCTTAGTCCCTCAAAGAGAATTGCTAAGATATCTCACAATATTGCTAATCATGGCTATACAATGACCCATGCCCGTCCCTTTTACATCCAAAGATAGGGTTTCATACCAAATCAATAGTAAGATAACAATGTCAAAGGAAAGAGGAAATAAACAAGAAAGACTTTTGAGTAGGTAGAATGCTCTTAATTTCTTGCTATTTTCAAAACAAACACCAACACTTTCAAAACATCTTTCAAACTTGAAACGTTTTAAAAAGACAAACACTTTGTACGCGTTCTTATAGAAATGAGAGCCATTACAAAGAAGACACCTTTTCAAAATCTCTGTCAAAAACACATTCCACAAACACCTCTTTGAACTATTTTTCAAAACAAAACTTTGTACGCGTTCTTATAGAAACGAGAACCATTACAAAGACATTTTCAAAATACTTTCAAAATCCACACCACAAGCACATTTTTAAACAAAAGCAAGTGATCTAGCAAGCAAATAAGAGCCCGTAGAAAACTACGGATGAAAAGGGTGCTAATACCTTCCCTTTTCATAATCTACCCCCCGAACCCAAGAAAACATCTCTAAAGGCCTTTCCTGTTCTTTTCAGCCTTTCCTTTTGGATAAAAGAAAAGTTGGTGGCGACTCTTGCTATCCGCAACATTTGCGATCAAACGCAAAACAACCAAGTAAGTTCTCCCACCGCGTTACAGAACTGGCGACTCTGCTGAGAAATAAACTTAAAAGTGGGGTTACCTTAGGGCTAGATCACATTTACTTGCTTTCATTGTTTAATTTGTTTGCTTTACATTTTGGTCCTTTGTTTGGGCTTGAATCCTCTACCCGAATTTGGGATACCTTATAGGTAAATAGCAATACTTTGTGGAAACTGTGCGGGGTATACAGACATTCTCTAAGAAATAGCTACGTTAGTGCGACATATTTGTGGGTACCGGTAGCCCTTGAGTAGTCAAGGAGAATATGGGGCTGCTGAGTAATGTCATGAAGCACTAACTGACTATTAGAACATTTACTTGACCAACTTGACCATTAGGACTTAGTGAGATGACCGACTTTGGTGCAGTCCGAAGTTGGTTGATACTCGATACTACACTCATTGAGATTTGACTCCCGAGCTTTGTTTGGTGGCAAGTCAATTGATAATCAGAACGAAGATTATAGGAAAGGTCAGTGATATTGAGATCCCTTAGAACCCGGTTACTATTACTAGGACAAGTTAAGCCAACTAAACTTCAAGAGGTTACTTACCTACAAACTCCATGCAAGCCTAAACCTAAGGACTTGTCTGCTTTGTATGTATATGATTATTTGTATATAAACTTGCTTACTTTGCATACTTGTACATAACATCATGACATCATACCATAGCATTTTAAATAACATTGAACCATAGCATTTCAAGGATCTCAAGGGTGTTTGATGTAGGGTCACGTTGAACCAGACGTCTATCAAGGGGCAAGAGGATTTATTTTCCTCTAACCAAGCACCGTCAAAGATCAAGTACAACAACTTGAGTCAAGGGCTACAACCCACTTGACACGGTGAGCTTAATTCTCGTGGAAGTACATCCACCGATACAAAGTTCTCCAATCAAAGCTGTAAGTGACTACTAACATTTACCTCGCGAAATCCTTGAAAACATTTGCATGTTTTATACGTCATTGCATAAAAGGTAGTCTCCAGTACAGGTCTCTCATGTTCTCGCTGTTTATTTCAGCAATGTCTCTCCAACAAGACAACGAAGATCTTCAAACTCAAGAGGCTCAGTTCAGGGAAATGTTCCTTAACCTATCCAAGGGGCAGGAAGAATTGAAAGCACTCCTCGCTGGGAATCTGACTAAGAAACATCCTAATAACAACAAGGATGACCAGGTTGAACAACTACGGGTTGAGATGGAAGCAATGAGAATCCAAATGCTGAGGCAGGTGGCTCTTATCCAAAGCCTAGCCCGGGGACAAGAAGAGTTGAGGATCATTGTCAACAAGTTCCATCAAGATGGATGCAACTGTATGAAACAAATAATCGGGGTTGGGGACCAAGTCATTGATCAACCTCCGAGAAGACAAGAGGTTAGACCTTCCCAAATTGCTACTACCTCACAGGTCCAACAACAACCTCGCCAACAACAATAGGGTAATCGGCATAAGCGGAATACATCTGAAAGACGCTTCACCGAAGTCAATATGTCATTAGCTCGAGCACTGCAAAACATGTTAGAGGCTAAGCTGATTACGTTAAAGGACCCTCCTCAAAATCCCAACACAGCCTCTCCAAGGTACAATCCAAATGCAAGATGTGCGTACCACATCAACAGTCTTGGACATCACACCAATGGCTGTTGGACATTGAGAAATAAAGTTCAAGACCTGATTGATGAGGGAACGCTAGAATTCGCACCAGATGGTCAACTTGAATTCTTTTGCCGTCCCTCAAAGGTTCACCACCTAAAGTGATAAGTTCATACAAAGAGGCTTCTGTTCATTTGAATTTTCAATTGTAATCTCTTTTGTTGTTCAAGCAATTGTCTATTAACGTAAAACTTTGTTTCATTAATGCATTGCATATGTTTGTCTTGAATTCATCCATTCGTTTTTACTATATTTAAACTATGCTTTTTACTCTCTTTATGACATTCAACTCTTGCTAAAATTTACAAGCCTTTAGATGGAGGATGACGAAAACAATGCCTTCATCTCATACGGTATGCTTTTGGACAGACCTTGCTGACGATGTACATGCATTTTTTTTCAAATCCTAAACACTTGAGTTATAAGGAAGATAATTCCTAGTCAACCGCTTCGAGCCAAAGAAGTAGAAATTTCCTTTTTACACAAATTGAAACCTTTAATCCAAACCTGGGGCATGGTAGTCTCTCAGTTAATTCAAATGCGCGTTCAAATCACAAACTCTCATCTCTTAATACAACGAATGACATCAAAAACATTTCTCCGGAATCAAAAGACAGTGATGGTTCCCTACCGAATAGGAAGTCATTATCTCCCAAGAAAAAAGCTCACTAAGTTAAAACCTACAAAGGAGACTTAAGAAAAACTGGGGCATCCCGCTAACTGTAATCTCAAAACAAGAACAGTCAGGAAAAAAACCAGGGATAATAAATCAAAATAAAAAGGTCACTACAAATCCTCAACAACATGAAAAAATGTTGCAAGAAATGACTGCCTTCCGATAAACTAAACTTGTCTGAACCATCACCAAAACGTCATTCCATACTCAATTGGAGTTCAAACGTACAATTAACTGAGTTTAGGATTGAAGAGCATCATGAAGAGCGGGTGGGTACAAATACACTTTGGGCCTTTATCCTTTGTTTCATAAACCGTGAACCAAGCCACGCTACAACCCTTCAAAAGTCCTAATTGAAGCATGGGTTAGTTCGAAATATATTGTTACAAAAGGTATCCTGACTCCTGTAAGGCTTTACTCAAATTCCTGAGTTGAATTTTTCTTACAAAATTTATTTACTTGCTAAAACGCATTTTCAAAACTTCAAGACAAGCATAAACTTTGCATTATTTGAATATCACTGTTTGCATATGGCTATCTGTTTGACAGCGGAGAAATTCACACAATGAATATCCAGTGAACGAAAACTCTCTCAGTGAACAAAATCACTTCAATTGGAAAGACACTTCCAATGACAAATCTCTCAGGATTAAGGGGCACAGAATGACCTTTGTCCAACACATCTGGGGAAGTCAAGTCAAGATTCAAAGAATCTCTCAAAGAATTGTTGAATAACCAGGGGCAAATCTCCATATGTATCACTCAAGGGGCAATGTTATGTTGATCATGGGTTTGAATAATATCCACTATGAAGACTTCCGGTACCACCAAATTTCTTGTATGTACCAATAGTATCAGATGGTGTCAGTATCAGATGGTGTCAATATCATGTCTTCGGATCCTCCCATGACAGTTCTTAGAAAATTCTGAGACTTGACCAAAGATCTTGGGTACCACCAATTTGTTCGTCTGTGCCAGTAGTATCAGATGGTGTCAGTATTAGGTCTTCATTTTCTTCCACAACAGTCTTAGAAAATATCTCTAGCAAGTTCAGGGCTACCGAAAATGTGATCAAAATCTTAAGCATCAAGGTGCACCAGTTTAACTCTGAGAGCAAACAGGCTCCCACGCAAAGGGTCACATGCGACCAAGCAAATATTTTCTGGCATTACTACAACACTTACTACTAGGGGCAGTGACAAATCTCCCCAAGATCCTTCTCATAGGATGACTCCTAGCCAGAGTTTCAATCTTTGAAAACTTCTCACCAGTTGAGTCGACCTCAAGAACCCTCGAGGATTTTCCCCAGTGAAGAAGACACCTCCCCAACAGACCGACAACAAGGTTTATTTCCCCAACAAACTACAAATTCCCCAGTTTGAGTTTACCTCTCTGACTACAACAAATCAAAGGACTACAACTTCTATTCCCCAATAGACTACTCTATAATCCCCAGCAAGTTACTGTGAAGCCCGGATTTCAACCAGATAACAGTATAAGGTGTTACGAAGCCTGGAATCCGACAAAATAATAGTTCACTTTTGAAAAAGACACTGTGAAGCCTGGATTTCAACTAGATAACAGTATAAAGTTCTGCGAAGCCTGAAATCCGACCAGATAGTAGTTCACTTCTTCAAAGACACTGTGAAACCTGGATTCCGACCAGATAACAGTATAAGGTGCTGCGAAGCCTGGAATCCGACCAGATAGTAGTTCACTTCTTCAAAGACACTGTGAAGCCTGGATTTCGAACAGATAACAATATAAGGTGTTGCGAAGCCTGGAATCCGACCAAATAGTATTTCACTTCTTCAAAGAAACTGTGAAGCCTGGATTTCGACCAGACAACAGTATAAGGTGTTGCGAAGCCTGGAATCCGACCAAATAGTAGTTCACTTCTTCAAAGACATTGTGAAGCCTGGACCCAACCAGATATCAGTTCAACTTCGACTCCCCAGTAGAGCAACGGACAACAAAGGCTCCTGAACTTTTTTTCCCTAAGAAAGAATCAACACTCTCCACAGAGTTTTCAATATTCCGCAACGGAATTCTCCTCAAAACAACAAAACAAGAATCCCCGGTGGAAACATTCTAAGCAAAGTTTGAAGACACACCTACTCTTCAACGACAGTCCGGGATTTAGTGACTTCCCAGCATTTGTCAAGGATTTATTTTCCCAAACAAAATACATTCATTAACATCCATATTTCATATATCATATTACATACATGACAAGTGCACACGACACAATCTCATTTATTTTGAGAACATCATTGCACCATGCATTTCATACATCATGACATTGCATAAAACTAACGTTTTACCTTTTTCAGGAAAAGGTTAATCAATAGATGGTTGTTGTCAATAATCTTCAAAAGGTCAGAAACTAATACATGTAAAAAGCCAGGGCAATTATCTACAAGACCAGCTAAAGTAATCTTACACACTCATTCAAAATACAGTCCAGATACCATCCAAATTCGGATGTCATTCTGTCACTCATTCAAAATACAGTCCAGATACGATCCAGATACGGATATCATTCTGATACTTCTTTCAGCATACCTTTCCAATACAGTCCAGATACGATCCAAATACGGATGTCGTTCTAACTCTCATTCAGCACATCTCTCAGATATGAGAGATACAATTCATTTATGAATATTATTCTGTTGCTCATCCAAGATCTCTGCTGGTTCAGTTTAAATCTATCAACGTTAAAGTTAATTTAAGATTTTTCTCTAGTTCAGTCAGATCGACACTAATATCTCTCTGATTTCTATCCCAGTTGAAGATAATTTAACATCTTCTCTGGTTCAGATAAGTCGATCCAAGATTTATTCTGATTCTTTTCAAGATCCCTACTGGTTCAGTTTTAAACCTCTCAACGGTTTATTCTGATTCTTTCCCGCAAACATCTTCTCTGGTTCAGATAAGTCGCTTCAAGATCTATTCTGATTCTTCTCCAGACCCCTGTTGGTTCAGTTTTAAACCTCTCAACGGATTATTCTGATTCTTCCCCACAGACATTTTCTCTAGTTCAGATAAATCGCCCCAAGATTTATTCTGATTTTTCTCCAAAACCTTTGCTGGTTCACTTTAAATCTCTCAAAAGTTTATCCTGATTCTTTCCTAGTAGGCACTTTCTCTGGTCCAGATAAATCGCTCAAAGATCTACTCTGATTCTCTCCAGTTAAAGAATATTCAAGACATCTTTTGGTTCAGTTTAAACTTCTCAACAATTTACCTTGATACTTTCCAAATGAACATTTCTGGTTCAGATATATCGCTCCAAGATTTATTCTGGTTCTTCCCAATCAAACAACATAAAAAACTTCTGCTAGTTTCCGATAAATCACTCCAAAGATTTATTCTGATTCATTTCCAGTTGAAATCAAGTTCAGACTTAGTCCATTTTCTGTCAACAGTCACCCTTGGATGGCATCTACAAGCCCATCTCTGGAAAACCTCCCTCATTCCTCCAAATGGCATCTATAAACTCATTCACAATTCATCTTCGAGTGTAAATTTTTTGGCACTCTAGTATTCAATCATCTTCCACCTTCAAGTCACGAATGGCGGATCCGCCAATCTAACTCTTCAGGTTTAAGAAGATTTAACAGGGGAAGCTATTGTACCCCAAAATTTTCCCTCCCATTTTTCATACAAGATACTATCCTAGAGTTTCTCGGATATCCAATTTGGCTCAAAAGTTGATCAGACAGATTCTCTTCCTAGGCGGAAAATCAACAATTAGGGTTTGGTATTTCTCAGAGAAAATTAAGTTTTCAAGGTTTCAAATGGTATTCATAGGTCTTCCTATCTCCTCAATGATGTTTATGCCAGTTTTCAAACTTTGCATTGCAAGTTTGCTCAGTCGATGGCTCAGATAACTGAAAACGATTACATTGACCCAAAAACCAACCTTTTGCGAGAGCGAGTTCAAACTATTGTAACTTCTTCATTATTCGATATTTTTGAGCGGGTTTTTTTTCCATATGATTCTCCTTGATGTCATCCCCAATTTCTCTTCATAAATCAAGAGTTGATTACGTGTAGAAGATCACCAAAATTCGAATACGTTAGAAGTCGCATCATGGACTTTGACCTAATCTTAAGTAACTGTCGCCTGATTTCTAAGAATTGTGATTCCCTTAAATTACAAGATCTTGGGATGATTGTTTCTGCATATGGTCATAAGTGATGTCACTCACGATTTTATCGAAAGTAAATTGTGTTTCGAGGATTTTGAAAGTTATCGAATCATCACAAGTCATTTGTTTGATTTCGAATGTTCTTAACCATAATTTGTTTTTCTCAGGATTATGTTTCTCAGGTTGAAGTTTTGTTAATTCTACAAGATTGATGAATGTTCTTAAGGAATGATTGTTTTGGAAATGAAGTTCCATTTTAATCGATCATGGCATGTGAGTTCATTTTGAATGCAAGTTTTGATTTGGACATGATGTGAAGATTAAGATTTTCATTTTAAATGACCATGGTTTTGGATTCGAGTTAACCAAGTGGAATTGAATTCTTAAACATTTATTTTGCTTAGAAATTTGATTGGAGTACAAGACGCATGATTTACTTGAAATACAAGTTACAAAAGTCATTTGTGATTGCTTTAAGTTCAAGTTACAGAATCAAGGTGCATTATTAAAACCATTCAATTTCAAAGTTCAAGATCCAAGTTACAGAATCAAGGTGCATAATTACTATACAACAAATTTCATCATTCACAAATTTACTCAAGTTTTGTGTTCATTACATCACAAGGAAATTTCAAGTTTTCTATTCAATGTTGTTACCTTTACTACAAGAAATTGGAAAACTTCAAGATTCATCAACTTATGTTACAAAGATTACAAGTTAATACAAGCTACAAATTTTGTTTTGTTTACAAAGAAAGAAATTTTGTTTTGTTTATTCAAGTCTTCTTTGCTTCATCCTCAAGCAACTCATCCACTCCTTGCTAGCCATGAGTTTCTCTTCACCTTGCCTCGCTTGTCACACATGAAACAAAATCAAGAAAGAATTAGTGATGAAATAAATTCAAAATAGACAAAATTACAATTGATTGGAAATTCATCATTAGGGTAGTTCTTGGAATCAGAAAAAGAAAGAGTTTGTTTATGTGCTAAAGCCTCAAAATTTCAGTTTTATCATGGGCCAAGTTTCTATTGCAAATCTCAAAGGAATTGGTTCACAATAGACAAAAAGGTTCAAACATAATTTCAAGTCCAACACAAATTCAAATCCAACAGAATTCAGCCCAACAGGATTCAAAAAGAATATCAATGCTGCCCAAAGTCAAGCCTCATACATATTGTTTTAATAAAAGTCATATTTGCATCATTGGGTAGGAAGGAGTCTTTTGCAAATCTCAAATATTTGGTTCACAAAAGATAAAGAGGAAATCAAGAAAAGTCAGAACTAGCATCATAGAAAATACCATTCCAGCAAGCAAACAAAAGCCTCATAATTATGTGGTTTCAATGAAAACTCAGAGATGTAATGTCAAAATCATAGGCCAAAGACAATAGTATTGCAAATCTCAATATTTGGTTCACAAAAGATAAAAAGAAAATCATGTTCCCAAGTTTACTACAAAAGCAAGTTTTGTTCACAGTAAAGAAAAAGAGGCAATTCAGTTCAAAGTACAGCCATCCAACAAATAACTAGTACAATAAATCAGCAAGCCAAGGCCAAAAGTAAACCAGCAAAAGTACAGAAACATGTATAAAGTCTAACAGTAAAGTACAAAAAAGCCAACATACAAAACTAAAGCCTGTACAAAATCTAAAAGCAACAAGCAACCGGCCAGCAACAAGTACCAAAGTTCAAAAAATTAGAAGAAAAGTGATAAGGCAAGCTCTCTCAAGTCAAAATCAACTTTGTGTAGAAAAACGAGCAAGCTAAAGGTCACAATATAAAAAGCAGAAAGCAGTTCACAGTAAGAAAAGATTTTTCGGTCCAAAATATACAGAGACAACATAACAGAATCAAAAAATTCTTTCCAATTTTTCCAACAAAAATATACAAAATCCCAAAATCGCAACCAACACCATAACCCTCTTCCAGATTAGGTAAAAAACATATATAAACACAAAAACAAAATCGCATGCAAACGGCCAAACCCTAAACATTTGTTTCCGTCATTTTCCTAAATAACAACAACCCTTCAGAGATTTGGTAAAAAGAAGAAGATTGGAACAAACTTACCCAAAAATCAAGTTGGTAAGTCTAAAGCCTTCCTTCCGCTTTCCATTCTTGTTCGTCTCACTGAAAATCACGCAAGAAAAAGTTTGAAACTCAAAATAAAAGAAAATTTAAGGAGCGAAACTGGAAGAAAAAGATGGAACACATAGGATATCCTTGATATCCGGCGAAGAGGATAAAGAAGAAAGAAGCCAAAATCGTGACGCAGTGAGAGAGAGAAGAAGATAGGAGGCGCTGCCTCTTTGAGTTTAGGGTTTCACAAACCCTCTTATTTTGATTTAGTTTCGTGATAAAAGGTGGGTCTTGGGTCGACCCGGTTCGGCCCAAGCCCACCATATATTTTTATTTAAAAAAACTAACGTTATTTTTTTATATATTATTGGATTCACTTTATGTACAGATGAAATAGCTTCGCGCGTTGGTGAAAGTATTGTTTGGTAAACACAAAGGCCCGGGTTCGAGACCCCCTGGGACCTTTTGTTGTTTTCATTTTCTTTATTTTTGTTTATTGTTTTTTATTTCAGTATCATTGGGCCTAAGTCCCAGGCCCAGCGCCCCATTCACATGCATGCCCCCTACTACTCAGTATACCACGCAGACCCAAATCCCATGTTTTTTTTATTATTCCTTTTGTTGTGTACAAAAAAACTGCCATTGGGCCATACTCTAACCAAAAAAACTGTTTTCTACAAAACACCCCAAATCAAAGTTTCACCCCCCTTGACTTATTTTATTTATTTTATTTTATTTTTTCTTTTCTTTATTTTAGTTATTATTATTAATATTATTACAATATTTATTTTTATTAATAAAAATCTAAAAAAATATTTTATTTATTTACTCATACTAAATATACTCATATTTATTTCTTTTAGACAAAAAGAACAAAAACATTTTCTTGATAAATTAATTTCTTTCTTAATAATTAACATTTAGGTTTAATTATTATATTATACTATTTTATTATCAATTTAGAACTTAGGACTTTTATTTAATTAATTTTATTTACTAGTTTAATTAAATTCACAAAAACCCTAAAAAAAAACTTGTTTTCTTTAATAAATTAATTTCTTTTATTAAATTAATTTTAATTCTCTTATTTTAGTCAATTATCTTATATTAATTTAATTAGGTCAAAACCTTTAATACAAAAATTCATTCCTTATCCATTCATACTTGTACATTATATTCATTTCATTTCTTGTACATTTATTCAAATTCAATATGGTTGTAATAGATAATTAGGGTTTTATTTTCTTACAATTCCCTATTTGTAATTTGTACACCTCATCCCCCAAATAATGTAATAGTGTAGAATATTTACTTTTCGCAATTTATCGCTTTATATAAATGCTAGAAATTAGGGTTTGTATGGAAAGATAAAATCAATGTTTAGAAAACGCCAATTCAAAGACAAAACAATGCATGTAAATCAATACACTTGCACACTTACACCCTTAGGGTAAACCCACTTTGTTGCCTTACAAAAATGGCCATGTTATGCATGTGAAGTATCTTAGCAAAACAAATCAAAATACAAGATTATAGTCCCTCGATGACGCTATCAATGTTGCCTTTCAAAATGATCTTAGTCCCTCAAAGAGAATTACTAAGATATCTCACAATATTGCTAATCATGGCTATACGATGACCCATGCACGTCCCTTTTACATCTAAAGATAGGGTTTCTTATCAAATCAATGGTAAGATAACAATGTCAAGGTAAAGAAGAAATAAACAAGAAAGACTTTTGAGTAGGTAGAATGCTCTTAATTGCTTGCTCATCTTCAAACCAAAATATCCTTGTTATTTTCAAAACAAACACCAACACTTTCAAAACATCTTTCAAACTTGAAACGTTTTCAAAAGACAAACACTTTGTACGCGTTCTTATAGAAACGAGAGCCATTACAAAGAAGACACCTTTTCAAAATCTCTTTCAAAACACATTCCACAAACACCTCTTTGAACTATTTTTCAAAACAAAACTTTGTACGCGTTCTTATAGAAACGAGAACCATTACAAAGACATTTTCAAAATACTTTCAAAATCCACACCACAAGCACATTTTTAAACAAAAGCAAGTGATCTAGCAAGCAAATAAGAGCCCGTAGATAACTACGGATGAAAAGGGTGCTAATACCTTTCCTTTTCATAATCTACCCCCCGAACCCAAGAAAACATCTCTAAAGGTCTTTCCTATTCTTTTCAGCCTTTCCTTTTGGATAAAAGAAAAGTCGGTGGCGACTCTTGCTATCTGCAACATTTGCGATCAAACGCAAAACAACCAAGTCAGTTCTCCCACCGTGTTACATATACACTGACTGGGGATAAAGGAGATGGATAACCTTTCGAGGTGTTGTCAAGTTGGGTTTCCGATATGGATGCCGACTCGTCTGGAGAGAATAAGGTTGAACGATACCTGGTCTGGTTTCCGATTCAGTAGTAACTCTCCGGGGATAGTAACCCTAACTGTTCTTTGCTGGTAATTTGTGGTAGTTAGAGAAATAAACTCAAACTAGGGAGTCTGTAATCTGTTGGGGAAATAAACCTTAAACCTGCTGGAGAAACACTTTGCTGAGGAAAACTCTTGTTGAGGAAATGAGCGTTGCTGGAGGAAAGAAATATGCAGAGGGTTTTACAGTTTTGGAGGAATAAGCTCAGCTGGGGAAGAGAATTTCCATAAACTGTACTAATTACGTAATCTCCGATGGAGATTGGGACTCTGTAGGTTGGCGATATTGCTGGGGAAAAGATTATATTCCTTTATCTGCTAGGGTGATCTGCTGGTGAGTATGATCATGTTAACAGTTGGAAGATGCCCCAATTTCAGTCTTGAAGGCATATTAGACTTGCGGGGAATGTATCTCTGTTGAAGATGAGCTTGTGCAGATAGCTCTGTAGAGATAATTATGTGGAAACTACTCTGTGGGATTTATGGATGACTTGAACATCCTCTCAACTCCTAGAGTTCTTGGTAAATAGTGATCAGAGTGATAAGCCTTCCACTAATAGACAAGTGATGAGATGACGGAACATAGTCATACGCTTTAATCCCTGATTTTTTCCTGGATTGTCATTTCAGATTTTCAGCCCACCGGGATACCCTTTTTTTCCTAAGTCACCTTTTCGAGTTTTCCACTTGTCGGGTGTACAAATATTTTTATATATATCCTTAATTTTTGCCTGAACCTTTTTGGTTCACTGGGATGCCCTTATTTTTTCTTAGTCCTGTCAACCTAGCGAGTCTCTTTCATGCGTAGTATTTCTTAACTATGTCCGTGTTTACAGGGTGCGGAGAATTTTCATTGTAAGTGTTGTAGCATGCTAGAGAATGTTTTCTTGATCGCATGTGGCCCTTTGCTGGAACTCATGTTCAATGCCCCAAGTGATTCAAATGGAGGTCTGCCCATGGCTATTCGGCACTTTTGAGAGATTCCTTGAATCTTGACTCGATTGCCCCCAGACCAGTTAGACGCCATGTCATGCCCCTTGATTATTAAAGGCCTGTTACATGAAATGTCTTTCCATCTAAGGTGGTTCTATTTATTGAGAGGATTTTCGTTCATTGAATATCCGTCGTGCGAATTTCTCTGCTGTCAAACAATTAGTCAAATGCAAATAATGCCATTTAAAAATGCAAAGCTTATGTCTGTCTTGAAGTTTTGAAAATGCATTTTTAGTAAACAATATAATTTTGTAAGAATATGAATTCAACTCAGGATTTATAGTAAGCCTTATAGGAGTCAGGATACCTTTTGTAACAGTATGCTTTCGTACTAACACATGCTTCAGCTAGGACTTTTAAGGGTTGTAGCATGGCCTGGTTCACGGTTTAAGAAACAAAGGATAAAGGCTCAAAATTTATTTGTACCCACCCGTTCTATGTGATGTTCTTCAATCCTATACTCAGTTAATTGTATGTTTAGATTCCAATTGAGTCTGGAATCTTTGCCCTGATATTCTGGTGATGGTTCGAATACTGGAAGTTTATTTGAGAAGGCAGTCATCATTTTTTTGTAATATTTTTTTTGTTGAGGATTCGTAGCGACCTCTTTTTTGACTTTATTATCCCTATTTTTTGCCTGAACTGTTTTGAGATCACAGTCAGCGGGATGCCCCCGTTTATCCTAAGTCTCCTTCATAGGTTTTGACTCAGCGGGCTTTTCTTTTGAGAGATGATGATTGTCTGTTTTAGTGATTACGAGGAACCATCACTGTCTTTTGATTTAGAAGAGCATCTTCGACACTATTTGTCGTGTATGAAGGTAGAGCTTGCGACTGAATGCGCATTTGAATTAACTGAAGAAACTACCCTGCCCCAGGTTATGATTAAAGGTTTCAATTTGTGTGAAAAAGAAAACTCCTACTTCTTAGGCTCAATGAGGTTGACTAGGGATTATCTTCCTTATAACTCCATTATTTAGGATTTGAAAGAACACATGTACATTGTCAGCAGGGTCTGTTCCAAAGCATACTGTAGAGATTATGGTATTATTTTTGTCATCCTCCCTCTAAAGGCTTACAGCTTTTAATCGAGAGTTGAATATCAGAAAAAGGAAGTAGAAGCATTGTTTAAATATAGTCAAAACGAATGGATTTCTTCAAGCCAAACATATGCAATGCATTAATTGAACAACAAAGTTTGACATAAAATAAATGTTGAACAATCAAAAGAAATTAAAATTTTAAAATTCAAATGAAATAGACGCTCTCAATCTTGGCCATGATTCGGCATGGGAGCAGTGATCACATTGGGGGTCTCAGGAGGGTCGAACTCAATCTCCTTAGCATCAATCAAATCTTGGATTTTAATTTTCAAAGCCCAACATCTATTTGTGTCATGTCTAGGACTATTGGAATGATAGGCGTATCTCACATTAGGATTGTACTGGGGAGAGGAAGTGTTGGGATTCTGAGGAGGACCCTTCAATGTTATCAGCTTTGCCTTCAACAGGTGTTGCAGTGCCTAGGACAATGGCATGTTGATCTTGGTAAATTGTCTTCTAGGTGCATTTGGCCTACGCTGATTTCCTTACTGTTGATGTTACATTGGTGCGAGATTGGAGATTAACACAACTCTCACAGATTGGTTGCAGTCACTTCTAACACGACCCTTATGGGCATAAACGGCATTGGGTTCCTTCTTATCAATGAATGTCTTCTTCATAGCACTTGAAGATGCAGCCATTGGAATCTTTCCACTCTTGATACCACCTTCGACATGTTCCCTAGTTAGAATCAGCTCAGTAAAACCAAATGAGGAGCTTCCAATCAGATGGTTAAAGAATGGACTTGTCAGAGTGTCTATGAACATATCAACCAGTTCCCTATCAGACAGAGGAGGTTGAACTCTTCCAGCTAAATCCCTCCACTTTTGGGCATACTCTTTAAAACCCTCGTTCGAGCCTATAGTCATATTTTGTAATTGTACACGAGTCGGTGCAAGGTCATCATTATATTGATACTGCTTGTAAAAAGCAGCAGCCATGTCTTCCCAAGTATGAATGTTGGTTCCTTCCAACTGATATAATCATTCAAGTTGTGTACCAGACAAACTTTCCTGAAAGAAGTGGACCCATAACTTTCTGTCAACAGTATGGGGTTGGATCTTCCGAACATAAGATCTCAGATGAAGCTTGGGACAAGAAACACCATCATATTTAGAAAAAGTGGGGGTCTTGAATTTGTGAGGGATAATAACCCCTTGAATAAGACCCAACTCTTCAAAATCCAGTCCAGGCACTTTCTGGATTTCCATGGCCTTAATACGATCCTCCAACTGTTGGTATCTTTTATCCGCGGAAGGGTACTATTCATTGGAATAGTCTTCATCTTCAAGAATCTCCCCAGAACCTTGGTTGCTTCCACCTTTATCCCTGACACTTATATCATCTTCCTCTTGGTTGTCGTCTTCATCAAAAGAGGTATCAGCAGTTGGAACCGGTTTAGCAAGACCTTTTAATCTTCTCCCCATGTTAAGGATAGCAACTAGATTCTGAGTCTTCTTTTTCTTGGTGATGAGCGCCATCATGTCTTTCTGTCCATGTGTTAAGCTCAGGAGAGTCTCCTAGAATTGGGAGTTTTGTGCTTGAAGTTCCTTAACAGTCTGTTCTAGAGCCATCTTTACTGAAATAAACAACAAGAAGATGAGAAGACCTATATTGGAAAACCTGTTATGAAATGATAAGCATGATATGTAAATGCAATGTTTCCAAGGATCTCACGGGATAAACAGAAGAAAATGTTAGAATCCGACTGTAGCTTTGATTGAAGAACTTCGTATCATTGAATGTCCTTCTACGAGAATCAAGCTCACCATGTCAAGTGGGTCATAGCCTTTGACTCAAGATAACGTACTTCGGTCTTTGACGACATTGGCTAGAAGAAAGTAAATCCCTTTGCCCCTTTCTAGACGTCTGATTCATGATACTTTGACGGTGTTTGGTTAGCGGAAAATAAATCCTCTTGCCTCTTGCTAGACGTCTGGTTCATGATAAACCTGTATCACATGCCCTTGAGATCCTTGAAATGGTTAACGAAAATGTTATGGCATGATATCATGATGTGTATGCTATACACCAAACAAAAGTGTAAGGTGGTGAAAACAAGTAAGTCTTGCAAGAAGTCCAAATTATTAGATAATGAATACAAACAAGTCTTGCAAGGAATTCACATCGTTAGATGATGAATACAAACAAATCACACAAGTAGCCTTAGGTTCAGGCTTGCATGGATTTTGTAGGTAAGTCTCCTCTTGAATTTTAGTTAGCTCAACCTGTCCTAAGAAAAGTAATCGGGTTCTAGGAGTCTCAATATCACCGATCATTCTCCCATACATTGTTTCAGCACAAGCATCTGATTTACAACCAAAATATCCTGAGAGTTCGATCTCAATGAGTGTAGTATCGAGTATCAACCAACTTCAGTCTGCACCAAAGTCGGCTATCTCACTACTTTCTAATGGCTACATTGTGTCAACTAAGGTTCTACGGTCAGTTAGTGCTTTATGACACCACGCGGCAGCCCAACATTCTCCTTGACTTAACTCAAGGGACACCGGCACCAACCAATGTGTCACACTAACATAGCCAATGCTTCAACCATATCGGTATACACCATACATACATTTTTCACGATCTATTGCTACTTACCTAAAATGCCCCCAGATTTGGGTATAGAATATTTAAAAAAATAAAAACCCGAGCAAAACCCCGAAATGTAAAACATACAAATCAAGCAAGTAAAGAATTTTAAATGTGATCTAACTCTTAAGGTAACCCCACTTTTAGTTCTCCCCGGCAGAGTCGCCAATTCTGTAATACAGTGGGAGAACTGGATTTTGGTTTTGTATTTTATCACAAATGTCGCAGATAGCAAGAGTCGCCACCGAGTTTTCTTTTATCCAATAAATGAAGGGGTGAAAAGAACAAGAAATACCTTTGAGAATTTTTTGAGTAATGGGGGTAGGTTATGAAAAGGGAAGGTGTTAGCACCCTTTTCATCCGTAGTTATCTATGGACTTTTAATCGCTAGCTCACTTTTGAAAATGCTTTGTGAATGTGTAAGTTTGAAAATATTTTGAAAATGCTTAAGTTTGGAAACTTTGTAATGATTCTCGTATCAGTTGAGAACGCATACAAAATGTTTGTTTTGAAAATATTTCAGAAAAGTGTTTGTGTGAAAAAGGATGTTTTTGTGAGAAAGCGATTAAAAGCTATCTACCTACTCAAAAGTCTTTGGAATTATTTTCCTCTTCCTTTAGATAGTGCTATCCTACCATTAGTTAGTAGGAAGCCCTGTCGTTGAATGTTTGAGGGACAGGCGCGAGTCATCGTACAATCATAAAGGCAACATATAGAGATACCTTTAGCAATTCGAAGGGACTATCATCATGTATTCGTAGGCAACATCGAGGGACAAGATCATTTACCTAAGGCAGCATTGATGGGTCATCGAGGGACTATGATCTTTATGGTGATTTTTAACTGAGGGTCTTTGCTAATGATATCACTACGTTCGAGGGAAATGACTATTTTATCCGAAGGAAATAAGTGGAATCACCCTAGAGGTGTGTGTGTGTGTGTGTGTGTGTGTAAACAGTGATTTGTTTTCAGTTAATTTGTCTTGATTAGGTTTATCTAGCGGTTGATTTTAAATCTTGCCATACAAGCCTATTTGCTAACAGTTATATATACATGCATATAATTATAAGTGCTGAAAAATAAAGGTGCGAAAAGTAAATGCCTACAACTATTACAGGGCCTTGGTACAGTTACATACTTAAGAAAAAGTGCGAGAATGTAAATCTAAGTTATTATATTTAAACTGCGCAACCTATACAATTTCTCTAGGAATTTTAAATAGCAAAAAAATAAATAAGAGAAAATGTTAGAAAAGAAATGTTTTTTTTTTTGGTATTTTTATGGAAAATAGTTTGATTTTAATTAAATAATTAAAACCTACTTGTTTCTAATTAATTTTAATAAAGAAAAATGTTAATTAAATTTAATTAAAAAGATATCAAAATTGATTATTGATAAAAAGATTCGAACAACAAAATCAAACCACTCAGATCTACTAATTTGGACCTTGTGAATCTGGTGGTGAGGTTAGTTTGTTCTAAAATTGACCGCAACTATGGATCCAAAGCTTCATCGAAATATTTCCCTAAAAATGCTAGATTGTTGTTCCGACATCAAATCTAAAAAAAATGATGGTTCCAAACGGTTCCAGACATCATTAGAAACACATATATATGCTTAGAATTAATTTATATAGCATGGATGAAAAGTTTAAGATTGAAGAACATTACCAAGCCGGAGCCACTTGGTTGACACGTCCTGGGATCGCTTGTGCGTGAGTAAGGATTGGAACATGCTCCTGGGACCTTCAGGAGTGTGATGGAATGCTTGGAACCGCTTGAGAGGAAATTGGGGTTTCTGTTTGCCCTAGTTTTGACAAAACTTGAGAAATTTGGAGTGTGTTCTTGAGAGGCAAATTTCGTGCCCTTTTCACTTGAGTATTGCATTTATTTATATAGGAATGAAATGGAATAAGAACAAGACAATAATCTTGTACCATCATGTCACAATTCATTGCAAAAAAAAACATTGAAATATTTCCAAAATTGTTAAAAAACATTTCAAACTTGAAGGTTCTTGTTCCCAATATGTTTTCACTGTTTTGGCATGTTTTTCATGTGTTCTTGGGCCTCCATATGATTGAAATCAAAAGCCCATGCGCCTTGACCCAATGATTTTATATTTTATTTGATTTACTTGCATTTAAATGAATAAAAATTCAAATAAAAGATATAAAAATTATAAAAAATATATGAATGGATTTAGAGGTCTTCTAACACATTGTATACATGTTTGAACATCAAAAGTTAGGCCAATTAGTCTAGAATTTCAAGTTTCTCACATTGCATTTCATGCATTTTACCAAAATTTCCCAATTTGCAATGGTGATAACTCTCTCAATTTTCATCTTTTGAAGATGATATTTGACTTTTTGAAAATCTCAAGATATCTTCTTCAATTTCTCTTTTGATCAATTTTGAATTTAGAGATTTGTCTTGATGTAAGTTGCCTTGACAAAAAGTGTCTTTTTGTTGACTTTTAAAATGACCTGTAAATTATGGGCTCATATCTCTCAAATGAAGCACTTTTTGAACTTGAGAATACATATACAAAGTTGTAGAGAATTGATTTTCCTTCAAAATAGGCTTTGGTTGGGGAAAAGTTGATGAAGCATGTGAAAGTTATGCTTGGTCAAAGTTTAGTTGACTTCTCCTAAGAAAACCCTAATTTGGCAACTTTTGACTTTTGAGAATTTGAGGACTTTCCTTGAGGAATCATGATCAACTGTTGATCAAATGATGAATATCACTTCAAAATATTGATGTTGACCAAAAATCTTGAAGTTTGACTATATGTTGACCATAATTGGCTTTTAACCCAATATAATTGATTTTCAATCATCTGAGTCATTGACTGAGCAAACTTGTGATGCAAGACTTGAAACTTTGACATGAACATTGTTGAAAACCTAGGGAGAATCATGGAAACCACTTGAGACCTTTGAAAACCAAACTTCCTTGAAAAACACAAGTCCCTAGTTGTGGACCCCTTGCTTAGGAGGAGAATTGACTGGTCAACCCTTGAGTAGCCTTGAGTACTTGAGAGACTTAGAAGAATGTTTTTTGAAGAAAATGGGAGGGCAAATTTTAGGGTACAACACACTCACATACTCCCTATTTTTTATGATGGCAAAACTTGCGAAGAGACATTTTATATTGTTATCGAAGGCTCCCCCTGACCTTGTGTTTCTCAACTTCATCTCGCATAGGCTTCTTTCCCTTTGATAACATAAAAAAGAAAGATACCAAATCGTGAGAAGTATCATATTCTAATACAAATATTAATATACTACTCAGAGGTGTTTTTGCATAGAAAATCAACAATCACATATCTCCATATATATGTAATAATGTGAAATTGATAAGTAACTAGCATACAACATTACCAAACATGTAATCCAATGCATGAATAATAATGAATGTGATGCAAGAGCAAAATTTTCAAGTTTCTTCTATAGCGTAATGATTAAGTAACATAAAACAATGGAACTCCCGATGTCGTACACACATGTGCCTAGCATAGCGAAAAAATGTCACTACTCAATTGAAAATGAAAATGTTGTCATAAAATGTGACCAACTACAACAAGAATCGTATATGCAAATAACATATATACATTCAACTCATGCATGAATGCAAGAAATAATGATAAAAACACACGTTTGTACAAAAAAGAACAAACTTATACAAATGAGAAAGAATTAATACATGAAGTCATTATACACATATACATTGAGACCATACAACGGTTGTCAATCAAAATTTTGAAAATGAACATTCACGGGCTTCATCATTTAAGAACATATCAAGCATTTTTTACCAACTAATAACATGCATTAATAAAAGTCCTACTTACAAGGAAAATTTAAAACAATATTACCTCACTCTTGATGGAACGAAAGTTGCACTTACATGATGTATAATACTAAAACAAATAGTTAGAGCGAAAGTATAAAGTGCAAGCAAAAAAGAAAAATTAAGCAACATTGGAGATGTTAATGACCCCCAATTCCCCAGGTATGTTGAAAAACAGTTCGGTTGCAAGAGGTTTAGTTAAAATGTCGGCAAGTTGATTTTTACTATCAACATGCTTGAATACAACATCCCCCTTTTCAACATCATTGCGAAGGAAATGGTGGCATATCTCAATATGTTTTGTGCGAGAATGTAGCACCAGATTCTTGGTTAGATTAATTTCACTCGTGTTGTCGTACATGATAGGAATACACAAAAGTTTAATGTAAAAGTTAAGTAATTGTTGCTTAAGCCATAAAATTTGGGCAATATAACTATGGGCTATCACATATTCCGCCTCGGTCATTGACAAAGCTACAGAGACTTGCTTTTTACTATGCCAAAACTAACCATGGTTTGAAAACATGTGACAAGTACCATAGTACTTTTTATATCTGATTTGCAACCGACAAAGTCAGAATTGAAATAACCAACCAAGCTACAATCGCTTCCTTTGGAATACCCAAGCCCAAACTTAGAAGTACCAATAAGGTATATAAGAATACGTGTAACCACTTTTAAGTGTGAGTCCTTTGGAGCCGCTCGATATCATGCACACATGTAAGTGCTAAATGTAATATCAGACCTAGATTCTGTAAGATATAGAAGATATCTAATCATACCTCTATATTTCTTGACATCAACATCCTTACCCTTTTCATCTCTATCCAAATTTCCATTTGTTACCATAGGTGTGTCAATTTCCTTTGCATCGTCCATTATGAATCATTTTAATAATTTGAGACAATACTTGGTTTGACATATAAATGTTCATTTCTTGAGTTATTTTATTTTACATCGGAGAAAGTAGGTCAACTCTCTCATGAGACTCATTTTAAACTCTTCTTGCATAGCTTAGAGAACTCCTTCACAAGTTGCATATTAGTAGAACCAAATATGATATAATGTCAAATGTTTTATGCTTGATGTTTATTGAAGCTAAACATGTTTATGTACAAATAAGTGTTTATAAAGAATAATAAAATAAAAAAGGAATATATAAAAATATAATATGATGAGGTCATTTTAAGTACATAAATTGATAAGTCACCATGATTCTCAATTAAGAATTATTTTGGTAACGAATACTCATAATATATATATATATATATATATATATATATATATATATATATATATATATATATATATATATATATATATATATATATATATATATATATATATATATATATATATATATATATATATATATATATATATATATATATATATATATATATATATATATATATATATATATATATATATATATATATGTATCATAAACCAAGTATGTCATGTACTTAAAAAATAAAGAAGTAAAAGAGAGAACTTACTAACAAAGCGGAAATTTAATCGATACTACCTCACCAGATAATATGGCGGAGGATGGACTTGAATTTCACAAGTAATTCTCGAAAGAAATTTGAACCAAATGCAAAGAATGCCACAAAGACTTTAGCAACCCCGATCTTACCACTTTTACTTTAATAAAGTACCCAAAAGTATAACTTATGATGAATCCAAGAAGGTCATTGATTTGATGATTATTCATTTTGATTGAACTTTCATCTTTATCCTTTTCATGATAGTTATCTTTCTCCTCCTCATGTTTCACCGATTCAGGTTGATCAATTCCTTCTTCGGTGTCATTGAGTATGTCTCTTGAAGAAACACCTATATTATGAAATGAAATACCTTTTTCGAGTATTCTTGGATACCATATCAAAATTAATTTATGCATCTTTTACCAATTAAACAAAACTTGTTGTTGCTTTGTAAATCACATAATCCATCTTCTTTCCACATATACAATAGGATTAGAATATGTTACCCATTATATGCCTTGAGCCACCATAAATGAGAACCCATATTCTCTACAAAGAGTCCAGACAATTTTCCTGCAAAATCAACAAGACAAGCTAGGTACCAAGTCTTCATTGAGTCTTTGGGGGTTAGTGAAAAATTGGTTGCATTATGGCAACAATTGAAAAACACCTTTAGGAACCAAAAAACTCCTAAATTTAAATTTTTCAATAATGTGGCCTTTCTTGCAATCATAGAGACAATTTAAATCTTCACCATCACTAGAATCATTATCAATGTGCTCACCTTTTGAGAACCTTGAACAAGAAGTCCTAATATTATCGGTTACATAAAAACCTAATCAGACATTATCAAACCCCGCCTAGACGGCACCCTCACAAAATATGATTATGTGTGATTTATCAGTGTGTATGCATATGTTGAAGGTTGAAGGTGAAGAGCAATGGTGGTAAGTGTTTATAGTTTCATCAAGTTAAAATGATGCACGGAAGGTGTATTTATAGTTGTGGAATATTGTATGCAAAAAGGAAATTTTCGGAATTTAAACGAATTGAAAAATTGACCCAATCAAACAGAATGTGTCGGCCTAAAACACGTATGTGCCGACACATAAGTAAAAATTAACAGTATGTGCCAGAATGAAAAGGCAAATGTGTCGGACTATGAAAGATAATATCTTCAGCTTTAAATACTGCATTAGATGTGTCGTCCTGAAAATCATATGTGCCGCCGACCTGAAACTTGTATATGCCGACACATGTAAGCATTAAGTAGAAAATTAATTTTTCAAGGTTTTGGTCAATTTAAACATGGTTTTGAATGATTTCTAAGACCTCTAATATAAAGGAGTGCCACATGACATAGAGATACAGTCCAATATACAAAAATGCTAAGTTTTCCAAGTTTTGACATCATATAAAACATCTAATGGTGAAGTTGCACTGACATACTCCCTATTTTTTTATGGAAAAACTTACGACGAGGAATTTTATATTGTTATTGAAGGCTCCCCCTGACTTTGTGCTTCCTAACCAAATCTCGCATAAGCTTATTCCCTTTTGACAACATAAAAAAGAAAGATACCAAATCGTGACAAGTATCATATTCCAATACAAATAATAATATATCACTCAGAGACGTTTTTGCATAGAAAAGCAACATTTCACACACACACAAACACAAACACACACACACACACACACACACACACACACACACACACACACACACACACACACATACACACACACACACACACACACACACACACACACACACACACACACACACACACACACACACACACACACATATATATATATATATATATATGTGTGTGTGTGTGTGTGTGTGTGTGTGTGTGTGTGTGTGTGTGTAATTATGCGAAATTGATAAATAACTAGCATACAACATTACCAAACATGTAATACAATGCATGAATAATAATGAATACGATGCAAGAGAAAACTTTTCAAGTTGATTCTATCGCTTCGTGATTAAGTAACACAACACAATGGAACTTGCAATGGCGCACACACATGTGCCTAGCGTAACGACAAAAATGTCACTACTCATTCCAAAATGAAAATATTGTCATAACATGTGACCAACTACAATAAGAATCGTATGTGAAAATAATATATATATATATATATATATATATATATATATATATATATATATATATATATATATATATATATATATATATATATCATACACCAAGTATGTCATGTACTTAGAAAAATAAAGAAGTAAAAGAGAGAAACTACTAATAAAGTGAAAATTGAATCGATACTACCTCACACTACAATATGACAGAGGATGCACTTGCATTTCACAAGGAAATCTCGAAAGAAAGTTGAATCAAATGAAAAGAATTCCACAAGGACTTTAGAAACCCATGATCTTACCACTTTTACTTTGACAAAGTACCCAAGAGTATAACTTGTGATGAATCCAAGAAGGTCATTGATTTGATGATTACTCATTTTGATTAAACTTTCATCTTTATCCTTTTCATGATAGTTATCTTTATCATTCTCATGTTTCACTGATTCGGGTTGACCAATTCCTTCTTCGGTGTCATTGAGTATGTCTCTTGAAGATACACCTACATCATGAAATGAAATACCTATTCTGAGTATTCTTGGATACAACATCAAAACTAATTTATGAATCTTTTACCAATTAAACAAAATTTATTGTTGTTTTCTAAATCTCATAATCCATCTTCTTGCCACATATACAATATGATTAGAATATGTTACCCATCAAATTCCTTGAGCCACCATAAATGAGAACCCATATTCTCTTCAAAGAGTCCAGACAATTTTCCTACAAAATTAACAAGACAAGTTAGGTACCCAATCTTCATTGGGTCCTTAAGTATTAATGAAAAATTGGTTGCATTTATGCAACCATTGAAAAACACCTTTAGGAACCAAAAGACTCCTAAATTTGAACTTTTCAATATTGTGGCCTTTCTTGCAACCATAGTGACAATTTAAATCTTCACCATCACTAGAATCACTATCAATATGCTTACCTTTTGAGAACCTTGAACAAGATAGGGCTAAGGAATGGCTTCCAATGAATTTTGAAGGAGAAAATCAAGCTGAGGTCAGGCTAAGCGCGATGCTAGCGCGATGGGAGAAGCCAGGGTAGAGACTTGTGTGCTAAGCCTGATCTAAGGGCGCTTAACACGCGTTAAAGCGATTTGATGTATTAAGTGGGAGTGCACTTAGCGGGCTACATCGGGCTAAGCGCAGTCTACGACTTTTGGACACTCTATAAATAGATGCAATCAGATATTTTAGGGATGCTACCCCCTTTGAGAGAGAGAGAAATAACACAAAAACACTGTAGAAGCTCAAAAGTGAAGAATCAGAGCTAATTTATGCATCAATTGTCGAGGAATCTTTATTGACGCTTTATCATCTCATCATCTTTACTTGTTGATCAAACTAGCAATCATGGTTATGCGTAGCTAAACCCCTTTTGTGTCAAGATTAGAGGTAGTTAACCTATATACTATGTATTTATTTTGATCTTTTGTATGTGAACTAAGGTGATGAAAAATATAGATTAATATTTTTGCTTTTAATATCATATTCATGATTTGAATCACTATTAAGAGACATTTTTCAAACCTTGACCTAAGATACTCATCTATCAATGAACAAACTCTAGACATAGATTTATGAGTTAATATTCACTTGTATCAAGCTCTAATGAGGACATGGAGAACCAAGACTTAAATTAAGTAATATAAATCTTGGGAGGTTCTATGACAAGGGCACGTGCTAGGACAGTCAACGGTGCTCTAATACAATTTATGCACAAACCAACGAGAGCAAGGGACCAATTGAAAGGAAATGGGCTAAGACTTGTAATTTTGGCCCAATCTAATGAAGAGGGCATGTAATATGGCCTTGTTGACCCATTTTGATATTTTTAATCAATTATATTATAATAAAATATGTTAAGGTCCGTCTTGTCAAATTTTGGCCCAAAACACTTGTTTTTATTTATTTAATTTTTGTGTGTTTTTTAAACATTCTAAAGCTCTTAAAGATTAAGAGTTTCATGGGTTTTCATGTTACTAAGTAAATTATGGGATAAAGAAGTCAATAGGTCAAGCTTTGAAGGAGGGAGAAATAGAAAGGTGGAATGCATTAATCAAAGTGGCCATAAATTGCTATTAATCATCAAGGCAATGAATATCGACTTTCTCCACTACCTTTAAGTGTGTGACCTTTCTTTCCCAAACCATTATTGATAAGTTAGTGGGCTGAAGTTGTAGAGTTTCTTAAGTTATTATTGTAAGCTACCCTTTAACTATAAATAGGGAGCAAATCATGAATGAAAAATCAAGTTGAATTTTGTTAAACAAACACTTTGTATGATTTTGAGAGCATTGCTCATTTGGTTCTGGATTGGACCATATTTTAATCTTATCAAGAAACCAAGTTTCTTGTGGCGATACTCACTTAGGCTTATCATCTTTTCTAACTCATAGAAAGAGTGTGGTGCCTCATTTCTATCCTTTCCATCAACTTCTTTTTAAATTTTTCATTGTTACAATTTTGTCCCAAATCATATTAGACCTTTGAGCTCATGTACTTATTATATCTTGTAATATTGTTTATAATCACAAGTTTCATAAAAATAACAAAGTATGACTAAAATGGCCGAATCACAATTCGGTTAATCATCAGATGGTTTAGCCAGGTGCCCTTGAATGGAAGTCAAACATGGCATTGGGATCATAGCCAAAAGGATACGGGATAGGAGGAGGCCTAAATTGCCTTAACTCTACTAAGGAACCCTTGAGTAAATGAGGTAGCAATTGACCATAAGGCATAGGGACTAGATTGAACACTCTTTGGCCTCCTTTGTCTTTGTTGTCTATGTTGGGAGAAAGCAATCCTGTTGCTGACGCTTTTTCGAGAGCCAATTTTATTCTGGTGCCTGATCCCCCTGACTTGGTTAAGGCATAGGTTGTTGGCAGGGAGGTTCTATAACCCAAAGTTGAGGAGGATAACCATGAGGTAGTTCCTGACCTGAAGTGAGCCCTGAAGAAGAGGAAGGATTGACCATTTTTGCTGCAGTAGTTGGTGCAAGTTTTCCTTCCTTCTTCAATAATGTTTGCAAGATTTCCATGATCAGTTTGATTTGGACCTTTATCTGGTTGACCTCTTCCCTTAGCAAATCATGTTCATGTTGAAGTCCATGCCCTTAGCATATCATTTTTGTATGAAATGCATGACAAGGAATGGATGCATGGATGGATGCAAGAGACTGTCAAAGGTTTTATGCATATATATGGTCATTTTTGAGGTACAATGTGATATTATGATATGCAATGTCATTGGTTCAATGATCCATCATATTCTGGATAATAATTGTATGTTTCTCAAAGCGGGTCGAACATATCAGGTTCAAAGGTCTGATGCTTCTTTTGAATAACAACTGTATGTGATTCTCAAAGCGGGTTGAACATTGCAGGTTCAAAGGTTCGACGCTTTTCTGAATATAAGAACACAGGGTAGGATGAAAGTTTAGGTTTCCTGCAAAACAAAACCCATATCCATCTTACACATGGGTGCTAGCCTTGAAAAAGTGGTTCCTAAAAGGTCCCCAGAGTCGTGGGTCCAAGTGAAAGCATAGTGTCGTAACAAATACACGCATGACAATAGTACCCCCAAGTAGACCTAGTCTGGGTGTGGCTCCAGTGTCGCACTAGTAAGGTATCCACCCAATAGGCGACATGACTATCCACTATATCTTGTGTGTGTACTCAATCCTAGATATTGGACTTATCTTTCAATAGTATCACCCATCCCACAAAGAGAATAATACAGCAGATATCCAAAATATATGAATAATGAAGTACAATAAAGGCAATAAATATGATAAGTAAACAAAGTAAAGCACAAAAGTAAACACCCAAAAAAATGAACAAACAAAGCTAGGACTAACTTGCTTAGCTTTCCCCAACAGAGTCGCCAACTGTCGCTACGCGAAAAAACACATAGCGTCATCAAACTTTATTTATCCCAAAGGGAAGGGGAAATATCGAGAAAACTCCAAAAGGTAAAGAAAATGGTCTCACAACCAAATTCGGGTTCAAAAGTCGATTATGCAAGGGGAAGGTATTAGCTCCCCTCATATCTATTGTACTTAACGGGATCCACTTTGTTTGTTTATATCTAAGCGTGTCATGTATCTAAAACTTTACTTGTTATGAATGATAAGGGGGGAAATAAGTTTTAAATTAGTGAGCTCACCTCGGTTTCGAAACCTCATGCATATGTATCCTCATAGTGAAATAAGGAAATAAGAGCTTTGTAGTTCGTCTAGAAAATGGTTGTTTGTTAGTTGTTTTTAGTGAACGATGTTAACGCTCATGTTCTAGCATTTAGGTGTTATTGCTCGTTGTGTGGAGACTTATGTGTTACCTATATTGCGGTAGAACATAAATAACTTGTCCTTTTGAAAAGGGTTTGAGTGAAAAGGCCTTAGGCAAAAAGGTTTTGGTTTGTTGAAGTGCTTTGTTAGAGGCTGGATAGTAAATGGTCCCTCATGTTATGGGCACTTAGCTACACAAGGAACTGAGAAGAATACACAACCAATTCCTTTTCTACCTATAATTTTGAAAATTGTTTGTGATTTGAATCATATTAAAGTCTACAAATGGAAAAAGAAGAACAAGGTTAGGAATACACCTTTTCATTCTTTTCTATTGCTTAAGGCTCAATGGCGTACGATTTCTCTCGTATTTTAAAAGTATTTTGAATTTATTTAAGAAAATGAATTTTTGTTTTAATGCAACAAGTAAAAGAAAATGATATGCAAAATATAGGGAATGATGGACCCTGAAATTAGGGGTTTTCAAGGGGAAATTCTACCTAAAATTATCATGCAAAAGTTTAAACCTATTGTCTACCTCTAATTCAATTTAAATCAAATTAAATGATCTAATTAAATTGAATGAAATGAATCCTAAGAGAGCGTGCAATCGAAAGTCGCAACTAAAGGTAATTTCTACCTAAGCATCAAGACATACCACAATAATCACACCACAAATTACAACACAATATTGGCTTACAAATGGTACATAATGGTGATCAAAATGGTAAAGGAATTAAGAGAAAATTTAATTTTAAACAAACTCCAAATTCTAAGATAAAGTCCACTAAAGTCCCATTATTTTTATCATTTCTTATGTAAAAAACCTAAGAAACTAAAGAAAATTAAGGGAAAATTAACTAAATTTAATAAAATGTCCATGTGCCACACAAACAGAAGCCCATTTCCAGCTTTTGTTGTTGTTTTGGTGTTGTGTCAAAGAAGGGGTGTGGGTTAGCAATTTGAATGGGCTTATCGAAGTCTCTAGGGCAAAGGCCCAGAACGAAGCTCAGATGGGGGAAAACTCAGCTCACTCATGGATTTCTCTCGATCTCTCTTACTCACACTGCCTTCCGGCGCGGCCGCCGAGAATCGCCTCTGGCGGCGCTCAGTCATGAACATCTAAAACGAAGCCATCATTGTGACCTTCTTATCATCCTCAATTCATTTCCAAACCTCATTTCCTCTGAAACCTCCCTAAAGCCTCTCAGTTAACCACGGGTTCATGCAAACCCTAAGTCTGAGAATTAAAATTAAATGATGGTGGCCAAGAACTAAGGGAAGCAAGCATGGGGGTTTGGTTCAGCATGGTTCAAGCTTCCTTATGGTATCAAGGATGAAGAAAAAGATGAAGAAAGCGGGGATACTGCTCTTCCACGTGTCCTCTTATTCCCCTTCTGATTTTGCTTTTTTTTCTTCAATTTTCTTGAACTGTTTGTAGAATTAGGTTGCCATTGTTGTTGTATGTTGCTGATGATTAGAGATTAGAGTAGAATGTGACACGAATTGCAGAGTGTTTTGATTAAGATTGAGAGAGATGATGTAGATGCCACAGATTGAGAGGAGGATTAATGGTGATGTCTAAGCTCACTCCATTAAATCTTCAATGAGAAGCTTTGATGGAGGTGGAGAAATAGGGGAGCTTTGGGTGAGGTTGGTTGAGATAATTTTTCAGAATTGGTGAGGAAAAGGTTGCTTATGAGTGAAAGAATTAGGTTTGGTTTATTTAGAATTTAGAAATGATTATGGCCATTGGATCAATAGGAGTTGGTTAGATGTTGGAAGGTTAATATTGATTTGATTTGGAAGTTAGTTGGGGTTTAAGAAAAGAGAGGGAAAAGTTGTTTAGGGCTTAAGGGTTAATTTGGGGTAAAGTGGAAAATGAATGGCAAATGTGTCATTGGCCTCTTCCACGTGGCAGAGCTGGTTGGAGTTTGTTAATTGAAAGCTGGAGGTTTGAAATGTTGGTTATTGAGTTAGTTTGAGTGGTTAGTTGGATTTTAAGGCATTGGGTGATTCAAATGAGATTTGTAGGGAATTTTTGAGTGAGTGGCAATTGGGTAAAGTCACACCGCTGCCCACGTGGCAGAGGTAGTTAGTTAGGCTTATGACTATTAGTTAGGTTAGTTAATGCAATATGAATGAGTTAGGACATTATGTGTTTGATGAAAATTCTCCAACATGTGCGGGGTGAATGTTATATGGTGATGGTTGAAATTTGTTAGGCTTTTTTGATTGTGTTAAGCTCATGTAGATGATAGAGTAATGGTGTATGTGTATATACAATCCATCTTGTTTTTAGGCTATGCATGGTGGTGTTAGGATTGTATTGGTCCCTCGTTTACATGCTTCCAGATTTTGCCTTGATTTTATATTGAATGTGCAACCCTATTTTTTATGATTATGTGAACTCATGGTTGGATAAGCATTGATGCCTCTACACTTGAAATATGATGGTGTACTGGACTGCCATGACTGCATGGTATTGGTCTATGTACAATGAATTTACAATTGAAATTCTCTAACCTTTTGAGTGACTTTTCCTGCCTGTTTTGAACATTGCATTACATGGCATGTTTTCTCCTTACAGGCATCTATAGCATTGAAGTCGCAGCAGCAGGTCATGATCATGTGCATGATTGATGGAATGTCCTGTGGTTTGGTTTTCATGAGTTGATGGCACCCTTTATTTGAGTAGTTTGTTCACATGCATGACGAGTGTTTGCAGGTTACTTCTGGCTGATGTAGCAGATGGTTACTTCTGGTTTACGTTTGCACGACTGTAATATATATTTTTGATCATCTGAGTCTGTGATGAACTGCTCATGAATTTACCATGCGCCCATTTTTAAGTGCATCATAACACTTTCCCTGAGCCTGAACATTGGATGTATATGTTGGATTTTTGTTTTTGATGCAAAATGTTTTTAACTAAGATTTTAGCCAACCTTGAACCTTGTTTTGATCATGATCGTTCTTTCCCTTTTGGCCTGCCCTTATTTGATGAATGATGAAATGATGAATGTGTGTATACCTGCTTATAGACTTTGTTTAAACCTTCGAGAAGCTGAACATGGTTTAAAACCTAGGTTGCATCTGTTTATAAATGATGAAATTGTTTCTGAGTATGACTCTTTTTCTTGGTGCATGTAAGCATGTGTCTAGCCTGCTGCATGTATGCTTTGTTGTTTGCACATCATGCAATGTTTGGTATAGTGATGTAGCATCTTCTTGAGGATAAGCTTGATTTCTAGAAACTTCATTCAATGAAACACTAACATCTGCATTAGTTAATTCTTCAAGTCCATTCATGATTTTTTTTCCATGTACGTACTGTATGATTTGAATTGTTCATGCTTCCTTGTATTACGTTGTTGTAATAATGAATACCATAGCTTGGCTATGAAACTTGTGAATTGGTGTTTTGCAATTTGTTCTGATATAGCATTGTTGTGCAGGTTGTGCATTCTTCTTTGATCAGGACTTGTGTGAGTTGGATTGAGATGCATTTAGACTGATGCAAGTTGGGCATATGAAGAATAGAAAGTATGTGAAATCATGGATGAAAGAATGCTCATGATGAGGATTCATGGATGGAGTTGGCGAGAAGGACTTGTGCATTGGGTTGGTGCAGCAGGCTTCCTAGTTAGGCTACCGGAGGTTTGTATCATGGCAAGATGGTGTGGTATATGATTGATGTTCTGAAATGTATGTGCAGGTTGATACAATGTTTGATTTGATACTACTGGAGGTTCATGGCGTTGGAGCTTTATGTTACTGCAGGATTTTGGCAACATGAAGGTGTATGAAGAGATGAAGATAGATTAGAAATTTAGCAGGTCTTGAAAGTCAATGGTCATCAAGTCAACTGTTGACCAAAAAGTCCATTGCAGATGTTTCTTCCTATTTTGTAATGGCTCGTAATGTAAGCAATATGTGGCTTTTGTAATGAGTTTAACTCTTGAGCATGTAATGGAATGTGACCTTTAAAAGTTTGACCTTTTCAGCAAAATGTTGATTTTTTATTTCTTGTAGCTTAAGTAATCAAAACGAATGCTTTCACCTTAAATGAAGTAATAACCAAGCATGAGGCCAAGAGAAATGTGACTAGTGGAGCTAGGCTTTGCAAATCCTGAGTCTGGTCGGTTAAAAATTTCAAAATTTAAGCCAGGTCTGTGGTCTACCAAAGGCTTGTTTTTAGGTTTGAGATTGGCATTTTCAAAAGCCTTATTGGCCTATCAGCCTACGTAAAAGTCTATTTTATTTGAACATTTTCAAATAAGCAATTCAACTAATGTTAAAATAGACTAACTAATTAAATGATTAATTAGACTAGATGTTTATTTGCAGTGACTTATTTGATTTTATCTATTGACATATTTTGTGATACTATTTGTTTGAGAGAACTTATGAAAAGAACTTATGACATTGTTCATAAAGTTATTTTCAACGTATTTTCATAAGTCCTAGACATATAAACTTTATTTTTTTATTTTAATTTAAAATACAAACACCATAATAATAACCATAATAATAATAATAACCATAATAATAATAATAATAATAATAATAATAACCATAATAATAATAATAATAATAATCATAATAACAACCATAATAACCATAATAACAACCATAATAATAATAATAATAACCATAATAATAATAACCATAATAATAATAATAACCATAATAATAATAATAATAATAATAATAATAATAATAATAATAATAATAATATTTATAATAATAATAATAATAATAATAATAATAATAATAATAATAATAATAATAATAATAATAATAATAATAACCATAATAATAATAATAATAATAATAATAATAATAATAATAATAATAATAATAATAATAACCATAATAATAATAATAATAATAATAGTAATAATAACCATAATAATAATAATAATAATAATAATAATAATAATAATAACAATAATAACAATAACCATAATAATAATAATAATAATAATAATAATAATAATAATAATAATAATAATAATAATAACCATAATAATAATAACAACAATAATAATAATAACCATAATAATAATAATAATAATAATAATAATAATAATAATAATAATAATAATAATAATAATAATAATAATAATAATAATAATAATAATAATAATAATAATAACCATAATAATAACCATTAATAACAATAATAATAATAATAACAATAATAACAATAATAACAATAATAATAACAACAATAATAACAATAATAACAACAATAACAATAATAACAATAATAATAACAACAATAATAACAATAATAACAACAATAATAATAACAATAATAATAACAATAATAATAATAATAATAATAATAATAATAATAATAATAATAATAATAATAAAACTAATAATAAAACTAATAATAATAATAATAATAATAATAATAATAATAATAATAAAACTAATAATAAAAATAATAATAATAATAGTAAAACTAATAGTAATAATAATAATAATAATAATAATAATAAAACTAATAATAAAACTAATAATAATAATAGTAATAATAATAATAATAATAATAATAATAATAATAATAGTAATAATAATAATAATTATAATAATAATAATAATAATAATAATAATAATAATAAAACTAATAGTAATAATAATACTAATAATAATACTACTAATAATACTAATAGTAATAATACTAATAATACTAATAATAATACTAATAATACTATAGTAATAATAATACTAATAATAATAATAATAATAATAATAATAATAATAATAATAATAATAATAATAATAATAATAAAATTAATAATAATAAAATTAATAATAATAATAATAATAAAATTAATAATGATAATAATAATAAAATTAATAATGATAATAATAATAATAAAATTAATAATAATAAAATTAATAATAATAATAATAATAATAATAATAATAATAATAATAATAATAATAATAATAATAATAATAATAATAATAATAATAATAATAATAATAAAATTATTCATATTTATTTAAATAGACCGGTTTGATAGACTTAAAAGACTTTTTTTGTGGCCTTTGAATTAGCCTTTTTAATTAAATAGACTTATAAAAAAGTCTGAGCTTTTTCTAATTAAATAAAAAGTCTGGCCTGAGCCTATATAGGCTAGCATGTAGGCCTCCGTTATTGGCCTGACCTATTTTCATCCCTAAATGTGACTTTGGTCAAAAGTCAACCTTCTATGGTTGACTTTGACCAAAATTCAAATTGTGCAGAAAGTCCTTAAATAATTCCAAATGATACCACACTTTCTTTCCATCCATTGTATTTTCCAACCCACAAATCTTCCTTGAAGAAAATAATTTTCCAAACCCTAGGTCCAAATCAACACCAATGGATTTTGAACAAAAAGTCAAAGTTGTGTCTCAACATTCCCAACATCTTTAAACCTTTGCAAAGCTTATGGACTCTCCTGATTAAATAACTTCACTTTGATATTGCACCATGATTAAGCATGGCAACGAGGCGGGTCAGGGACTGTTATTACCTCCTTCAAACCCAAATCCAAATCCCCAAACAATTCTCGTTCCCTGCCACAAACTCAAACAGGGATGGAAAATTAAAACCCAAACCCGACCTAAACGGGTTCTGGTATACTCGCCCCGCCACCATCCATTTAGTGAAATCAATTTTTTAATAGAAATACTTATTTTTTCCAAAATCAAATTACATTATGAATAATAAAATAAAATAATTTCAAAAAATTCCATACATATATTTCAAATATTTTAAGTAATAAGTACAAATCAAAATATCAAAATATTGGCCACATGTTTAGTATTTTAAATTATCAAAAATAAATAATAATGTACATAATAAAATAAATGGTGCGGGTTCAGGATTGAGTATCCCCATTACCCGACCCGTCCCCATATTTTGTAATCGGGAAAAACCCAAGCACAGTCAAAGTGGGGTTTCCCCGTCAATTTTGGGGCGGGTTTGGGTAGGTACCCGTGGGTATGGGTTTTGTTGCCATTTCTAACCATGATGATGAAAACAACCTCAAAACCTTAATTTCAAATAAAGCCTAGTTATGAGCCATACAACCAAATTCCAATGCATCTAAGGATTTTTTGAACCAATGTACATGAATGAATGCAAGTGAATGATTCTACAAAGAAAATGCATGCCCTAAATTAGAAGAGAATGAATGAATGGTACAAAGTCTAAGTCAGATGAAATTTGAGAGGGGTAAGGTAAATTTGGGGTATGACACCCGCGACAGCGAGAAGCCTTGTATGGTTGTGTTACAATAGTTTTAGAGGAACTGTCCACATGAGATGAGTGGATATGTATCTCAGCATAGTGCTTAGGTTATTCTATGTAGATTATGATATGTCCTCTCACTTGCTAGGGGTGAGGTATTTATAGAGGCCTATGAGCCTATGGTTTCCTTGGGATGGATAACCGACCACTCAGTAAATGGTGGACTGTTGAATCACTATATCGAAGAGAGACGTGGACCAGATACTGATATTGACTTCTCTCTTCCTAAGAAATATATTTTCTCATGTATCCCATATCTGGACGAGTGGAAGGTACTTAGGGCGAGGCTATATTTTTTTTCTCGATTTTTTGTTTCAATATCTTATATATATATATATATATATATATGTGTGTGTGTGTGTGTGTGTGTGTGTGTGTGTGTGTGTGTGTGTGTGTGTGTGTGTGTGTGTGTGTGTGTGTGTGTGTGTGTGTGTGTGTGTGTGTGTGTGTGTGTGTGTGTGTGTGTGTGTGTGTGTGTGTGTGTGTGTGTGTGTGTGTGTGTGTGTGTGTGTGTGTGTGTGTGTGTGTGTGTGTGTGTGTGTGTGTGTGTGTGTGTGTGTGTGTGTGTGTGTGTGTGTGTGTGTGTGTGTGTGTGTGTGTGTGTGTGTGTGTGTGTGTGTGTGTGTGTGTGTGTGTGTGTGTGTGTGTGTGTGTGTGTGTGTGTGTGTGTGTGTGTGTGTGTGTGTGTGTGTGTGTGTGTGTGTGTGTGTGTGTGTGTGTGTGTGTGTGTGTGTGTGTGTGTGTGTGTGTGTGTGTGTGTGTGTGTGTGTGTGTGTGTGTGTGTGTGTGTGTGTGTGTGTGTGTGTGTGTGTGTGTGTGTGTGTGTGTGTGTGTGTGTGTGTGTACAAAAAAAAAACTCATTCATAACATTCAAAAGATTAATTTGTAATTAAAGTTATACATTCCTAATCAAAGAGATATAAATGATAAACCTAGGAAAGACACTTCAAATAGTTGCAGTATGTCAACAGCGAGCGACTTTTGGTGACGCGCCTCCTAACACTGTATTTCTTTAGAACTAGAGAGGACAAGAGATGGACTTAGACTCAGGTTCTTCCTTCTTCCGTGTTATGTATTTTTTACTCCATGTTTCGAACATCCCTTTCATTGAAAATGAATATATATATATATATATATATATATATATATATATATATATATATATATATATATATATATATATCCAGTTGCACAATGTTTCTCTCCTTAAATCTCGAGCTTTTGCAATTATCCATTAACTTCGATCCAAGGAATAAGACATATTCCCTTTTGTCTATTATATGTACTATGATAGTACAATACACATGAGAGACAACATGGCATTGTGGAATATTCATGAAAACTCTAAGGCATCTCTGTAGTAGCACTATGGTAGCTTTTGTAGAATTACTGACCTTTTATGCTCATCCTTATCCATTAATGTCACACGTTAGCTCTAATTTATATTGACCTACTCTTGTTCTCAAGAGTTTCACTAAAATTAAACTTGAGTTTTTAATGGATCAACCTAAACAACATTTAACAATACTTGGAGCTTTTACTGAAGATCAGCCCACAAACCTTCTAAGAACAAACAAAGATTTATACATGGTTAGCTCAAGAAATTTCACCCAAGCTTTTTTCTAGGTTTAGCTTGAAACATTCAAATTCTTCACAAAATTTGTTCACAGTTTAATCTGTAACACCCTGATTTCGTTGGAATTATTTTATTTAAAATAATTAGATGATGAGATGTATTTATACACATTGATGAATCTGGTGTTGTGTTGTTGTGCATTTGTTAGGAAATTAGAAATTATTGGAGTTAAAGGATAGGGGTGTATGACCAAAAGTGTAGAAACATAAGGGTGTGAAAAGAGGAATAATTTACTAGTATTATTTGATTTATAATATTAGACTTATTATTGTAGTATAATAATTGAATAAGTTATTCTAGTAATAAGAGGAAGGGCGTAATTGGAATAATGATTTAGGGATCCAAGGGCTAGATAAGTCAAAACAAGAGGAATATAAGAGCATTCTTATTTTTGATCGATCATAGAAAAGAGAAAAAGTTAAAAGCGAGAAAGAGGAAGATCTAGGAAGAGAACAACCATTGTTGAAGATTGAGGAATCTACAACCTAAGGTAAGGATGGGGTTCCGACTATCTAATAGGTGGTATAATTACGGGTAGATGATGATATTGAATGTTAGGTTTTGGGTGTAGATGGATTGTTAAATTTGTTGTTATAATTGATTGCAATTGGTGAAATTGATGTGATAATTTGATTAGAATTGTTATTCATGACGTTGGTTGAGAATTGTGGAAACTTGTGTGTTTTAGTATATGCGTAAAAGTGATTTTGGGTGAAAAAAGGGTCAAAATCCCGTAGCAGGAAAATTCAGGTTTTTTTGGCTCTGTACAGCGAGGTAACCGTTACCTCGGGGTGGTAACCGATTACATCAGAAAAAAACTAAAAATATTGGTTATTGTCTGAGTGAAGTAATCGGTTACCATTTTGAGGTAACTGATCACATCGATTAAAATGTGCGTAACACGGTTGCTTCAGGGGTGAAGTAACCGGTTACCATACGGAGGTAACCAGTTACCTTACTGAACTGACAGATTTTTGCAAACTTTGAAAATTAATAACTTTTACCTTGGGTGTCTGTTTGATACGCTATTTGGACTGTTGGAAAGCTAAAAATATTTTCTACAAAACGATAATAAATTTTGCAAATGTGTATGAATGGACAGCAGGTTACATTGCTTGATAATTATGATGTTATTGGCCTAGATTGGCGTAAGGTTGAGAGGTTATGCTTTGTTGTTTCATAATTAATGTTGATTGCATAATGATGATGAGGATGTCGTTGGCCCGGATTAGTTTTATGTTGAAGATTATTTCCTTATAGTTGTGTAATCTCGTTGTTGCATGTCAGTGTCACATACATGCATCATTGATAGCCCAAAATTGGCTTATGTTGTTGGCCCGGATTTGGCCGTATGTTGATAGCCAGAATTTTACTTATGTTATTGTCACGAGTTTGGCCGTATGTTGATAGCTCGAATTTGGCTTTATGGAGAGGACTTACACCCTGATGGTACCACATGCATTTAGTCGATGTCACTCACATTGCATATTGTTGAACTGTTGATTTGTTGAATTGTTGCTGATGGTGTGAAGTATGTGACCTTGCATGATATGTCTGTCGTACACTTATGATTATATAACTTATTATATTGTTGTGATATCTCACTCCTTCTGTTTGAATGTTTCCTCTACGTGGGTAATATGCAAATGTGTATGAATGGACAGCAGGTTACATTGCTTGATAATTATGATGTTATTGGCCTAGATTGGCGTAAGGTTGAGAGGTTATGCTTTGTTGTTTCATAATTAATGTTGATTGCATAATGATGATGAGGATGTCGTTGGCCCGGATTAGTTTTATGTTGAAGAGTATTTCCTTATAGTTGTGTAATCTTGTTGTTGCGTGTCAGTGTCACATACATGCATCATTGATAGCCCAAAATTGGCTTATGTTGTTGGCCCGGATTTGGCCGTATGTTGCTAGCCAGAATTTGACTTATGTTGTTGGCACGAGTTTGGCCGTATGTTGATAGCTCGAATTTGGCTTTATGGAGAGGACTTACACCCTGATGGTACCACATGCATTTAGTCGATGTCACTCACATTGCATATTGTTGAACTGTTGATTTGTTGAATTGTTGCTAATGGTGTGAAGTATGTGACCTTGCATGATATATCTGTCGTACACTTATGATTATATAACTTATTATATTGTTGTGATATCTAATTCCTTCTGTTTGAATGTTTCCTCTACGTGGGTAATATGCAAATAACCAAGAGCCGTCCGAGTTGAAGAGTCTAGAAGATGTTGCTATTCTTATTCTTGGGTCGACGTTAGTGCTCTGATATGTAATACCGGGGGGGGGGGGGGGGATGAACACTTGATTATTTTGTTATTTCTTTATTTTATTTTGATGATTAAGTTTAAGTATTATGAACTTCCTTTTGTTTGGTTAAATGTTGTTTGATGTTGGTTGAGGAAGTTTTAATGACACACTTAAACTATTTTCCGCTGTGTTAATAAAGTTGAAATTGAGAACTATGTTAAAAAGTGTTGTCGGTTCATCCGAAAAATGTGTTATGTATCAATTTAATTATGCACAAGTAGGTTTTTGATATGTTGAAAAATGTGGCATCCTATTCTTGATTTTTTCTTTCATGAATCAATTTACTCTGATTTTATTAAATTACCGTTGGGGAAGTAGGGTATTACATTACTGGTACCAGAGAAGGTCGGTCCGCCCGGCCAGGTTGTCGAGTCAGTAGTGTAGTTTGACAATTGAATATTGTCGATGTGTTTCTTCTAACCATTGTTTGATGTTACGATGTGCAACAAAGTGATGGCTGGAAGGAATGATACTGCACTTGTTACTGCTTTGTAGGCTTTGGCTCAGGCTGTGCAACATTAGCCTAATGCTGGTTGGAACGATGGATCCCGTATCTTGGAAACCTTCCAGAGGAACCATCCACCAATGTTTAAGGGTAAGCATGACCCCGATGAAGCTCAGAGTTGGCTCAAAGAGATCGAGAGGATCTTTCGGGGTTATGGATTGTACGGGTTCACAAAAGGTATGCTTCAGTATGCACAACTGGTAGGAGAAGCCAATGACTTATGGGTTAGCACTCGTCAGAGACTGAATGGTGAAGGTGAAGAGATTACATGGGATATTTTTAGCATGGAATTCCTAAGGAAGTACTTTCCGGAAGATGTTCACGGGAAGAAAGAAATCAAATTTATGAAACAGAGGAAACTACTGAGTTTTCTAAGTGCATAAAGTTTGAAAATGGCCTGCGCTAAGAGATCAAGAAGGAAATTGGGTATCAACGGATTCGTAAGTTTCAGGACTTGGTGAGTAGCTGCAGAATTTATGAAGAGGACAGTAAGGATCACTACAAAATCATGAATTATAGGAGAGGCAAGCAACAACAAAATCATAGGAAGCCTTACAATCCTTCGACTGACAAAGGAAAACAAAAAGTTATTGATGGTAAGAGGCCAAGTCGGAGAGGTTCCCCTGCTGGTATTGTATGTTTTAGATATGGAAAACATAGTCATCGCAGTACTACATGTATTGAGGGAATGAAGAGGTGTTTCCGTTGTGGTAAGGTTGGGCATGAAATAACCGATTGTCAATACCAGGAAGTAATATGTTTTAACTATGGTGAAGAAGGAATATCAGTACCCAATGTCAGAAACTGAAGCAAGCTCGATTTGGTGGGAAAGTGTTTGCTTTAGCTGGGACTCAGACATCCAGTGGAGACCGCTTGATCAGAGGTATATGTTTCATTAATAGTACTCCTTTAATTACTATTATTAATACTGGTGCTACACATTATTTTATTGGTGCTGAATGTTGAAAAGGTCAAGTCTTGTGTTATCTTCCATGAATGAAGAGATGGTTATCGGTACTCCATCTAAGGGTTCAGTGACTACTTCTCTAGTGTGTTTGAAGTGTCATTTGTCAATCTATAACATAGATTTTGTTGTAGATCTAGTTTGCTTACCGCTAAGTGGTATGGATGTGATTTTGGGTATGAATTGGTTGGAATATAATTATGTTCATATTAATTACTACAACAAATACGTTCGGTTTTCTGCTCCCGACAAGGAGGATGAAGCTGGACTCTTATCTGCTAGACAGCTGAATGAGTTGATGCAGGATGAAGCTCTAGTGTTTTCGTTAATGGCACCTTTATCTCTTGAGAATCAGGTTGCGATCAATGAATTGCAAGTAGTGTGTGATTTCCCTGAAGTTTTCCCAGATGATATTCCAGATGTGCCTCCAGAAAGAGAAGTGAAATTTGCTATTGATCTTGTCCCTGGTACCAGACCTATTTCTATGGTGTTGTACATAGTGTTAGCATTTGAATTAGCAGAGTTAAAGAAGCAATTAGAAGACTTACTTGAAAAGAAATTTGTAAGACCAAGCGTATCGCCTTGGGGAGCTTCGGTGTTAGTGGTCAAAAAGAAGGATGGTAGTATGAGACTTTGTGTTGATTACTGACAGCTGAATAAAGTGACAATCAAAAACAAGTATCCGCTTCCAAGAATAGATGACCTGATGGATCAATTGGTGGGTGCACGCGTGTTTAGTAAGATTGACTTGAGATCGAGTTATCATCAAATTTGAGTCAAGAATGATGATATTCAGAAGACAGCTTTTAGAACTCGGTATGGACATTATGAGTATTCAGTGATGCCTTTTGGTGTTACTAACGCGTCGGGAGCGTATACGGAGCATATGAGTTGTATCTTTCGTACTTATTTGGATCGATTTGTGGTAGCATTCATTGACGATATTTTGATATATTACGAATCAGAAGAAGAACATACCGAGCATTTGCGAATTGTATTGTAAGTGTTGAAAGAGAAGAAATCATATGCGAAGTTGTCAAAATGTGAATTCTGGTTAACATAAGTTAGTTTTCTTGGACATGTTATTTCAGGTGATGGTATTACGGTGGATCCATCCAAAGTAGATGCAGTGTTGCAGTGGGAAGTTCCAAAATCAGTTATGGAGATTAGAAGCTTTTTGGGCTTGGCTGGTTATTATAGAAGATTTATCGAAGGATTTTCTAAGTTAGCACTTCTGTTAACTCAACTGACTTGTAAAGGCAGGGCATTTGTGTGGGACATCCAATGCAAAGAAAGTTTTGTAGAGCTAAAGAAGAGATTGACAATGACTCTGATTTTAATATTACCTAATCCTGAAGAACCGTTTGTGGTATACTGTGATGCTCGTAAATTGGATTTAGGTGGTGCGCTTATGCAAAAATATAAAGTAATATCTTATGTGTCGAGACAATTGGGGATTCATGAAAGGAATTATCCTACTCAGGATCTCGAATTAGTTGCAGTGGTGTTTGTACTGAAGATTTGGAGGCATTACCTTTATGGTTCTAGATTTGAAGTGTTTATGATCATAAAAGCTTAAAGTATTTTTATTTGATCAGAAGGAATTGAACATGAGGCAAAAGAGGTGGTTAGAGTTATTGAAGGACTATGACTTTGGCTTGAATTACCACCCCGATAAGGCTAATGTTGTAGCAGATGCCTTAAGTAGGAAATCGTTACATATGTTTGCTATGATGGTCATAGAATTAGAGTTGATCGAGCAATTCAGAGACATGAGTTTAGTCTATAAAGTGATGCCGCATAGTGTGATGTTGGGAATGTTGAAAATTAATAATAATTTCTTGGATAATATTAAAGAGGCTCAGAAGTTAGATGTGAAGTTGGTAGACTTGATGGCTGGGAATGACCAATCTAAAGATAGTGATTTTAAAATAGATGTCCAAGGTGTGCTGAGATTCCGAGACAAAATTTGTATCCCCGATGACGCAGAGATGAAAAAGATGATTCTGGAAGAAAGTCATAGGAGTAGTTTGAGTATTCATCTGGGAGCTACTAAAATGTATCACGACTTGAAGAAGTTATTTTGGTGATCCATATTGAAACAAGATATGGAGAGGTTCGTGTATGCGTGTTTGACTTGTCAGAAATCGAAAGTTGAACATCAAAAACCTGCAGGATTATTGGAACCATTAGAAGTTTCGGGGTGGAAGTCGGATAGTATATCAATGGACTTTGTAACGGGGCTGCCAAGTACTCCAAGAAGACATGATCCGATTTGGGTGATTATTGATAGTCTAACAAAACCGGCTCATTTTATTTCGATTGATATCAATTTTCCTGTGTCGAAGTTGGCGGAGATCTATATCTGCGTAATTGTGAAGCTACACGGTGTTCCGTCGAGTGTTGTATCCGATAGAGACCCAAGGTTTACATCTAATTTTTGGAAGATTCAACAAGATGCATTGGGCTCTAAGCTGTGATTGAGTTCTGTGTATCACCCGTAGACAGATGGTCAGACAGAGGACTATTTGGTCATTAGAGGATTTATTGAGAGCTTGTATTCTTGAGTAGGGATGTACATGGGATATTTTTCTTACACTGATTGCGTTCACTTATAACAATAGTTTTCATTCTAGTATTGGTATGGCACCTTTGGAGCCATTGTATGGTCAGAGGTGCAGAACGCCTTTGTGTTGGTATGAATCTGGTGAAAGTGTAGTGCTCGGACCGAAAATTATACGAGAGACTACGGAGAAAGTGAAATTAATTTGAGAAAAGATAAAGGCTTCACAGAGTAGGAAACAAAGTTACCATGATAAGAGGAGGAAAGATCTTGAGTTTCAAGAGGGAGACCATGTATTCTTGAGAGTATCTCCGATAACTAGTGTAGGTCGTGCTTTGAAGTCAAAGAAGTTGACTCTTCGATTTATTGGTCCTTATCAAATTTCAAAAAAGTGGGGAATGTTGCGTATAGAGTGGCCTTGCCACCTAACCTGTCGAATTTGCATGATGTGTTTTGTAATACGGTGGAAGAATTGACTTTTACTGGTTTTTGAGTTTTATCACAATGTTGCGGTTAGCAAGAGTCACCATCGACTTTTCTTTTATCCAACAAAGGAAATGGTGAAAAGAACAGGAAAGACCTTTCGAGATTATTTTCTGAGTAAGGGGATAGGTTATGGAAAGGAAAGGTGTTAACACCCTTTCCATTTGTAGTTATCTACAGGCTCTTAGTTGCTAGCTTGTTTGAAAATACCTTGTGTTTGTGTGTTTGAAAAAAAGTATTATGAAAAGACGCCTTAGTACGGTGAACTTTGTAATGTTTCTCGTATTGTTGAGAACGTATACAAAGTGTTTTTTGAAAATATTTTTGGAAAGGAATGTATGTGTGGAAAATGTTTTATTTGAGCAAGCATCTAAGAACTATATACCCACTCAAAAAGGTTTGTTCTTTTCCTCTATTCCTTTAGACAGTGCTATTCTACTATTAGTGAGTAGGTAGCCCTATTTTTGGATGTTTTGGGGGACAATCGAGGGTCATCGTACAATCACAAAGACAACTTAGCAAGATACTTTAGTAACTACCCTAAGGTTTTAAGATCATGTACCGAGGTAACATCAAAAGGGTAATTTTATGATCTTTAAACCAGAGGGTAGCCACTAAAATCTCTCACATTCGAGAGTTGTGAATATTTTATTCCGAAGACAACCAAAGTGGGAGTACCCTAGAGGTGCACATGTGCGGGTGTGTTGTGTTTCAGTTATTTGCCTTTGATGTTTAAGTTTGCTAACGTTTACTTTTAGTTTTTGTCATGCAATCCTATTAGGCATGCATCTAACAGTTTAATGTATATATAAGTGCAGAGAATTTAAATGCAAAATTTAAACTAAATATTACATGGCTTCTGGGAGGGGGAAATTACAAGTCCAAAACTGGGGGTAAAAACAGTAAAGAAATCCTAATTTTAAACTATTACAAACCATGGGCAGATATAATATTTCAAAAGTAATAATGCGGAAAATAAAGAACACGCAAAGATTAAGAAGGAACGTCTAAAAACCCAAAAAAAATTCTAAGCAAATCAAGACAATTTTTGTTGTTTTTTGTTTTGTTTATTTTTTTAAGAATATTTAAAGTGAAAATTAAAAAGCTAAACCTAATTTAAATTAATAGAAGAAAATGAACATTGATTAAAAATTAACTATAGAAGAAAATGTAATATTATTTTGTTTTTTTTATTATTATTACGAAAAATATTTGAAATTAAATTAATCCTAATTCTAATTGATTAATTAATTAAAAAAGAAAGGTGATTAAAATAACTAATTAAAATTAATTAAATTAATGAAAATCCAAGTCTAATTATTTTTGGTTTGTTTGATTTTATGATGTCATTTATGATTTTTTTAGTAGGAAAAGAAATTATTGAAATAAAAGAGATAAATGAAAAATGAAATAAAGCAAAAAATAATAATAAATGGGACATATGCTACGAATCCAACCATGGTACTGGTTTGGTCTGAAATGGCTCGTATTGTTGGATCCGAAACTCAAAAATTCATGAGCCCTAACAATGACAGAACTGGATTCCTGCGTCAAAACTCAAAGGCAATGGTTCTAAAACAATCCAAATGTCAGTGTGAACATGTATGAGTGTTTTAAAACAATTTATAACGTGAGAATTAAAAATTTTGAGATTGAGAAATTTACACAACAGGAGCAACCTCGTAGGCATATTCTAGCGTGCTTCAATCTACACGAAGGATATGAATGATATCATTGGTGCTTCGGAAACACGATGCAAGGCTTGGTTTTGATGAATATGGGCAGGAAGTTTGAGTTTCGAATTTTGCAATTGTTGAGAATTTTGTGAAAATTTTGAGAGTTTCTCTAGGCATTTTGGTGTGTGTCCTTTCTTGCTTGCAATTTCATGTATTTATAGAGTGATAGAATGATGAGTAAACATGACAAGAATCCATACATAATGGCCCTCTTTCAAAGCAATATCAAACATATTAAAATACTTCCAAATTGTGAAAAACTTGCCCTTCTTGAGATGCAATGAACCTGGTCTTTTTTCTCATGCCTTGCACAAATTCTAAGTCCCAATATCAACCCAAATCATCAGCCCATGTGTCCATACTTTTTATTTATTATTTTATGCAATTTATTTTGTGTTTATTTGAATAAAAACAAAATAAATATGAATAAAATAGAGAAAAATACAAATCAAGGTGATAGTGAATTTAGGGGTCCATGAGTAAGTCATAAACATATTTGAATCCCATAAAATAGGTCTATGAACTTAAAAATGCATTTTTGCTCAAAGTTGACTTTTTTGCATTTTCACCAATTTTCCCAATTTGTAATGGTCATAACTTGCTCAATTTTTATCTTTTGGAGATGATATTAGACTTTTTAGAAAACTCAATATGTCCCCTACAATATCTAATTCGACAAATTTTGTATTTGCAGAAATCATCTTGATGTAACTTGCCTTGACAAAAAATGTCTTTTTGTTGACTTTCAAAAAGATCTGTAGTGTATTGGCCCATATCTTTCCAATGATGCATTTTTTGAACTTGAGGACAAAGTAAAACTTGTATGGAATTGAATTTTCTTCACAATGAGCTTTTGTTGTGGCAAAATGGATGAGGCATGTGAAAGTTATGCCTGGTCAAAGTTCAGTTGACTTTCTCTAGGGAAACCCTAATTTAGAAATTTTGATTCTTGAGGATTTGAGAGCATTACTTGAGGAATCATGATCAACCCTTGATAAAATGATGGATATCAATTCAAAATGTTAATGTTGACTAAAAATCTTGAAGTTTGACTGTATGTTGACCATAGTTGACTTTTTGACCAATACAATTGATTTTCAAACATTTGAGCCGTTGACTGAGCAAACTTGTGATGCAAGGCATGAAACTTGGCTTGAGAATTCTTGGGGAAATATTAGGGACCATGGAAATCACTTGAGGCATTTAAAACCCAAACTTCTTTGTGAAAAATGAAACCCTAGTTGGAGATCTATTGCTTAGGAGGAGAATTTGTCTGGTCAATTCTTAGTCTACCTTGAGCACTTGGGGACCTCTATGAATATGTCTTGAATAAAATGAGAGGGAAAATTTTGGGGTACAATAACTGCCCCTATTCAATGTTCTTAAACCTGAAGAGTTAGATTGGCCTGTCTGCCACTCGTAATCTGAAGGTGGAAGATGATTGAACACTAGAGTGCCCAGAAATTTGCACTCGATTGTGCATGAAGTAACGCTGTTGGTTGATGATATCGGGAATGGGCTTATAAATGCCATTTGGATAAGATGACAGAGAGTCGTCAGAGATGGGCTTATAGATGCCATCTAAAGTAAATGTTAACTCCAAACTGGAAAAAATATCAGAATAAATCTATGGTTGATTTTATCTGAGCCAGAAGAGGTCGTTGTATCTGACTTCATATGAGAAGTATACTACAATGAGTTTGTGTCAGTTTGTATCTAGAAGATGTGTTGGGGAGTGTCAAAATGAATCTATGTCATGATTGTATCTGAAGATGTATTGAGTATGAGTATCAGAATGAATCTATATCTTGATCGTATATGAACTGAAATATGTATTGAATGAGTATCAGAATGAAATCCGTATTTGGAGCATATCTAAACTATATCTGAAAGATGTACTGAATGAGTATCAGAATGACATCCGTATTTGGAGAGTATCTGAACTGTATATGAAAGATGTACTGAATGAGTATCAGAATGACATCTGTATTTGGAGCGTATCTGAACTGTATCTGAAAGATGTATTGAATGAGTATCAGAATGGCATCCGTATCTGGAGCGTATTTGAACTGTATCTGAAAGATGTACTGATGAGTATTAGAATGACATCCGTATTTGGAGCGTATCTGAACTGTATCTGAAAGATGATCTAGAATGAGTATCAGAATGACATCAGTATCTGGAGCGTATCTGAACCGTATCTGGAAGATGATAAATTGTTAACAATCTCTATCTGTTCAGGAAATAACCTAAAAAGACAAAGTTAGTTTTATGCAATGGCATGATGTAGGTATTGTATGCGTAATGATTCTCTCAAAATAAACGAGATTGTTCTATATGTGTTTTGTATGTATATGCTATGTCGTTTGTAAATGATGTATGAATGTAAAATGTTATTAAGGTGCATTTGTAAACTCAAGCATCTTTGTCTGGGGAAAATAAATCCCTGACTATTGCTGGGGATTAAGAGTATGTGTATATTCAATCTTCTAGGAATTGTTTCCACTAGGGATCCCTGCTTTCTTGTTCGAGGAAACTCCGCGGGGGAACATTGATTTTTTCTCTTTGCTTGAGGAAAATATGTTGGATCATGTTAATTCTTGCTTGGGAGAAGAGTTTAAGAACATTGGATGTTCATTGTTCTACTGGGGAATTTATATCCTGACTGGGAATAGAAGAGATGGATAACCTTCCAGCTCATCTAGGGAGGATAAAGTTGACTGACATCTGGTCCAGTTTCTAGGTTCCATAGCAAATCTCTGGGGAAAGTGACGACTTCACTAGAGAGAGGGATTTTCTAGTGATTTGTGGTAGAAGCTCACTCAACTTGGGGAGTGTCAGAATAAATCCATGCCTTGATTGTATCTGAAGATGTATTGAATGGGTATCAGAATAATATCCATATATGGACTGTATCTGAACCATATATGAAAGATGTATTGAATGAGTATCAGAATGACATCCATATCTGGATCGTATCTGAACTGTATCTGGAAGAGAAATCTGGAATGAGTGCCAAAATGAATATGTGTCTTGATTGTATCTAGAAGAGAAATCTGGAATGAGTGTCAGAATTAATCTGTGTCTTGATTGTATCTGCACTGTATCTAGAAGATGATTAACTGTTTAGGGAAATAAACCCTATTGATGGAGAAGTACTCTTGCTGAGGAAACACCCTTGTTAAGGAAATGAACTCTGCTGGAGAGCAGAAGTCTGAAGGGGGTTTTACAACCTTGGAGGAATAAGCTCAACTGGGGAAGAGAAACTCCATGAACTGTACTCATTGAAACTTTGTAGGTTGGTGATATTTCCAAGAAGAAGATTATACTCCTTTATCCGCCAGAGCAATCTTCCGGGGAAATTGTGGGGATAATCCATAGAAGTGATTCTGTGGGGATTTGTGGACAGCTTGAACTTTGTCCTAACTCCCAGAGTCTTGAGTAAATGTTGATCAGGGTGATAAGTCTTCTACTAATAGACAGGTGACGATATGACGGGATATAGTCGTACACTTTAGTCCCTAACTTTTTCCTGGACTGTCCTTTTAGATTTTCAGTCCACCGAAATACCCCTTTTTGCCCAAGTTGCCTTTTCAGGTTTTTGACTTACCGGGTGTACAGTTTTATTTATATATCCCTAATTTTTTCCCAAACTTTTTTGGTTCGCCGGGATGCCCTTATTTTGCCTAGGCCAGTCAACCTAGCGAGTCTTTTTTTTCATGCGTAGTATTTTCCGACTATGTCCGCTTTCACAGGGTGCAGAGAATTGTCACTGTCCATAATAGTAAGTGTTGCAGAACTGCTAGAAAATGTTTGCTTGATCATACACGGCCCTTTGTTGTAACTCATGTTCAATGCCCCAAGTTATTCAGATAGATGTCTACCCCTGGCTATTCATCACTTTTGAGAGATTCCTCGAATCTTGACTCGACTGCCCCTAGATCAGTTAGACACCATGTCATGCCCCTTGATTATAAAAGGCATGTTACTGGAAATGTCTTTCCATCTAAGGTGATTCTACCCATTGAGAGGATTTCCGTTCATTGAATTTCTGTCATGCGAATTTCTCTGATGTCGAACGATTAGTCATATGAAAACAATGGCATTTAAAGAATGCAAAGCTTATGTCTGTCTTGAATTTTTAAAAATGCATTTTTAGTAAACAAACAGAATTTTGTAAGAATATGAATTCAACTCAAGATTTATAGTAGACCTTACAGGAGTCAGGATACCTTTTGTAACAGTATGCTTTCGAACTAACCCACACTTCAGCTAGGACTTTTAAGGGTTGTAGCGTGGCCTAGTTCATGTTTTAAGAAACAAAGGACAAATAATCAAACTTTATTTGTATCCAACCCATTCTTTGTGATGTTCTTCAGTCCTATACTCAGTTAATTGTGCATTTAGATCCCGATTGAGTCTAGAATCTTTTCCCTAATATTTCGGTGATGGTTCGAATACTTAAAGTTTATTTGAGAAGGCAGTCATCATTTTTTTGTGTAATATTTTTTGTTGAGGATTCGTAGCGACCTCTTTTTTGATTTTATTATCCATACCTTTTGCCTGAATTGTTTCTTTTGTGATTACAGTCAGCGGGATGCCCCCGTTTTTTTCTTAAGTCTCCTTCATAGGTTTTGACTTAGCGGGCTTTTCTTTTGAGGGATAATGACTGCCTATTTTAATGATTATGTGGAACCATCACCATCTTTTGTTTTGGAAGGATACCTCTGACACTACTCGTCATGTACGAAGGGAAAGCTTGCGATTGAATGCACCATTGAATTAATTGAGAAACTACCCTTCCCCAGGTTATGATTAAAGGTTTCAATTTGTGTGAAAAAGAAAACTCCTACTTATTAGGCTCAAAGGGGTTGACTAGAGACTATCTTACTTATAACTCCATTGTTTAGGATTTGAAACAATGCATGTACATCTTCAGCAAGGTCTGTTTTAAAGCATACTGTAGAGATTATGGTATTATTTTCGTCATCCTCCCTCTAAAGGCTTATAGCTTTTAATTGAGAGTTGAATATCACAAGAAGGAAGTAAAAGCATAGTTTAAGTATAGTGAAAACAAATGGATTAATTCAAGACCAACATATGCAATGCATTAATGGAAAAGCACATAGTTTGATATAAAGATAAGTGTTAGAACAAACAAAAGAAATTACAATTGAAAAAATCCAAATGAACTGAACACTCTCCATCTTAAATATGATTTGGCACGGGAGCAGTAATCACATTAAGAGTCTCAAGAGGGCCAAACTTTATCTCCTTAGCATCAATCAAATCTTTAATCTTGTTCTTCAACGCCCAACAGTCATTCGTATCATGTCCGGGACTATTGGAATGGTATGCACATATTGCATTAGGATGATAGCTAGGAGAGAAGGTATTTGGATTCTGAAGAGGATCCCTCAACATAATCAAATCCATCTTCAACATGTGTTACAATGCTTGAGCCAAAGACATGTTGATTTTGGTAAATTGTCTTTTAGGTGTGTCTTATTTATGCTGATTACTCTGTTGTTGTTGTTGCACTGGTGCTGGATTAAAGACCAGTACTGCCCCTACAGATTTGTTGTAGTCTATCTTATTACGACCCTTCTGGCCATACACAACATTGGATTCCTTCTTACCACCAAATGGCTTCTTCTCAGCATTAGAAGATGCATCCATCAAAATCTTACCACTCTTGATACCTCTTTCGATCCTTTTCCCAGTCAGAACCATTTATGTAAAACCAGACGAAGAACTTCCAATCAACAAGTTAAATAACGGGCCTGTCAGAGTACCCATGAACATGTCCGCCATTTCCCGGTCAGTCAAAGGAGGTTTCACTCTTCCAGCTAGATCTCTCCATTTCTGAGCATATTCTTTGAAACCTTCATTTGAGCTCATGGACATGTTTTGCACCTGTACATGAGTCAGCGCCATGTCAGCATTATATTGGTACTGCTTGTAAAAAGCAGCATCCAAATCTTCCCAATTGCGGATGTTGGTTCTTTCCAATTGATAGAACCATTCTAACTATGTCCCCAATAAATTCTCCTGAAAGAAGTGAACCCATAATATCCTATCAGCTGTATGGGGTTGGATCTTCCTGACGTAAGACCTCAAATGAAGCTTGGGACATGAAACACCTTCATATTTTGCAAAAGTGGGAACTTTGAATTTTTGTGGGATAACCACTACCAAGACCAACCCTAGCTCTTCAAAGTCTAAACCAGGTACTCTCTGAATCTCCATAGCATTGAGACAATCCTCCAGCAATTTATATTTGTCATCCGCAGGAGGATATTATTCTTCAGCATAGTCTGCTTCCTCTTCATTAGTCTCTGGGCTGTTATCTTCTTCTTTTGTCTTCTTGTCATCCTCTTCTTGATTATCCCCCTTATTTGATGGAGTTGCGAATTCTAGAGCTCGCTTGGCTGGTCCTTTAAATCTTCTTCCCATATTCAGGACGCCAACTGGTTTCTTTGTCTTCTTTGTCTTCTCTTTGACAATGAGAGCTTTCAGATATTCTTGTCCTTTAGCCAAAGCCAGGAACATCTGTTGGAATTGAGCATTCTGTGCTTGAAGATCCTTAACTGTTTATTCAAGAGCCATTTCTTTTTTGCTGAAATAAACAGCGAAAAGATAAGAAACTTGTCTTGAAATACCTGCTTATGTGATGGTATGCATGATATGCTTATGCAATTTCAAGGACCTCGTAGGATTTAAACCCTTTTAATCAAAATAGAAACAAATACTTTTTATTAGTAAGTTCAAATGAAATCAAAGTTTACAAAGAAATAACAATTAAAACTTCTAAAACTTCTAGGTTTCCCATGGACGCTTCCTTTTCGTGCTGATATAGGCATTAAGACTCTGCTCCTTGTGAAGCTGCTTCGTCAGTTCCAACACTCTCTTCTCACTGGAATAAAATTGGGTCTCAAAGGTGTCTCGTTCTTCCTTGATTTGGATCTAAGACCTTTGCAATTCCTCAATGTTTATTGGCATATCAGGATGAAGAATGTTGCGAGACTCGTCCCCTTGAATAATAGGCTCTAAGATCACCGGTAAGATGGTAATATATGGCATTATAAGACTTTAAGCACGAGCTCGCACCCATTTGAGGTAAGGTTCCAAAGGGATGGAGTTCTTAGGTCCTAAAGTCTTACTATCACTCTTCTTAACCATGCCCCAAGAGCGGATGAACCTCTAACGATAACCTTGCAGATCATTTGAGTAGTCGAACACAATACCCTGGATGAGCATATCAGGAGGACCATCTCTCCGTGCATAACCGAACTGACGTAGGGCTAAAGAAGGGTTATAGGTGATGCTTCCTCCAATGCCAAGGAGTGGCACATTAGGAAATTCTCCGCAACGATCAATAAAATAGATGTCTTCTTGAGAGCAAGGACACCAATAGATATCAGAGTGAGAGAGAGACATTAACCTTTGATTCCACCTTAAGCCTAACTCATTCTTCATTACTGATCGAGGAAGGTGAGAAATAAACCACCTATAGAGCAAAGGCATATAACACATAAGAGTTCCTCGCTTCTTCATAGTACGAGTATGGAGTGAATACAGAATATCCCCGAGCAATGTAGGTATTGGATTGTGAGTAAGGAAGATGTTGATGGCATTGACGTCTATAAGTTGGTCTGAATTAGGGAAAAAAACACACCCATAGATTAAGAGAGCCAAGATATCTTCAAAAGCATGGTAACTCATGGTGTCTAGGAATACATGAGCTTTCTTCATCAAAACTTTGCAAGAAGACCTTTAACTCCACTTCTTCTTTCACAACTGGATTCAATGTCATATGGCTTCAAATGCAAGCCTATGGAAACATTCTCAGAAGTTGGATCTTGTTCTAAACCGGTGAAAGGTATCTTCTGCTCCAATATAGGCAAACCAAGTAGCTTAGAGAATTCTTCCAGTGTGGGCACCAACTGATAATCTGGAAACGTGAAGCAATGGTGCTTAGGATCGAAGAACTGGAATAGGACGCTCATCAAACCTTCATCAAAACTGGTAGTAACCAAACTGAGCAAGTGACCATATCTTTTGCTGAATGATGAGCTTTCAGGAACTTTTAAGACCAACTCCTTAAGCTTGGGAGGAATTTCTACAAATTTGATTCGGATGGTTTTTCTGCGAGCTGAATCCATAACCTACAAAATAGAGAAGAGATAAATCCCCATGCCCTTGAAACAGTTAGTGCAAATGATATGCTATGATGTTCATGATGTTATGATTATGCTTAAAAACACAGATAGCAGACACAAGCAAGTAACACAAACACCTTAGGTTTAAAGGCTTGCATGAGGTTTTAAAGGTAAGTACCCTCTTGAAGTTTCAGTTGGCTCAACCTTCCCAAGTAATAGTAACCGGGTTCTAAGGAGTCTCATATCATTGACCTTTCCGTCAGGCATTGTTTCAGCTCAAGCACCAAAGTATTGCAACCGAAATATTCCAAAAGTCCAATCTCAATGAGTGTAGCATTGAGTATCAACCAATCTTCGATTGGAACCAAAGCCGACTATCTCACTACTTTCTAATGGCTAGGATGAGTCAATTAATGGTTCTAAAGGTCAATTAGCGTTTAATGAAACTATAAGGAAGCCTAATGTTATCCTTGACTGACTCAAGGAACATTAGTACAAGCTAGAGTATCACGCTAACATAGCCATCACTTCGTCCGTATCTTCTATACCGTACAACCTCCATGGTTTATTGCTACTTACCTAAAAAGGTGCCCCAGATCCGGGTATAGGATCTTTAACAATAACCCAAGAAACCACTAAAAGTAAAGCATACAAAACACACAAGGAAAGCAATTAAAATGATCTAACTGTAAGGCAACCCCACTTTTTTAGTACTCCCCAGCAGAGTCGCCAGTTCTATAGTATGGTGGAAGAACTGACTTTTACTGGTTTTTGTGTTTTATCGCAATGTTGCAGTTAGCAAGAGTCGCCACCGAATTTTCTTTTATCCAACAAAGGAAAGGGTGAAAAGAACAGGAAAGACCTTTCAAGAGTATTTTTTGAGTAAGGGGGGTAGGTTATGGAAAGGGATGGTGTTAGTACCCTTTCCATAAGTAGTTATCTACGGGCTCTTAGTTGCTAGCTCGTTTGAAAATACCTTGTGTTTGTGTGTTTGAAAAAAGTATTTTGAAAAGACGCCTTAGTGCAACGAACTTTGTAATGTTTCTCGTATTGTTGAGAACGTATACAAAGTGCTTTTTGAAAATATTTTTGGAAAGGAGTGTATGTGTGGAAAATGTTTTATTTGAGCAAGCATCTAAGAACTATCTACCCACCCGAAAAGGTTTATTCTTTTCCTCTTTTCCTTTAGACAATGCTATCTTACTATTAGCGAGTAGGTAGCCCTATCCTTAGATGTTTTGAGGGACAATCGAGGGTCATCGTACAATTACAAAGACAACTTAGCAAGATACTTTAGTAACTACCCTAAGGTTTTAAGATCATGTACCAAGGAAACATCGAAAGGGTCATTTTATGTTCTTTAAACCAGAGAGTAGCTACTAAAATCTCTCACATTCGAGAGTTGTGAATGTTTTATTCTAAAAGAAACCGAAGTGGGAGTACCCTAGAGGTGCACATGTGCGGGTGTGTTGTGTTTTAGTTATTTACCTTTGATGTTTAAGTTTGCTAACATTTACTTTTAGTTTTTGTCATGCAACTCTATTAGGCATACATCTAACAGGTCAATATATATACAAGCGCAGAGAATTTAAAGTGCAGAAATTAAACTAACTATTACATGGCTTTAGGGAGGGGGAAATTACAAGTCTAAAACTGGGGGTAAAAACAGTAAAGAAATCCTAATTTTAAACTATTACAAACCATTGGCAGATACAATATTTCAAAAGTAATAATGCAGAAAATAAAGAACGCGCAAAAATTAAGAAGGAACGTCTAAAAATCCAAAAAAAGTTCTAAGCAAATTAAAACAATTTTTGTTATTTTTGTTTTGTTTATTTTTTTAAAAAAATATTTAAATTGAAACTTAAAAAGCCAAATTTAAATTAATAGAAGAAAATGAACATTGATTAAAAATTAACAATAGAAGAAAATCTAATATTATTTTGTTTTTTTATTATTATTATTATGAAAAAGATTTGAAATTAAATTAATCCTAATTCTAATTGATTAATTAATTAAAAAATAAAGGTGATTAAAATAACTAATTAAAATTAATTTAATTAATGAAAACCTAAGTCTAATTATTTTTGGTTTGTTTGATTTTTTGATGTCTTTTATGATTTTTTAATAGGAAAAGAAATTATTGAAATAAAAGAGACAAATGAAAATGAAATAAAGTAAAAAATAATAACAAATGGGACATATGCTACGAATCCAACCATGGTACTGGTTTGGTCTGAAATGACTCGTAGTGTTGAATCCGAAACTCAAAAGTTCATGAGCCCTAACAATGACAGAACTAGATTCCTGCGTCAAAACTCAAAGGCAATGGTTCTAAAACAATCCAAGCGTCAGTGTGAACATGTATGAGTGTTTAAAAACAATTTATAACGTGAGAATTAAAAATTTTGAGATTGAGAAATTTACTCAACCGGAGCAACCTCGTAGGCGTATTCTAGCGTGCTTCAATCTACAAGAAGGATATAAATGAAATCCTTGAAGCTTCAGAAACACGATGCAAGACTTGGTTTTGATGAATATGGGCGGGAAGTTTGAGTTTCGAATTTTGCAATTCTTGAGAATTTTGTGAAAATTTTGAGAGCTTCTCTAGGCAGTTTGGTATGTGTCCTTTCTTGCTTGCAATATCATGTATTTATAGAGGGATGGAATGGTGAGTAAACATGACAAGAATCCACACATAATGGTCCACTTTCAATGCAATATCAAACATATTAAAATACTTCCAAAATTGTGAAAAACTTGCCCTTCTTGAGATGCAATGAACCCAGTCTTTTTCCTCATGCCTTGCACGAATTCTAAGACCCAATATCAACCCAAATCATCAGCCCATGTGTCCATACTTTTTATTTATTATTTTATGCAATTTATTGTGTTTATTTGAATAAAAATAAAATAAATATGAATAAAATAGAGAAAAAATGCAAAGCAAGGTGAGAGTGAATTAATGGGTCCTTGAGTAAGTCATAAACATATTTGAATCCCACAAATTAGGTCTATGAACATACAAATGCATTTTTGCTCAAAGTTTACTTTTTTGCATTTTCACCAATTTTCCCAATTTGTACTGGTTATAACTTGCTCAATTTTTATCTTTTGGAGATGATCTTGGACTTTTTAGAAATCTCGAGGTGTCCCCTACAATCTATATGTTGACCATTTTTGCATTTGGAGAAATTATCTTGATGTAACTTGCCTTAACAAAAATGTCTTTTTGTTGACTTTCAAAAAGACCTGTAATGTATTGGCTCATATCTTTCCAGTGATGCATTTTTTGAACTTGATTACAAAAGAAAGGTTGTAGGGAATTGAATTTTATTCACAATGAGCTATGGTTGGGCCAAAATGGATGAGGCATGTGAAAGTTATGCTTGGTCAAAGTTCAGTTGACTTTCTCTAGGGAAACCCTTATTTAGCAATTTTGATTCTTGAGGATTTGAGAGCATTCCTTGAGGAATCATGATCAAACCTTGATAAAATGATGAATATCACTTCAAAATGTTGATTTTGACCAAAAATCTTGAAGTTTGACTGTATGTTGACCATAGTTGACTCTTTGACCAATATAGTTAATTTTCAAACATTTGAGCCATTGACTGATCAAACTTGTGATGCAAGGCATGCAACTTGGCATGAGAATTCTTGGGGACATATTAGGGACCATGGAAATCACTTGAGGCCTTTGAAACCCAAACTTCTTTGTGAAAAATGAAACCCTAGTTGGAGATTTATTGCTTAGGAGGAGAATTTGTCTGGTCAATTCTTAGTCAACCTTGAGCATTTGGGAACCTCTATGAATATGTCTTGAATAAAATGAGAGGGAAATTTTTTGGGTACAACATGTTCCATGTGTCGCAACTCCGAAAATATGTTTCAGATCTGTCGCATGTGATTCCGATGGATGATATTCAAGTGCGGGATAATCTTACTGTTGAAGTTGTACCTATAAGGATCGAACATCATGAAATAAAGAAGTTACAACATACTTTTAAATAATATTAAGTATTTGTATCTTGAATGAATTCCAAGATAAAATTTGATCTTCTCTTTCAATGTACAATTCAAATGTAATATACGCACACACACACACACACACACACACACACACACACACACACACACACACACACACACACACACAGATATATATATATATATATATATATATATATATATATATATATATATATATATATTCTTAAGTGCTCAAAATATATTATGAAAACTTTTTTAATGATTTGAAGGTTATGCATAAAGTTTCAACATTTTGAAAATGAATGAAGACTTAGAAAATGTACTTGAATTGTATTAAAATTTGTATGAAATATATTATTTTAAATTATGACGTATTTTATCTTAAATACATCCTAAGAAACTTCTAAGAATACATGCATAAGTTTGAGACATTTCTATGAAGGTTAGCAATAGTTTAGAATGACAATGGTTCATGAAAATACACAATTTTGTACTAAATATAGGGTTTCTTAAATCATTTAAATGAATACCAGATTAAAAAGTACAGAACAATATTCAAATTTCAAACAGAAATAAAAATAAACTGATTACAGTGGTTTTTAAAGTATGATTACGGCGGTTTGAACTTCCATAATTTACCAAAGACATAACGATTATGTAACCAATTACATGATTTGTGTAACCTATTATCACCCTATAAATTTTGAAAAATATGATTTGAAAAGGCTTGAATTGTGTGGTTTTGATGCATAAATGCTTAGGAACATTAGAGATAAAAAATGAAATATTTTTTGAGCATATAAGGATATTACATAATTTGAATTGAAATTAAGCACCTTAGAATCAAGATCAATTCCACTTACTTCTAAAATATCCATAAGCATGTGGATTCTTGATTCCAAAATTTTTCTTCGTTGATATTTATTCTTTGATAAGATTTTGTCTCTCTGAAAATTAAACTAATATAAAAGATGAACAACTTCTTCACATGTCCCCTTTGGTAGTTGTCATCAATTGTAATAATTAAACCAACTGATGCTTACATCATCACAAAGCATAGATCTATATTCATTCACTTTTTGATGATGATAACACATCTCTTAGAGAGATGGTAAAATAGAAAAAGATAAATTAAAATATTAGAGTGGTTAAAATCCCCCCATCATAGATAAAGATAGTATAATCTACTCACCCCCTGGCAGTATACTTATTCCCCTTTGTAATTATCAAAAAAGCATATAAAGAAACATCACATAGATTAAGAGTAATATAAAATTGAAATCAAACAACTTGGAATTGAAACAAAAAAGACAAATGCATAATATGAAGCATTTGGCAAGGAAATTACCCCCTGTCGCTATCATTATCAATTTCATAAGGAATTTCAATTTTCTCTTGAGCTCCAAAACCAATAGCATTCTTTTTTAGTAAAGCAACTTGCTTGGATAGCTAACAAAGAGCTTTGGTGTTCTCTTGAGTGCTTGAGAGAATGGATTCCAATAGAACTTCTATAGAAATTTTTTAGGAATTGTGTAATCAACAAGTTCCATAATTGATGCTTCATGCTTTAAATTCCCATTGACATCTATGATCTTTTTTTTTCTTAGTGACTTTTTCTCAATCAAAGTACAATTTTGGCTTGGCCATTCTCCTTTTAAGTTGACTCCAACATTGGCTATAATTCTGATGATAAAATTTCCATAAGGTAGCCATGCCCTTGTAGTCCACATATGCTTGATCACTCCAAATGCCCAATTTTTTTGAGGTTTTGAGTTAGCATCAACTTGATCACAACATCTTTCCTTAAAAAATCTTCATGTCTAAAATTCCTTAGATAAAGCACATGTAAGATTATGTGGTGCACAAAATGATAGGGGTTTTTAATAGATTCACCTTGACAGGGAGTTTGAGACCTCCCATTAGATTAATACGTAGGCTCTGAACAACGATAAATAGCTTGAAACTATGAGAGCCAGGTGGAATATCATCTCTGTAAGTTCTTCCAAAAGAGGGTGGATGGTATTAAGCTAGAGTTTTGTCTTGAGGATAGTCCTGGTTATAATTCTTATATGGTTGTTGGTGTACCCCAATTTTTGCCCCGAAGATCCCTTCATCATACCATATTAATTCAATCACAATAAGATCACATTAGGGCTTTTGGTCCTCCTCTCTATCTTTAGTTTTGCTCTTTGAGGAATCACCAAGCATCTTGACTTGTTTTCTTTTGTGATCATGGATATTTTGTCTTGATTTTATTTCTAATTAATAAAATGCAATGTTGGATGGTCTTACTTGTTAATAATGTAGGTAAGGGCAATGTGGCTTAGCAAATTGATCGATGGGTTCATGAGTTTATTTCCATGCCCTAGTCAATAAAGCTTGAGAACTACAAACCTCACCATTGAAGTTGTTTTGGAAGAAATGGCATGGCAAGTTTTATTTTGGGTTTATCACATTTCAAAGTTATCAAATTGATTCAAAGGTACAAGGGGTTGATGGAAGAAGTTGTCATGATTGGAAAAGGTCTTGTTCCCATTGATCACAAGTGCATATTTCTCTAAATTCTCAAGATATGTAAGTGACTTTGATGGATATGAGTTCTCATTATCATCCTCAATAACTTCTACTTACAAAGCAAGAGTGTTGGTACAAGAAGGTTGGTCAAAATTGTCAAAGTTCCTCAAAGCATTTTCTTGGTCTAGGAGCTAGGGTTTTGAACTTCAAAGAAGTATATCTTACTCATATTTTGGTATTTTTGAGTGATTCCAAAGAAATACTTCTCTTCAAAAGGTTATTAACAAATCACTTCAAAATTTTCAAGGAGTTTTCATGTGGAAGAAACTTGATGATGAAGAAAGATTACAAGTCCTCCAGATGAACCCTCATTTTCTCATGTGTGACTTCAAATGATCATAACTTGGTCAATTTTTATCACCTTGAGCCCACTCTTTTTCCATAATGATCTTGGGGATGTGAACTTTATTCCTTATTTTATGTGCAAAGTGAGAAAATGGATGTAAGATGCCCTAAGGATACAAAAGATTATAGGTCATTTCATGATTTTTTGCCAACTTCAACAATTCATAACTCTCTTAAATTTTGGAGATTTTGAATGCTTCAAGTTTCAAAATGTCATTCAAGAGGTCTATTTCATGCCAACTTCAACAATTCATAACTCTCTTAAATTTTGGAGATTTTGAATCTTATTTGGAGATTATAGGCCATTTTTGGATGAAAAACATTATAGGTCACTTTTGAAGAAAAATTTGAAATATTTCTAAGTATGGAAAGTCAATCCTTTTTCCCCAACTTTGACTCAATGCAACTTTCAGCTCAAGTAGCCATTTAGCTCCATTCTTTTTCCATTTAAAAGCTTGTAACCTCATCTTTCTAAAGCATCAAGAATCATGCCCTAAGACCCCTTGAGTTGAAAATGCCATTGTTTTGAAATTGGTAGCTTGAAATTGAAGTTTCGTCACAAGTCCGATTTTGAAATCTTTGTTTTGGCTTCTAATCACAAGTTTTCCATGCATTTTTTCTTCTAATCATGTTTAGAAACTTTCCAAAGGTGTTTAGCATCATGAAACACACGATTTGGCTGAGTTTTGATGCTAAACAAGTCACACTTTGTTTATACTGCAGACCTCCCACGATTTCCCTCCAAACTTCATCATTTCACACGCTTGAGGATCCCATTCATTCTCCTATAAATAGAGGGTCATCCCTCATTCATTACCCCAAGCTTGAATAACCAGAATCACCCTGCCAAACTTGCTCCACAACTCAACTTTCTGTAACTTCGTAATCAGTGTTCATACCCTTTTCAATCCAATTTTTCTAGCAATTCACCTTCCTTGATCTCCCCTGAAGCTAACCATATAATTACCTTCAAGAATCGTGCCATATATTGCTCCATAGAAGTCCAGTTTCAGAGCTCTGCAACTCAATTTCAATAGGTAGATTTCTCCATCAATTCTTCAAAACTTTGATATCATTGTGATGCTCTCATTGCACTGATTCTAGTTGCAACACTTACTTTTATTTGGAAACACATTTTGACCATGAAATTTCAAATCCATTTTCAAAACTTTCCTTCCAAATTACTTGCGCTAAATTTTATATAAATTTGTCGCGACGGTGTGGTTGTCTTCGTCTTGAAGAGACGAAGCGAATCTCATAGGTCTAAGCTTCTGATTTTACAGTTTGAGAGACCTGCAATTCACGTTGGCGGGAGGTTGAAGATGACCAATGTGTCATCTTCCAACCAATGAAGGCGCGCCACTTATTTTTTTGAATTTCTGATTTTATAAGTGATCTAGTGTTTTATTCACTAATGACCATGATATGCACATCTTTTTTATTTTTATTTTATTTTCTGATTTATATATTTAATTGTTTTAAACTTCATAAAATCACATAAATTCATTTATAGTCCAAAAAATCTGAAAAAATCATGAAAAATATTTTTGATTATTCTCTTTTTGATTTTTATTTTTTCACAATTTTATTTTGTGTTTTGGCAATTTTTTTTATAAATTTTCACTTTATTTGAATTGTTTTAAATGTTTAAAAATACTTTTACGCATTTTTAAATTATGAAAAAATTATGGAATGATCCAATGATATTGTAACAAATATTGGTGACCTCATTTATTTATTTTTTTTACGACTTTGGTATTTTTTTAATCATTTTTGTTTATTTTACTCATTTCTTTTAATTAAAAAAATAGTTTCTGACTTTAAAAAATTACCAAAAATTTTGTAAAAATATTTGAGTCATTTTCTGATTTTTCTATGGTCTTACTTTTCATTTCTTGATTAATTTGAACATAGTTGATATTTTTCTCTTTTATTTCTATTTTAAAACATTTTAAAACATTTTTTTAATGTATATATTAAATGCAATATTATTTTGTGATTATTTTCTGGCTGATCTTGGGTTGAATTTTTTATTATGAACTTTGTTAACATCATTGGATCCATGGTATTGAGTCTAACTCCATAAAAATGGATGAATGATTTTAATAATAGTTTAATTAAAATTTAATTCAAATGTGGTTTGTATTCTTTCCCACCCCTCTTCATCTCATCCCTTTCTTATTACACTAAGTGTTATTGGAGCATGATCTCTATATCATGTCTCAAAACAAATGGTGCATAGATTTCTATTGACCGGCCTCAAAATAGGTGCGACTTCTATATAAGTCCACTTTCGATTGCTTAACATAGCGCTAAATTTTGTCCCGATTCGAATAAATGATCATTCGTGGCCTAAACCTATGTTTGCAAGCCCAAGTATGTTAATTTGATCCCTTTAATCCAATAACTTTGAGATTCATTGTGTGGAGGCTTTGGTTCTACCAATCCTATAATAGATCTACAACACTTTTAGTCAATGCGGATCACTTAAACATCGTTGATCATTAAATAGTACTTGTGAGGATTCCAAATGGATGATATACTCGAGAAAAAGAAAATGCAACTTGTTGTGGGGAGGCTTTGGTTCTACCAATTCTCCAATGAGTTCCAAATGCAAGTTTCAAGATGGCCATTCAACTAACCATTAATTATTAATTTGTTTCACTTTATGCTTTTATTTTTTATGCCTTATGTACCATTTACTTTAAGCATTACATTTTATGTATTTGTATTTTGCTCACTTGAGCATTTCTATCCTTGTTATTTTTGTTTTGCTCATTTGAGCCTTTCTATTCTTTTTTCAAGACACCTAATAATCAACACGAACCCTAAAAAAAGCTTTAATGATACTTGGAATATTTGGTTACTATCCTTGGCATTATGGAGCATTGGACTTCTTGTACTTAGGATTAGAAACCTTGGCCTATGTTGGAGACCTTGTGACCTTAATTGATATTTTGTATGGAGTTCTTGAGGTTTACCTTAACAAATTGGGTTGTTTGTTTGTTTTGTATGCAGGTTATTGTGATTACATTCTTTGTTTGTAATCTGGAATTCACCCGTATACAGTCGTTACTCTGCCCAATTTTTGTGAAGACTTAATACACTTGAAGTTTGGTTCTCTCAAGAGGTCTAGTATCTTTGCTTGTTTGGTTTTAATCCAAGGAATTGGAATTCTATCTTGACTCATAATGTAAAATATTGGCTTCTTTTTGGTTAGATGGTTCTTATCCCTATATTTTACCTTATGCTTTAGGATAGTCTCTTCTTCTCCTCCCATCTTCTTAAATTTCAAAAATCTTCTTCCTCCTTTTGAAAACTCTTCTTGTTTTTAAACTTGAACCACTTTCATAATAAACTTGGACCCATGTCCATGCATTTTCAAAACATTTTCATAAATAAACTTCAATCAACTTAATAATGCCTTGACATTTTTTGTGAGAAGACTAAAAGTCAATCAATCTCATTTCAAACCATTTTGCCACTTTGGGTTTTTACTTTAAAACTTTTCTCAAAATATTGGACTCTTGTCAATCCTTGTAGTGATGCAAACAACTATACTTCTACAATATGTAGTGAAGAAAGATATTTTCCACTTGGGTGTTGAGTGAGGCATTGTTGATTTTAAAATCCAAGCCATATCCTCCACTTTGAGATGATGCAAATTCTCCTTTCTCATGATTGTGGGTAGTAAGTATGTTTTCCATACGAACAATGACGATGATGTCTTATCTCATAAAATCAACCAACACACTTGTGTTTTAAAATTTTAAAAGAGGAACTACGTGTACCATGATCCTCTATTGCACGAAAGGTGGTACGTAGGCACTTAAGGTTCGCAACCGCGGTGGGTGCAAAAATAATAAAAAATACTTCTTTTCTCACTTCCACCATCTATTTTTCATACAACATTTTATAACCAAAATATACAGATTTTTTATAAAGAGGTTCCTGCGGAGTACCGTAGATGTTCATGGTGCTAATACCTTCCCTTTACATAACCAACCCCCTTACCTTGAATCTTCCCCCCTCTTTTTGGGTTACTCGCTCTTTTCCCACTCTTTTGGAAACAATAAAGCATGGTGGCGATTTTTATTTTGATCTGTGTAAGTCTAGTCAATACAATGGCTTAGTCTTAAACATTTCTACCGCTACCGAAAAAAATGGCGACTTCACTGGGGAAAGATTGACCTCTTGTTGGTCCATCCCTAAGTGGGTTGAGCCTATCTTTGTTTATATATGTATATGTGCTATTGTTGTTTATATGTTATTTGTTGTATATATGTTTATCTGGATTTTCCTAGTTTCTAGGGTGCTTGGTGATTACTCATAAGTCCTATACCCGAACTTTGGAAGACTTTAAGATAGGACGGGCAGTATATTCATGTTAACTTTGAGGGAGTAATCCCAAAAAAGGAGGCATGAGATCCCCCACTCAGTGGGGGCCCCTTTGACTGTAGTGTCATTTACCGAGTAATCGGGAAGACATACTGCTTTTGAACTGGGAGCCTGCTGAAGCTAAGGACCATAGAATACCTAACCCATCTTGGTCTTTTAGGTGTAGTGCAGAAGCTATGATGGAGTAATCTAAAAATAGTTGTCACGCAATACTATGCTCGGACGAGTTTTTCTTGAGAATATTACTAATTACCGAGTTAATCGGGAAGTTGGTAATATCCGAAAGAAGGATGTAGACTCTGGGAACCTCTAGAACCTTGTTCAGCAGGTGATAACTTTTAAACCATACCTTATGGGTATTACCTTCGACCTCATGCTCGTGACGTTGAACCTATGGACCCTATATGTGTGATCTTGTGTGTGATTGTTGCATCATGCATCCATGCACTCATAAGCATCTTTTGAAGGAATTTCATTTCAAGGGACTTAAAAGTTGACCATTTGTGAATATCTCGGGTACCTTTTGACCATGGATTCTGGAAAAAGAAAGACCAGAAAATACTGTTTCAAGGATCCCAAGATAGATAAGTTGATCAGTTTAATTCCCGAGATTGAGTGTTCTGCAGAATTTTGGAAGAAGTATGGATCCATCATTCCTCTCATGAAGCTTAGGATGAAGGAGGGTATTCTCTCGACCTTGGTCCAGTTCTATGATCCGATGTATCATTGCTTTACTTTCCCTGACTATCAGTTGATGCCTACATTGGAGGAGTATTCTTATCTGTTGGATTTACCTGTTATAGATCGTGTTCCTTTCACTAGTTTGGAGGGTGGGCCAAAATCACACGAGATTGCTGCTTTGATCCATCTGGGGAAGTATGAGGTTGAAGCCAATATGACTACTAAAGGAGGTATTAGAGGATTACCAGCTTCGTTCTTATTGGAGAAAGCTCGTTACTTTTCCAGGATGAAGAGTACAGTCGCTTTTGAGGCCATCTTTGCTCTACTTGCTTACAAGTTGTTCTTATTTCCTAATGTGGATAAGTTTGTTGACATTAATGCTATCAGGATCTTCATGATTGGAAACCCAGTTCCTACATTGTTGGGTGATGCTTATTACTCTATTCATCTTCGGAATTCTTATCATGGGGGGATGATTATCTGTTGTACGCCTCTGTTGTACTGGCGGTTTATCTCCCATATGCCTCAGTCTAATGCTTTTTTGGATATCAGGAAGGAACCCCGTTGGGCTCCTAAGATCATGGCACTTACTCACTCGGATATTGATTGGTATCATCGAGCTTACCAGGATGTAGAGATTGTCGATAGTTGTGGTAGTTTCCCCAATGTACCTCTTCTTGGTACAAAAGTGGGAATTAACTATAACCCTGTTCTTGCACGACGATAGCTTGGTTATCTGATGAGGGATAAACCAAATAGTATTCATTTGAGTAGTTTCTTTTTAAAGGAGGGAGAAGACCATAAGGAAGCTAGGGAGCAGATTGCGAAGGTCGGGCGTCACATTCATAAGAAGAGTAGGAAAGATTTGGGACCAAGATGAGCTATTTCTTTGGAACCTTATCTTCAGTGGGTCCAAACGAGAGCTATTCAGTTGAAGATGCCGTATTCTCGGGAAACACCTATGCCTGATTTGTTTGTGAAAACCACTCCTCCCTTATTGGATGATATAGAAGAACTACATCTTGCTTTAGTCAGGATGCAACAAGAAAAGGATTCTTGGAAGAATAAGTGCCAAACTTTAGAGATTTCCTATAGATCAGACTTGAAGGAGACAGATGACTTGATTGAGATCCTTGAGAGTCGGGCTGTAGAGATGATGGAGGGGCAAGGGGATTTATTTTCTCCTAATCCTCAGTCAGTTGATAGTTACTCACTTCCTAATTCAGGTGATTGGAAGGAGGTTTCCACCAGATATGCTGAAGAAAACCAGAGGTTGAAGGCTCAGATCTCCAGGCTTACAGGGAAGCGCCAACGTATGGAGTGATCTCTATCAGCTTTACTTCTTAGAGTTTTAGACTTTATTTTCATCTCGTACTTAGGGTTATTGAAACTTGTAATCCATTTTGAAGTTATTATAATAAAAAATTTTAGTATGTGTTATTACTTTGATATTCGCAATGTGTCTATAAATCTTGAAGTCCCTCGAAATATTGATAACAAAAAAAATCATGTGCATTTCATATCATGCATCATATTGCACATATTTCTTGCATTTATTATGCATATCCAGGTGTCTTACCAAGCTTCTTTACTTCGTTCAGCAAGCTGTCACACCACTAAAACACTCGAGCTAATCTCAGAAGGAAGATGGACAACTTAGAACAAGAGAATCGCGAGCTACACCGGGAGGTTTCTGCTTTGAATGCCGCATGGCCAATCTTACTGCTCTGATGGAATCTCTGGTGGTTGCTCAGAATCAGCCACCGAGTGTTCAACCTCAACCAACAAGTGATACTACTGAAGCTCCAGTTGTTCCTGTGTCTGCTATTCTAACTGTTGTTCAGAGTCGCATGCCTCAAGGTTATCCATGGGGAATGCCAGAGAACTGCCTGAAAGTTTCAATCTTGGTCCTCAAGAAGCTCCAGTTGTTCAAACTACTGTTACTCCCGCACCTCCTGTGGTGCATGTTGCTCCTGCTGCACCTTCTTCGGTGAATATGATTCCATTTGTTAATGATGATATGTGTCACCCTTTTCCTCCACCAAGTGAAGACTTGGGTCTTTATGATAGAATGGATGACTTTCAAGAATAGTTTGACAAGATGCAGAGGGAGATGAAGGCCCTCAAGGGAAAGGAGTTATTCGGGCAGAACGTGAATGAATTATGCTTGGTTCCGAATGTTAAGATACCTGCAAAGTTTAAGGTCCCGGAGTTTGAAAATTACAAGGGCAACACTTGCCCTCATGCTCATCTGGTGATGTATGTAAGAAGAATGTCTACCCATACTGATGATCAACGTCTGCTGATTCACTTTTTTCAGCATAGTTTGACTGGTGTTGCACTGAAGTGGTATATGAGTTTGGACAATGTCAATATCCATACGTTCAATGACTTGGGAGAATCATTTATCAGACAATATAAATATAATGTGGACATGGCGCCTGACCGTGATCAACTCAGGGCCATGGTCCAGAAAGACAGGGAATCATTCAAAGAATATGCACAGAGATGGCGTGAGGTAGCCGCCCAAGTGATTCCTCCCATGGAAGAGAATGAGATGACTAAGATTTTATTGAAAACTCTGGGTGCTTTCTACTATGAGAGGATGGTAGCGAGTGCACCAAGTGACTTTATTGAAATGGTAGGCATGGGTATACGGTTAGAAGAGGCTGTAAGAGAGGGCCGTTTAACAAAGAGTGAAGGTTCTGGAAGTGCGAAGAAGCCATCCTCTGGGTTTACCAAGAAGAAGGAAGGAGATACAAATTCTGTTATGCAAGAGAGGAGGGTTAATCCTCCTAGAAGAAATTATCAGCGTCATCGATAATTTGCCTCAGTTACTCTAGTTGTTGGTGTAGCACCAACCACTGTTGCTTATCAGAGACCATCCCAGTAGAGGAATCAAGGGTATAATCAGAGAAAGGAGAGTTATGACCCTATCCCTATGAGTTATATAGAGTTACTCCCGACGTTAATTTAAGAGAAATTGGTTCAGACCTGACCACCTCCCGCTGTACCATCACCCTTGCCTTGGTATTACAAGGCATACCAAACATGTGCTTTTCATCAGAGAGCACCAGTGCATAATATTGAGAATTGTTATCCTTTGAAGACTGAGGTACAGAAATTGGTGAAGTCCGATATTCTATCTTTCAAAAATGTGGGCCCAAATGTGAAAGACAATCCTCTGCCCAAGCATGGAGGAGAAAATGCTGAGAACATGGTGGCCAGTTGTCCAGGCGACTTCCATATTTTTGATATTAATCTGGTTAGAGGAAATTTAGTGAAAATGCATGCAGACCTCTATGAATTTAGCTACTATACGCATGACCATGCCGGTTGTGCTATTTGCAGTACAGACATACAGGGTTGCGACAAGATAAAGGCTGATTTGCAGGAGATGATGGACGAGGGCCTCATCCATATAATAAGGCCTAGGGAAGAGTATGAAGAGGAGGTAAACATGGTTTCTGGATGTCCTGGCATGTTCAATTTTTTTGATGTGTAGTATATGAATGAGGACCTTGTGCAATTGCACGCTACTTTCTGCCACATGGTTAGTCAGGTGGAACATCAGTATGGATCTTGCCGAATTTGCTGCCAGGACTCCCGAGGATGTTCAATTGTGAGAAAAGGTGTTCAGTTGTTGTTAGACAATGGAACCATCAAGGTTATAAGTAAAAGGGATGATTACCATGAAGTTGATGTGATTGAGGTCTGTTTGGCTGAAGAAGAGTCAGATAATGAGTATGCCTCTGCAGATGAGTATTTCTCCTCAGATGAGGATTTGTTTTCCAGAGATGACTCCATAATGACTGATTGTGTTGAAGAAGGGGTAAACGTCATTGTGCCTTGTTTTGGTGCACCCGCCCATTTTGAAGTTGAGTATCATAGCAAGCCGGATATTACTCCATTGGTGATTAGTTTTCCGGGTCCTGTCCCCTACAAGTCAGATAAGGCTGTACCCTACAAATATAATGCTACAATCTTAGAGGATGGTGTGGAAGTTCCCGTCCAGCCAATGCATGACGTTGGAAATATTGCTGAGACTAGAAGAGTGACCCGCATCGGTCGTATATTTGCACCAGTTGTTCATAGAGATGTTAGTAGAGGAAAGAAAATTGTTGAAAATGTTGAACCCAAGAAGGCAGTGGGTGAATCTAGTGGAGCTACGCTAGAAAAAGAAGTGGACGATATTTTAAAGATAATCAAGTTGAGCGACTACAGAATTGTAGATCAGCTACTGCAGACTCCTTCAAAAATATCTATCTTGGCTTTATTGATGAACTCCTCTGCTCACAAAGAATCTTTGATGAGGGTATTGGACCAAGCTTTTGTGGAAAGTGATACGCCTGTAGACCAATTCAGCAGCGTAGTGGGGAACATTGCATCATGTAATAACCTGAGTTTCTGCGACGATGAATTTCCAGATGAAGGAAGGAATCACAACTTGGCCCTCCACATCTCTATGAACTGCAAGAATGATTCACTATCCAATGTGCTGATTGATAATGGATCCACTTTGAACGTTATACCAAGGAGTACACTTATGAAGTTGAAATATCAAGGAACGCCCATGCGCCCAAGTGGCATTATTGTGAAAGCGTTTGATGGATCAAGGAAATCTGTTATTGGTGAAGTGGACTTGCCTATTCATATAGGCCCACATTTGTTTCAGATTACTTTCCTAGTCATGGATATTGTACCCGCTTATAGCTGCTTGCTGGGACGGTCGTGGATATATGAGGCAGGGGCTGTCACTTCGACTTTACACCAAAAGATGAAGTTTGTACACAAAGGAAAAGTGGTGATTATAAATGGAGAACATGCATTATTGATATCTCATTTGTCCTCTTTCAGCATTGTATAGGAAGATGAAGCTGCTGTTGGAACCTAGTTGCAAGCTTTATCTATTGACAACATAAGGGGAAATGACAATTCTATGGTTTCACTTAAAGATGCACAACAGGTTGTGCGTAATGGTAATAGTGAAATACGGGGACAGATTGTGGATCCACCTGTAAACAAGAATAGAGCTAGCTTGGGGTTCTCTATGAAGAATGATAAAAGGTAAGAGCATGAAGCCGAAGTATGCTGCAGGCAAGTATCAAGACATCTTCTGTAGTGGGGGTTATCTTCATCCAACTGTTTCCTGGATTAATGCCATTGTGGAAGATGAAGCAGAGCTAGAAATGCCAAATTTTGTGACGCACAGAGTTAGGTTTAAGAACTGGATCACCATTGATATTCCCTCTTGCATACATGTTTCAAAGTAATTTGTTTTTTTAATCTTTTTGAATAGCTTTCACTCTGCCCAAGGTGAAAGTATTAATATTTTATGGGCTTATCTATTTGCCGTGACTTTTAAAATCAATAATAAAAGTTGTCTTTGTTTCCCAAATTGTGTTTTATTTTTTTGCTTTATTTTTCTTTTTTTTCTTAGAAAATGGTAATCAGAAAAAACCTTTCAAAATAAATAATAATTGAAATTCAATCTGCATGATCACTTGTTATATGTGTCAGTTTCTAAAAACAATCATAAATCATATGTGCAGATTAATTAAAAAACCCGTTGAATAAAATGACCCTGCACCCTCTCCCAACTTTGAATGTCCTGTGTATGGGGCCGAAGAAGAAGACTATGATGAGATCCCAGAAGAGGTCTCACGGTTACTTGAGCGCGAGGAGGATGCCATTCAGCCATATAAAGATCCATTGGAAGTAATCAATTTGGGTTCAGAAGAAGATCCGAAGGAAGTCAAGATTGGAGCGTTACTGCATCCTGATGTGAAGAGCAAGTTGATTGATTTGTTGAAAGAGTATGTGGAAATTTTTGCTTGGTCTTACCAAGATATGCTTGGTCTAAATACAAATATTGTAGAGCACCGTTTGCCGTTGAAGCCAGAGTATCTGCCAATCAAATAGAAGTTGAGAAGAACTCACCCAGATATGGTAGTGAAGATCAAAGAGGAAGTTCTAAAGCAGATTAATGGAGATTTTCTTGTGACATCATTGTACCCTCAATGGATTGAAAATATTGTCCCAGTACCAAAGAAAGACGGAAAAGTTCGCATGTGCGTAGATTACAGAGATCTAAATAAAGCTAGTCCAAAAGATGATTTTCCATTGGCACACATTGATATGTTAGTGGACAGCACAACAAAATTCAAAGTTTTATCGTTCATGGATGGATTTTCCGAGTATAATCAAATAAGGATGGCTCCTGAGGACATGGAAAAAACAACGTTTATCACAACCTGGGGAACATTCTATTACAGAGTGATGCCCTTCGGGTTGAAGAACGCTGGTGCAACGTGCCAGAGGGCTATGACAACCCTATTCCATGACCTGATGCACAAGGAAATTGAGGTATATGTTGATGATATTATTTCTAAATCCTAGACTAAAGAAAGGCATGTAGAAGATTTGATGAAGTTGTTTCAGCGTTTGAGGAAGTATCGTCTCCGCTTGAATCCAAGTAAATGTACCTTCGGTGTTCGATAAGGGAAATTGTTGGGTTTCATTATTAGCCAGAAAAGAATTGAAGTTGACCATGATAAAGTCAAAGCAATTTAAGAAATTCCAGCACCGAGAACTGAAAAGCAAGTCATAGGGTTCCTCGGGCGTTTGAATTATATCTCCAGATTCATTTCCCACATGACTGCAACGTGTGAACCAATCTTTAAGTTGTTAAAGAAAGATCAAGGTTGTGTGTGGACAGATGACTGCCAAAGGGCATTTGAAAGTATTAAAGAATATGTGCTTGAACCTCCTATCTTGCTCCCTCCTGTTGAAGGAAGACCATTGATTATGTATCTGATAGTGTTAGATAATTCTATGGGTTGTATTCTAGGACAACAAGATGAAACAGGGAAGAAAGAGTATGCCATTTATCATCTCAGTATAAAGTTTACTGATTGTGAATTGCGATATTACATGCTGGAAAAGATATGTTGTGTCTGGCATGGGTGGCAAAACGTTTGCGTCAGTATATGTTGAATCACACTACTTGGTTGATCTCCAAAATGGATCCAATCAAGTACATTTTTGAAAAGCCTTCTCTTTCTAGGAGAATTTCCCGCTGGTAGATGCTGTTATCTGAATATGACATCGAATACCACACTCAAAAAGATATTAAGAAAAGCGTGTTGGCAGATTATCTTTCTCACCAACCAGTTGATGATTATTAGTTTGTGAAGTATGATTTCCCTGATGAGGATGTGATGTTTCTGAAAGTGAAAGATTGTGATGAACCATTTCTCAAGGAAGGTCCTGATCCTGAATCTCGCTAGAGTATGATATTTAATGGATCTGTGAATGCTTATGGTAAAGGAATTGGTGCTGTGATTGTCACTCCTCATGGATCACACATTCCTTTTACTGCAAGGTTGACATTTGATTGTACTAATAATATGGCAGAATATGAGGCTTGCATCATGGGTCTCGAGGAAGCTATTGATCTCAGAATTAAAATTCTAGATGTGTATGGTGATTCAGCTTTGGTATTAAATCATATTAAAGGAGAGTGGGATACTCGTTACCCCAGCTTGATCTCTTATAAAGATTATACTAGAAGATTGTTATCCTTCTTTAATAAAGTTGAATTCCATCACATTCCTAGAGATGAAAATCAAATGGCGGATGCTCTGGAAACTCTGACTTCTATGTATCAAGTGAATACTTGGAATGATATACCTCGAATTATAGTTCGGCGACTGGATATGCCCGCTCATGTGTTTACAACAGAGGAGGTAGCAGATGAGAAACCTTGGTATTATGATATCAAGAATTTTCTTCAAACTCATGAATACCTGATTGGTGCATCGAATAAAGATAAAAAGACATTGAGAAGATTGGCTGGAAGTTTCTTCCTCAGTGAAAATGTGTTGTACAAGAGAAATTATGACATGGTCCTGCTCAGATGCATGGATAGACACGAAGGAGACACGTTAATGCATGAGATTTATGAAGGTTCATTTGGCACTCATGCCAATGGACATTCGATGGCTAAAAAGATGCTAAGGGCATGCTATTATTGGCTAACAATGGAATCTGACTGTAATAAATTTGCAAAGAAGTGTCATAAATGCCAGATTTATGCGGACAAGGTTCATGTGCCTCCGACACTTCTCAATGTGATCTCTTCCCCATGGCCTTTCTCTATGTAGGGTATTGAAATGATTGGGATGATAGAACCCAAAGCTTCGAATGGATATTGTTTTATCTTGGTAGCAATTGATTACTTCACCAAATGGGTGGAAGATGCTTCATATGCTAACGTTACCAAGCAGATGGTTGTGCGCTTCATTAAGAATAATCTTATATGTCGGTATGGTGTGCCGAGAAAAATTATCACAGACAATGGCTCGAATCTGAACAACAAGATAATGATAGAACTTTGCGAGGAATTCAAGATTGTACATCACAACTCATCTTCGTACAGGCCAAAGATGAATGGGGCTATTGAAGCTTCTAATAAGAATATCAAGAAGATCATCTAGAAGATGGTCGTTACTTATAAAGATTGGCATGAAATGCTCCCTTTTGCTTTGCATGGATATCAGACATCTGTCCTCACTTCAACAGGAGCAACCCCGTTCTCCCATGTGTATGGAATGGAAGCGGTACTCCCAATCGAGGTTGAGATTCCCTCTTTGCGTGTGATAATGGAAACCAAGTTATCAGAGGCTGAATGGGTCCAAAACAGATTTGGCCAATTGAATTTGATCGAAGAGAAGAGGATGACAACTTTGTGTCATGTGCAGTTATATCAGAAGAGGATGAAGAAAGCTTTTGATAAGAAGGTCAAGCCTCATGAATTCAGAGAAGGTGACCTCGTGTTCAGGAAGATCTTGTCTTTTAATGCTGATTCTAGGGGCAAGTGGACTCTAAATTTTGAAGGCCCGTATGTTGTCAAGAAAGCCTTCTCCGGTGGCGCATTAATTCTTGAAACTATGGATGGCGAGGAGTTCCCACGTCCCATGAATGCTGATGCAGTCAAGAAATACTTCGCCTAAAGAAATAAAAAGAGCAGCTCGCTAAGTTGAAAACCCGAAAGGGCGGCTTAGGAAAAAAAGAGCGTCTCGGTAGACCTAAAACCCGAAAGGGCGGTCTAGGCAAGAATTAGAGACATAAACAGAATAAATTTCCCGCTAAGTTGAAAACCCGTAAGGGCAGCTTAGGAAAAAGTTAGGGATTTCCTTAGCTAGTAACTACATCAGACATGACTTGATCATTAAAGCAACAATCTTCTTGGATCCTCATCATACTTCAATGGAAGCTGCTGCTCAGGATTTCAAAAGTTGTTAGAGGGGATAATGGTCATTGTATCTCAATGTATCTTTTTCATTATATATTACCATTTTCTGTACTTTGTAATTATCCATGGAGTCACGCCATTCGCAGACTACCATTCTATCAATGAAATTTGAGCTTTTACCTAATTCTTTGTATTTCTTTTTTTATTTAGCTTGCAAAGACTCCATTTATTATTGATAATAATTTTCAAAGCGAAAAGATTAAATAAAAAAATTGTTTTTCACAAAGAATTTACAATTTAATTTTACTTTAGATTTTGTGATTCATGAGGAAAACAAAAGTAGTGATCCCAGGAACGGGCGAACTCCAGTGGTTTTGAGAAGTTTTATTTCCCCCGAGAAGGTTTTCTTAGGACGTTTTCGCTATATTTGGTTTGTGACTCCAGTGTCCCCAGTCAAGTCTTGGTTCATTTTTCTTCTTTTCTGAGTTTGCATGATATGAAGACTCAATCCAAGATTTCTCTAGTGAAAGTTTCTCTTATTAGATAGAAGTCCTCTTTTCCCAGAGAAGTTGGTACAATTATTACTCTCGAAGAACACGTATCTCTGATTTCCCCAGTGAAGAACGTATACTGGTTTCCCCTTGATAATGTGGTGTTTGATCTCCTCAATAGAGTCAACACAAAGTCCACAATAGATGTCTCGATGTTGAAGTGTTATATGCCTTAGTGAAGTTTGTATGTTTTTCCTCCTTCAAAATGGGCCTGAATTCCCCAGTGAATGATTTGATGATTTGGTGTCCATCTACTTTATTTGAAATTAGTTTTGCAATCCCCAGTAGAAGTGTTATACTTGAAAATATTTATTTCCCTGGTGAAGCCTGGAGAAGGATGTTATATCCCTGTATCTGTACTGTTTTGTCACTATGTTATATTTCTCCCTAGTAAAGTTAAGCCATGCAGTAGGACTTTGTTTCCTCAGTTGGTGCCTATTTTCTTATGGAATGATCGTCTTGGATGTGATTTAGCCGAGTGTTGTTTGCGCCCGAGTTGGTTTTGTTTGTTTATCCCCAGTGCTATAAGTTTGTTTTATCAGCATATGCACGATAGCACTCATACATTCATACATACATCATGCATATCTAAACTTAGAAAATCATTTCTCATTCATATCCATTAATATTTTGTTGAGATATTACCCTGTTTTGCAGATTTATGTTGTCCTCTCTCCAATAGAGTGTCAGCTTTAAGCAGAAAGTGTATATTCTTTCAATTTCCCCACTGAGTTACCCCTCGTGGAAGATTTTTTTGCTTTAGCCTTCCTACACAGCTCCTCAACGGGATGATTTGGGTTTCCCTCTCGAGTTCATTTCTCAAAGAATGTATTTTGGTAGACCGTTTTACTCCCGTTTATTTCTGGATTGAATCTTTCTTTCCCAACAATATTATTACTTTGGATTTATGAAAGCTTTGAATTTTGGTTTGAGAATGTGCATTTGTTTTGCACGAGAAGACTTTATCTCCCCAGCAGGAATATGTCGGCATTTCCCCAGGAAGTCTTTTTTCAAGTCTCCATAATGGCAAATAGCAGGTCTCTTTATTTGAGCAACTTGTATTTCCCCATAAAAGTCGACGTTGCTTTCCTTTACTATCTTCTCTATGAGTGGATAGTTAGTCGTCCAATGCAACAGGTATGGTTCGTTAAGAAATATTTACAAGTGGTAGTCTCTTTGTTTGAGACAACTTATATATTACCCTTTCTAGGCAGAATACCTCGGTTAAAGAAGAAGTTGAGACCCGTTCTAGGCAAAACACTGGAATTTTGGGAAAAGACTTGTTATCTTTTTTCTACCTTCAGTGAATATTGGTAGTTCATCGTCAGTGAACGGCGAAGCTATGATGTATTCTCTTTCTACCTTCAGTGAAATTTGGTAGGTCACCTTCAATGAAAGTTGGTGCTTGTTATCTTTTTTCTAACTTCAGTGAATGTTTGTAGTTCATCGTCAGTGAACGAAGGTGCTATGATATATTCTCTTTCTACCTTGAGTAAAAGTTGGTAGGTCATCGACAGTGAACATTGATGATTGTTATCTTTTTGCTACCTTCAGTGAATGTTGGTAGTTCATCGTCAGTGAATGGCGATGTTATGATATATTATCTTTCTACCTTCAGTGAAAGTTGGTAGGTCACCTTCAGCAAAAGTTGGTGCTTGTTATCTTTTTGCTACCTTCAATGAACATTGGTAGTTCATCATCAGTGAACGGCGATGCTATGATACATTCTCTTTCTACATTCAGTGAAAGTTGGTAGGTCACCTTCAGTGAAAGTTGGTTCTTGTTATCTTTTTGCTACCTTCAGTGAATATTGGTAGTTCATCATCAGTGAACGGCGGTGCTATGATATATTCTCTTTCTACCTTCAGTGAAAGTTGGTAGGTCATCGACAGTAAACATCGATGATTGTCATCTTGTTGCTACCCTTAGTGAATGTTGGTAGTTCATCGTCAGTGAACGGTGGTGCTATGATATATTTTCTCTCTACCTTCAGTGAAAGTTGGTAGGTCACCATCAGTGAAATTTGGTGATTGTCATCTTTTTGCTATCTTCAGTGAATGTTTGTGGTGTTATTTTCTTTCCTCTTTCTACCCTCGGTGAATGTTGGTAGTTTCACCTTCAGTAAAAGTTGGTGTATCCTTTGAATTTTTATCATCCTCTATAAGTCAGGTCTTTTGATCCACCAGTGATTTATTTTCCTGGTCGGGTTTCTCTTTTGTTTCTTTATTTTGTTACATCCCCAGTGGTGTTTTGCGTCCCTTTAAATTTGTCTCATATTCATAAGCATTGCATGGCATCTTAGGGTAAAAAATAAGGTATGTTTTATATTTAAGTATCTTCGATCGCGTCGAAACGAATATTTCTAACCTTCATATCTCCGGATAGAAGAAACTTAAATAAGGGAAGCTGTTGTACCCCAATTTTTGCCCCTAATATCCCTTCATCATACCATATTGATTCAATCACAACAAGATCACATTAGGGCTTTTGGTCCTCCTCCCTATCTTTAGTTTTTCTCTTTGAGGAATCACCAAGCATCTTGACTTGTTTTCTTTTGTTATCATGGATATTTTGTCTTGATTTTCTTTCTAATTAATAAAACTCAATGTTGGATGGTCTTACTTGTTAATAATGTAGGTAAAGGTAATGTGGCTTAGCAAATTGATCCATGGGTTCATGAGTTTATTTCCATGCCCTAGTCAATAAAGCTTGAGAACTAAAAACCTCACCATTGAAGTTTTTTTTGGAAGTAATGGCATGTAAAGGTTTATTTTGGGTTCATCACATTTCAAAGTTATCAAATTTATTCAAAGGTACAAGGGGTTGATGGAAGAAGTTGTCATGATTGGACAATGTCTTGTTCCCATTGATCACAAGTGCATATTTCTCTAAATTCTCAAGATATGGAAGTGGTTTTGATGGATATGAGTTATCATTATCATCCTCAATAACTTCTAATTACAAAGCAAGAGTGTTGGCACAAGAAGGTTGGTCAAAATTGTCAAAGTTCCTCAAAGCATTTTCTTGGTCTAGGAGCTAGGGTTTTGAACTTCAAAGAAGTATATCTTGCTCATCTTTTGGTATTTTTGAGTGATTCCAAAGACATCCTTCTCTTCAAATGGTTATTAACAAATAACTTAAAAGTTTCAAGGAGTTTTCATGTGGAAGAAACTTGATAATGAAGAAAGATTACAAGTCCTCTAGATGAACCCTCATTTTCTCATGCGTGAATTCAAATGATCATAACTTGGTCAATTTTTATCACCTTGAGCTCACTCTTTTTCCACAATGATATTTAGGATGTGACCTTTATTACTTATTTTATATGAAAAGTGAGAAAATGGATGGAAGATACCTTAAGGATACAAAAAATTATAGGTCATTTCATGATTTTTTGCCAACTTCAACAATTCTTAACTCTCTCAATTTTTGGAGATTTTGAATGGTTCATGTTTCAAAATTTCATTCAAGAGCTCTATTTCATGCCATATTTTTTGGTCAAGAGCAAATTCCAAGTGGAAGGACATGTTTGGATGCAAAACATTATAGGTAACTTTTGAAGAAAAATTTAAGATATTTCTAAGTATGGAAAGTCAACCCTTTTCCCCCAACTTTGACTCAATGCAACTTTCAGCTCAAGCATCCATTTAACTCCATTATTTTTCCATTGCAAAGCTTGTAACCTCATCTTTCTAAAGCATCAAGAATCATGCCCTAAGACCCCTTGAGTTGAAAATGCCATTGTTTTGAAATTGGTAGCTTGAAACTGAAGTTTCATCACAAGTCAGATTTTGAAATATTTGTTTTGTCTTCTAATCACAAGTTTTTAACGCGTTTTTGCTTCTAATCATGTTTAGAAACTTTCCAAAGGTGTTTAGCATCATGAAACGCACAATTTGGCTGAGTTTTGATGCTAAACAAGTCACACTTTGTTCATGCTGCAGACAACCCACGATTTCCCTCCAAACTTCATCATTTCACACGCTTGAGGATCCTATTCATTCTCCTATAAATATAGGGTCACCCCCATTCATTTCACCAAGCTTGAATATCCAGAATCACCCTGCCAAACTTGCTCCATAACTCAATTTTCCGTAACATCGTAATCAGTGTTCTGGCCTTTTCCAATCCAATTTTTCTATCAATTCACCTTCCTTGATCTTCCCTGAAGCTAACTGTTGTACCCCAAAATTTTCCCTCTCATTAATTAAGTAATGTCTCACAAGATCTCCTTTGGTTCAAAACTGCACTAGGGTTGATCAGCTCAAGACACCTCCTCAAGCACTGATAACTGAAAATTAGGGTTTGAGATTGCATAAGGATAAATGGACTTATATTGCCCCATATTACTTTCATGGATCACTTTGGACTCTCAAGATTGCTCATGACAAGTTTCAAGTCTTGGATCACATTTTTGCTCAGTCAATTGATCAGTTGACTTAAAAATCAGCTGTATTTGGGAAAAAGTCAACTGTGGTGAATTTAAAGTCAAACTTCATAATTTTTGATCCATATCAACATTATGAACTCATATATGTCATTTTATAAAGTTTGGACTACAATTCCTCAAGAAATTTGATCAGATCATCAAAAGGGCAAAATGGTTAAAATTAGGATTTTGACTAAGAAAGGGGAATTTCTGATTTTTGACCTAGAAAATGATTAATTGGTTTGAGACATGATCTCAAGAGTTCAAATGCATCATATTTACCTAATGGCATGGCTCAAAACATTTCTCAAGATCAAATGATTGATAGTTGATTTTCAGCCAACTAATCAAAAGTCAACTGTACACTGAAAAGTCAAACTTTGACTTTTTGGTCAAAATCAATTGTGAAAGATCACAATTCATCAAAAAATTTCAAAATATGAAACTTGTTCATCAAGAAATCAAAAAGTCAAGATTTCATTTTGAAAAGTCAAAATTTCTAAACTTAGAAATTTTTGAGTGTTGGAAACTTCATATTTTTCACAACTTTAAGCCAATTTTTCACCATGATGCAAGATGATTCAAAGGAAACTTTCAACATGAAAGTTGTATATCTCAATGATATTTAAAACATTGTATAACACAACTTCTCCTAGAAATGAATGGATTTCAAGTTATGATTTTGTGAATACATGTTCATGAAACTTGGAAACTTAGTGAAATTTTTCCCTAGTTTAGACAGGATTTTGACCTAACTTCATGGAAATTTTTCACATAGTTCCAAGAGGAATTTTCAAAAATGACCAACATAGAGGTTGTAGAGGATGTTACAAGATTTTCAAAATGTCCAAGAACTCATTGAGATTATACTTGAGCAAGGAGAATCGAAGGCAAGAAGTTAGGGTTTTTAAACTTGACTTACAAGCCATTTTGTGAAGAACACTTGACCAATTCATAACCATGCTGCATAATCTTTTCTTTGCAGACCTCAAACTTGTTAATCACTCCATAATTTAATGTTTATACAACTGATTGATAAATTGTCCAATTGATTCAAGCATTATCCAAACCAAATTGCCATTTTGGGAAGAAAGTAACCATTCCATTCTAGTAAAGTTGTTTTAATCACAAAGTAAACTTGTCTTGAGCATTGAACTTGTTCTTTCGGCACAAGCATCCCCTACACAATCATAACAAGCATGTTTAAAGGTTACAACCACCCTACAAGCTTTGTACTTCACATTTGAAAAAGATGTTTCAAGCTTGCTTCAAAAATAAGCAAAAATCCCATAACTTGTGCTTTTGTGATTTTGACCATCTTAAATCTCCAAACCTTTTCCTTTATATCAAGACACTCTTATGCAACTTAAAACACGATTTTACAAGCTCTCAAACTCCATAAAACCAGAAATTACCATACAAGCACAAAAACTTGTCATTTCTGATTTTTGAATCTAATCTCCAAATCCCCTTGTGCGTTTCTTGGCCAAACCATCCACAAAGTTTCTAATACACATATAGAAGCTATCCCGTCCCTGTTTCAAGACTGTAATCCCATTTCCATCATCCACCATTTTTGAAACTCAAGCTTGCAACTTGACTTGAGTAGGGAGTTTCATCCATCCTCAAAGCAAAGTAAGACTTGCAACACATTCAGAGAGGTCCAGGAAAGCTAACCTGATCATCTTTACTCTTCAAAACTTACTGAAAGTCCATACACAAATCCAACTACAAGAGGTAAGTTTTCAAACTTGAATATATTGATACAAGCATCCTTTGTGCATACATTCTGAAGTAAAAATGTAGATATTATTGCCCTCAAGCTGACCATGTCCCTAGTTTGCATTTTAATTGTTTGTGCTTGGATAATTTTGCTTCTGACCAGTTAGGGAACACATTTGTTATCAAACTAAATTAAGTTTAACCTTTTATTTTTAGCTTAATTAAATTGTATGGTTAAACTGATGATGAAATTTTCAGCAAGTTTCATGTTTGTACTTTTTAAAATGGTCAAGAAATGAGAAAGTTACAGGGTTAACAATGGTGGACATGGTGTCTGCGCGCGCATGAAGGAGGAAGAAGATGATTTCAAATATTTAGGGCAAGACTTGTATCATATATTTGTTGTTTTGTTTAAGTTAACGGATGTATCACCACCCTAGTGGTTAAAGCGCGCGCCTGTAACCAGAGGGAACTGGGTTCGAGCCCCAGTGGTACCCTTTTGGTTCTTTTTCATATTTTCTCTCATTTTTTTATTTGAAGGCAGGCGCTGGGCTCCATTTGTTGGGCCTGGTATTTTACTTATCTCATACTCCCGGTTTCATTTTCATACATCCTGGCCCATTTTCTTTATTTTATATTTTTATTTCCTTTATTATTATTATTATTATTATTATTATTATTATTATTATTATTATTATTATTATTATTATTATTTTAATCTTTACTAATAAAAAATCCAAAAAAATATTATTATTATTATTTTTACATTTATTTATTTTTCTTTGTAAAAAACAAAAAGACTAAAAAATATTTTCTTAATGAATTTAACCTTCTTTTTTATAATTAATATTTAGATAATTAGGTTTAGTTATTATATTATATTATTATTTTCATAATTAACGAATTTAGAACTTAGGTCTATTTTAGTTGATTAGCTTTCATTTTTTTCCTTAATTTAAAACTTTTTTTCATAAAAAACCCTAAAAAATACTTTTTTAATTTAAATTCTTTCTTAATTAGTTTTATTTAATTTTTTAACTAATATTGTTTAATTAGGTTTAGATTAAAACCCCTTTCATAAAAATCCAAACAAAAATCATGTTTCTTTTCCATTTGCATTTGTACATTATTATTTATTCAATTCTTGTACATTTATTCAATATAGTTTTAATAATTAATTAGGTTTAATTTTCTTGCAAAATCCCCATTTATAAATTTGTATACCACCTCCCTCAATGATGTAATAGCTTTGTATTTTTACTTTCTACAATTTATCGTTTTATATAAATGCTAGTAAATTAGGGTTTGTATGGAAAGATAAAATCAACAAGTTAGCAAACCCTAATTCAAGATAAACAAGCATGTAAATCCAACACATTTGCACACTTGCACCCTTAGGGTAATTCCACTTTGTTGCCTTACAATAATTGTCATGTTATGCATGTTGGATATCTTAGCGAAAAGCAATCAAATACAAGATCATAGTCCCTCGATGACGCTATCAAAGGTTGCCTTTCAAAATGATCTTAGTCCCTTAAAGAGAATTACTAAGATATTTCACAACATTGCTATCATGGCTATACGATGACCCACGCCCGTCCCTTTACATCCAAAGATAGGGCTTCTTACCAAATCAATGGTAAGATAGCAATATCAAAGGAAAGGAGGAAATGAACTAAGACTTTTGAGTAGGTAGATTGTTCCTAGTTGCTTGCTCAATTTCAAATCAAACACTCTTGTTTATTTTCAAAACAAACACCAACACTTTCAAAAACACTTTCAAAACATTTTCCAAACTTGAAACATTTTCAAAAGCTCAACACTTTATATACGTTCTTACGAACGAGAACTATTACAAAGTTTGCCTAAACAATGTCGCCTTTTCAAAATACTTTCAAAAACCACACAAAGCACATTTTCAAACAAAAGCAAGTGATCTAGCAAGCAACTAAGAGCCCATAGATAAATATGGATGAAAAGCGTTGCTAACACCTTCCCTTTTCATAATCTACCCCCCGAACCCAAGAAATAATCTCAAAGGTCTTTCCTGTTCTTTTTAGCCTTTCCTTTTTGGACAAAAGAAAAGTTGATAACGACTCTTGCTAACCGTAACATTTGCGATAAAACGCAAAACACCCAAGTCAGTTCTCCCACCGTATTATAGAACTGGCGACTCTGCTGGGGATACACTTAAAGTGGGGTTACCTTAGGACTAAATCACCTTTATTTTCTTTCATTGTTTGATTTATTTGCTTTACATTTTGGTTCTTTGTTTGGGCTTAAATCCTCTACCCAGATTTGGGATACCTTACAGGTAAGTAGCAATACGTTGTGGAAATTGTGCGGGATATACCGACATGGTCTAAGCAATAGCTACGTTAGTGCGACATATTTGTGGGTACCGGTAGCCCTTGAGTAGTCAAGGAGAATACAGGGCCGCTGAGTGATGTCATGAAGCACTAACTGACTTTAGAACCTTTACTTCACCAACTTGGCCATTAAGACGTAGTGAGATGACCGACTTTGGTGCAGTCCAAAGTTGGTAGATACTCGATACTAAACTGATTGAGGTTTGTCTTTTTGGGATATTTTGGTCATCGTGAAAGAGGCTTGCGCTGAAACAATTCCCGGGAAGACAAATCAGTGATATTGAGATCCCTTAGAACCGATTACTATTTATAGGACATATTTGAGCCAACTAAAATTCAAGAGGGTACTTACCTATGAGACTCCATGCAAGCCTAAACCTAAGGACTTGTTTGCCTTGTTTGTATATATTTACTTGTACATAACATCATAAACATCATAACATCATACTCATTCTCACTAACCATTTCAAGGATTATTGGGATTTATCTCTGTACTGTTTTGTAGGATATGGCTTCTATCCGCAAGAACACTATCCAAGTCAATCTCGTAAGGATTCCTACTCAACTCAAAAAGTTAGCATCAAGGGTTCCTGAGAATTCTCCATTCACCGAAAGACATGGTCGCCTCCTAAACTTGGTTACCTCCAATACTAATGAAGATATGATGAAGGTGCTTTTCCAATTCTTTGATCCTCTATACCATTGCTTTACTTTTCCCGATTATCAACTGGTGCCGACTTTGGAAGAATTATCTCAACTCTTGAGGATTCCCATCTCAATCAACTACCCTTCAACGGTATGGAAAGAGATCCAAAATCTGAAGAGATTGCTCAAGCCCTACACTTGCAATAATCTGATGTCACAACTAATTGGGAAACAAGGAGTGGTGTCAAAGGTTTCTTGGCCAAGTTCTTGTTTGAGAAAGCTCAAGATTGTTGGAACTCTTTGGACTTACAAGCTTTTGAGGAAATTGTGGCCCTTCTCATCTATGGGATGGTTTTGTTTCAAAATCCTGACCAACTCATAGATGTAAACGCCGTCAAAATCTTCATGTCTCGTAACCTGGTGCCTACTTTGTTAGGAGACATCCTACATTCTTTTCACTCTCGCACTATGAGGAAGAGAGGAATCCTCATGTGTTGCACTCCTCTCTTAGCAAGACGGTTTATTTCGCATCTTCCCTGATCTGTGTTGAAGAACGACCAAGGTTCAAGATGGTTCCATAGGTTGATGACGCTCAGACATTCAGATGTTCATTGGTGTTCCCGATCCTTGGAGAATGTTACTATAATCGACCATTATGGAGAATTCCCTAATGTCCCCTTACTTGGCATTAGAGGAGGTATCACTTACAACCCCTTCTTAGACTTACGACAATTTGGTTACGCCCTAAGGGATGGTCCATATGAGATGCTTATCCAAGGAGTGGTATTTGACTACGAGAGCAACGATCAAAGCTACCATCAGAGGTTTATCCGAGCTTGGAGGATGGTAAGAAAAGTGGATAGAAAGACACTGGGACACAAGAATTCCATTCCCCTCGAGCCTTACCTTAAGTGGGTGTGAGCTCGTGCTCAGAAACTTGTGATGCCTTATCCCTCCATCTTACCAGTTATTATGGAGCCTGTGGTTGAAGGAGATGTTCCCTACACTGTCCTCCACCCCGACATGCCTACTTCTCTCGAAGACTTGAAAAAAGGTTGGGTTCAGCTATAGGAAGAAAGAGATACTTTCGAAGCTCAATTCTATGCTAGTGAGAAGAAGGTATTGGAGCTTACGAAGCAGCTACAAGAAGAGCAAAGTGTGAACGCCTATCTCGCGCCGAGGAGGATGTGTTCCATCTTTTTATCTTAGAAAGTTTATTTTGTAAGCCCAAGAGGCATGATGTAATCTTTCTTGAATTGATTAATGAAAATTGACGTTTTTTCATTCTTTGTCTATACAAATTTAGATCTTATTAATCCTTGAAATCATTTGCATGTACATATTCCATGCATCATAACATGACAGATTTTAGCATAACAAATTTTCTTATCTTTCTGCTATTTATTTCAGCAAGATGGATCTAGAGAAAACCGTGAAGGATCTCCAGGCACAAAACTCTCAATTCCAAGAAACTCTACTAGCCCTAGCCAAGGGGCAGCAAGATATGATGGCATTGTTGGCAGTTAAGCCCAAGAAGAAAGCTCTACTCAATATGTGTAGAAGGTTCAAGGAGACAGTCCGTCATATCCCAGTAGGAGAAGATTCCTCTGAAGAAGATGAGAACCAGATTGGTGAGGTCAAGAGTACTCAGGAAGACTGTGTTAATGATCAAGCATCTGATGATGATTATTTCAACGAACAGTATCCACCCGCCGATATCAAGTATAAGCAGTTAGAAGACAGATTGAAAGCTGTTGAAATCCAAGCTGTCCCCGGTTTAGATTTTGATGATTTGGGTTTGATCTCTGGGGTAGTCATTCCCCACAAATTCAAAATACCAATCTTTGCAAAGTACGATGGAGTTTCTTGTCCAAAACTCCACCTGAAATCTTATGTGCGCAAGATACAGCCGCACACTGCTGATAAAAAACTATGGGTTCACTTTTTCCAAGAGAGCTTGGTCGGAACACAACTTGAATGGTTTTATTAGTTAGATGGTTCCCGTATCAATACTTGGGAGGATTTAGCTATCGCCTTCTACCATCAGTATAGTATCAGTATAACGCCGACTTGGCGCCAACGAGGGTTCAATTACAAGATATGACTATGGGAAAGAATGAAGGATTTAAAGAATATGCACAAAAGTGGAGAGTCCTCTCCAGTAGGGTTCAACCACTCTTGACTGATAGGGAGCACATTGACATGTTCATGGGCACTCTGTCTAGTCCTTTCTTTAATCTGTTGGTTGGCTGATCTTCTTCCGGTTTCACCGAATTAATCTTAACCGGTGAAAGAGTTGAAAGCGGCATCAAAAGTGGGAAGATCTCTGTGGCATCTACCTCCACTTCCAATCCTATCAAGAAACCTTTCACTGCAAAGAAAGAAATCAATGTTGTGTACAGGGCAAGGGCCCGTACCAAGAAGAATGATCACCTGTCTGTCAATGCTGTCTGAATCTCCAATCCAACTCCTACTCCAAGACCGTCTGCAAATCATCAACATTTTGAAACTCCGAGAAGACAATTTACGAGGTTAGGCATGTCATTGTCTCAAGCCTTACAAAATTTGCTCAAAGTTAATTTTGTGGCATTGCGCGATCCTCCTGCCAACCCTAATACTTCTTCACCAAAGTATAATCTGAATGCTAAATGTGCTTACCACTCAAGTATCCCCAGGCACGAGACTGACCAGTGCTAGGCCTTGAAGAATAAAATTCAGGATTTGATTGATAACAAGACTGTTGAATTTGACCCTCCTCCAACTCCGAATGTAATCACCACGCCTATGCCGAAGCATGACAAGGGTGTCAATGAAGTTAACACCGTGGGTGGTTCTGATAAAGAAGCTACATTTGAAGATTTGGTGTATCCAACTACAACAAAGCTGAAGAATTGGCATGCACATGAATTTGTGCCCATCTCCTTCATCGAGGAGTAATCTACTTGTTATTGCCTTTCTTTCAATTCAAGAACATTTTATCTATAATATGTAACAATGACTTTTAAGCCATGTGCCTAGCCCAGGGCACTTTGGTCCATTTGTCAAGGGTTTTATTATGTTTATCTAATCATATGATCATTCAGTACATTGGACTCTTTTGCATTCAAATATTTGTGTTTATTATCTTTATTTTCTTTCAAATGAATTTTCAAAAATAGCCATGTATCTTACATGCACACACACACACACACACACACACACACACACACACACACATACATTCTTGCAAGTCCTCATCCACTCTGGATCCTATTGCCATTGACTATACTATTTCCGACTATGACTTTGAATGCCCAATCAACCAAGCCGAAGAAAGAGGCGAGGAAGATTGTGACATACCGGGAGAATTAGCCAAACTTCTATTACAAGAGGAAAAAGCTATTCAGCCACACGAAGAATCAGTTGAAGTCATCAATCTGGGTACTGAGGCAGATAAGAAGGAAATCAAGATCGGCACTAATTTGGAAAGAAGTTTCAAGAGCAGGTTGTTTCAAATATTGCATGATTATGCGAAAGTATTTTCTTGGTCTTATGAAGATATGCTTGGGTTGGATACCGACATCATAGTTCACCGTCTGCTGACAAAAGAAGATTGTCCTCCTGTCAAACAAAAGGTTCGTCGAATGAGGCCTGATATGTCCGAGAAGATAAAAGTTGAAGTGATGAAACAATTTGATACAGGGTTCCTAGCTGTGACATCCTATCCCCAATGGGTTACTAATGTGGTGCCAGTGCCGAAGAAAGACATAAAGGTTCGTATGTGCGTAGACTATAGGGATATGAATAGGGCAAGTCCCAAGGATGACTTCCCCTACCACACATTAACGTCTTGGTCGATAACACTGCTTAGCATAAAGTATTCTCTTTCATGGATGGTTTCTCTGGCTATAATCAGATAAGGATGGCTCCCTAAGACATGGAGAAGAAAACCTTCGTTATGCAATGGGGCACCTTTTGTTACAAGGTCATGCCGTTCGGATTGAAGAATGCAGGGGAAACATATCAAAGAGCTATGGTAGCTTTGTTTCATGACATGATTCATCATGAAATAGAGGTCTATGTGGATGATATGATTTCCAGATCACAAACTGAAGAGGAACATCTCGATCACCTGTACAAACTATTCGAAAGGATGAAAAAGTACAAATTGAGGTTGAACCCTAACAAATGCACATTTGGAGTACGATCTGGAAAGCTTCTAGGTTTTGTTGTCAGCAATAAAGGCATTGAAGTTGATCCTGCCAAGGTAAAGGCCATCCAAGAAATTCCAGCCCCTCATTCTGAAAAGGAAGTTAGAGTATTCTTGGGTCGTCTCAATTACATTTCCCGTTTCATATCTCACTTAACTACTACTTGTGAGCCAATCTTCAAGCTCTTGAAGAAAGATCAGGTAGTCAGATGGAACGATGAATGCCAAGCTGCCTTCGACAAAATCAAAGAATATCTACAAGAACCTCCTATTATCATGCCTCCAATTGAAGGAAGACCCTTGATCATGTATTTGACAATACTAGAGAACTCTATGGGGTGTGTCTTGGGCCAACATGACGAGTCTGGCTGAAAAGAGCATGCTATTTATTACCTGAGCAAAAAGTTTATCGACTGTGAAACCAGATATTCATTGCTCGAGAAAACTTGTTGTGCTCTGGCATGGGCTGCTCGCCGGCTAAGACAGTATATGTTGACTCATACTACCCTGTTGATTTCTAAGATAGACCCAATCAAGTACATCTTCGAGAAACCCGCCCTTTCCAGACAGATAACCAGATGGCAAATAACCTTAACTGAGTACGACATTCAATACACTATGCAAAAGGCCATCAAAGGAAGTGTGCTAGCAGATCATTTGGCCCATCAAGATGTCGATGATTATCAGTCTATGAACTTCGACTTCCCTGATGAGAACATCATGCTGGTGACCGACTATGCGAAACCTGGACCGTATGACGGACCTGAACAAGGATCCCGATAGACCATGGTATTCGATGGGGCTTCCAACTCCATGGGTAACACAATTGGTGCTGTGATCATAACTCCTGAAGGTTGCCACACTCCTTTCACTTCCAGACTATGCTTCGATTGCACGAACAATATGGCTGAGTATGAAGCATGCATCTTGGATCTGAAAGATGCCATTGACTTGAGGATCAAACATTTGAATGTGTTTGGGGATTCCGCTCTAGTGATTAGCCAAGTAAAATGAGATTGGGACACTAAGCACCCTAATCTCATCCCTTACAAGGAACTTGTGCTATCCCTGATTCCCTACTTCGAATAGATCACTTATGAGCATTTCCCTAGGGAAGAAAATCAGTTGGCTGACGCTTTGGAAACCATGTCTTCAATGTTCAAGGTCAGATGGGATAACGAGGCCACTATGATTACAATTGAGAGATTCGACGAACCTGCACATTGCTGTGAAGTTGACACTGATGCGGAAAATCCATGGTACCATGAGGTGATGAGATACCTTGAAGCACAAGAGTATCCAGAGGGAGCATCTATCAACGACAGAAAGTTCTTACGAAGATTTTCAGCTAAATTCTTCTTAAGTAACGAAATATTGTACAAGCGCAACCATGATTCAACTCTACTCCGATGTGTGGACAAGAAGGAGGCAAAGGAAATCATATAAGACATGCATGATGGAATCTTTGGTACTCACTCAAGTGGACATACGATGACCAAGAAGATCTTGAGGGCTGGCTACTATTGGTCAATAATGGAGACTGATTGACATCAACACTCTAGGACTTGTCACAAATGCCAAATCTATGATGACAAGGTCCATGTGCCTCCTATCCCTCTGAACGTCATGACCGCTCCATGGCCATTTGCAATGTGGGGCATTGATATGATTGGAGAAATCAAGCCCACTGCTTCCAACGGACATCACTTCATTCTTGTCGCTATCAACTATTTCACCAAATGGGTCGAAGTTGCCTCGTTTTCCTCAGTCACCAAGAATGTGGTGGCCAGATTCATCAAACACAACCTCATCTGCCGTTATGGTATCCCCGAAAGGATCATCACCGACAATGGGTCTAACCTCAACAATGCCATGATTATTGAGCTTTGTACTCAGTTTAAGATCAAGCATCACAATTCTTCACCTTATAAACCTAAAATGAATGGTGCAGTCGAAGCAGGCAACAAAAATATCAAGAAGATTGTGCAGAAAATGGTAGTAACCTATAAGGATTGGCATGAGATGTTACCGTTTGCTCTCCACGGATACCACACTTAAGCTAGGACATCAACTAGGGCAACCCCCTTCTCTCTAGTTTATGGCATGGAAGCTGTTCTGCCAGTGAAAGTTCAGATTCCCTCGCTAAGGATTATGAATGAAGTAGGCTTAGGTGAAGACGAGTGGATTCAAACGAGGTGGGATCAGTTGAACTTGATCGATGAGAAGCGACTGGAGGCTGTTTGTCATGGTCAGACATACCAAAAACAGATGATCAAGGCTTTCAACAAAAAGATCAAGCCTCGAGTATATCAAGCTAGTGACTTGGTGATAAAGCGCATCATTCTGCTACAAGGAGACCCCAGAGGCAAATGGACTCCCACCTACAAAGGGCCATTTGTTGTTAAAAGAGTGTTCTCTGGCGGTGCCATGATGCTGACTACCATGGATGGTGAAGACTTCCCACATCCTATAAACGCGGACATAGTTAAAAAATACTACGCATAAGAGACCCGCTAGGTTGACACACCTAGGCAAAATAAGGGAATCCCGGTAAACCAAAAGGTTTGGGAAAAAATTAGGGATATATGCAAAAGATTGTACACCCGGTAAGTTGAAAACCCAAAAGGGCGACTTGGGAAAAAATGGGTATCCTGGTGGGATGAAAACCCGAAAGGGAGGTCCAGGCAAAAGTTAAGGATTAAAAGCGTATGACCATGTCCCGTGGATTTACCACTGTCAACTTTATCACTAAGGTCTGAGTTCAAACGGTCCAAGATCAATCCAATCAACTTATGTCAACGACAAGGGGCATTCGAAGACATTGGGGCAATAGTAGAGTTGGAAGGCAATGCGATCATTTCACATGGCTATTTGTTTTTGTTTTTCCTTCAACGATTTCCTCTTACTAGGATCTCTATCTCTTTGTACAAAAACGCCTATTCATGGCCAAAATATCAATACAAATACACTTTGAAGTGCAAACTTTCTATCTTTGTTTTGAATGCAAATTTGTCCAACGATTAAAATTGAATGAACTTATGCATATGAACATAATTAAAACTATTTGGAACATGTGTCCTGCTAAGCAGTAACAAGCATCTCTTTAATGTATATGGATTATCCCCACAGAGTTATTTCATTAACATCATCTCCAGCAAAGTTACCCACAGAGTCTCTTTGCATAGACCAATCTCCAGCCAGAGTTTCAATCTCTTAGCAGCTCTCTCCCCAGCTAAGTTGATCCTACAAGTAGAAGCCTCATGGATCTCTTCCTCAAAGAACTTGTGTCGTCAGCAGTTCATCAAGTATTCATCAACATGGTTTATTCCCCCAACAAACAACGAGTAGTAAAACTCCCTAGCCGAGTACAAAATTCCCCAGCTTGGTCTATATTCTCCAGCTGAGCCTGTTATACCCAGCTGAATATACCTCCCCAAGCTGAGTCTGTCCTCCCCAACTAAGTCTACACTCTCCAGCTTGAGTTTGCCTTTCAGATTATTACAAGTCATAGGGCCACAGCCCCTAATCCCTAGTAAAGTCATCAATAAAACCTTTACTATCTCCAAAGATACTATGTAGCCTGGACCCGACTAGATATTAGCACAATTTTCAAGTTACTATGAAGCCTGAACCCGACCAGATAATAGTCAACTTCTCAAGTCACTATAGAGCCTGGATCCGACCAGATAACAGTGTAATATTTCAAATACTATGAAACCTGGACCCGACCAGATATTAGTTTAACTCTTCGAAATATAGAAGAACCTGGACTCAACCAAACTAAGGTTTAATTTCTTTTCCCCAGTAGAGTTTGCCTCTACCCCAACAAGTTGTTGTGAAACTTAGATCCGACCAGATAGAAGTTACCCTCAAAAATTCGTTGTGAAACCTGGAACCCGACCAGATAATAACTAAATCCCCAAACATTTTATTGTGAAATCTGGACCCGACCAGATAACAATTAACCTCATCAACCTCAGAAATCTACAAAGCCCGGACCCGACCAGATGTCAGTTTTCAAGTAAGTTATTGTGAAACCTGGAGCCCGACCAGATAACAATTAACTATGATCCCCAGAGAGACATTGTGAAACCTGGACCCGACCAAATAATAGTACAACTTTCCAAAAAAACATGAAACCTGGACCCGACCAGATAGTAGTTGCCAGTTCAAGTTACTGCAAAGCCTGGATCCGACCAGATAACAATTAACTTCCTTATCCCTAACAAGTTGTTGTGAAGCCTAGATCCTACCAGATAACTATTCAATTTCAAGAAATTTTCTGCAAAGCCTGGAATCCGACCAGATAACAGTTAATTTATCTCTTCCCCAATAAGTTACCGTGAAGCCTGGATCTGACCAGATAGCAGTTGACTACTTCATCCTCGGTAAATTATGAATCCTAGATCCGACCAGATAACAACTGACATTCAAGAGATATTCCCCAGCAGAAGCATCTTTTCAACAAAGTTTGGAGATATGTATACTCTTCATCCCCAATGAAAATCTGGGAGTCAACTTCCCAAAAATCCTCATTAGCAGTCAGGGATTTATTTTCCCAGAAAAAAACATACATCTCACATTCATACATCATAGCATGTACATACAAAATGCATTTAGCATAATACCACATCTGGCGAACATCATGCATACATCTGCATTTTACTAACTCTTTTTCTCACAGGTAAAACATCAAGTTTTAGTATAAATAAACAAGATATTTGTGCTGATACTTCTTCCAGTGTTTACCAACTTTCATCCAAATGGAATCTATAAGCCCATTCCCAATACATCTCCGAGTGAAAATTTCTGGGCACTCTAGTGTTCAATCATCTTCCACCTTCAAGTCACGAATGGCGGGTCCGCCAATCTAACTCTTCAGGTTTAATAATATTGAACATAGGCATCTGTTGTACCCCAAAATTTTCCCTCTCATTTATCAAGTAATCTCTCATAAGATCTCCTTTGGTTCAAGACTGCACTAGGGTTGATCAGCTCAAGACACCGCCTCAAGCACTGATAACTGAAAATTAGGGCTTGAGATTGAACAAGGATAAATGGACTTATAATGCCCCATATGAATTTCGTTTATCATTTTGGACTCTTAAGATTTCTCATGAAAAGTTTCAAGTCTTGGATCACATTTTTGCTCAGTCAATTGATCAATTGACCTAAAAATCAATTGTATTGGGGAAAAAGTCAACTGTGGTCAATTTATAGTCAAACTTTATAATTTTTTATCCATATCAATATTATAAACTCATATATGTCATTTGATCAAGATCGAACCATAATTCCTCAAGAAATTTGATCAGATCATCAAAAGGTCAAAATGGTCAAAATTAGGATTTTGACTAAGAAAGGGGAATTTCTGATTTTTGACATAGCAAATGATTAATTGGTTTGAGACATGATCCCAAGAGTTCAAATGAATCATTTTGACCTAATGGCATGGCTCAAAACATTTCTCAAGATCAATTGATTGATAGTTGATTTTCAGCTAACTGATCAAAAGTCAACTATACATTAAAAAGTCAAACTTTGACTTTTTGGTCAAAATCAAGTGTCAAAGATCACAATTCATCAAAAAATGTCAAAATATGAAACTTGTTCATCAAGAAATCAAAAAGTCAATATTTCATTTTGAAAAGTCAAAATTTCTAAACTTAAAATTTTTTCTAAGTGTTGGAAACTTCATACTTTTTCACAACTTTAAGCCAATTTTTCACCATGATGAAAGATGATTCAAAGGAAACTTTCAACATGAAAGTTGTAGATCTAAATGATATCTAAAATATTTTAGAACACAACTTCTCCTAGAAATGCATGGATTTCAAGTTATGATTTTGTGAATACATGTTCATGAAACTTGGAAACTTAGTGAAATTTTGCCCTAGTTTAGGCAGGATTTTGACCTAACTTCATGGAAATTTTTCACATAGTTCCAAGAGGAATTTTCAAAAATGAACCACATAGAGGTTGTATAGGATGTTACAAGCTTTCCAAAATGTCCAAGAACTCATTGATATCATACTTGAGCAAGGAGAATCAAAGGCAAGAAGTTAGAGTTTTCAAACTTGAATTACAAGCCATTTTGTGATGGACACTTGACCAATTCATAGCTGTGATCGGTGGATCTGGAACTGACTGTTTAACGCTGGTTCGCGAAATGTCGCGGAAGCAAGAGTCGCCACTGTCTTTTATTTTCTCCAACATGGACAGGACAAAAGCACAGAAAAATTCCTTATTGAGATTAGTTCTCGGTTCGGGAGGTAGATTTATAGAAAGGTGTTAGCACCCTTTCTATCCATGGTTATCCATGGGCTCTTAGATACTTGCTCATTTGTGTTTTCAAAATTGTTTGTTTGCTTTTCAAGGTGAGTGGGTTTGAAAAAGTTTCGTTTAAAATTTCAGTTCGACTCTTGTATCAGTCCTCAAGAGTGTTTGAAAAATTGTTTTGAAAGCTTTTTGAAAAGTGTCGGTGTGAAAAGAAGTTTTTGATTTGTTTTGAATAGAGAAAGTATCTATGAGTCATCTACCTACCCTAAGGAATTAGGTTGTGTAAATGTCCTTAAGGTAGTGCCATCCCACCATTGAGAGGTAGGTAGTACCACCGTTGGAGGTGTTCGGGTCAATTCGAGGGTTCGGGATATTGTGGTCACCAGAGCAATAGGAAGACACCTTAGAAGCTACCCCCATGCCATGTTCATGGACATGAGGACTTACTAAAACATCCTCTACTCGACGACCACGTTTCGAGGGGGCAGGGAAACAGCGAGGCGTATCCTAAGAGTGGTGTGTGAATTGTGTGTCATTTTCAATTATGTTTATCTTGTCATGCGTTGGTGATCTACGCTTTGTTTTTATTTTTGGCATTCATTCTTTCATGTGGTTATTAACAGTTAAAAGGTGCGGGAAGATAAAAGTCCTACGCTATTACAAAGGCGCGGGTCTACATCGCCAAATTAAACCAAGACCCGATTTGAAATAAATAAAATGCGGAAAGTAAATATCTAATTAATCTATTACAAGGCTTTGGGGCAAGTACATAAATTTCACAAAGAAAAATAAAATAAATGCGCGAAGAGAAAATTATATTCGAAGGTGCGAGGGCGTTGGACCCTTTGAGGAAATTAAATTTAAATTAATTAAATTAAATAAAGGAAAGGACTTATTTTTTTGTGTTTTTTTTTTGTATTTTATGAAATTAGAGAAAATTAAATGGAATTAAAACCCTAATTCTAAGCATTTTTAATTATTAAAAAAAATAAATTCAAGTTTGACCTAATTTACATTAATTATTTACATGGCATATTTATTTACAAAAATAATTAATTATTAAATATGGTGAAAAAGGAAAAAAAGAATAAAAGTATAAAAACCCTAATTTCTACATTTTTTAGTTTATTAAGAAAGCATTAAAATTAAACCTAAAATTAAAACTAAGTTAATTATTAAATTTATTTACAAAAGGTTGATTAAAACATAAATGAACATATTTTTATTTTTTATAGTTTCTGATTTTTTATATTTTTATATTATAAAACTAATTTTGTGGAATTAAGTGAAACAAATAATATAATTAAAAAAGAATAAATAAAAGAAAAGAAAGGAAGAAAGAGATGCAAACATGGGGGGTGGTTGTCCCTTTTCGAGGTGGTTGTCCCTTTTCGAGGTATTTTCCAAGCAATTTTGGCCCACTGAATCAGGCCTGGTTGACTTTTCTGGCTCGTATGAGGAAGTATTGACTGGTGTCCATGGTGGACTTCACATGATGGTCAATGGATTAATCTTCAGGGGCATGTGGCAATCAAGCAGGCAAGGCATTTGGTGGACCTTAGCTGAAGCGCTGCAGGGAAATACGTTAAACAAAATAATATTGAGGAAGGGAGGGGACCTGGGAATCGAACCCAGGTCCCAGCGTTTACCCATTACACATCCAACCATCTGAGCTACGCGCGCACGTTGTATTGGAATTGGCCAGTGGATGACATAACACGACACAACGCTTAGTGATGTCCATCGCGCGAAAATTCAAACGTGCCTATCATCAGGGGACACGTCCTCCTTCTTCTTCATGTTTCCTGCAAATAAAACATGGATAGCGGGGGTTTTAAACCCCCACTAAATGACACATACAAAAATAGCGAATAGAACACCGTTGATCATAAATTGAGCGCGACGTGTGGAATTAATTCGTATGAAGCTTCTGATTCTAATGGCATAGGTCTTGTTGTCTGATTTTTCCAAAAGAAGAAAGCCCCAAATTCACACCTCTGAAAACCTAGAAAGCATCAATGGCATTTTTCTATACAAGCACTATTAATCCAATTCAATGGCACCATTAGCTTTATTGAGTTCATGTTAGTGCAAAACAATCATTAGAATGCATTAATATGGCATGAAAAGGTAAATGCGAATATGCAAAATATCAAGAACAGGGCGACTTCATTCTACCGATTCTTGAGGTTAGAGGCTGTGGTTTTGATTGGGATAGCTTCCTGGCAGTCTTGGCAAGCTTGTGGGATCGTTCTTTTGTCCTGAAACACACTGAAACTATGAAAGCAGATTTCAATTTTTTTGGAAAAATGCCAAGTTTGATTCTTGACCCTGAGCGCAGCTTCTTGGTTGTTGTGATTAGGGTTGTGATCTGCTTATGTATGCCAATGAATTAGGGTAACAAAACAAGTCCAAAATCCATGGAATCAATGCTTTTGAATTTTGTGATCTTCCATGATTTTTTCAATCTTTTTTCCATGCCAAATATGCCAATCATTGGAGATTCTTTCCATATTGAGTATGCACGAAATCCTGAGGTTAGGATGAGTAGAAATGCTGCATAAAAAGATTTGAAAGGTGGCATTTAGTATTTTTTTCATATTTAATTTGAATTAAATGAATTAATAGATTTAAAAATTCAATTAATAAATAAAAAATAAGAAAATAACTCCCCTTTGGGTCAATGGGTCGTGCCTAGCCTTTGGGTGATGATTCTTGGAAGAAATTGTGGCCCATTAGCAATTTTGAGGCATTTGAAGTAAAGTTGACTTTTCAAAATTCCCAAAAACTCCCCAACTTCCACAAGGCATATCTTGCTCAATTTTTAAGCTTTGATCATGTTCTTGGACATTTTGGAAAGGTCTTGAAGTCCTCTAACCAATGCCTTTCGTCCAATGTCTTTTTGATTTACCAATCTCAAGTTATGGTCTTTGACCTAAAGTGCCTTTTTGTTGACTTTTGAAAATGACCTATAATGTTGAGATTGATAACTTTTTGTGAGAGCATTTCTTGGACTTGAAGTGTGAAGAGGAGTTATAGGAAATGTCATTCTCTTCAAAATTAGCTTTGGATGGAATTTTTCTGATAAACCATGTGGAAGTTATGCCTTGGTCAATTTACAGTTGACTTTTTCAACTGTCCAAATATGGAAACTTTTGCATCTTGAGACTTTTTGAGCCATGCCTTAAAAATCATGATCAAGAATTGATCAAATGATGTTTGTGGCTTCAAAATAAGATGTTGACCAAAAATTTGGACTTTTGACTGTCAAATGACCATTTTGCCCCTACAGTTGACTGTTGAGCAATTAGGGTTTTTGACTGTGCAATTTTGTGCTGTGAGTCTTGAAACTTAGCATATGGATGCTTGACCATGTTTGTAGGCATATAGGACTTGTTTGGACCCTTGTAAACTTCAATTTCTTTGCTAGAATCAAAACCCTAATTTTGACTGTTAGGAGGCCATTGAACTGTGCAACCTTTGGGAGATTTTGAAGCATGCTCTTAGCAAATCTTGAAGGATATGGGAGGGCAAATTTTGGGGTACAACAATAGCCATGCTGCATAATCTTTGCTTTGAAGACCTCAAACTTGTTAATCACTCCATAATTTAATGTTTATACAACTGATTGATCAATTTTCCAATTGATTCAAGCATTATCCAAACCAAATTGCCATTTTGGGAAGAAAGTAACCATTCCATTTTAGTAAAGTTGCTTTAATCACAAAGTTAACTTGTCTTGAGCATTGAACTTGTTCTTTATGCACAAGCATCCCCAACACAATCAGAACAAACATGTTTAAAGGTTACAACCACCCTACAAGCTTTGTACTTCACATTGGAACAAGATGTTTCAAGCTTGCTTCAAAAACAAGCAAAAATCCCATTACTTGTGCTTTTGTGATTTTGACCATCTCAAGTCTCCAAACCTTTTAATTTATATCAAGACACTCTTATGCAACTTAACACACTATTTTACAAGCTCTCAAACTCCACAAAACCAGAAATTGCCATACAAGCACAAAAACTTGTCATTTCTGATTTTTGAATCCAATCTCCAAATCCCCTCGTGCGTTTCTTGGCCAAACCATCCACAAAGTTTCTAATACACATATAGAAGCTATCCCATCCCTGTTTCAAGACTGTAATCCCATTTTCATCATCCACCATTTTTGAAACTCAAGCTTGCAACTTGACTTGAGTAAGGAGTTTCAGCCATCCTCAAAGCAAAGTAAGACTTGCAACACATTCAGGGAGGTCCAGGTAAGCTAACCTGATCATCTTCACTCTTCAAAACTTACTCAAAGTCCATACACAAATCCAGCTACAAGAGCTAAGTTTTCAAACTTGAATATCTTGATACAAGCATCCTTTGTGCATACATTCTGAAGTAAAAATGTAGATATTATTGCCCTCAAGCTGACCATGTCCCTAGTTTGCATTTTAATTGTTTGTGCTTGGATAATTTTGCTTCTGACCAGTTAGAGCACACATTTGTTATCAAACTAAATTAAGTTTAACCTTTGTATTTTAGCTTAATTAAATTGTATGGTTAAACTGATGATGAAATTTCCAGCAAGTTTCATGTTTGTACTTTTTAAAATGGTCAAGAAATGAGAAAGTTATAGGGTTAACAATGGTGGACATGGTGTCTGTGCGCGCATGAAGGAGGAAGAAGATGATTTCAAATATTCAGGGCAAGACTTGTATCATATATTTGTTGTTTTGTTTAAGTTAATGGATGTATCACCACCCCAGTGGTTAAAGCGCGCGCTTGTAACCTGAGGGACATGGGTTCGAGCTCTAGTGGTACCCTTTTGGTTCTTTTTCATATTTTCTCTCATTTTTTTGTTTGAAGGCAGGCGCTGGGCTCCCTTTGTTGGGCCTGGTATTTTACTTATCTCATACTCCATGTTTCATTTTCATACATCCTGGCCCATTTTCTTTATTTTATATTTTTATTTCCTTTATTATTTTTATTATTATTATTATTATTAATATTATTTTTATCTTTACTAATAAAAAACCCAAAAAAATATTATTATTATTATTACATTTATTTATTTTTCTTTGTAAAAAACAAAAAGACTAAAAAATATTTTCTTAATGAATTTAACCTTCTTTTTTATAATTAATATTTAGATAATTAGGTTTAGTTATTTTACTATATTATTATTTTCATAATTAATTAATTTAGAACTTAGGACTATTTTAATTGATTAACTTTCATTTTTTTCCTTAATTTAAAACTTTTTTTCATAAAAAACCCTAAAAAAAAAATACTTTTTTAACTTAAATGCTTTCTTAATTAGTTTTATTTAATTTTTTAACTAATCTTTTTTAATAATGTTTAGATTAAAACCCCTTTCATAAAAATCCAAAAAAAATCATGTTTCTTTTCCATTTACATTTGTACATTATTATTTATTCAATTCTTATACATTTATTCAATATGGTTGTAATAGTTAATTAGGTTTAATTTTCTTGCAAAATTCCCATTTGTAAATTTATATACCCCCTCCCTCAATGATGTAATAGCTTAGTATTTTTACTTTCCGCAATTTATCGTTTTATATAAATGCTAGTAAATTAGGGTTTGTATGGAAAGATAAAATCAACAAGTTAGCAAACCCTAATTCAAGATAAACAAGCATATAAATTCAACACATTTGCACACTTGCACCCTTAGGGTAATTCCACTTTGTTTCCTTACAAAAATGGCCATGTTATGCATGTGGGATATCTTAGCAAAAAGCAATCAAATACAAGATCATAGTCCCTCGATGACGCTATCAAAGGTTGCCTTTCAAAATGATCTAAGTCCCTCAAAGAGAATTGCTAAGATATTTCACAACATTGCTATCATGGCTATACAATAACCCATGTCCGTCCCTTTACATCCAAAGATAGGTCTTCTTACCAAATCAATGGTAAGATAACAATATCAAAGGAAAGGAGGAAATGAACTAAGACTTTTGAGTAGGTAGATTGTTCCTAGCTGCTTGTTCAATTTCAAATCAAACACTCTTGTTTATTTTCAAAACAAACACCAACACTTTCAAAAACACATTGAAAACATTTTCCAAACTTAAAACATTTTCAAAAGCTCAACACTTTGTATATGTTCTTACGAACAAGAACTATTACAAAGTTTGCCTAAACGATGACGCCTTTTCAAAATACTTTCAAAATCCACACAAAGCACATTTTCAAACAAAACCAAGTGACCTAGAAAGCAACTAAGATCCCATAAATAACTATGGATGAAAAGGGTGCTAACACCTTCCCTTTTCATAATCTACCTCCCGAACTCAAGAAATAATCTCAAAGGTCTTTCCTGTTCTTTTCAGCCTTTCCTTTTTGGATAAAAGAAAAGTCAGTGGCGACTCTTGCTAACCGCAACACATGCGATAAAACAGAAAACACCCAACTCAGTTCTCCCACCACATCACACTAACCATACAATTACCTTCAAGAATCGTGCCCTATATTGCTCCATAGAAGTCCAGTTTCAGAGCTCTGCAACTCAACTTCAATAGGTAGATTTCTCCATCAATTCTTTAAAAATTTGATATCATTGTGATGCTCTCATTGCCCTAGTTCTAGTCGCAACACTTACTTTTATCTTGAAACACGTTCTGACCATGAAATTTCAAATCCCTTTTCAAAACTTTCCTTCCAAATTGCTTGAGCTACAGTTTATATAAATTTGTCGCAAAGGTGTGGTTGTCTTCGTCTTGAAGAAACGAAGTGAATGGCATAGGTCTGAGCTTCTGATTTTACAGTTTGAGAGACCTGCAATTTACGTTGGCTGGAGGTTGAAGATGACCAACGTGTCATCTTCCAACCAATGAAGGTGCGCCACTTGTTTTTTTTTAATTTCTGATTTAATAAGTTATCCAGTGTTTTATTCACTAATGACCATGATATACACAACGCGCCAGATCCCTTGGATTTGATTACTAACGCGTTATGACTCTCATCCATGGTCCACATGTTTTTGGTTTTTATTTTATTTTCTGATTTTTATATTTAATTGTGTTAAACTTAAAAAAATCATAGAAAATTCATTTTTAGTCCAAAAAATCTGAAAAAAATTATGAACAAAATTTTATTTTGTATTTTGATATTTTTTTTATAAATTTTCACTTTATTTGAATTGTTTTAAATGTTTAAAAATACTTTTATGCATTTTTAAATTCTGGAAAAATTATGGAATGAACCAATGATATTGTGACAAATATTGGTGACCTCATTTATTTTTTTATTTCTGACTTTAGTATTTTTTTAAATCATTTTTGGTTATTTTACTCATTTCTTTTAATTAAAAAAATAGTTTCTGACTTTAAAAAATTACCAAAAATTTTATAAAAATATTTGAGTCCTTTTCTGATTTTTCTAGGGTCTTACTTTTTATTTCTTGATTAATTTGAACATAGTTGATATTTTTCTCTTTTATTTCTATTTTAAAACTTTTTAAAACTTTTTTTAATGTATATATTAAATACAATATTATTTTGTGATTATTTTCTAGTTGATCTTGGGTTGAATTTTTGATTATGAACTTTGTTAACATCATTGGATCCATGGTGTTGAGTCTAACTCCATAAAAATGGATGAATGATTTTAATAATAGTTTAATTAAAATTTAATTCAAATGTAGTTTGTATTCTTTCCCACCCATCTTCATCTCATCCCTTTCTTATTGCACTAAGTGTTATTGGAGCATGATCTCTCTATCATGTCTCAAAATAAATGGTGCATAGATTGCTATTGATTGGCCTCAAAATAGGTGTGACTTCTATATAAGTTCACTTACGATTGCTTAACATAGCGCTAAATTTTATCCAAATTCGAATAAATGATCATTCATGGCCCAAACCTATGTTTTCAAGCCCAAGTATCTTAATTTGATCCCTTTGTCCAATAACTTTGAGATTCATTGTATGGAGACTTTGGTTCTACCAACCCTCTAATGGATCTACAACACTTTTGGTCAACACGGATCACTTAAACATTGTTGATCATTAAATGGTACTTGTGAGGATTCCAAATGGATGATATACTTGACAAAAAGCAAATGCAACTTGTTTTGTGGAGGCTTTGGTTATACCAATCCTCTAATGTGTTCCAAATTCAAGTTTCAAGATGGTCATCCAACCAACCACTAATTATTAATTTGTTTCACTTTATGCTTTTATTTTTTATGCCTTATGTACCATTTACTTTAAGCATTACATTTCATGTATTTGTATTTTGCTCACTTGGGCATTTTTATCCTTGTTATTTTTGTTTTGCTCATTTGAGCCTTTCTATTCTTTTTTCAAGACACCTACTAATCAACATGAACCCTAAAAAAGGCTTTAATGATACTTGTACTATTTGGTTACTATACTTGGCATTATGGAGCATTAGACTTCTTGGACTTAAGATTAGAAACATTGGCCTATGTTGGAGATCTTGTGACCTTAATTGATATTTTGTCTGGAGTTCTTGAGGTTTACCTTAAGACATTGGGTTATTTGTTTGTTTTGTGTGCAGGTTATTATGATTACATTCTTTGTTTGTAATCTGGAATTCACCCGTATACAGCCGTTACTCTTCCCAATTTTTGTGAATACTTAATACACTTGAAGTTTAGTTCTCTCAAGAGGTCTAATATCTTTGCTTGTTTGGTTTTAATCCAAGGAATGAGAATTCTATCTTAACTCATAATGTCAAATATTGGTTTCTTGTTGGTTAGATGGTTCTTATCCCTAACTTTTACCTTATGCTTTATGATAGTCTCTTCTTCTCCTCCCATCTTCTTAAATTTCAAAAATCTTCTTCCTCCTTTTGAAAACTCTTCTTGTTTTTAAACTTGAACCACTTTCATAATAAACTTGGACTCATGTCCATGCATTTTCAAAACTTTTTCATAAATAAACTTCAATAAATTTAATAATGCCTTGACATTTTTTTTGAGAAGACTAAAAGTCAATCAATCTCATTTCAAACCATTTTTCCACTTTGGCTTTTTACTTTAAAACTTTTCTCAAAAGATTAGACTCTTGTCAATCCTTGTAGTGATGCAAACAACTATACTTCTACAATATGTAGTGAAGAAAGATATTTTCCACTTGGGTGTTGAGTGAGGAATTGTTGATTTTAAAATCCAAGCCATATCCCCCACTTTGATATGATGCAAATTCTCCTTTCTCATGATTGTGGGTAGTAAGTATGTTTTCCATACGGACAATGACGATGATGTCTTATCTCATAAAATCAACCAACACACATGTGTTTTAAAATTTTAAAAGAGTAACTACGTGTACCCAGATCTCCTATTGCATAAAAGGTGGTACGTAGGCACTAAAGGTTCGCAACCGCGACGGGTGCAAAAATCATAAAAAATACTTCTTTTCTCACCTCCACCATCTATTTTTCATACAACATTTTATAGCCAAAATATACAGATTTTTATAAAGAGGTTCCTGCGGAGTACCGTAGATGTTTAAGGTGCTAATACCTTCCCTTTGCATAACCAACCCCCTTAACTTGAATCTTTCCCCCTCTTTTTGGGTTACTCGCTCTTTTCCCACTCCTTTGCAAACAATAAAGCACAGTGGCGATTTTTATTTTGATCTGTGTAAGTCTAGTCAATCCAATGGCTTAGTCTTAAACATTTCTACTGCTACAGTTGTTATCTGTTTGTTGTCTTTGTATCTTCTCTCCATCCTTTATTATAGTTGTTTCCCCTATGACATTTATAGTTTTGATATTGCCCTTGCTTTTTTTTATTGCCTACAATGTTGACACCTTCATCTGATGGAGAATAACTCAAAATAAGAGATTTTCTTATTGTGATACGGTGGGAGAACAGACTTTAGGTGTTTTGAATTTGTGTTCGCAAATGTTGCGGTTGAGCAAGAGTCTCCACCAACTTTTCTTTTATCCAATAAGGAAAGGTGAAAAAGTACAGGAAAGACCTTTCGAGATGTTTTCTTGAGTTCAGGGGGTAGATTATGAAAAGGGAAGGTATTAGCACCCTTTTCATCCATGGTTTTCCATGGGATCTTATTTACTTGCTAGATCACTTGCTTTTGTTTGAAAAATGTGCTTTGTGTGGTTTTTTGAAAGTATTTTGAAAAGGCACCATCGTTTAGGCAAACTTTGTAATAGTTCTCATTCGTAAGAACGTATACAAAGTGTTGAGCTTTTGAAAATATTTCATGTTTGGAAAGTGTTTTGAAAGTGTATATGATTGCTTTTGAAAATAGCAAGGATGTTTGTTTTGAAATTTGAGCAAGCAACTAAAAGTAATCTACCTACTCAAAAGGTCTTAAGTGTTATTTTCCTCCTCCTTTAGACGTTGCTATCTTACCATTGTTTTGGTAAGAAGCCCCATCGTTGGATGTGAAGGGACGGGCATTGGGTTATCGTATGGCCATGATAGAAATGTTATGAGATGACTTAGAACTTTTCTTTTAGGGACTATGATCATTTTGAAAGGCAACTTTGATAGCATCATCGAGGGACTATGATCTTGTATTTTCAATATTTGTGCTAAGATATCCCACATGCTTAACATGGCCATTTTTGTAAGGCAACAAGTGAGATTATCCTAAGGGTGCATGTGTGCAAGTGTGTTTGATTTGCATGCATTTAGTCTTGATTAGGGTGATCTATTTGTCAATTTCATGTCTTGCCATACACACCCTAATTACTCGCATTTACATTTGAAAGCGATAAATTACAGAAATGTAAAGTCCTACGCTATTACAATATTTAGGGGATATGGGTACATATGTGCGAATGGGGATTGCAAGTAAAAATAAGTCCTAAGTTACTATTATAACCATATTGAAATGTACAATATAAGAAAGAATTGACTTGTTTAGAAAATGTTTTTGTCTTAAGGAAATAAATTAAAAGGAAAATATTTTTATGTTCTTTTATGTTAATATTAAAAATGATGAAAAGGAAAATAAATGAAAGATAGAAAACAGCGTGCTGCTGCAAGAAGAACTAGGATCAGAAGTTCTGAAGCCAAGCGCGTGATGACTCAGAAAGGAACGTCAGTGGGCATCAAAAGTTCTGGATTGGCATACTCTGAGATCCTGCAAGACACGTTAGAGGGAAAACACAGATGTTCTGGGTGGTATGCAACATGTGAACCAAAAGTCAGAAGTTCTGTATTACACTAAAATAGTGAGCAAACATTAGCAGTTCAATACATTGTCAGCATGTGAAATTCATAAACTCTGAGTGTTTGAAAACAACTGATGGAAACATCAGAAGTTTAGTGTATTTGACATGTGAGGAGAATTCAGAAGTTCTGTGTTGTGTTAGAACAATGAGTGAATCTTAGAAGTTCTGCGTGTTAAAATGATGAGTGAAAAACAGAAGTTCTGTGTTATGTTTCAACTCTTAATTAGCACATCAGTAATTTATTCAGTTCAGCAAATCAGAATGATCACAACATAACAAATCATAGAAATTCCAATCCTAAGTCTGAGCCTAGCATTATTCTAGAAGTTCTGATCCATAGTTTTTCTATTCATACTATGATATGTACAACATTAATACTATGATATTTACATGTTAATGATGTTCAGAATGAAAAGCAAGTAAAGTCAGAAAGACTTACCTGGAGCGTGCTTGGAGCTTTGAGTGGCTGCCTTTGGATGTTCTGAGTTAGCGAGAGAACGGAGGAGTGGTGGTGCCAAGTTCTTTGGTTCAAAAGGAAGAATAAAGGTTTGTTTTTATGTATGAGAAATCCTGATTTTTATGAAGGTTTCACAACTTCCTTTTTCTCTCTTTTGGCCAATCTCTCTCTCCAAAAGCCAGCCCCTTGAACGTGTGATAGAGCCAAGTATTTATAGATGGATTTGTTATGATTTTGGGGGGAAAAACAAATGGGATTTGAACCTTTTTGGTATACTGTTCCATTGCTTTTTAATCACAGTTTTCGTATGCCAATTTGATGCAAGTATGTGGTTCAGGCATAGGCTGACCTAGCTGTTGGTTATCTAGAATATCAGGCATAGGCATAGGCATGAACTTGCCCATATGTTCTGACCAAACTCTGTCTTGAGAATATCTAGAATTTGCTGAGCGATATGGTGATAACCTGGTCAGAAGTTCTGAAATTGTCATATTTTCTTAAACACTTAGAAAAATTCGAAGTATTTAGAATTTTGACCTTTTGGATTTTGATGAAACAAAACTTCATATTTCAACGGGTCTTGATGAAATATGATTCTTGAAGTTTGATTTTGAACCAAAAGTCAAAGCTTGACTTTTCAGTGTGCAAATGACAATTTTTCCCTTTCGAGTGATTTTCTTGGAAAATTTGTAGTTCAAGGCTTGGAAACTTGATAGAAGCAAACCTGGTATCCAGGGTGATCCCTTGAGAAATGACGGAAAATTTTGGGGTACAACAGCTGCCCCTGTTCAATCTTCTTACACCTGAAGAATTAGATTGGTAATTCTGCCATTCGTGATTTGAAGGTGGAAGATGATTGAACACTAGAGTGCCCAGAAATTTGCACTCGATGATATTGTGATTGATTGTGTAGGGAATGTGCTTAAAGATGCCATTTGAAGAGATAATGGATAGTTGTTGGAGATGGTCTTAAAGATGCCATCCAGAAATTATTGTTGGACTGTATCTGTAAGCTGGAACTGAATGATTGCCAGCATGGCATCCGTGTCTGGAGCGCATCTGAACTGTATCGAAGGGTTGGGTTGTTTGATGATGAGTCTGTGTAAAACTGCATCTTGGGAAGAGAGGGAACCGGTGTAGGGTTGCCTGATGATGAGTCTGTGTAAAACTTCATCTTGGAAAGAAGGAACCTGTGTAGGGTTGCTTCATGATGAGTCCGTGTAAAACTTCATCTTAGAAAGAAGGAACCTGTGTAGGGTTGCTTCATGATGAGTCCGTGTAAAACTGCATCCGAAATTTCCTGAGAAGGAACCTGTGTAGGGTTGCTTCATGATGATGAGTTCGTGTAAAATTGCATCTTTGGAGGAAGGATCCTGTGTAGGGTTGCCTGATGGTGAGTCCGTGTAAAACTTCATTTGGAGGTGAGAAGGAACCGGTGTAGGGTTGCTTCATGATGAGTCTGTGTAAAACTGCATCTGAAATTTCCTGAGAAGGAACCTGTGTAGGGTTGCTTCGTGACGATGAGTCTGTGTAAAACTGCATCTTTGAAAGAGAAGGATCTGGTGTAGGGTTGCCTCATGATGACGAGTCCGTGTAAAACTACATCTGAAAGAGAGGAACCTGTGTAGGTTTGCCTAATGATGAGTTCGTGTGAAACTGCATCTTTAAAAGAAGGAACCTGTGTAGGGTTGCTTCATGATAAGTCCGTGTAAAACTGCATCTTAGAAAGAGAAGGAACCGGTGTAGGGTTGCTTTGTGATGAGTCTGTGTAAACCTTCATCTGAAATTTCCTGAGAAGGAACCTGTGTAGGGTTGCTTCATGATGAGTCCGTGTAAAAATACATCTTGGAAAGGAGGAACCTGTGTAGGGTTTCCTGATGATTAGTCCATGTAAAACTTCATCTTGGAAAGGAGGAACCGGTGTAGGGTTGCTTCATGATGAGTCCGTGTAAAACTTCATCTGAAATTTCCTGAGAAAGAACCGGTGTAGGGTTGCCTCATGATGATGAGTCCGTGTAAAACTGCATCTGAAAGAGAGGAACCTGTGTAGGGTTTCCTGATTATGAGTCCGTGTGAAACTGTATCTTGGAAAGAAGGAACCTGTGTAGGGTTGCTTCATGATGTGTCAGTGTAAAACTGCATCTTAGAAAGAGAAGGAACTGGTGTAGGGTTTCTTCGTGATGAGTCCGTGTAAAACATCACCTGAAATTTCCTGAGAAGGAACCCGTGTAGGGTTGCTTCATGATGAGTCCGTGTAAAACTGCATCTTGAAAAAGAGGAACCTGTGTAGGGTTGCCTGATAATGAGTCCGTGTAAAACTTCGTCTTCGAAATGAGAAACCGGCATAGGGTTGCTTCATGATGAGTCCGTGTAAAACTTCATCTGAAATTTCCTGAGAAGGAACCTGTGTAGGGTTTCTTCATGATGAGTCTGTGTAAAACTTCATCTAGAAAGGAGGAACCTGTGTAGGGTTTCCTGATGATGAGTCCGTGTAAAACTGCATCTTGGAAAGAAGGAACCTGTGTAGGGTTGCTTCATGATGAGTCCATGTAAAACTTCATATGAAATTTCCTGAGAAGGAACCTATGTAGGGTTGCTTCATGATGAGTCCGTGTAAAACTGCATCTTGGAAAGGAGGAACCTGTGTAGGGTTGCCTGATGATGAGTCCGTGTAAAACTGCATCTTGGAAAGAAGGAACCTGTGTAGGGTTTCTTCATGATGAGTCCGTGTAAAACTTCATCTGAAATTTCCTGAGAAGGAACCTGTATAGGGTTGCTTCATGATGAGTCCGTGTAAAACTGCATCTGGAAAGAGAAGGAACCAGTGTAGGGTTGCTTCAGCTGGTCAAGTATATAGTCGTCTTGTCTGGTTTCAGGTATTAATCTTTGTCCTGAGAAAGAAATATAGTTTTCCTGGCTTGTTACAGGTGTTAGTCTTCAATCTCTTCATGTAGATAACTTTCCTGGCTTGTTACATGTATTAATCTACAATCAATTGTCCACAAATAGTTTTCCTGGCTTGTTACAGGTATTAATCTGGAACTTGAAAAGGTTGATGGTAGCCATCTGTTGTTTGACCTTTTCCTATAAAAGGTAAAACGTTAGCTGTATGCAATGTCATGATGTATGGAATGCATGATGTCACGATGTTCTCAAAATAAATGAGATTGTGTCGTATGCACGTTATCATGTATGTAGATAGGATGTATGAAATGTGACATGTTAATGAATGTATTTTTTTTTGGGAAAATAAATCCTTGACAAATGTCGGGGAGTCGTTAAATCCTGGACTGCTGTTGAAGAGTTGGTGTGCCTTCAAACTTTGCTTAGAATATTTCCACCAGGGATTCCTGTTTTGTAGTGTGAGGAGAACTCCGCTGTGGAATATTGAAAACTCTGTGGGGAGAATGTTTATTCCTGTTTGGGAAAAGAGTTCAGGAGTCTCGATTGTCCGTTGCTCTACTGGGGTCGAAGTTGAACCAATATCTGGTCGGGTCCAGGTTTCATAGTAACTTGCTGGGGATTATAGAGTAGTCTACTGGGGAAAGGGAGTTGTGGTCCTTTGATTTGTAGTAGTTGGAAAGGAAAACTCAAACTGGGGAATTTGTAGTTTGTTCAGGAAATAAACCCAGTTGCCGGTCAGCTAGAGAGGTGACGACTTCGTTGGGGAAAGTCTTCGAGGACTTTTGAGGTTGTCTCAGCTGGGGAAAGGTTTTCAGAGATTAAACTCTGGTTGGGGAATCATCCTATGAGAAGGATTTTGGGGAGATTTGTCACTGCCCCTAGTAGCGAGTGTTTGTGGCACTTCCTGGAAATGTTTGACTGTACGTAACCCTTTACTAAGATTGACGTTCCAGGCCCCAAGTGACGGAGATGGAGACTTGCCCCTAGTTACTCTGCAATTCTTGAGATATTTCTTGGAACCTTGACCGGACTGCCCCAGGTGTGCTGGATAGTGACATGTCATGTCCCCCCGTTGATAGGAGATTTGTCAATGGAAGTGTTATCCTTCTTAAATTGATTTTGTTCACTGAGAGAGCTTTTGTTCACTGGATATTCATTGTGAATTTCTCCACTGTCAAACAAATAGCCATATGCAAACAATGATATTAAAATGAATGCAAAGTTTATGCTTGTCTTGAAGTTTTGAAAAATGCGTTTTTAGCAAGTAAAGAAGTTTGTAATTCAACTCTGGATTTTGAGTAAAGCCTTACAGGAGTCAGGATACTTTTGTAACAGTATGCTTTCGAACTAACCCATGCTTCAATTAGAACTTTTGAAGGGTTGTAACGTGGCTTGGTTCACGGTTTAAGAAACAAATGATAAAGGCTCAAATGTATTTGTACCCACCCGTTCTTCGTGATGTTCTTCAGTCCTAAGCTCAGCTAATTGTGCGTTTGAACTCCAATTGAGTCTGGAATGACGTTTTGGTGATGGTTCAGACAAGTTAAGTTTGTCGGAAGGCAGTCATCATTTTTTTGGCAACATTTTTTTCTTCATGTTATTGAGGATTTGTAGTGACCTCTTTCTTGTTATCCCTGATTTTTGCCTGACTGTTCTTGTTTTGAGATTACAGTCAGCGGGATGCTCCAGTTTTCTTAAGTCTCCTTTGTAGGTTTTGACTTAGTGGGCTTTACTTTTTTTTTGAGAAATAGTGACTGCCTATGTGATAGGGAACCATCACCATCTTTTGATTTCAGAGGAATTTTTCTTGATGTCATTCGTTGTATTTACGAGATGAGAGTTTGCGATTTGAGTGCGCATTTGAATTAACTGAGAGACTACTCTGCCCCAGGTTTTGTTTAAAGGTTTTAATTTGTGTTAAAACAGAAAACTTCTACTTCTTTGGCTCGAAGGGGTTGACTAGGGATTATCTTCCTTATAACTCCAGTGTTTGGGAATTGAAAAAACGCTTGTACATCGTCAGCAAGGTCTGTTCAAAAGCATACTGTATGAGATTATGGTATTGTTTTCGTCATCCTCCCTCTAAAGGCTTGTAACTTTTAGCAAGAGTTGAATGTCATAGAGAGAGTAAAAAGCATAGTTTAAATGAAATGAAAACAAATGAAATAATTCAAGACAAACATATGCGATGCACTAATGAAACAAAGTTTGACATTAATAGATAATTGTTTGCATAACAAAAGGAATTACAATTGAAAATTCAAATGAACAGAAAATTTCCTTGCCCAGATTGTTGCTTCATGTGGATGCCCTTGAGGGGTGATAGAAAAGTTCCAGTTGATCGTCTTGTGTAAACTCCAACACTCCTTCGTCAATTAGGTCTTAAATCCTGTTCTTCAGAGCCCAATAATTGTTCGTGTCGTGCCCAGGACCATTAGAATGGTATGCACACCTCTCATTGGGACGGTAACCAGAAGCAACAATGTTGGGATTCTGGGAAGGAGCCTTTAATGTAATCAGCTCTGCCTTCAACATGTGTTGTAGCGCTTGAGACAACGACATGTTGAGTTTGGTAAACTGCCTTTTGGGCATGCTTTTCCTTTGCTGATTTTCTGGTTGATGTTGATGAAGTCGTTGTTGGGCTCGTGAGGTAGTAGCAAATTGGGGAGGTCTTTCGGCTTCTTGTCTCATGGGAGGCTGAGCAGTGATTTGAGTTCCAAACCTGATTATGTGCCCCATACGGTTGCAACCGTCTTGATGAAGTTAGTTGACAAGAACTTTCAGCTCTTCTTGTCCTTGAGCCAGATTTTGGATAAGAGCCATCTGGCCCACCAGCTGTCCCATCATTTGGACCTTCATTATGGCTATCTCAGTTTGTAGCCGCTCCAATTGGTCATCTCTGGTTTCCTCCGGATTCCCCATGACCATGCCTCTTGTGAGGAGAGCCTTCACCTCTTCTTTCCCCTTGGATAGGTTCAAGAACATCTCTTGAAGTTGAGCGTTTTGAGCCTGGATGCCTTTCACCATTTGTTCCATATCCATCTTAGTGAAATAAACCGTGGGAAGATAAGGAGACTTGTAAGGGGGGAACCTGTCATGATATGGTGCATGATATGTGGATGCATGTTTTCAAGGATCTCGTGGGGTAAACAAGAAACTGTTAGAATTTGATTGCAGCTTGATTGAAGAAACTTCGTGTCGTTGAGAGTCCTTCTTCAAGAGTCAAGCTCACCATATCGAGTGGGTCATAGCCCTTGACTCTGGTTTGTTATACCCGATTTTGACGACATTTGGTTAGAGGAAAAATAAATCCTCTTGCCCTTTGGTAGACGTGTGGTTCAACATGACCCTGCATCAAAGACCCTCGAGATCCTCGAAATGGTTATTGAAAATGCTATGGTATGATGTTATGATATTATGTACAGATATGCAAGGTACGCAAGTTATATACAAATAATCATATTCACACAAAGCAGACAAGTCATTAGGTTTAGGATTGCATGGAGTTTGAAGGTAAGTACCCTCTTGAAGTTTAGTTGGCTCAACCTGTCCTAGTTAATAGTAACCAGGTTCTAAAGGGTCTCAATATCACCGACCTTTCTTTTAGGCATTGTCTCAGCTCAATCAATCTTTTCTTGCGGCCGAGATATCCCAAAAGTCTGGTCTCAATGAGTGTAGCATCGAGTATCAACCAATTTTCAGCTCTACACTGAAACCTGTTATCTCACTATGTCCTAATGGTCAAGTAGGTCAAGTAAGGTTCTAAGGTCAGTTAGTGCTTCATGACGCCGCTCAGCGGCCCCGTATTCTCCTCGTTTCAACACAAGGGATACCAATACCAACAAATGCATCACACTAACGTAGCCATTGTTTCAACCATATCGGTCTACGCCGTATAGTTTCCACAATCTATTGCTACTTACTTAAAAGGTGCCCCAGATCCGGGTAGAGGATTAAAGCAAGCCCAAATAGAGAACCAAAATATAAAGAATACAAGGAAAATATGAAAGCAAGTAAACATGATCTAACCCTAAGGTAACCCCACTTTTTATGTATACTCCCCAGCAGAGTCGCCAGTTCTGTGATACGGTGGGAGAACTGACTTGAGGTGTTTTGCGTTTGTGTTCGCAAATGTTGTGGTTGAGCAAGAGTCTCCACCGAATTTTCTTTTATCCAATAAGGAAAGGTGAAAAAGCACAGGAAAGACCTTTCGATATGTTTTCTTGAGTTCGGGGGGTAGATTATGAAAAGGGAAGGTATTAGAACCCTTTTCATCCATGGTTTTACATGGGCTCTTAGTTACTTGCCAGATCACTTGCTCTTGTTTGAAAAATGTGCTTTGTGTGGTTTTTTTGAAAGTATTTTGAAAAGGCATCATCGTTTAGGCAAACTTTGTAATAGTTCTCGTTCGTAAGGACATATACAAAGTGTTGAGCTTTTGAAAATATTTCATGTTTGGAAAGTGTTTTGAAAGTGTATATGATTGATTTTGAAAATAGCAAGGATGTTTGTTTTGAAATTTGAGAAAGCAACTAAAATTAATCTATCTACTCAAAAGGTCTTAAGTGTTCTTTTCCTCCTCCTTTAGACGTTGCTATCTTACCATTGTTTTGGTAAGAAGCCCCATCGTTGGATGTGAAGGGACGTGCATTGGGTCATCGTATGACCATGATAGAAATGATGTGAGATGACTTAACACTTTTCTTTTAGGGACTAAGATCATTTTGAAAGGCAACTTTGATAGCGTCATCGAGGGACTATGATCTTGTATTTTTGATATTTGTGCTAAGACATCCCACATGCATAACATGGCCATTTTTGTAAGGCAACAAGTGAGATTACCCTAAGGGTGCATGTGTGAAAGTGTGTTTGATTTGCATGCATTTAGTCTTGATTAGGGTGATCTATTTGTTAATTTCATGTCTTACCATACACACCCTAATTACTAGCATTTACATTTGAAAGCGATAAATTACAGAAATGTAAAGTCCTACGCTATTACAATATTTAGGGGATGGGGTACATATGTGCAAATGGGGATTACAAGTAAAAATAAGTCCTAAGTTACAATTACAACGATATTGAAATGTACAATATAAGAAATAAATGGACTTGTTTAGAAAATGTTTTTGTCTTAAGGAAATAAATTAAAAGGAAAATATTTTTATGTTCTTTTATGTTAATATTAAAAATGATGAAAAGGAAAATAAATGAAAGATAGAAAACGGCGTGCTGCTGCAAGAAGAACTAGGATCAGAAGTTCTGAAGCCAAGCGCGTGATGACTCAGAAAGGAACGTCAGTGGGCATCAGAAGTTTTGGATTGGCATACTCTGAGATCCTGCGAGACACGTTAGAGGGAAAACACAGAGGTTCTGGGTGGTACGCATCCAGTGAACCAAAAGTCAGAAGTTCTGTATTACACTAAAATAATGAGCAAACGTCAACAGTTCAGTACATTGTCAGCATATGAAAGTCATAAACTCTGAGTGTTTGAAAACAACTGATGGAAACATCAGAAGTTCAGTGTATTTGACATGTGAGGAGAATTCATAAGTTATGTGCTATGTTAGAACAGTGAGTGAATCTTAGAAGTTCTACGTGTTAAAATGATGAGTGAAAAACAAAAGTTCTATGTTATGTTTCAACTCTTAATCAACACATCAGTAATTTATTCAGTTCAGCAAATCAGAATGATCACAGCACAACAAATCATAGAAATTCGAATCCTAAGTATGAGCCTAGCATTATTCTAGAAGTTCTGATCCATAGTTTTTCTATTCATACAATGATATGTATAACATTAATTCTATGATATTTACATGTTAATGATGTTCATAATGAAAAGCAAGTAAAGTCAGAAAGACTTACCTGGAGCGTGCTAGGAGCTTTTAGTGGCTGCCTTTGGATGTTCTGAGTCAGCGAGAGAATAGAGGAGTGGTGGTGCCAATTTCTTTAGTTCAAAAGGAAGAACAAAGGTTTGTTTCTGTGTATGAGAAATCTGGATTTTTATGAAGGTTTCACAACTTCCTTTTCTCTCTTTTGGCCAATCTCTCTCTCCAAAAGCCAGCCCCTTGAATGTGTGATGGAGCCAAGTATTTATAGATGGATTTGTTGTTATTTTGGGGGGAAAACAAATGGGATTTGAACCTTTTTGGTATACTATTCCATTACTTTTTAATCACAGTTTTCGTATGCCAATTTGATTCAAGTATGGGGTCCAGGCGTAGGCTGACCTAGCTGTTGGTTATAGGTCTGCAGCAGGTTGTATAAACAAGGTTTTGGGATTTGGTCATATTCTGACCAAAGCGTTGAATATAACCTTCATATGCTGAAGAGCTTCCTTGTTCTTGAAGCAAACATGGTGGTTGTCTGCAGGAATTAAGGAAAAGCAAAAATCAAAGCATGGGCTTAGTATCAAAGTTGCTATCCCAAGACAGTAGAGGTACACGTGGTGGAAATCCTTTGGATAAAGATTTAAAAGTGGTTGTGAGCATTAAATGATGATGAGACTTATCACAACCAGAAACCTTGCCATGTGAAACTCTGTATCATTGCTTAGTTCTGGATCAGAAGTTCAGCTTCAGCGTAGCATCCACCCTCTAATCTTTGTATCTTCTGGCTCCAACACGTTCTGCAGGAACTTTCAGACTTTGCAGCACGTTGCTTAACCTTCTTTGAATTACCCTGGCAAACTCTGACTGAAGCTTTTGTGAAAACTTGCCCATAAGTTCTGACCAAACTCTGTCTTGAGAATATCCAGAATTTGCTGAGCGTTATGGTGATAACCTGGTCAGAAGTTCTGAAATTGTCATATTTTCTTAAACACTTAGAAAAAAATTCTAAGTATTTAGAATTTTGACCTTTTGGATTTTGATGAAACAAAACTTCATATTTCAACGTGTCTTGATGAAATATGATTCTTGAAGCTTGATTTTGATCCAAAAGTCAATGTTTGACTTTTTAGCATGCAAATGACCATTTTGCCCTTGTGAGTGATTTTCTTGGAAAATTTATAGTTCAAGGCTTGGAAACCTGATAGAAGCAAACCTGGGATCCAGGGTGATCCCTTGAGAAATGAGAGGGAAAATTTTGGGATACAACACTTACGTTTAGGAACTTTGTGCACTTCCTTGAGTTTTTTGGGAAGCTTTGACAATTGCATGGTACACTCATCCACAATTTGAGTCAGAATTTTGTTTGGAGTTAATATTGCATCATTTGTATTCAACTCAGTGATTCTAACATTTCTCTGTCAAGGGTTTTAGTTGTACTTCTCTTGGTGATCATTAAGTGCCATTCTTTCTATGATTTCTATTTTATATTCAACACTTTTTTACATTAGGAAAACACCAATAGTTGCATCTAATATAAGCATGGGTTGTTGTTGTAGTTCATTCAAGAGGGTGTAGATTTAAGTCAGATCATCAAAGTTGTGATTCACACCTATTCTAAACATGGACTTATATCTCTCCCATGCTTCACATAGTGTCTCCATAAATCCTTAACAAGATACGATAATGTTTTTCTTGACCTCCATGAACTTGTTGTGAAGGAAAAATCTATTAAGGAATTTTTACTCAAGTAAATTCATTTTATTCATTACTTATGTAAGTTGGTCCAAGTACCATTGTTTTTAAATATCTAATCAATTATCATTTTTCTCTAATTGGTTAGCTAACGGTAAAATGCATTGATTGCAAATTCCTTTTTTGGAAAATCTCAAGCCTACAAATAAGGGCTCATTTTATCATTTCAAAACATCCAAAATCGTGTTTTGACACTTCCATATCTCACACTCTCTAAAGTTTTATTTAACTTTCTTTCGCAAGATGATATAGCCAAATGCTTTTGTGAGAAAAGTTCCTTTGTGAGTGAGGATACTTTTGTAATTTTGGAAAAGTGTAGAATTGTAAAATTCACCAATCGAATCTTTTGTATACACCTTGGTGAATACTTTCCAATTAAGGATTATTTATGGTTCAAAGCTAAACCCGATAAATTCTTTGGTTCGGGGATTGTATGGTTTATCCTAGTTTTGGTTGAAGATTAGCCACTATTAAAATCTTTATTGGTTCTTGGTTTGCCTGGTCAAAACCAAGATAGGTTGAAGATTATCCTGGTATTAAAATATTCATAGGTTAGAGATCAGCCTGGTCAAAATCTCATAGGTTGTTTGGTTTGTCCTGGTACAACCAAAGTTATTGAGCTCATATATTTTAAAACCAAAGGTCCATGTTTATGAAAAGGAGACTAATCACTTTAAACCACTGTTTGGAAGGAAGGTTGTCCATTTCACTCTTAATAATATATTGAAGAAAAGACTCAAATTCCCATATTTATCTTCTTTTAATATTTGGTTGTAGATCAACCACAATTTGCTTGTATAAGGGGGTTCGTGAGCCTTTCCTACTAAAAGCTCTCGACTATTATTGAAAAGTCTCAAGATCAATTCTTGGGGACAAGACTAAGTCATTATTTACTTAACCTGTATAATTCTTGGTGTTCTTCTTCTTCCCTTGACTATTTAATTTCCATAATTTACTTTCCTCTATTTACTTTTCGTTGCTTAGTTTATGAAAATGATTTTAAATTTTGATTTGACTTGCCAAAAGTTTTCAAAATTATGTTTTTTGAAACTACAAAATTCACACTTTGTGTGTGAAGTCTCAAGTCCAATAGATGTAACTTTCATTTCTCTTATCATGAATTGTTTCGTATTTGCAAGAAGTTAAATAAATAAATAAATAACGAAGTTTAAACATATTGTCTCTACTTCTAAAAAGATAATTTCTTCCCTAATTTGAATATAAAAACCTCTTGGAAGAAATAGAAAATCTTAAAGAAAGGAAAAATGAAAATAGTAGATAAATATATCAAGTGTGATTAATGTGACACTATTTGAAAAATGAAAAACAAGGATTTACAAAATGCACTTGATAAATTCACTAAAGGAAGAGATAACTTGATTTCTTTCTTTTAAATTAAAGAGCATCAAATAATAAAGATGACCTAGATATGAACCTAAGAGTACTATTAAGAATTTTGAAAAAATATATCATGCTCATCAAACCTCTAAATGTAAAACCCTCAAATGTAATTATTATAGTAAAAATAGTCATATTTCATTATTTTAATTTATTAACAAAGAGTGATTAAAGTAAACATGGTTATCATACTTCTCATTTGTATAAAGAGCCTTAAGATTGAAAAATGAGAAACATGTCTACTTCTTGTAGTTATGATTATCAAAAGAAATCCTATGAAAACATTAAACTAACATTAGAGGATCCAAAATAATTTGGATACCTAAAGTTAATATGTAAGTTTTTGATACATGAATTCTTTACAGTATCAAATCCTAAGTGGTACCTTGATATCAGTTGTTCAAATAATATGAATGGGGATGGATCTTTTTTTTCTTCCTTCATTCTTAGAAAGGGATATTTTATCTCCTACGATGACTACATTAAGGGAAAAGTATTGATATTGGTACCGTTGATAAGTTCCCCAATCCGAAGATTGAGGAGGTTATTTTAGTTGATGGTTTAAAGAATTATTTATAAATTATTAATCAATTAAGTGACAAAGGTAAGCATGTAATATTTTATTCTTATGGATGCAAGGTTATTAAATCAAAATAAACTCAAACCATATTTACTAGTTCAAGAAGTAGAAATACCTACACCACGAATTTAAACAAAATTCCTTCAAATGATGTTTGTCTTTTGAGTAACAAATATGAATCATGGTTATGGCATATGAGAATAGACCATATTCACATGGATCACTTAACTAGTTAGTTTAAAAGGACTTAGTAATTGGTCCTCCAAACTTACCTTTTGAAAATAATCGGTTATGTTATATATTCCAAAAGGTTAAACAAGAAGGGCTTATTTTAAATTGAAAACTATTATTTCAACAAATCGACTCTGACAACTTTTACACATGGACATGTTTGGCCCATCCAAGACAAAAAGTTTTGATGGAAATTTTTATACCCTTGTATTTCTTAACTACTATTCTTGCTATACTTGGACATTCTTATCCTAGAAAAGATATGTGTTTACTACCTTCCAAAAACTAGCCAAGATTATGTAGAATGAAAAAGTATTAAGAATTACATCAATCCGAAGTGACCATGTCAGAAAAGTCCAAAATGAGGAAATCAATTTTTTTTTGTAATGTGAATGGTATTCAACACACACTTTCTAGGATATTCCACTTATTGTAGTGGAAAAGAAAATAGATCTCTCGAAGAGCTAGTGAGGATGACGCTTAATGAAACAAATATTTCTAAATACTTCTTGGTTAATGCACTAAAGTAATAATTAATATGTGATGATACGGGTCTTAATAATACTCGTTCTAAAGCAAACACCCTAAGTGCTTCGTACTTAACAACGAGAAGGATAATCTTGGGAAATTTGATGCAAAACCTAATGAAGACATATTCCTAGAATATTTCATTTCCAGTAAAGCTTTTAGAGTTTTTAATAAATGAATCCACATAATAGAAGAGTCACTTCCTATGTTACCTTTGATGAATCTAACCTCATGCCTATAGAAGTAGAAGTTGTTATCTAAGCAGTTATCCTAAAGAAAACATCTCTTGGAGATAAAGAGATAAATCAAGAGAAGGAACAAAGTAAAACTGAAGATCTTCAAGATGAAGAAGTAAATGAAGAATGTCATTAGGGATATTTCTAGGGGAGTTACAACTCGACACTCCCTTAGTAAGATATGGAACTTTATAGATTTTGTCTCCAAAATTGATCCAAAATAAGTTGATGAAGCTCTCACTGTTGAACACTAATATCTTACTATGTAATAAGAGTTAAATCAATTTGAAAGAAAAAACGTTTGAGAACTCCTTCCTAAAACATAAATTAATCAAGTGATTGGAACCTAATGGTTCTTTCGCAACAAGTTTGACAAGGATAGAAATGCTTTAAAAAATAAATAAAGACTTGATGTTAAAAGATACAATCAACAAGAATACATAGGTTTCGTTGAAACCTATGCTCTTGTAGCTCGATTAGAAGCCATGAGGATGCTTTTTTTCTTTCTCATGCATAATGAATTTTAAACTCTTTCAAATGGATGTAAGTAATGAATTTATGAACGGTTACATGATAACAGGAAGTTTTTGTTGATTAACCTTCTAACATTATTAATCCATTTTTTTCAAATCATATCTTCAAGTTTAAAAAGGCTCTCTATGGTTTGAAATAAGCCACTAGAGCTTGGTATGATCGTTTGAGAATGTTTTTGCATGAAAACAACTTTAAAAAGGGGAAGGTTGATACAACTCTTTTCATCAAGAAATTTGAGCAACATTTTATTAGTTCAAATTTAGTTGATGACATTACATTTTAGTGCTAGCAATGAATTCTTATGTAAGGTTTTTTTTATGAGATGTCAATGAAGGGGGAAGCTTAGATAATTCCTAGGAATACAGAGCAAATTCACCTAGTTAAGAGACTTCATACCTTTAATATCTTATTTATGTAGTTAATAATGTAAAGGTAAAGTCTTTTTAAATATGTTTACATTGCGAATTCTACTCATAACTAACATGTGGAATGAGTGGTCTAATGAGATTCTTCTTGCAAAAAGGTTGTTATTTGGAATATTCTTCATAATGATTTTTCTATAGATGAAAGTCTCATAAAGAGAGAATTCATTATGTTGTCATGTGGTAGCTATTGCAAAAGTACTTTTAAAAACACTCGCGGTCTTTTTTTGATTGTTCCTTTGTTTTGAACATTTGTAATTAGTTTTGAAGTTTTCTTGAGATGGAAGTCGAGCTCACCTCGATGTTCAAATTAAATTTAAATTGGAACTCAATTAATTATTCTATTAATCACATTATTAGGTTAATTTTGTAATATCACATATCCTCTTAAATGTTATATTGTTTGTCAATTGAGATAACATGACTTCCTAAATGCTTTATTCTTTGTTAGTTGGGATAAATTGAGTAATCAGTAAACTTAGATGAGATTAATTCTTTGTCAAATATAATAAGCCTTACTTATTGATTGAATTTATGAATGATAATTTTGAGAAAATGGATTATGGACAAGGCCAAAATGGTCAATTTTCCACTAAGGGACTAACGATCATTCTATATGTCATTTTCAACTCTATTTCATTCATTTTTCACATGTTAGTAAGAAATAGATAAAGAAGAGAAGAGGAATAAAACTTATGGAGGAATATGAAGAGAAAGGCTTGAACCAACAAGAATTTCATCTCAACTTTCATCATTATATTTTCCTAGAGGTGGGTTCTTATCGAGTTTTAGCTTAGGGGGGGGGGAGTTTTAGGAAAAATTAGGAGTTAGGGTTTTGTGAATCCTTACTATGTTATGAAATTGATGTTTGATGCATGATCTTCTTGTTGTGTTGCATGTCTATTGTTGTTAATTTATGATGTTTGATGTTGTTTGTATGTAACACGATGTTATGTTGTTGTTGTATTATTGTGATTAGAAGTTGTGTTTGTGGATTCATTAGAGTTTCACAAGAATGAGGTTTATATATATCTGTGTGTGTGTGTGTTGAATTGATTGTATGAAATGATTGGGTTTGTTAGGAGGTGATTATACATGGCTTAGAGTGGATAAAAGTTGAAGAAAATTAATTTTTATCAGTTCTAGAAAACAGAGTCTCGCTTAGCCATAAATTTCCTCGCTCAACGAGACATCAAAATCTCGAAAATGATACATTATGGCATGGCTTTCTTAGCCACAAATTTCTCTCTTATCTAACCTACTAATGTATAATTTTTAGTGACAACGATCTTAGTGTATCTTGAGTTACATAACTCAAACCCAGACGCATTCAGATGCGTTGGAAAGCTAGTTCAGTGATCTATCACATTGTGAAGTAAAAATCATGCTAGATACCTTTGTGGTACCCTTGAATGAGTAATCACTTGAGATTAATCATTCCATCTACAATAAAGTCAGATGGCAAGGATGGTGAACAATGTCAAATTGAAAGAAAATGGGTCTTGTATGAAAACATGTTGTGATATTGTGATTGATGATAGCAATCATGTTATGATTGGTGAGAATAATCTCATATTCAGGAAATACCTCTATTCATCCTTGTCCCGAGATTGATTCTCATGTAAAGTAGTGATCAAGAGATATGAACCATTGATTCATAAGCTTAAAGTGGGTTAGAGTCCCATTGAGGTGTGAAACTTATAGTGGGTTTGAGTCTCATTGAGGTGTGAACCTCATAGTGGGTTGGAATACCATAAGAGGATGAATCCTTAAAGTGGGTTAAAGTCCCATGAAGGAGTCAACTTCAAAGTGGAATGATGAATCATTGAGACGTATATTGTGACTTGTGTTTTGAACCATGTAAGAGATTCTTTCCAGGGAAAGTATTCTAAATCATGGATACCATGACTTGTGTCTTTACCTATGTAAGAGGTGTTTTTCGGGGAAAGTACTCTGATTATTATAAGAAGTCTATGACTCGTGTATTGAACTATGAGAGAGGTGTTTGTCGGGGAAATGTATTCCTTGTAGAGAGGACCTCCATGACCCATGTCCCATTTCCTAGATATAGGATTTGTCAAGGAAAGTTGTCTGACGTGATAGAGATCTGTAACCTGTATCCATAGTCTAACACAAGGGATCGACCAGGGAAAGTTTCCCGACATGATAGAGATTTGTGACTCTGTCCATAGTCCCAGAGATAAGATCGGTTTGGGAAAGTTACTATGTGATTGTATTCCTAAATAGTGATTCCTTAAGTTGTGTGAACTAAAGCTATTATGTTTCCATATGAGATCAAAAACCCCTCAGATACTTAAGCCTTAGTCTATTGTGTAAGTGTATATAAGTATTATAAAGTCTACAAGTTTAAGTTAAGACATCATTTGGTAGTCCCTTTAGAGCCGAGTGGACCCATAAGATAGAAGAACCCAATGAGATTATTATCTTACTCCCATTATATCTTAATGCTTTGTTAGGCACTCATGTATACCCTGTTCCATATGATGTATTTTAATATCTTGAACATGTATATAAATGATGTTGTTAGGCACTTATGTTGTATTAGTACCAATTAACACTTGTATGGTATTATTCTAGATTTATATTATACGGGGTGTTACAATTGGTATCAGAGTATGTTGATTCTCGACCCAACCTTGAAACATCATAATGCCTCATATGTGTGTGTTGCCAATAGAATTCTTGATGCCTTAATATATAGTATTGGGCCTGATCAACCTAACTTTTATGTGTGTGGTAGATAGGATCATGGTCGAGTGACCACGAGGAACCTAGAGGCCTAGTAGTGTTTGTGCTTAGCGTGTAGGACTAGACCCAAAACTTTTTAAGTAAGGAGGACTGATGGATTCGATTGATGCTCCAATGACAATAACAAGAGTTTGTGATTCAAGTGATGTGGTAAGTGAAGGGTGGTGCACATTTCAAGCCACCCAGTAATACAAGAGGAGTACAAAATTTAAGGATTTCTACTGGATGAATTCATATGAATTGTGAGAAATGTGTGAGCTTGTTAGTAGAGCAAGATTGACCCACTTGTATGGAACAAGTATTACAAGTAATTTCATACAATGATGGAGAAAAGATAGTTTTGTTGCAATTATACCATAAAGCTCAGCAGCAAGGTGGTGTACCAGTGTCTCAACTCGTAAGGCCACTAGAGTATCTTGAATAAATGGAAGTACCTCAAGGATGTATGTTCACAATGGTAGCTTATAAATGGTTGAAGGCTTGATACATATGAAATTCTGAAACTTAGTTAAGGGTCTATGGCAATGGAGGAGTATGCAGGAAGGCTCAAGGACATGACTGCTTACTCCAAGTGAACTGTTTATGCACTGAATGAAAGATGGAAGGTGGACCAAATTGTGTCAGTCTTTGAATGGAGATTAAATTTAGGGTATCCCAGCATAGATTTAATATTAATACATAGTTTCTATGGCAATGTTATGATATCCAGAGGAAAATTGGATGAGATTCATGTAAGGGGTATGCAGAAAATGATTGTTCAAATCTGAATATTTCTATAGTACTAAGTGAAGTAGAGATGATTATACCTTGATGTCAAAAAGGCATGTGATAGTAGTATATTGGTTACAAGTATGTACATGTATTATCTTGTGGTTGATTTTTTCCTTTCCTTGTTTCCATTTTACATGGTGTTGTTATGCTTTTTAGCTCATAGGACTCCATAATAAAATGGTGTTGTGGAGCACAAAAACCATGTTTGAGAGGAGTTATCAAGAACATGGCTCAATGATAGTTTGCTACCTAAGTATTTTTGGGCCGATGCTATTGGCACGCCATGTTATGTCTTAAATAGGATACTTATACGTCATATCTTAGACAAAAATCCATATGAACTCTTAAAAGGTAGAAGCCAATTAATCATGTCTTCATTTTTTTCAGTTGTAAATGTTTTATTTTAAACAATGGTAAGAATAACCTTGGGAAATTTGACGCGAAAGACGATGAATATATGTTTCTTGGATACTCTCAATCTATTAAATCTTATAGAGTGTATAATAAGAGATTTCTTATTGTTGAAGAGTCGGTACATGTTACTTTTTATGAGTCTTACCCGAAATATGTTGGGAAAGTTAGTTCTTTTCTTGATACATATGCATCTACATAAGACATATTCAAAGAAACTGAAGAAGGAATTGATCAACATGAGTCGGTGAAATCCGAGGAGGAGGAAGATGATAATCTTGAAAAGAATGAAGATGAAAGTCAAAGTAAATATGGTGATCTTCCCTTGGAGTGGAGAACTTCTAAGGATCATCCAATTGACAACATTCCTGGAGACATCACCGAAGGAGTAACAACTTTCTCTAAGATAAGTAATTTCTGTTATCACTTTGGTTTCGTGTCTCAAGTTAAACCTAAAAATTAAAAAGATGCCTTACTTGATGAGCATTGGCTTATGTCCATGCAAGATAAGTTGAATCAATTTGAAAGAAATGATGTATGGGACCCCGTCCCTCGTGCGCGAGATCATCAAGTCATAGGTACCCGATGGGTTTTTAAAAATAAATTAGACGAACACAAAGTGATAACTAGAAACAAGGCCCGACTATAACTAAGATAAGGGTATAAATTATAAGGAAAACTTATGCTCCAGTTGCCCGACTCGAGGCTATACGCATTTTTCTAGCCTATGAATGCTCTAAGAATTTCAAGTTATTTTCAAATGGATGAGAAGAGTGCTTTCCTTAACGGACACATTAACGAGGAAGTGTATGTTGCTCAACCTCCCGGTTTTGAAAATCATGAGTATCCTAATCATGTTTACAAGTTAAAATGTGTTTTGTATGTTTACAAGTTAAAATGTATTTTGAAAATCATGAGTATCCTAATCATGTTTACAAGTTAAAATGTGTTTTGTATCCTAATCATGTTTACAAGTTAAAATGTGTTTTGAAAATCATGAGTATCCTAATCATGTTTACAAGTTAAAATGTGCTTGGTATGAGTGACTTAGGAAGTTCTTACTTGACCAAGGATACTCTAGAGGGAAGGTAGATATAACACTATTCATTAAACTTCAAGGAAAACACATACTTCTAGTTCAAGTTTATGATGGTGATATCATATTTGGTTCTACTAACACGCATTTGCTTAAGGAGTTTTCTAAGCTTATGCAGGGGGAATTTGAAATGATTCTAATGGGAGAGTTGAATTACTTCCTCGAACTTCAAATCAAACAACTCAATGAATGAATGTTCGTGTGTTAAACAAAGTATTGTCACAAATTTCTAAAACGATTCGGTACGGGTGATGCTAAATCAATTAACACTCCAATGCCAACAAATGAAAACTTGGATAAATATGTAAATGGTACATCTGTTAATATGAAGAAATATAGAGGTATTATTGGATCTCTTCTATATCTTATTGCTTCTAGGTTCAACATCATGTTTAGAATTTGTATATGCGCCCGATATCAATCGACTCATAAGGAATCACATTTAAAAGCGGTTAAGTGCATCCATATATAACTTCATGGTACATATAAGTATGGGATTTGGTATTCCAAAGGAAGCAATTGTAGTTTGGTTTTTTATTCCAACTCTGACTTTTCCGGTTGCAAGTCGGATATGAAAAGTGCTAGTGGAACTTGTCACATGTTTTCAAATTCCTTTGTTATTAGGCATAACAAGAAATAAGTTTTCACGGATTTGTCAACGACCGAGGAAGAATACGTTGCAGCCAGTAGTTGTTGTGCCCAAATTTTGTGGCTCAAACAATAATTACTTGACTTTTATATTAAAATTTCTTGTATTCCTATCATGTGCGACAATGCTAGTACAATTAACCTAATAAAAAAAATCGGTGTTACATTTTCGCACTAAGCACATCGAGATTCGTCACCATTTCCTATGTGACCGTGTTAATAAAGGGGATGTTGTACTTGAGCATGTTGATAGTAAAGATCAACTTATGGGTATCTTTATAAAACCTCTTGCAACTGAACCATTTTTCAACATTCGAAGGGAATTGGGGATTCTTTATATCTAAAATGCCACTTAAATAAATTTGTTACACGCACTTTATGTATATTTCTCTAACTCTCATTTGAGAGTTTCATACTATGTAAGTCTATCCTCCGTTCCATTCATCTATGAGGTCATTTCATTCCTTTTCTCCTTGAAAGTAAGTCTTTTCCTTAATGCAATGTTGTTTATGTTCCAAATGCTTGATATGCTCAATGTATAATATATTTCATGAATGTTCACTTCCAAAAATTTCAATTGATAACTATAATATGTGTCAATATTATATGCTTATAGGGACTTAATGCCATTGATTCTTTCACATATTAAGTATATGGTCTTGGTGTAAAAGCAAGTTTTCCATTATTATTTCTTGCAATTCATGTAATTTGAGCATGTTTAGTGCAAATGAAATTCTTGATCAAGTTATGTCTCATTTTATAATAGCATCTTTGGTTTTGGTTTTGGTGGTTATTAATTTCTTGCCATGCTAGCCACATGTTTGTGCGGCATCAGGAGCACCAATGTGAAGTGTTGCATAACTGTGACATTTTTGAAGCAACTCAAGAGTTTTCTAGTGCATTACATTCATCATACTTCATGCATTTGCATTAGTTCTTATGGTGATGTGTATTGCTTGTTATTTATGTTTAATATTTGCGTCACTCCATGTATATGGGTATATGTGAGTGCACGTTCTTACTTTGGCAAAATTCCTTTGTGAGATATATTTGTATTTGTGGAATATATGATACTTCTTATGGCTTGATTTTTCTATTTTTTATGTTGTCAAAGGGGGAGAAGCATATTCGGAGATGAAGTTATGGATGCATATATTCAGGGGAGCCTTCATGAAGACACAAAAAGCATCATAGCGAGTTTTGAAGTTTTTCCATCACCAAAAAGGGGGGTATGTAAATGTATTTGCCTCTTTGATAGATATTTTTCACGATGTTAAAACTAGGATAAATTTAGCTTTTTTGTATATTGAACAATATCTCTGATTCACTATGTGAACCCTTGCATTAGTAATCTTTGAATGCATCTATAACATGTTTGAAAAGGTTGTCAATAGGTTTCATGCACTAAAAATCAATTTTTTCATAAAAAATCAATTGCATGTTTCGACACATCCATTCTACGCGTCGACACATGTGGTTCAATAATAAATCCTCTAGGATCTGTAACTACGTGTCGTCACATTTCTTATTTCATATTGACACACGTCATTAAGAAACCTTGGATGTGTCGGCACATAAGAATTTCGTGTCGACACTTGCACTATTGTTTTAAAGCCTATAGCGTCTGTAACTTCGTGTCGACACAATGACCTCATATAAGTTGGCACATGTGTTGACACATAAATTACATGTGTCAGAATTTCTAAAAAATTGTTTTCCTTTTCAAACTTCTAGATTTCCCTTTTGCCTCCAACTTGCACACATATATATACTTCATACATGCATCATTTTTAACTTGATAAAACTATAAACACATACTAAGATTGCTCATCATCTTCAACCTTGCATCTATGTATACACACATACAAAGTACACATGATCATTTATTGTTTGGGTGCCATCTCTACTTGGTTGATAACATTTAATTTAAGTTGGTTGTAAGCTAAGGTTGGGTTAAGAATGATAGGGCATTTCATCAGAAAAACAATGAGAGTTTTTACCTCAAGATCAAAGTGTAGATTTAGGGTTTTTTACAAGGTTTCAGAAATATTGGATTTACCGAGTGAAATACTTTGAGAACGAGAGGTTCTTGCAAAGGAGTAGCGAGAGATGGTGATTTGTTTGTAAATATTGGATGACAATAATTTGCAATTTGGATTCGGCCCATTGAAGAGCTTTGAATAATGGTGGGTTCTTGCAAAGGAGTAGCGTGAGACCGTAAATCAAATTGGTATTGTTGGGTGACATTATCAAACTCATATCAATGGAAGATAAATTACTAGGATCAACATCAAACATAGTGTTTGTAGGTTTGGATTTTTATATTTCTCTTGTAAACATATACATGCATATTACAAACTTTGACTTGGTGTAAATTTAAATTCATCATGCTACAATACATACTTTGACTTAGTGTAAGGGTTCATTCCTTCATGATGAAAGAAAGTACATTGCATACTTATAATTAGTGTAAAGGCATATTCATCAAGGTACATTACATACTTTTACTTAGTGTAAAAGTTCATTCCTTCATGATGAAAGAAAGTATACTACACACTTTGACTTAGTGTAAAGGTTCATTCATACAGCTACATTACATACTTTGACTTAGTGTAAATATATATTCATCAAGGCACATTACTTACTTTGAATTAGTGTAAAGGTCCATTCATCATGGTATATTACAGACTTTGACTTAATCTAAAGGTTAATTGATCATACTTCTTACATACTTTGACTTTGTTTAAAGGTCTATTTATCAAGTTACATTAAATACTTTGACTTAGTGTAAGGGTTCATTCCTTTATGATAAAATAAAGTACATTTCATACTTATACTTAGTATGAAGGTCAATTCCTTCCTGATGAAAGAAATTACATTATATACTTTGACTTAGTGTAAAGGTCTATTTATCAAGGTACATTACATACTTTGACTTACTGTGAAGGTTCATTCCTTCATTATGAAATAAAGTATATTACATACTTTGACTTAGTGTAAATGTCCATTTATGAAGGTACGTTACATATTTTGACTTAGTAAAGGTCAATTCATCATGCTTCTTACATACTTTAATTAAGGACGCGCATGTCAAACCCGCTTAGAGTGCTTAGAGTTGTACTTCCATAAGCTGATGGACTTACAATGTCTACATTTATCAACATTTATTAACAACAACATACAACAATAAATAACCATAAACTATCTAACAAGAAGAAAATCATATGAAAATCATATGAAATATAACAACAACATACATGAAAACGAGAGAATAAGGAAGAAGAATAATACCTTTATGTATGAAGAACAAGATTGATGAGTGTATTGTAGAATAGGAAATCTAATGACAAAGAAGAAGAGAAAAAAAGGTTCTAGGATTTTGTTGTGAAAGATACAGTGATTTTTTCAAGAAACGGGAGTTAATTCACTTATATATGGGTAAACAATTGCACAACTGTTGAAATTACCAATTGTGGTGATATATATATATATATATATATATATATATATATATATATATATATTGTGTGTGTCACAACACTTTAACAAAATAACTGTAGTGACATCCCTTTTATTTTTTTATTTAATAATAAATAAAAAAGTAAGGGTGCTCCTTAACGTTAAAGGAATAAATTATTTGATGGAGCTGAGGTTCGATTCCATAAAAGCTTGACTGTATAACCACGATTATCTCAAGAACCGTTATTGTAACCCAATTTTTAATTAAAATATAAAAAATGTTAGCGCCTGAGTTTGGAGATGTCACCACGGTGTTGAGTAGAACTCTGGTGAATTGGACGTTGTCGTTTACATGTTTTGTAGCAGTGCATGTTGTAATATTGTGATTGATGAGAATAATCACGTTGTGATTGATGAGAATGATCTCATATTCTCATTCATTCATTTTTCACTTCTACTAAGAAAGAGAGAAAGAGGAGAGAAAGATGAGAAGAGGAGAAGAATAAAACTTATGGACGAAGATGAAGAAGAAGAAGAATAAAACTTAAATTAAAAAGAATTTCATCTCAACTTTCATCATCTTCTTCTCCTTGAGGTGGGTTCTTATCTATTTTTTTCTTTGGAGGAATTTCATGAAAAATTAGGAGTTAGGGTTTTTTGAATCCTTAGTATGTTGTGAAATTGATGTTTGATCCATGATCTTCTTATGGTGTTGCATGTCTATTTTTGTTAATTCATGACATTTGATGTTGTTTTATGTGTAACATGATGTTATGTTAATGTGTCTTTGTTGTGGTTAGAAGATGTGTTTATGGATTCATTATATTTTCAGAAGAATGAGGTTTCTATATATCTTGAATTTATGGTATGAAATGGTTAGGAATGTGAGGAGGTAATTATACATGGCTTAGAGAGATAAACATTGAAGAAAATGGATTTTTATAAGTTATGAAAAACAAATTTTCTCTTAGCCATAGGTTTCTTCACTCAGCAAGACAACAAATTCTAGAAAGTGGCACACTCAAGCATGGCTCTCTTAGCCACGAATGGCTCGCTCAGAGAGCCTGCTGATGTAGAATTTGTAGTGACATCGATCTTAGCGTATCTTGAGTTTCATAACTTGAAATGAGATGCGGTCAGATGCATTGTAAAGGTAGTTCAATTCTCTTTAATATGGTGAAGTAAAATCCATGCTTGTAGGCCAAATAATGCTTGGTTGATGATAATGAGCTATCATGCATGCTTTAGGAATTATACTACGATAAGTTTGCATTGAATAAAAGTAATTGATCCAATACTATGATGATGAGTGAGATTAAACCTAGGATAATAACTAGGTGAATAATATAAACCAAGATGAATAGGTTGTGATACATAACTTAGGTTGTGATACTCGAACATGACACGTATATCAATGGTACCCATGAACAAGTAGTCACTTGAGATGAATCTTTACATCTACTAGAATGCCAAATGGCAAGGATGGTGAACAATGTCTAGCTGCGAGATGATGGATCTTGTATGGAAACATCACTACTATGGAAAAGACATTCAATAACGATTGAGAAATAATCACGTGAGACCAGGTGTTGTTATGTAGTATATGGTTGTATATGCGTCACTTACAACCACGGTCCAGTGACTGTTGTAATAAACTATTTATCACAACCAGTTGATGTAAACAACCGTTGTCATTAATATAGTGGCATGGGTTCAATACCCAGCTACAATCAAAATTAAAATGCATAAAAAATACAAATTGTTATGGTATACGTAAGAGTTTATTATAAAATATGAGATTGCTTAATTTTTCCTTCTCCTCATTAACCATATACAACCATTCAAATAGATTATTTTAGATGATAATCAGAAAAATTAAGTTATTCTTGAAAAACAACTTAAAAGATCCAATATTTTTCTAATTGGAAATATTGTAAATCATGATTTCCTCTTTAGCCTATAGGATTTGATTAAATCTAAAAATCTTCAAAATAATGTTGATAATTGGATGCCAGTCTGAGTCTTTCACATAAAATTTGATTTCCTCTTATTTTCTACTTTATTTTTCAAACATCAAGTTTTGTATGAAAGATCCAGATTGGCACCCATTTATCAATATTGTTTTGAATAATTTATGATATTGAATGAAATTCTATACGCTAAAGAGGGAATTAAGATTTACAAGACGCATGCAATTCGAAAAAACATTGGATCGTCTAAGTTGATTTTCAAGAATAATCTAATTTTTTAAATTATTATCTTAAAAATGTTTTTAAATGAATGCAAGTTCAACGAGGGGTTAGTGAAACAAGAAATCACATATGATATAACAAACTCACTAACAACAGTTATCAACAAAAAACATCAAATTAGTTTACATAGATTGGGAGAACTGAATAACTAACCATTTCTTGAAGCTTTAAGTAATAAGTAAAGAACCATAACCACTTGCTAGTTGTACATAAAAACCCATTTATTAACAAAACACACAAAACAACATCAACAACAACAAGAACATAAACAATATTTATCAACAACATACATACCTTTAATTGAAAAATGATTGTCTCATAATGAAGTTGAAATTGATCTACTTGTGTTACAATGAAAAAAATTTCAAGGAGGATAAATAACTTCATCCTCCTTGTATTTTTTCCCATACTATGTGAACAACAAACCATCATGTGAACCACAACCATACTATGTGAATTTGAATCCTATAATCACGATGAAAAAAATGGCATGTTAACATAAACTAGCATGACATTGTAATCCAACAAAATTTATCAACATACATAAAAATAATTTCAACATAACAACAACATACACAAAGTAAATAATATAAAAATCCCCATCGCGCAGGTGTTTGAAAAGCTTAAAAGAGCGGGTTTGATTCAGGGTGTCCATGTCAAACCCTCAAAGAGTGCTTAAAATTTAAGTTGTACTTACATAAGCTGATGAGCCATGGTGGTAAGTATATATATATATATATATATATATATATATATATATATATATATATATATATATATATATATATATATATATATATATATATATATATATATATATATATATATATATATATATATATATATATATATATATATATATGTCTTCTTGTGTGTGTCACAACGCTTTAACAAAATACCCGTAGTGACATCCCTTTTATATTTTATTTAAAAATAAATAAAAAAGAAAGGCCGCGCCTTAACATTAAAGGAATAAATTATTTGATGAAGCTGAGGTTCGAACCCATAAAATCTTGATTGTATAACAACGATTATCTCAAGAACCGTTATTATTACCTTACAATTTTTAATTAAAAAATAAAAAAAATGTTAGCTCTTGAGTTTGGAGATGTCACCACGGTGTTGGGTAGAACTGTGGTGAATTGGGCATTGTTGTTTGGGTGTTTTGTAGTAGTGCATGTTGTGATATTGTGATTGATGAGAATAATCATGTTGTGATTGATGAGAATAATCCCATATTATCATTCATTCAGTTTTCTATTCTAGTAAGAAAGATAGAAATAAGATAGATGTGAGAAAGATGAGAAGAGGAGAAGAATAAAACTTATGGTGGAAGATGAAGAACAAGAGTTGAATCAACAAGAATTTCATCTCAATGTTCATCATCTTCTTCTCCTAGAGGTGGGTTCTTAGCTAGTTTTAGATTTGGAGGAAATTGCATGAAAAATTAGGAGTTAGGGTTTTTTGAATCCTTACTATGTTGTGATATAGATGTTTGATGCATGACTTTCTTATGGCATTGCATGTTTATTGTTGTTAATTTATGATGTTTGATGTAATTCATATGTAACATGATGTTATGTTGATGTTGTGTTGTTGTGGTTAGAAGTTGTGTTTGTGGATTCATTATATTTTCACAAGAATGAGGTTGCTATATATCTTGAATTAATGGTATGAAATGATTGGGCATGTAAGGAGGTGATTATACATTGGTTAGAGTGATAAAAGTTGAAGAAATTGGATTTTTATCAGTTCTAAAAAACAAAGTCTCTCTTAGCCATATGTTTCTTCACTCAGCAAGACAATATATTCTAGAAAATGGCACACTCAAGCATGGCTCTCTTAGCTATAAATGGCTCGCTCAGCGAGCCTGTTGATGTAGAATTTGTAGTGACATCAATCTTAGCATATCTTGAGTTTCGTAACTTGAAACTTGATGCGGTAAAATACGTTAGAAAGGTAGTTCAGTGCTCTATAATATGGTGAAGTAAAACCCATGATTGTAGGACAAATAATGCTTGGTTGATGATAAATAACTCTCATGTATACTTTGTTAATTATACTACGATAAGTTTACATTGAATAAAAGTAATTGATCTAATACTATGATGATGAGTGAGATTAAACCTAGGATCATAACTAGGTAAATAATATAAACAAATATGACTTGGTTATGATACATAACTTAGGTTGTGATACTCGAACACGACAGAGGTACATCAGTGGTACCCATGAACGAGTAGTCTCTTGAGATTAATCGTTCCATCTACTAGAATGCCAAATGGCAAGGATGGTGAACGATGTCTAGCTGCGAGATAATCGGTCTTGTATGGCAACATTCTGTGATATTGTGATTGATGAGAATAATCACATTGTGATTGATGAGAATAATCTCGTATTCGAGAACAACCTCTATTCCTGCTTGTCCCGAGTCAAATTATTATCTAAATTAGTGATTAGGATAGATGAATCATTGATTCATAACTCCAAAGTGGGTTAGAGTCCCATTAAGGTGTGAATCTCATAGTGGGTTAGAGTCCCATATAGGTATGAACCTCATAATGGGTTGGAGTCTTATACAATTAGTGATCCTTAAAATGGGATAACATCCCATGGAGGAACCAACTTCAAAGTGGAAAATTGAATCATTGAGATAGATATCGTGACTCGTGTCTTTATCCATGTAAGAGGTGCTTGTCGAGGAAATTATTCCAAGTGATGGATATCTTGACCTGTGTCTTGACCCATGTAAGATGTGCCTGCCGGGGAAAGTAATATGATTATTATAGGAAGTTTGTGACCCGAGTCTTGACATATGAGAGAGATGTTTGTTATGGAAAGATATTCCTTATAGAATGGATGTAACACCCTAAACTCTGAAACTTATATTTAAACAAATACTCGACAATTTAAGGCGTCATTACAATAATCCTTCAATAACTCAAAAACATATAGCAACATACAACAAAATTATTTAGCAACATATAACACCTGTCATCATATGCTCGTTGTATCTTAGGCTCATTGCGGAGGAACAATCAAATCAAGTATTAACAACATAGCAACTCCATAAATTTTGTCTCATACAAATTTAACTTTCATAACACAATTAAAACGGAGTTAAATATTTAAATTTTCAATAACTTTAAAACCTCAATAAACTTCGTATTAAATTTCAACAATCAACTAAAAACATAAATAAAAACGCGTCATTCTCGATGTTACAGAATCAGAGCATTAATCCACTAGAAATGCGATAAATAAATTTAAATAACTCCAAGAGCTATTTCCCCCTCGCAATAGTGAACTCTACTCCCAAGTATCTACAAGATGTCCATATTGGATAACATCAAAGCAAAGGGGTGTGAATTCACTTCAATAAATTCAATGGTATAAGTTGTAATATATAATATAAACATCTACACATTTTCACATCAATCACATAATCATATTATCACACGTAACTCAACATCATACATAATCACAATCACACATTCGACTCATTTATTCAACACGACTCATGATAGCAACTCGACTCATATGCATGTGGTGCCAATCAATGAAGTTTCTTCATACGAACTGGATCCACCCTTCTAGACCCTGAACCCACCCTTCTAGGTTTGAGACAAGTTACTAGTCCACCCTTCTAGACTCGCAACCTTATTCTTTCAACAACAATGTATCGTAGGGCGATAAACATCTAAGTGTATTTCACATTCGAAATACAAATAGAGTCGCCACCAAACTTTATTTATTCCAAAAAGAAAGGGATATATCGATAAAAACCACAAAAGTACGACAATATGATCATTACAACCAAATTAGGGTTCGGGAGTCAGTTATACAAGGAGAAGGTATTAGCACTCCTCACATCTTTTGTACTCAACGGGACCCATTTAGTTAGTCTTGTGAACGAATGTTAGCATGATGTTTACTCGCGATCTTCTACTTATTACTCGAGGAGAAAGAAATAATTTTTTTTGGGTTTTTTATTATTGTGTTTTCCAATTATTTCAAAAAATCGTGCATACATATACTCATGATGAAATGAGAAAATCATAACTTCATAGTTAGGGATGAACATAAATGTTTTAGGTTTAGGAGACACAGATGAGTGTCTATACCAACACTGATGAGTGTTAGAGAAAGGGTGCTAAAAGGAAAGGTTGAGGTTTGCACACAGGCGAAAAAGGTTGAGGTTCGCAAACGGGCAAAAGGGTCAACATAGACGGGTGTTGGAAAAAGGTTTAAAAAGAAAAGGTCTTTGGTTGTTTGAATCAACATAAATGAGTGTTGGGAAAAAATAAAAAGGTTATTGGTTGTTTGAATCAACATAAACGAGTGTTGGGGAAAAAGAAAAAGATTGTTTAAATCAACACGGACGAGTGTTGGGAAAAAAAAGATTTCCTGACGAGACCTTGAATCTCGCTCTTACATATCTCCAGATGCAATGGAGAACTCAAGGCTACGTAGTTTGGGGAAGTACACAAGGTTTGAAAAGGTTCGCATATGGGTGAAAGGATCAACACAAACGAGTGTTGGAAGAGAGAATCAACATGAACGAGTGTTGGAAGAGAGAATCAACACGAACGAGTGTTGGAAAAGTTCTCTCTTGGGTGACAGAAGGTTTCAAATTGGTTTTATTATTTGAAAATGGGCTTGATATTGATCAGGAGTTTGTTGTGTTTTCATGGAAAAAGGACTCGGTGTTGACCAAGGTTTCTTTGCATTGATTGAAAATGACTTGATTATATTTGAATGAAAAAGTATTTGAATCAACGATTGCTTTTATTTGTGAAAGTGTTTGGTTTTTTTGAAAATGAAAATGATTTGAGTGCAAAACGGTAATGAAAGGTTTTTGGATGAAGACCCGAAGTCGATTTATTTGTTAAGTGAGTGAATGCACAAGCGATTGACTTATTGGTTTTACAAAAGGCCTTTAATATTGATCAAGGTTTTCAAAATAGAAAGACCTAAGTTTGTTTTGTTTTTTATTTTAAAAATAGCTTGATGTTGATCAAGCATTTTTATTTTGGAAAAAGGGTTGATTTTAATTGTCGCATTATTCGATTATTCAAGCTAACTAAGCTAAGCTAAAGCGGTAATAAAAATAAGATAAAGTACAAGAAAGGGAAAGGGATACGTTTTGTTACATGGGGAATGATGAAGCAAAATAAAATCTTAATGGACACATAATCTTAGGCCACATTCATGTCAAACTTCATTGAACATTATTTGGCCAAGAGAAGTTCAAGTCTGGTGCATGTTTTCAAAGATGATTCAAATAGGGTTCATGTGTTTATTTCCATACCCTTTTCATCCATTTATCAAGAAATATTCAAGAATATTCAAAGGAAATTCAAGCTTCCTTCATGTGAAATTCAAATGATCATCATTGAGCCTTTGGATGCAAAAAAAGTCTAGAAAAGTCAAGTTAGGACATGGTTGCTCTACCTAAAATTCAAGTATGGCATGTCATTTAGTCCAAAGATCACAACTTCTTCATTTGTCAACATTTTTAGGCCTTCTTTAAGCCAAATATCCCTTTTTATGTCTCCAACAACTTTGCTTCAAGGGTCAAATGCCAATTCATCCTCTAAGTCCATCAATTTTGGAAATTTCTCAACTTCCACTTGTGCACAAAACTAGGTTCATGACCTGATCAACCTAATTCATGGCCTAAAATTTCAGGTCATGAACTCAACTTCTTAAGCATGCCAGTTTTAGCTCAAGCATCCTTTTGAATTGTTTCTTTTTGCATTGGATTGTACTCCATGAGAGGATCATTTGGCCTGAAGAAAATCTCAAAATGCACGAGTGGATTCCATTTGGCATCAGCTTGAACATGGTGATCTAACTCTCCATTTTGGTACATGACCCATAATTAAAAATGACCTTCACTTGAGACCACCTAAATCATGTGAAAACTTGCTCCTTACAACAAAATGTGTCCACTACAATGCAAAACGAATTGATTCAGTGCCAAACTCACGCATTTTATTACATTTTTCACACGAATAAGATCTAGAATTTTCTCATCTTGGTTCACACGTTTGGGATCTCATTTGGCACGTACCATGATGGTACTCCCTTTATTATAAATAGAGCATCATTTTTCCTTAATTTGCAAGCTTTGAAAGCCACATAACCTCTATCATTTTCACTTTAAACAAACTCTTAAAACAGAAACCCTAACTTCATTTTTAGCTTGATTTAACTTGAAATCTCTGCCCAGAAACCTTCATCGGTATCTGTAATACAGTGGGAGAACTGACTTTTGGATTTTGCGTTTTATTGCAGATGTTGCGGATGGTAATAGTCACCACCGACTTTTCTTTTATCCAATAAAGGAAAGGGTGAAAAGAACAGGAAATACCTTTTGAGAATTTTGAGTAAGGGGGGTAGGTTATGAAAATGGGAGGTGTTAGCACCCTTTTCATCTGCAGTTATCTACGGGCTCTTAATCGCTATCTCACTTTTGGAAATACTTTTTGCTTGTGTATGTTTGAAAATATTTTGAAAACTCCTAAGCGAGACAATTTTGTAATGATTCTCGTATCGTTGAGAATGTATACAAAATGTTTGTTTTGAAAATATTTGTGAAGAACGTATTGTGGAAAGATGTTTTGTTTTGAAAGTTTGTGAGCAAGCGACTACGAGCATTCTACCTACTCCAAAAAAGTCTTTATTATTTTCCTCCTCCTTTAAATAGTGCTACCCTCCATTAGTTAGTAGGAAGCCCTATCGTTGGATATGAGAGACAGGCGCGAGTCATCATATAGTCATAGAAGGGAACTTGTAGGACGCTTTAGAAATTTTTGTAAGGGACTAAGATCATTTACCAAAGGCAGCATCGAAGGGTCATCGAGGGACATACGATATCTTAACCGAGGGTCTTTGATAAAGCATCCTACGTTCGAGAGACATGACTGTTTAAATCCGAGGAAACAAGTTAAAGTCACCCTAGAGGTGTGCGTGTGCGAAGAGTTTTGATTTCAAGTATTTGTGTCTTGGATTTATGGTTGTCTAGCGTTTGCTTTTAGTCTTTGCCATACAATCCTATTAAACTAACAGTAATAAGGAAAGTAGTAAATTATGGAAATTAAATTTCCTACGCTATTAAAATTCTTCGGGAATGGGGGTATAAATTTATGAATGGGGATGAAAAGTAAAATAAACCCTATTTGATCTATTACATCCTTTAACAATTACATAATTATGAAAATAACAATGCGAAAAAAAAGCAAACACACGGGGAGGGTGAAAAGGAAAATAAATTTAAAACCTAAAAAAATATAATATTTTTGGGTGTTTAAAACAAGTGTATGCCTCACAATCACATTTGAAAGTCATGGAGCGTAACTTTTGATTTTTATACATGTTTCATATTTTAATGTGAATTTGGTTGAGAAAAGTCCTAAGAAGGATCAAGCTATCATGAAATGTTTACTCAAGTGTCAAGATATCTCATGAGAATCAAGACCTATCATGATAAAACCAAGCATTGTGAGCAAAGTTTAGGAATTGATCAAAAGATCTTCAAAAGTCCCCCTAAAAAGAACCTAAAAAGTAATATATTGATTTAATTGAAAAATAATGAAATAAAAATAATTTTTGTGATTTTTTCTTATATTCATAAAATAGAGTATATAAATAAGGAGTTTGCAAAAACTCATCTTAAAAGTATAAGTTTTGATTGGTTAAAAAAAATTGGTTGAAGTTTAATATAAAACCAAAGAAAACAAGTGATAAAAAATTAAGTTTGCTTCCACCAAGGCTTGAACTCAGGACATTAGGGTCACAGTTCCAAAAGCTTACCACCAAGCCATGCACATGTATTGTTAAGGGAGTGCCTTTATGAAAATATATGTGAAACATGCTTCTGAAATCACAAAAAATCAAAATAAATCACAAAATGGCAAAAGGGGGGTTCACTATGGTTCAAACCCTCACCCTTGTAGTGAAAGTGTCATGAAATGTGCGTTGCTTGCCACTTGGGTGGCTGTTACATCCGGTTATAAAACATGTTGCATTAAATATAAAGTAAACTCATTTTTGAAAATTTGAAGATGAACTTCATCTTCTTCGCGCGGACAACACCATCACCAACATTTTTGAATTTTGTAAAACCTTCATTTCTCAACCGTTTTAAAAAGTGTAAACACCAAACTTGCTTGAATTTTAACAAGGAAATCAACCATATAAGTTATTTTAACTAACACTCAAAGATAAGAAATAATTTATGTTGGTACCAAAAATGAACCCTAACGGTTCAGAGGAAAAATTCTCAACACACAGGAAATATAAATGAAAACTAAGAACATGGTTAGCTTCAGGGAATTGATATCTATATTTTATCTTTTGAAATCGAACGTAAATGATGCATGGATAAGGATATCACAATTTGAGTTTTTTTTACCAAATTGAAGAAAGTCCAATGCTTCTTCTATGGATTTTCAATGCAAAGTGATGCTTGATTAAGCTTCCCTGATCCTCCAGGAACCTATTCCAATTCTTACTTTGTGCTGAAAATTGCTGAATCACTCCAACCAAGTCAAGTTTCAAGCTTTGGTTATGGAGTTTGGAGGATGGTGATGATGATGCTACAGAAGTGTAACAAGGGTATGGATGAGTTATACATGATGTTTATGAAGTGTCATGATGATTAACTTGCAAATATATGACAATGGGGATGAATTTCGAAGAAATGGTGTTTTTGGAGCTTTAATGGAGTTTTGGAGCAATTTCAGAATTTGAGAGATTATAAGGGTGTTTTGAAGTTGTGAATTTTTCTCTTTAGAAATGAGAGGTGGTCATTATTTATAGGGAAATATTGGAGGTAAAGAGAAAATCAGGTTGTCAAGTTGAAGAGTTATGGTTTGGTTGAAATGGAACAACCAAGTTTTTGGTGAAAATTGTTGTTCCAATACATAGTACAAAAGGATATAAAGTGGCTAGAGGCTTTAGACACGTTGCTTCTAGTTTTGGAATTTTGTGTGTGCAGAAGAAACAATTGAGAGGCTCAAGGAGAGTGGAATTTTTAAAAAAAACATGCTTTACTAGAATGGAAGTGTAGCCTTTCTCCTTTAAATGGAAAAATGGATTGGATAAAGCTTTAATCACTTGGATCATGGCTCAAAAGTGTGTGTAATCTTATTATTATGGATAGATTTGGAGATTCATGGGCCTATATCTCTTAATCTAAGCACTTTTTGAGGATCATCCCATTAACAAAGTTGTAAATTTCATTAATCCCTACAACTTTCATGTTGAAAGTTTTCCTTGAATCAACTTGTATCTTGAGGAAATTTGCTTGTGAAGTTAGGGTTTTCTAAGCACAAAACACTTGAATTTTTCTAAGTGTTTGAAAAATTTAATTTTGACTTTTGTTGACTTTCTTGATTCTCTTGATTCTTGATTACAAAGTTTGATAGTTTTGAATGTTTTGATAATTCTTGATTTTTGAATTCCAATGACAAAAAAAAGTCAAATTTTGACTTTTGTGTGACTGTTGACTTTTCGTCAATTGATTAAATTCTTCAACTATCAATGACTTGTATATTTGGAAATGTCTTGAGCCATGTAATTAGGTCAAGATGTTGTATTTGAGCCCTTCATATCATGATTCAAGCCATTAGGTCATGCACTAGGCCAAAAGTCAATGATCATTCATCTTCAATCAAAACTCTAATTTGGAAAATTTTGACCTTTGATGATTTGAGGGTTTTTCCTTGAGGAATCATGATCAACCATTGATCAAATCATGAATATCACCTCAAAATTTTAATGTTGACAAAAAATCTTGAAGTTTGACTATATGTTGACCTCAATTGACTTTCTACCCAATACAATTGATTTTCAATCATCTAAGCCATTGACTGAGCAAACATGTGATGCAAGACTTGAAACTTGACATAAGAATTATTGAGGACCTATGATGAACCATGAAATTTAATTGAGACCCTTACAACCCAATATTCTTTGAGAAGCACCAAACCCTAGTTGAAGACCCCTGCTTATGAGGAGGTTTAACCAGTCAACTCGTGAGTAGCTTTGAGTATTTGAGACCTTTGTGAGCATGTTTTGAAGAAAATGGGAGGGCAAATTATATGGTACAACAGCTTCCTTTGTTCAATCTTCTTAAACCTGAAGAGTTAGATTGGCATGTTCGTCATTCGTGACGTGAGGGTAGAAGATGATTGAACACTTAAGTGCCTAGAAATTTTCACTCGCCTGTGCATGAAGTAACACTATTGGTTGATTATATCGGGAATTGACTTAAAGAGTCCATTCGGAGAGGTGACAGAGAGTCGTCAGAGATGGGCTTATAGATTCCATCTAAGGTAATCGTTGATTGAAGTATTAGAATGAGTCTACACTCGACTGTATCTTAAGAATGCTTTCTAAAATGAATCTCTAGGAAAGGTGTTTGAGTAGATGCTTATCATGTAGATATTCGCCTCGTCTTGTTTTGGGAATTGATCTATAATCTGCTTTATTGGTAAACCCGTCCTGTTTCAGGAGTTTATACCATTTGGTGATAAAGATAGTCGTCTCGTCCTGTTTCAGGAATTGATCTATAATCAGTTTGTTGGTAAACCCGTCCTGTTTTGGAAGTTCATACCATTGGTGATAAACATAGTCACCCTATCCTGTTTTGAGAATTAATCTACAATCTGTTTTTCATAGATAGTTGCCCTGTCTTGTTTCAGGAATTAATCTGTGGCCAATCATCCAAATAGTTTCCATGTCTTGTTTCGGGAACTAATCTGGAACCTTCTTTTTTTTTTGCCGTAGAGATAGTTGCCCGTCTTGTTTCGGGAATTAATCTCTGACCTGGTCACGTAGATAGTTGCCCCGTCTTGTTTCGGGAATTAATCTTGGACCTATTTGAGAATTATTGATGATATTCGTCTGTTGATTGATCTTTCCTGAAAAGGTAAAGAGTTAGTTGTATGCAATGTCATGATGTATGAAATGCATTGTGTAATGATGTTTTCAAAATAAATGAGACTATGCTATATGCATTTCATATGCATATGCTATGATGTATGAATTTGAAACGTTGTTGATGTGTATTTGTAAACCCGTGCAATATTTTTGTCTGGGAAAATAAATCCCTAACTGTTGCTGGGGATGAAGAGTACGTGTTTCTTCAATCTTGTCTAGAATGTTTCTGCCAGGGGTTCCTATTTTCTGTTTGAGGAAACTTTGTTGGGGAATGTTGATTTCTGCTTGGGGATTAGAGCTCAAGAACATTGGTCATCCGTCGTTCTACTGGGGGGTTTAATTCTTATATATCCTGACTGGGGATAAAAGAGATGGATAACCTTCCGACTCATATGGGGAAGTGTGATATGGTGGCAGAATCGACTATTAATACTGGTTTTGCATTTTTTATTTGCAAATGTTGCGGTAAGCAAGAGTCACCACCGACTTTTCTTTTATCCACATTAAGGAAAGGGTGAAAAGAACATAAAAAGACCTTTTCGAGATTATACTGAGTAAGGGGGTAGATTATGGAAAGGGAAGGTGTCAGCACCCTTTCCATCTGTAGTTATCTACGGGCTCTTGGATTCTAGCTCATGTTTTGAAAATTGTTTGTGCTTTGTGTGTTTTGAAAAATGTTTTGAAACGCCTTAGTGCGGTGATTCGCTTTGTGATAACTCTTGTATCAGTCTTCAAGAGTGTTGACAAAGCAAATGTTTTTGAAAGTTGTTTTTGAAATGTGTAAGTGTGAAAAGAGTTTATTTTGAGCAAGCACTTAACAACTATCTACTTGTACTCGAAAAGGTATTTCTTTTCCTCCTATCCTTTAGACAATGCTATCGTACTATTAGTGAGTAGGTAGCCCTATTGTTGGATGTTTGAGGGACAATTGAAGGGACAATACGGTCATGAAGGAAACTTGGCAAGAAATTTTAGTAACTGTCTTAAAGTCCTAAGATCACTTTACATCGAGGCAACGTCGAAATGGTCATCGAGGGACTTGTGATCTTTCAAACTAGAGGACAGCCACTAAAACTTCTCACGTTTTGAGAATTATGACCGTTTTCCGAAGGCAACCGAAGTGGGATACCCTACAGGTGCATATGTGCAATTGTGTTTAGTTCAAGTATTTATCTTGTGTTAAGTTTGCTAATCGTTTAATTATTAAGATCTTTTCATGCATTCCTATTAACATACATCTAACAGTTAATATATGTACAGGAATTTAAATACGGAAATTAAATCTACGCTATTACAAGGCTTTGTGAGAGGTACATTGGAGAAATGTGGAAAATAAAGTCCTAGTTACTATTACAGACCATGAGCAAGTACATTAATAATAAAAATGTGAAATTAAATAAACACGCGTGAAATTGAAAATAATGTCTAAAAACATCCTAAAAAATAAAAATATTTTTGTTTGTTTCTGATTTTTTTGATTTAAGAAAATAATTAATTAATCCTAAAATCTATTTAGAAAATAAAATAAAATTAAGAAAAATAGTCTAAGTTCTTTTTGATTTTTATTATGAAAAGAAAATGATTAAAACATAAATTAAATCCTAAATTCTAACTCATTTTAAATTAAAAAAAATAGTTAAAATATTTATTTACAAAATTAGTTTAATTAAAAAAAGTACTAACTTAATATTTTGTGATTTTTCTGACTATTTAGTTAATTAAATAAATAATAGAGAAAAACTAAAACTAATAAAAGGAATACAAAAATGGGCCTGATAACAAAAGAAAATAGGGGGTGTGAGATTGAATTTTCGCTAGGCCCAATATTGAAGAGAGCCCAAGTCTTTCCTTGGATCCAGGGAGCAATGTAGCTCTTCGATCCAGGGAGGGGTATGATTTTTCGATCGAAGGAGGGAGTTGTCTTTCAATCTGGATCTGCAAGACAAATATTGGCAAAAATAAAGATGCAGGACCTGGGTATCGAACCCAGGTTTTCACCCTAATTCGAATCTTTTGTCCTCGGGACTAAGCTTATTCTGGCTTGAAACTGGCTATACCATGAGTTTCGAAAGTCAAACCCAGATCATGCCTTTTGATGGCATGATTTTATTCCTGCATGTTACCTTGCATATGATATGTTCATATAAACACAAATGACATTAGCAGCACAAACATACCCACAATATGTATTTAAAGGGCCTAGAAATACAGTTTCGACTTGGGTGAATCCTTACCAACTGGAAATGCTTTGATCTATGAATCTGGGCGTGGCTTGGCTTGGAGCAGGCTCTTGGGAGTCTCAGGAACACAATTATGTTCTTCGTCTGGATTGAGGGTGCCTGAAAAATTGATTAGAATTTTGATATGTTTTCTATGGCGGTGTGAGTGTTCTTTTTGATAGGCAATATGTGTGTCTAATGCAACACGTGTGGTCTCTCTTCTTTTTCGTCCCCCTTGTGTGTATGTATGTGGTCTCCTTATATAGAGGGGATGAAGGGGACAAGAAGGAAAAGGACTAAACAACCATTAAGTTGGTGTTTTAAGGCCATGAATACCATTTTGAAACGTTGCAAAAGACATGGTTTCTTGTCCCTTTTTGAATTTTAATGAACCTGGACATTTTGGCTTTTTCAAATGCCCTCCTGTTTTGCTCTTTGATTGGCCTAGTGTTACTTCCTTCGAATGGCTTTCTTTCAACCCAAACCAATTGAAACATCAACTCTCCCTGACTAGTCAAAGGTTGCTTCAGTTCTTTATCAACCGAAGGCTTTGTAGAAGCCTCCTTACTTTCTTTCGAATTGCGCCAGGCCTCATCATCGTGGCTATCGATTGAGTCTCTATTTGCCTTGTTCTTCGACTGGCGCTGACACTACCTAACTAAACCAAGCGAAAGACTTCATCTTGGCCAGTCAAAGCTTTCTTGAATATTTCTCTTTCGTTTTGACCAACTAGATCCAACTTTTGACCAACCCCCTTTTCTTTTTAGACAACACTATGTATCCTTCGAATGGGCCTTTGAATACTTCTTCGAATGGATCATCTATTTGCCTTAGCTACTTGATTCCAATAGCCCAAGTGAGGACTTCCTTTTGGCCAATCGAAGCCTCCTTTGTCATGAATGTAATAGTGCATGAGGCTTGGGCTGGGCAGCATATAACCTCTTGCCCAACAAGCAGCTTGAACCAAACCTCATCAAAAGGCAAAACAAGTTTGTTTCCAACAAATGTGTGTCTTTCGAGCAAACCAAATGTATGTCCTTCGAAGGCACCATTTATGTGTTCATAATGTGGCAATCTTGTGCTTGTGAAACGAAAGCAGACATCAAGAGGGAACCTTTTGCCTTGAACAAAGCTGGCATGCAGGAACTCACTGTTTTGTGAATCAAAGTAAGCATGCAGGAGGTCACTGCTGGTGGATTGAAGGGAGCTTGCAGGGGGTTCTTGCCTGAATGAAACTTGGACTAAGGCTTTCTCGAAGGGGAACCAACGCACAATCGAAGCTGATGGGCCAATGCTTGGTCGAAGGGCTTTAGAAGCCCAATCGAAACTCCTTGTCCAGATGCCAATCGAAGACTCTTTTGTTCACATGCCAGTCGAAGGATATTACTGACATGCCAATCGAAGGATACTTAAACATCATTCAAAAAATTTCATTTTCTTTAAGCAACTGTTTGTGTCCACCCATGCAAGAGAAAACCTTGGAAAACATAAGAGGGAAAATTTTGGGGTACAACAACTGCCCCTGTACAATCTTCTTAAGCCTGAAGATGTAAATTGGCTTGTCTGACTTTCGTGATCTGAAGGTGGAAGATGATTGAACACTAGAGTTCCCAGAAATTTGCACTCGCATAAATAACACTGATGGTTGGTGATGTCGGAAATGGGCTTACAGATGCCATTTAGAGAAGATGATAGAGAGTTGTCAGAGATGGGCTTAAAGATGCCATCCAAAATAGATGTTGATTTCACATATGGTCCCTTTGGGGGTTCTTGTTCCTGCTGTCTGAGGAGGAGTTCGCTGGGGAATGTGGGTTTCTGTTGTTCTCCTGCTTGAGGAAAACTCTGTGGGGAACAGAGTCTAGGAACTTCAGTTATCCAAGGCTCTACTGAGGAGTTATCTCTAGATTGGACAGATGAAAGTTTGTTGTTTTCTGGTTGAGATCCAGGCTTCATAGTAACTTGCTGGGGAAAATGGAATTAACTGCTATCTAGAAATGTATTAGAAGAAACCTGTGTAGGGTTGTTTCACCTGGTCGCGTAGATAGTTTTCCTGTATGGTTTCAGGTATTGATCTACAAGTCAGTTGTTCGCAGATAGTTGTCCTGTCTGGTTTCAGGTATTAATCTAGAACTTGAAAATTGCTGGTCGTTGAGATAATTCTCCTGGCTTGTTACAGGTATTAATCTCTGACCCGAGAAAGAAAGATAGTTTTCCTAGCTTGTTACAGGTGTTAATCTTAAATCTCTTCATATGGATAGTTCTCCTGGCTTGTTACAAGTATTAATCCACAGTCGGTCGTCCATAGATAGTTCTCCTGGCTTGTTACAGGTATTAATCTGGAACTTATTTTGCTGGTCACATAGATAGTTTCCTCGTCTGGTTTCGGGCATTAATCTGTGGCCTGCTGTATTTGTTGGTAAACCCGTCTTATTTTGGTAGTTCATACCACTTGGTCATGTAGATAGTTTCCTCTTCTGGTTTTGAGCATTAATCTTTGACTTTCTATAAAAGTTGATAGTGTTGGTTTGTCTTCTAATTTAACCTGAAAAGTTAAAATCAGTTTCATGCGATGTCATGATGTATGAATTGTATGATGCTCCCAAAATAAATGAGATTGTGATATATGTATTTGTATGCACATGCCATGATGTATGAACATGTAATGTTGTTGCGCAGTATCTTTGTCTGGGAAAATAAATCCCTGACTGCTGCTGAAGAGTATCGGGAAGCTGAATCCCAAACTGTTGTTGGTGAGTGAAGAAAGTGATTCTTCAATTTCCGCTGGGGACAATGAATGGATATAGTTTTGTTGGCGATTCCCTTTCTTTGTCGAGGATCTTCGACTTCTTCTTGAGAATGATTTTGATGGGGGGAAGAGTTATGTTGGAAGATTTCACCAATTTGGAGAAATAAACTCTGCCGGGGGATAAACTTTCGTAGCTAGAGAAATAAACTATACTGGGGATAAGGCTTTATAAACTACTTGATATTTATAAAACTCTTTTGCGGAATACTTTGATTTCAACTCTTTGAGGGAATTTTGTTGGAGAGAGTAATTCCTACTTGGGGAAGAAGAGGTTAACACTTTGGTTGTTCATTGCTCTACCGGGGATGAGGCTTTATAATATGCTTGAGATTTAAAAAAAAAACTCTGTTGGGGATCTTCGACTTCTGCTTGAGGATGTGACAGGAAGATGTCCCTGTTTCTGTACCTCATGGAATAAGAAGTATACTAGAATGAACTCGTGTCTGAATGTATCTAGCAGCTGTGTAAGAGAGTGTCAAAATGAATCTTTGATGTGATTGTATCTGAACAGAAAGATGTATTGAGTGAGAATCAGAATGGCATCCCTATCTGGAGTGTATCTGAACTGTATCTGAAAGCTGTATTGAATGAGTATTAGAATGGCAACTGTATCTGGAGCGTATCTGAACAGTGTCTGAAAGTTGTATTGAATAAGTATCAGAATGGCATCCGTATCTGGAGCGTATCTGAACTGTATCTGAAAGCTGTATTGAATGAGTATCAGAATGGAATCCGTATTTGGAGCGTATATGAACTGTATCTGAAAGCTGTATTAAATGAGTATTAGAATGGCATCCATATCTGGAGCGTATCTAAACTGTATTGAATGAGTATCAGAATGGAATCTGTATCTGGAGCATATTTGAACTGTATTTGAAAGCTGTGTCGAATGAGTATCAGAATGGAATCCATATCTGGAGCGTATCTGAACTATATCTAGAAGCTGTATTGAATGAGTATCATAATAGCATTCGTATCTGGAGCGTATCTGAACTGTATCTGGAAGCTGCATTGAATGAGTATCAGAATGGCATCCGTATCTAGAGCGTATCTAAACTGTATCTGGAAGCTGTATTAAATGAGTATCAAAATGGCATCCGTATCTGGAGCGTATCTGAACTGTATATGAAAGTTGTATTGAATGAGTATTAGAATGGCATCCGTATCTGGAGCGTATATGAACTGTATCTGAAAGTTATATTGAATGAGTATTAGAATGGCATCCCTATCTGGAGCGTATCTGAACTGTATCTGAAAGCTGTATTAAATGAGTATCAGAATGGCATTCGTATCTGGAGCGTATCTAAACTTTATCTGAAAGTTGTATTGAATGAGTACCAGAATGGCATCCATATGTGGAGCATATCTGAACTATATCGGAAAGCTGTATTAAATGAGTATCAGATTGGCATCCGTATCTGGAGCGTATCTGAACTGTATCTGAAAGTTGTATTGAATGAGTATCAGAATGGCATCCGTATCTGGAGCATATCTGAGCTGTATCTGGAAGCTGTATTGAATGAGTATCAGAATGACATCCGTATCTAGAGTGTATCTGAACTGTATCTGGAAGCTGTATTGAATGAGTATCAGAACGGCATCCATATGTGGAGCGTATCTGAACTAAATCTGAAATGTTTAGAATGTTTCTGCTGGGAATTCCTGTTTTGTTGTTTTGAGAAGAAATCCGCTAGGGAACATGAAAAGATTGTGAACTAGGCTACGAAATTCTTTAAGATGTCGGAGCAGTGATTGGAGATTCTCGCTCTACCGAAGATACAAGAATGCTTGACATCACTTGGCTGTAAGCTGAGGATATGGCGGTGACATTTTAGTAGGATGCCCCTGCCTCTATACCGGCTGGAGAAAATATTTGTGGAGATTTTATGGATGGTTTGAGTGTCATCCCAACTCTTGGGGTTTTGAGTAGATGTTGATCAGGGAGACAAAAAACAAGATGATGGGACATAGTCGTACGCTTTAAATCCTAAATTTTTCCTGGACCTCCCTTTTGGGTTTTCAGTCCATCGGGATACCCCTTTTTTCCCAAGCCGCCTTTTCAGGTTTTCGACTTGTCGAGTGTACAGTTATATATATATATATATATATATATATATATATATATATATATATATATATATATATATATATATATATATATATATATATATATATATATATATATATATATATATATATATATATATATATATATATATATATATATATATATATATATATATATATATATATATATATATATATATATATATATATATATATATATATATATATATCCCTAATTTTCGCCCGAACTCTATTGGTTCTCCGGGATGCCCTTAATTTTGCCTAGGCCTGTCAACCTAGCGGGTCGTTTTCATGCGTAGTATTTTCTGACTATGTTCGCGTTCATAGGATGTGGAGAGTTTTTACTATCTATGACAACAAGTGTTGTGGAAATGTTAGAAAATGTTTATGTGATCGCATGTGCCCTTTCATATGTGGGAGCCTGTTTACCTATGGGGTTAGTCTGGTGCACCTGATGTTTGATCAAGTTTCTGATAGTCTTGAATTTCCTATGTATCTTATCTAAGAACTGTCATGGAAGGATTCGAAGACATGATATTGACACCATCAAATACTACTGGCACAGACAAGCAATTTGATGGTACCAAAGGTTCAAATTTCATAGTGATTTTTTCCGGAATCCTCGATTAATGTAACAGGCCCCGAGTGATTCAAATGGAGATCCGCCCCGGGCTATTCAGCACTTTTGAGAGATTCTTTGCATATTGGCTTGACTGCCCCAGATTAACTAGATACCATGTCCTGCCCCTTGATTATGAAAGGCCTGTTATTGGGAATGTTTTTTCTGTCTTAGGTGATTCTGTCCATTGAGAGGATCTCTGGTCACTGAATATTCGTTGTGTGAATTTCTCTGTTGTTTGAACCATTAGCCATATGCAAACAATGTCATTTAAATAATGCAAAGCTTATGTTCGTCTTGAAGTTTGAAAATTCATTTTTAGTAAAGCAAAAAAATTTTGTAAGAGTGTGATATCAACTCAGGATTTGTAGCAAGTCCTACAGGAGTTAGGATACCTTTTGCAATAGTATGCTTTCGAACTAACCCATGCTTCAGCTAGGACTTTTAAGGGTTGTAACATGGCCTGTTTCACGGTTTTAAGAAACAAATGATATGCGGAACCATCACCATCTTTTGGAAGGTATCTTCTACACTATTTGTCGTGTATGAAGGATGAGCTTGCTACTGAATGCACCTCTAAATTAACTGAGAAAGCTACCCTGCCCCAGGTTATGATTAAGGGTTTTAATTTGTGTGAAAATAAAAACTTCTACTTCTTTGGCTCAAAGGGTTTGACTAGGGATTATCTTCCTTATAACTCTATTGTTTAGGATTTGAAACAACGCTTGTACATTGTTAGCGAGTGTGATACGGTGGCAGAACAGACTGTTAATACTGGTTTTACGTTTTTGTTCGCAAATGTCGCGGTAAGCAAGAGTCGCCACCGACTTTTCTTTTATCCAACAAAGGAAAGGGTGAAAAGAACAGAAAAAGACCTTTCTCGAGATATTCTGAGTAAGGGGGATAGATTATGGAAAGGGAAGGTGTTAGCACCCTTTCATCCGTGGTTTTCCACGGGCTCTTAGGTACTTGCTCATTTTTTAAAACTGTTTTCGTGTTTGTGTATTTTGAAATATTTTGTTTGCTTTATGATAACTCTTGTATCAGTTCTCAAGAGTGTGATAAAACATTTTTGAAAAGAATTTTGAAAGTGTGTAAGTGTAAAAAAGAATCAGATTTGAGCAAGTACCTAACAATTATCTACCTACTCGAAAAAGGATGTTCTTTTCCTCCTACCCTTTAGATAGTGATATCCTACTATTAGTGAGTAGGTATCCCCATCGTCGGATGTTTGAGGGACTATCGAAAGGGACATTTATGGTCATTGAAGGCAACATGTAAGGATACCTTAGCATTTCGAAGGGACTGTCATCATATAGGCAACATCAAGGGACAAGATCATTTCTCGTAGGCAACTCGAGGGACATTTAGGGACTATGATCTTTATGATGACTTTAGACTGAGGGTCTTTGCTAAGATATCCCTACGTTCGAGGGACATGACCATTGTTTTCTGAGGCAACCAAAGTGGGGAAATGCCCTAGGGGTGCAAGTGTGCAACATTGTACTTTTTTTAGATATTTTATCTTGATGTTAGTGACCTAATGATTAATTGATTAATTCTTGTCATGCACGCCTAATTTACTAATAGTTTATGTACAAGCATATAAGAAATATAAAGCGAGAAATAAAGTTCCTACAACTATTATAAGGCTTTGGTGTAGTTACATAAATAATGACTGAAAAGTAAAGTGCATAAATATAAAAAAAATCTAATTAAGCTATTACAAACCAGGCACAGTCACATAATAAAAATAATCGTATGAAAAATAACGCACAAAAGTTGAGACGAGAATAAGTTCTAAACCCTAAAAGTCTAATTGCCTATTAAAAATATTTTTTGGTATTTTATGAAAAAATTAGAAATTTAACCTAATTTCTAACTAATTTTAAATTAAAGAAAAAAGGTTAAAATTTAATTAAATTAATTTGCAAAAATTAATTTTTCTTAAAAAACTTTAAATCCTATTTTTTGATGATTTTCTGATTTAAAAAAAAGAATAAACAAAAAATATAAATTAAATAAAAAAGAATAAAGAAATTAAAAAATGGGCCTGGGGGGTGAGAAATCCAATTGGAGGGGTGCAGACTGGAATTTGAAGGCCCAAATCTTGTTGGCCCACAGCTGCGCTGGATCTGATGTTGATGTGTTAGGGAGGTCTATGATGAATGCTCAGATCAAGAGCGTTGGATCTGATGTTGTGATGATCAGATGGTGATGATCTGATGGTGATGATCTGACGACACATGATATGCGCGCTTGCCTCTGGATCATTGGATCTGCAAGAATAATTCAAGAAAAAATTATGCAAGAGGCAAGGATCAAACCCCTGCCCTTGCCCATAACAAATCCTTAATCATGCTGCCTCTACCGTTGGGACGGTGATACTTCCATTAACCTAACCACAAACAATTGATTAAATATTAAAACCGACCCTAAATGCTGACTGTAAAACACGCGTGCCCAAAGTGGGGCCCTGATATTTGAAACAAACCAGTCACAACATCCTAACATGCCACGCAAAGTCCATGGTCGATCAAACCACCCTGGATGGTGGTTTCGGTCATCTTCTCCGTTTGAACAAAAATCCTAACCTGCGAAATATCAAGAAAACGAAAGCAAAAGTGACCCTACCCCTGTAATTTGGGGTCAACGAGTTCAATGGTGATGGCCATTTGTCCTGAGGAGGCCCGTGTCATCTTGTTTGTGCCTTGGCCGTTTCAAAGCCCTAACAATGGCAACTCTCTAAATCTGTGCTCAAAACCTCATGTTTCATGTTAGAATAGATCAAACAGTAATATAAACATGAATATGGAACGAAAATTGATTTATATCATATATTTGTAAGGTTTCGAATCCCAAGCTTACCAAAATCCGGTGCCGCGTAGATCTGGAGTTCTAGGGTGCTGCACCTCTTGTGGAGAGTATGAATGATCTCCTGAGGGCTTCAGGAGATGAATGATGCAAATTGTTTGGCCTGGAAACCGCTGGAACACGTGGTGCAAACTTTCACTTTTCCTTTGTATTTTTGAACTTTTGCTAGGGTTTGTAGAGGCAGTTTTTTTGTGTCCATTAGGTCTGGACTTGTTGTGTATATATTTTTAATCATATTAGGTTTACAAATAAAGAAAAAGATCCATGGCATTGAGTGCAAGATTTGTTCCCAATATCCACTTAAAAATCTTTCCTATTTTGGACATCCTTTCCCATCTTGGCTTGCACGTTTTTATTTTGATATGCCAACATGTTTTTTCCATCATTTGATAAGAAAAAGATTCTCAATCAAATCTTCCATTATTTTTATTATTTACTTTATTTAATTTTGCATTTTAATGGATAAAATATCAAATTAAATAGTATAAATAATAAAATAATATATGATTGAGCTCAAAGGTCGTGGGCCATGTTGGAACTAAGTTTCAAACATGAAAAGATGGGCCCATTTTGAAAAAATTCAAGTTTGGTCAATATTGGCTTCATGCATTTTTCCAAAAATTGGTCAAATTTAGAAATGCATATCTATATCATTTTTAACCCTAAGAGGGTGCTATTGGACTTTTTAGAGAGCTTAGGATGTCCCATAAACAACATTTTTGGTTTCATCTCAATTGGGTCTTCGATGTTCATGTAAGGAGCTTTGACCCAAAAGGTGTTTTTGTTGACTTTCTGAAAGGACCTATAATGTATGAGCTTGTATCTTTTGATTGGGTCATTTCTTGAACTTGATGGATGAAGATAAGTTGTAGGTAATTTGATTCTCTTCAAAACGAGCTTTGGTTGGAAAATTTCTGATAAAGTATGAGAAAGTTATGTCTGGTCAAAGTTTGGTTGACTTTTCCTATAGAAACCCTAATTTGCCATTTTAGAATTTTGATGAATTAGGAGCATTTCTTGAGGAATCATGATCAACCCTTGATAAAATTATGGATATCACTTCAAAATGTTGATGTTGACTAAAAATCTTGAAGTTTGACTGTATTTGGGCCACAATTGACTTTTGACCTAGTACAATTAATTTCTAGGCATTTGAGTAGTTGTTTGAGCAAACTTGTTGTGCAAGGCATGAAATTTGGCATGGATGATCTTGAGGACATATTAGGACAATGGAGAACATTTTGGATCCTTGGGACTCACACATATTTCTTAAAATTGAAACCCTAGTTGAGGTTCATTGCCTTTAGGGGGAGAGTTTGCCTAATCAATTCTTAGTCATCCTAGGGCAAGTTAGGGACCTCAATGGGCATGTGTGAAGTAAAATGAGAGGGAAAATTTTAGGGTACAACATCGGGGTCTGTTTAAAAGCATATTGTAGAGATTGTGGTATCATTTTCGTCATCCTCCCTCTAAAGGCTTAGAGCCTTTGATCGAGAGTTGAATATCACAAAAAGGAAAGCAGTTTAAATATAGTGAATACGAGTGAATTGATTCAAAACAGACATATGCAATGAATTGATAAAGTAACAAAGTTTGACATGAAACAAATGTTCGAACAATAAAAATAAAATTACAAATTAAGAATTCAGATGAACAAAAAGCCTCTTTGTTTAAATTTGTCACTTCAGATGGTGTGCCTTTGAGGGATGGCAGAAGAATTCAGTCTGGTCATCTTGTGTGAACTCCAGCACTCCTTCATTGATCAAGTCCTGAATCTTATTTTTTGAAGCCCAACAGCCATTCGTATCATGTCCAGGACTATTGGAATGGTAGGCACATATTGCATCAGGATTGTAGTTAGGGGAAGAAGATTTGGGGTTTGGATGAGGTCTTATCAACGTAACCAAATTCATCCTCAACATATGTTGAAATACCTGAGACAATGGTATGTTGATTTTGAAAAACTTCCTCCTGGGCTTTTCTTGCCTTTGTTGATTACCCCGTTGTGGTTGGCGAGGTTGTTGTTGGACGCTTGGCGTAGCAGCCGTCTTGAAAGGTGTTTTTTCAACCAAATCCTCTTGAGGCTGATTAAATATTCGATCCCCAATTCTCGTTGTTTGATCCATATGATTGCATCCATCTTGATGAAACTTGTTGACCAGGGCTCTCAGCTCTTCTTGTCCCCGAGCTAAGTTTTGGATAAGAGCCATTTCTTCTTGCTGAAATAAAACAGCGAAGGGATAAGAAGTATGTCCTTAGAATACCTGTTATGTAATGACAAGTATGATATGCTTATGCAATGTTTTCAAGGATCTCGTAGGGTAAATACAAAGAGATGTTAGGATTTGACTATAGCTTTGATTGAAGAACTTCGTATCGTTGAAGGTCCTTCTACGAGAGTCAAGCTCACCATGTCAAGTGGGTCATAGCCTCTGACTCAAGTTATTGTGTTTTGGTCTTTTGAAGGAATTTGGCTTAGAGGAAAATAAATCCCCTTGCCCCTTGTTAGACGTCTGGTTCATCATAGCCTGCACCACAGGCCCTTGAGATCCTTGAAATGGTTAAAGAAATGCTATGGTATGATGTTATGATGTGTATGCTATGCATCAAGAAAAATGCAGGGTGAAGAAGACAAGTATGTCTTGCAGGAAAACCAATTTATTGGATAATGACTGTAAACAAATCCTGCAAAGAAATCATGTTATTAGATAATAAAACTCTCCAAGTAGTTCAAGTTGAAAGCAAACTAGTCACACAAGCAGCCTTAGGTTTAGGCTTGCATGGGGTTTGTAGGTAAGTACCATCTTGAAGTTTAGTTGGCTCAACCTGTCCTATCAATAGTAATCTGGTTCTAAGGAGTCTCAATATCACTAATCTTTCTTTTATCGAGCGTTATTTCAGCTTAGCAATCTTTTCTTGCGGCTGAAATATATCGAAAGTACGATCTCAATGAGTGTAGAATCGAGTATCAACCAATCCCTAAATTTACACTGAGGCCGGCTATCTCACTACTTTCTAATGGCCAAGTTTGTTCAACTAAGGTTCTAAGGTCTGTTAGTGCTTCACGACACCACGCAGCGGCCCCATATTTTCCTTGATTCAACACAAGGGATAACGATACCAACCAAAGTGTCACACCAACACAATTATCGCTTCAACCATATCGGTCTATGCCGTACAGTCTCCACGATCTATTGTTGTTTACCTAAAAAGATTCCCCCAGGTCTGGGTGTAGGATCTTTTAAGTAAAAACCCAAACAAAACCCTCAAAAGTAAAGCAAACAAAGCATACAAAAGCAATTAAACAATGAACTAGACTGTAAGGTAACCCCACTTTTTATAATCCTTAACAGAGTCGCCAGTTCTGTGATACGGTGGCAGAACCGACTGTTAGTACTGGTTTTGCATTTTGTATTCGCAAATGTTGTAGTAAGCAAGAGTCGCCACTGACTTTTCTTTTATCCACATTAAGGAAAGGGTGAAAAGAACAGAAAAAGACCTTTTCGAGATTATTCTGTGCAAGGAGGTAGATTATAGAAAGGGAAGGTGTTAGCACCCTTTCCATCCGTGATTATCTACGTGATCTTAGATGCTAGCTCATGTTTTGAAAATTATTTGTGCTTTGTATGTTTTTAAAAATGTTTTGAAACGCCTTAGTGTAGCGATTTGCTTTGTGATAACTCTTGTATCAGTCCTCAAGAGTGTTGACAAAGAAAATGTTTTTGAAAGTTGTTTTGGAAATGTGTAAGTCTGAAAAGAGTTTGTTTTGAGCAAGCACTTAACAACTATCTACTTGTACTCGAAATGGTAGTTCTTTTCCTCCTATCCTTTAGACAATGCTATCCTACTATTAGTGAGTAGGTAGCTCTATCGTTGGATGTTTGAGGGACAATCGAAGGGACAATACGGTCATGAAGGCAACTTGGCAAGAAATTTTAGTAACTATCCTAAAGTCCTAAGATCACTTTAAACTATGGCAACATCGAAAGGATCATCAAGGGACTTGTGATCTTTCAAACTAGAGGATAACCACTAAAACTTCTCACGTTTCGAGAATTGTGACCGTTTTCCGAAGGTAACCGAAGTGGGATACCCTAGAGGTGCATATGTGCAATTGTGTTTAGTTCAAGTATTTATCTTGTGTTAAGTTTTCTAATCTTTTAATTATTAAGATCTTGCGATGCATTCCTATTAACATACATCTAACAGTTAATATGTGTACAAGAATTTAAATGCGGAAATCAAATCTACGCTATTACAAGGCTTTTATGAGAGGTACATTGGAGAAATGCGGAAAATAATGTCCTAGTTACTATTACAAACAATGAGAAAGTACATTAATAATAAAAATGTGAAATTAAATAAACGCGCGTGAAATTGAAAATAACGTCTAAAAACATCCTAAGAAATACCAATATTTTTGTTTGTTTCTGATTTTTTTGATTTAAGAAAATAATTAATTAATCCTAAAATCTATTTAAAAAATAAAATAAAATTAAGAAAAATAGTCTAAGTTCTTTTTGGTTTTTATTATGAAAAGAAAATGATTAAAACATAAATTAAATCCTAAATTCTAACTCATTTTAAATTAAAGAAAATAGTTAAAATATTTATTTAATTTATTTACAAAATTTGTTTAATTAAAAAAAATACTAACTTACTATTTTGTGATTTTTCTGACTATTTAGTTAATTAAATAATTAATAGAGAAAAACTAAAACAAATAAAAGGAATACAAAAATGGGCCTGATAACAAAAGAAAATAGGGGGGGGGGGGTGTGAGATTGAATTTCCGTAGGCCCAATGTTGAAGAGAGCCCAGGTATGTCCTTGGATCCAGGGATCAATGTGGTTCTTCGATCCAGGGAGGGGTATGATTTTTCGATCCAAGGAGGGAGTTGTCTTTCAATCTGGATCTGCAAGACAAATGTTGGCAAAAATAAAGATGTAGGACCTGAGTATCGAACCCAGATCTTTCTCCCTAATTCGTATCTCCTGTCCTCAGGACTAAGCTTATTTTGGCTTGAAACTGGCTATACCATGAGTTCGAAAGGCAAACCCAGATCATGCCTTTCGATGGCATGATTTTATTCCTTCATGTTACCTTGCGTATGATATGTTCATATAAACACAAATGACATTAGCAGCACAAATATACCCATAACATGTACTTAAAGGGCCTAGAAATACAGTTTCGACTTGGGTGAATCCTTACCAACTGGAAATGCTTCGATCTATGAATCTGGGTGTAACACCCCAATTCTACCCGACAATTATAAATGTAAATCAGAGTTATAAAATTCATAGAACTGAATCAGGATGCCACAAATTCAACTTAAAAAATTGCATTCAACATGGATACATAACACTTTTAAACCTTCAGATGAACCAACAACAAAATAATTCAATCTCTTACTTCAACAACTTGAACAACTATGCAGCGGGATAACATCCTTGTCCAACATTACAACAACTTCAAAATAACACATAGTTAGCAACAATTAAATTAAAGTTCAACAACTAGAATAAAAATAACTAAAAGCAACAAGCATTCATCCCCCCGAGTGTTACGTATCAGAGCAATGACACTGACTCAAAATACTGAAGGTATACTGCCTTCACTTTGGATTACCTGCACGTTACCAACATAAGGGTAACATTCAAACAGAAGGGGGTGAAATATCTAACAATATAATAAAATGTATGATAAATAATATGTTAGATTAGATCATATAATATCACCACTTCACATCTTATAAACAACAATAAACGCAACAGAACACCAACAATATACAACATTTTCCGCATCAATACACAACTTCTTTATGCAATCATATAATGCGACTCAATACTATGAAAATGCATGTGGTACCATTGGAGCAGAACTCCCATCTCAAAATAATTTCCAATAAATAGAGGCATCAACAAGGCATAGGCCTTCATCTTAATATTCGCCAATACAGGCCATCTTAACGAGCATCATCTCCATCTTGATATGCAATATATGTAACACAATCATGAAAGTAGTAACAACAACCATAATTAGCAACATCTCAACACAACATCATCGTTGGCCAGAAGCCTACATCTTAATAGCTGTCAATTATAAGAGGCATCTCAACATCATTCATCAATATAATTAATCAACATGATTCATCAACATAATTCATTAACATAATTCATCAACATAACTCATCAACATAATTCATCAACATAATTCATCAACATTATTTATCAACAAAATTCATCAACGAGATTCCACAGTGTTGTACCCCAAATTTTCCCTCTCATGTTTTTCAAGGTATTCCCCTACATGGTTGGTCACAAACCCTTGCCTAAAGAAAAGGAAAATTTGTGAGTGATGTTTTTAAGGTTCCTTCGATTGGCATCTCCAAGATGACCTTTCGATTGGCATTTTAGCAATGTCTTTCGATTGGAATCCAAACAAAGGCGTCTTCGATTGGCAATTTAACATCACTTCGATTGGTCTAAATTGAAGGAAATAAAAGATAGCAGAATGAAGTTTTCGATCGGTTGACAAGGTACTTCTATTGGAGTCTAAGCATGTAACTTCGATTAGTAACAGAACCAAGTATCATTCGATTGGCATTTCAACAAGGCCTTCGATTGGCAGTTTAACAAGTGCCTTTCGACTGACATTGTAACAGTGTTCTTCGATTAGAATTTTTACAAGTACCGTTCGATTGGTATCTAAACAAAGGTCCTTCGATTGGTATGGATAAAGGCCCTTCGATTAGAATTCCAAAAGGTCCTTCGACTGGAACTTCAGAGGGTCCTTCGACTGGAACTTCAGACTTTACCTCAATCAGAACATCAGAGTGAAATGACCTTCGAATGGCATTTCAGTGCAAAGTTTGTCTTAATTTAAGATGCTCTGATGAAGGAAGTTATGAACACTTCGAATCAAAATTTAGACTCACCACAAGGCCAAAGGCTGGTCGAAGTTGTCTAATAGGGAATGTACTGAATAAATTCGAATTAGACTTTTAAGCTGGAAAAGAAGTCAGATTCGAAGGAATGAAATATGCATAACTAAGTAAAAATACATATCTTAACCTGTCCAGGTTCACCCCAAGTTCAAAATGGCGTGTTGTCCTTGCAAATATGCAATCGAAAGCAAAGGGAGTCTCAATCGAAGGGGCTGTGACATTGAAGCTGGAGTAATTCGAAGTGGAGCTTAGAGCTATCAAAGAGAGCAAATTCGAAGGGAAGTGGATCTGCAAAGGGCAGGTCATCTTTCGAGTTTCATCATGTTGGAGGCCTAAACAGCTCATAACAAGCTGGCAGTAACGCATGAAATAGATTGGCACTTGATTGAATAAAAAATAACAAGTCTTTATGAAAAAATCAAATCAAATCTCTTCATCATAATGGTCAAAGATTTGATACACAAATGTTGACCTAATTTCCTTTGTCTATATAAACCTCATGATCTCACATGAAAATGGGGGAATACATGCGCAACTGCCACCAAAAAGGGCCAAACGGAAACTCACGGAGACTGCCTCACGAAAGTTTGGAAGATAACATCAATTGCAAAAACCCCATTGCATGTACCTTCCATCCAGGTTGACACTCCGGGCAAGTTCTTGGAATTCACACAGGCATACACTCGTTCGTGCCCCAGCCATCTCACGCCCAGGACTGCAGATCCAGGCGCCTCCAGTGGTAAAATGTTCAATCCCACTTAATCTTGAATTAGACTCATAATTGCATATTCATAGTTTTTATTATTATTTGTGAAAGATTTAACAAAGTGTATGTAAGCTGCATTGTTCACACGTTTGAACCCCATGGATAAAGTTTTTTTTGAAGCTGGTTACTTTAGAAATCCATGATCCTGGCTCTGACAAATCGAAACCAACCTAGATCTGGGTTCAGGGATTGATTTCGAATGGGACGTTTCTCTGTGTTGTTTAGTTTCGAATTAACCAATTTGCAGGACTAAAAGCATGCGTCACATATTTCAAATGAGCAAGCAGCTCCAGTGGTGAAAGGAATTCGTGCAATCGAAGGGACAAGGGTTCGATCCCAGGACTTGTATTTTCAATTTCTAACGAACTTCCTTGCAGGTCCAGTATCCCAGATCGAAGGATGGCACATCCAGATCGAATGTCCCAGACGTGCATTCTCTCAGGCTTCTTCGATCAGCCCTCTGGATCGAAAGGCCACCCGAGCTTCTTCGATCCAGGCCTTGCATTTTCAATTTCTAATGATTTTGCTTGCAGATATAGAACCCCCGAGAACCTCGAATAAGGTCTTCGATCAGCTCATTGGATCGAAGAGCAACCCAGGCCTCTTTGATCCAGACCTTGCTTCCAAGATTCCTTCTTTTCCTTTACTGTTTTGACCTTTCGTTTTTACTTCCTTTCAATGGGCTGCTTGTCCCTATGTCTTCTAAATTCTAACTAACACTAAAAAAAACCATAAAAACATTAGGCTTAGCTTTTTTACATTAAATTAATTTTTTCAATTAATTAATTAACTATTTTAATATTTTTCTTAAAAAAACTAAAATTGAATAGACTTAGGATTTTTTTTAATTCAACTTCTTTTCATAACAAAAACAAACAAAAATTCCTTTCACTTAGGATTTTAGACGCATTTTCAGTTCGTGCGTGCGTTTATTTACTTTAGTATTTTTTTTGTTAATCATGTAACTGTGTCCAGTTTGTAATAGCTTAATTAGGATTTTATTTCCGCACTTTATTTTTTCAATCAATTCCTTATGTATCTACACCAAAGCCTTGTAATAGCTTAGGGCCTTTATTTCTCGCTTTTATATGCTTGTATATATTTGCTAGCAACCTAGGCATGTATGAGTAATTAATCAATAGATCACTAAATTCAAGATAAATATATCTGAAAAAGCACACTTTTACACATGTGCACCCCTAGGGTATTTCCCACTTGGTTTCCTTCGAAAAAAATGGTCATGTCCCTCGAACATAGGGATACTCTTAGCAAAGACCCCCAGTTTAAAGTCATCATAAAGATCATAGTCCCTAAATGTCCCTCGAGTTTCCTACGAGAAATGATCTTATGATGATAGTCCATTCGGAAGGCTAAGGTATCCTTACATGTTGCCTTTAATGACCATTACGTCCCTTTCGATAGTCCCTCAATATCCAACGACTAGGATTACCTACTCCCTAATAGTAGGATAACACAGTCTAAAGGATAGGAGGAAAAGAACAATATTTTTTCGAGTAGGTAGATAATTGTTAGGTACTTTCTCAATCAATCCTTTTTACACACTTTCAAACACTTTTCAAACAAAGTTTTCAAAACGCTTTATCACACTCTTGAGGATTGATACAAGAGTTACCATAAAGTGAATCGCCATACTAAGGCATTTTTAAAGCTTTTCAAACACACAAACACAAGCAATTTCAAAATATGAGCAAGTATCTAAGAGCCCATGGAAACCCATGGATGGAAAGTGTAACGCGGTGGGAGAACTGACTTGGGTGTTTTGTGTTTGATCGCAGTTGTGCGGATAGTAAGAGTCGCCGCCTACTTTTCTTTTATCCAATAAGGAAAGGATGAAAAGAACAGGAAAGACCTTTAGAGATATTTTCTGAGTTCGGGGGGTAGATTATGAAAAGGAAGGTATTAGCACCCTTTTCATCCGTAGTTATCTACAGGCTCTTAGTTGCTTGCTAAATCACTTGCTTTTGTTTGAATGTTCTTGTGGTGTGGGTTTTGAAAGTATTTTGAAAAAATGTCTTTGTAATGGTTCTCATTTCTATAAGAACGCGTACAAAGTGTTATTTCCAAAATAGTTCAAAGAGGTGTTTGTGGGATGTGTTTTTGAAAGTGATTTCGAAAAGGTGTCTTCTTTGTAATGGCTCTCGTTTCTATAAGAATGCGTACAAAATGTTGTCTTTTAAAAATGTTTCAAAATGAGAGTGTTGGTGTATAAATTTTTTTTTGTGAGCAAGCGAGAAACTAGTAGCGAATATACCTACTCAAAAGGTCTTAGATGTTCTTTTCCTCCTTCTTTAGATGTTTCTATCTTACCATTGTTTTGGTAAAAAGCCCCATTGTTGGATGTGAAGGGACAAACGCAGGTCAATCGTACAGTCATAGAAGGAAACCTATGGGACGTTTTAGAAATGTCTTTATGGACTAGATCATTTACCGAAGGCAGCATTAAGGGTCATCGAGGGACTACAATCTTTTATTGAGGGTCTTTGCTAAAACGCCCATATTCGAGGGACATGACTATTTTCCGATGGACAACAAAATGGGATTACCCTAAGGGTGCTGGTGTACAATTCGTTTGATTACATGCATTTAATCTTTTATTTTTTGGGTTGTCTATTTGTTGATTTTATGTCTTTCCATACACACCCTAATTACTAGCATTTATACTTGAAAGCAATAAATTGCAGAAATGTAAAGGTCCTACACTATTACATCATTTAGGGATGGGGGTACAAATTTGTAAATGGGTGGTTGCCAGAATTTAAATCCTAATTAACTATTACAACCATATTGAAATGTACAACGCAAAAAAAAAGGGACTTGTTTAGAAAAATGTTTTTTGTCTTAAAGAAATAAATTAATTAATAAAAAGAAAATATTTTTATGTCCTTTTTTTATATTAATAAAAATGGTATTAATATTGAAAATGATAAAAAGGGAAATAATGAGAGATAGAATTAGCATGCTGCTGAAAGCAAAACAAAGGGGATCAGAAGTTCTGACGTCGGGCGCGCTGTGGTTCAGAAAGAAATTTCAGAGGGAATCAGAAGTTCTAGATTGATATACTCTGAGGTCCTACAAGAAACGTTAGAGGGAAAACACAAAAGATCTGGGTTGCTACGTGCTGAACTTTTGAGTGTTAGAACAATGAAAAAGTCTTAGAAGTTTTGTGTATTAAAATAGTGAGGCGAACTAAGAAGTTCAGTATGTGCTAAGACAGTGAGCGAACATCAGAAGTTCAGGGTGTGTTAACCGCGAGTGAAAATAAGAAGTTTTGAGTATTAAAACAGTGCATGAAAGCCAGAAGTTCAGTGTGTTAACAGCGAGTGAAAATCATAAGTTCTGTGTGTGTTAAAATGATGAAGATAACTCAGAAGTTCTGTGTTACATCTCAACCCTTTCCTCATATTAATCAGCACATCAGCAATTTATTTAGTCCTTAACAAAAAATCAGAAGGATAAAAGCACAACAGTTTATAGAAGTTCTAATTCTAATTCCGAGCCTAGCTTTATTCAAGAAGTTCTGGTCCATAGTTTTTTTTCTACTTATGAAATGATATGGACAACATTAATACTATGATATTTACATATTTAATGATGTTCTGAATGAAAAGATACAAAGTCAACAAGACTTACCTTGAATCTAGAGCGTGTGCTTGGAACTTGAGTTGCTGCCTTCAGATGTTCTGGAGTCAGCGAGAGCAACACAACAGTGGTTATGTTCTTTGATTCAAAGGGAAGAACAAAGGTTTTTTTTAGTATTTGTGAAGGTTTTTACTATTTCCTTTTCTCTCTTTTGACAATTCTTTCTCTCTCCAAAAGCCAGCCCCTTGTAAGTGTGCTGGAGCAACTTATTTATAGGTGAATTTGTTGTGGTTTTGGGGGGGAAAACAAATGGGATTTGAACATTTTTGGCATACTGTTCCATTGCTTTTTGATCACAATATATTTTGTGCAAATATGGTATTTGGGAAAAGGCAGGCGTGGACTGGATTAGCTGTTGGTTATAGTATTATGCTGTAGCAGTGCAACATGTTGTTTAAACGAGGTTTTGGGATCTGGTGATGTTCTGATCGCAGAAGACCAGAAACGTAGCCTCCGTATGCTGAAGAACAAATGTTCTGACCAAAGAACATTACTTCCCTGTGTTCTAATTGAAGGGTTATGTTCTAAACCATGTTTGCAAATTCTGATTGCGCTTGTATGGGGGATGGCTCAGAAGTTCTGAAGTACCATATTCTCTTAACACTTAGAAAATTTTCTAAATGTTTAGAAATTTGGATCTTTTCAAAGTAATTTCTGACTTCTGATTTTTGATGAACCAATTTCATGTCTTGATGAAATATAATTGTTGAAACTTGATTTTTGATCTAAAAGTCAAAGTTTGACTTTTCAGTGTGCTTTTTTACCATTTTGCCCTTGTGAATGATTTTCTTGGAAAATTGTAATTTGAGACTTGAAATTTGCCAGAAGCAAACCTGAGGGTCCAGGATAATCTTTTGAGAAATGAGAGGGAAAATTTTGAGGTACAACAGCTGCCCCTGTTCAATCTTCTTAAACCTGAGGAGGTAGATTGGCTTATCTGCCTTTCGTGATCTGAAGGTGGAAGATGATTGAACACTAAAGTGCCCAGAAATTTGCACTCGCATGAAGTGAGTGTCAGTCAATAATATCGAGAATGGGCTTACAGATGCTATTTGGAAGGTGTTGTACCCCAAAATTTACCCTCCCATATTTCTCAATACATGTCAAGTGAGGTCCTCAAATTGCTCAAGGAGGTTCAAGAGTTGACCAGACAAACTCTCTCCTAAGGCAGTCTACCTCAAATTAGGGTTTCATTTTGCATCAAGATACTTGAGTCCAAAGGATCCCAAATGCTCACCATTGTCCTAATATGTTATCAAGATCATCCATGTCAAGTTTCAAGCCTTGGAGAGGAAGTTTGCTCAATCAATTGCTCAAATACCTAGAAATCGACTGTGCTAGGTCAAAAGTCAATTATGGCCCACATACAGTCAAACCTCAAGATTTTTGGTCAAGATAATAATTTTGAAGTATCAGTCATCATTTGATCAAGGGTTGATCATGATTCCTCAAGGATTACTCACAATTCATCAAAACCCAAAAGTTGCTAAATTAGGGTTTTGTAGGAAAAGTCAACTCAACTTTGACCAAGCATAAATTTCTCATACTTTATAAAAAATAACCCATCCAAAGCTCATTTTGAAGAGTATGCAATTCCCTACAATTCATCTTTAGGTCCCAAGTTCAAAATATGCACTCACAAGAAGATATGAATTTGGACATCATAAGTCATTTTGAAAAGTCAACAAAAACACCCTTTGGGTCAAAGCTTCATACATGAACATGAGAGACTCAATTGAGATGAGACCAAAAGGGTTCCTTAGAGGACATGCTAAGATTTATAAAAAGTCCAAGAGCACCCTCATAGGGTCAAAATTGAAAGAGATATGCCTTGTTAAAGTTGACCATTTTTGCAAAATTGCCAAAAGTCAAATGTGTCCAAAATTGCATTTTTTGCTAAATGGGCCTAACTTTTTATGCTTGCACTGAGATTGTGATGTGATCCACGAACCATTAGCCCTTCCACTTGTCATTATTTTATTTTTATTATTTATTTTGATTTTATTTCATTTAAATCAAATAAAATCAATATAAAATAATGAAAATATCAAAAATCAATTAAACCTTGAGATTTTGTGCATGATTAGAGTCATTATACAGCTGGTGGCAAGATCAAATCGTGCAAGGCTTCATATAGAAAGAAAAAGATTGAAAATGCTTGTTTTGGAAAGATTTGGTGCAATGAATAAATCAATGGTCAATCTTCATTAATGACAAAGATTTGATGCAAATTTTGACCCTAATGCATTCTCTAATATATATGGAACATATCCAAGGAAAAAAAGAGGAGGAAGAACAACCGTGCAAAGGTGAAAGAAAAACTCAAAAAATTTTAAGAAAAGTGGTGATCCAATTTCTATGTTAGAGGTCAAATCGTGTCATTCTCAGGTTGCCAATAGGTTGCTGGACACACCAGGAATATTTTCCAATCAGATTCAAGCCTTTCCACATCTGGAATTGCAAGATAGAGGTATCATGATATGCATCCAAATTCGAATTCAGTTTCATTGATTCACTCATACATTGCATATTCTAATGATATATTCGTGTTTGTCTTTGAGTTTGCAAGCTTTTGATACCATTTAATTGTATTTCTAACGCTTGTACATGAAGTTGCCATAGCTAGGGTTTTATGTTCTTGATTAGGGCTCTGCAGGATAGGAAAAATTAGGTAACGATTTTGGTACCATGAGACTCGTAAGATTGAAACGAGTAGAATAGTACCAGCCATGGCGATTTATCTTAAACATATAAGATTTTGGAATTATACAGGGATATACCTATAGTAAGTGGCTGTAGGTAAAAGTTCAGAACTTTAAACGACGGTTCCAGGGAAGAAGACAATAGCGTGTCACAACCTGACTGGCTGATTCAAATTCTGGCGCGTTATTCTGGCCAGAAACCTGTAGATCTGATATATATTGTTTGTTTCTATTATATTAATAAACTAACGTCCAGCGCAGTTGGTCATAAGAAGGAAGTCAGAATCTCATTATTCTGGGTTCGATCCCAGGCGTGAGCTTTTGGTGTTTTCTCCTTTGTTTTCGCCAGAGCCAGCGTGCATCTTCTGAGGATCATCACTTTCTGGATCCACTAGCCAACATCAGATCCAGTGCATCATCTTTCTAATCCATTAGCCAGGACTAGATCCAGCGCATCATCTTCTGGATCCCAGTCAGAACCAGATCCAGCACGTGCAGGCCATCATCTTCTAGATTCCAGTCAGAACCAGATCCAGCACGTGCAGGCCATCATCTTCTGGATCCCATTCAGAACTAGATCCAGCGCACCCCATCTTCCGAGGGTCATCATCTGCTGGATCCACCTGCCAGGATCAGATCCAGTACCCCCATCTTCTGGACCCCGTCAGCCAGAACCAAATCTACTAACAACAGGCTCACTTGGTTATTTCCATTATTTTTCTTTAATTTTCGTTTCTTTAATTATTCTGTTTTTTTCATCAACACCAAATTTTTTTTTTCTTTTCTCTAAAATTAACCAACCAAAAATCACAAAAAGAAGACTTGTTTGCTTGATAAATGTTTTTTTAAGTAATTAGTTTAATTAATTTAAGGCAAATCTAATTTCTTTTACAATTAAAATTAATTAGAACTTAGGATTTTCTTTATTAATTCAATTATTTCGTTACTTTCTTAAATAACAAAAAATGACAAAAAAAACATGTTTACTTTAATCAATTACAATTAGGTTTAGTCAAGGGTCAAAACCCTAGTCGCTTCGCATTTAATTCGCCGCGTGCTGACTATTTATTTTTGCCAATATTGTTGTAACTGCACACTGGTATGTAATAGTTTAAATTAGGATTTCATTCACCGCTTTTCCCCGATTTTTGGTTATGTAATTAATCCCCCTCCCCGAAGCCTTGTAATAGCATAGATTTACTTTCTCGCATCTTAATTCTCGCAAATATTTAACTGTCTAGATATATGCTAATAGGATTAAATGACAAGATTGCATGATAATTTAATACAGTTAGAAAACCCTAATGTGCAAAGACTAAATAATTGAAAACAGATCACTCGCACATATCACTCTTAGGGTATACTCACACTTCGGTTGCCTTCGATAAACGATCATTGAGTATAGGGTGTCTTAGTGGTTTCCCTCCTGTCTAACAAAGATCAAATGTTCCTTTCAGAAATGTTGCCTCGGAAATGTTGCCTCAAATGTGATCTTAAGACTCTAGGGTTATTACTAAGGTATCCTAATATTGCTTTAGTGATGGTACGTCCCTTTCGAATTGACCCTTACAAATCCAATGACGGTGCTACCTACTTCTCAATAGTGGGATAGCGCTATCTAAAGGAAACAAGAATAGAAACGATCTTTTTTAGAGTAGGTAGATGCTAGTAGGTACTTGCTCAAAACAAATCTTTTCACACAAACACATTTCAAAACAATTTTCAAAACAAACTTCGTCACACTTTTGAGGACTGATACAAGGGTTATCACGAAGTTAAAACTCTTTTCAAAACAAAGCATGTACACAAGCAATTTTAAAAGATGAGCAAGTACCTAAGAGCCCATGGAAAACCATGGATAGAAAGGGTGCTAACACCTTCCCTTTCTATAATCTACCCCCGTACTCAAAATCTCGAAAAAGGATTTTTTCTGTACTTTTTTCCTTTCCGGTTGGATAAAATAAAAGTCGGTGACGACTCTTACTTACCGCGACATTTTGTGAACACAAAACACAAAACGGAAACCAACATTTCAAAACAGTCGGTTCTGCCACCGTATCACAGAACTGGAAACTCTGCTGGGGACCTAATAAGTGGGGTATACCTTAGGATCTAGTTCATCATAATTTTTTCTCTTGATTGTTTTGATTGCTTTACTTTTAAGGGTTTTGTTCGGGAGTTACTATAGATCCTAACCCAGATCTAGGGACACATTTTAGGTAAGTAGCAGTAGACTGTGAGGGAGCTGTACGGCATAGAACGATACGATTGAAGTAGTAGCTACGTTGATGTGGCACATTGGTTGGTACCGGTATCCCTTGTGGAGAAATGAGTAGAATACGGGTCCACTGCGTGGTGTCGTTAACCATCAACTAACCTTAGAACCTTTAATCGACCAACTTGGCCATTAGAAAGTAGTGAGATAGCCGGCCTCAGTGTAAAGCTGAGAACTTGTTGATACTCGATGCTACACTCATTAAGACCATACTCTCGAGATAGTTCCGGATGCAAGAAAAGATTGCGTTAGCTGAAACCATGACCGATGGAGGATGGTCAGTGATATTGAGATCCTCTAGAACCCGGTTAATTTTTCTAGGACAGGTTGAAACCAACTTAACTTCAAGAGGGTATTACCTTTGACCTCATGCAAGCCTTAAACTTAAGGGCTTTGTGTGATTTGTTTGTCTTTGTCATGCCTGTTATCTGCTATACCTGTTGTTTTTATCATGACATCATGCATCATAACATAACATACATACTTCACTATACTAACCATTTCAAAGACCAAGGGAATTTATCTTTGTTCTGTTTTGCAGATTATGGCTTCCGTGCGCAGAAATACCATCCGAGTCAACTTTGTGCAAGTACCTGCTCAACTTAAAGAGATAGCCTTGAGAGTTTCTGAGAATTCTATGTTCATTAAGAGACATGGTCAGCTTCTTAGCCTGGTCACCTCAAATCTTGATGAGCAGATGATGAGTGTACTTTTCCAGTTCTTCGATCCTGTGCATCATTGCTTCACCTTTCCAGACTACCAGCTGGTTCCCACCTTGGAAGATTTCTCTCACCTATTGGGCATATCCATTCTTGAACAGGTACCCTTCACAGGTATGGAAGAAGTTCCTAGACAAGAAGACATTGCCTCAGCTCTGCATTTAAAACGGGCTGATGTAGTATCCAATTGGGAAGCACGAAGCGGGGTCGAAGGTTTCTTAGCCAAATTTCTGATAGACCAGGCTCAACTATTCTGGGATAGTTTGGATTTTTAGGCTTTTGAAGATATCTTGGCTCTCCTTATCTATGGTTTGGTTCTCTTCCCGAATTCAGATTCCTTTGTAGATGTGAATGTTGTGAAGATTTTTCTTTCTCGCAATCCTGTGCCTACCCTGCTGGGTGATATCTTGCATGCCCTTTATACTCGTACCGTGTGAAGAAGAGGGAATCTTTTGTGTTTCATGCTGCTGCTGTCGAGGTGGTTTATTTCACACCTCCCTAAGTCAGTGCTAAAGAACGAAGAAGGATTGGGTTGGTCCTACAGGATAATTTCGCTTTCCCATACATATATTCTTTGGAGTTCCCGGGCTATGGAAGACACTGCTCTTATTGACCGTTAGGGGGATACCCTAATGTCCCATTGCTTGGAGTCAGAGGGGGTATAACCTACAATCCTTGTCTAGTTTTGCGACAATTTGGTCGTGCTCGGAGAGATGGTCCCCATGAGCTACTTCTTGAGGATATTGAATTTGACTACAAGGAGGATGTTAAGGAGCACCGCCGGAGGTTTATACGAGCTTGGGGCATGGTAAACAGATCTGACCCCCAAGAGTTGGGACCAAGGACTTCCCTTCCTATGCAGCCTTACCTCTAATGGGTCCGAGCTCGTGCCCAGAAGCTTGGGATGCCCTATGAAGCCGTATTTCCAGTGATTGTGGAGCCCACCAATGAAGAGGACATTCCTTACATGGTTCTTTATCCTTACATGCCCACTGATCCTGGGGAGTTGCAGAGGTCTTGGATTTAGCTGAAGAATGAGCGGGATACTTACCGGGAAAAGTACCATGAGCAAGAAAGGAAGATTTTGAAGCTTACCAAGCAGCTCGAGGAGGAAAGAGTGATCAATGACTACATTGACACAAAGAGGAAGCGTCCATGCGAATTTTGATTTTATTTTCCTAGTTTTTAGAGTGTGTTTTATTTACTTCTTTGTAACGCCTTATAGGCATTGTTGAACCTTTCAAAGTTAATATAATAAAGTTTGTTTATTTTTGGTTTGCAAATTTAAATCTCCCAAAGTCTTTGAAATCATTACATGCGCATCCCATTATCATGCACACCATTACAGGTACCACTACAGGTTTCTCATCTTCTTCGCTGTTTATTTCAGCAGAAATGTCTTCTGATCAAGCCATCAAAGATCTTCAGGCACAAAACGCCCAATTCCAACAGATGTTCTTAAGTCTGGCTAAAGGGCAAGAGGATCTGAAGACCCTTATTCTGAAAGAAAAGAAGAAGAATAAGAAGGTTGGTATTCTGAACATGGGCAGAAGATTCAGAGAAAGGTTGAGACAACCAGCTAATCTAACCTCCTCATCCAAAGACGGGGAGAACTAAGAAAGGGTGAAGGACCCTAGTCCAGCAATTTCTGATAACGATACAAATTACGACAACGAGCAATATCCTCCTGCTAAGGATAGATACAAGTAGCTAGAAGATCGTCTGAGTGCTATAGAGATTCAGAAGATCCCTGGTTTGGACTTCTGAGAATTGGGGCTGGTATCGGGAGTGGTCATCCCTCATAAGTTCAAAGCTCCAGTTTTTGCCAAGTACTATGGAGTATCCTGTCCAAAACTCCATCTACGCTCCTACGTAAGAAAAATCCAACCCTACACCGTTGATAGAAATTTGTGGGTACACTTCTTTCAAGATATTATGTCAGGTACTCCGCTTGAATGGTTTTATCAGTTGGAAGGAGCCAGTGTCCAAAACTGGGAAGACCTTGTTGCTGCTTTTTATAAGCAGTATCAGTACAACGCCGACCTTGCACCCACTCGTACTCAGCTCTAGGGTATGTCTATGGGTTCATGTGAAGGTTTTTAGGACTACGCTCAAAAGTGGAGAGACTTAGCTGGAAGAGTCCAACCCTCTTTGTCTGATAGGGAGTTGGTTGACATGTTTCTAGGGACGCTATCTGGTCCATTTTTAAATCACTTAATCGGCAGCTCGTCATCTGGTTTCACTGAGTTGATTTTGACTGGAGAGAGAGTCGAAGCTGGTATCCGAAGTGGTAAGATACAGAAGGATGCTTCGTCAAGTGCAGAAAAAAAGCCTTTCACTGGTAAGAAAGAAGCTAGTGCAGTCTACGGCCCGAGGGGCCAAGGCAGACCTGAACACCGTCAGGAAGTAAATGTTGTAGTGATACCAAGACCCGCGGTTGCTCCATAATGCAATAATCAGCAAAGGGTAGAAATACCACAACGGCAATTTACCTGCATCAACATGACTTTGGCTGAAGTTCTGCTTCATCTGTTAAAATCCAACTTGGCAACCTTGAAAGAGGCTCCCAAGAATCCAAACACTGCTTCTCCTAGATATAATCCCAATGCGCGGTGCGCCTACCATTCAGAGAGTACTGGCCATGACACAAACGATTGTTGGGCTCTGAGGAATAAAGTGCAAGATTTGCTGGAAGCTAAAGAGATTGAGTTTGATGCTCCGGAAAAGCCAAACGTTATAACTGCTGCTATGCCCAAACATGGTCGTGGAGTCAATTTTATGGACACCGATTCATTTGTAACCTCTGTGGAAGAGATCTCTACTCCTTTGATGACGGTTAAGAAGAATTTGTTGTTGGCCAGTTTATTTACGGGCTGTAGTGAAGGTTGCCACATGTGTTCAATTCTTCCTTCCGGTTGCTGTTTATTGAAGTCAGGTGTCCATCACCTGATGGATAATAAAGAAATTTTGTTTAAGAAGACTATGATTCCACATGAAGATGTTGCCATCCTCACCATTTCTGCTAAACCTTCCAAGGTTTCCTCAAGAAAACCTGTTAGGGTTACACCCGTTCCAAGAATTGCTCCGTTAATAATCACTGCTCCAGGTCCTATCCCATATACCTCAAATAAAGCTATCCCATGGCACTACGGTGCTGATGTATATTACCATGGTGTTAAACAAGATCTGAGGACTGAAGAATATGGATATCAGTAATATTGTTGGGATAAGCAAGGTCACCAGAAGTAGAAGACTCTTTTCTCCCGAGATTTCCCCTCCGACTGTCCACAAACCTGTTGTCATTCCGTCTACTAGTACATCAACTACTGTCCTAATTCCTACTCCAGTTATTACCCCTGCTGCTGAGCCATCCGGGACTCGGGGCAAGGAAATTATAGGTGAGCCTGCCCGGACGGGGGCACCTAGGAAAGTCGTTGTGGAAGCCTCTAAGCAAGAAATAGAGGAAATACTGAAAATCATTAAGAAGAGCGACTACAATGTGGTCGAGCTGCTGGGGAAGACCCCATCAAAGATATCCATGTTGTCTCTGCTGTTGTGTTCTGAAGCCCATGCAAAGGCTTTGATTGCATTTCTCAAGACTGCACATGTGCCGCAGGAAACTTTAGCAGATCAGTTCAAAGATTGTGTGGCCAGCCTGATTGCTGACAATGGGCTGGGTTTCTCAGATACGGATCTGACACAGAAAGGAAGGAAGCATAATGATGCTCTGCATGTCTCGATCGAGTGCAGGGGCACCATTATGGCTCATTTGCTGGTAGATACCTGGTCTTCGCTGAATGTTTTTCCGAAGAAAGCGTTGGACGATTAGGATTGTGAGGGTTTGACTCTAAATCCTAGTAACATTGTGGTAAGGGCTTTTGACGGATCAAAGAGAATGGTGCACGGGGATGTGGACATCCCTGTCAAAGTGGGTTCTCAGACTTTTGGGTCCACTTTCTACGTAATGGATATCAGGCCATCACATTCTTGCTTGTTGGGTCGTCCTTGGATCCACGAGGCTGGGGCAGTCACCTCCACACTCCACCAAATGCTGAAGTATCCAGTGAAGGGAAAGATTGTCACAGTACGAGGTGAAGAAGAATATATGGTGAGTCACCTCAATTCCTTCCGCAACGTAGAGATGGAAGGGGAATTCATAGAAAATCCTTGTCAAAATTTCGAAGAGGTCCCTCAGTTCTCGACATCAACTGAAGTTGCTACCGGCAAACCTCCGTTGAAGATGGCTTCTCTCAAAGACGCCAGGGTTGTGGTTGAAGAAGGTGGGTGTACCAATTAGGGTCAGCTCCTTGATTTCACTCACAAAACTTACAAATTTGGTTTGGGCTTTACTACAGGGGCTCAGAGGGTTGTTAGGCGCGCACGGATTGGAAGACCTCCTCTACACATCAGGAATCGGGGAGTTAATGCAATTGAAGACAGTGAAGAGGATTCAAACATCGACAGATGGATCTACCCAACAAGCAATGGTGGACTGAACAACTGGACGACGAAGGACTTCATACCTGTTTCTTTTATTCCGCAGTAATTGACTTTTTGTTTTAAGATTTTCAATAAACAGTTTGAAACTGTATGGCCCGGTGCCTTGCCCGAGGCACCTTGGCTTTGCTTGTGAGGGCTTATTATTTGTCATTTCATATATCATTAATAAAACATTGGAAGTTTCTTGCATTACAAATTTTGCGCTCCTTGTTTTTCTTTTCTGCCCCTCACTTTATCAAAACAACTATTATCTTACACACACTCACGTATCATAATGCAGATCCATATCCACTCTGGATCCCATTGATAACAACTCTACTACTGCCAATTATGACTTCGAAAATCCGATCAACCAAGTCGAGGACGAAGGTGAGGATGATTGTGAGGTGCCTGGAGAACTTGCTAGACTGTTACAGCAGAAATGGAGGGCCATACAGCCTCATGAAGAGCCGGTTGAGTCAGTGAATTTGGGTACAAAGGAATACAGGAAAGAGGTCAAAAATAGGTGCGAATCTGGAGCCTAGTGTCAAGCAACAGTTGATACAAATGCTACGCGACTATGTTGAGATCTTCGCCTGGTCCTACGAAGATATGCCTGGTTTGTACATTGATATTATGGTACACCGCCTACCGACTAAAGAAGACTGTCCTCTGGTAAAGCAGAAAGTTCGTCGTATGAGCCCTGAAATGTCGTAGAAAATTAAGGCAGAGGTCGTGAAACAGTTTGACGCCGAATTCTTAGCTGTCACTTCTTATCCGCAGTGGTTCTCCAACGTTGTTCCGGTACCTAAGAAGGACGGTAAGGTAAGGATGTGTGTGGACTATAGAGATCTGAACAGGGCAAGCCCCAAGGATGACTTCCCGCTTCCTCACATTGATGTTCTGGTCGACAACATCGCGCAGCACCAGATCTTCTCCTTCATGGATGGTTTTTCTGGATACAACCAGATCAAGATGGCTCCTGAAGACATGGAGAAGACAACCTTCGTTACACAGTGGGGCACCTTCTGTTACAAGGTAATGCCTTTCGGGTTGAAGAATGCTTGGGCAACTTATCAGCGCACCATGGTCTCTTTGTTCCACGACATGATTCACCATGAGATCAAGGTTTACGTGGACGACATGATAGCCAGGTCCCAGACTGAGGGAGAGCACCTTGATCATCTCCAAAAACTTTTTGATAGGTTAAAAACGTACAAGCTAAGGTTGAATCTGAGCAAGTGTACCTTCGGGGTGAGGTCTGGTAAGCTTCTAGGCTTCTTCGTCAGTGATAAAGGTATTCAGGTGGACCCTGCAAAGGTAAAAGCCATACAAGAGATGCCGGCTCCCCGCACAGAAAAAGAAGTCAGAGGTTTCTTAGGACGTCTGAATTACATCTCCAGGTTCATTTCACATATGACTGCTACTTGTGATCCAATCTTCAAGTTGCTGAAGAAAGATCAAGTGGTAAAGTGGAATGAGGAATGCCAGACCGATTTCGAAAGAATCAAGGAATACCTTCAAGAGCAACCAATTCTGATGCCTCCAGTTGAAGGAAGACCTTTGATTTTATACTTGACAGTACTAGACGGTTCAATGGGGTGTGTGTTGGGGCAGCATGACGAGTCTGGCCGAAAAGAGCACGCTATTTACTACCTTAGCAAAATATTTACCGACTGTGAGACCCGATACTCATTGCTCGAGAAAACTTGCTGCGCTTTGGCATGGGCTGCTCGCCGGCTGAGACAGTATATGCTGACTCACACTATCTTGTTGATATCAAATATGGATCCAATCAAGTATATTTTCGAGAAGTCCGCTCTCTCCGGAAGGATAGCAAGATGGCAGATGATCTTAACCGAGTACGACATCCAACACACAACCCAAAAAGCAATCAAAGGGAGTGTATTGGCGGATCATCTGGCACAACAGGCCGTGGATGACTACCAGACCATGAGTTTCGAGTTCCCGGATGAGAACATCATGTTGGTGTTCGACTGCGAAAAACCTGGACCGAATGAAGGACCTGAGGAAGGATCCCGATGGTCTATGTATTTTGATGGAGTATCAAACGCTTTGGGTAATGGCATTGGCGCCATAATTATATCTCCTGAGGGCTGTCATACTCCGTTCACCGCCCGATTATGCTTTAACTGCACTAACAATATCACGGAGTATGAAGCGTGTATCATGGGTCTTCGAGCTGCTATTGACCTGAGGATTAAGTTCTTGAGTGTATTCGGAGATTCTGCTCTGGTGATCAGTCAGATCAAAGGCGAGTGGGATATGAAGCACCCAAATCTTATTCCTTACAAAGAATATGTACTGACATTCCTCCCACACTTTGAGGAGATAACCTTTGAACACTTCCTAAGAGAGGAGAATCAGTTGGCAGACGCGCTAGCTACCATGTCTTCTATGTTCAAAGTAAGGTGGGATAATGAAGCTCCCCAGATTACCATCGAGAGGTTGGACGAACCCGCACATTGCTGTGACATTGAGGCTGAAGAGGTAGCGGATAAACCCTGATTTCATGAGGTAAAGAGGTATCTTGAAGTTCAAGAATACCCCTAGGGGGCATCTGTTAATGATAAGAAGTTTCCGAGAAGGTTCGCTGTGAAATTCTTCATCAGAAATGGTATCCTTTATAAGCGTAACCATGATTCAACCTTACTGGTCTACTATGGAAGCTGATTGCTATCAGCACTCTCGGACCTGTCATAAGTGCCAAGTCTATGCTGATAAGGTGCATGTACCTCCAGTCCCTCTGAATGTTTTGGCAGCTCCTTGGCCTTTTGCAATGTGGGGCATTGACATGATCGGCGAGATCCGACCTACTGCGTCTAACGAGCATCATTTCATTCTGGTGGCTATTGATTACTTTACAAAGTGGGTTGAGGCATCTTCCTTTGCTACAGTAACTAAGAACGTCGTAGCGCGGTTTATACGACGCAATTTGATCCGTCGATATGGTGTACCAGAGAGGATTATTACTGACAATGGTACAAATCTCAACATTACAATGATCACCGAGCTCTGCAAATAGTTCAAGATACAACATCATAATTCGTCTCCCTACCGGCCAAAGATGAATGGCACTGTTGAAGCAGCTAACAAGAACATCAAGAAGATTGTGCAGAAGATGACGGTGACATATAAAGACTGGCATGAGATGTTACCATTCACTCTTCATGGGTACCGTACCTCAGCACGAACGTCAACAGGGGCAACACCCTACTCCTTAGTATATGGTATGGAGGCAGTCCTACCCATCGAAGTCCAGATACCCTCTCTCAGGATTATGAAGGATGCAGGCTTGGACGAGGACGACTGGATCCAAACCCGGCTTGATCAGCTGAATCTAATCGATGAAAAGAGACTTACTGCTATTTGTCATGGTCAGACGTATCAAAAATGAATAATCAAGGCTTTTAACAAGAAAGTCAGACGTCAAGAATATCAAGTTGGGGATCTAGTAATCAAACGCATCATACTGCAGCAAGGTGATCCCAGGGGCAAATGGACCCCCACATACGAAGGGCCATTTGTGGTTAAGAATATTTTCTCGGGAGGAGCCATGATTTTAACCACCATGGGTGACGACCGTCCTCACCCCATCAATGCAGACATAGTGAAACAATACTACGCATAATCAAGGACCCGCTAGGTTGACTGGCCTAGGCAAAAATAAGGGCTTCCCGGCGAACCAAAAGGGTTCGGGAAAAATAAGGGATGAAAATGAAAAAACTGTACACCTAGCAAGTCGAAAAATTGAAAAGGAAGCTTGGGCAAAAAAGGGTATCCTGGTGGATTGAAAACCTGAAAGGGCGGTCCAGGAAAAAATTAGGGATTGAAGCGTAACACTATGTCTCATTGGATCATCTTGTAACTAGACTTCGGTATCGACTATCAAGCTCAGACGGCGCCCATCAATCTGATCCACCTTCAACCAATCACCAAAGTGAGTAGATGCTTGAAGATATAAAGGCAATAGCAGAGTTGGAACCCAATGGGGTCGTTTCACATAGTTCTTTTTCTTTCTTTTACACAAATTGTAATATCTATCTTTCGGTGGCGTTCTCTTACTGGGACTTTAGCCTCCTTGTACAAAACGCCTATTATGGGCCAACTTCAAAATCAATACAATCCATTTTCACAAGAAATTTCAATTTGTTTTTCTTTTTCTATGTTGTTTTGCTAGAACATCCAATGAATCATTTTTTATATATGCATGTGAAAATAATTGTTGTTCATAAATATTTACACAAGAAACAAAAGACGATTACTCGTAATGCTAGAAACAGGGCAAACAAGAACTGTCCAAACCTTACAGTTACTATGCCCATCAGGTACAGGGATAGAGCCAGCTGGAGAACATGAGAAGGGGTACATACGCTTTCCACGGAGTAAGAAGTATCCAAAGACAGTGGTGTTAGTTGTCCCGAACAGGACACAACTCTCCAGCCGAGGTTCACAATCACGAATGAGTTGGCAAAACTTTCCCCAAGCAGAGTTTTTTTAGCACCAGCAAACAGAAATTCATCCCCAGCTGAGTTATTTCTCCAAGTCGGCAGATCTATCAACAGAGTATCTCCTCTCCAGCAGAGTTATCCCCTACAGAGTTATCCTCAGACAGGGTCTCTTTCGGCAGAATATTCGCCAGCCAAGGGGCGAATTCCCAACACGATCATCTTTGTTCACCATCCCCAACAGAGGTCGAGGAACTACGGTTTTCATAGCAATCAGGGATTTATTTTCCCAGATTCAAATTATCACGTCAGCATTTCATGTTCATACATCATGACATATGCATACACCACATATAACATAGCCTCATTTATTTTGAGAACGTCAACATACAATACATCTCATGCATCACATATATCTAACCTTGTATTCCTTTCAGGAAAGACATTATTATCAACTATTTCCAGCAAGCCCATGATCAACACTCAAAGCTAAACAGAGTAATCATCAGGTTGCAACAAAAGCAGCCCTACTATCCAGGCTTTCATATCGAAGTAACCCTACTATCCTGGTTCCTTCTTACAACCCTACTATCCAAGCTTTCATTTCTAAGTAACCCTACTATCCAGGTTCCTTCTCACATCCCAACTATCCAGGCTTTCATATCGAAGTAACCCTACTATCCAGGTTCCTTCTCATAGCCCTACTATCCAAGCTTTCATATCGAAGTAACCCTACTATCCAGGTTCCTTCTCACGGCCCTACTATCCAGGCTTTCATATAGAAGTAACCCTACTATCCAGGTTCCTTCTCACAGCCCTACTATCCAGGCTTTCATTTCGAAGTAAACCTACTATCCAGGTTCCTTCTCATAGCCCTACTATCCAGGCTTCCATTTTGAAGTAACCCTACTATCCAGGTTCCTTCTCACAGCCCTATTATCTAGGCTTTCATTTCGAAGTAACCTTACTATCCAGGTTCCTTCTCACAGCCCTATTATCCAATATTTCATTTTGAAGTAACCCTACTATCCAGGTTCCTTCTCATAACCTTACCATCCAGGTTTCTTTTCTCTTATCTCCAGACAGCAGTCCATAACACTGTAAGACCTAGACCTGATCAAACCCGATTGGTTTCACATTTCCCTAGTAAGTCGCGGTGCAACATATACCCTGACCAAACACAGTTCACTACCGCTTCCCAAACCAGAATTATTCCCCAGTAGAGTAACGGACAACTGAAGCTCCTAAAACTCTATTTCTCTCAAGACAGACACCCACATTCCCCAGCGAAGTCCTCCTCAACAACAGGTACACGGGTTCTCGCAAAGGAATCTCTTACGCGATCGACACTTCTTCGGATGGAATCTTTAAGCCCATCTTCCGTCATTGACTTCCAAATGGCATATGTAATCCCATTCCCGATATCGCAAGACAAGTATCACTTCATGCAAGTGCAAATTTCTAGGCACTCTAGTGTTCAATCATATTCCACCTTCAGATCACGAAAGGCAGACAAGCCAGTCTACATCCTCAAGTTTAAGAAGATTAAACAGGGGCAGCTGTTGTAACCCAAAATTTGCCCTCCCATATTTCTCAATACATGTCAAGTGAGGTCCTCAAATTGCTCAAGGAGGTTCAAGAGTTGACCAGATAAACTCTCTCCTAAGGCAGTCTACCTCAAATTAGGGTTTCATTTTGCATCAAGATACTTGAGTCCAAAGGATCCCAAATTCTCACCATTGTACTTATATGTTCTCAAGATCATCCATGTCAAGTTTCAAGCCTTGCAGAGGAAGTTTACTCAGCCAATTGCTCAAATACCTAGAAATCGATTGTGCTAGGTCAAAAGTCAATTGTGGCCCACATACAGTCAAACCTCAAGATTTTTGGTCAACATCCTAATTTTGAAGTATCAGTCATCATTTGATCAAGGGTTGATCATGATTCCACAAGGATTGCTCACAATTCATCAAAACCCAAAAGTTTCTAAATTAGGGTTTTGTAGGAAAAGTCAACTCAACTTTGACCAAGCATAACTTTCTCATACTTTATAAAAAATAACCCATCCAAATCTCATTTTGAAGAGGATGCAATCCCCTACAATTCATCTTCATCTCCCAATTTCAAAATATGAACTCACAAGAAGATATGAATTTGGACATTATAGGTCATTTTGAAAAGTAAACAAAAACACCCTTTGGGTCAAAGCTTCATACATGAACATGGGAGACTCAATTGATATGATACCAAAAAGGCTGCTTAGAGGACATCCTAAGCTTTCTAAAAAGTCTCAGAGCACCCTCATAGGGTCAAAATTGAAAGAGATATGACTTGTCAAAGTTGACAATTTTTGCAAAATTGCCAAAAGTCAAATGTGTCAAAAATTGCATTTTTTGATAAATAGGCCTAACTTTTTATGCTTGCACTGAGCTTTTGATGTGATCCACGACCTATGATCCCTTGCACTTTTCATTATTTTATTTTTATTATTTATTTTGATTTTATTTCATTTAAATCAAATAAAATCAATATAAAATAATGAAAATATCAAAAATCAATTAAACCTTGAGATTTTGTGCATGATTAGAGTCATTATATAGCTGGTGGCAAGATCAAATCGTGCAAGGCTTTATATGAATAGAAAAAGATTGAAAATGCTTGTTTTGGAAATATTTGGTACAAGGAATAAATCAATGGTCAATCTTCATAAATGGCAAAGATTTCATGCAAATTTTGACCCTAATGCATTCTCTAATATATATGGAACATATCCAAGGCAAAAAAAGAGGAGGAAGAACAGTCGTGCAAAGGTGAATGAAAAACTCAAAAAATTGTAAGAAAAGTGGTGATCCTATTTCTGTGTTAGAGGTTAAATCATGTCATTCTCAGGTTGCCAATAGGTTGCTGGACACTCCAAGAACATTTTCCAATCAGATTCAAGCCTTTCCGCGCCTGGAATTGCAAGATTAAGGTATCACGATATGCCTTCAAATTCGAATTCAGTTTCATTGATTCACTCACCCATTGTATATTCTAATGATATATTTGTGTTTGTCTTTGAGTTTGCAAGCTTTTGATACCATTTAATTGTATTTCTAACGCTTCTACATGAAGTTTCCATAGCTAGGGTTTTATGTTCTTGATTAGGGCTCTGCAGGATAGGCAAAATTGGGTAACGATTTTGGTACCAGGAGACTCGTAAGATTGAAACGAGTAGAATAGTACCAGCCATGGGAATTTATCTTAAGCATATATGATTTTGGAATTATACAGGGATATACCTACAGTAAGTGTCTGTAGGTAAAAGTTCATAACTTTAAATGACGGTTCCAGGGAAGAAGACAATAGCGTGTCACAACCTGACTGGCTGATTCAAATTCTGGCGCATTATTCTGGCCAGAAACCTGTAGATCTGATATATATTGTTTGTTTCTATTATATTAATAAACTAACGTCCAGCGCAGTTGGTCAGAAGAAGGAAGTCAGAAGCTCATTGTTCTGGGTTCGATCCCAGGCGTGAGCTTTTGGTGTTTTCACCTTTGTTTTTGCCAGAGCCAGCGTGCATCTTCTAAGGATCATCACCTTCTGGGTCCACTAGCCAGCATCAGATCCAGTGCATCATCTTTATGATCCATTAGCCAGGACCAGATCCAGCGTATCATCTTCTGGATCTCAGTCAGAACCAGATCCGACACGTGCAGGCCATCATCTTCTGGATCCCAGTCAGAACCAAATCCGGCATGTGCAGGCCATCATCTTCTGGATCCCAGTCAGAACCAGATCCGGCACGTGCAAGCCATCATCTTCTGGATCCCATTTAGAACTAGATCCAGCGCACCCCATCTTTTGAGGGTCATCATCTGCTGGATCCACCTGCCAGGATCAGATCCAGTACCCCCATCTTCTTGAGGGCCACTGTCTTCTAGACCCCATCAGCCAGAACCAGATCTACTTACAATAGGCTCACTTGGTTATTTCCCTTATTTTTCTTTAATTTTCGTTTCTTTAATTATTCTGTTTTTTTCATCAACACCAATTATTTTTCTTTTCTCTAAAATTAACCAACCAAAAATCATAGAAAGAAGACTTGTTTTCTTAATAAATGTTTTTTTAAGTAATTAGTTTAATTAATTTAAGGAAATTCTAATTTCTTTCACAATTAAAATTAATTAGAACTTAGGATTTTCTTTTTTAATTCAATTATTTCGTTACTTTCTTAAATAACAAAAAATGACAAAAAAAACATGTTTACTTTAATCAATTATAATTAGTTTTAGTCAAGGGTAAAAACCCTAGTCGCTTCGCATTTAATTCGCCGCGCGCTGACTATTTATTTTTGCCAATATTGTTGTAACTGCTCACTGGTATGTAATAGTTTAAATTAGGATTTTCATTCATCGCTTTTCCACGGTTTTTGGTTATGTAATTAATCCCCCTCCCCGAAGCCTTGTAATAGCGTAGATTTACTTTCTCGCATCTTAATTCTCGCAAATATTTAACTGTCTAGATATATGCTAATAGGATTGAATGACAAGATTGAATGATAATTTAATACAGTTAGAAAACCCTAATGTGGAAAGACTAAATAATTGAAAACATATCACTCGCACATATCACTCTTAGGGTATACTCACACTTCGGTTGCCTTCGGTAAACGATCATTGAGTATAGGGTGTCTTAGTGGTTGCCCTCCTGTCTAACAAAGATCAAATGTCCCGTTTGGAAATGTTGCCTCGAATATGATCTTAAGACTCTAGGGTTATTACTAAGGTATCCTAATATTGCTTTAGTGATGGTACGTCCCTTTCGAATTGACCCTTACAAATCCAATGACGGTGCTACCTACTTCTCAATAGTGGGATAGTGCTATCTAAAGGAAACAAGAATAGACACGATCTTTTTTCAAGTAGGTAGATGCTAGTAGGTACTTGCTCAAAACAAATATTTTCACACAAACACCTTTCAAAAAAATTTTCAAAACAAACTTCGTCACACCTTTGAGGACTGATACAAGGGTTATCACGAAGTTAAAACTCTTTTCAAAACAAAGCACGTACACAAGCAATTTTAAAAGATGAGCAAGTACCTAAGAGCCCATGGAAAACCATGGATAGAAAGGGTGCTAACACCTTCCCTTTCTATAATCAACCCCCCGTACTCAAAATCTCGAAAAAGGATTTTTTCAGTACTTTTTTCCTTTCCGGTTGGATAAAATAAAAGTTGGTGGCGACTCTTGCTTACTGTAACATTTTGCAAACACAAAACGCAAAATGCAAACCAGCATTTCAAAACAGTCGGTTCTGTTACAGTATCACAGAAGGCGATGAAGAGCCGTCGGAAAAGGGATTAAAGATGTCATCCTGAAAAGATATCGGTCGCATAAGAGATTGCTTTGCGAGAATTATTGTAACTTCCATTGAGGAGAACTTCACCGGGGAATGTTGATTTATATCTTGGGAAATAGAGGCTAGGAGCTTCGGTTGTCCGCTACTCTATTGGGGAATTAACTCTTGATTGAGGAGGTCAAAGTAAACTGCATGTCTGGTAAGGGTCTAGGCTGCACAACGACTTACTGGGGAAATATGACATTGAATGTGTCTGGTCGGGTCCCGGTCTTACAGTGTTGTAAACTGTTGTCTGGAGATAAGAGAGAAGGAACCTGCATAGTAGGGCTGCTTCAAAATGAAAGCCTGGGTAGTAGGGCTTATGAGATGAAAGCCTGGATAGTAGGGCTTATGAGATAAAATCCTGGATAGTAGGTCTTATGAGATGAAAGCCTGGATAGTAGGGCTTATGAGATGAAAGCCTGGATAGTAGGGCTTATGGGAAGGAACCTGGATAGTAGGGTTACTTCGAGATGAAAGCCTGGATAGTAGGGCTTATGGGAAGGAATTTGAATAGTAGGGTTACTTCGAGGTGAAAGCCTGTATAGTAGGACTTATGGGAAGAAACCTGGATAGTAAGGTTACTTCGAGATGAAAGCCTGGATAGTAGGGCTTATGGGAAGGAACCTGGATAGTAGGGTTACTTCGAGGTGAAAGCCTGGATAATAGGGCTTATGGGAAGGAACCTGGATAGTAGGGTTACTTCGAGATGAAAGCCTGGATAGTAGGGCTTATGGGAAGGAACCTGGATAGTAGGGTTACTTCGAGATGAAATCCTGGATAGTAAGAATTATGGGAAGGAACCTGGATAATAGGGTTAATTCGTCTGATTATGTAGGTTAGTTGACCCGTTTGGTTTCAAGAACCGATCTTCCATTAGTTGTCTGCAGATGTGACATGTATAACTTCATGGATTTAATCCTGAATTATTGGAATTATTGACGATAACCATCTTTCTTGAAAAGGTACAAGATTAATTATATGTGATGTATTAACTGCATTGCGTGATGATGTTCTCAAAATAAATGATACTATGTTGTATGCAATATGTATGTGTATGCCATGACGTATGAATATGAGATGCTCTTGCGGTTATTTTAGCCGGGGAAAATAAATCCAGGACTGCTGTTGGAGAGCATTAAGATGTTGAACCCTTCATTTCCACTGGGGATTTGTTCCTTGATTATGAATATTCTTCCGGGGAGAGACTCTGCTTGAGAATAAACTGCGGGGAATAACTCTGTTGGAAGGTGAACTTCCGTAACTAAGTAATAAGCTCTATCGGGGGGTGAGCTTCTGCATTCAGAGAAATAAACTTTGCTTGGGAGACGAATTTATGAACCGCTCGCGACTATAAAATTCGGTTGGGGAACATAGTTGTCGGCTCTCTGAAGAAATTTGGCTGGGGATAGTAACTCCTATTTAGGGAAAATGATATCAACGCTTTGATTACCTCCACTCTATAGGAAGTGTAGATGTCACTGGGGCGCGTGTAATGGTGACTTCTTTTCAAATCTAACTATGCCCCTATACCTACTGAACAGAGTAACTCTCAGGCTTGACGTGATTTTATTATTTTCCCCCCCTGTTTCTTAAGTTACGAGCAATTGCCTTTCCGTTTCCTATGCGGATATTTATGAATAGAGATCATATTCAAATTCATATGTCAAGAATAAATCATTGGACGTTTTTGTGAAACAGAAAAAGAAAAACAAATGGTTTTGAAAAATGACTTATATTAATTTTCGAAATTGGCCTATAACAGGCATTTTTTTGTACAAGGAAGCTGACGCTCTAGTAAGAGAACACCGCCGTGAAAATGAAAGCTATACAATATTGTGTACAACAAAAAGAAAACAACTATGTGCAATAATCCCATTAAGTTTCAATTCTGCTATCGCCGCTATGTCTTCGGGCGTCTCATCACTTAGCTGCTTGTCCGAAGCTGATTAGATTGATCAGTGTCGTTCGAGCTTGATAGTTGATACTGAGGTTTGGTCGCAATATGATCTAATGGGACATAGTGATATGCTTTAAATCCCTAACTTTTTTTTGGACCGCCCTTTCGAGTTTTCAGTCCACTGGGATACCCTATTTTTCCCAAGCCACCTTTTCAGGTGTTTGACTTGCCGGGTGTACATATTTTTCATTTTCATCCCTTATTTTTGCCCAAACCCTTTTTGGTTTGCTGGGAGGCCCTTGCTTTTTCCTAGGCCAGTCAACCTAGAGGGTCTTTAATCATGCGTAGTATCTTTTCACTATGTCCGCATTGACAGGGTGCAGAAGATCGTCACTGTCCATGGTGGTTAGAATCATGGCTCCACCCGAGAAAATGTTTTTAACCACAAATGTCCCTTCGTATGTGGGAGTCCATTTTCCCCTGGGATCACCTTGCGGCAGTATGATGCGCTTGATTACTAGATCCCCGACTTGATATTCTTGGCGTCTGACTTTTTTGTTGAAAGCCTTGATCATCCGTTTTTGATACATTTGACCATGACAGACAGTAGTAAGTATCTTCTCATCGATCAGATTCAGTTGATCAAGTGAGGTCTGGATCCAATCGTCTTCGTTCAAACTCACATCCTTCAGGATCCTTAGAGAATGGATTTGGACCTCAATAGGCAGGACAACCTCCCTGCCATATACCAGAGAGTAGGGTGTTTCCCCTGTTGACGTCCATGCTGAAGTACGGTACCCATGAAGAGGAAATGGTAACATCTCATGCTAGTCTTTATATGTCACTGTCATCTTCTGTATGATCTTTTTAATGTTCTTGTTAGCCTCTTCGACAGTGCCATTCATGTTCGGCCGATAGGGAGAAGAGTTATGATGTTGTATCCTGAATTGCTTGCAGAGTTCGGTGATCATAGTGTTATTTAGATTCGTACCATTGTCGGTGATGATTCTCTCTGGCACACCGTAACGACAGATTAGGTTATGCTTGATAAACTGCGCCACAACATTCTTGGTAACACTAGCAAAGGAGGCAGCTTCAACCCACTTCGTGAAGTAATTAATAGCCACCAGGATAAAGCGATGCCCATTGGAAGCGGTAGGTCTAATCTCTCCGATCATGTCGATGCCCCACATTGCAAAGGGCCAAGGAGTCGTTAGGACATTTAAGGGAACCAGAGGCACATGTACCTTATCAGCATGGATCTGGCATTTATGACAAGTTCGGGAGTGCTGATAATAATCTTCATCCATAGTGGACCAATAGTATCCTGCCCGTAGGATCTTCTTAGCCATGGTATGTCCACTTGATTGGGTTCCGAAGGTACCTTTGTGTAGATCTGTCATAATCTTCTCTTCTTCTCTCTTATCTACACACCGCAGCAAGGTAGAGTCATGGTTGCGCTTGTAGAGTATTCAATTACTGAGGAAGAATTTTGCGGTGAACCTTCTCAGAAACTTTTTGTCATTGACAGATTCCCCCTCGGGATACTCTTGAACCTCAAGATACCTTTTTACTTCATGAAACCAAGGTTTATCTGCTACATCTTCAGTATCAACTTCACAGCAGTATGCTGGTTCATCCAACCTCTCAATGGTGATTCGGGGAGTTTCATTGTCCCACCTGACCTTGAACATAGAAGACGTGGTAGCTAGCGCGTCCACTAACTGATTCTCCTCCCGTGGGAAGTGTTCAAAGGTTACCTCCTCAAAGTGTGGGAGCAATGTCAGTACATGTTCCTTGTAAGGAATGAGATTTGGGTGCTTCGTGTCCCATTCTCCTTTGATCTGACTTATCACCAAGGCTGAATCCCCGAAGACGCTCAAGAATTTGATCCTTACGTCGATAGCAGCTTTAAGACCCATGATACAGGCTTCATACTCCGACATGTTATTAGTATAGTTGAAGCATAGTCGGGCGATGAAAGGAGTATGACAGCTGTTGTACCCCAAAATTTTCCCTCTCATTTATCAAAAAATTTCTCACAAAGATCTCTCTTGGTTCAAGACTGCACTAGGGTTGATCAACTCAAGACACCTCCTTAAGCACTGATGACTGAAATTAGGGTTTGAGATTGCACAAGGATAATTGAACTTTCAATGCTCCATGTGACTTTCATGGGTCATTTTGGACCCCCAATATTACTCATGTCAAGTTTCAAGCCTTGGATCACACTTTTGCTCAGTCAATTGAGCAGTTGACCTAAAAATCAGTTGTATTGGGGAAAAAGTTAACTATGGCCAATTTACAGTCAAACTTCACAATTTTTGATCCACATCAACATTATAAACTCATATATATCATTTGATCAAGTTTGGACCATAATTCCTAAAGAAATTTGATCAAATCATCAAAAGGGCAAAATGGTCAAAATTAGGGTTTTGATTGAGAAAGGGCAATTTCTGATTTTTGACCTAGCAAATGGTTAAATGGTTTGAGGCATGATCTCAAGAGTTCAATTGCATCATTTTTACCTAATGGAATGACCTAAAACATTGCTCAAGATCAATTGGATTGATAGTGAATTTTCAGTCAACTGATCAAAAGTCAACTGGACACTAAAAAGTCAAACTTTGACTTTTTGGTCAAAATCAAGTGTCAAAGATCACAATTCATCAAAACATGTCAAAATATGAAACTTATTCATCAAGAAATCAAAAAGTCAAGATTTCATTTTGAAAAGTCAAAGTTTTCTAACTTAGAAATTTTTCTAAGTGTTTAAAACTTCGTGTTTTTTCACAACTTTGAGCCAATTTTTCACCATGATGCAAGATGATTCAAAAGAAATTTTCAACATTAAATTTGTAGATCTCCATGATATCTACAATACATAACTTCTTCTAAAAAGTGCTTAGATCTCAAGTTATTAATTCATAAAGTCATGATCTTGAAATTGAACACTTAATGAAAATTTTGCCCTAGTTTTGGTCAGAATTTTGACCTAACTTCTGACCCAAGTTTCACCTAGTTCCAAGGGGAATTTTCAAAAGTGATTCAAAGAGGAGTTGTAGAGCACATTACAAGCTTTCCAAAATGTCCAAGAACTCCTTGAGATCATTTTTGAGCAAGGAGAATCGAAGAGATGAAGTTAGGATTTTCAAACTTGAATTACAAGCCATTTCATGATGAACAAGAATTCAAATCCAAGCCTAGGCTGCATAATCTTTGCTTTGAAGGCCTCAAACTTGTTTGTCACTCCATAATTAAATGTTTAAGCAGCTGTTAGAGCTTTAATCCAAGCACTTGAGCCTTTATCCAAGTTATATTTCCATTTATGGCACAAAGTAACCATTCCATTCTTGTAAAGAAGCTTTAATCACAAAGTCAATGCACAGAGCTTTGCACTTGTTCCTTCTTATCACAAGCAATGTTAAAGGCAAAAGCAACATGTCTAGAGCCTCCCATAAACTCAGGCCATGCTTGTACTATACCTTGAAACCATGTCTTCACTTTTCTTCAAAATCAAGTAACATAGCCATAACTCTACATCTTGTGCTTCTGGCCTCCTCAAGTACTCTAACCTTTTCCTAACTTATGCACAAGTGGTTTCCAAGCTAACACACGATTTCAAGCCCCCAAGAACTCTCCCAAAGACCCTTGCCGCACAGAACTTTCCCACTTGACAGTTTTGAGCCAAAACTATCCATCTCTATTTCCACTCGTGTGTTTTAATTCTTAACCATCCAGACACCTTACTTACATCATATACAAGTGATCCAAGCCCCTGTTTCAAGACTGTAACTCCTCCATCACTATCCACCATTTCCAAAAACTGAAGCTTGCAACTTGACTTGAGTTGGGAGTTCAGTCATACTCAAAGCAAAGTAGGAGTTGGAACACACTCAAGGAGGTCCAGGCAAGCTACAGAAATCATCAGGCCATCTCAAAGGTTGCTCAAACTCCATACACGACTCCAGTTGCAAGAGGTAAGTTTTCAAACTTCTATCTCTTCATACAAGCATCATTTGATTCTGATTTGTGAAGATAAAATATAGATACCATTATCACGAAGGTGTACATATCCATAGTTTGCATTTGTATGGCTTGAGCTTAGAGAATTTTAGAGTTTAAGTTTCTGAATTTTTAGGTTTTAAATTAGGGCCACAAAAATTCTCACTCATCTTGGATTTATAGCTTTAGTTATTTATATGGTTGGATTAGTGGGAAGAAATGCCACAACTTTCATGTTTGTACTTTCTATTTTTGTTGAGAGATGAAGAAGTTACAGGTACTCTGGCTGGCTGAAGGTTGAAGACGAAGTACAGGCCTTGGAAGCATGTTACATTATGTATTTATCATTTCATTTTAATAAACAGATGTATAGCCACTCCAGTGGTAAGGCAGCGCGCTGGTAACCAAGAGGTCGTGGGTTCAACACCCAGCGCACTACCTTTTCTCATTTCTCACAGTTTTTTCACTTTTTTTTGTTTCCAAACAACACGCCTGGGCTTCCAACTTGGGTCTGGTGATTTTTTTCTTCTTTTACTAACCCCTGACTTACTTCAGCACCCCCTGGCCCAATTTCTTTTATTATTTTTTATTTATTTTTATTTTATTTCTTTTCTTCTTTAATATTTTATTTACCATTAATTTTTTATTATTATTATTATTTTCATTTTTATTAATCATGAAAAATCCAAAAATATTTTATCTATTTATTTACACTTATTTATTTTATTTTCTTATGAAACAAGAATATTAAAAACATTTTCTTTTAACAAATTAATTTCTCTTTTAAATAATTAAATATTTAGACTTAGGTTTAATAATTATTCTATTTTATTAATTAAAATTAACTTAGATTTTAGTTTTCTTTTAATTATTTATTTTTTCATTTTATTATTATTATTTAATTTAAAACCCTTTTTCTTCATAAAAACCCTAAAAATCTTTTTTAATTTAATTTCTTTTCTCAATTAATTTAAGTGAATTTTATTTTAATTTTAACTAATCATTTTTCTTAATTAGGTTTAGGTTAAACCCTTTTTATGAAAACCAAACAAAAATCATCTCTCTTTCTTTATATTCTTGTATTTATATATTACTATTTATTCAATTATTTGTACATGTTCAATATGGTTGTAATAGATAATTAGGTTTAACTTTCTTGCAAAATCCCCATTTGTAATTTGTATACCCCCTCCCCTAAATGATGTAATAGCATAGTAATTTTAATTTCCGCAATTTATCGCTTTATATACAAAATGCTAGTAATTAGGGTTTTGTATGGAAAGACTAAAACCAATCAATAGAAAACCCTAATTAAAGACAAAAACAATACATATAAATCAATACACTTGCACACAAGCACCCTTAGGTAAATCCACTTGGTTGCCTTACAAAAATGGCCATATTACGCATGTGAGGTATCTCAACAAAGACAAGCAAAATACAAGATCATAGTCCCTCGATGACGCCATCAAAAGTTTCCTTTCAAAATGATCTTAGTCCCTAAAGAAAAATGCTAAGATATATTGCAACATTGCTAATCATGGTTATACGATGACCCACGCCCATCCCGTTTACATCCAAAGATAGGGTTACTTACCAAATCAATGGTAAGATAACAATATCAAAGGAAAGAGGAAATGAACAAGAAAGACTTTTGAGTAGGTAGAAAGTTCCTAGTTACTTGCTCAATTTCAAAACAAAACATTCTTGCTATTTTTAAAAACAAACACCTACACTTTCAAAAACATCTTTCAAACTTGAAAACATTTTCAAAAGATCAACACCTTTGCGTACATTCTTACGAACGAGAGTCATTACAAAGTTTGCCTAAACAATGGCCTCTTTTTTAAAATACTTTCAAGGACCACACAAAGCATATTTTCAAACAAAAGCAAGTGATCTAGCAAGTAACTAAGAGCCCATGGAAAACCATGGATGAAAAGGGTGCTAATACCTTCCCTTTTCATAATCTACCCCCCGAACTCAAGAAACAATCTCAAAGGTCTTTTCTGTGCTTTTTCACCTTTCCTTTTGGATAAAAGAAAATTCAGAGGCGACTCTTGCTAACCGCAACATTTGAGATCAAACACAAAAACACTCAAGTTAGTTCTCCCACCATATCACAACCGCCCTCAGGAGACATGATTACAGCGCCAATGTCATTGCCTAGTGCGTTCGAAGCTCCGTCAAAAAACATAGTCCATCGAGATTCTTTTTCAGGTCCTTCATCCGGCCCAAGTTCCTCGTAGTCTGTCACTAGCATAATATTCTCGTCTGGCAACTCAAAATTCATGGACTGGTAGTCATCCACGGCCTGATGAGCCAAATGATCAGCCAATACACTTCCTTTCATTGCTTTCTGGGTTGTATATTGGATATCGTATTCAGTTAGGATCATTTTCCATCTTGATATTCTTCCGGAGAGAGCGGGCTTTTCGAAGATGTATTTGATCGAATCCATCTTAGATATCAAAAAAGTAGTGTGGGTCAACATATACTGTCTTAATCGGCGAGCAGCCCATGCCAAAGCGCAACAAGTTTTCTCGAGAAGTGAGTATCTTGTCTCACAGTCGGTAAACTTTTTGCTAAGGTAGTATATTGCGTGCTCTTTTCGACCAAACTCGTCATGCTGCCCCAATACACACCCCATTGAATTGTCTAGCACTGTTAAGTACAATATTAAAGGTCTTCCTTCAATCGGAGGCATCCAAATTGGTGGTTCTTGAAGGTATTCCTTGATTCTTTCAAAAGCGGCCTGGCATTCGTCATTCCATTTTACCACTTGATCTTTCTTCAGGATCTTGAAGATTGGCTCACAAGTAGCAGTCAGATGTGAAATAAACCTAGCGATATAATTTAGGTGTCCTAAGAAACCTCTAACCTCCTTCTCAGTACGGGGAGCCGACATATCTTGTATGGCTTTCACCTTTGCAGGGTCTACCTGAATACCTTTGTCACTGATGATGAATCCCAGTAGTTTACCAGATCTTACCCCGAAGGTGCACTTGTTTGGATTCAACCTCAACTTATACATCTTCAACCTGTCAAACAACTTTTGTAGATGATCAAGGTGTTCTTCCTCAGTTTGGGACCTGGCTATCATGTCATCAACATAAACCCCTATCTCATGGTGGATAATATCGTGGAACAATGCTATCATGGCTCACTGATAAGTTGCCCCAGCATTCTTCAACCCAAAAGGCATCACCTTGTAACAGAAAGAGCCCCACTATATGACGAAGGTTGTCTTCTCCATGTCTTTGGGAGCCATCCTGATCTGATTGTACCCAGAGAAACCACCCATGAAGGAAAAGATCTTGTGTTGTGCGGTGTTGTCAACCAGAACATTGATGTGGGGAAGCGGGAATTCATCCTTGGGGCTTATCCTGTTCAGGTCTCTATAATCCACACACATCTGTACCTTGCCGTCTTTCTTTGGTACCGGAATAACATTAGAAACCCACTTTGGATAGGAGGTGTTAGCTAGGAATCCAGTGTTGAACTGTTTCATAACCTCTGATTTGATCTTCTCTGACATTTCAGGGCACATACGACGGACTTTCTGCTTAACCGGAGGATAATCTTCTTTAGTCGACAGACGATGTACCACAATATCTGTGTCTAAACCAGGCATGTCTTTATATGACCAGGCAAAGATTTCAACATAGTCGTGTAACAATTGTATCATCCGCTGTTTGACTTTAGTCTCCAGATTTGCGCCGATCTTAACTTCCTTTCTGTCTACTTTCGTGCCCAAGTTTATCGTCTCAACTGGCTCTTCATGAGTCTGTATAGCCCTCTCTTCCTGCTGTAACAGCCTAGCAAGCTCTCCAGGCACCTCACAATCTTCCTCCCCTTCGTCCTCAGCTTGGTCGATCGGATTTTCAAAGTTATAACTGGCCATAGTAGAACTGTTATCAATGGGATCCAGAGTGGATATGGATCTGCAGTTTGATATGTGAGTGTGTGTAAGAGCACAGCCGTATTGATAAAGTGAAAAATCATAAAATAAAAACAGAGAGCGCAAAATTTGTATGCAAGAAACGTCCAATGTTTTATTGATGATATATGAAAATGACATATAATAACCCTTACAAATAAACCATTGTGCCTCGGGTAAGACACAAGGCCATAGAGTTTATATTGTTTATTACTAATTCGAAAAACAAGTAAGACAATTACTGCTGAACAAAAGAAATTGGCACAAAATCTCTGGCCGTCCAGTTACTAGGTCCACCGTTGGGAGTACGGTAGATCCAGCTGTCAATATCAGAATCCTCATCATTGTCTTCTATAGCATTAACCCCACGATTACTGATGCATAGGGGAGGTCCTCCAGCCCGAGCACATCGAACCGCTCTTTGAGCTCCTTAAGTAAAGCACAATTTGTCAGTTTTATGAGGAAAATCAGGGAGTTGTCCCCAAATGATACACCCAACCTCTTCAACTACCGCTCTGGCATCCTTGAGAGAAGCCATCTTAAAAGGAGATTTGGTGATCTTCAGCGCACTAGTGATGGTCTCAGTTGATGCCATAATCTAGGGAACCTCTTCAATGTTTTGACAAGGGGTCTCTATTAATTCCCCATCCATCTCCACATACCTGAAAGAGTTCAGGTGGCTTACCATATACTCCTGTTCACCATGCACAGTGACAATCTTCCCTTTCACTGGATACTTCAGAATTTGGTGCAGCGTAGAAGTAACGGCCCCAACTTCATGGATCCAAGGGCGACCCAACAAACAAGAGTATGATAGCCTGATATCCATCACATAGAAGGTGGATTCAAAGGTCTGGGAACCCACTTTGACAGGGATGTCCACCTCCCCGTGCACCATTCTTTTTGACCCGTCGAAATCCCTCACCATAATGTTACTGGGCTTTAAGGTTAAGCCTTCATAATCTAGCCTATCAAGAGCCTTATTAGGCAGAACATTCAGGGATGATCCAGTGTCTACTAGCACATGAGCCATAGTAGTTCCCCTGTATTTGATCGAGACATGCAGAGAATCATTATGCTTTCTCCCCTTTGGTGTCAAATCGGAATCTGAAAAACCCAACCCATTTTCAGCAGTCAAACTGGCCACACAGTTCTTGAATTGGTCAGTGGAGGTTTCTTGCAGCACATGCGCAGTCTTGAGAAATGCAATCAAAGCCTTTGCATGGGCTTCGGAGCACAACAACAGAGAGAACATTGATATCTTCGAAGAAGACTGTCACAGCTGCTCGACCACGTTATAGTCACTCTTCTTGATTATTTTTAAAATTTCCTCCATTTCTTGCTTAGAGGATTCCAAAACAACTTTTCTAGGTGCCTCCGTCCGGGCAGGTTCACCTATAGCTTCTTTGCCCTGAGTCCCAAATGAATCATCGACAGGGGAAACAACTGGAGTAAGAATAGGAGTAGTATCAGAAGTGCTAGCAGGAACAACAAATGGAATAACAACAAGCTTAACAACAGTCTTCAGGGAGATCTCGAGAGAGAAAACCCTTCCACTTCGGGTAACTTTGTTGGTCCCGACAAGGTTACTGATATCAGGATCAGCCTCTTCAATCTTCAAATCATGTTTGACGCCATGATAGTAAACGTCGGCACCATAATTCCAAGGGACAACTTTGTCCGAGGAGTATGGTACAGGACCAGAAAAAGTGATTTATCAACGGAGAAATTCTTGGAGCAGGTGTAATCCTAACAGGTCTCTTAGAGGAGACCTTGGAAGGATTGGAGGAAATGGTTATGATAGCAACATCTTCATGTAGGACAGTTGGAATCGAAGTCTTTTCAAAAACAATTTCTCTACTACCCATCAGGCGTTGAACTCCTGCTTTTAGCAAATAACAACCAGAATGCAGAGATAGACATATGTGGCATCCTTCACCACAACACAGAAATAAGACAGCTAGCAACAAATTCTTCTTGACAGTTATGAGAGGAGTGGAAACTTCATCAACAAAAGTGACAAACAAATCAGTATCAATGGAATTAACACCATGGTTGTGCTTGGGCATGGGAGAAGTTATGACATTATGCTTCTCCGGAGCATCAAACTCAATCTCCTTGGCTTCGATTAGATCCGATATCATGTTTCTCAGAGCCCAACAGTCATTTGTATCGTGGCCTGGGCTCTCAGAATGGTAAGCACACCGAGCATTTAGATTGTACCAAGGAGATGTGGTGTTAGGATTCTTGGGAGCCTCCTTTAAGGTTGCCAAGTTAGATTTTAACAGATGGGGTAAAACCCCAGTCAATGTCATATTAATCAGGGAGAACTGCCTTTGCGGTCTTTCTACCCTTTACTGATTATTTCGTTGTTGAGTAGCCATAGGCCTAGGTATCATCACAGCCCCTACCGTTGGACGGCGCTCAGCTCTGCTCTAACCTCTTAAGTTATAAGTGGCACTGACATCCTTCTTACCCGTGAATGGCTTCCTCACTATACTTGACGAGGTGTCTTTCTGGATCTTGCCACTCTGGATCCCTGCCTCTACCCTTTCTCCAATCAATATCAGCTCAGTGAAACCAGCTGAGGAACTACCAATCAAGTGATTGAAGAATGGACCAGAAAGTGTACCAAGAAACATGTCGACCAACTCCCTATCAGACAAAGGGGGTTAGACTCTCCCTGCCAAATCTCTCCATTTCTAGGCATAGTCCTTGAACCCTTCTCTTGCACCCATGGACATACTCTGGAGTTTAGTACGGGTAGGAGCAAGGTCAGCATTATATTGATACTGTTTGTAAAAAGCAATAGCAAATCTTCCCAGTTGCGGACATTGGTTCCCTCCAGCTAATAGAACCACTCTAGCTGAGTCTCGGACAATCTGTCCTGAAAGAAATGGACCCACAAGTTCCTATCAACAATGTGAGGTTGGATCTTCCTCACATAGGAACAGAGATGAAGCTTGGGACATGACACCCCATCATACTTCGTAAATACTGGAGCCTTACACTTTTGCGGGATGACTACCCCAGATACCAAACCCAGCTCTTCAAAATCCATCCCTGGTGTTCTTTGGATCTCCATTGCGCTCAGACGATCCTCTAATTGTTTGTATCTATCCTCAACAGGAGGATACTATTCATCATTGTAATCTGTGTCATTATCAGAAATCTCATGGCTAAGGTCCTCCTCCCTTGTCTCTATTCCTTGATTCTCCCCTTCTTTGGACAAGGAGGTCAGATCAACCGGTTGCTTCAACGGTCACTTGAATCTTATGCCCAGATCCAGGGAACCAACGGTCTTCTTCTTCTTCTCTTTTAGAATAAGGGCCTTCAGGTCTTCCTGCCCCTTAGCTAAGGCTACGAACATTTGCTGAAATTGGGCATTTTGTGCCTGGAGGTCCTTAATACTTTGTCCAGACGACATTATTGCTGAAATAAACAGTACAGAAGATGAGAAACTTGTTTATGTAATGTCATGGATGATATGCGTATGCAATGATTTCAAGGACTCTTTCAAGGCTCAAATTTGTTTAACCAAAAGAAACACACGTTACTTGTATTAATAAGTTTGAATTTTTACAAAGGGTGCCTTTTAAGCTTACAATAAAACAAAACTTAAAGCAAAAAAAAAGAAAATTAGGTCTCCCAGGAGCGCATCCTCTTTGGTGAAATGTAGGCGTTTACATTCCTCTCTTCATGAAGTAGCCTAGTGAGTTCCAGGGCTTTCTTCTCGCTGGTGTAGAATTGAGTTTCAAACGTATCCCGCTCCTCTTTGAGTTGAACCCATGATTTTTGTAACTCCTCATAATCAGTTGGCATGTCAGGATGGAGAACAAGATAAGAAGTGTCTCCTTTAGTGACTGGTTCCACAATCGTTGGTAGGACAATAGGGTAAGGCATCATAAGTATTTGAGAATGGGCTCGCACCCATTTGAGATAAGGCTCAAGAGGGATTGAGTTCTTGTGCCCCAGTGTCTTGCTATCAACTCTATATACCATGCCCCAAGCTCGCATGAACCTTTTACGGTAACCCTGAGCATCATTCTCGTAGTCGAAGACAATTCCTTGGATAAGTGTGTCATGAGGACCATCCCTTCTCACATATCCAAACTATCGCAACGCCAAACAAGGGTTGTAAGTGATTCCTCCCCTAATGCCTAAGAGAGGGACATTATGGAATTCTCCGCATCGATTAATGATGGTAACATTCTCCGAGGATCGAAGACACCAATGAATAACCGAATGTGTAAGAGTCATTAGCCTATGAGACCACTTCGAACCATGTTCATTCTTCAGGATGGATCGTGGTAGGTGCGAAATAAACCACCTAGCCAAAAGAGGAGTGCAACACAGGAGGGTCCCTCTTCTCTTTATAGTGCGAGTATGCAGAGAATGTAGGACATCTCCAAGCAGGGTAGGTACCAGATTGCGCGACAAGAAAACCTTAACCGCATTCACGTCTATGAGCTGTTCCGGAGTGGGAAACAGTACCAACCAATAGATGAGAATGACTAATACCTCTTCAAAAGCTTGTAAATCCAAGGTATCCCAAAAATGATGAGCTTTCTCAAACAAGAACTTAGCCAAAAAAACCTTGACACCTCTCCTGGTTTCCCAATTTGCTACTATTTCAGACTGGTGTAAGGACAAAGCTTTAGCCAGATCTTCAGGTTTAGGGTCTCTTTCCATGCTATTGAAAGGTACCTTGTTAAGGATAGGCACCCCCAGTAACAAAGAAAACTCTTCCATAGTAGGCACTAACTGGTAATCCAGAAAAGTGATGCAGTGATGTAGAGGGTCAAAGAACTAGAAGAGTACTTTTAGCATTTCTTCATCAGGGTTTGAGGAGACTAAGCTGAGAATTCGACCATGTCTTTCAGTGAAGGGAGAGCTTTCAGGAACCCTTGATACCAATTCCTTAAGTTGAGGAGGTACCTTTACCAGACTGACTTGGATAGTGAATCTGCGGGCGAGGGCCATGTCCTACAAAACAATACAAAAGCAAACCCTAAGAATCCTTGAAATGGTTAGCATGGTATGCTATGTTAATATGTCATGATTATGCTCAGATATAGAAGATATAGCAAACACAGGAAAATCACACAAAGACCTTAGGTTTAATGCTTGCATGGATTTTAAGGTATACCCTCTTGAAGTTGGATTGGTTCAACCTGTCCTAAATATAGTAACCGGGTTCTAAGGGCTCTCAATATCACCGATCTTTCCCCCAAATTTTTTTCCAATAGACAATTGACTTGCCACCAAACAAAACTCGAGAGTCAAATCTCAACGAGTGTAGCATCGAGTATCAACCGACTTTGGGTTTACACCAAAGACGGCTATCTCACTACGTCCTAAAAGCCAAGTTGGTCAATTAAGGTGCTAAGGTCAGCTGACGCTTTATGATTCCATGCAACAACCTCATATCCTCCTTGATTACTCAAGGGCTACTAGTACACACCAAAGTATCGCATCAACGTAGCTACTGTTTCAACCGTGTCGGTATATCCCGCACAGCTCCCTCACAGTTTATTGCTACTTACCTAAAAAGGTTCCCTAGATCCGGGTGTGGGATCTTTAACAGTAACCCAAACAAGGACCCATAATATAAAGCAATCAAGTCAAACCATGAAAAGCAAGTAAAGGTGATCTAGCCCTAAGGTAACCCCACTTTTAAGCAGATTCCCCAACAGAGTCGCCAGTTCTGTAACACGGTGGGAGAACTGACTTGCGTCTTTTGTGTTTAATCGCAATTGTGCGGCTAGCAAGATTCGCCACTGACTTTTCTTTTATCCAATAAGGAAAGGCTGAAAAGAACAGGAAAGACCTTTAGAGATGTTTTCTGAGTTCGGGGGGTAGATTATGAAAAGGGAAGGTATTATCACCCTTTTCATCCGTAGTTATCTACGGTCTCTTAGTTGCTTGCTAAATCACTTTATTTTGTTTGAATGTGCTTGTGGTGTGGGTTTTGAAATTTTTTTGAAAAAATGTCTTTGTAATGGTTCTCGTTTCTATAAGAACGCATACAAAGTGTTGTTTCGAAAATAGTTCAAAGAGGTGTTTGTGGGATGTGTTTTTGAAAGTGATTTCGAAAAGGTGTCTTCTTTGTAATGGCTCTCGTTTCTATATGAACGCGTACAAAGTTTTGTCTTTTTAAAATGTTTCAAAATGAGAGTGTTGGTGTATAAAATGTTTTTTTGTTGTGAGCAAGCGAGCAACTAGGAGAGAATCTACGTACTCAAAAGGTCTTAGATGTTATTTTCCTCCTCATTTAGATGTTGCTATCTTACCATTGTTTTGGTAAGAAACCCCATTGTTGGATGTGAAGGGACGGGCGTGGGTCAATCGTACAATCATAGAAAGCAACCTATGGGACGTTTTAGCATTTTCGTTTAGGGACTAGATCTTTTACCGAAGGCAACATTAAGGGTCATCGAGGGACTACGATCTTTTATCGAGGGTCTTTGCTAAAACACCCATATTCGAGGGACATGACTATTTTCCGATGGGCAACAAAATGGGATTACCCTAAGGGTGCTAGTGTGCAAGTGTGTTGATTACATGCATTTAATCTTTGATTTTTTGGGTTGTCTATTTGTTGATTTTATGGCTTGCCATACACACCCTAATTACTAGCATTTATACTTGAAAGCAATAAATTGCGGAAATGTAAAGGTCCTACACTATTACATCATTTAGGGATGGGGGTACAAATTTGTAAATGGGGGGTTGCCAGAATTTAAATCCTAATTAACTATTACAACCATATTGAAATGTACAATGCAAAAAAAAAAAGAAAGGGACTTGTTTAGAAAAATGTTTTTCATCTTAAAGAAATAAATTAATTAATAAAAATAAAATATTTATATGTATTTTTTTATATTAATAAAAAGGGTTTAATATTGAAAATGATTAAAAAAATGGAAATAATCAGAGATAGAATTAACATGCTGCTGAAAGCAAAACAAAGGGGATCAGAAGTTCTGATGTCGGGCGCGCTGTGGTTTAGAAAGAAACGTTAGAGGGAATCAGAAGTTCTGGATTGATATACTCTGAGGTCCTGCAAGAAACGTTAGAGGGAAAAAACAAAAGTTCTGGGTTGCTACGTGCTAAACTTCTGAGTGTTAGAACAGTGAGAAAGTCTTAGAAGTTCTGTGTATTAAAACAGTGAGGAGAATTCAGAAGTTCAGTATGTGCTAAGACAGTGAGTGAACATTAGAAGTTCATTGTGTGTTAACCGCGAGTGAAATCTGAAGTTCTGAGTGTTAAAACAGTGTGTGAAAGCCAGAAGTTCAGTGTGTTAACAACGAGTGGAAATCAGAAGTTCTGTGTGTGTTAAAATGATGAAGATAACTCAGAATTTTTGTGTTACATCTCAACCCTTTCCTCATATTAATCAGCACATCAACAATTTATTCAGTCCTTGACAGCAAATTAGAAGGATAAAAGCATAGCAGTTTATAGAAGTTCTAATTCTAATTTTGAGCCTAGCTTTATTCAAGAAGTTCTGGTCCATAGTTTTTTTTCTACTTATGTAATGATATGGACATCATCAATACTATGATATTTACATATTTAATGATGTTTTGAATGAAAAGATATAAAGTCAGTAAGACTTACCTTGAATCTAGAGCGTGTGCTTGGAACTTGAGTTGTTGCCTTCAGATGTTCTGGAGTCAGCGAGAGCAACGGAACAGTGGTTATGTTCTTTGATTCAAAGGGAAGAACAAAGGTTTTGTTTAGTATTTGCAAAGGTTTTTACTATTTCCTTTTCTCTCTTTTGACAATTCTTTCTCTCTCCAATAGCCAGCCCCTTGGACGTGTGATGGAGCAACTTATTTATAGGTGAGTTTGTTGTGGTTTTGGGGGGAAAACAAATGGGATTTGAACATTTTTGGCATACTGTTCCATTGCTTTTTTACCATAGCATTTTGTATTTGGTGCAAATATGGGATTTGGGAAAATGAAGGCGTGGACTGGATTAGCTGCTGGTTATAGTATTGTGCTGTAGCAGTGCAACAGGTTGTTTGACGAGGTTTTGGGATTTGGTGATGTTCTGACCACAGAAGACCAGAAACGTAGCCTCTGTATGCTGAAGAGCCAATGTTCTGACCGAAGAACATTTCTTCCCTACATTCTGATTGAAGGGTTATATTCTGAACCATGTTTGCAAATTCTGATTGCGCTTGCGTGGGGGCTGGCCCAGAAGTTCTGAAGTACCATATTCTCTTAACACTTAGAAAAACTTCTAAATGTTTAGAAATTTGGATCTTTTCAAAGTAATTTCTGACTTCTGATTTTTGATGAACCAATTTCATGTCTTGATGAAATATAATTGTTGAAACTTGATTTTTGATCTAAAAGTCAAAGGTTGACTTTTCAGTGTGCTTTTGACCATTTTGCCCTTGTGAATGATTTTCTTGGAAAATTGTAATTTGAGACTTGAAATTTTCTAGAAGTAAACCTGAGGGTCCAAGATAATCTTTTGAGAAATGAGAGGGAAAATTTTTGGGTACAACAAAAAGGGTGCTAACACATTTCCTTTCCATAATCTACCTGTGATCGGTGGAAATAGAACTGACTGTTTTGGAATGCTGGTTCGCGAAATGTCGCGGTAAGCAAGAGTCGCCACCGTCTTTTATTTTCTCCAACAAGGAAAGGACAAAATCACAGCAAAATTCCTTTTCGAGACATTTCTCGGTTCGGGAGGTAGATTATAGAAAGGGAAGGTGTTAGCACCCTTTCTATCTGTGGTTATCCACGGGCTCTTAGGTACTTGCTCACTATGTTTTCAAAAATGTTTGCTTTTCTTGTGTTTGTGGGTTTTGAAAAAGTTTGTTTGAAAACTTCGATTTAACTCTTGTATTAGTCCTCAAGAGTATATGAAGTGTTTGTTTGAAAACTTTTGTCAGAAAAGTGTAAGTGCGAAAAGTATTTTTTTATTTTGAAAGAGCAAGTACCTGAGAACCTCTACCTACTCAAAAGAAATTAAGCTGTGTAAATTTCCTTTAGATAGTACTATCCAACTATTGAGAAGTAGGTAGCACCGTCGTTGGAGTTTTTCGGGTCAATTCGATTTTAGGGACGAGTGGTCACTAAAGCAACGTAAGGACGCCTTAGCGGTAACCCTAATGTCTTAGATCACTTTTTTATCGAGGCAACCGTTTCGAGGCAACTTTGATCTTTAGACAGGAGGGCGACCTCTAAAACTTCCTATACTCAATGACCACGTTCGAGGCAACCAAGTGAGGCGTACCCTAGGAGTGGCATGTGCAAATGTGTCAATTTCAGTTTAGTTATCTTTGTACATGTCATGGGTTATCTATGTTGATTTTAAGTTCATACATTGGATCTTGTCATGCATTCCCTATTATCAAACATCTAACAGTTAATATTGTGCGGAAATTAAATTGCGGGAAATTAAATCTAAACTATTACAAGGCGTCGGGTATTTACATCGCCAAAAACAAACCCTTTAATTTAAATTGCGGAAATTAAAATAAAGCAATAAATAAATAAAGTCCTAATTAAAGTTATTACATTCCGGAAGCAAGTACAATAATATGGAAAAATGGATCGCGTGTGGGAAATTAAATCGGATGCGAGTTTTTTGGGGTTTTGACCCTTTTTTGAAAGAAAATGATTTTATTGGTTATTTTTGAATTAAATGGAATTAAATTAAATGAACAATTAAATTAAATTAAATAATGAAAATATTTTTGGATTTTTGAGTTTTTAAAGAAATAAAATAAATTGAATTAATGCTAATAAAAACCTAATATTCTAAATTGATTTTAAATATTGCAAAAAATATTAAAAGTTAAATCTAATTAAAGCTAAATTGATTAAATTAATTTATTTACAAAAATAAAAGTGATGAAGTTAATTTTAATAAATAAAATATTTTTTGTGTTTTTGATTTTATTAGGAAAAAATGTTAATTGGTTAGTGATTAATAAAAAGAATAACGATTAATTAATTAAAGGAAAATAATAAAAATAGAGAGAGAGTTTAGGAGTATACGAGCCTGATTGGAGGGGTGAAACAGCTGTTGGCGTCATGTGTAAACTGTTTTGTTTTGGCCATTTATGTTTTGGCTTTTGGCCATTTGTGTTCTGGCCTCAATGTTCCTCAACCTTCTCAGGATGTCTGTCTCACCATGTATTGGTGTCATGTGTAAGCTGTTCTGTTTTGGCCATTTGTGTTTTGGCTTTTGGCCATTTGTGTTTTGGCCTCAACGTTCCTTAACGAACCTGCATGGGATCCTGTCTAAATCTGCAGTGTTGAATCTCATGAACACATTAAATAAATTACTATATATCATAAAATACAAATAAAGCCAATATATGAAGAAATTTAATGTTTAGGTCAATATGGCATATATGAATGATTATACCCTTTTGATCATGGAGATCAAATCAACCTGTGATACGGTGGGAGAACTGACTTGAGTTTTGCGTTTGTATTCACACTTGTTCGGTTTAGCAAGAGTCGCCACCGACTTTTTATTTTATCCTAAAGGAAAGGTTAAAAAGCACAGGAAAAACCTTTTGAGATATTTCGTGGGTTCGGGGGGTAGATTATGAAAAGAGAAGGTATTAGCACCCTTTTCATCCATGGTTATCCATGGGCTCTTAGTTACTTGGTTTTTTTTAGATCACTTGCCTTGATTTTCGATTGCTTGAAATTGTGGTGTATGTGTGTGTTTTGAAAATGTTTTTGAAATAGACGCCTTTGTTTCGGAAACCAATGTAATTGACTCGTGTTTGAGTGTTTTACAAAAGTGTGTATCTTTTCGAAAAGATGTTTCAAATGTTTTTGAGAGTTTGTTTTGAAAGTGTTTGTGAGGTGTGGTTTTTGAAAAGGATGCAAGTGTTTTTGCAAGTTGATCTCAAGTAACTAAGAGTTTTGTCTACCCCTATCGTACTCAAAGGTTTTCTCTATGTTTTCAACCCCTTTTAACAATTTTGTTCCACCATTGAATTTGGTGGACAATCTTGCGTTTAGGAAGTTAAACGGGACGGGCACGGGTCATCGTATGGACCATGAATGCAATGGTGCCAAGTGTCTTTGGCAATTTGCTTAAAGGGACTTGATCATTTTGATAGGCGACTTTCGAAAGCTTCATCGAGGGACTTATGATCATTTGAAATTTGTTTTGCCAAAGAAACTCGACGTGCAAGCATGGCCCATTTTGGAAGGCAACATGTGGGATTACCCTAGGGGTGCAAGTGTGATTGTGTATTGATTTCATGCATTTGTCTTTGTATTAGGTTATCTAGCGTTCGATTTTATGTACATGCAAACCCTAGGTCTAACCATGGTATAATTCGAAAGTGATAAATTGCGAGAATTTAAAGTCTACACTATTACAAATAGTATCCGGGAGTGGGGGTACAAATTCACAAATGGGGATGAGACTTTAGGAATGTAGTGTCCAATAATTTACAACCAAATCGAATTGCGATCAAATGTAGTCAATGTATAGCAAGGTATAAAAATAGTAATTGTATGATGTATCAAATGTAAAATGTATTGTGTAGGTGTAAGTGTAATTTATTTACAAGTTGTGAATTTAATAAATTAAATATGTTTGATTTAAATTTGTATTTTTTTTTATTCTTTGTTTAATATGTACAAAAAAAGGTATTAAAAGAAAGAAAAATGTTTTAAATTTTTAATTATATTATGTATATTAAAAAAATGTATTTAATTGATTATGTACAAATTATTTTTAAGAAAAGAGAAATATTTAACTTAAAAATTGTTTTTATGTATTACTATTTCTATAAACAAAAAACCTTTTTTAGTTGAAAAGAAAATTCAAACTAAAACCTATCTTTTATGAATATTTCAAATTAAATTTACATTAAAAATAAAAGAGTTTTTAATAGAAGGAATGAAACAAGTTTTTAAATTTTAATTATTAATATAATTCAAATTTAAAAAAAAAAAAAAAGATTAGTATATATTTCTTTTTAAAAGAGAAGGGTTAAGTTGTGTAAAAAAAGAAATGGGCCTTAAGGGGTCTTGTGGCCCAAACACAATTTATAGAGAAAGAAACAGAAAGGGGGGTGTGCCCCAAATCCGGGTGGGCTTAGGCATTGTAATGGGCAAGGCCCACGTGCTTCACAAAACAATTTTGCAAAGGGGTTTGAGTGATTATTGTTCATTAGGGATGCGCTAGGGTTTGTAACATGCAGAGGCGCCGTTCACTTGCTCTTCGTCTTCTTCATTCGTTCTCACGCCTTCGCCTCTGAATGCCTCTCCGTCTATGGCCGGCCATCGCCACCGTCCCTGCTTCCTTCCTCCATGGACGAATCAAACCACAACGCGAAGAGGGTAACGACCTGGAACGTTTTTTAGGTTTTTGATTTTTGATTTTTTTTGCATGTTCTGATTTCCATTGTGTTCTGATCTTAAATGTTTTTGTTGTTTCTGTTTGAGGTATGAAAGGGAAGGGAAGAGAATATATTACCTTGACCCTTTGGAGACGGAGGATAAAGTGGATTGGGAGGCGCTGTGGACGGCCAAACGGAGGGATATGCGTGAGGTTGAACTCGCTTGCTTCGTTGGAGAACCTGGTACTCTGGTATTTGTGTCTTACTTCTTTTTGTTTGGTGATGAAATCCTGAAAATAAATCTTTATCCTCTTCCTCTTGCTGCTTCTTTGCTTCGTATGCTTCTGTTGCTTCGCTTGATGCCTTGGTTATTCTGAGTATGCCTGTTATGCTTTGATGATTGAGTTATTGGCCCAATGGTGATGTTTGTCTGAGGGCCTATTGCGTTGTCTCTAATGCCTGCTTACTAAGTTGGTGATGGTTGATACCTTGAAATGCTTCTTTTCCTCGTTTCTGACTTTGAGTTGAATGCTATCGTGTTGTTGTTGTTAGTTGGCCCAGTGATGATGTTTTCTGAGGGTCTTTTGTGGGTTGCCTTGTATGCTCGATTTTCCTCTTCCTCTCGTTGGCTTACTGAGATGCTTGTTTGTTTGACATGCTTATTGGTATGTTGTGCCCCTGTATGTTGCTAAGCTTGAGATTGACTTGAATGTTTTCTTGCCCAGTGATGAAGATTTTCTGAGGGTTTTTTGTTGCCTTGAATGCTTAGGTTTGACATATTTGTGTTGTCTTGGAATGGTTTATGGCTTTGTAAGGCTTAGCAGGTTCAGAATTTTTGTTTGGATTATACTTTGGCTTGATAGGTTTAAGCTTGCAGGTTTTGGGCATATGAGGTCTTGACAGGGTTTACTGGTTTTGAAAGGTTTGTTTTAGGTTACAGGTTATGCTGGTTTTGGGCCTGATGAAGCTATGCTTAAGCTTGGCATGGTTTTTGTTTCAGCAGGTTTTGGCCTTGCAAAGTTTAAGCAGGTTCTATGGTCTTTTAGGCCATACTGGTTGTTGTTTGACAGGTTAAGGTTTCAGGAAGGTTCAAAGCTTGGGCTTGTTGCTTGAGCAAGTTAATGATTTGTTTAGGCTTCTGGCTGGACAGTTTGTGGTTAGGCTTGACAGGTTTAATGCTTAGGTTGAAAACTGTTTTGAGGCTAAGGCTCTTGATTGAGTTGTACAGGTTTTAAGCTGTTTGATGCTTAGGCAGGTATGCTGCTGTATGGTTTGAAGGTTTGGGGGCTTATGTTCTGAGTTCTCTTTTTGGTTTGTGATTTTCCCCCTTTTCTACTGTGTTAGCAGTTTTTGTTTTATATTTCTTTTTCTCAAGCCTAAAAGCCGGTAAGCCCAATTCTTTTCCCTCTTCTTCTCTCTCCAGTACAACTTAAAACATTAAATAATATTTATCATGTACTTTGCTCTGAAAAGGCAACACTGGGAAATGATGAAATGAGAAGCTTGCTTGCATTACATGTTTATTCTGCATATTTGTCTTCTCTTTTCCATACTTTGTGCTGCATCTTGTACCTTTTGATACTTTGATATCTTTGACAGCTTTTTTGGCAGCTTGTGGAAAGTTGAATTTGGAACTTCATAGTTCAGTTTAGATTTGGACTTTGTTTATACCATTCAGTTTGAAACTTTTGGACTATGCAGCTTTTTTGACAAACTTTGAATTTGTGCATTTTTCAACTTTGTGCATTCATGTTTAGCAAGCATTATTCATCCCTTTTTGTGAACCGGGAGAAATTCCGTGATTTGCAGAGAGGGCAAACTGATTCCAGTCAGTTGCCTTTAATGATGAACCCAAACTTTAATTGTCTGCTTTTTTTAAATATTTATCTGCTTCTGACTTCTTTTTCTTTTCTTTGCAGATAAAAATTAAATGGAGAGGAATAGCAAAAGATGGAGGATGAAGAATTGAAGATTTAGGAATTTAGGATATTTTTATTTCAAATTTAATTATTTGTAAACATTTATTATTATGAATACCTTGCAAATACTGTATTCAAACAACAATTGTAACGAATAATTAAAAGATGAATAAAAATCCAATTCTTATCAGTTAATTCCTTTTAATCCAATTCTTATCAGTTAATTCCTTTTCTCCTCTTCAAATATTTACTTTATTATTTATAATTCTAAAATTATAATAAATGGAAATAAATTCCAATTATCTTAACTTAGAATAAATAAACAATTAAATAAACATTGGTTTTAGCATCGATTGATCAATAAACCTGGCGCTTCAACAATCCAAAGCAAAGTACAGTCAATCACAACAACTGCCCAAATGTCTTTTCTCTTAATGATTCAATCCAACACCTAGTTCTTGATTAATGTCAAAGAAGTGTCCGCCTGATCAAAATTGAGCCAAAATCAACCAAACCCTAAACAAATTGTTTGAATTGTTCCAGAGCCATGAAAACCAATGAAAACCCTAATTTTGTCTGACTGACGAGAAAAGTCTGTTTGACCGATTCTTGAGCCAGTTTGAAAAATCAGGAAACACCCGAAGCTGTGATTTCTTGAGGAAAAATGCAAGGGCAAATTTTTGGGTACAACACAACCTTACCCTTACTGGAAAAGTAGTGACATGAATGCTTTTATGCCCTTTTGATCACGGGGATCAAGCCAGCCTTACCCTTACTGAAGAAGTAGTGAGATTTTGGTTTGTAACTGAGATGGCTTGTTTGTAGTGAGAGAGGGATTTGTAATAAGGATTTTAAGGTTTTAGGGTTCTTGAAAGAATTTGATATTCTGACAGTGTTGTGGCAAGGTTTTTTTTTCTCCCTTTGTTTGTGTGAAAAGAATGTGATTATATAATGGAAATTAGGGTAAAGAAAATGGGCTTTGAATGTGCAATTGGGCCTCCAATGTTCACTTGAGTTCGTCCCTTTCCAGGCTAAATCGCAGGGACTTAAGTGCAATTTTTGAAGTTGAAATGTGAAAACAAAATGTAGCCGACATCGATAACTAACTCATGTCCGAAAATCGGCTCAATCGGATAAACGGTGAACTAGTTATGAATCTTTGAAGTTTCAGCTCAGACAAACTTATTTTGGGCTCCAGTGTCGACTCTGACACGTTCTTCAATAAAAAACTGGTATTGATCGGAGCATAATCCGGTCTCTACTTTTGAAGAAAAGTTGTAGATCTATGAGTCAGTGACCTTGTGTAAAAATATGATCCCAATCCGATAAAAATTGACCGAGTTATGAATTTTCGAAGTTTCGGCCCAGATGAAATAATATTCAGCATTCAGGATTTTCGGCGCGTCGCGCACTCTGAGCAAAAAACGAAGGCCTTTTGAATACTGTTTGAACTCAATACCTTCTGTGAAAATATAGCCAACTCAATTTGTGAAATTTTGGCGCCAGAAGCAGCTCGATACGATGAAAATCGACCAAGTTATGATTTTCTGAACATGACGCAAATAAACTTCTGTCACAAATTTTCTGTACGGAAATACTTGATAAATCCACATTTTTGAAGACCTTCTGATCGAAATTGGCTTCTAGCCGTGAGAGATGAAAACGTAGATAATGTCAAGACGGAATTTTGGTCACCGGAACGGGTTCAAAACGAGTCACGATCTTCAAGTTATGAATTTTTTAGCGCGTAAAAACTGCACTTTCAACACACTTTTTTACCATATATCTTCAAGAAAACTCACACATTCAGATACCTTCTTTAAAGAATTGACTCTTGAGCCGAACCTGAATTTGAGAATACGTTATCAGAGATATCTTGGCGAAGGAATACCTGAATATGACGCGCCGGGTTGGACTTGTGAATTTTTCTTGAAATGTTTTGAGAAATATGGGAGGGAAAATTTTGGGGTACAACAGTTGCCCCTGTTCAATCTTCTTAAACCTGAGGATGTAGATTGGCTTGCGTGCCTTTCGTGATCCGAAGGTGGAAGATGATTGAACACTAAAGTGCCCAGAAATTTTCACTTGCATGATGTAGTATCAGCAATGTGATGTCGGGAATGGGCTTACAGATGCCATTTGGAAAGATGATGGATAAGAGGATAGGCTTATAGATGCCATCTGGAGATTGTTGGTAGAAGGATGGACTTATAGATGCCATCTGGAGATTGTTGGTAGAAGGATGGGCTTATAGATGCCATCTGGAGATTGTCCGTTGGATTGTAATTTTGTAAGTTGAAAGAGGGAACCTGTGTAGGGTTGCCTGATGATGAGTCCGTGTGAAACTGCACCTTGGAAGGAAGGAAACCTGTGTAGGATTGACTGATGACGAGTCCGTGTGAAACTGCATCTTGGAAGGAAGGAAACCTGTGTAGGGTTGACTGATGATGAGTCCGTGTAAAACTGCATCTGGAATTCAGAAGGAAACCTGTGTAGGGTTTCTTGATGACGAGTCCATGTAAAACTGCATCTGGAAATAGGGGGAACCGGTGTAGGGTTGCCTGATGATGAGTCAGTGTAAAACTGCATCCTTGGAAAGAGAGAACCTGTGTAGGGTTTCTTGATGACGAGTCTATGTAAAACTACGTCTTTGGAAAGAGAGATCCTGTGTAGGGTTGCTTGGTGACGAGTCCGTGTAAAACTGCGTCTTAAAGAGAGGGAACCGGTGTAGGGTTGCCTGATGAGGAGTCCGTGTAAAACTTCATCTTGGAAATGAGAAGGAACCAGTGTAAGGTTACTTCGGGATAAGTTCGTGTGAAACTTCAGGAGGAACCGGGGTAAGGTTACTGTAAGATAAGTTCGTGTAAAACTTCAGGATGAACCGGGGTAAGGTTACTGTGAGATAAGTTCGTGTGAAACATCAGGATAAACCGGGGTAAGGTTACAGTGAGATAAGTTCGTGTAAAACTTCTGGATGAACCGGGGTAAGGTTACTGTGAGATAAGTTTGTGTAGAACTTCTGGATGAACCGGGGTAAGGTTACTTTGAGATAAGTTCGTGTAAAACTTCTTCTTGGAACTGAGGAGGAACCTGTGTAGGGTTACTTTGATGATGAGTCTGTGTAAAACTTCATCTTGGAAATGAGAAGGAACCGGTGTAGGGTTACTTTGATGATGAGTCTGTGTAAAACTTCATCTGAAATTGAGAAAGGAACCGGTGTAGGGTTGCTTCATGATGAGTCCATGTAAAACTTCATCTGAAATGAGAAGGAACCGGTGTAGGGTTGCCTTATGATGATGAGTCCGTGTAAAACTTCATCTTGGAAATGAGAAGGAACCGGTGTAGGGTTGCTTTATGATGAGTCCGTGTAAAACTTCATCTTGGAAATGAGAAGGAACCGGTGTAGGGTTTCCTGATGATGAGTCAGTGTAAAACTTCATCTGAAATTGAGAAGGAACCGGTGTAGTGTTTCCTAATGATGAGTCCGTGTAAAACTTCATCTGAAATTGAGAAGGAACCGGTGTAGGGTTTCCTGATGATGAGTCCGTGTAAAACTTCATCTGAAATTGAGAAGGAACTGGTGTAGGGTTTCCTGATGATGAGTCCGTGTAAAACTTCATCTGGGAATTGAGAAGGAACCGGTGTAGGGTTTCCTGATGATGAGTCCGTGTAAAACTTCATCTGAAATTGAGAAGGAACCGGTGTAGGGTTTCCTGATGATGATCAAGTAGATAATTGTCCTGTCTGGTTTCAGGTATTAACCCACAATCAGTCGTCCACAGAATTTTCCTGGCTTGTTACAGGTGTTGATCTGGAACTGCAAAGGTAGATGGTAATCATCTTTTGATTGACCTTTTCCTGAAAAGGCAAAACGTTAGCTGTATGCAATGTCATGATGCATGAACTGCATGATGTCAAGATGTTCTCAAGAATAAATGAGATTTGTGTTGTATGATGCGTATGCATGTCATAATGTATGAAGATGTGATGTTTTTAGCTGGGGAAAATAAATTCCGGAGCTGCTGGAGAATAGTGTTGAGTTCTTCGCTTCCGTTGGGGATGATGAACGAAGATGATTGTGTGAATAAACCTGTAGGAGAAGATGACTCCGTTGGGGAATAAACTTGATGGAGAGATTACTCTGCGGGGAATTACTCTGTGGGGAAGAGATGTTCTGCTGAGATTTTAACGATAACTCCGCTGAGGGTTCCGTTGATAAACCCTGTTGGGGATTTTGAACTCCGCTGGGGGATAGAAAGAACTTCACCGAGGATGATCTTTCCGTTGCAAATTGCTGAGGATAACCCAGTTAGACTCTGGTGGGGATAACCTTCTGAACTCTGCAGGGGATGAGATATTTGTACTCTGCAGGGGACAAGCTTCCAGAATCTACTGGAGAAGATGATTTAACTCTCATGGGGAAACGTTTTGGACTGTATTGATGGAATGGCTCCACTGAGGGTATCTTGTATTCCACCGGGGAACAATCTTATATTTCTGTCGAAGAATATTAAGACTGCCGGGGATGCTTGCTGAGAAATATTTGTATACTCTGCTAGGGAAAATTAAGATCTTCTAGGGATACCCAACTTTTCAGGACTGATGGTAGACCAACTCTGCTTGGGGGAGAGTATTGCTGACTTGCTGGGGATACTGTGCCTTTTAGGGGCTGATGGGAGACCAACTCTGCTTGGGGTGAGCATTGTTGAATCTTGTCTTACTCTGCAGGGAGTGAAGGTGTCTCGGTCATATTCTTCAGATGAATCTACCTTGTACCTGGTGGACAGAGCATCTTGTACAGTTCGGACAGTTCTTATTGCCCCAGTTTCTGCGGGAGAAGAAGGTCTATGAGGTGCTTGATAACTGTCGACTGACAAATCTTCTTCTGGTAGGCAAGTGACGAGATGACGAAACATAGTCGTACGCTTTGATCCCTAACTTTTGCCTGGACCTCCCTTTCGGGTTTTCAGTCCACCGGGATACCCCTTTTTGCCCAAGCCGCCTTTTTAGGTTTTCGACTTGCCGGGTGTACAGATTTTTTCATTTTCATCCCTTATTTTGCCCGCACCCTTTTGGTTCGCCGGGAAACCCTTATTTTTGCCTAGGCCATTCGACCTAGCGGGTCTTTGATTATGCGTAGTATTTTTGGACTATGTCCATGTTCTCAGAGCGCATGGAGTTGTCACTGTCAGTAGTGTTGTGTCGTCATACTACCAGAAGATGTTCGATCGTGCAAGATTCGTCGCTGGAATTCATGTCTAATGCTTCCAGTGACTCGGATGGGGATTTGCCCCTGGCTATTTGGCATCTTGAGAGATTCCTTGAATCTTGACTTGACTTCCCCAGATGATAGACAATGCTCATGCCGTGCCCCTTGGTTGGAAGTGTTTCTTCCACTTGAGGTGACCCTTTTTATTGAAAAGGTTTTTTTTGTTCACTAGATATTCGTCGTGCGAATTTCTCTGTTGTTTGAACAAGTAGTCATATGCAAACAATATTATTTCAAGAATGCAAAGCTTATGTCTGTCTTGAAGTTCTTTGAAAATGCAGTTTTCAATAAAACAAGTGAATTTTTGTAAAATGTGATGTTAACTCAAGATTTTACAGCGATCCCTACAGGAGTCAGGATACCTTTTGTAACAGTATGCTTTCGAACTAACCCATGCTTCAGCTAGGACTTTTAAGGGTTATAACGTGGCCTGGTTCACGGTTTAAGAAACAAAGGATAAAGGCTCAAATTTTATTTGTACCCGCCCGTTCTTCGTGATGTTCTTCGATCCTAAACTCAGCTAATCGTGCATTAGATATTGTTTGAGTCTTTGCCCTGATATTCCAGTGATGGTTCAGATATTGACAATTTATTTTGAATAGGCAGTCATTTCTTTTTTTCTTTTTTTTTCCCGAGGGTTTGTAGGACCTCTTTCTTTTCGATTTTATTATCCCTGTCTTTTTGCCTGAACTGTTTCTTTTGTGATTACAGTCAACGGGATGCCCCAGTTTTTGTAAGTCTCCTTCATAGGTTTTGACTTATTGGGCTTTTATTTTGAGAGATAATGACTGCCTGTCTTGACGATTACAGGGAACCATCACTGTTCTTTTGTTTCGGAAAGACTTCGTTGATGCCATTGATTGTGCACCTGGATCAACTGAGAGAACTACCCTGCCCCAGGTTATGATTAAGGGTTTTAATTTTTTGAAAAGAAAAACTCCAACTTCTTTGGCTCAAAGGGGTTGACTAGGGATTATCTTCCTTATAACTCCACTGTTTAGGATTTGAAACAATGCCTGTACTTCATCCGCGGGGTCTGTTCAAAAGCATACTGTAAAGATTGTGGTATCGTTTTCGCCATCCTCCCTCAAAAGGTTTAGAAAATTTTTTTCGAGAGTTGAACATCACAAAAAACTGAAAGCAATTTGAATATAGTGAATACGAATGGATTGATTCAAAACAGACATATGCGATGCATTGATAAAGTAATAAAGTTTGACATGACTAAATGTTTGAGCAATCAAAAGAAAATTACAAATTGAAAATTCCAATGAACCAAAAAAGTCTTCTCGTCTCAGGACTTATCACTTCAAATGGTGAACCTTGGAGGGATAGTAGAAGAACTCAGCCTGACCATCTTGTGCAAACTCCAATGCTCCTTCATCAATCAGGTTTTGGATCTTGTACCTCAACTTCTAACAGTCGTCAGTATCATTCCCCGGGCTGTTAGAATGGTATGCGCACCTGGCATCAGGATTGTAGTTGGGTGAAGAAGTCTTAGGATTCGGGTGAGATCCTACCAACATCACCAGATTCAAATTCAACAGGTGTTGCAAAGCTTGGGACAGCGGCATGTTGAGCTTGGTAAACGGCCTCAGAGTAGCCCGTTGCTTATGGTCAGGTTGTTGTTGGACCTGTGAGGTAGTGGCACCCTAGAGAGGTCTATTCTTCATCAAACCAGACCTTTGACTTCTCGGAAGTTGATTAATGACTTGATCCTCAGCCTTGACTATTTGCTTCATACTGTTGTATCTGTCTTGATGAAGCTGGTTGATCATGGTTCTCAACTCTTCTTGCTCCCGAGCTAAGCCTTGGATGAGAGCCATCTGCCCCAGCATCTGGGCTCTCATTGCATCTACCTCAGCTTGCAGGTGTTTCAGTCGTTCGTCCTTATTGTCTTCAGGACTCTTCTTGACCAAATTCCCCATGAGGAGTGTTCTCAACTCTTCCTGCCCCTTGGATAGGTTTAGGAAGATTTCCCTGAACTGAGTCTCTTGAGCATGAAGATCCTGGTTGTCTTGTTGGAGAGCCATTGCTGAAATAAACAGCGAGGACATGAGAAACCTGTAAAGGGTGACTTGTTATGCAATGATATGTATGTATGCATGCAATGTTTTCAAGGATCTCGCGGGGTAAATAGAGAAACTTGTTAGAATTTGAATCCGGTAGCTTGATTGAAGGAACTTCATGTTGTTGAGAGTCCTTCTTCGAGAGTTAGGCTCACCATATCGAGTGGGTCATAGCCCCTGACTCAAGTTATCGTGTTTTGATTTCTAGACAACCTTGGCTAGAGGAAAATAAATCCCCTTTGCCCCTTGCTAGACATTTGATTTACCATAACCTGCATCACAGACCCTTGAGATCCTTGAAATGGATTAGTCCTTATGCAGGATGCATGCAATGGTATGATGTTATGATGTTATGATAAAGGCACACCACAAGTATTCACAAAAGGCAAACATGGTAAGGCACACAAGTCACACAAGAGCCCTTAGATTTTAGGCTAGCATGAAGTTTAGGTACTACCCTCTTCCAATTTCAGTTGGTTAAGACCTGTCCTAGAAATAGTAATCGGGTTCTAGAGGATCTCAATATCACTGACTACCCTCAATCGGTCATAACTCCAGCTTAGCAATCTTTTCTTACGGCCGAAACCATCGCGAGAGTTTAGCCTCAATGAGTGTAGCATACTGCTACTGTTCTATGGCCGAGTTGGTCAATTTAAGGTTCTAAGGTCAGTTGGTGCTTAGTGACTCCTCAGAAGACCCATATTCTCCTCGTTCCAACACAAGGGATATCGGTACAGACCAAGGTGTCACACCAACGTAGCTACTGCTTCACTCGTGTTTGTCTACGCCAGACAGGTCCCTCACAATTTATTGCTACTTACCTAAAGGGTATTCCCCAGATCCGGGTTAGGATCTATGAAACTCCAATACAAGCCCACAAATATAAATCATACAAAGCATGCAATTGAAAACATAGAATGATCTAATCCTAAGGTACACCTCACTTATTAATGTTTTCCCCAGCAGAGTCGCCAGTTCTGGTGCTCGGTGGAAATAGAACTGATTGTTTTGGAATGCTGGTTCGCGAAATGTCGCGGTAAGCAAGAGTCGCCACCGTCTTTTATTTTCTCCAACAAGGAAAGGACAAAATCACAGCAAAATTCCTTTTCGAGATGTTTCTCGGTTCGGGAGGTAGATTATAGAAAGGGAAGGTGTTAGCACCCTTTCTATCTGTGGTTATCCACGGGCTCTTAGGTACTTGCTCACTATGTTTTCAAAAATGTTTGCTTTTCTTGTGTTTGTGGGTTTTGAAAAAGTTTGTTTGAAAACTTCGATTTAACTCTTGTATCAGTCCTCAAGAGTATATGAAGTGTTTGTTTGAAAACTTTTGTCAGAAAAGTGTAAGTGCGAAAAGTATTTTTTTGTTTTGAAAGAGCAAGTACCTGAGAACCTCTACCTACTCAAAAGAAATTAAGCTGTGTAAATGTCCTTTATATAGTACTATCCCACTATTGAGAAGTAGGTAGCACCGTCGTTGGAGTTTTTCGGGTCAATTCGATTTTAGGGACGAGTGCTCACTAAAGAAACGTAAGGACGCCTTAGCGGTAACCCTAATGTCTTAGATCACTTTTTTATCGAGGCAACTGTTTCGAGGCAACTTTGATCTTTAGACAGGAGGGCGACCTCTAAAACTTCCTATACACAATGACCACGTTCGAGGCAACCAAGTGAGGCGTACCCTAGGAGTGGCATGTGCAAATGTGTCAATTTTCAGTTTAGTTATCTTTGTACATGTCATGGGTTATCTATGTTGATTTTAAGTTCATACATTGGATCTTGTCATGCATTCCCTATTATCAAACATCTAACAGTTAATATTGTGCGGAAATTAAATTGCGGGAAATTAAATCTAAACTATTACAAGGCGTCGGGTATTTACATCGCCAAAAACATGTTAGAACAAAGTTTGAATCTACTACCCTAAGTTAAAGTTTTGATGATAACAAAATGCGAGATTATGTAAATTGTATGATTCATGTAAAACATATATGCTACCTAAAAATTATGTTTTGTTTTACAGAAACTTTGACGAGTATCAGCATAAGAATATCATCATCAGCATCAGAAGATGAATTATCAATATCAGCATCAGAGGATGTTATATCAGATGCCAGAATCAGAAGATCAAAAGCATGTGCTTACGCTGAAGCTTGATGAACAGATCTGCGCGTAACAATCCAAACTCTGATCAAGACAACAATAACTCATCAGCACCTAGCAGCGTTAGAATAAGCCAAAGCCAGAACACGCTTAATTGCCAACGGTACTGTGCATTCAAGATAATTTATTATCAACGGCATCATTCCAGGCAAGATCTGCTCAATATGGAAAGAATGTAATTGGCATTGAAATGGCATAATTGGCTACAACGTATCTTTTCCACATGCTATATAAACAAGTCAGTGAAGAATGAAATGGCTAATGCTCTACAACTCTCTACACGCCTAAAGCTATTCATATTCATCCTCATTCCCAGTTTGCTAAAGCTCTCAACTTACCTACTCTATTGTTTTAGCATTCCAGTTCTCATAAGCTTAAATTGTGTAGTATCACAGTAGTGATAAATAGTTTTATAGAAAACATTCAACACACTTAGATTTCATTTATCTGTAAAGAAGTATTTCCTTGAGAAACCGGTTTGTGGTTTTGACTCAAGAAGGCTTTAACAGTTGTTAAAGCAGGCTGTAATATTCAGTTGAATATAGTGGATTAAGACCTCGTTGGAGAGAGGCGAAATCACCTTGACGGGTGGACTGGAGTAGTTTGAGATCAAAAGAACCAGGATAAAAACAACGTGTTGTCTGCATTTGATTTCAAGTTTTACAATTCAACCCCCCTTCTTGTGTTTTTCACTTCTTCAATTGGTATCAGAGCGCCTGGTTCTGAGATAAAACACTTAACCGTGTCAGTACAAGATCCAGCATCAGAAAAACACAATGGCAGGAACATATCAACACAGCAGCAATGACAACAATGAAGATAGAGACAGATTCAGCGGCAAACCTCCAGTCTTTGATGGAGAGAATTTTGACTACTGGAAAGACAGAATTGAAAGCTTCTTTCTGGCACATGATGCTGATCTGTGGGACATGGTGACAGATGGATACACGCACCCAGTGAATGCAAGCGATCAGAAGATTGACAGGAAAGCAATGTCTGATCAACAAAAGCGTGACTTCAAAAATCACCACAAGGCCAGAACCATTCTTCTCAGCGCCATCTCCTACGCTGAATATGAAAAAGATATCTAACAGAGACACAGCAAAGAACATGTTTGACTCACTCAGAATGACGCATGAAGGCAACATTCAGGTTAAAGAAACTAAAGCTCTTGTGCTCATTCAGAAGTATGAGGCATTCAAAATGGAAGAAAGTGAATCCATTGAAACAATGTTCTCAAGATTCCAAATTCTGGTGGCTGGTCTCAAGGTTCTGGACAAAGGATACTCTACTGCTGATCATGTCAAGAAGATCATCAGAAGCTTGCCAAAACAGTGGAGGCCAATGGTTACAGCGCCGAAGCTAGCTAAAGATCTCAACAAAATTTCTCTGGAGGAACTTATCAGCTCCCTCAGAAGTCACGAGATAGAGCTAGAAGCTGATGAACCTCAGAAGCAAGGTAAGCCTCTAGCATTAAAATCTAACAGAAAATCTGAATCTAAAGTTTTGCAGGCAGTTGAAGAAACATCTGATGGATCCTCATCAGAAGAAGACGAACTTTCCCTCCTCTCCAGAAGAGTGAACCAACTATGGAAGCAGAGGCAAAGGAAGTTCAGGAATCCCAGAAGATCTGATCAGAATGAGTCCTCTTCCAGATACAGAAGGTCAGACTCTTCCTATGGATACAGAAGATCTGAAGGCTCTTCAGGAAGCAGGAAGTCAAACACCAAGGACATCACTTGCTATGAATGCAACAAGCAAGGACACTATAAGAGTGACTGTCCAAAGCTTCAAAGGGAAAAGCCCAAAAAGAAGTTTGGAAGAGAAAAGAAGAAAAGTCTCATGGCTACATAGGATGACTCTGACTCGTCTGAAGCTGACTCAGAATCAGATGATGAGAGAGAAAACATAGCTCTCATGGCCAACATATCAGAAGACAGTGAAGCTTCTGAATCAGACTCAGAATCAGACACCGAAGAGGTATTTCCTGACTTTGTAATTAATTTTACTAAGGCTGAACTTGCTGAAAGCCTTAACGAAATTCTGGAAAGGTACCGGCAGATCAGAGTTAAATTCAGAAACCTGAAAAGGAATCTTGACTCTGACTCTGACAAAACTGAGAGTCTCAAATTGGAAAATTCTGAGTTGAAAAATAAAATTTCAAAATTAGAAAATGTTTTACAAAACTTTCAGAAGGAAACAATTTCTGAAACTCCCAGCAGCGCTGATGAGATCATCAAGGAGTATGATCATAGCTTTCAGAAGTTCCTTGCTAAAAGCATAGATAGAAGCAAAATGGCTTCAATGATCTATAGAGTTAGCAGAAACGGCAGAAAGGGAATAGGATACCAAGGTAAGGTTCCTACACCAAAGAATGCCATGGATTTAATTATTAAACACACTCCTCTGAATTCACACTTTGTGTATGGTCACACACATGACATTAAATATACTAGTAGTATTTATTCTGTGAAACCAAAATTCAACCAGAGTTTTAGTAAAGCTAACAAATCAGGACCCAAGAAAATATGGGTACCTAAGGATAAAATAATACATGTTGCAGATATCTTTAGCAGCAAATCAGAAACACCAGTCATGGTACCTGTACTCTGGCTGCTCACGACACATGACGGGAAGAAGGCATATGTTCCAAAGCCTGGAACTTAAGCCTGGAGGCCACGTAGGCTTTGGAGGCAATCAGGGGGGAAAGATCATTGGCTCTGGAACTGTAGGTAATGGAAATCTTCCCTCTATAAACAATGTTCTGTTAGTAGATGGATTAATGCATAATCTGTTATCCATAAGTCAATTAAGTGATAACGGTTATGATATAATCTTTAATCAAAAATCATGTAAAGCTGTTAGTCAGAAAGATAGGACTATCCTATTTAATGGAAAGAGGAAAAACAACATTTATAAAATCAAACTTTCTGAACTGAAAAGTCAGAATGTAAAGTGTCTTCTGTCTGTCAACAATGAGCAATGGATCTGGCACAGAAGATTGGGGCATGTTAGTATGAGAAGAATATCTCAGATTAATAAACTCAATCTGGTCAGAGGACTTCCTAATCTGAAGTTCAATTCAGATGCTTTGTGTGAAGCATGTCCGAAAGGAAAGTTTGCAAAACTTTCTTTCAAATCTAAAAATGTTGTTTCTACCTCTAAGCCATTAGAGCTTCTGCACATTGACTTATTTGGACCAGTTAAAACTGCTTCAGTCAGTGGCAAGAAGTATGGGTTAGTAATCGTAGATGACTATAGCAGATGGACATGGGTAAAGTTCTTAAGACACAAGGACGAGTCACACTCTGTGTTTGTCACTTTCTGTAACCAAGTTCAGAATGAAAAGGATCTTATAATCGTTAAAGTCAGAAGTGATCATGGTGGAGAGTTTGAAAACAAAGATTTTGAGTCATTCTTTAATGACAAAGGCATTCTGCATGATTTCTCTTGTCCTAGAACTCCCCAGCAAAATGGAGTTGTAGAACGAAAGAACAGAACATTGCAAGAAATGGCCAGAACCATGATCAATGAGACAAACGTTGCTAAGATCTTCTGGGCAGAGGCAATAAACACAGCGTGCTACATTCAGAATAGAATCTCCATAAGACCTATTCTGGAAAAGACTCCATATGAATTGTGGAAGAACAGAAAGCCCAACATTTCATATTTTCATCCATTTGGATGTACTTGTTTTATATTAAATACAAAAAATTATTTGAACAAGTTTGACTCTAAAGCACAGAAGTGTATTATGTTAGGATACTCTAAACGCTCAAGAGGGTACATAGTATACAATACAAAAACACAGATTGTGGAAGAATCAATCAGTGTTCGTTTTGATGATAAGCTTGACTCTGAAAAGTCAAAGCATAATGAAGTCTTTGCAGGTATGGAAGTAGAATTCACAGGTTATGAAGACAAGTCATCAGAAGCTCTCAATAAAGACACTCCTTCAACATCTGAAAGGAGCACTGCAAGAAATCCAGCAACAGCTGCTGATCAACCTCAGAAGAGACTACCCAGAAGCAGCATGGATCACCCAGAAGAAACTATCTTAGGAAGAAAGGAAGATCCAATCAGAACACGAGCCAGCTTCAGAAACTCTGAAGAATCCCTCATGGGACTTGTGTCTCTGATTGAACCTTCTTCTATTGATGAAGCACTTCTGGACAACGACTGGATTCTAGCAATGCAAGAAGAGCTGAATCAATTCACCATAAATGACGTATGGGATCTTGTTCCCAGACCAAAAGGATTCAACGTCATTAGAACAAAATGGGTGTTCAGAAACAAGCTGAACGAACAAGGTGAAGTTATCAGAAACAAAGCACAACTGGTAGCACAAGGTTATAGTCATCAAGAGGGGATAGACTATACATAAACCTTTGCCCCAGTCGCCAGGTTAGAATCTATCAGACTTTTAATTTTGTTTGCTGTTAATAAAGGCATCACTCTGTATCAGATGGATGTCAAGAGTGCATTCTTAAATGGATATATAGAAGAAGAGGTTTATGTGCACCAACCCCCTGGTTTTGGAAGTACAAAAAATCCAGAATATGTTTTCAAACTAAAGAAGTCACTATATGGTCTGAAACAAGCTCCCAGAGCTTGGTATGAAAGACTAAGTAACTTTCTGTTAGAAAAAGAATTCACCAGAGGGAAGGTGGACACTACCTTATTCTGTAAGTCAGTTAAGAATGACATCTTAGTTTGTCAAATTTATGTTGACGATATTATTTTTGGATCTACTAATCCTTCTCTTGGAAGAAAATTTGCTAAGTGTATGCAGGCAGAATTTGAGATGAGCCTCATGGGAGAACTGAAATTCTTTCTGGGAATTTAGATCAATCAAAATCCAGAGGGAACTTACATTCATCAGAGCAAATATGTCAGAGAACTTCTGAAGAAATTTAATCTCTCAGAATGTAAGTCATCAAAGATTCCAATGCATCCCACGTGCATTCTGGAAAGAGAAGAGGTAAGCAAAAAGGTGGAACAGAAGGTCTATAGAGGTATGATTGGTTCTCTTCTTTATCTGACGGCTTCAAGGCCTGATATTTTATTCAGCGTATGTATTTGTGCAAGATTCCAATCATATCCTAGAGAATATCACTTAACAGCTGTTAAGCGAATTTTCAAGTATCTGAAAGGTACTACTAATCTGGGTTTATTTTATAGAAAATCTAGTGATTACAGCTTAGTAGGTTACTGTGATGCTGACTTTGCTGGAGACAGAGTAGAGCGTAAAAGTACTTCTGGAAGCTGCCAGTTTCTGGGAGAAAATCTGATCTCTTGGTCCAGCAAAAGGCAATCCACAATTGCGTTATCAACAGCAGAAGCTGAGTACATAGAAGCAGCTGGATGCAGCACACAAATGCTCTGGATGAAAAGTCAGCTTGAAGACTTCCAGATCTTTGAGAGTAACATCCATATACTCTGACAATACTTCTGCCATTTGCTTAAGTAAAAATCCTATTTTGCATTCTAGGGCTAAGCATATAGAAATAAAACACCATTTCATTAGGGACTATATTCAGAAAGGAATTTTGAACTTAAAATTTATTGATACAGACCATCAATGGGCTGATATCTTCACTAAACCACTTTCTGAAGATAGGTTCAACTTCATTCTAAAACATCTCAGCATGAAGCTCTGCCCAGAGTGAAAATGTTTTAATTTTATATATTAACCTTCAGAATGTGTTTTATTTTACTGTGAACTTCTGATCAATCTTCTTTCAGAAAAGTTAGACATGCAGATTGTATCAGAGTCTATCCATAAAGATCTTAGCGTCTCACTTCAAGGATAGATGTGCTGTTCACCAAATCAAACAAGTGTCATCCAGTCATCAGCTAATCCCTGAAGCAGAACACGCGTGCACGCTTCTGAGAAGGCAAAACGCTGATTGGGTGCATTGAGACACATGTCTGGTAACCGTTCCAAATATCTTTCTCAAATCCCCTAAAATCAGCAAGCATTAAATGCGTGTAATCATGAGTAAAACTATAATCATGAATTAATTCTCTCTCTTAAAATCGTTTACGTTTTCAAAACATCTTTTGAAATCTATTTAAACGCCTTAAAATCATTCATTAAATCTTTACCGTTTCTTACAATCATCCAAATATTTTCTGCATTCTTACTTGTGTGTTCATCTTTTTCCAAAGAAAACCCTTTTTCAAGCTTTTCTCAAAGAAACCCTAAGTGTGAACATGGCAACTTCTAGAAATATTACTGCAGGTTCCCAGCAAGAGGCTTCATCTGAACAATACCAGATTCCCTTCAGAACTCTACTTACTCCGTTGAAGAACTTGGAAGTTTTGTCTGAACTGATCGTTGATTTCGCCAGTCTGAAAGAGAATGGCTTCGATTTGACTGAAGAAATTAGGGCACAAGGATGGGAGAGGTATTTTGATAGGTTGGTGGGTCCAACATTCCCCATTCTGGTTAAAGAGTTCTGGATTCATGCTTCTGCCTCAACTCATCAGGTCACATCATATATCATGGGGAAGAAGATAGTGATCACTGAGGATCACATCGCTAGGATGATTGGATACAACGGTGGTGGCATCCGCTGTATTGACATGGCAGAAAGAGCTGGAAACACTGGCATAGTGGCTAGACAGATTTTCACTCATGGGGTTCCCAGCAGCAAAATAAGAGATTTGAAGGATCGGCATAGAATCTGGGCAAAGATCATCTTGGGCTGCTTCAACCACGGGAAGCCCACAAGTTCTCCTGACTACATCAACATAGATCAGCAATTTCGGCTGTATTTTATTGCAAAGAAGACCAAGATCAACCTTCCTCATCTTCTGTTCAATCATCTGAAGACCAGCGTCAAGGAGACGAGAGAGGAAGAGAAGACTAAAAGGGATTGGATACCCTTCGGAAGATTAATATCAGATATTCTAACTGAGAATAGGCTGATAGAACACCTTACAGAAGCACAAGAAATAAGTTCTCTGGAATCAGCGGTTGGCAAGCAGTTGAACGCCAAGAATCTGAAAAAGATGAAACTGATAGAGAATATCAGAAAGGAGCCCAGCGTCACTTCTCTTGCTGACATCACCAGCAGAAGAGTCCCTCTGAGCGACTTTCCCATATTCTCTGAGATTGACTCTAAACCAGTCATCGTTCTCAGATACTTGGATGCGTGTAAGGCTGATGGCATAGATCATGATCTGAACATCAAAGATCTGCACCAGCAAACTCCAGAGGTTACCTTGAAGAAGAATAAGAAGAGAAAGGCTGCTTCAGAAGGACCATCCCAGCAGACACCAAAGAAGAGAGGTAATCTATCTGTTGTTAATGTTTTAAATTCATCTGTTGTTCCAACATTGATCCCAACCCCAGCTTCATATGAACTCCCAATTCCCATACCAACTATTGATGACACCAAACCAGAGTTTGACCCCTCTGAGTCACTAACTCTCAGGAGATCCCGCACCAAAAATCCAAAACCCACAACATCAACAGAATCAGAACTTGATAAAATTCCTTCTGAAATTGATCAACATTCTTTCGCTCCCCTCTCAGAAAATCCAAACACTCAACCAGATACAGCCCACTCACCTCAACCAGAACATACACTCTCACCCATACCAGAAATTCCACAACCTCCCTCTCCACAACCAGAAACTCCACCTCCCTCTCCACAACCAGAACTTCATCCACCTTCACCTCAACCATTATCTCCACAACCTGAGTCTCAACACTCTGAGTCTCACAACTCTGAGGCTCAAACCCCTGAACCTCATTCACCTCAATCCTCTGAACCACAACCCTTGGCAATTCAACTGCCATGTGGTACAACTGTAAACATTCCCCAACTTCCATCCTCACCAGAAACTACCCCTCCCAATACTCCAAATAGTCCAATAATCATTTCTGATTCTCCCACTCCATCTCCCAAAAAAATACAGAAGACGACAGCAAGACCTTCATTGATTTAACAATCCTTAACCGTCTTGCTGACCTTAAAAATAAAATTGCCATTCCCAAACCCAAACAACTAGATGTTGGTTCTAGCATCTTGAATTTTGAAACAGGAATGCAGAATTGGATTGCTTCTCTGAAGCAGGTTTGTCTTGGAATGATTGATCCTTCCGCTTCATACCATCTCTGGATTCAATTCAGAAAGTGGGTACGCGCTGAAACCTTTAAGCTGCAAGACATAAACTATGAACAGGCTCAACAGAACTTCAACAATCTGCTGAAAGAAGTTGAAGGCCCTTTCTTGAGTCAGCTGCTGAAGGAGGAAGTTCTCTTTCTGGATAGTGAGCCATGGTCTGAAAAGCGTCCTGCTTCAAAAGTTCAACCAGCAGAAGATCAGACTAGTCAAGCAGAAGATGTTGCAGAAAGCTCTCAGAAGCATCCTGTTTCTGACGTCTCTCAAGCTGCTTTGGACAGGCAGACTCTTGAAGAGCTGAAGCAGAATGATATTCGTCTGCAGCAAAGAATGGATGAGAATGATCAAAGAATGAAGGAAAGGATGGATGTGCAAGATGGCAAGATTGATACAGTAGTCAGCATGGTGCATCAGCAGAAGGAAACTGCTGATCAGATTAAGAACATGCTAGAAGCTCTGTTCACACGCTTTTCACCCCAACCTTAGATTTTAATTCTTGATGTTTTCTTTCCATGTTTTCTGTAATATATTCTAAGCTTTGAATTAAATATAACAATTTTTCTGCTCTGATCGTTTTATCTTAAATTACTTGCACTTTTTGATTGCTGACAAAAAGGGGGAGAAAAAGAATGATATTTTTCAATAACGGGACTACTGAGACAAAAGTCTCAAACATTCTAACACTCTGATATACTTGGATGTTTTCTTGTTTTGCATAAGCTTACAGGTACGAGAAGTTAATTATCTCTGATACACTGAAGCTCTGCTCGAGTAAAAGAAAGATCTGATGCTCAAAGAAAGTTCAAGAAAGATCTGATGCTAAAGGATTCAAGGAATTAAAAAGGGAAGTAATAAACTCAGGGGGAGTTTTTCTGATCATAACTCTGATAGTTGTTTTCTTATCCCCTTAAGCTCTGATACCTTTTATTCCTCCTTATCTTTGATACTACTTAATTCTGATACAATTTATTATTTGGTTATCTCTGCTAATTTTCTCGTTAATTTTCAATTGAAAAAATCTAGTTTTTGTCATCATCAAAAAGGGGGAGATTGTTAGAACAAAGTTTGAATCTACTACCCTAAGTTAAAGTTTTGATGATAACAAAATGCGAGATTATGTAAATTGTATGATTCATGTAAAACATATATGCTACCTAAAAATTATGTTTTGTTTTACAGAAACTCTGACGAGTATCAGCATAAGAATATCATCATCAGCATCAGAAGATGAATTATCAATATCAGCATTAGAGGATGTTATATCAGATGCCAGAATCAGAAGATCAAAAGCATGTGCGTATGCTGAAGCTTGATGAACAGATCTGCGTGTAACAATCCAAACTCTGATCAAGACAACAACAACTCATCAGCACCTAGCAGCGTCAGAATAAGCCAAAGCCAGAACACGCTTAATTGCCAACGGTACTGTGCATTCAAGATACTTTATTATCAACGGCATCATTCCAGACAAGATCTGCTCAATATGGAAAGAATGTAATTGGCATTGAAATGGCATAATTGGCTACAACGTATCTTTTCCACATGCTATATAAACAAGTCAGTGAAGAATGAAATGGCTAATGCTCTACAACTCTCTACACGCCTAAAGCTATTCATATTCATCCTCATTCCCAGTTTGCTAAAGCTCTCAACTTACCTACTCTATTGTTTTAGCATTCCAGTTCTCATAAGCTTAAATTGTGTAGTATCACAGTAGTGATAAACAGTTTTGTAGAAAACATTCAACACACTTAGATTTCATTTATCTGTAAAGAAGTATTTCCTTGAGAAACTGGTTTGTGGTTTTGACTCAAGAAGGCTTTAACAGTTGTTAAAGCAGGCTGTAATATTCAGTTGAATATAGTGGATTAAGACCTCGTTGGAGAGAGGCGAAATCACCTTGACGGGTGGACTGGAGTAGTTTGAGATCAAAAGAACCAGGATAAAAACAACGTTTTGTCTGCATTTGATTTCAAGTTTTACAATTCAACCCCCCTTCTTGTGTTTTTCACTTCTTTAAAACAAACCCTTTAATTTAAATTGCGGAAAGTAAAATAAAGTAATAAATAAATAAAGTCCTAATTAAAGTTATTACATTCCAGAAGCAAGTACAATACTATGGAAAAATGGATCGCGTGCGGGAAATTAAATCGGATGCGAGTTTTTTGGGGTTTTGACCCTTTTTTGAAAGAAAGTGATTTTTTTGGTTATTTTTGAATTAAATGGAATTAAATTAAATGAACAATTAAATTAAATTAAATAATGAAAATATTTTTGGATTTTTGAGTTTTTAAAGAAATAAAATAAATTGAACTAATGCTAATAAAAACCTAATATTCTAAATTGATTTTAAATATTGCAAAAAATATTAAAAGTTAAATCTAATTAAAGCTAAATTGATTAAATTATCTTATTTACAAAAATAAAGGTGATGAAGTTAATTTTAATAAATAAAATATTTTTTGTGTTTTTGATTTTATTAGGAAAAAATGTTAATTGGTTAGTGATTAATAAAAAGAATAATGATTAATTAATTAAAGGAAAATAATAAAAATAGAGAGAGAGTTTAGGAGTATACGAGCCTGATTGGAGGGGTGAAACAACTGTTGGCGTCATGTGTAAACTGTTTTGTTTTGGCCATTTGTGTTTTGGCTTTTGGCCATTTGTGTTCTGGCCTCAACGTTCCTTAACCTTCCCAGGATGTATGCCTCACCATGTATTGGTGTCATGTGTAAGCTGTTCTGTTTTGGCCATTTGTGTTTTGGCTTTTGGCCATTTGTGTTTTGGCCTCAACGTTCCTTAACAAACCTGCATGGGATCCTGTCTAAATCTGCAGTGTTGAATCTCATGAACACATTAAATAAATTACTATATATCATAAAATACAAATAAATCCAATATATGAAGAAATTTAATGTTTAGGTCAATATGGCATGTATGAATGATTATACCCTTTTGATCATGGAGATCAAATCAACCTTACCCTTACTGGAAAAGTAGTGACATGAATGCTTTTATGCCCTTTTGATCATGGGGATCAAGCCAGCCTTACCCTTACTGAAGAAGTAGTGAGATGTTGGTTTGTAACTGAGATGGCTTGTTTGTAGTGAGAGAGGGATTTGTAATAAGGATTTTAAGGTTTTAGGGTTCTTGAAAGAATTTGATATTCTGACAGTGTTGTGGCAAGGTTTTTTTTTCTCCCTTTGTTTGTGTGAAAAGAATGTGATTATATAATGGAAATTAGGGTAAAGAAAATGGGCTTTGAATGTGCAATTGGGCCTCCAATGTTCACTTGAGTTTGTCACTTTTCAGGCTAAATCGCAGGGACTTAAGTGAAATTTTTGAAGTTGAAATGTGAAAACAAAATGTGGCCGACATCGATAACTAACTCATGTCCGAAAATCGGCTCAATCGGATAAACGGTGAATTAGTTATGAATCTTTGAAGTTTCAGCTCAGACAAACTTATTTTGGGCTCCAGTGTCGACTCTGACACGTTCTTCAATAAAAAACTGGTATTGATCGGAGCATAATCCGGTCTCTACTTTTAAAGAAAAGTTGTAGATCTATGAGTCAGTGACCTTGTGTAAAAATATGATCCCAATCTGATAAAAATTGACCGAGTTATGAATTTTCGAAGTTTCGGCCCAGATGAAATAATATTCAGCATTCAGGATTTTCGGCGCGTCGCGCACTCTGAGCAAAAAACGAAGGCCTTTTGTATACTGTTTGAACTTAATACCTTCTGTGAAAATATAGCCAACTCAATTTGTGAAATTTTGGTGCAAGAACCAGCTCGATACGATGAAAATCGACCAAGTTATGATTTTCTGAACATGACGCAAATAAACTTCTGTCACAAATTTCGTGTACGGAAATACTTGATAAATCCACATTTTTGAAGACCTTCTGATCGAAATTGGCTTCTAGCCGTGAGAGATGAAAACGTATATAATGTCAAGACGGAATTTTGGCCACCGGAACGGGTTCAAAACGAGTCACGATCTTGAAGTTATGAATTTTTTAGCGCGTAAAAACTACACTTTCAGCACACTTTTTCACCATATTTCTTCAAGAAAACTCACACATTCAGATACCTTCTTTAAAGAATTGAATCTTGAGCCGAACCTGAATTTGAGAATATGTTATCAGAGATATCTTGGCGAAGGAACACCTGAATATGACGCGTCGGGTTGGACTTGTGAATTTTTCTTGAAATGTTTTGAGAAATATGGGAGGGCAAATTTTGGGGTACAACACTACCCCCTTACTTAGAAACTCGAAAAAGGTCTTTTTATGTTCTTTTCACCCTTTCTTTTGTTGCATAGAAGAAAAGTCGGTGGCGACTCTTGCTTACTGCGACATTTACGAACAAAAAATGCAAACCAGTATTAACAGTCGGTTCTGCTACCGTATCATAGAACTGGCAACTCTACTGGGGACATTATAAAGTGGGGTTACCTTCGAGTTTTAGTTCATCATTTTTAAAATGCTTTATTGTGTGTTTGCTTGCTTTATCTTTGAAGGTTTGTTGGGGTATTCTTGTAAAGATCCTACACCCGGATCTGGGGCACCTTATTAGGTAAGTAGCAATAAATCATAGAGATTGTACAGCGTAGATCGATACAGAAGAAGTGGTGGCTACGTTAGCGCGATACTTTGGATTGTAATAATGTTCCTTGAGTAAGTTAAGGATAACATTAGGCTTCCCCATAGTGTCACTAAGCGCTAACTGACCTTTAGAACCTTTAATTAACTCATCCTAGCCATTGGGAAGTAGTGAGATAACCGGATTTGGTTCCGATTGAAGATTGGTTGATACTCGATACTACACTCATTGAGGCTGGACTTTCAGGATTTTTTGGCCACAATACTTTGATGCGGAGCTGAAACAATTTCTGAAGGAAAGGTCAGTGATATTGAGGCTCCTTAGAACCCGATAACTATTAATAGGACAGGTTGAGCCAACTGAACATTAAAGAGGGTACTTACCTACAAACCTCATGCAAGCCTAAACCTAAGGCTGCTTGTGAGATTTGTTTGCTTTTGATTTGAACTACTTGCAGGGTTTTATTATCTGACAACATGATTTCCTTGCAGGATTTGTTCACAGTCAGTATCCAATAACTTGGATTTCTTACAGGGTTTACTTGCTTACATCACCTTACACTTCTGCTTAACGCATAACATACACATCATAACATCCTACCAAAACATTCCCTTAACCATTTCAAGGATCTCAAGGGTTTGTGATGCAGGTTATGGTAAACCATACGTTTAGCAAGGGATAATGGGATTTATTTTCCTCTAGCCAATGCCGTCAAAAGATCAAAACTCAACAACATGAGTTAGGGGCTATGACCCACTTGATATGGTGAGCTTGACTCTTGTAGAAGGACCTTCAACGATACGAAGTTCTTCACTCAAAATTACAAATTTCAACTTCTGACATTTTCTTGTTTACCCCGCGAGTCCTTGAAAATATTGCATAAGCATATCATACATGTCATTGCATAAACAGGTTTCAAAGCAGGGTTCTCATCTTCTTCGCTGTTTATTTCAGCAAGTAAAGAAATGGCTCTTGAACAAACAATCAAAGACATTCAGGCTCAAAACGCTCAGTTCCAACAAATGTTCCTGACTCTGACGTAGGGGCAAGAAGACCTGAAAGCTCTGATCGTCAAAAAGAAGGCTAAGAGGGCAAAGAAACCACTTCGTGTTTTGAGTGTGGGAAGAAGAAGACCAGCTAACCGAGCTCTAGATTTCACAACCTCATCAAAGGGAGGGGATAATCAAGAGGAAAATGACGAGGAATCAAAGGAAGAAGACAACAATCCAACGTCTGAAGAAGATGAACTTGACTACTTTGAGGAGCAATATCCTCCTGCCAACGATAAATACAAACGACTGGAGGATCGGCTCAACTCCATGGAGATTCAAAGGGTGTCCAGTCTGGATTTCGAAGAATTAGGTTTGGTTCCAGGGGTGGTCATCCCACCTAAGTTCAAGGTCCCCATATTCACAAAATATGATGGTGTTTCCTGTCCCAAGCTTCACTTGAGGTCATATGTTAGAAAGATCCAGCCTCACACTGCTGACCGGAAGTTATGGGTCCATTTCTTCCAAGAAAGTTTGGTTGGCACTCAACTGGATTAGTTATATCAGCTAGAAGGAACTGAATTCCATACCTGGGAAGACTTGGCTGCTGCTTTCTACAAGCAGTACCAATACAACGCTGACCTGGCACTAACTTGAGTGGAACTGCAGAATATGTCCGTGAGCTCAAAAGAAGGGTTCAAGGAATATGCGCAAAAATGGAGGGATCTAGCTGGCAGGGTACAACCCCCTCTGAAAGACCTTGAAATGGTAGACGTGTTCATGGGCACTCTGACAGGCCCGTTCTTTAATCTGCTGATTGGGAGTTCTTCATCCGGGTTCACAGAGATGGTTCTGACCGGAGAAAGGATCGAAAATGGTATCAAGAGTGGGAAGATCCTGATGGCTGCATCTTCTAATACTGAGAAGAAGCCATTTGGTGGTAAGAGGGAAGCCAATGTTGTGTATGGCCAGAAGGGTCATAATAAGGCAGACTACCACCAATCTGTAGGGGCAGTGCTAGTCTCTAATTCGGCATGCATGCAACGACCACAACAACGGGGTAATCAGCAAAGGCAAGACGAGCCCAAGAGACAGTTTACCAAGCACAACACGCCACTGTCTCAAGCATTGCAACACTTGATGAGGATGAATCTGATTACACTGATAGGACCTCATCCAAACCCCAAGACTTCCTCTCCTAACTACAATCCTGATGCAAGGTGTGCCTATCATTCTGGCAGTCCGGGGCACGATACTAACGATTGTTGGGAGTTGAAATACAAGATTCGGAATAAGATTGACGCCAAGGAGATTAAGTTCGACCCTCCTGAGACTCCCAACATGGTCACTGCTCCCATGCCAAATCATGGCTAGGACCGAGAGCATTTTCGTTCATTTGAATTCTCAAGTTGTATTTTCCTTGTGTGTTCAAACAATCATTGTCATGTCAAACTTTGTTATTTCATTAATGCATTACACATGTTTGTCTTGAATTAATTTTTTTTCATTATGCTTAAACAGCTTTCTTACTTCCTTTTTGTGATATTCAACTCTCGATTAAAAGTTGTAAGCCTTTAGAGGGAGGATGAAGAAAACGATACCACAATCCATACAATGTGCTTTTGAACAGACCTTGTTGATGATGTACAGGCGTTGTTTCAAATCATAAAGAGTGGAGTTATAAGGAAGATAATCCCTAGTCAACCCCTTTGAGCCTAAGAAGTAGGAGTTTTCTTTTCACACAAATTAAAACCCTTAATCATAACCTGGGGCAGGGTAGTTTTCTGAGTTAAATCAGATGTGCATTCAGTCGTAAGCTTTCCCTTCATACACGACAAATAGTGTAGAATATTCTCTCTAAAAGATGGTGATGGTTCCGCCTAATCATCAAAGTAGGCAGTCATTATTTTTCAAACAAAAAGCCCGCTAAGTCAAAACCTATGAAGGAGATTTAAGAAAAACTGGGGCATCCCGCTGACTATAATTACAAAAGAAACAGTTCAGGAAAAAGTAAGGATAATGAAAATCAAAAAAGAAAGAGGTCCTACAAATCCTCAAATAAAAGAAAAGGTTACAAAAATGACCGCCTCTTCAAAACAAACGTTTAATCTCTGAACCATCACCGGAATATCAAGGACATTCCAAAATTCAACTGGGATTCAAAATGCACAATTAACTGAGCATATGATTGAAGAACATCACGAAGAACGGGTGGGTACAAATAAATTTTGAGCCTGTATCCTTTGTTTCTTGAACCGTGAACCAGGCCAAATTACAACCCTTAAAAGTCCTAGTTGAAGCATGGGTTAGTTCGAGAGCATACTGTTACAAAGGTATCCTGACTCCTGTAAGGTTTGCTATAAATCATGAGTTGATATCACATTCTTGTAAATTTTGTTTTAATACCAAAAATACGTTTTAAAAAAAAATTCAAGACAAACATAAGCTTTGAATTCTTTAAATGACATTGTTTGCACATGGTTAATTGTTCAAATGGGAGAGAAATTCACACAATGAATATTCAGTGACAAAAACCTTCTCATTGAAAAGGATCACCTCAAGTGGAAAAACACTTCCAATCAAGGGGAACGGCATGATAATTTTCCATCATCTGGGGCAGTCAAGTCAAGATTCAAGGAATCTCTCAAAGATGCCAAATAGCCAGGGGTAAATCTCCATCTTAATCACTTAGGGAATTGGACATGAATTCCAGCAACGAATCCTATACAATCAAACAAACATCTTCTGGCAGTGTGGTAACACTTACCACTATGGACAGTGACAATTCTCCGTACCCGGTGAACGTGAACATAGTAGGAAAGTACTACGCGTGAACAAAGACCCGCTAGGTTGACTGGCCTAGGCAAAAATAAGGGCATCCCGGCGAACCAAAAGGGTTCAGGCAAAAGTTAGGGATAAAAACAAAAAATATGTACACCCGGTAAGTCGAAAACCTGAAAAAGAGGCTTGAGAAAAAAAGGGTATCCCGGTGGACTGAAAATCTAAAAAGACAATCCAGGAAAAAGTTAGGGATTAAAGCGTACGACTACGTCCCGTCATCTTGTCATTGGTTTATCATTAGAAGACTTATCATCTTGATTAACATCTACTCAAAACCCCATGAGTTGGGATGACACTCAACCACCCACAAGGTCTCCGCAGGTTCTTTCTTTAGCAGGTATAGAGGCAGGGGCATCTTACTAAAAAGTCGGCGCCATATCCTCAGCTTACAGCCTAGTGATGTCAGGTGTTCTTGTATCCCCGACAGAACAGGAATTTCCAACTACTGCTCTGACATCAGGTTTTCCTCAATAAAGTCGTTAAAATCCTCAGGCAGTGCACAGAGCTTTCCTTCCCCAACATAGTTTATTTCTCTAACAGCGGAAGATCATCTCCCAGCAGTTCATCTTCAATAAAATCTAAAGACCTACATTCTTCATCGCCAACTACAATTAGGGATTTATTTTCCCTAATTCAATAGCGCTGCAATGGAACAACTGATACATTCACATATTGCATTCATACATCATTCTATAAATGTCATAACATTTATAGTACAAATGCATACATCCCAATCTCATTTATTTTGAGAACATCATTACACAATGAATTTCATACATCATGACATTGCATACAACTTTACACTGGCTCATCATGAAGCAATCTTACAAGGGTTCTTTCTCCTTCTGAAATACAGCTTTACACGGGCTCAACATGAAGCAATCTTACATGGGTTTCTTCTGACGACCAAAAACAGCTTTACACGGGCTTAACATGAAGCAATCTTACATGGGTTTCTTCTGACGACCAAAAACAGCTTTACACAGGCTCAACATGAAGCAATCTTACATGGGTTTCTTCTGACTTCCAAAAACAGCTTTACACGGGTTCAACATGAAGCAATCTTACATGGGTTTCTTCTGACAACCAAAAATAGTTTTACACGGACTTATCGTGAAGTAGCCCTACCCAGGCTCCTTCTGAAGTTTTACACAGACTTATCCCGAAGCAGCCCTACCCAACCTCCTTCTGAAGTTTTACATGGACTTATCCCGAAGCAACCCTATCCAAGTTCCTTCTAAAGTTTTACACGGACTTATCCCGAAGCAGCCCTACCCAGGCTCCTTCTGAATTTTTACACAGACTTATCCTGAAGCAACCCTACCCAGGTTCCTTCTGGAGTTTTACACAGACTTATCCCGAAGCAACCCTACCCAGGTTCCTTCTAGAGTTTTACATGGACTTATCCTAAAGCAACCCTACCCAGGTTCCTTCTCATTTTAGATGCAGTTTTACCCGGACTCACCATGAAGCAACCCTACCCAGGTTCCTTCTCATTTTAGATGCAGTTTTACCCGGACTCATCATGAAGAAATCCTACCCAAGTTCCTTCTCATTTCAGATGCGGTTTTACCCAGACTCATCATAAAGCAACCCTACCCAGGTTCCTTCTCTTGAATTTCCAGATGCAGTTTTACACTGACTCATCCCGAGGCAGCCCTACCCAGGTTCCTTCTTACAATCTCCAGATGCAGTTTTACACAGACTCATCCTGAGGCAACCCTGCCCAGGTTCGTTCTTACAAATTCCAGATGTAGTTTTACCCGGACTCATCCTGAAGCTGCCCTACCCAGGCTCCCTCTCATATATCTCCTAAAAACGGCCCTACCAAGGTTCCTTCTCATACACTTCCAGGTGAAGTATTACTCAGACTCATCCTGAAACAGCCCTACACAGGTTTCTTCTGATACATTTCCATATAGCAGTTAATTTATCCTCCCCAGCAAATTACTGCGAACCCTAGATTTCAACCAGAAAATAGCAAACTTTCATTTCTCCATTCCAGAGATTACCCCTCAGTAGAGCCATGGACAACTGAAGTTCCTGGACTCTATTCCCCATAGAGTTTTCCTCAAACAGGAAAACAACAGAAATCAACACCCCCAGGTGGAGTCCTCCCCAACAACGGGAACGGGACCACAAAGAGACTTCTTATGAAGTCAGCATCTACTTTGGATGGTATCTGTAATCCCATCTTCGACGACTCTCCATCATACCCCTTGGATGACATCTTTAATCCCATCTCCGACGACTCTCTGTCATCTTCTCCAAATGGCATCTGTAAACCCATTCCCGCCATCATCAAAAATCAGTGTTACTTCATGCGAGTGTAAATTTCTGGGCACTCTAGTGTTCAATCATCTTCCACCTTCAGACCACGAAAGGTAGACAAGCCAATTTACATCTTCAAGTTTAAGAAGATTGAACAGGGGCAGCTATTGTACCCCAAATTTTCCCTCTCATGTTTTTCAAGGTATTCCCCTGCATGGTTTGTCACAAACCCTTGCCTAAAGAAAAGGAAAATTTATGAGTGATGTTTTTAAGTTTCCTTTGATTGGCATCTCCAAGATGACCTTTCGATTGTCATTTTAATAATGTCTTTTAATTGGCATCCGAACACAGGCGTCTTTGATTGGCATTTTAACGTCACTTCGATTGGTCCAAATTGAAAGAAATCGAAGAGAGCAGAACGAAGTTTTCGATCGGTCAACAAGGTACTTCTATTAGAGTCTGAGCAAGGAACTTCGATTAGTAAAAGAACCAAGTATCATTCGATTGGCATTTCAATAAGGCCTTTGATTGGCAGTTTAACAAGTGCCTTTCGACTGACATTGTAACAGTGTCCTTCGATTGGCATTTTAACAAGTACCCTTCGATTGGTATCTGGACAAAGGTCCTTCAATTGTTATGGATAAAGGCCCTTTTATTGGCATTCCAAAAGGTCCTTCGACTGGCACTTCAGAGGGTCCTTCGACTGACACTTCAGAGGGTCCTTCGACTGGAACTTCAGACTTTACCTCAATCAGAACATCAGAATGAAATGACCTTCGAATGGCATTTCAGTGCAAAGTTTGTCTTAATCTAAGATGCTCTTATGAAGGAAGTTCTGCACACATCGAATCAGAATTTAGACTCACCACAAGGCCAAGGACTGGTCGAAGTTGTCTAATAGGGAATGTGCTTAATAGATTCGAATTGGACTTTGAAGCTGGCAAAGAAGGCAGATTCGAAGGAATGAAATAAGCATGACTAAGTAAAAATACATATCCTAACCTATCCAGGTTCACCCCAAGTTCAAAATGGTGTGTTGTCCTTGCAAATGTGCAATCGAAAGCAGATGGAGTCTCAATCGAAGGGGTTGTGACATCGAAGCTGGAGTAATTCGAAGCGGAGCTTAGAGCTATCGAAGAGAGAAAATTAGAAGGGAAGTGGTTCTGCAAAGGTCAGGTCAGCTTTCGAGTTTCATCATGTTGGAGGCCCAAACAGCTCATAACAGGCTGACAGTAACGCATGAAATAGATTGGCACTTGATTGAATCAAAAATAGCAAGTCTTTATGAAAAAATAAAATCAAATATCTTCATCATAATGGACCAAGATTTGATACACAAATGTTGACCTAATTTCCTTTGTCTATATAAACCTCATGATCTCACACGAAAACAGAGGAATAGATGCGCAACAGCCACCAAAAAGGGCCAGACAGAAACTCACAGAGACTTCCCCACGAAAGTCTGGAAGATAGCATCAATTGCCAAATCCCCATTGCAGGTACCTTTCATCCAGGTTGACACTCCGTGCGAGTTCTTGGAATTCACACAGACGTACACTCGATCGTGCCCCAACCATCTCACGCCTAGGACTGCAGATCCAGGAGACTCCAGTGGTAAAATATTCAATCCCACTTAATCTTGAATTAGACTCATAATTGCATATTCATAGTTTTTGTTATTGTTTGTGAACGATTTAACAAAGTGTATGTAAGCTGCAGTGTTCACACGTTTGAACCCCATGGATAGAGTTTTTTTTAAGCTGGTTACTTTAGAAATCCATGATCCTGGCTGTGACAAATCGAAACCAACCCAGATCCGGGTTCAGGGATTGATTTCGAATGGGATGTTTCTCTGTGTTGTTTAGTTTCGAATTAACCAATTTTCAGGACTAAAAGAAGGCGTCACATATTTCAAATGGGCAAGCAGCTCAGGTGGTGAAAGGGAATTCGTACAATCGAAGGGACCAGGGTTCGAGCCCAGGCCTTGCATTTTCAATTTCTAACGAACTTCCTTGCAGGTCCAGTATCCCAGATCGAAGGATGACACATCCAGATCGAATTTCCTAGACATGCATTCTCTTAGGCTTCTTCGATCAGCCCTCTGGATCGAAAGGCCACCCGAGCTTCTTTGATCCAGGCCTTGCATTTTCAATTTCTACTGATTTTTCTTGCAGATATAGCACCCCTAAGACCCTCGAACGAGATCATCGATCATCTCATTGGATTGAAGAGAAACCCAGGCCTCTTCGATCCATACCTTGCTTCAAAGAATTCCTTCTTTTCCTTTACTGTTTTGACCTTTCGTTTTTACTTCCTTTTGATGGGCTGCTTGTCCCTACATCTTCTAAACTCTAACTAACACTAAAAAAACCATAAAAACATTAGGCTTAGATTTTTTACATTAAATTAATTTTGTCAATTAATTAATTAACTATTTTAATATTTTTCTTAAAACAACTAAAATTTAATAGACTTAGGATTTGTTTATGAACCAAGCAATAATCTAAGATCGTCTTATCCTCATCATACTTCATGAAATCATCATAGCGATTAACACGGGAAACTAACTGTAATCCTAATTTTGGTACTAGGATTATTATTTTTATCCTTCATTTTAATCCTTAAGAATGAAGTTCATCGAGTTAGCTATCCAACGCTTCAAACGACACCTCAAACGGAATCTGGAAACTCAAGTTACAGCCTTTGGAAGAATCTGTCAAAAATGGGACTGCATGAGTCGACGCATGTCTCTTTGAGTCGACGCATAGTGGGTTTTGAGTCTTGCATGAGTCGACGCGTAACCTCTTGTGTCGACTCATACTGAGTCTGAAACACTACATGTGTCGACGCATGATCCTTTTGTATCGACTCATCCTGAGTCTTAAATCCTGCATGTGTCAACGCATGGCTTTTGAGGTCGACTCATACTGATATGTAATGAATTTATTTCGCAATTTCACTGTGTTTTCACTGTGATTTCCCTGCCTTAGGCCCTAAAAACATCCTCTAATCATAGGTAATCATTAATTATAATACTCCTATGTTTCTACATTAATTATACAGCATTAGGGCATCATTATTCATCTCTAAATCATTGATCCTCATCAAACAACAATATAAATATTTCAATCATAAACAAAACAACTTTTCAAATCCAATCCCACATACTACTCATCATAAACCCTATTATAGAGTCAGAACCCCACCCTTACCTTGGATTGAAGGTTGCTCTACAACTTTTTCCGATCGAATTTCGTTTTGCCTCTTTTCTTTCTTTTCAGCAACTTTCACGTTCTCTTTCTCTCTTCCAACCCTAATTTATTTCTCTTCTTACTGTGACTTCTTTTCCTTTTTAATTCTAAATAACTAATATAATAACCCTATAATTATCATTATGTCTTAATGAGCTTAAACTCCTACACCCCACTTTCTACTACTTCTAATCCTTAAAAATAAACCCTTATCAAACAATAGTATTATTCTAATATTATTCTACAACTTAATAGAATAAATTAATTCAAATAATCACAACACAACATCTATCATCATAACACAACTTCAAAAATAACCAAAAAATAATTTAATTAAATAATTAATTAAATCATGGGGGTTACAACTCTCCTCCACTTAGAATATTTTCGTCCTAAAAAATTTACCTTAATCAAACAACTCAGGATAGGAGTCCCGCATATTGCTTTCCAACTCCCAAGTCATATTTTCTCTGGCAGCTCCTAGTCAAACCACTTTCACCAAAACAATCTCTTTTCCCCCCAGAGTCTTTATTTCACGATCCGCGATTCGTATTAGCATCATCTCCATAGTAAGGTTATCCCGTACTTGCACATCATCCATATGAATCACATGAGATGGATCTGAAATATACTTCCGGAGTTGTGACACATGAAACACATCATGCAAATTCGAAAGATTTGGCGGTAAAGCCAATCTATAAGCAACATTCCCAACTTTCTCTGAAACCTGATATGGACCAATAAAACGAGAAGTGAGCTTCTTAGACTTCAATGCTCGTCCAACACCAGTCACAGATGTAACTCTCAAAAACACATGGTCACCCGCTTGAAATTCTAAATCTTTCCTTCGCTTGTCATGATAACTTTTCTGTCTACTTTGGGAAGCTTTCATCTTTTCTCGAATCAACTTCACCTTCTCAATAGTCTCACAAATAAGTTCAGACCCAAGTACTACACTTCCTCCAGATTCATGCCAACATAAAGGAGTTCTACATCTTCGAACATACAACGCTTCAAAAGGTACCGTCCCAATACTAGAATGGTAACTATTATTATAAGTGAACTATATCAACGGAAGGTAAGTATCCCACAAACCTCCCTGCACAAGAACACATGCCCTCAACAAATCTTCCAACGATTGAATAGTCTGTTCAGTCTGACCATCTGTTTGAGGATGATACGCCGAACTTAACCTCAACTTGGAACCCAACGCTTCTTGAAAACTCTTCCAAAAATCAGAAGTAAACCTCAGATCTGTATCTAATACAATACACAAAGGGACGCCATGCAGCTTCACAATTACACTACTGTAAATCTCAGCCAACTTCATCACTTGAAAACTGATGTTAATAGGAATAAAATGAGCCGAATTTGTAAGCCTATCAACAATCACCGAAATAGAATCATGTCATATTAAAGTATTAGGTAACCCCGTCACAAAGTCCATCGAAATGCTATCCCATTTCCATTTTGGAACTTCTAACGGTTGCATTAACCCTGCAAGCTTCTGATGTTCAACTTTCGACTTTTGACAAGTCAAACATGCATACATAAACCGAGCCACAACACTCTTCATCCCAGGCCACCAAAACAAACCTTTCAAATATTGATACATCTTTGTATCTCCTAGATGAATACTCGGCTTTCTTCTATGGCTCTCTTCAAGAATCACTTTCTTCATCTCCGCATCATCAGGAATACAAATCCGATTACGAAATCTCAACACACCTTGCACATCTAATTTAAAATCACTATTCTCAAACTAATTGATCCCAACCATCGAATCTACCAGCTTCACATCTAACTTCTGAGCTTCTCTGATACTATCTAGAAATTCATTATTAATCTTCAACATACCCAACATAACACTCTGCGGTGTCACCTCGCAAACTAAGCTCATATCCCTGAATTGTTCAATTAATTCCAACTCTTTAACCATCATTGTCGACATATGTAAAGTCTTTCGACTAAACGCATCATCTACCACATTCGCTTTTCCTGGATGAAAATTCAAACCGAAATCATAATCCTTTAAAAATTCCAACCATCTTCGTTGCCTCATATTCAACTCCTTTTGATCGAATAAATACTTTAAGATCTTATGGTCACTAAAAATTCAAATCTAGAACCATAAAGATAATGCCTCCAAATTTTCAACATAAAAACAACTGCAACATCTCTAAATCATGCGTAGGATAGTTCTTCTCATGAGTCCTCAACTGCCTTGACGCATAAGCAACTACCTTACCATTCTGCATAAGCACGCATCCTAAATCCATCTTAGAAGCATCACAATATACCACAAAAGGTTCTCCTGGATTAGGCAACGTCAAAATTGGAGCCGACGTCAATCTCTTCTTCAACTCTGCAAAACTTTCTTTGCACTGAACATCCCACACAAAGGCTCTACCTTTACAAGTCAACTTAGTCAACAGAAGTGCCAACTTAGAAAAACCTTCGCTAAACCTTCAATAGTAACCAGCTTATCCCAAAAATCTTCTAATCTCAGTAGTTGACTTTGGAGTTTCCCATTGCAACATCGTATCAACCTTTGATGGATCTACAGTAATGCCACTACCTGAGATTACATGACCAAGAAAACTAACCTCTTTTAACCAGAACTCAAACTTAGACAGCTTTGCATACAACTTCTTCTCTTTCAAAACTTGCAATACTACTCTTAAGTGTTTTGCACGCTCTTCTTCTGACTTAGAGTAAATCAAAATGTCATCAATGAACACCACTACAAACTGATCCAAATAAGTATGAAAGATACGGTTCATGTATTCCATGAAAACTCCCAGCATATTAGTAACACCGAAAGGCATCACTGAATACTCATAATTTCCATAACACGTTCTGAAAGCTGTCTTCTGGATATCTTCATCCTTCACTTTAATCGGATGGTAACCCGACCTCAAATCAATCTTACTAACACCAGAGCATCCACCAATTGATCCATCAAGTCATTTATTCTTGGAAGCGGATACTTGTTCTTAATCCTTACTTTATTCAACTGTTTATAATCAACACAAAGCCTCATACTCCTATCTTTCTTCTTTACTAGCAACACTAGAGCTCCCCACGATGATACACTTGGTCTTACAAACTTCTTTTCAAGTAACTCTTCCAATTGCTTCTTTAACTCTGACAACTCAGATGCAGACATCTTGTATGGTGTGATAGACACAGGTCTAGTACCAGGTACAAGATCAATTGCAAATTCAACTTCCCTCTCTAGCGGTACATTAGGAATTTCATCAGGGAAAACTTCAAGAAATTCACGCACCACCTGCAATTCCTCAATTATAGATTGAGTCTCTACAGATAGCGACGCCATCAACGAGAACATCTGTGCTTGTTCTTGCATCCACTTCCTAAACTGTCTAGAAGACAACAAACTATCTTCCTCTTCCTCGGGAGTAGAAAACCTCATAGACTTGTCATAACAGTTAATATGAACATAGTTATGCTCTGACAAGTTCATACCTAAAATCACATATAACCTTCTTAATGAAAAACAAACCAAATCAACAGCAAAGTATCTATCGAAAATCGACAAAGGACACTCTAAAAACATAAAAAAAGTAGTCATCGGCCCCTTGGCTGGAGTGTCGACGAACATCTCTCCATCCATAGAAGACAATATAAGACCCAATATTTCAACATAATCAGCAGCAATAAAGCAATGAGTAGCACCAGTATCAATAATAGTAATTAAAGGAGTACTATTAATGAAACATGTACCTCTGATAAGTATGTCCTTAACAGTTGCATAATCCTCAACCAAAGTGAACAATTTACCACTTGTCTGCGCCCTCTTTGGTTTCTGACACTGACTACCAATGTGCCCTTCTTCACCATAATTGAAACAAATCACCTCCTTATGCTTGATTTAGATACAACATGTCCGTTCTTACCACAGCTTCTTCAGGAAAATACTTCCTCAGAAATTCCCTACGGAACACAGCCCAAGTGACATTTTCACTTACAGCCTCCAACCTCTGACAAGTCTCTAGCTACCAGTCATCAGCTTCGACTGCTAGCATATGAGTACCATATCGAACCTTCTGCATTGGAGTGTAGTCCATCACATGAAAGATTCTCTCAATCTCTTTCATCCAATCCAATGCTCCATCCAGATCATACTTACCCTTGAAGGTAGGCAGATTCTCTCTCTGAAAAGTCACCAAACTACGAGATCCAGCATTCCCGTCAGCATTTGACTGATTCTCCATCGCATGCGTCATTGCTTCTAAAGCAGCAACAAGTGCAGCATCATTCCTTCCAGCTATCTCAACTTATCACTACAACATAAACAACAGTTAGAACTCAAATTAACAATACTCGATTGTTAGACAACTACGACTCGACAACTTGGTCGGACGAACCAACTATTGCTCTAATACCAACTTTGTAACACCCTAATTCTACCTGGAAATTATAAATGTAAATCAGAGCTATAAAATTCATACAACTGAATTAGGATGCCACAAATTCAACTTAAAAACCATTGCATTCAACATGGATACATAACACTTTTAAAACTTCAGATGAACCAACAGCAAAATAATTCAATCTCTTAATTCAACAACTTGAACAACTACGCAGCGGAATCATAATAACATCCTTGTCCAACATTACAGCAACTTGAAAATAACACATACTTACCAATAATAAAATAAAGTTCAACAAATGGAATAACAATAACTAAAATCAACAAGCGTTCATCCCTCCGAGTGTTACATATCAGAGCAATGACACTGACTCGAACTACCGAAGGTATACTGCCTTCACTCTGGATTACCTGCACGTTACCAACATAAGGGTAACATTTAAACAGGAGGGGGTGAGATATCTAAAAATATAATAAAACGTATGATAAATAATATGTTAGATCAGATCATATAATATCACCACTTCACATCTTATAAGCAACAATAAACGCAATAGAACACCAACAATATACAACATTTATCGCATCAATACAAAACTTCTTTATGCAATCATATAATGCGACTCAATACAATGAAAATGAATGTGGTACCATTGGAGAAGAACTCCCATCTCAAAATAATTGCCAGTTGTTGTACCCCAAAATTTGCCCTCCCATATTTCTCAAGACATGTCAAGAATCATCTCTAAGTTGTTCAAGATGGCTCAAGAGTTGGACAATCAAATCACCTCCTAAGGCAATCAATTCAAAATTAGGGTTTTGTGTTGCACCAAGGTCCTTACATCCAAATGACCTCAATTGCTTCCCAATGTTATAAAATGTTATCAAGTTCATCCATGTCAAATTTCAAGCCTTGCAGAGGAAGTTTGGTCAGTCAATTGCTCAAGAAGTCCAAAGATCGACTGTGCTAGGGCAAAAGTCAACTGTGACCTACAAATAGTCAAACCTCAAGATTTTTTGTCAACATTCTCATGTTGAAGAATAATTCATCATTTGATCAAGGGTTGATCAAGATTCATCAAGGATTGCTCAAGATTCATCAAGATTCAGAAGTTGCTAAATTAGGGTTTTGTAGGAAAAGTCAACTCAACTTTGACCAAGCATAACTTTCTCATACTTTATGAGAAATGACCCATCCAAATCTCATTTTTAATAGGATGCAATTTCCTACAATCCATCTTCACACCCCAAGATCAAGAAATGCTCTCACAAAAAGTTACAAATTTGGACATTATAGGTCATTTTTGAAAGTCAACAAAAACACCTTTCTTTACAAAGCATATAACTTGATCATGGAATATCAAAATGAGATGGGACCAAAAGGGTTGATTAGAAAACATCTCAAGGTTTCTAAAAAGTCCAAGAAAACTTCCAAAAGTTTAAAATTGAAGAAGTTATGCATTGTTGAAGTTGGGTATTTTTCCAAAATTGCCAAAAGTCAACTATCCTCCAAAATCCAATTTTTGACAAAAGGGCCCACTTGTTTCCACTTGATTTGGTCTTATCACACCACACACGTGTCCCATATTCAATTTCATGACCAATCATTTATTTTTCTATTTTATTTAATTTTTATTGATTTAATTCATTTTAAATCAATATTAATTCAAATAAAATCCAAAAATTAATGGAATGAGATTCTTGTGATCATTACAGCTTGCAAATATCATGATACACTCAGTCAAACTCGTGTCAACTCAAAACATTCACAAAATCTTGGATTTGAGGCAAATATGGAAACCTTATCAATGGTGATCAAATCAAATCTCCATTCATCAATTCTTATGGATTCAAGCCCAAGTTTTGACCTAAATGCATTCCAATATACATACACAAGTGAGGCATAGAAAGAACACGACCTAAGCATTGTAGAAACGGCCAGACAAAGTTTGAGAAAAAGCTTGAAAACTTGGAATCTGAAATCCACCTTAGAGCACGATTCAAAGCCAAATCTCCACATAGCTCTCTTGCTGGCAATCCCCTGAAGCGATATCAACCAAAACCAGGCCTTGAGACCACTTGAAACGCGTTGTAAGTGTTCTTGAATATGCCTCTGTACATGAAAATGTAACTCCTCATTCTTGCATCTTTTTGACAAAACATTAACATATTCTTGATCCTTGTTTGATTTCGAAGCTTTCTACATCATTTGATTTTATTTTCATGGCCTCTAATGTGATACCCGAACCTAGGGTTTCCTTGCTTTGTTTTTAGGCATTTTTTATACAGGCAAAATCAAGGCAATTCATGGCCATAGTTGTGTTCAGGGAAGCAAGACGAACACGATAATGGCCTTAGCTTGCGTTTACATGGCCTAGGAAGGATTTTTGAAACATCCCACGAATTTTCCTGCGGATAAAAATATGCAGGTAAAAAACCAGGACCCTTTGGAGAAGATGATAACGTGGCTTGTTTCCATTGGCCAGTTCAAATATGTTTAGCGCGTTTTTTAATACCCAAGGCATATTGGTTGTTTGTCAATATAATATCTGTTTTGTGTTAGTCTAACAATTAAGCAAGCCAGCTGAGTTGGTAAGGGAGGCGTGTCAAAATCCATTGGGACCTGGGTTCGAATCCCAGGTCCCCCAAAACTTTGTTGAATTTTGTTTTCAGGCAATCTCATGCAACGTTCAAAGATGCAGTCCACCATATGCCTCAAAGATCAACGTGCCAGATGGCCTTCAGGCCAAATCTGGTGGCCAGGAATGAAGGACTACCATGGTCTCAAGTCAACAAGCGCCTGGGCAATCTGAAAAGTCAAGGCAGGCTTGGACGTATTGGGTTTGGAAGTTGCTGAACAAACACCCAGTTTGGACCCAAACCCCCCATATTTGGTTATTTCTTTTCATAATTTCATTTTTTTATTATTGTTTAATTGTTTTTATTATTATTATACTAACCAATTATTTTTCTTAATAAAATCAGAAAACAAAAAAAACATTATTTTTATTTATTAAATCTAATTTCATTATTTTATTTTGTAAATAAATAATTTAATCAATTTAGTTCTTTTTAATTAGGTATAATTTTAACATTTTTTGCAATAAATTAAAATCAATGTAGAATTAGGTTTTTAACAATTTTAACCATTTTTATTTTATTTTCTCAAATATTAAAAAATCCAAAAATGTATTTTATATTTAATTAATTAATTAACTTAGATTTAATTTCCATTTAATTCAAAATTACAAAAAATATGCTTTCTTTGATAAAAAAGGGGGTCAAAACCCTAAAAATACGCCGATTTAATTTTCTCGCACGCGTTTCATCTTTTATCCAATAATGTAATTGCTTCGAGTATGTAATAGTTTTAATTAGGACTTTTAATCGCTTTATTTTTACTTTCCACAATTTAAATTAAAGGATTTTTTTTGGCGATGTAAATACCTGACGCCTTGTAATAGCTTAGATTTAATTTCCCGCAATTTAATTTCCGCACAATATTAACTGTTAGATGTTTGATAACTAGGGAATGCATGACAAGATCAATCTTTAACTTAAAATCAACAATAGCTCACCCATGACATGTACAGATAAAATTAACCGAACCAACACACTTGCACATGCCACTCTTAGGGTACACCTCACTTGGTTGCCTCGAACGTTGTCATTGAGTATAGAAAGTTTTAGAGGTCGCCCTCTTGTCCAAAGATCATAAGTTGCCTTGAAACAGTTGCCTCAGATAAAATGATCTAAGACATTAGGGTTATCGCTAAGGCGTCCTAACGTTGCTTTAGTGACAACACGTCCCTTAATCGAATTGACCCGAAAACTCCAACGACGGTGCTACCTACTCCTCCATAGTAGGATAGCACTGTCTAAAGGACATTTGTATAGTTTAATTCCTTTTTGAGTAGGTAGATGGTTCTTAAGTACTTACTCCTTTTAAAACAAAATAAAACTTTTCGCACTTACACTCTCTTCAAAAACAAAAACTCTTTTCAAACCCACAAACACAAAGAAAAGCGAACTTTTGAAAACATAATGAGCAAGTACCTAAGAGCCCGTGGATAACCACGGATAGAAAGGGTGCTAATACCTTCCCTTTCTATAATCTACCTCCCGAACTCGAGAAACATCTCAAAAAGGAATTTTTCTGTGCTTTTGTCCTTTCCTTGTTGGATAAAATAAAAGATGGCGGCAACTCTTGCTTACTGCGACATTTTGAGAAAACAAACGCAAAACGCGAACCAACATTCCAAAACAGTCAGTTCTCATTCCCACCGATCACAGAACTGGCGACTCTGCTGGGGATTTTAATTATAAGTGAGGTGTACCTTAGGATTAGATCATTATGTTTTCAATTGTATGCTTTGTATGCTTTAATTTTGTAGGCTTGTATCGGAGTTCTATAGATCCTAACCCGGATCTGGGGATACCCTTTAGGTAAGTAGCAATAAACTGTGAGGAATCTGTACGGTGTAGACCTATACAGATGAAGCAGTAGCTACGTTGGTGTGGCACTTTAGTCTGTACCGATATCCCTTGTGTTGGAACGAGGAGAATATGGGTCTTCTAAGGGGTCATTAAGCACCAACTGACCTTAGAACCTTAAATTGATCAACTTGGCCATAGAACAGTAGCGGTATGCTACACTCATTGAGACTAAACTCTCGCGATGATTCCGACCGCAAGAAAAGGTTGATAAATTGGAATTATGACCAATTGAGGGTAGTCAGTGATATTGAGATCCTCTAGAACCCGGTTACTATTTTTAGGACAGGTTTTAACCAACTGAACTGAAAAAGGGTAGTACCTAAGCTCCATGTCAGCCTGAAATCTAAGGGCTCTCAGTGTGACTTGTGTGCCTTTACCATGTTTGCTTTTTGTGGATACTTGTGGTGTGCCTTTATCATGACATCATGACATCATAACATTGCATACATCTTGCATAAGGACTAACCTATTTCAAAGACAGGAGGGTTTCATTTTTTCTCTGTTTTGTAGGTCATCATGATGCCTATGCGTAAGAATACTATCCGGATCAACTTTGTCCAAGTACCTACCTTGCTTAAAGAGTTGGTTGCCAAGATGCATGACACTACTTCCTTCATCAGGAGGCATGGTTCTCTTCTCAGTTTGGTCACCTCCAAATTGGACGAACAGATGATGAGTGTCCTGGTCCAGTTTTATGATCCGCCGTACCATTGCTTCACTTTTCAAGACTATCAGTTGGTTCCTACCCTAGAAGAGTTCTATGAGCTGCTCGGTATCTCTGTTCTGGAGCAGACCCCGTTTACTGGTTGGGAAAAGACTCTTAGGCCTGAAGAAATTGCTGCAGTCCTTCATTTGACCAAAGAAGAGGTAATGGCTAATTGGGAGACTAGAAGTGGAGCTAAAGGATTTATGACTAAGTTCTTGGTTGGCAAGGCTAACTACTTCTAGGATAGCCTAGACTTTAAGGCGTTCAAAGATATTCTGGCTCTTATGATTTATGGCCTGGTATTGTTTCCGAATCCTGACACTATTATTGATGTGAATGCTATAAAGATCTTCATTTCTCAGAACCCGGTACCCACTCTCTTGGGTGACATTCTTCATCAACTCTATGCTCGTACTGCCCGAAAGCGGGGAACCTTGATGTGATGTGCTCCTTTATTGTCGAGGTGGTTTATTTCGCACCTCCCTAAGTCAGTATTGAAGAACAAAGAAGGAATGGGTTGGGCTTATAGGGTGATGTCTCTTTCTCATAATGACATTATCTGGACTCTCAAAGGTATGGATGAGGTGACTATCATTGATCGTTGTGGAGAGTATCCTAATGTTCCATTGATAGGAACCCATGGAGGAATTTCTTACAACCCATGCTTAGCTCTCCGTCAGTTTGGAAGAGCCAGAAGAGAAGGACCTCATGAGATGCTGATGCCTTATATCATCTTTGATTTTCAAGGGGATAGCGACGAGCAACGTCGTAGATTCATAAGGGCGTGGGACAAAGTTCACCAATCTGATCCACATGAGCTGGGCCCAAAGACTTCTCTGCCAATGGAGCCGTATCTTAGATGGGTCCACATCCGTGCCCAGAAGCTAGGTATGCCATATGAAGCTGTCCGGCTTATCACTCTTGAAGTTGCTAATGAAGAAGGGGTTCTTCCAACCATTCTCCACCCTTATATGCCCACTGACATTGGGGCACTAAAGAGGTCTTGGATGCAGTTGAGGGACGAACGAGATTCTTACCGAGAGAAGTTCAATGAACAAGAGCAGAAGATCCAGAAGCTGACTAGGCAATTGGAGAACGAGCAGATCCTGAATGATTATGTCCGCACTGAGAAGAAGAGACCATGGGAGCATTGATGGACCTTTGATGATTTCCTTTCCAGTTTTTGTTACTTTTCAGTATTTAGTATTTCATTCTTGTAATGCCTCAAGGGCAGTTTGTTGAACAATTGAAATTTTGAAGTTTAAATCTAATAAAGTGTGTTTCTTTTCTTGTTTACAAATTTGAATTCTGATTGTCTTTGAAATCATAAATCATACGCATTTCATCCCATGCACTTCATAAACAGGTACCCTTTTACAGGTCTCTTATCTTCTTCGCTGTTTATTTCAGCAATCATCATGTCTACTGAACCTTCAACTGAGCAAGCTATCAAGGCCCTCCAGGCCCAGAATGCCCAATTTCAGGAGTTGTTCATGAATCTAGCTAAGGGTCAGCAGGACCTGAAGACCTTGTGTTGTACCCCAAAATTTTCCCTCCCATATTCTTTAAGATTTATCATGAATCATCTTCAAATGGTTCAAGATTGACTCAAGGATTGCACAGTCCAAACATCTCCTAAGCCAGCTGAAATTAGGGTTTTGGTTCTTGCAAGGAATTTGTGGTTTTCAATGGCTCAATCAAGTCCCATAGGCCTACATACATTGTCAAGCATCTACATGCCAAGTCTCAAGACTCACAGAGCCAAATTGCACAGTCAAAGGCCCTATTTGATCCACAGTCAACTACAGGGGCAAAATGGTCATTTTACAGTCAAAAGTCAATTTTTTTGGTCAACATCTTATTTTTAGTCCACAATCATCATTTGATCAAGTCTTGATCATGATTCCTCAAGCATGGCTCAAAAATCATCAAGATGCAAGAAGTTACTATTTTTGGACAGTAGAAAAGTCAACTGTATCTTGACCAGGGCATAACTTTTTCATGGTTCATCAGAAAAATCACATCCAATGCTTATTTTGAAGGGGATGACATTTCCTACAACTCATCTTCACATTCCAAGTCCAAGAAATGCTCTCACAAAAAGTTATCAATTTCTACATTATAGGTCAATTTCAAAAGTCAACAAAAAGGCACTTTAAGTCAAAGACCATAACTTGAGATTGGTAAATCCAAATGACATGGTACTAAAGGCATTGGTTAGAGGACTTCAAGACCTTTCCAAAATGTCCAAGAACATGTTCATATGATCAAAATTGAGCAAGATATGCATTGGAGAAGTTGGGAAATGTTTGTGAATTTGCAAAAGTCAACTTTGCTCAAAATACCTTATTTTTGCTAATGGGCCTCAAATTCCTTCTTGAAACTTTATCCAAGGCCTATGCACGACCCATCAAGCTTAAATTGATTTATTTTCTTATTTTTATTAATTAATTGGATTTTTAATTGATTTTAATTCATTTAATTAATTTAAAATGTAGGAAAATATCAAGACATGGTTTTTCAATCTTTTCATGAAGCAAATATGACCAATATGTGCTGGCAAATTCGTGTACACATCAAGGAGACAAGAATCTCCATGTTTGGCAAGTTTTCTCAATCAAAAAGATGCAAAAAGATATGATTGAAAATCAAATATTGAAACATCAATGCAATGGATTTCTTGGCCAAGATTTACCCTAATTCCATTCTATTATATATGCACAAGCTAAACCTAATGCATTACACGTGAGAATTGCTGCAGAAAGCCATAGCCAATATTGAAAAAAAATCCAAGAAAAAGCCAAAACTGTTTTCCAGGTTCCAGGCCCTTTCAAAGCAATTTGAGGATTCAAATACATTGTTGGGAGTGTGAGGAACCTATTGCAATCAAAACCAGGCGTTGAAGCTCAAGAAATCGTTGCAAACAGGCTCACGGTTTGACACTTTTATTCAAAATCGTAACATCCAATTCATGAGCATTTAACGTGATTTTTTGTTTGTTTTGTGTTGTTAGAAATCATATGAAGCTTTTGGCATAGGTTAATTGGATTAAGATGTCCTAAATCAGAAGTTGCCATGAACGAATCCTAGGGTTTCCAAGCTTCCAAATTGGGGCTTTATTATTCAGGAAAAATTGGAACCCCTAATGCACATGACTGAACTCGTGAGAATCATACAAATTCAAAGGACATATCGTGCCATATTTATATAGCCTAGGGAGCTAATCACTATTATTCCTTGTTCTATATTGTGGGGGTTAAAAACCCCCGCTATCTGTCTTGTTTTTTGTAGGAACGCACGAAGAAGATGATCTGCTGTTGACGTATCATTGGTCAATTCAAAAAGATGGCGCGCGTTTTATGTTTTACAGCTTAGCGTTTTGTTTGCCAATATAACGTTCTCTCTCTATCTTAATGACAAATGCAAGCATGTGGTGTAGTGGAAGATGAGGTGGCTATTAACCATTGGGACCTGGGTTCGAATCCCAGGTCCACCCAATATTTGTTCATATTTTTCATAACCTGATTATATGCAGATTTCAAACAGCGTCCTACCATGGACTCCCACATCCCAGGCGCCATGTGTCCTCAAGCATTGATCTAATGGCCATAAGGTGCTGAACACCATGTTCCCAGTCAACTACACCATGGACAATTCAAAAAGTCAGAAGGGCTAGAGCTTAATGGGCCTGAAATCGGCAATCAACACCTCCTAATGGGTCCATCAACCCCCTGGTTTACTATTCTTTTTCATTTTCTTTTTCCTTTTATTTTCTTTAATAACTATTATTATTATTTAATTAATTAACAAATCAATATTTTTCATAATAAATTCAGACCATTAAAATGTAAATATTTTTTTTATTATTATTAATTATTAATTTCACTTTAATTCATTATTTTGTAAATAAATTCTAATTAATTAGTTTAGTTGTTTAATTAGGTTAATTTTGACTATTTTTCATAATAAATAAAATCAACATAGAATTAGGTTTTTCTTTTGATAACTTTTAATTTCCTTTTTTATTTTATTTTCATTAAAACATAAAAAACACAAAAATACTTTTTTTTCTTGTAATTAATTAATTAATTAGTTTTAGGGTTAATATTTAATTAAATTGCAAAAAAAGGACACAATTCCATTCTTTTCTCAAAAAAGGGTCAAAACCCTTAGGACGTCCCGATTCAATTTCTTTCGCGCATTATTATTTTTATTTCATATTTATGTATCTGCTTTGAGAATGTAATAGATAATTAGGACTTTATCGCTTTCTTTATTTTCTCGCATTTATTTTCAAGGGTTATGTTTTTGGCGATGTAAATACCCGACGCCTTGTAATAGCGTAGATTTACTATTCTGCAATTTATTTCCCGTAAATTATTAACTGTTAATTATGCATGCAAGACTTGCTTGAAAAATAAAATCAACTCGTAGCTCACAATAACCTGTGCAAAGACAATTAACATGAAACAACACACATGCACATGCCACTCCTAGGGTACGCCTCACTTGGTTGCCTCGAGGTGGTCATTGAGTATAGGGTGTTTTAGGGGTCGCCCACCTGTCTAAATATCCAGTTGCCTCGAAACGGTTGCCTCGAATAAAAAGGATCTAGGACATTAGGGTTACCGCTAAGGCGTCCTACTATTTCTTTGGTGACCACATGTCCCTATAATCGAATTGACCTGAAAACTCCAACAACGGTGCTACCTACTTCTCAATAGTGGAATAGCACTGTCTAAAGGATATTTACACAGCTTAATTCCTTAGAGTAGGTAGATTTCTTCTGGGTACTTGCTCTTTCAAAAAACAAAAACAAACTTTTCGCACCTATACTTTCAAAAAGTTTTAAAACAAACACTTCATACACTCTTGAGGACTGATACAAGAGTTACCTAGAAGTTTTCAAAACGAAACTTTTTCAAAACCCACAAACACAAGAAAAGCAAACAATGTTTGAAAACATAATGAGCAAGTACCTAAGAGCCCGTGGATAACCACGGATAGAAAGGGTGCTAACACCTTCCCTTTCTATAATCTACCTCCCGAACCGAGAAACATCTCGAAAAGGAATTTTGATGTGCTTTTGTCCTTTCCATGTTGGAGAACATAAAAGACGGTGGCAACTCTTGCTTATCGCGACATTTCGCGAACCAGCATTTCAAAACAGTCAGTTCTATTTCCACCAATCACAGAACTGGCGACTCTGCTGGGGACACTTATAAAGTGAGGTGTACCTTAGGATTAGACAACTCTTATGTTTTCAATTGCTTGCTTTGATTGCTTTAATATTGTGGGCCCATTTTGGAGTTTCATAGATCCTAACCCGGATCTGGGGAATACCCTTTAGGTAGCATAAGCTGTGAGGGACCTGTCCGGCATAGACCGACACGGGTGAAGCAGTGGCTACGTTGGTGTGACACCTTGGTCTGTACCGATATCCCTTGTGTTGCAACGAGGAGAATATGGGTCTTCTGAAGAGTCATTAAGCACCAACCGACCTTAGAACCCTAAATTGACCCAACTTGGCCATAAAACAGTAGCAGTATGCTACACTCATTGAGGCTAAACTCTCGCGATGGTTCTGGCTGCAAGAAAAGATTGCGATGCTGGAGTTATGACCGATTGAGGGTAGTCAGTGATATTGAGATCCTCTAGAACCCGGTTACTATTTTCTAGGACAGGTCTTAACCAACGAAACTGAAAGAGGGTAGTACCTAAACTTCATGCTGGCCTAACTCTAAGGGCTGTCTTGTGTGACTTGTGTGCCTTACCATGCTTGCCTTTGTGAATACTTGTGGTGTGCTTTATCATAACATCATACCATCATAACATTGCATGCATCCTGCATAAGGACTAACCCATTTCAAAGACAAGAGGGTTTCATCTTTGCTCTGTTTTGTAGGACATTATGATGCCCGTGCGAAGGAATACTATCCGGCTCAACTTTGTTCACCCACCTGATTTGCTTAAAGAATTGGTTGACAGAATTCCAAACACTACTTCCTTCATCCATAGGCATGGTTCTATTCTCGGTTTAGTCACTTCAAAGTGGGACCAACAGCTGATGAGTGTTCTGACCCAGTTTTATGATCCCATATACCATTGCTTCACTTTTCAAGACTTCCAACTGGTCCCTACCCTGGAAGAATTCTCTGATTTGCTTGGTATCCCTGTTTTGGAACAAACTCCATTCACTGGTTGGGAAAAGACTCTTAGGCTTGAGGAAATTGATGCATCCCTTCCCTTGACCACCAAAGAGGTAATGGATAACTGGGTGACTAGAAGCAGAGTTAAGGGCTTTTTGGCTAAGTTTCTGATTGGTAAAGCTAACAGTTTCTGGAATGACTTAGACTCTAGGGCGTACGAAGACATTCTGGCTCTCTTAATCTATGGTCTGGTTCTGTTTCCAAATCCTGATAATTTTGTCAATGTCAATGCCATAAGGATCTTCATGACTCGGAATCCTGTACCCACTCTCTTGGGTGATATCCTACAATAACTCTATGCTCGTACTTCCCGAAGACGGGGAACTTTGTGGTGTTGTGCTCCTTTGTTAGTGAGGTGGTTTATTTCACATCTCCCTAAGTTCGTGCTGAAGAACAAAGAAGGAAAGGGCTGGGCTCATAGGTTAATGCCTCTCACTGATAATGACATCATTTGGACTCTCAGAGGTTTAGATGAGGTGGCTGTTATTGATCGTTGCGGAGAATATCCTAATGTTCCATTGATCGGTACTCAGGGAGGAGTCTCTTATAATCCGTGTTTAGCTCTCCGTCAATTCGGAAGAGCCAGAAGAGCAGGGCCTCATGAGATGTTGGTACCTCACATCAGTTTTGAGTTTCAGGTAGATAGTGACGAGCTGCGTCGTAGATTCATCAAGGCTTGGGACAGAATTCACAAAGCTGAACCACATGAGTTGGGACCAAAGACTTCTCTGCCTATGGAACCCTACTATAGATGGGTCCGCGTCCATGCTCAGAAGTTAGGTATTCCATACGAAGCTGTCAGACCTATTATCCTTGAATTTCCTGATAGAGATGGGGTTCCTCCAACTGTTCTCCCTCCTCATATACCCACTGATGTTGATACACTAAAGAGGTCTTGGGCTCAACTACAGGAAGAACGGGATTCTTATCGGGAAAGGTTCAATGAGCAGGAACAGAAAATCCAGAAGCTGACAAAGCAATTGGAGAACGAACGGATCCTGAATGACTATATCCACACCGAGAAGAAGAGGCCATGGGAGCACTAATGGGCTTTGGATGTTCTTTTACAGCTTTTATTTCCTTTCAGTATTTTCCATTTTTGTAACGCCTAAGGGCAATTTGTTGAACAAATCCAAAGTTGAATCTAATAAAGTTTGTTTCCTTTCTTGTCTACAAAGTTGAACCCCGATTTTCTTTGAAAACATAAATCATACGCATCTCATTGCATCATATGCATAACAGGTACCCTTTTTCTACATGTCACTTATTCTGCTTCGCTGTTTATTTCAGCAATCATCATGACTTCTGAACCGACTACTGAACAAGCCATCAAGGCTCTCCAGGCCCAGAATGCCCAGTTCCAGGAGTTGGTCATGAGCTTAGCCCAGGGTCAACAGGAATTGAAGACTCTGCTTTTGAAGAAGAAGAAGAAGAGGACTGTGTTGTTTAACACCGGACGCAGATTCGGGAATGCACTGCAAAATGAGGATGATCTGGCTACTTCCTCTATAGGGAAGGATAGTCCCCAAGGGGGAAGGGTTCCTAGTCCCGTGGTCTCCGACAATGAGACAGATTACAATGATGAACAGTACCCTCCTGCTGAGGATAGGTACAAACAATTGGAGGACCGTCTAAGTGCTATGGAGATTCAACACGTGCCTGGGTTGGATTTCGGAGATCTAGGTTTATCTTCTGGGGTGGTGATCCCACACAAGTTCAAGGCACCTGCCTTTGCAAAGTACGACGGGGCTTCCTGTCCTAAACTGCATCTCAGCTCATATGTAAGGAAGATCCAACCTTACACTGCAGACAAGAACTTATGGATCCATTTCTTCCAGGATAGTCTTTCAGGGACTCAACTCGAATGGTTCTATCAGCTGGATGGAGCCAGTATTCATAACTGGGAGGACTTGGCTACTGCGTTTTATAAGCAGTATCAGTATAATTCCAACCTCGCTCCTACGCGTACTCAGCTCCAGGGTATGTCACTAGGGACGGGTGAAGGATTCAAGGAGTATGCGCAAAAGTGGAGAGACCTGGATGGAAGGGTGCAACCACCTTTGACTGACCGTGAACTTGTGGACATGTTCTTGGGGACCCTGTCTGGTCCATTATTCAACCATCTGATTGGGAATTCTTCTGCTGGGTTTACATATCTGATCTTGACTGGTGAGAGGATAGAAGCTGGTATCAAGTCTGGAAAGATACAGAAAGGTGCCTCCTCGAGTGCTGAAAAGAAGCCCTTCAAGAAAGAATCTAGTGTTGTTTATGGTTCAAGGAGACAAAATAAACCGGAACGCCGCCAAGCTGTCAACGCGGTGGTAATCTCAAAGCCTGTTGCTGCTCCTCAGCAATATAACCAACCAAGGGGTGAGAGACCCAAAAGGCAGTACACTCGGCTCAGTATGACCCTGTCTCAGATATTGCCGCAACTACTGTCAACCAATCTGGTAACCGTCAAAGAAGCTCCAAAGGTGGTGAACAAAACCTCCCCAAAGTACAATCCCAACGCCCGCTGCGCTTATCATTCTGACAGCCCGGGGCATACTACGGATGATTGTTGGGCTCTGAGGAATAAGGTTCAGGACCTTATTGATGCTAAAGAGATACAGTTCGAGGCACCCGAAAGGCCCAATGTTGTGACTGCTCCCATGCCCCAGCATGGAGTGAATGCTGTTGAGGAAGACCTGTATGTAGCCTTTGTGGATGAGATTGTTACTCCGTTGTTGACTGTTAAAAGGAACCCGTTGCTAGCCGGTTTATTTCCGGGATATAGTAAAGATTGCCATCTGTGTTCCGTTTCACCTGTCGGTTGTCCTTTGTTGAAATCAGGTATCCAAAGCCTGATGGATAATAAAGAGATCTTGTTCGAGAAGATTGTTGTTCCTGCTATCCCTACTGAAGAAGTGTCCATTGTTACTATTTTCAACAACCCTCCTAAGGCTCCCTCAAAGAAGCCTGTCAAAATCATGAAGATTGCTCCTATCATCATCACTGTTCCGGGGCCCCTCCCCTATACATCTGACAAAGCTGTCCCGTGGCACTATGGGGCAGATGTTTATGTTCTTGGAGTAAAGCAAGAATATGATACTAGTGCCGGCGTCAGCAACATCACCGGGCCCGCCAAAGTCACTCGCAGTGGTAGACTTTTCTCACCAGATATTGCACCACCAGCCATCCAGAGACCCCTGGTCATCACACCTGCAAGTGTGCCTGCTTCCCTGCCTGACCAAGTTCCTATTTCTACCCCTACTGCCGAGTCATCTGACGCTCGGGGCAAAGGGATTGCTACTGATGTGCCCGCCCAGACGGAGGCACCAAAGACAACCACTGTCGAAGCTTTTAAGCAGGAAATGGAAGAGATTCTTAAAATTATCAAGAAGAGTGATTTCAACGTAGTTGAGCAGCTGGGGCACACCCCCTCTAAAATTTCTATGTTATCACTGTTGTTGTGTTCAGAGGCCCACGCCAAGGCCCTGGTTACTTTCCTGAAGACGGCCCACGTGCCACAAGAGACATCAGCTGATCAATTTACCGAGTGTGTATCCAACTTAACTGTTGATAATGGTTTGGGTTTCTTTGACGCCGATCTGACTGCTAAGGGGAAGAATCATAACGATGCCATGCATGTCTCCATTGAATGCAGGGGCACTACTCTTGCCCATATGCTGGTTGACACTGGTTCCTCGTTGAACGTATTACCCAAGAAAGCTCTAGACAGGCTGGATTATGAGGGTTGGGAGCTGAAGCCAAGTAACATTGTTGTCCGGGCCTTTGATGGGTCCAAAAGAATGGTACATGGTAAAGTTGACATTCCAATTAGGGTTGGTTCACAGGTCTTTGATTCAACATTCTATGTGATGGACATCTGACCATCCTATTCTTGTTTGCTGGGTCGTCCTTGGATCCATAAGGCTGGAGTTGTGACCTCTACACTACATCAGAAGCTGAAGTACCCGGTCACGGGGAAGATTGTGATAGTTCAGGGGGAGGAAGAATACATGGTCAGCCACCTCAACTCGTTCCGGTACATAAAGATGGATGGAGAATTCATTGAGACCCCCTTTCAACACTTTGAAGAGGTCCCTCAGACATTGGCCTCAGCAGAGACTGTGACCGAAGAAGACTCTCCTTTGAAGATGGCTTCCTTAAAGGATGCCTGGGCTGTTATCGAGAAGGGTGAGTGTGCAAACTGGGGCCGACTTCCTGATTTCACTCCGAAGACTGACAATTTTGGTTTGGGTTTCACTGCAGAAGCTCAGAGGGCTGTTCGTAAGGCAAGGATTGGAAGACCTCATGTATTCATCATCAACCCGGGAGTGAATGCTATTGAAGACGACGTGGAGGAATCTGAATTCGACAGCTGGATCTACCCAACGACCGACGGTGGACCGAACAACTGGACTGCAAAAGACTTTGTACCTATTACTTTTGTCACTCAGTAATGAACTCCTTTGTTTTGAATTTGTAACAGACAATAATTCTAAACTTTATGGCCCGGTGTCTTACCCGGGGCACCGTGGCTTCATTTGTGAGGGCTTTTTTTGTCATTTTCATATATCATTAATAAAAGCATTGGATGTTTTTTGCATTTCAAATCTTGCGCTCCTTGTCTTTCTTTATTATATATTGCAAAACAGCTATATTTACACACACTCACCTATACAGGTTCCAATCCACTCTGGATCTCACTGGTAACGACTCTGCTACTGCCAGTTATGACTTTGAAAATCCGATCAACTTAGCCGAAGACGAAGGTGAAGATGATTGCGAAGTGCCTGGTGAGCTTGCAAGACTGTTGCACCAGGAAGAGAGGGCCATTCGGCCACATGAAGAGCCAGTGGAAACAATAAATCTGGGTACTGAGACAGACAGAAAGGAAGTCAAGATTGGTGCCAACCTGGAGCTTAGTGTGAAACAACGGTTGATTCAGATGCTACATGACTATGTGGAAATCTTTTCCTGGTCTTACGAAGACATGCCTGGGTTGGATACCGACATTGTGGTTCATCACTTGCCTACCAAGGAAGAATGCCCTCCGGTAAAATAGAAGGTCCGATGTATGCGTCCAGAGATGTCCGAGAAAATCAAAGCTGAGGTTATGAAACAATTTGATGTCGGGTTTCTAGCAGTGACTTCTTACCCTCAGTGGGTTTCCAACATGGTTCCAGTGCCGAAGAAAGATGGTAAGGTCCGAATGTGTGTTGCTTACAGGGATTTGAACAAGGCGAGCCCTAAGGATGACTTCCCTCTGCCTCACATCGACGTTCTGGTTGACAATACTGCTCAGCATAAGGTATTCTCCTTCATGGAAAGATTCTCCGGTTATAATCAAATCAAGATGGCTCCTGAAGACATGGAGAAGACCACTTTTGTTACTCAGTGGGGCACCTTTTGCTACAAGGTCATGCCTTTTGGGTTGAAAAATGCTGGGGCAACCTACCAACGTGCCATGGTTGCTCTATTTCATGACATGATCCATCATGAGATTGAAGTATACGTCGATGATATGATTGCAAGGTCCCAAACTGAGGAGGAGCACCTTGACCATCTACAGAAGCTATTTGACCGTCTGAAGTTGTACAAGCTGAGGTTGAACCCGAACAAGTGCACCTTCGGAGTGAGATCTGGAAAACTGCTAGGTTTCGTCGTAAGAGACAAAGGTATTCAAGTGGACCCTACCAAAGTGAAAGCCATACAAGAGATGCCAGTTCCCAAGACAGAGAAAGAAGTCAGAGGCTTTCTAGGACGGCTGAACTACATTGCCCGATTCATCTCACACCTAACTGCTACCTGTGAACCAATCTTCAAGCTACTGAAGAAAGATCAAGTGGTACGTTGGAACGATGAATGTCAGGCCACTTTCGAAAGAATCAAAGAGTATCTCTAAGAGACACCCATCCTTATGACACCGGTTGAAGGGAGACCTCTAATCTTATACTTGACAGTACTTGACAGCTCAATGGGGTGTGTGTTGGGGCAGCATGACGAGTCTGGCCGAAAAGAGCACGCCATTTATTACCTTAGCAAAAAGTTTACCGACTGTGAGACCCGATACTCACTGCTCGAGAAAACTTGATGCGCTTTGGTATGGGCTGCTCGTCGGATGAGACAGTATATGTTGACTCACACTACTCTGTTGATTTCAAAAATGGATCCAATCAAGTACATCTTTGAAAAGCCTGCCTTGTCCGGAAGAATAGAAAGATGGCAGATGATCTTGACGGAATACGATATCCAGTACACGACTCAAAAAGCAATCAAGGGAAGTGTATTGGCAGATCATTTGGCACACCAGGCAGAGGATGACTACCAATCTATGAACTTTGAATTTCCAGACGAGGATATCATGGTAGTAACTGATTGTGAAGTACCTGGACCGGATGAAGGACCTGAGGAAGGATCCCGATGGTCTATGCACTTTGACAGAGCCTCAAACGCTTTGGGTAACAGTATTGGCGCTGTGATCATCTATCCTAAAGGCACTCATACTCCACTTACCGCCCGGCTATGTTTCAACTGCACCAACAACATGGCAGAGTATGAAGCATGCATCATGGGTCTTCGAGCTGCAATCGACTTAAGGATCAAGTTTCTGAGTGTCTTCGGAGATTCCGCTCTTGTGATCAGCCAGATCAAAGGCGAGTGGGATACGAAACACCCAAACCTTATTCCTTATAAGGAGTACGTGTTGACGTTGATTCCCCATTTCAAGGAGATAACTTTTGAACACTTCCCGAGAGAAGAAAATCAGTTGGCGGACGCGCTAGCTACGATGTCTTCTATGTTCAAAGTCAAATGGGACAACGAGGCTCCCCGAATCATTATTTGGAAACTGGATGAACCTGCACATTGCTGCGATCTTGAGACCAAAGAAGTAACAGAAAAGCCTTGGTATCATGAAGTGAAGAGGTACCTTGAAGCTCAAGAATACCCCGAGGGTGCATCTGTTAATGACAAAAAGTTTCTGAGAAGGTTCGCGGCAAAGTTCTTCCTCAGCAATGACATTCTGTACAAACAAAACCATGATTCAACCTTACTGTGTTGTGTGGATAAGACTGAAGTGGAAAGAATCATGGCAGAGCTGCATGAAGGTACCTTCGGAATGCATTCCAGTGGACATACCATGGCAAAGAAAATCCTTCAGGCAGGATATTACTGGTCCACAATGGAAGCCGACTGTTACCAACATTCTTGGACATGTCACAAATTCATGATCTATGCAGATAAGGTGCACGTTCCTCCAGTTCCTCTGAACGTCTTGACAGCACCTTGGCCTTTTGAAATGTGGGGCATTGATATGATCGGCGAGATCATACCTACGGCATCCAACGGGCATCGCTTCATCCTGGTAGCAATCGATTACTTTACAAAGTGGGTTGAAGCAGCTTCCTTTGCTACCGTAACCAAGAACGTCGTGGCACGGTTCATTCGGCACAACCTGATCTGTCGATACGGGGTACCAGAGAGGATCATTACGGACAATGGTAGCAATCTTAATAACAAGATGATCACTGAGCTCTGCGAGCAATTCAAGATACAGCACCACAACTCTTCTCCCTATCGGCCGAAGATGAATGGGGCTGTAGAAGCAGCTAATAAGAATATCAAGAAGATTGTGCAGAAGATGACAGTGACTTACAAAGATTGGCACGAGATGTTACCGTTTGCTCTTCATGGGTACCGTACCTCAGCAAGAACGTCAACAGGGGCAACTCCCTTTTCCTTGGTCTATGGCATGGAGGCAGTCTTGCCTATTGAAGTCCTGATACCCTCTCTCTGGATAATGAAGGATGCAGGTTTGAGCGAAGATGACTGGATCCAGACTCGGCTTGATCAATTAAACCTAATCGATGAGAAGAGACTCACTACTATTTGTCATGGTCAGACGTACCAAAAACAGATGATCAAGGCTTTTAACAAGAAAATCAGACCACAAGAGTATCAAGTTGGGGACCTGGTAATCAAACGCATCATTCTACCTCAAGGTGATCCCAGGGGAAAATTGACCCCTACTTACGAAGGGCCATTTGTGGTTAAGAACATTTTCTCAGGAGGAGCAATGATTCTAACTACCATGGATGGTGACGACCTTCCTCACCCCGCCAATGCAGACATAGTAAAAAAATACTACGCATGATTAAAGACCCGCTAGGTTGACACACCTAGGCAAAAATAAGGGCTTCCCGGTGAACCAAAAGGGTTCGGGCAAAAATAAGGGATGAAATGAAAAAAATCTGTACACCCGGCAAGTCGAAAACCTGAAAAGGCGGCTTGGGCAAAAATGGGTATCCCGGTGGATTGAAAACCCGAAAGGGCGGTCCAGGCAAAAGTTAGGGATAAGCGTAATACTATGTCTCATTGGATCACCGCGCATCTAGACCTTCGGTATCAACTACCAGGCTCAGACGGCATCAATCAATCAGCTTCATCTCCAACTAAGCAGCAAAGTGATGAGACGCTCGAAGACATAAAGGCGATAGCAGAGTTGGAACCCAGTGGGATTTTTCACATAGCTGTTTTGTTTTCTTTTCACAAAATTGCATAAACTCTGTTGTTCGGCGGTGTCCTCTTACTAGGACGTCAGCCTCCTGTACATAAAACACCTATTTACAGGCAAATTTCAAAATCAATACAAGTTCAATTTTCCAGACAAATTGCCAATTGTTTTTCCTTTTTCTGTTTTGTTTTGCAAAGAACGTCCAATGTTCATTTTTGATATATGCATTTGACATTAATTGCTAATCATAAATATTTGCATACAAAACAAAGGACTAATTACAGGTGACATCAGAAACAGGGGCAATAAGAAATTGTCTAAGCAATCTAGTTTCTCTGTCCACCAAGGTGCTAAGGTAAGTTCAGCTGAAGAATGTAACCAAGATACCTTCACTCCCCGCAGGGTAAGACAAGATTTAGCCATACTCCCCGAGCAGAGTTGGTCTCCCATCAGCCCTAAAAAGGCACAGTATCCCTAGCAAGTCAGCAACACTCTCCCCGAGCAGAGTTAGGCTACTGTCAGCCCCAAGGAAGTTGGACATCCCTAGAAGATCTTAACATTCCCCAGCCGAGTATACAGATGTTCCTCAGCAAGCATCCCCGGCAGTCTTAATATTCCTCGACAGAAATATAAGATTGTTCCTCGGCGGAATACAGACACCCTAGTGGAGCCATTCCCCAGTGCAGTCCAAAGGTTTCCCCAGGAGAGTTGAATCATCCTCCCTAGTAGATTCTGGAAGCTTATCCCCAGTAGATTCTGGAAGCTTATCCCCAGTAGAGTCTGGAAACTTGTCCCCTGCAGAGTACATGCATCTCTCCCCGACCATATTCAAAGGTTATTCCCCACCAGAGCCTATAACTGGGTTATCCTCAGCAAATTAACAACGGAAAGATCGTCCTCAGTGAAGTTCTTCCTATCCCCAGCGGAGTTCATCAAATCCCTCAACAGAGCTTATCAACGGAATCCCCAACGGAGTTATCATCAAATTCTCAGTGAAGTACCTATTCCCACAGAGTAATTCCCCGCAGAATAATCTCTTCACCAAGTTTATTCCCCAACGGAGTCATCTTCTCCTACAGGTTTATTCGTGCAATCATCGTCCCCAGCATAAACAAAGAACTCTACTCTTCAAACATCATCCCAGGATTCAACGAACTTCCCGGCATTCGTCAAGGATTTATTTTCCCATACGAAAATACATTCACAAACATTTCATATTTCATACCTCCTATCTACATACATGATAAAGTGCATACGACACGATCTCGTTTTGAGAGCATCATGACATCATGCATTTCATACATCATGACATTGCATACAACTAATGTTTTGCCTTTTCAGGAAAAGGTCAATCAAAAGATATTGCCATCAACTTTTGAAGTTCCAGATTTGATACTTGTATCTAGCCAGGGCATATCTGTGAGCGATTGTTTGTAGATTCGATACCTGTATCCAGCCAGGGCATATCTGTAAGCAACTGATTAGAGGTCTACGCATGTATCCAGCCAGGAAAGCTATCTCGATCAACCTGTTGAAGTTCCAGATTCGATACCTGTATTTAGCCAGGGCATATCTATGGACGATTAATTCCAGATTCGATACCTGTATCTAGCCAGGGCATATCTGTAGACGACCAATTCCAGATTCAATACCTGTATCCAGCCAGGGCATATCTGTGGACGACCAATTCCAGATTCGGTACCTGTATCTAGCCAGGGCATATCTGTAGACGACTAATTCCAGATTCGATACCTGTATCTAGCCAGGGCATATCTGTGGACGACCAATTCCAGATTCGATACCTGTATCTAGCCAGGGCATATCTGTAGACGACTAATTCCAGATTCGATACCTGTATCTAGCCAGGGCATATCTGTAGACGACCAATTCCAGATTCGATACCTGTATCCAGCCAGGGCATATTTATGGACGACCAATTCCAGATTCGATACCTGTATCTAGCCAGGGCATATCTATAGACGACCAATTCCAGATTCGATACCTGTATCTAGCCAGGGCATATCTGTGAGCGACTGATTGTAGATCTATACTTGTATCTAGCCAGGAAAGTATCTGCATGAAGGGATCTACACCTGTATCCAGCCAGGAAAGCTATCTCTACCAACCTTTTGAAGTTCCAGATTCGATACCTGCATCTAGCCATGGCATATCTGTGAGCAATTGATTGTAGATTCGATACCTGTATCTAGCCAGGGCATATCTGCATGAAGAGTTTGAAGATCAACCCCTGTAACAGGCCAGGAAATTATCTTTCTTTCTCAGGTACGCAAGATCTCGCTAAGGAATCTCTTACGCGATCGATACCCCTGGATGGCATCTTTAAGCCCATCTCCACAACTATCCATTACATTTCCAAATGGTATCTATAAGCCCATTCCCGACATCGCAATGCTGATACTCCATACTATGCGAGTGCAAATTTCTGGGCACTCTAGTGTTCAATCATCTTCCACCTTCGGATCACGAAAGGCACGTAAGCCAATCTACATCCTCAGGTCTAAGAAGATTGAACATGGGCAACTGTTGTACCCCAAAATTTTCCCTCCCATATTCTTCAAGATTTATCAAGAATCATCTTCAAATGGTTCAAGATTGACTCAAGGATTCCACAGTCCAAACATCTCCTAAGCCAGCTGAAATTAGGGTTTTGGTTCTTGCAAGGAATTTGTGGTTTTAAATGGCTCAATCAAGTCCCATAGGCCTACATACATTGTCAAGCATCTACATTCCAAGTCTCAAGACTCACAGAGGCAAATTGCACAGTCAAAGGCCCTATTTGATCCACAGTCAACTGCAGGGGCAAAATGGCCATTTTACAGTCAAAAGTCAAATTTTTTGGTCAACATATTATTTTGAGTCCACAATCATCATTTGATCAAGTATTGATCATGATTCCTCAAGCATGGCTCAAAAATCATCAAGATGCAAGAAGTTACTATTTTTGGACAGCAGAAAAGTCAATTGTATCTTGACCAGGGCATAACTTTTTCATGGTTCATCATAAAAATCCCATCCAATGCTCATTTTGAAGGGGATGACATTTCCTAAAACTCATCTTCACATTCCAAGTCCAAGAAATGCTCTCACAAAAAGTTATCAATTTCTACATCATAGGTCAATTTCAAAAGTCAACAAAAAGGCACTTTAAGTCAAAGACCATAACTTGAGATTGGTAAATCCAAATGACATGGGACCAAAGGAATTGGTTAGAGGACTTCAATACCTTTCCAAAATGTCCAAGAACATGTTCATATGATCAAAATTGAGCAAGATATGCATTGGAGAAGTTGGGAAATTTTTGTGAATTTGCAAAAGTCAACTTTGTTCAAAATACCTTATTTTTGCTAATGGGCCTCAAATTCCTTCTTGAAACTTTATCCAAGGCCTATGCACGACCCATCAAGCTTAAATTGATTTATTTTCTTATTTTTATTAATTAATTGGATTTTTAATTGATTTTAATTCATTTAATTAATTTAAAATGTATGAAAATATCAAGACATGGTTTTTCAATCTTTTCATGAAGCAAATATGACCAATATGTGCTGGAAAATTCGTGTACACATCAAGGAGACAAGAATCTCCATGTTTGGCAAGTTTTCTCAATCAAAAAGATGCAAAAAGATATGATTGAAAATCAAATATTGAAACATCAATGCAATGGATTTCTTGGCTAAGATTTACCCTAATTCCATTCTACTATATACGCACAAGCTAAACCTAATGCATTACACGTGAGAATTGCTGCAGAAAGCCATAGCCAATATTGGAAAAAAATCAAGAAAAAGCCAAAACTGTTTTCCAGGTTCCAGGCCCTTTCAAAGCAATTTGAGGATTCAAATACATTGCTGGGAGTGTGAGGAACCTATTGCAATCAACACCAGGCGTTGAAGCTCAAGAAATCGTTGCAAACAGGCTCACGGTTTGACTCTTTTATTCAAAATCGTAACATCCAATTCATGAGCATTTAACGTGATTTTTTGTTTTTTTTGTGTTATTAGCAATCATATGAAGCTTTTGGCATAGGTTAATTGGATTAAGATGTCCTAAATCAGAAGTTGCCATGAACGAATCCTAGGGTTTCCAAGCTTCCAAATTTGGGCTTTATTATTCAGGAAAAATTGGAACTCCTAATGCACATGACTGAACTCGTGAGAATCATACAAATTCAAAGGACATATCGTGCCATATTTATATAGCCTAGGGAGCTAATCGCTATTATTCCTTGTTCTATATTGTGGGGGTTAAAAACCCCCGCTATCTGTCTTTTTTTTTTGCAGGAACGCACCAAGAAGATGATGTGTTGTTGACGTATCATTGGTCAATTCAAAAAGATGGCGCGCGTTTTATGTTTTACAACTTAGCGTTTTGTTTGCCAATATAACGTTCTCTCTCTATCTTAATGACAAATGCAGGCATGTGGTGTAGTGGAAGATGAGGTGGCTATTAACCATTGGGACCTGGGTTCGATTCCCAGGTCCACCCAATATTTGTTCATATTTTTCATAACCTGATTATATGCAAATTTCCAACAGCGTCCTACCATGGACTCCCACATCCCAGGCGCCATGTGTCCTCAAGCATTGATCTAATGGCCATAAGGTGCTGAACACCATGTTCCCAGTCAACTACACCATGGACAATTCTAAAAGTCAGAAGGGTTGGAGCTTAATGGGCCTGAGATCTGCAATCAACACCTCCTAATGGGTCCATTAACCCCCTGGTTTACTATTCTTTTTCATTTTCTTTTTCCTTTTATTTTCTTTAATAACTATTATTATTATTTAATTAATTAACAAATCAATATTTTTCATAATAAATTCAGACCATTAAAATGTAAATATTTTTTTATTATTATTAATTATTAATTTCACTTTAATTCATTATTTTGTAAATAAATTCTAATTAATTAGTTTAGTTGTTTAATTAGGTTAATTTTGACTATTTTTCATAATAAATAAAATCAACATAGAATTAGGTTTTTCTTTTGATAACTTTTAATTTCCTTTTTTATTTTATTTTCATTAAAACATAAAAAACACAAAAATACTTTTTTTTCTTGTAATTAATTAATTAATTAGTTTTAGGGTTAATATTTAATTAAATTGCAAAAAAAGGACAAAATTCCATTCTTTTCTCAAAAAAGGGTCAAAACCCTAAGGACGTCCCGATTCAATTTCTTTCGCGCATTATTATTTTCATTTCATATTTATGTATCTGCTTTGAGAATGTAATAGATAATTAGGACTTTATCGCTTTCTTTATTTTCTCGCATTTATTTTCAAGGGTTATGTTTTTGGCGATGTAAATACCCGACGCCTTGTAATAGCGTAGATTTACTATTCCGCAATTTATTTCCCATAAATTATTAACTGTTAATTATGCATGCAAGACTTGCTTGAAAAATAAAATCAACTCGTAGCTCACAATAACCTGTGCAAAGACAATTAACATGAAACAACACACATGCACATGCCACTCCTAGGGTACGCCTCACTTGGTTGCCTCGAGGTGGTCATTGAGTATAGGGTGTTTTAGGGGTCGCCCTCCTATCTAAAGATCCAGTTGCCTCAAAACGGTTGCCTCAGATAAAAAGGATCTAGGACATTAGGGTTACCGCTAAGGCGTCCTACTATTGCTTTGGTGACCACATGTCCCTATAATCGAATTGACCCGAAAACTCCAACGACGGTGCTACCTACTTCTCAATAGTGGGATAGCACTGTCTAAAGGATATTTACACAGCTTAATTCCTTAGAGTAGGTAGATTTCTTCTGGGTACTTGCTCTTTCAAAAAACAAAAATAAACTTTTCACACCTACACTTTCAAAAAGTTTTCAAACAAACACTTCATACACTCTTGAGGACTGATACAAGAGTTACCTAGAAGTTTTCAAAATGAAACTTTTTCAAAACCCACAAACACAAGAAAAGCAAACAATTTTTGAAAACATAATGAGCAAGTACCTAAGAGCCCGTGGATAACCACTGATAGAAAGGGTGCTAACACCTTCCCTTTCCATAATCTACCTCCCGAACCGAGAAACATCTCGAAAAGGAATTTTGCTGTGCTTTTGTCCTTTCCATGTTGGAGAACATAAAAGACGGTGGCAACTCTTGCTTACCGCGACATTTCGCGAACCAGCATTTCAAAACAGTCAGTTCTATTTCCACCGATCACACCTTGATTCTGAAGGAGAAAAAGAAGAAGAAGAAGAGGACATCCTGTTCAACGCTGGTCCTAGGTTTGGAAACAGGCTACGGGATGAAGTTGATCTGACCACCTCATCTGGAGGGAAAGATAGTCCACAAGAAAGGAGGGCTCCTAGCCCTGTGGTCTCCGATAATGAGACGGACTACGATGAAGAACAGTATCCTCCTACTGAGGATAAGTACAAACAACTAGAAGACCGTTTGAGCGCTATGGAAATTCAGAAGGTGCCCGGCCTGGACTTCGGAGATCTAGGTCTATCATCTGGGGTGGTGATTCCCCATAAATTCAAGGCGCCAGGCTTTGCCAAGTATGATGGAGTTTCCTGTCCGAAGCTGCACCTCCGGTCATATGTGAGGAAGATCCAGCCTTACACTGCTGATAAGAACTTATGGATCCATTTCTTTCAAGATAGTCTCTCAGGGACTCAACTTGAGTGGTTCTATCAGTTAGACGGAGCCAGTATCCGCAGCTGGGAAGATTTGGCTACTGCATTCTACAGGCAGTATCAGTACAACTCCGACCTTGCTCCTACGCGTACCCAACTTCAGGGTATGTCAATGGGAACGGGTGAAGGATTTAAAGATTATGCTCAGAAGTGGAGAGACCTCGCCGGAAGGGTACAACCACCCTTAGCTGATTGGGAGCTTGTTGACATGTTTTTGGGGACCCTGTCCGGTCTATTCTTTAACCATCTGATTTGAAGCTCTTCATCTGGGTTTACAGATCTTATTTTAACTGGTGAGAGGATTGAGGCTGGTATTAAGGCTGGGAAGATACAGAAGGGTTCCTCATCGAGCACTGAGAAGAAGCTGTTTAAGAAAGAGTCAAGTGCTGTCTACAGTGCAAGAAGACAGAATAGACCTGAACACCGCTAAGCTGTCAATGCGGTTGTTATTTCAAAACCTGCTGGTGCTCCTCAGTACAACAATCAACAAAAGGACGAGAGACCTAAGAGGCAATTCACTCGTCTCAGCATGACCCTATCTCAGATTCTGCCACAGTTGCTAAAGACTAATCTGGTGACTCTAAGAGAACCCCCAAAGAATTCAAATACAACGTCACCAAGGTATAACCGTAACGCCCGCTGAGCTTATCACTCCGATAGCACAGGGCATAATACAGATGATTGGTGGGCTTTGAAGAACAAGATACAAGACTTAATTGATGCAAAGGAGATTGAGTTTGAGGCGCCCGAAAGGCCTAATGTTGTGACTGCTCCCATGCCTAAACACGGAGTAAATGCTGTAGAGGAAGACTTGTTTGTAGTTTCTGTGGATGACATTGTTACCCCTCTGATGACTATCAAGAAGAACCTATTGCTAGCCGGTTTATTTCCGGGCTGTGATGAAGGTTGCCATATGTGTTCTGTTTTACCTATCGGTTGCCCATTCCTGAAGTCAGGTATCCAAAACCTGATGGATAGTAAGGAAATCATGTTTGAGAAGACTGTTGTTCCTTCCATTCCTACTGATGAAGTCTCCATCATTACCATTTTCGACAATTCTTCCAAGGCTCCCTCGAGGAAGCCTGTTAGAATTACATCTGTTCTGAAGATCGCACCTGTGATTATCACTGTTTCGGGGCCCATCCCCTACACCTCTGATAAAGCTGTCCCTTGGCACTATGGGGCTGATGTTTATGTTCATGGAGTTAAGCAAGAGTTGGATGTTGATACTGACGTCAGCAACATTACTGGACCTGCTAAAGTCACCCGCAACAGTAGACTTTTCTCACCTGATATTGCTCCACCAACAGCCCGAAGACTTGTTGTCATTACACCTGCAAGTATACCTACTGCCATTCCTGATCAAGTTCCTAGTCCTACCCCTGTCGCCGAGTCATCTGACGCTCGGGGAAAAGGGATCACTACTGATGTGCCTGCCCAGACAGAGGCACCGAAGACAATTACTGTTGAAGCTTCCAAACAGGAGATGGAAGAGATTCTGAAGATTATTAAGAAGAGTGATTATAACGTAGTTGAGCAGCTGGGGCAAACCCCATCCAAGATTTCTATGTTGTCACTATTGCTGTGCTCAGAGGCCCATGCCAAGGCTCTGATTACCTTCCTGAAGACTGCCCACGTGCCACAAGAGACATCAGCTGATCAGTTTATCGATTGTGTGGCTAATTTAACTATTGATAATGGGTTGGGTTTCTCCAATGCCGATTTGACCGCCAAGGGGAAAAATCATAACGATGCCCTGCATGTCTCCATTGAATTCAGGGGCACTACTCTTGCACATTTATTGGTTGATACTGGCTCCTCATTGAACGTCTTGCCCAAAAAAACTCTAGACCGGTTGGATTGCAAAGGGATAGAGCTAAAACCAAGTAACATCGTTGTCAGGGCCTTTGATGGGTCTAAAAGGATGGTGCACGGTGAAGTTGATATTCCAATTAAAGTTGGTTCTCAGGTCTTCAATTCTACGTTCTATGTAATAGACATTCGGCCATCCTACTCTTGTTTGTTGGGTCGTCCATGGATCCATAAAGCTGGGGCCGTAACCTCAACGCTTCACCAGAAGTTGAAGTACCCGGTCAAAGGAAAGATTCTGACAGTACAAGGGGAGGAAGAGTATATGGTCAGCCACCTCAACTTGTTCAGATACGTAGAGATGGATGGGGAGTTCATTGAGACCCCATTTCAGCACTTTGAAGAGGTTCCCCAGACACTGGCATCAGCTGAGACTGTGGTTGAAAATTCTCCTATGAAGATGGCTTCCTTAAAAGATGCCTGGGCTGTTATTGAGAAGGATAAGTGTGCAAATTGGGGCCGACTCCCTGATTTTACTCAGAAGACTAACAAGTTTGGTTTGGGTTTCACTACAGAAGCTCAAAGGGCTGTTCGATGTGCAAGGATCGGAAGACCTCATGTGTTCATCAGCAACTCGGGAGTAAATGCCATTGAAGATGATGAAGAAGAGTCTGAATTCGACAGCTGGATTTATCCTACGACCAATGGTGGACCAAGCAACTGGATAGCAAAGGACTTCATCCCTATTACTTTTGTTACTCAGTAATGAAACTTTTTGTTTTGAATTTGTAATAGACAATGTTTTGAAACTTTATGGCCCGGTGTCTTACCCGGGGCACCGTGGCTCCATTTGTGAGGGCTTTTGTGTGTCATTTTCATATATCATTAATAAAAGCATTGGACGTTCTTGCATTTCAAATCTTGCGCTCCTTGTCTTTCTTTATTATATATTGCAAAACAGCTATTTTACACACTCACATATACAGGTCCACATCCACTCTGGATCTCACTGGTAACGACTCTGCTACTGCAAGTTATGACTTCAAAAATCCGATCAACTTAGCTGAAGACGAAGGTGAAGATGATTGCGAAGTGCCTGGTGAACTTGCAAGACTGCTACTCCAGGAAGAGAGGGCCATTCAGCCACATGAAGAGCCGGTGGAATCAGTGAATCTGGGTACTGAGACAGACAAGAAGGAAGTCAAGGTTGGTGCCAATCTGGAGCCTAGTGTGAAACAACGGTTGATTCAGATGCTGCGTGACTATGTTGAGATATTTGCTTGGTCTTACGAAGATATGCCTGGTTTGGATACTGATATTGTGGTTCATCGCCTGCCTACTAAGGAAGACTGTCCCCCAGTGAAACAGAAAGTTCGCCGCATGCGCCCAGAGATGTCTGAGAAAATCAAGGTTGAAGTTATGAAACAATTTGACGCCGGTTTTCTAGCAGTGACTTCTTACCCTCAGTGGGTGGCCAATGTGGTTCCAGTGCCGAAGAAAGATGGGAAGGTCCGAATGTGTGTTGACTACAGGGATTTGAATAGGGTGAGCCCTAAGGATGACTTCCCTCTACCTCATATTGACGTTCTGGTTGACAACACCGCTCAACACAAGGTATTCTCCTTTATGGACGGTTTCTCCGGTTATAAGCAGATTAAAATGGCTCCCGAACACATGGAGAAAACCACCTTTGTTACTCAGTGGGGCACCTTTTGCTACAAGGTCATGCCTTTTGGACTGAAGAATGTTGGGGCAACATATCAGCGTGCCATGGTTGCTTTGTTTCATGACATGATCCACGATGAGATTGAAGTATACGTCGATGATATGATTGCAAGGTCCCAGACAGAGGAAGAACACCTTGACCATCTGCAGAAGCTTTTTGACAGGTTGAAGTTATTAAAGCTGAGGTTAAACCCGAACAAGTGCACCCTCAGGGTTAGGTCTGGTAAGATGTTGGGTTTTGTTGTAAGCGACAAAGGTATTCAAGTGGACCCTGCCAAGGTGAAAGCCATACAAGAGATGCCAGCTCCCAAGACAGAGAAAGAAATCAGAGGCTTTCTGGGACGACTGTATTACATCGCCTGATTCATCTCACACCTAACTGCTACTTGTGAGCCAATCTTCAAGCTACTGAAGAAAGATCAAGTGGTACGTTGGAATAATGAATGTCAGGCCGCTTTCGAAAGGATCAAAGAGTATCTCCAAGAGCCACCTATTCTGATGCCACCAGTTGAAGGGAGACCTCTAATCTTATACTTGACGGTACTTGACAACTCAATGGGGTGTGTGCTGGGGAAGCATGACGAGTTTGGCCGAAAAGAGCATGCTATTTATTACCTTAGCAAAAAGTTTACCAACTGTGAGACCCAATACTCACTGCTTGAGAAAACTTGATGCGCTTTGGCATGGGCTACTCGCCGGCCGAGACAGTATTTGCTGACTCACACTACTCTTTTGATTTCAAAGATGGATCCAATCAAGTATATCTTCGAAAAGCCTGCCTTGTCTGGAAGAATAGAAAGACGACAAATGATCTTGACTGAGTATGACATCCAGTACAAAACTCAAAAGCTATCAAGGGAAGTGTATTGGCAGACCATTTAGCACATCAGGCAATGGATGATTACTAGTCTATGAACTTTGAATTCCCAGACGAGAATATCATGTTGGTAACTGATTGTGAGACACCTGGACCGGATGAAGGACCTGAGGAAGGATCCTGATGGTCTATGTACTTTGATGGAGCTTCGAATGCTTTGGGCAATGGCATTGGCGCCATGATCATATCTCCTAAAGGCTCTCATACTCCGTTTACCGCTCGACTATGTTTCAACTACACCAACAACATGGCGGAGTATGAAGCGTGCATCATGGGTCTTCGAGCTGCAATTGACCTAAGGATTAAGTTTCTAAGTGTCTTCGGAGATTCCGCTCTCGTGATCAGTCAGATCAAAGGCGAGTGGGATACAAAACACCTGAATCTTATCCCTTATAAGGAGTATGTGTTGACATTGCTTCCCCATTTCGAGGAGATAACCTTTGAACACTTCCCTAGAGAGGAGAATCAGTTGGCGGATGCGCTGGCTACGATGTCTTCTATGTTCAAAGTCAATTGGGACAACGAGGCTCCCCGGATCATTATTGAAATATTGGACGAACCCGCACATTGCTGTGATCTTGAGACTGAAGAGGTAACAGAAAAGCCCTGGTATTATGAGGTGAAGAGGTATCTTGAAGCTCAGGAATACCCCGAGGGTGCAGTTGTTAATGACAAGAAGTTTCTGAGGAGGTTCGTGGTGAAATTCTTCATCAGCAATGTCATCCTTTACAAGCGTAACCATGATTCAACCTTGCCGCGTTGGGTGAATAAGATTGAAGCAGAAAGGATCATGGCAGAGCTGCATGAAGGTACTTTCGGGACTCATTCCAGTGGACACACCATGGTAAAGAAGATCCTTCGGGCAGGATATTATTGGTCCATAATGGAAGCCGACTGTTATCAGCATTCTCGGACATGTCACAAGTGCCAGGTCTATGCTGATAAGGTGCACATACCTCAAGTTCCTCTGAACATATTGACAGCGCCTTGGCCTTTTGCAATGTGGGGCATTGATATGATCGGCGAAATTAGACCTACAGCATCCAACGGGCATCGTTTCATCCTGGTAGCAATTGATTACTTTACGAAGTGGGTTGAAGCAGCTTCCTTTGCTACTGTAACCAAGAACATCGTGGCACGGTTCATTCGGCACAATCTGATCTATCGATACGGTGTACCAGAGAGGATCATTATAGACAACGGTACCAATCTTAACAACAAGATGATCACTGAGCTCTGCGAGCAATTCAAAATACAGCATCATAACTCTTCTCCCTACCGGCCGAAGATGAATAGGGCTGTAGAAGCAGCTAATAAGAACATCAAGAAGATTGTGCAGAAGATGACAGTGACATACAAAGATTGGCACGAGATGTTACCATTTGCTCTTCATGGGTACCGCACCTCAACACGGACGTCAACAGGGGCAACACCTTATTCCTTGGTTTATGGCATGGAGGCGGTCTTGCCTATTGAAGTTCAGATACCCTCTCTCCGGATCATGAAGGATGCAGGTTTGAGTGAAGATGACTGGATTCAGACCCGGATTGATCAGCTAAACCTAATCGACGAAAAGAGACTCACTGCTATTTGTCATGGTCAGACATACCAAAAACGGATGATCAAGGCATTTAACAAGAAAGTTAGACGACAAGAGTATCAAGTTGGGGATCTGGTAATCAAGCGCATTATTCTACCTCAAGGTGATCCCAGGGGCAAATGGACCCCTACTTACGAAGGGCCGTTTGTGGTTAAGAACATCTTCTCAGGAGGAGCTATGATTCTAACCACCATGGATGGTGACGACCTTCCTCACCCCGTCAATGAAGACATAGTAAAAAGATACTACGCATAATCAAAGACCCACTAGGTTGACTGGCCTAGGCAAAAATAAGGGCTTCCCGGCGAACCAAAAGGGTTCGGGCAAAAATAAGGGATGAAAATGAAAAAAAACTGTACACAACCGGCAAGTCGAAAACCTGAAAAGGCGGCTTGGGCAAAAATGGGTATCCCGGTGGACTGAAAACCCGAAAGGGCGGTCCAGGAAAAAGTTAGGGATTAAAGCGTAACACTATGTCTCATTGGATCACCTCGCATCCAGACTTCGGTATCGACTATCAAGCTCGGACGACACTAATCAATCAGATTCATCTTCAACTAAGCAGCAAAGTGATGAGATGGTTGAAGTTATAAAGGCAATAGCAGAGTTGGAACCCAGTGGGATTATTCACATAGCTGTTTTGTTTCCTTTTCACAAATTGTATAAATTCTGTTTATTCGGCGGCGTTCTCTTACTAGGACGTCAGCCTCTTGTACAAAAAACGCCTATTTTCAGGCAAACTTCAAAATCAATACAAATTCATTTTCAGACAAATTTCAAATTGTTTTTCCTTTACCTGTTTTGTTTTGCAAAGAACGTCCAATGTTCATTTTTGATATATGCATTTGATATTAATTGTTGATCATAAATATTTACATGCGAAACGAAAGATGAATTACTGGTAATATCAGAAATAGGGGCATAAGAAATGCCCAAACCCTACAGTTACTATGTCCACCAGGTACAAGGTAGATTTAACTGAATAATATGGCTAAGATACTTTCACTCCCCGCAGGGTAAGACAGTAATGATAGCTCTCTCAGCTGAAACTGACAACCATGAACGAATCAACAATACTCTCCTCAAGCAAGTTAGTCTACCATCAGCCCTAAAAAGGTTTGGTATCCCCAGAAGGTCTTAATATTCTTCAACGGAGTATAAAGACATTCCCCGGCAAGTATAAGAATACCCCTGGCAGTCTTAATATTCCTCAACAGAGTATAAGAATGTTCCCTGGCAGAATACAAGATACCCCCAGTGGAGCCATTTCCCCAGAGCAGTCTGAAAAGCTTCCCCAATGGAGTTAAATCATCATCCCTAGTAGACTCTGGAAGTTTACCCCCAGCGGAGTACAATAAATCTCCCCAGCCAAATTCAGAGGTTTATCCCCACAAGAGTCTAACTGGGTTATCCTCAGCAAGTAGCAACTAAAATATCATCCCCAGCAAAATTCTTTCTTTCCCCAAACAGAAGTTCAATCCTCAACCGATTCTGTATCACCAGCAACGGTAATCCATCCCCAGCGGAGTTCATCACCCCAACAGAGTTTATCAGTGGAACCGCCAGCGGAGTTTATCGTTAAAATCTTCAGCAGCACATCTCTTCCCCCACAGAGTAATTCCCCTCGGAGTAATTTTTTCATTAGTTTATTCCCCAATGGAGTTCTTTTCTCCTGCAGGCTTATTCTCACAATCACCTTCGTTCACCATCCCCAGCGGAAACGAAGAACTTAACTCAATTCTCCAGCAGCTCCGGGATTTATTTTCCCAGCTAAAACATTACATGTCCATACATCATGATACATACATATACGCATCATGCCATACAATCTCATTTATTTTGAGAACATCATTGTCTGATACATATCATGCATTACATACAGCTAACCTTTACCTTTCAGGAAAGATACAATCAAAATTCAAGTTATGAAGCCCGGGTACGACCGGATAGTATCTTGATTTCTACAGCATATTGTGAAGCCCGGATCATGATCGGATAACAATATCAGACTACCGCGAAGCCTGGATTACGACCAGATAGCGATGTCTCTCAAAAGTAAGCTATGAAGCCCGGAGAATGACCGGATAATAGTTTATTCCCCAGTGAGCCATGAAGCCCGGATTGCGACCGGATAGCAGCTCATTAAGCACCATGAAGCTTGGATTCGACCAGATAGTGGTATATCATAAACACAAGCCGTGAAGCCGGGATCACGACCGGATAATAGTCCAGCAAGTTTTGTGAAGCCTGAATTACGACCAGAAAGCAATACAAGACCATGAAGCCTGGATTACGACCAGATAATAGTAGAAGATGTTGTGAAGACTAGATTACGACCAGATAGCAACCAAGAGTACTACGAAGCCTAGATTTCGACCAGATAGTGGTATGATACATCGTGAAGCCTGGATTACGACCAGATAGCATTAAGGGACACTGTGAAACTTGGATTACGACCAAATAACAGTTTACCCAGCCAGTTACTGTGAAGCCCGGATTCAATCGGATACTAGTAAACCCAACAGTCAAAGGAAAGCCCGGATGCGACCGGATAACCACTTGATTTGTTCTGAAGCCTGGATTCTGACCAGATAAGAAGTAAGGTATCATGAAGCCTGGATTCGACCAGATAATGGTATAACACATCGTGAAGCCTGGATTATGACCAGATAGCGATACAAGACACGGTGAAGCTTGGATTCTGACCAAATAGCAGTTTACATGGACAGTTACTAAGAAGCTCGGAGTCGGCCGGATATTGGTGTGCCCTAAATTCAAGTTGAAGCCCGGAGGCGACCGGATAACCACTTGATTTGTTCTGAAGCCTGGATTTCGACCAGATAAGAAGTGAGGTATTGCAAAACCTGGATTACGACCGAATAGCAAGTTTAATCTCATCTCCCTAGTAAGTCACTGTAAAGCCTGGATTATGACCAGATAGTAGTCGGTCTTATCACTATGAAGCCTGGTTTCCGACCAGATAGTAGCTCACTCTCACCTCTTCAACATAGATGATTCCCCAGTAGAATAACGGACGACCGAAGCTCCTAAAGTTCTATTTCTCCTAAGACAAGGACAACATTCCCCAGTGGAATCTCCCTCAACAACAGGTATACAAGCTCTCACTAAGGAATCTCTTACGCGATCGACACTCCTTCGGATGGCATCGTTAAGCCCATCTCCCATCATCAATCTCCAAATGTCATCTGTAAGCCCATTCCCGACATCACAAGACGAATACTACTTCATGCGAGTGCAAATTCCTGGGCACTCTAGTGTTCAATCATCTTCCACCTTTGCATCACGAACCGAACGCCAATCTATATCCTCAAGTTTAAGAAGATTGAACAGGGGCAGTTGTTGTACCCCAAAATTTGCCCTCCCATATTTCTCAAGACATGTCAAGAATCATCTCCAAGTTGTTCAAGATGGCTCAAGAGTTGGACAGTCAAATCACCTCCTAAGGCAATCAATTCAAAATTAGGGTTTTGTGTTGCACCAAGGTCCTTACATCCAAATTCCCTCAAGTGCTTCCCAATGTCCTAAAATGTTCTCAAGTTCATCCATGTCAAATTTCAAGCCTTGTAGAGGAAGTTTGGTCAGTCAATTGCTCAAGAAGTCCAAAGATCGACTGTGCTAGGGCAAAAGTCAATTTTGACCTACAAATAGTCAAACCTCAAGATTTGTTCTCAACATTCTCATTTTGAAGGATATTTCATCATTTGATAAAGGTTTGATCATGATTCATCAAGGATTGCTCAAGATTCATCAAGATTCAAAAGTTGCTAAATTAGGGTTTTGTAGGAAAAGTCAACTCAACTTTGACCAAGCATAACTTTCTCATACTTTATGATAAATGACCCATCCAAAGCTCATTTTTAAGAGGATGAAATTTCCTACAATCCATCTTCACACCCCAAGATCAAGAAATGCCCTCACAAAAAGTTACAAATTTGGACATTATAGGTCATTTTTGAAAGTCAACAAAAACACCTTTTTTTCCAAAGCTTATAACTTGAGCATGGAATATCAAAATGTGTTGATACCAAAAGGGTTGATTAGAGGACATCTCAAGGATTCTAAAAAGTCCAAGAACACTTCCAAAAGTACAAAATTGAAGAAGTTATGCATTGTTGAAGTTGGGCATTTTCCCAAAATTGCCAAAAGTCAACTATCCTCCAAACTCCAATTTTTGACAAAAGGGCCCACTTTTTTCCACTTGATTTGGTCTTATCACACCACACACGTGTCCCATATTCAATTTCATGACCAATCATTTATTTTTCTATTTTATTTAATTTTTATTGATTTAATTCATTTTAAATCAATACTAATTCAAATAAAATCCAAAAATTAATGGAATGAGATTCTTGTGATCATTACAACTTGCAAATATCATGATACACTCAGTCAAACTCGTGCCAAGTCAAAACATGCACAAAATCTTGGATTTGAGGCAAATATGGAAACCTTATCAATGGTGATCAAATCAAATCTCCATTCATCAATTCTTATGGATTCAAGCCCAAGTTTTGACCTAAATGCATTCCAATATACATACACAAGTGAGTCATAGCAAGAACACGACCTAAGCATTGTAGAAACGGCCAGACAAAGTTTGAGAAAAATCTTGAAAACTTGGAATCTGAAATCCACCTTAGAGCCCGATTCAAAGCCAAATCTCCACATAGCTCTCTTGCTGGCAATCCCCTGAAGCGATATCAACCAAAACCAGGCCTTGAGACCACTTGAAACGCGCTGTAAGTGTTCTTGAATATGCCTCTGTACACGAAAATGTAACTCCTCATTCTTGCATCTTTTTGACAAAACATTAACATATTCTTGATCCTTGTTTGATTTCGAAGCTTTCTACATCATTTGATTTTATTTTCATGGCCTCTAATGTGATACCCGAACCTAGAGTTTCCTTGCTTTGTTTTTAGGCATTTTTTATACAGGCAAAATCAAGGCAATTCATGGCCATAGTTGTGTTCAGGGAAGCAAGACGAACACGATAATGGCCTTAGCTTGAGTTTACATGGCCTAGGAAGGATTTTTGAAACATCCCACGAATTTTCCTGCGGATAAAAATCCGCAGTTAAAAAACCAGGACCCTTTGGAGAAGATGATAACGTGGCTTGTTTCCATTGGCCAGTTCAAATATGTTTAGCGCATTTTTTAATTCCCAAGGCATATTAGTTGTTTGTCAATATAATATTTGTTTTGTGTTAGTCTAACAATTAAGCAAGCCAGCTGAGTTGGTAAGGGAGGCGTGTCAAAATCCATTGGGACCTGGGTTCGAATCCCAGGTCCCCCAAAACTTTGTTGAATTTTGTTTTCAGGCAATCTCATGCAACGTTCAAAGATGCAGTCCACCATATGCCTCAAAGATCAACGTGCCAGATGGCCTTCAGGCCAAATCTGGTGGCCAGGAATGAAGGACTACCATGGTCTCAAGTCAACAAGCGCGTGGGCAACCTGAAAAGTCAAGGCAGGCTTGGACGTATTGGGCTTGGAAGTTGCTGAACAAACACCCAGTTTGGGCCCCCCCCCCCCCACCCCCATATTTGGTTATTTCTTTTCATAATTTCATTTTTTTTATTATTGTTTAATTGTTTTTATTATTATTATACTAACCAATTATTTTTCTTAATAAAATCAGAAAACAAAAAAAATACATTATTTTTATTTATTAAATCTAATTTCATTATTTTATTTTGTAAATAAATAATTTAATCAATTTAGTTCTTTTTAATTAGGTATAATTTTAACATTTTTTGCAATAAATTAAAATCAATGTAGAATTAGGTTTTTAACAATTTTAACCATTTTTATTTTATTTTCTCAAATATTAAAAAAATACAAAAATATATTTTCTATTTAATTAATTAATTAACTTAGATTTAATTTCCATTTAATTCAAAATAACAAAAAATATGCTTTCTTTGATAAAAAAAGGGGGTCAAAACCCTAAAAATACGCCGATTTAATTTTCTCGCACGCGTTTCATCTTTTATCCAATAATGTAATTGCTTCGAGTATGTAATAGTTTTAATTAGGACTTTTAATCGCTTTATTTTTACTTTCCGCAATTTAAATTAAAGGGTTTGTTTTTGGCGATGTGAATACCCGACGCCTTGTAATAACTTAGATTTAATTTCCCGCAATTTAATTTCCGCACAATATTAACTGTTAGATGTTTGATAACTAGGAAATGCATGACAAGATCAATCTTTAACTTAAAATCAACAATAGCTCACCCATGACATGTACAGATAAAATTAACCGAACCAACACACTTGCACATGCCACTCTTAGGGTACACCTCACTTGGTTGCCTCGAATGTGGTCATTGAGTAAAGGAAGTTTTAGAGGTCGCCCTCTTGTCCAAAGATCATAAGTTGCCTCAAAACGGTTGCCTCGGATAAAATGATCTAAGACATTAGGGTTATCGCTAAGGCGTCCTAACGTTGCTTTAGTGACCACACGTCCCTTAATCGAATTGACCCGAAAACTCCAACGACGGTGCTACCTACTCCTCCATAGTGAGATAGCACTGTCTAAAGGACATTTGTACAGTTTAATTCCTTTTTGAGTAGGTAGATGGTTCTTAAGTACTTGCTCCTTTTAAAACAAAATAAAACTTTTCGCACTTGCACTCTCTTCAAAAACAAAAACTCTTTTCAAACCCACAAACACAAAGAAAAGCGAACTTTTGAAAACACAATGAGCAAGTACCTAAGAGCCCGTGGATAACCACGGATAGAAAGGGTGCTAATACCTTCCCTTTCTATAATCTACCTCCCGAACTCGAGAAACATCTCAAAAAGGAATTTTTTTTGTGCTTTTGTCCTTTCCTTGTTGGATAAAATAAAAGATGGTGGCGACTCTTGCTTACCGCGACATTTTGCAAAAACAAACGCAAAACGCGAACCAGCATTCCAAAACAATCAGTTTTCATTCCCACCGATCACACCAATAAATAGAGGCATCAACAAGGCATAAGCCTTCATCTTAATATTCGCCAATACAGGCCATCTTAACGAGCATCAGCTCCATCTTGATATGCAATGTATGAAACATAATCATGAATGTAGTAACAACAACCACAATTAACAACATCTCAACACAACATCATCGTTGGCCAGAAGCCTACATTTTAATAGCTGCCAATTATTAGAGGCATCTCAACATCATTCATCAACATAATTCATCAATGTGATTCATCAACATAATTCATCAACATAATTCATCAACATAACTCATCAACATAATTCATCAACATATTTCATCAACATAATTCATTAACATAATTTATCAACATAATTCATCAACGAGATTCCACAGCAACTCGGCCATAACAACAATGCAACGACAGATCGATAATCCCTCAACGTTGGCCATAGGCCTACAACGTGATAATGCCCATAATTAATTAATCATCTAATGCTTATCTATAATTATCAAACCTCTAAATATTATTATACTGCAATTCTACATCATTATTATTATTAATCTTACTGTTACAAACCAAGCAATAATCTAAGATCGTCTTATCCTCATCATACTTCATGAAATGATCATAGCGATTAAAATGGGAAACTAACTGTAATCCTAATTTGGGTATTAGGATTATTTTTATTATCCTTCATTTTAATCCTTAAGAAGGAAGTTCATCTATTTAGCTTTCCAATGCTTCAAACGGAACCTCAAACGGAGTCTGGAAACTTAAGTTACAACCTTTGGAAGAATCTGTCAAAAATTGGACTGCATGAGTCAACGCATGTCTCTTTGAGTTGACATGTACTGGGTTTTGAGTCTTGCAAGAGTCAACATGTAACCTCTTGTGTCGACTCATACTGAGTCTGAAACATTGCATGTGTCGACGTATGATCCTTTCATATCGACTCATCCTAATTCTTAAATCCTACATGTGTCGACGCATGACTTTTGAGGTTGACTCATACTGATCTATAATGAATTTATTCTGCGATTTCAATGTGTTTTCACTGTAATTTTCCTTCCTTAGGCCCTAAAAACATCCTCTAGTCATAGATAATCATCAATTATAATACTCCTATGTTTCTACATCAATTATACAGCATTAGGGCATCATTATTCATCTCTAAATCATTGATCCTCATCAAACAACAATATAAATATTTCATTCATAAACAAAAAAAAATTCAAATCTAATCCCACATACTACTCATCATAAACCCTATTATAGAGTCAGAACCCCACCCTTACCTTAGATTGAAGGTTGCTCTACAACTTTTTCCGATCGAATTCCATTTTGCCTCTTTTCTTTCTTTTCTGCAACTTTCACGTTCTCTTTCTCTCTTCCAACCATTATTTCTTTCTCTTCTTACAGCTACTTCTTTTCCTTATTAATTCTAAATAACTAATATATTAACCCTATAATTTTCATTATGTCTTAATGAGCTTAAACTCCTACACCCCCCTTTCTACTACTTCTAATCCTTAAAAATAAGCCCTCATCAAATAATAGTATTATTCTAATATTATTCTACAACTTAATAGAATAAATTAATTCAAATAATCACAACACAACATCTATCACCATAACACAACTTCACAAATAACCCAAAAATAATTTAATTAAGTTATGGGCGTTACAATGGGTGTGGCTTGGCTTGGAGCAGACTGTTGGGAGTCTTAGGAACACAAGTATGGTCTTCGTCTGGATTGAGGGTGCCTACAAAACTGGTTAGAATTTTGATATGTTTTCTGTGGAGGTGTGAGTGTTCTTTTTGATAGGCAATCTGTGTCTGCGTGGGATGCAACACTGTGGTCTCTCTTCTTTTTCGTTCCCCTTGTGCGTATGTGTGTGGTCTCCTTATATAGAGGGGATGGAGGGGACAAGAAGGAAAATGAGTAAACAGCCATTAAGTTAGTGTTTTAAGGCCATGAATACCATTTTGAAACGTTGCAAAAGACATGGTTTCTTGTCCCTTTTTGAATTTTAATGAACCTGGAAATTTTGGCTCTTTCGAATGCCCTCCAGTGTTACTCTTAGATTGGCCTAGTGTTACTTCCTTTGAATGGCTTTCTTTCAAATCAAACCAATCAAAACATCAACTCTCCCTGACTGGTCGAAGGTTGCTTCAGTTCTTTATCAATCGAAGGATTTGTAAAAGCCTCCTCACTTTCTTTCAAATTTCCCCAGGCCTCATCATCGTGGCTTTCGATTGAGTCCCTATTTGCCTTGTTCTTCGACTGGCACTGACACTACCTAACTAAACCAAAGGAAAGATTTCATCTTGGCCAGTCGAAGCTTCCTTGAATATTTATCTTTCTTTTTGATCAGCTAGATCTAACTTTTGACCAAACCCATTTTCTTTTTAGATAACATTATGTGTCCTTCGAATGGGCCTTTGAATGCTTCTTCGAATGGATCATCTATTTGCCTTAGCTGCTTGATTCCAATAGCCTAAGTGAGGACTTCCTTCTGGATAATTGAAGCCTCATTTGTCATGAATGTAATGGTGCATGAGGCTTGGACAGGGCAGTATATAACCTCTTGCCCAACAAGCAACTTGAACCAAACCTCATCAAAAGTCAAAACAAGTTTGTTTCCAACAAATGTGTGTCTTTCGAGCAGACCAAATGTATGTCCTTCGAAGGCACCATTTGTGTGTTCATAATGTGGCAATATTGTGCTTGTGAAACGAAAGCAGACATGAAGAGGGCACCTTTTTCCTTGAACGAAGCTGGCATGAAGGAACCCATTATTTTGTGAAACAAAGTAAGCATGCAGGAGGTCACTGTTGGTGGATCCAAGGGAGCTTGTAGGGAGTTCTCGCCTGAATTAAAATTGGACTAAGGCTTGCTCGAAGGGGACCAACGCGCAATCGAAACTGATGGGCCAATGCTTGGTCAAAGGGATTTAGAAGCCCAGTCGAAACTCCTTGTCTAGATGTCAATCGAAGGATATTGCTGACATGCCAATCGAAGACTCTTTTGTTTACCTTCCAGTCAAAGGATATTACTGACATGCCAATCGAAGACTTTTTTTTTCACCTTCTAGTCAAAGGATATTACTAACATTCCAATCGAAGGATACTTAAACATCATTCAAAAAATTTCATTTTCTTTAGGCAAGTGTTTGTGACCATCCATGCAAGAGAAAACCTTGGAAAACATGAGAGGGGAAATTTTGGGGTACAACAGGAGGATAAAGTTGACTGATATCTAGTGTAGTTCTAGGTTTCTTATCAACTCTCTGGGGATAGTGGCGACATCACTAGGGAGGGGAATCTTGCCAGTGATTTGTAGCAATCTGAGGAATAGACTCAAGCTGGAGAGACTATAATCTGTCGGGGAAATAAACCCTGTTGGGGAAATAAAACATGTTGACAGATGTTGTATCCCAAAATTTGACCTCTCTTTTCTCAAGACATTTCTCACAAAAAAGATCTCAAATTATCAAGGATTCTCCAAGATTTGATCAGACAAACTCATCTCCTAGCACTGAGGCCACAAATTAGGGTTTTGATTTTCACAAGGACAATTGGACTTATAATGCCTTAAATTACTTTTATGGTTCATTATATACCTCCAAGAATACTCATGCCAATTTTCAAGTCTTAGATCACAATTTTGCTCAATCAATTGATCAGATGATTGAAAATCAACTATATTGGGTAAAAAGTCAATGTGGTCAACCCACAGTCAAACTTCAAGATTTGTGGCCAATATCAACATTTTGAAGTCATATTTATCAATTGATCACGTTTGGATCACAATTCCTAAAGAAAAGTGTTCCAATCATCAAAGGGGCAAAATGGTTAAAATTAGGGTTTTGACTAAGAATGACTGATTTTTGACTTTTGACCTAATACACGACCTATTAACTTGAGGCATAATCTTAAGGATTCAAATACAACATCTTGACCTAATTCCATGGTTCAATTCATTTCTCAATATCAAACAATTGATAGTTGAAGTTTGGTCAACAGATGAAAAAGTCAACTGATACATAAAAAAGTCAAACTTTGATTTTTTGGTCAACATTAAGTTTCAAAGATCAAGATTCATCAAGACATTCAAAAATATGAAGCTTGATCATCAATAATCAAGAAAGTCAAAAGTCAATATAAAAAGTCAAACTGTTCAAGACTTAGAAAAATTTCTAAGTGTTTTAAACCTTGATAATTTTACTAATTCATGACATTTTTTCACCAAGATGCAAGATGATTCAAAGAAAACTTTCAACATGAAAGTTGTAGATCTTGATGAATTCTCCAACTATGTATAAGAGGGTTGATGTCCAAAAAATTCTTATATTTGAAGATATAAGCCCATGAAGTCATGAAATTTTCATGAAAACACTTGGTGAAAATTTTGACAAGTTTAGACAGATTTTTGACCTAACTTCTTGGCCAATTTTCACCTAGTTCCAATTTGATTTTGTCAAAATGGTAAACATGAAGGTTGTAAACAATGCTTCAAGCTTTCCAAAATGTCAAATAACTTAAAGAGATCATGTTTGAGCTAAGAGAATCGAAGATAAGAAGTTGGGCATCCATTCTTGAATTACAAGTCATTTTTGTGATGAACACTTGACCAAATCTCATAGCCATGCTTCATAATCTTACTTTACAGGCTTCTAACTTCAAAATCCCCCCTTAATTAATTCACTCCTTAATTAATTGTTTACATAACATATTGAACCATTGTTCAAGCATTTGAGCCATTATCCAAGTTGCATTTCCATTTATGGCACAAAGGGACCATTGCCATTCTTGAAAAGTTGCTTTAATCACAAAGTTAACTTGTATTGAGCTTTGCACATGTTCCTTATGCACAAGCTTCATCTACAAAGTCATATAAACTCGTTTAAAGCTGGTAACCACTCTAGATAGCCTTGTACCATGCCTTGGAAAGATATTTGTCAAGCTTGCTTCAAAAACAAGTTAAAAATCCATAACATGTGATCTTGGTTTTCTGATCATTTCAAACCTCCAAACCTCTTGCTTATAAACAGAGGCCATCTTTGCAAGCCAACAGACGATATTACAAGCCTTGAAACTCCCTCAAACTAGTAATTTCTCTAAAAACACCATTTTTGTGTCATTTATGCGTTTGAACATCCATCTCACAACCCCCTCGTGCGTTTTCCATTTTCATCAATCACCAAGCTTCTAATACACATACGAAGACAATCCAAACACTTGTAACACAACTGTAACACCATTTTCCTCATCTTCTATTTTCAAAAATAGTTGCTTGCAGGTTGACTTCTCCAGCACGATTCAGCCATCCTCAATCCAAAGTAAGCATTGCAATAGCTTCCTGGAGATTCAAGGAAGATAACCAGATCATTACAACACCTTGAAGGTTGCTTAAACTCAAAACACGATCTCCATCTACAAGGTGAGTTTTTTAAACCTCTATCTCTTCATACAAGTATCATTTGGCTTCCATTTTCAAAGATAAATGAAGACATCATAGCCCTTAAACTAACCATGTCCTTAGAATTTATGTTGCCTGAGTAGTGTGGATTTTGAGTTTGAACTTCTTGAAAAATTAGGTTAGAATTTGATACCATTTAAAATCCGTGCTCATCTTTGATCCATTGCTTAAGTTATTTACATATTTGAAATCATGGTGAAATTTCTAACAAGTTTGATGTTTATAATTTCTGAGATGGTGGAGAGATGAGAAAGTTACAGAGCTCTGGTTATGGTGCAAGAAAGAAGATGAAGTACTATCATGGAATTAGTTTATTTTAAATTTATCGCAACATGTTTTATAAATGGATGAAACAGCCACCCTAGTGGCAAAAGGCGCGCGCGTAAGGCATTAGTGTATAAGGTCCTGGGTTCGACCTCCAGCGAGACCTTTTGTTATTTTTCTAACATTTTCCTTATTCTTTTTTGTTTGGTAGCGTGCTGGGCGTCCCCTGATTGGACCTGTCCTTTTTTTAATTCGTCTCACCCCCTTTTTACTAAAGAAAACGCAGGCCCAAATATTTTATTTTGTTTTGTTTTATTTTTCTGATTTCCAACAAAATAGGCCTTGGGCCTAAACTGAAAACTATCTTACTTTCTAACCTCCCAATTCCTTTTCAAAACCCCTTAACTCCTAAATTTACATTTTTATTTTATTTTATTTTCTTACTATTATTATTTCTAATAAAAAATACAAAAATATATTTTTTATTATTAAATACTTAGACTAAAATTATTATTTCATTTTCACTTTATTTTATTTCCTTTAAACAAAAGACAAAAAAATATTTTCTTAACAAATTAATTTCTTTTTTTAATTAAATTAATTTAGACCTAGGTTTTATTTTAACTTTCTCTTTTTAAATTAAATTAAATTTAGATTTAGGGATTTTAATTAACTCCTTTTCAAATCAATTAGTTTAATTAAAAACCTTTTCTATAAAAAATCATAAAAACCATTTTCTTTTCAATTTCTTTCTCTTTACATTCTTTGTACATTTTATTAATTTCCACTATAAGTAATGTAATTGTCAAAACCTTGTAATAGTTAGGGTTTACTTATTTGTCATGCCCATTTGTAATTTATATCCCCATTTCCAAAATATTGTAATAGCGTAGGACTTTTAACTTCCGCAATTTATCGCTTTCCATATTATTGCTAGTAATTAGGGTTTGTATGGCAAGACATAAAATCAAATATATAGACAACCCTAATTCAAGACAAAAGTGAATGAAAACAATACACTTTGCACACATGCACCTCTAGGGTTAACCCACACTTGTTGCCTTAGATGAAAATAGTCATGTCCCTCGAACGTAGGATACTTTAGCAAAGACCCTCGATTACAAGATCGTAGTCCCTCGATAACCCTTCAATGTTGCCTTCGATAAAAGATCTTAGACCCTTATGAAAAATTGATAAGGTATCCTACAATGTTGCCTTCTATGACTGTACAATGACCCACGCCTTTCCCTTCACATCCAATGATATGATTATTTACTAACTAATGGTAAGATAACACTATCTAAAGGTGGAGGAAAATAACAAAGACTTTCTTTTGAGTAGGTAGAATGCTCGTAGCTGCTTGCTCACAAAAATTTCAAAAACAAATATCTTTCAAATACAACAGCACTTTCATGAAATATTTTCAAAATTCAACACTTTATATATATTCTTATAGAGACGAGAATCATTACAAAATTCGCCTAAACGAATGAACTTTTCAAAAATACTTTCAAACAATCACAAGCACATTTACAAAGAATTTCAAAGTAACCTAGTAACTAAGAGCCCTTAGATAACTACGGATGAAAAGGGTGCTAACACCTTTCCTTTTCATAACCTACTCCCTGAAATCAAGAAAAATTCTCAAAAGGTCTTTCCTGTTCTTTTCACCCTTTACTTTATTGGATAAAATAAAAGTCGATGGTGACTCTTTCTATCCGCAACAATTGCGATAAAACACAAAACACCCAAGTCAGTTCTCCCACTGTATTACAGAACTGACGACTCTGCTGGGGATTTTACTTAAAAGTGGGGTTACCATAGAGATTAGTTAACATTTAAATGCTTTCATTGTTTAACTTGCTTGTTTTACTCTTAAAAGGGTGTTTTGGGTTTTGTATAGATCCTCTACCCAAATCTGGGGGCATTATAAGGTAATTACCATTATATTATGGAGACTGTACGTCGTAGACCGATATGGTCGAAACAATGGCTACGTTAGTGTGACACATTTGTTGGTACCGATATCCCTTATGGAGAATTAAGGAGAATATTGGGCCATTGTGTGGTTTCATGAAGCACTAACTGACCAAAGAACCTTTAGTTGAACAACTTGGCCATTAGGAAGTAGTGAGATAGCCGACTTTGGTGCAGTCCAAAGTTGGTTGATACTCGATACTATGCTCATTAAGATCGGACTTTCGAGATATTTCGATCGCCAAAACAGAGGCTTGCGCTGAAACAACGCTCGATAAATAAAGATCAATGATATTAAGATTCCCTTGAACCTGGTTACTTTTTAGGACAGGTTGAACCAACTAAACTTCAAGAGGGTACTTACCTATAAACCTCGTGCAAGCCTAAACCTAAGGACTTGTTTTCTTTTTCTTGTATATGCTTATTTGTTCATAACATCATGACATCATACCATAGCATTTTTCACTAACCATTTCAAGGACCTATAAATTTATCTTTGTTCTGCTTTGTGGCTTCCACTCGCAGAAATACCATCCGAATCAGCCTTATGAAAGTGCCTCCTCAACTCAAAGAGTTAGCATCAAGGGTTCTTGAAAATTCTCCATTCACCAAGAGATATGGTAAACTTCTCAACTTATTTATCTCAAGCATTAAAGAAGACATGGTACATGTGCTCTTTCAATTCTTTGACCCCAAACATCATTATTTCGCATTTCCTGATTATCAATTGGTGTCCACCATGGAAGAGTTCTCTTAAACATTGGGAATACCTGTTCTTGATCAAATACCCTTCACCAATATTGAGAAAGATCCACGACCTGAGGAGATTGCATCAGCCTTACATTTGCAATGGTCTGACATTGTGGCTAATTGGGAAACAATGAGTGGTGTTAAAGGTTTTTTTTGCTAAGTTTTTGTTTGAGAAGGCTCAACTATTTTGGGGTGCTTTAGATTTGCAAGCTTTTGAGGAAGTCTTGGATCTTCTAAACTATTGGATGTTACTATTCCCTAATCCAGACCAACTCATAGACGTGAATGTCATCAAAGTTTTTCTCTCTCGCAACCCGATTCCTACTTTACTCAGAGATATCTTATAATCTCTTCACACTCGTACCATGAAGAGAAGAGGGATTCTTATGTGTTATGCACCCTTGCTATCTATGTGGTTTATTTCGCACCTTACTCGATCATTTTTAAAGAACGAATAAGGCTTGAGGTGGTCTCAAATAATGATGTCACTTTTGCATTCGGATATTCATTGGTGTTCCCGATCTTTGGAGGATGTTACCATCATTGACTGTTGCAGAGAATTCCTAATGTTCCACTCTTGGGAATTAGGGAGGTATTATTTATAATCCTTCTTTGGATCTACGACAGTTTGGTTATGCTCGGAGGGATGGTCCTCATGAAGCACTCATTCAAGGAATTATGTTCGACTACAAGAGCGATGCCCAAGGTTATCGTAAAAGGTTTGTACGAGCTTGGGGCATGATGAACAAGGTTGATAGAAAAACTCTGGGGAATAAGAACTCTATTCCTTTAGAGCCTTATCTCAAATGGGTGCAAGCTCACGCTTAAAATCTCATGATGTCGTATCTAGCCATCTTTCCAATAGTTGTGAAGCCTACTATTGAGGGGGATGTTCCTTATACCATTCTTAATCCTGACATGCCTACTAATCTCGAGGAGTTGCAAAGATCGTGGATTGGACTCAAGGGAGAGCTAGGCACCTTTGAAGCCCAATTCTATACAAGCGATAAGAAAGTGTTAGAGCTAACGAAGCAACTTCACAATGAGCAAAACCTTAATGCCTACATCACACCAAATAGGAAGCATCCATGGGAGGCTTAGGAGTTAATATTTTTGATGTGTCTTTGAGATCTTTTATTTTTCATTGTAAAGCCCAAAAAGGCAAATTGTAGTTTTGGAATTTACTAATGAAATATTTGTTTCTCTTTCCTTTTGGTTTAGCAAATTTATATCTTTTAAGGTCCTTGAAAACATTGCATACGTATAACATGCATCATATCATAAGCAGGTTTTCCGACACAAGTTTCCTTATCTCTCTACTGTTTATTTCAGTATAAGATGGATATCGAGCAAACCGTCAAGGACTTGCAGACTCAACACACTCAATTCTAAGAGACTCTGCTCAACTTAGCAAAGGGTCAACAAGAAATGATGAAGCTTCATATCACAAAGAAGAAGACCAAGAAGAAAGTTGTAATCAACATGGGGAAGAAGTTTAAAGGCCCCGCCCGACAGGTTCAAATTGAAGAGGACTCCTCCGAGGAGGATGATAACGAAGAAGAAGATATTAGGAGCACCCGTGCTGGGGGTGGAAACAATGAAATTTATAAAGATGAGGATTATTTTGATGAGAAATACCCACCGACCGACGACAAATATAAGCAGCTAGAAGACATACTCAAAGTTGTAGAGATCCAAGTTGTGCCTGGATTGGACTTTGGAGACTTGGGTTTAGTTCCCGGGGTGGTCATTCCCCATAAATTCAAGATCCCAGTTCTTTCCAAGTATGATGGTGTATCATGTCCAAAGCTTCATCTAAGATCATATGTCCAAAAAATTCAGCCGCACACCGCTGATAGGAAACTATGGGTGCACTTTTTTTAAGAGAGTCCATCTGGAATGCAGTTGGTGTGGTTTTACCAATTGAAAGGGGATAATATACATACCTGGGAGGATTTGGCTGCTGCCTTTTATCACCAATATAAATATAATGTTGATCTTGCACCAACTCGGGTGCAACTATAAGGCATGACCATGGGTTCAAATAAAGGCTTCAAAGAATACGCTCAAAAATGGAGAGACTTGGCTGGCAGGGTGCAACCACCCTTAACTGATAGAGAGTTAGTAGACAAGTTTATGGGAACATTGATTGGTCCATTTTTCAAATTGCTGATTGGAAGTTCATCATCCAGATTTACTGAATTGATTTTTACTAGCGAGAGGGTTGAAAGCGGGATTAAAACCGAGAAGATACCCATGGCCTCCACCTCAAATGCTACGAAAAAACCATTTATTGGTAAAAATAGAGACTAATGGTGTGTATGGATCAAGAAGCCGTACTAAGAATGACCGTCATCATTCAGTAGGGGCAGTATTAATTTCCAATCCAACTCCAACTCAACAACCGCGTCAACAAAACGGTCAACAAAGACCAGATATCCCGAGGAGGAAATTTACAAGAATCAATATGAAATTATCTCAAGCTCTGCAATACCTATTAAAAGCTGGTTTGGTGACTTTGAGAGATCCCCCTTCTAACCCTAACACAGCTTCTCCAAAATATAACCCCAATGCAAAATATGCTTACCATTCAAACAGTCCTAGACATGATACCAATGATTTTTGGTCTTTAAAGAACAAAATTCAAGACCTGATCAACAATAAAACAATTGAATTAGACCCTCCACCGACTCCCAATGTGATCACCACACCCATGCCTAGTCATGGTAAAACTGTCAACGCCATTGAAGATGTCTCTTTTGTTTCCTTCGTCACTAATTTAACCACTCCTTTGAAGATTGTTAAAAAGAATTTGTTGAAAGTTGGTATATTCCCAGGCTATCTTGAAGATTGTTACCACTGCGTTGTACAAGTTAATGGTTGTGAATGGCTGAAGAAAGGTGTCCAACACCTGATGGATAGCCATGAGATTCTATTTGAGAAAACTTCATCTGTGAAAAGTTTGACCGAAAGTGTATCTCAAGAGTTTGAAGACGTGTCTATCATTACTATCTCAAACAATCCTATTAGGATCACCTCCAAAGGTCCTATTAGGATTCCAGCTGAACCAAGGATAGCTCCACTGATTATTACCACACCAGGGCCAGTCCCCTACTCTTCTGATAAGGTTGTGCCTTGGAATTATGGGGCGGAAGTGTATTACCTTGGTATCAAACAAGATTCATGGATTGCCGAAGATGAAACTGCTGACATTACAAACATTTCTGGATCAAGTAAAGTTACTAGGACAGGGGAGGATCTTCTCTCCATAGATTTCACCTCCGACAACCACTACTACACCCATTCGTACTACCGATGTTAAGCTTGTTGCTGATACTCGAGGAAAGGAAAAAATGACTGAGCCTTCCAGGACGGAGGCGCCCACAAAATATGTTACCATTAAGGATCCATCTACCCAAGAGATGGAGGAGATTTTAAAAATTTATCTGAAAAAGTGACTACAAGATAGTGGAACAGTTGGGGAAGACACCCTCGAAGATTTCCATGCTATCTTTGTTGCTATGCTCTGAGGCACATGCCCAAGACCTATTAAAATTCCTGAAAAAGGCACATGTCCCACAAGAAACTACGGCCGACCAATTTGAAAATTGTGTAGGAAGCTTGACTACTGACAATAGGTTGGGATTTTCAGACAAAGATTTGACCCCAACGGGGAAGAATTATAACAAAGCTCTACATGTTTCCATTGAGTGTAAAGGAACCACTTTAGCACATGTGTTAGTAGACATTGGGTCTTCCCTGAATGTCTTACCAAAAGGTGCTCTGGATAGGTTAGACTGTGAAGGTTTAGTGCTGAAATCTAGTAACATTATGGTGAGAGCTTTTGACGGATCAAAGAGAATGGTCCATAGAGAGGTTGATCTCCCTATCAAGGTTGGGTCTCAGGTCTTCAACTCAATATTCTATGTGATGGACGCTCATGGATACATGAGGCAGGTGCGGTTACCTCCACATTACACCAAAAGCTGAAGTACCTGATCAAAGGGAAAATTGTCACTGTCTGTGGGGAAGAAGAGTTTATGATCAGTTGTCTGAATTCATTGAAGTACATTGAAATGGATGATGAGTTCATCGAGACCTCTTGTCAAGCATCCAAAGTGGTCTCTCCAATGGTTTCTGTTGCCAAAGCCACTCCTAACACTCCAAAAGCTGCTAAAGATACACCAAGGATGACCTCTCTCAAAGATGCTCGTGTTGTAGTTAAAGACGGAGGTTTCACCATTTGGGGGAAACTTCCTGATATCCCATACAAGTCATACAAATTCGGGTTAGGCTTAACTGCTGAGGCTCAAAAATAAGTTCATTATGCTCGTGCGGGGAAGCCACCTATCCGTATTAGCAATAATAAGGTTAATGCTCTTGGAGACTCTGACAATGATGGTAACCGGGACGATTGGATCTACCCAACTGCTAATGGAGGACTCAACAAATGGCCGACCAACGATTTCATCTCCATCTCCTTTAGCCAGGAGTAATTGCCATTTCCTGTTTTTATTACTTTGAGAAATTTGTCTGTAATTTCCATTAAAACAATAACTTTAAACCATGTGCCTTACCTGGGACACACTGGTCCGTTTGTTAAGGGGTTGACATTTTCATATGCCATATGCTCATTTTAATGATAAACATTGGACTATTTTGCATTCAAATTTTTGTGCTCCTTGTCTTTCTTTACTTTAATGCATTTTCAAAAATAGCCATGTGACCTTACATGCACACACACACATTTGCATATCTACATCCACTTCAGATCTCATTGACAGCAATTCCGCTATTGTCATCTATGACTTCGAAAATCCAATCTATCAAGCCGAAGACGAAGGTGAAGAAGATTGTGAGATACCTAGGGAACTCGCCAGACTCCTGAGCCAAGAGGAAAAATCCATTCAATCGCATGAAGAACCTGTTAAAGTAATAAACCTAGGTACTGAGGCAGATAAAAAAGAAGTCAAGATTGGCGCTAACTTGGAAGGTAGTGTCAAGAGCAGATTGGTTCAGATGTTGCACGACTATGTTGAGGTATTTGCTTGGTCATATGAAGATATGTCGGGACTTGATACTGACATTGTGGTTCACTGTTTGCTGATGAAGGAAGGTTGTGCTCCAATCAAACAAAAGGTTTGTTGCATGAGGCCAAACATGTATGAGAAAATTAAGGCCGAGGTAATGAAACAATTCAATGCAGGTTTTCTGGCAGTGACATCATATCCCCAATGGGTCACAAATGTGGTCCCAGTGCCGAAGAAAGACGGAAAGGTCCGTATGTGTGTAGACTACATGAATTTGAATAAGGCAAGCCCCAAATATGATTTCCCACTACCATATATTGACGTCTTGGTTGACAATACGGCTCAACATAAAGTGTTCTCCTTCATGGATGGCTTCTCCAGTTACAACCAAATCAAAATGGCGCCTGAAGATATGGAGAAAAACACGTTTGTCACGCAGCGGGGCACTTTCTGTTATAAGGTCATGCCTTTCGGTTTGATGAATGCAGGCGCAACTTATCAACAGGATATGGTAGCTCTATTTCATGATATGATTCATCATGAGATAGAATTCTATGTTGAGGACATGATTGGAAGATCGCAAACTGAGGAAGAACACCTTGATCACTTGCACAAGCTATTTAAAATGCTGAAGAAATACAAGTTGAGGCTGAATCCCAACAAATGCATCTTTGGGGTGAGGTCTGGAAAACTCCTAGGATTTATTGTCAATGGGAAAGGTATTGAAGTCGGTCCTGAAAATTCAAATCCATACAAGAAACGCCAGCTCCCGTTACTGAGAAGGAGGTCAGAGGTTTCTTAGGTCGACTCAACTATATTTCCTTATTCATCTCTCACTTAACTGCTACTTGTGAGCCAGTCTTCAAACTACTGAAGAAAGATCATGTAGTCAGATGGAATGACGACTTCCAAATAACTTTTGACAATATCAAGGAGTATTTACAAGAACCTCCAATCCTAATGCCTCAAGTTGAAGGAAGACCTCTGATTATGTACTTGGCCGTATTAGAGAATTCAATGGGGTATGTGTTGGGCCAACATGACAAGTATGGTCGAAAAGAGTATACAATATACTACCTTAGCAAAAAGTTTACCGACTGCAAAACAAGATATTCACTACTCAAGAAAACTTGTTGCACTTTGGCATGGGATGCTCTCCGTCTAAGACAATATATGTTAACCCATACTACTCTATTGATTTCTAAGATGGATTTCATCAAGTATATCTTCATGACGCCAGCCCTCTCCGGATGAAGAACCAGAAGGAAAATGATCTTGACTGAATATGGCATCCAATACATTACACAAAAAGCAATCAAAGGAAGTGTGTTGGCGGATCATTTGGCGCATCTAGCTGTTGTTGACTACCAATCTATGAACTTTGAATTCTTGGACAAGAATATCATGCTGATAAATCGAATGTGAAAAGCATGGACCGTATGAAGGACCGGAACAAGGATCCCAATGGACTATGGTTTTTGATGGAGCTTCCAATGCATTGGGCAACATAATTGGTGTTGTGATCATTTCTTACGAAGGTTTCCATACACCTTTCACTGCCATACTTTGCTTCGACTGTAGCAACAACATGGATGAGTATGAAGCATGCATCTTGGGTCTTAAGGCTGTTGTTGACCTAAGAATAAAATTCTTAAGCATATATGGAGATTCGGCCCTGGTAATTAGTCAAGTTAAAGGAGAATGAGATACCAAACATCCAAATCCGATCCCTTACAAAGAACTTATGCTCACCTTGATCCCTTACTTCGAAGAGGTCACCTTTGAACATTTCCAAGGGAAGAAAACTAGTTGGCAGATGCCTTAGCAACTATGTCGTCTATGTTCAAGGTCAATTGGGACAACAAAGCTCCCAGAATTACTATCGAAAGATTTGACGATCCGACGCACTGTTGTAAGATTGACACTGATGATGAGAAGTCTTGGTTCCATGAAATGAAAAGGTACCTTAAAGCACAAGAGTATTGTTAAGGAGCTTCAATCAATGACAAGAAATTCCTGTGGAGGTTATCAACAAAGTTCTTCCTAAGTAATGGGATTTTGTACAAACACAACCATGATTCAACTCTGCCCCGTTGTATGGACAAGAAAGAAGCAGAGAAGATCATGAAGGACATGCATGACAGTATCTTCAGAACTAACTCTAGTGGACACACTAAGGATAGGAAAATTCTGAGGGCTGGTTACTATTGATCAACAATGAAAACTGATTGTCACCATCACTCAAGGACTTGCCATAAATGACATCTATATGTTGATAAGGTTCATGTGCCTCCAGTACCTTTAAATGTCATGACTGCTCCGTGCCCACTTGCAATGTGGAGCATAGACATGGTCGGAGAAATCAAGCCCACTTCCTCTAATGGATATCTTTTCATCTTCGTCGCCATTGACTACTTCACAAAATGGGTTGAAGAAGCTTTATTTGCCTTAATCACTAAGAACATTGTAGCCCAGTTTATCAAGCATAACCTCATCTGTCGGTACGGCATCCCTGAAAGCATTATCACTGACAATAGAACCAATTTCAATAATTCCATGATCACTGAACTCTGCATGCAGTTCAAGATTAAGCATCACAACTCTTCTCCATATAGACTTAAGATGAATGGCGCAGTGGAAGCTGCCAACAAAAACATTAAGAAGATTGTGCAAAAGATGGTGGTGACCTATAAATATTAGCATGAAATGCTACCATTTGCTCTTCATGGATACCGTAACTCGACACGATCATCAACTGGGGCAACCCCATTCTATTTAGTCTATGGCATGGAAGTTGTCCTGCCTGTTAAAGCCCATATTCCTTCTCTAAGGATTATAAAAGAAGCAGACTTAGGCGAAGACGAATGGATTCAGACTAGGTTGGATCAATTGAATTTGATTGGTGAGAAGAGGCTGGCTGTTGTCTGTCATGGTCAAATGTATCAAAAATGTATGATCAAGGCTTTTAGTAAGAAGATCAAGCCTCGAGTATATCAGACTGGCGACTTGGTAATAAAGCACATCATTTTACCACAAGGCGTCCCAGGGGAAAATGGACCCCCACTTGCGAAGGGCCATTTTTTGCCAAGAAAGTATTCTCTGGCGGTGCTATGATGTTAACTACTATGGACGGAGAATATTTCTCGTACCCTGTGAACACAGACATAGTCAAAAAATACTACGCATAAAGAATGACCTGCTAGGTTGACATACCTAGGCAAAAATAAGGGCATCCCGGCAAACCATAAAGGTTTGGGAAAAATTAGGGATACATACAAAAGATTATACACCCGGCAAGCCGAAAACCTGAAAGGGCGGCTTGGGAAAAAAGGGCATCTTGGTGGACTGAAAACCCGAAAGGGCGATCCAGGAAAAAGTTAAGAATTAAAAGCGTACGACTATGTCCCGTTGGATCACTACAGTCAGCTTTATTACCAAGGTCAAAAGTTCAAATGATACAAGATCAATTCAATCAACTTCTTCTGACGGCAAGGGATGATGTTCGAAGACATAGGGGCAATGGCAGAGTTGGAACCTAATAAGATCACTTCCACATGGCTATACATTTTTGTTTTCAGTTTTTATTCTTTTCATTTTTTGAAGACTTCCTCTTACTAGGATTTCCGTCTCTCTGTACAAAATCGCCTTTTTGTGGGTAAATTATCAATACAAATATACTTTGAAGTGCAAACTTTTTATTTTTCATGTTTTGATTGCAAAAACATCCAATGACTAAAAACAAAATGAACATATGCATATGAACATGTTTAACTGTTAACAAATATACGCATAATAACAGGAATAAGTACTTACTCGAGGAGCCAGGATAACCCTCATGCTATCCATAAATCCCCATAAAGTAAATTCATACAACTTCCTTTTTGAGTTCCAATTAGCATATCTCCTGGAAATTCTCTTCCCCAACCGAGTTTGGTCTTCCAAAACTGGAAAAGAAACCTTGCAAATGTTCTTCCACAAAAGAATTCATTTCCCCAATAAGGTCGCCAAAGTACTTTCTTCAACAGGTTTTATTTCCCCAATGGATTAAAATCTCCCCCAACTTGAGTCCATTCCTCAGACTACTATAAATCATTGACAAAACTCCTCTTCCCCAGTAGAGTTGTCACTATCCTCAGAAAGGAACTGTAAAGCCTGTATTTTAACCAGATACCAGTCAATTATCCTCCCCACACAAGACGAAAGTTTAGTCATCTCTTTTATTCTCAGTCGAGGCATATAAGAGTTAAGTTCCCTAGTGGAGCAACAAACGCATAATGTTCCTAAACTCTACTCCCCAGGTAGAAATCAAACATCCCCAGTGGAGTGTCCTTAACTAAAGTCAACAGGAATTCCCAGCGGAAGCATTATAGACCAAGTCGAAGATACATATACTCTTCATCCTCAGCAATGGTCAGGGATTTATTTTTCGTAAACAAACATTTCACATTCATACATCAAAGCATACACATACGAAACGCATATATTACAATCTCATTTATTTTGAGAACATCATTATGCAATGCATTTCATACATCATGACATTGCATATAACTAATTCTTTACCTTTTTCAGGAAAGATCAGTCACCAGATGAATACCATCAATAACAAACATTTCTTTCATAAGACATCTGTTGGTTCAGTTTAAATCGACCAATGATTTATCCTAATTCGTTTTCGGTAGACACTTTCTCTGGTTCAATTAAATCGACCCTAAGATTTATGCTGATTCGTTATCCAGTTAAAGAACATTCAAGACATCTACTGGTTCAGTTTAAATCGACCAATGATTTATCCTAATTCGTTTTCGGTAGACACTTTCTCTGGTTCAGTTAAATCGACCCTAAGATTTATGTTGATTCGTTATCCAGTTAAAGAACATTCAAGACATCTGGTGGTTCAGTTTAAATCAACCAATAATTTACCCTGATTCGTTTTCAGTAGACACTTTCTCTGGTTCAGTTAAATCGACCCTAAGATTTATGCTGATTATTTATCCAGTTAAATAACATTTAAGACATCTGCTAGTTCAGTTTAAATCAATCAATGGTTTATCTTGATTCCGTTCCGGTAGACATTTCTCTGGTTCAGTTAAATCGACCCTAAGATTTATGTTGATTTGTTATCTAGTTAAAGAACATTCAAGACATTTGTTGGTTCAGTTTAAATTGATCAATGATTTATCCTGATTCCGTTCCGGTAGACACTTTCTCTGGTTTAGTTAAATCAACCCTAAGATTTATGCTGATTCATATCCAATTAAAGACAATTTCGAGACCTCTACTAGTTTAGTTTAAATCGACCAATGATTTATCCTGATTCCACTCTGGTTGAAACTTTCGCTAGTTCAGTTTAAATCGACCAATGATTTATCCTGATTCGTTTCCGGTAGACACTTTCCTCGGTTTCAGATAAATCAACCAAAGATTTATTCTGATACTTCTTGTAATCTCTATCAACAGTTAATTTGGATGGAATCTATAAGCCCATCTCTAACAACTCTCCATCATCTCTCTAAATGGCATCTTTAAGCCCATTCTTGATAATCAATCAACGACGCTACTTCGTGCACAAACGAGTGCAAATTTCTGGTCACTTTTAGTGTTCAATCATCTTCTACCTTTGAGTCGCAAATGGAGGACATGCCAATCTAACTCTTCAGGTTTAAGAAGATTGAATAGGGGAAACTGTTGTATCCCAAAATTTTCCCTCTCTTTTCTCAAGACATTTCTCATAAAAAATATCTCAAATGATCAAGGATTCTCCAAGATTTGATCAGACAAACTCATCTCTTAGCACTGAGGCCACAAATTAGGGTTTTGATTTTCACAAGGACAATTGGAATTCTAATGCCTAAAATGACTTTCATGGTTCATTATAGACCTCCAGAAATACTCATGCCAAGTTTCAAGTCTTAAATCACAATTTTGCTCAGTCAATTGATCAGATGACTAAAAATCAATTGTATTGGGTAAAAAGTCAATTGTGGTCAATCCACAGTCAAACTTCAAGATTTTTGGCCAATATCAACATTTTGAAGTCATATTTATCAATTGATCAAGTTTGGATCACAATTCCTCAAGAAAAGTGTTCTAATCATCAAAGGGGCAAAATGGTCAAAATTAGGCTTTTGACTAAGAATGACTGATTTTTGACTTTTGACCTAATACATGACCTATTAACTTGAGGCATAATCTTAAGGATTCAAAGACAACATCTTGACCTTATTCCATGGCTCAATTCATTTCTCAAGATCAAATAGTTGATAGTTGAAGTTTGGTCAACTATTAAAAAGTCAACTGATACACCAAAAGTCAAACTTTGACTTTTTGGTCAACATTAAGTTTCAAAGATCAAGATTCATCAAGACATTAAAAAATATGAAGCTTGATCATCAATAATCAAGAAATTCAAAAGTCAATAAAAAAAGTTAAACTTTTCAAGACTTAGAAAATTTTGTAAGTGTTTTAAACCTTGATAATTTCACTACTTCATGACCTTTTTTCACCAAGATGCAAGATGATTCAAAGAAAAATTTCAACATGAAAGTTGTAGATATTGATGAATTCTACAACTTTTTATTAGAGGGTTGATGTCCAAAAAATTATTATATTTGAAGATATAAGCCCATGAAGTCATGACATTTTCATAAAACACATAGTGAAAATTTTGACAAGTTTAGGTAGATTTTTGACCTAACTTCTTCGCCAATTTTCACCTAGTTCAAATTTGATTTTGTCAAAATGGTCAACATGAAGGTTGTATAAAATTTTTCAAGCTTTCCAAAATATCAAAGAACTTGAAGAGATTATGTTTGAGCTAAGAGAATCAAAGACAAAAACTTGGGCATCCATTCTTGAATTACAAGTCATTTTTGTGATGAACACTTGACCAAATCTCATAGCCATGATGTATAATCTTGCTTTGCAGGCTTCTAACTTACAAATCACTCTTTAATTAATTGTTTACATAACATATTGATCCATTGTCCAAGAATTTGAGCCATTATCCAAGTTGCATTTCCATTTATGGCAAAAAGGCACCATTGCCATTCTTGAAAAGTTGCTTTAATCACAAAGTAAACATGTATTGAGCTTTGCACTTGTTCCTTCTGCACAAGCTTCATCTACAAAGTCATATAGACATGCTTAAAGTTGGTAAGCACTCTAGATAGCCTTGTATCATGCCTTGGAAATATGTTTGTCAAGCTTGCTTCAAAAACAAGTTAGAAATCCATAACATTTGATCTTGGTTTTCTGGTCATTTCAAACCTCCAAACCTCTTTCTTATAAATAGAGGTCATCTTTGCAAGACAACGGACAAAATTACAAGCCTTGAAACTCCCTCAACCCAGAAATTGCTCTAAAAACACTGTTGTTGTGTCATTTCTGCCTTTGAACGTCCATCTCACAATCCCCTCGTGTGTTTTCCATTTTCATCAATCACCAAGCTTATAATACACATATTGAGACAATCCAAACACTTGCAACACAATTGTAACACCATTTTCCTCACCTTCCATTTTCAAAAACAGTTGCTTCCAGGTTGACTTCTCCAGCACGATTCAGCCATCCTCAATCCAAAGTAAGCATTGCAATAACTTCCTAGAGATTCAAGGAAGCTAACAAGATCATTACAACACATTGAAGTTTTCTCAAACTTAAAACACGATCTCCATCTACAAGGTGAGTTTTATGAACCTCTATCTCTTCATACAAGCATCATTTGGCTTCCATTTTCAAAGATAAAATGTAGACATCATAGCCCTGAAACTAACCATGTCCTTAGAATTCATTTATGTTGCCTGAGTAGTATGAATTTTGAGTTTGAACTTCCTGAAAAATTAGGTTAGAATTTAGTACCATTTAAAATGCGTCCTCATCTTTGATCCATTGCTTAAGTTATTTACATATTTGAAATCGTGGTGAAATTTCTAAGAAGTTTGATGTTTATAATTTCTGAAATGGTTGAGAGATGAGAAAGTTACAGAGCTCTGGTTATGGCGCGAGGAAGAAGATGAAGTACAGTCATGGACTTAGTTTATTTTAAATTTATTGAAACATGTTTTATAACCGTATGAAACAGCCACACTTGTGTTAGAAGGCGCGCACGTAAGGTGTTAGTGTATAAGGTCCTGGGTTCGAGCCCCAGCGAGACCTTTTGTTGTTTTTCTAACATTTTCCTTATTCTTTTTTGTTTGGTAGAGCTTTTGGCCTCCCCTGACTGGGTCTGTCCTTTTTTTAATTCCTCTCACCCCCTATTTACTAAAGGCAACGCAGGCCCAAACATTTTGTTTTGTTTTGTTTTATTTTTCTTATTTCCAACAAAACAGGCCTTGGGCCTAAACTGAAAACTATTTTACTTTCTAACCTCTCGATTCCTTTTCAGAACCCCCTGACTCCTAAATTTACATTTTTATTTTATTTTATTTTCTTATTATTATTATTATTACTATTATTATTTCTAATAAAAAAATACAAAAATATATTTTTTATTATTAAATACTTAGACTAAAATTATTATTTCATTTTCACTTTATTTTATTTCCTTTAAACAAAAGACCAAAAAATATTTTCTTAATAAATTAATTTCTTTTTTTAATTAAATTAATTTAGACTTGGGTCTTATTTTAACATTCTCTTTTTTAATTAAATTAAATTTAGATTTAGGGATTTTAATTAACTCCTTTTCAAATCAATTAGTTTAATTAAAAACCTTTTCCACAAAAAATCATAAAAACAATTTTCTTTTCAATTTCTTTCTCTTTACATTCTTTGCACATTTTATTATTTCGCACTATAAATAATGTAATTGTCAAAGTCTTGAATAAATTTTTATTCCTGTTCTTATGCATATATTTGTTAACAGTTAATCGTGTTCCTATGCATATGTTCATTCAATGTTAGTCATTGGACGTTTTTGCAAACAAAACAGAAATCCTAGTATTGGATGTTTTAGGGTGTATTTGTATTGATAGTTTTCCTGTAAACAGACGATTTTGTATAAAGAGACATAAATCCTAGTAAGAGGAAATTCTCATAAAATGAAAAGAGTACAAAGTGAAAACAAAACATATAGCTATGTGGAAATGATCTCGTTGGGTTCCAACTCCGTTATTTCCACTATGTCTTCGAACATATCATCTCTTACTGTCGGAAGAAGTTGATTGAACTGATCTATACCATTTGAACTCTTGACTTTGGTAATAAAGCTTGCAGTAAGTGATCCAATGGGACATAGTCGTACGCTTTAATCCCTAACTTTTTCCTGGACCTCCCTTTCAGGTTTTCAGTACACCAGGATACCCTTTTTTGCCCAAGCCGCCTTTTCAGGTTTTCGACTTTCCGGTGTATAATCTTTTATATATATTCCTAATTTTTGCCCAAATCCTTTTGGTTCGTCGGGATTCCCTTATTTTTTCCTAGGCCAGTCAACCTAACAGTTCATTTTTATGCATAGTATCTTTTGACTATATCCACGTTCATAGGGTGCGGGAAATCTTCACCGTCCATGGTAGTTAGTATCATAGTACCACCCAAAAATACTTTCTTGACAACAAATGACCCTTCGTAGGTGGGACTCCATTTGCCCCTGGGATCACCTTGCGGTAGAATGATGCACTTTATTACCAACTCACTGGCCTGATATACCCGATGCTTGATTTTTCTTGTTGAATGCCTTGATCATATGTTTCTAATACATATGACCGTGACAGACAGCCGCAAGCATCTTTTCATCGATCAAATTCAAATGGTTTATCCTAGTCTAAATCCACTCGTCTTCGTCTAATTCTGCATCTTTCATAATCCTCGGAGAAGGAATCTGAACTTCAACTGGCATGATAGCTTCCATGCCATAGACCAGAGAGAATGGGGTTGCCCCAGTTGATGTTTGCACTGAAGTGAGATAGCCATGAAGAGCAAATGGTAACATCTTGTACCAGTATTTGTAAGTCACAACCATTTTCTGTATGATCTTCTTAATATTCTTGTTGGTGGCTTCCACTACGCCATTCATCTTTGGTCGATACGGAGAAGAGTTGTGGTGCTTGATCTTGAACGGCATGCAGAGTTTAGTGATCATAGTGTTGTTGAGATTAATACCACTGTCTGTAATGATTCTCTCAGGGATGCCATACCGATAGATAAGGTTATGCTTGATGAATGGAGCCACAACATTCTTGGTAACAGAGGCTAACGAGGCTACTTCAACCCACTTTGTGAAGTAGTCGATGACAACGAGAATGAAGTGATTTCCGTTAGAAGCAGTAGGCTTGATTTATCTGATCATATCAATACGCCACATTTAGAATGGCCAAGGAGTAGTCATGATGTTCAAAGGAACTGGAGGCACATGAACTTTATCAGTGTAGATCTGACACTTATGACAAGTTCTCGAGTGATGGTGACAGTCGGTTTCCATAGTCGACCAATAGTAACCTGCTCTCAAAATTTTCTTAGCCATGGTATGCCCACTAGAGTGAGTACCAAAGATGCCTTCGTACATATCTTCCATAATTTTCTCTACTTCCTTCTTGTCCATATAACGAAGCAGACTTGAATCATGATTACACTTTTATACAATTCCATTGATCAAGAAGAACTTAGCCGAGAACCTCCGTAGGAACTTCTTTTCATTGATCGACGCCGCTTCAGGGTATTCTTGAGCTTTAAGGTACCTTTTCACTTCATGAAACCAAGGTTTTTCTTCTACTCTATTAGTATCAATTTCATAGCAATGTGTTGGTTCATCAAATCTTTCAACGGTAATTCTGGGAGCCTCATTGTCCCATTTGACCTTGAACATAGATGACATGGTAGCTAATGTGTCCGCCAACTGATTCTCTTCTCTTGGGATATGCTCAAAAGTAATATCTTCAAAGTACAGAATCAAGGTTAGCACATGCTCTCGGTATGGGATAAGGTTCGGGTGCTTCGTATCCCATTCTCCCTTGACCTGACTGATTACCAAGGCTGAATCCCCATATACGCTCAGGAATTTGATTCTCCGGACAATAGAAGCTTTAATACCCATGATGCACGCTTCATATTCAACCATATTATTGGTGCAGTCAAAGCAAAGTCTGGCAGTGAAAGGCGTATGACAACTCTGGGGAGAGATAATTACAGCAATGATTATGTTTCCAATTGCGTTAGAAGCTCCGTCAAAAACCATAGTCCATGGGGATCCTAGCTCAGGTTCTTCATACGGTCCAGGCTTTTCACAATTTGTAAATAGCATGATGTTCTCATCCGGGAATTCAAAATTCACCGACTGATAGTCATCTACAGCTTGATGTGCCAAATGATCTGCCAGTACATTTCCTTTTATTGCTTTTTGAGTGGTGTACTGAATATCGTATTCTATTAAGACCATTTTCCATCGGGCTATTCTCTCGTAGAGAGCTAGCTTCTCAAATATGTATTTGATGGGATCCATTTTAGAGATTAATAGAGTAGTATGAGTCAACATATACTATCTTAGTTGGCGAGCAGCCCATGCTAAAGTGCAACAAGTTTTCTCGAGCAACGAATATCTTGTTTCACAGTCGGTAAACTTTTTGCTAAGGTAGTATATTGCATGCTCTTTTAGACCAGACTCGTCATGCTTCCCCAGCACACACCCCATTGAATTCTCTAGCACTGTTAGGTACATGATTAAAGGTCTTCCTTAAACTAGTGGCATCAGAATCAGAGGTTCTTGTAAGTATTCCTTAATTTTATCAAAAGCTATTTGAAAATCGTCGTTCCATTTTACTACTTGATCTTTCTTCAACAGCTTGAAGATTGGCTCACAGGTAGCAGTCAAATGAGAAATGAATCGAGCAATGTAATTTAGTTGTCCTAAGAAACCTCTGACCTCCTTCTCAGCACGGGGAGCCTACATTTCTTGAATAGCTTTAACTCTTGCGGGATCAACTTCAATACCTTTACCACTGACGCCAAAACCTAAGAGTTTTCCAGATCTCACCCCAAAGGTGCATTTGTTTGGATTCAACCTCAGCTTGTATCTCTTCAATCTCTCAAATAATTTATGCATATGATCAATATGTTCTTCTTTATTCTGTGATCTTGCTATCATGTCTTCGACGTAGAATTCTATCTCATGATGAATCATGTCATGGAATAAAGCTATAATGGCATGTTGATAAGTTGCTTCAGCATTCTTCAATCCAAAAGGCATGACCTTGTAACAGAAAATGCTCCACTGTATGACAAAGGTAGTTTTCTCCATGTCTTTAGGCGCCATCTTGACTGCACCTTGGCCTTTCGCAATGTGGGGCATTGATATGATCGGCGAGATCAAACCTACAGCATCCAACGGGCATCGCTTCATCCTGGTAGCGATTGATTACTTCATAAAGTGGGTTGAAGCAGCTTCCTACGCCACTGTAACCAAGAATATCGTGGCACGGTTCATTCGGCATAACCTGATCTGTCGATACGGTGTCCCGGAAAGGATCATTACGGACAACGGTACCAATCTCAATAATAAGATGATCACTGAGCTCTGCGAGCAATTCAAGATACAGCACCACAACTCTTCTCCTTATCGGCCGAAGATGAATGGGGCTGTAGAAGCAGCAAATAAGAATATCAAAAAGATTGTGCAGAAGATGACAGTGACCTATAAAGATTGGCACGAGATGTTACCGTTTTCTCTTCATGGGTACCGTACCTCAGCAAGGACGTCAACCGGGGCAACACCCTTTTCCTTGGTCTATGGCATGGAGGCAGTCTTGCCGATTGAAGTCCAGATACCCTCTCTCCGGATAATGAAGGATGCAGGCTTGAGCGAAGATGACTGGATCCAGACTCGACTTGATCAATTAAACCTAATTGACGAAAAGAGACTTACTGCTATCTGTCATGGTCAGGCGTATCAAAAACGGATGATCAGGGCATTTAACAAGAAAGTCAGACCACAAGAGTATCAAGTTAGGGACCTGGTAATCAAGCGCATCATCCTTCCTCAAAGTGATCCCAAGGTCAAATGGACCCCTACGTACGAAGGGCCATTTATGGTTAAACATGTCTTCTCAGGAGGAGCCATGATGCTAACCAACATGGATGGTGGTGACCTTCCTCACCCCGCCAATGCAGACATAGTAAAAAGATACTACGCATTATAAAAGACCCGCTATGTTGACATACCTAGGCAAAAATTAGGGCTTCCCGGCGAACCAAAAGGGTTCGGGCAAAATAAGGGATGAAATGAAAAAATCTGTACACCCGGCAAGTCGAAAACCTGAAAAGGCGGCTTAGGCAAAAATGGGTATCCCGGTGGACTGAAAACCCGAAAGGGCGGTCTAGGCAAAAGTTAGGGATTAAAGCGTAATACTATGTCTCATTGGATCACCTTGCATCCAGAATCCGGTATCAACATCAAGTTCAGACGACATCGATCAATCAGCTTCATCTTCAACTGAGCAGCCAAGTGATGAGACGCTCGAAAATATAAAGGCGATAGCAGAGTTGGAACCCAGTGGGATTATCTTTCTTCACATAACTGTTTTGTTTTCCTTTTTCACAAAAATTGTATAAACTCTGTTTGTTCGGCGGCGTTCTCTTACTAGGACGTCAGCCTCTTGTACATAAACGCCTATTTACAGGCAAATTCAAAAATCAATACAAATTCACTTTTCAGACCAATTGCCAATTGTTTTTCCTTTTTCTGTTTTGTTTTGTAAAGAACGTCCAATGTTCAATTGTGATATATGCATTTGACACTAATTGCTAACTCATAAATATTTGAATACGAAACAAAGGATTAATTACAGGTAACATCAAAAACAGGGGAAATAATGAGTTGTCTAAGCAATCTAATTGCTCTGTCCACCAAGGTACCAAGGTAAGTTCGGCTGAAGAATGTAACCCAGATACCTTCACTCCCCGCCGAGTAAGATAAGACTCAGCAATACTCTCCCAAGCAGTTGGTCTCCCGTCAACCCTAACAAGGTACCGTATCTCCAGCAAGTTAGCAACACTCTCCCCGAGCAGAGTTAGGCTATAGTCAGCCTTAAGGAAGTTGGATTATCCCCCGAAGATCTCAACATTCCCCAACAGAGTACACAAACATTCCTAACAAGCATCCCCGGTAATCTTGATCTAAGATTGTTCCCCGGCGGAATACAGAACATCCAGTGGAGCCATTCCCCAGTCCAATCTGAAAAGATCTCCCCAGGAGAATTCAATCAATTTTCCTAGTAGATTCAGGAAGCTTATCCCCAGTAGATTCTGGAAGCTTATCTCCTGCAGAGTATGAACGCTCCCCCGGCTTTATTCAAAGGTTATTGTCCCACCAGGATATAACTGGGTTATCCTCATCCAATTGCCACAGAAAGATCGTCCCCGGCGAAGTCTTCCTATCCCCAACGGAGTTCATCAAATCTTCCAACAGAGCTCAACAATGGTATCCCCAACAGAGTTATCATCAACACCTCAGCAAAGTATCTCTTCCCACAGAGTAACTCCCCGCAGAGTAATCTCTCCAGCAAATTTTATTCCTCAATGGAGTCAGCTTCTCCTACCGGTTTATACTTGCAACCGTCATCCCCAGCGGAGACAAAAAGCTCTACTCTTCAACATCAGCCCAGGATTTGACTTCCCGACACCCGTCAAGGATTTACTTTCCTAGAAAAAAATACGCTCATAAACATCACATCTTCATACATTATAGCATGCACGTACGCATCATGAACATACAATCTCATTTATTTTTGAGAACATCACGCATTTCATACATCATGACATCGCATACAACTAACGTTTTTTCTTTTCAGGACAAAGGTCAATACAAAGATGATTACTATCAACTGTCACTATTCCGGACTCGATTCCTGTATCCAGCCAGGGCACGTCTGAAGAGTTTGAAGATTCGATTCCTGTAACCAGCCAGGGCATATCTGTTGACGACTATTCCAGACTCGATTCTTGTATCCAGCCAGGGCACGTCTGAAGGGTTTGAAGATTTGATTCCTGTAACCAGCCAGGGCATATCTGTTGACGAATATTCTGGACTCGATTCCTGTATCCAGCCAGGGCACGTCTGAAGAGTTTGAAGATTCGATTCCTGTAACCAGCCAGGGCATATCTGTTGACGACTATTCCGGACTCGATTCCTGTATCCAGCCAGGGCACGTCTGAAGAGTTCGAAGATTCGATTCCTGTAACCAGCTAGGGCATATCTGTTGATGACTATTCCGGACTCGATTCCTGTATCCAGCCAGGGCACGTCTGAAGAGTTTGAAGATTTGATTCCTATAACCAGCCAGGGCATATCTGTTGACGACTATTCCGGACTCGATTCCTGTATCCAGCCAGGGCACGTCTGAAGGGTTTGAAGATTCGATTCCTGTAACCAGCCAGGGCATATCTGTTGACGACTATTCCGGACTCGATTCCTGTATCCAGCCAGGGCACGTCTGAAGAGTTTGAAGATTCGATTCCTGTATCCAGCCAGGGCATATCTGTTGACGACTAATTCCAGATTCGATTCCTGCATCTAGCCAAGGCACATCTGTGAGTAACTGATTGTAGACTCGATACCTGTATCCGGCCAGGGCACATCTACATGAAGAGTTCGAAGATTCGATACCTGTATCTAGCCAGGGCACATCTACATAAAGAGTTTGAAGATCAACCCCTGTAACAGGCCAGGTAATCATTTTTCTTTCTCAGGTACGCAAGTTCTTGCTAAGGAATCTCTTACGCGATCGACACCTAGATGGCATCTATAAGCCCATCCACATACCGATAGTCCCCAAATGGCATCCATAAGCCCATTCCCGACAAGACTCTGTCACAGCTCCAGATGGAATCTATAAGCCCATCCTCCTATCCATCATCTTTCCAAATGGCATCTGTAAGCTCATTCCCGACATCACGTTTCTGATATTCTACTATGCGAGTGCAAATTTCTAGGCACTTTAGTGTTCAATCATCTTCTACCTTCGGATTACGAAAGGCACGCCAGCCAATCTACATCCTCAGGTCTAAAAAGATTGAACAGGGGCAACTGTTGTACCCCAAAATTTTCCCTCCCATATTTTTCAAGATTTGTCAAGATCAATCTCCAAATGGTTCAAAATCTCTCAAGGGTTGCACAGTCTAATTGCCTCCTAACACAGTCAAAATTAGGGTTTTGGTTCTTGCAAAGAAATTGAGGTTTTCAAAAGTCCAATCAAGTCCCATATGCCTATATACATTGTCAAGCATCCATATGTCAAGTTTCAAGACTCACAGCATCAAATTGCACAGTCAAAAACCCTAAATGCTCCACAGTCAACTGCAGGGGCAAAATGGTCATTTGACAGTCAAAAGTCAAAATTTTTGGTCAACATCTTATTTTGAAGCCACAATCATCATTTGATCAATTCTTGATCATGATTCCACAGGCATGGCTCAAAAAGTCTCAAGATGTCAAAAGTTTCTATTTTTGGACAGCTGAAAAGTCAACTGCAAATTGACCAAGGCATAACTTTTTCATGGTTCATCATAAAAATCCCATCCAATGCTCATTTTGAAGGGGATGACATTTTCTACAACTCATCTTCACATTCCAAGTCCAAGAAATGCTCTCACAAAAAGTTATCAATTTCAACATTATAGGTCATTTTCAAAAGTCAACAAAAAGGCACTTTAAGTCAAAGACCATAACTTGAGATTGGTAAATCAAAATGACATGGGACCAAAGGCATTGGTTATAGGACTTCAAGACCTTTCCAAAATGTCTAAGAACATGATCATAGCTTCAAAATTGAGCAAGATATGCATTGGAGAAGTTGGGAAATTTTTGGGAACTTTCAAAAGTCAACTTTGCCTAAAACACTTCATTTTTGCTAATGGGCCTCAAATTCTTTCTTGAATCTTTACCCAAAGCCTATGCACGATCCATTGAGCTCAAATTAATTTATTTTCTTATTTTTAAGTAATTAATTGAATTTATATTTATATTAATTCATTTAATTGATTTTAATTATAAGAAAATTCAAAAGATGTGCTTTTTAGATCTTTTTGTGCAGCAAATATGACTAGGGCAAGCTGGCAACTCGTTTCTCAATCAACAAGGTAAAAAAATCCATGATTGGCAAGGTTTCATGAAAGAAAAGATTGAAAAAGATATGATTAGGCAATCAAATATTCAAGTCATAATGCCATGGACTTTTGGGCTTATTCTTGACCTAATTCACATCACATACATATGCTGAGTGAAACCCTAAAGCTGGACACACGTGAAAGCTGCTGCAACCACATAACCAATTTGCAAAATTTCAAGAAAAACTTGAAAACTGAAATCCTATTTGCAGTACAATTCAAGGCCTAAAATCGTTTCCAATACATTGCTGACATTGCCAGGAAGCCATTGCAATCAAGAACGAGGCTTAACACCATCAGAATCATCCCCACTAAGTCACACGGTTTGCTTTATTTTCCAAATTGACATATCATCATTCATGCGTTTTTAACCACTTTTTTGGATTGATTCATGCTAATAGGGACCTTCTGAAGCTGTTGGTATAATCCAATTGAGTTATGACTGCCTGAATCAAAATCCACCATGAACGACATCTAGGGTTTCTGAAGCTTGCAATTAGGGCTTTAGGAATCAGGAAAAATTGGACCATGTCATGACCATGGTTGAATTAGTCAAGGCCAGACGAATTCAACCAGCCTATCGCGCCCTTTTTATATTGTCTCCACTTCTATTCGCTATTCTTGGGACTTTTACTTAGTGGGGGTTTAAAACCCCCGCTATCTTATTCATGTTTGCAGGTGAAAACGAAGAAGACAGCGTGCGTGGCATCATGTGATTGGAGAGTTTAAATCTGGCGCGTTTTATTTGGTGTTATACCATTAATATTTGTTTTTTTATATAATAATTGTTTTCCACTTATACTACAAACGCGTTGGATAGCTCAGTTGGCAAAGGCATAGTGGCAAGAGGTACTGGGACCTGGGTTCGATTCCCAGGTCCCCCATATAATTCTTTCTATTTTTTCCTCAAACATTCCCATGCAGCATTCGTTCAATGGTCCATCATGCACCCTCACGCGTAGCTTGCCAGATGGTCTTGATCAACAATCCAATGGCCACAGAATGAAGTCCATCATATGGTCCAGTCAATGAGCATGCACACAATCCTGAAAATCAACCAGGCTTTGTCTTGATGGGCCTGAATTGCTTCAATCTCACCTCCACTTTGGGCCAGACACCCCCCTTGGTTTGCTTTGCATTTTATTTTCTTTTTAATACTTTTAATTGTTTTAACTATAATTAATTCACCACAAATAATTTTTCATAATAAAAACAGAAAATCAAAATACAAAATATATTTAATTATTTATTAATTTCCTCACTAATTTATTTTTGTAAATAAACTCTAATAACTAATTTAGGTTAATTTAGGTTTAAAATTTAATCTCTTTTCTTAATAAGTAAAAATTACATAGAATTAGGTTTTGACACTTTTTATCCTTTTCTTAATTAATTATTATTATCATTATTTATTATTATTATCATTATTAATTACTATTATTTTTTTACATAAACATGTAAATTAATTAATTATCTTAAATTAGGTTGACTTTAATATTTTCATTAATAATTAAAATAAACTTAGAATTAGGGTTTCCTTTTAATTTTAATTTCTTTATCTTCATAAATACAAAAAATATAAAAAACACACTTTCTTTCCTTTAATTAAATAATTAATTAGGTTTTAATTTAATTTAATTTCAAGCAAAGGGTCAAAACCCTCGGACGTTCCCGGTTTTATTCTTTCGCACGCTATTCTTATTTTTTTCCTTATTGATTATTATATAACTGTTCAAGGATGTAATAGTAATTAGGTTTATTGCGTTTATTTACTTTCCGCATCTTTATCAAAAACGGGTCTTTGTATTTTGGCGATGTATAGACCCGCACCTTGTAATAGCGTAGCTTTTATCTTTCCGTCTTTTAATTTTTCGCACTATTGAACTGCTAAATCGCATGAAAGAATGTATGTTAATTAAAAACAACGCGTAGCTCACAATGCCATGATCAAAGATAACTGTTAACATGAAAACAACACACAATACACACACCACTTCTAGGGTACGCCTCACTCGTTGCCTTCGAAACGTGGTCGTCAAGTATAGGACGTTTTAGCGGTCGCTCTTATGTCCAAGATCCAGTTGCCTCGAAACAGTTGCCTCGAAACAGTTGTCTCGAAACTGTTGCCTCGGATTAAAAAGGATCTAGGACATTAGGGTTACTTCTAAGGTGTCCTAACTGTTGCTTCGGTGACCACACTGTCCCTAAAATCGAATTGACCCGAACACCTCCAACGGTGGTGCTACCTACCTCTAAATGGTGGGATGGCACTACCTTAAGGACAAAAACACAGCCTAATTCCTTAGGGTAGGTAGATGACTCATGGATACTTGCTCTCTTCAAAAACAAATCAAAAATCTTTTCACACTGACACTTTCAAAACTTTCAAAAACAAATTTTTCAAACACTCTTGAGGACAGATACAAGAGTCATTCAGAAATCTTTCAATGAAACTTTTTCAAAGCCACTCACATTTTGAAAAGCAAACATCACTTTGAAAACCTAAGAGCAAGTATCTAAGAGCCCATGGATAACCATGGATAGAAAGGGTGCTAACACCTTCCCTTTCTGTAAATCTACCTCCCGAACCGAGAAACAATCTCATAAGGAATTTTGATGTGCTTTTGTCCTATCCATGTTGGAGAAAATAAAAGACGGTGGCGACTCTTGCTTCCACGACATACGCGATCCAGCTAAAAACAGTCAGTTCTATTTCCACCGATCACAGAACTGGCGACTCTGCTGGGGATACTTAAAGTGAGGTGTACCTTAGGATAGCTCATACTTGTAATTTCAATTGCTTTGTTTTGTTTGCTTTATTATTATGGGCATTGTCTTGGAGTTTCATAGATCATAACCTGGATCTGGGGATACCCTGTTAGGTAGCATAAGCTGTGAGGGACCTGTCCGGCGTAGACCGACACGGGTGAAACAGTGGCTACGTTGGTGTGGTACCTTGGTCTGTACCGATATCCCTTGTGTCGCAACGAGGAGAATATGGGTCTTCTGAGGAGTCATTAAGCACCAACCGACCTTAGAACCCTAATTTGACCCGACTTGGCCATAGAATAGTAGCAGCATGCTACATCCATTGAGGCTAAACTCTCGCGATGGTTCTGGCCGCAAGAAAAGATTGTGATGCTGGAGTTATGACCGATTGAGGGTAGTCAGTGATATTAGGATCCTCTAGAACCTAGTTACTTTTGATAGGACAGGTCTTAACCAACAAACTGAAAGAGGGTAGTACCTGAGCTTCATGCTGGCCTAAACCCTAAGGGTTGTCTTGTGTGACTTGTGTGCCTTATCATGTTCGCCTTTGTGAATATTTGTGGTGTGCTTTATCATAACATCATGCCATCATAGACATTGCATGCATCCTGCATAAGGACTGGCCATTTCAAAGACAAGAGGGTTTCACCTTTGCTCTGTTTTGTAGGACATCATGATGCCTGTGCGAAGGAACACTATCCGGTTCAATTTTGTTCACCCACCTGAGTTGCTTGAAGAATTGGTTAGCAGAATTCCAAACACCACTTCCTTCATCCAGAGGCATGGTTCTCTTCTCGGTTTAGTCACTTCAAAGTGGGATCAACAACTGATGAGTGTCCTGACCCAGTTTTATGATCCCTTGTATAACTGCTTCACCTTTCAAGACTTCCAGCCGGTCCCTACCCTGGAAGAATTCTCTGATTTGCTGGGTATCCCTATCTTGGATCAGACTCCCTTCACCGGTTGGGAAAAGACTCTTAGGCTTAAGGAGATTGCTGCAGCCCTCCCTTTGACCACCAAGGAGGTAATGGACAACTGGGTGACTAGAAGCAGAGTTAATGGTTACTTGGCCAAGTTTCTGATCGGTAAAGCTAACAGTTTCTGGAATGACTTAGACTTCATGGCGTACGAGGACATTCTGGCTCTCTTAATCTATGGTCTGGTTTTGTTTCCTAATCCTGACAACTTCATTAACGTCACTGCCATAAGGATCTTTATGTCTCGGAACCCTGTGCCCACTCTCTTGGGTGATATCCTGCAACAACTCTATGCTCGTACTGCCCGAAGACGAGGAACTCTGTGGTGCTGTATTCCTTTATTGGTGAGGTGGTTTTTTCGCACCTCCCTAAGTTCGTGCTGAAGAATAAAGAAGGAAGAGGTTGGACCCATAGGTTAATGTCTCTCACTGATAATGACATCATTTGGACTCTCAGAGGTTTGGATGAGGTAGCTGTTATTGATCGCTGCGGAGAATACCCTAATGTTCCTTTGATTGGTACCCAAGGAGGAATCTCTTATAATCCATGTCTAGCTCTCCGTCAGTTTGGAAGAGCCAGAAGAGTAGGGCCTCATGAGATGTTGGTGCCTCACATCAGTTTTGATTCTCAGGTAGATAGTGACGAACTGCGCCGTAGATTCATCAAAGCTTGGGACAGAATTCACAAAGCTGACCCACATGAGCTGGGACCGAAGACTTCTCTACCTATGGAATCCTACTACAGATGGGTCCGCATCCGTGCTCAGAATTTAGGTATGCCATATGAAGCTGTCAGGCCCATCATTCTTGAATATCCTGATAGAGACGGGGTTCCTCCAACTGTTCTCCCTCCTCAGATACCTACTGATGTTGATACACTAAAGAGGTCTTGGGCGCAACTACAAGAAGAACGGGACTCTTATCGGGAAAAGTTCAACGAGCATAAATTGAAGATTCAGAAGCTGACAAAGCAGTTGGAGAACGAGCGGGCCTTGAATGGCTATATCCGTACTGAGAAGAGGAGACCCTGGGATCACTGATGAGCTTTGGATGTTCTTTTACAGTTTTTTATTTCCCTTTTCAGTATTTCCATTTTATGTAACGCCTAAGGGAAATCTGTTGAACAATCTAAATTCCAAAGTTTAAATCTAATAGAGTGTGTTCCTTTTTGTTTAAAAAGTTGAATCCCGACTGTCTTTGAAAACATAAATCATACGCATTCCATTCATCATATGCATCACATGTACTCTTCTTTTCAGGTTGCTTAATGTTCTTCGCTGTTTATTTCAGCAGCCATCATGAACCCTGAATCATCTACTGAGCAATCCATCAAGGCCCTCCAGGCCCAAAACGCCCAGTTCCAAGAGTTGATCATGAGTTTAGCCCAAGGTCAAGAGGAATTGAAGGCTCTGCTGGTCAAGAAGAAGAAGAAGAGAACTGTACTATTCAACACTGGCCGGAGGTTTGGTAACACACTGCAAAATGAGGTTGATCAAGCTGGCTCTTCTGTAGGGAAAGGCAGTCCCCAAGGGGGAAGGGTTCCTAGTCCTGTGGTCTCTGACAACGAGACTGATTTCAATGAAGAGCAGTACCCTCCAGCTGAAGACAAGTACAACCAGTTGAGGATCGTCTGAATGCCATGGAAATTCAACAAGTGCCTGGGTTGGATTTTGGAGACTTGGGTCTATCTTCTGGTGTGGTGATCCCACACAAGTTCAAAGCACCATCTTTCGCAAAGTATGACGGGGCGTCCTGCCCTAAGCTACATCTCAGATCTTATGTGCGGAAGATCCCGTCGTATACTGTGGACAAGAACTTATGGATCCATTTCTTCCAGGAGAGTCTTTCAGGGACTCATCTCGAATGGTTCTATCAGCTGGATGGAACCAAGGTTCATAACTGGGAGGACTTGGCTACTGCTTTTTATAAGAAGTATCAGTACAATGCCGACCTCGCTCCTACACGTACCCAACTCCAGGGTATGTCGCTAGGATCGGGAGAAGGTTTTAAAGAGTACGCGCAGAAGTGGAAGGACCTGGCTGGCAGGGTGCAGCCGCCGTTAACCGACCGTGAACTCGTGGACATGTTCTTAGGGACCCTATCCGGGCCGTTCTTCAACCACCTGATCGGTAATTCTTCTGTAGGTTTCATAGACCTCATTCTGACTGGTGAAAGGATAGAAGCTGGGATGAAATCAGGGAAGATACAGAAAGGTGCGTCCTCAAGTTCTGAGAAAAAGCCTTTCAAGAAGGAAGCCAGTGTTGTGTATGGGCCCAGGAGGCAAAATAAACCAGAACGCCGCCAAGCTGTCAACGCGGTGGTGATTACAAAGCCTGCTGCCACTCCTCGGCAACCTAACCAACCAAGGGGTGAGAGACCCATAAGAGAATATACTCGGCTTAGTATGACCTTGTCGCAGATCTTGCCGCAACTGCTATCGACCAACTTGGTAACCGTCAGAGAAGCTCCGAAGGTGGTAAACACAACCTCTCCGAAGTATAATCCCAACGCCCGCTGTGCTTATCACTCTGATAGCCCGGGGCATTCTACTGATGATTGTTGGGCCCTAAGAAATAAGGTGCAGGACCCTCTTTCATCGGCAGACGATGAACCACAATATCAGTATCGATCCATGGCATGTACTCATATGACCAAGCAAATATCTCAACATAGTCTTGTAATATCTAAATCAATATGTTCTTGACACTTCCCTCTAAGTTTCCGGCAATCTTGACTTCCTTTCTGTCTGTCTCGGTACCCAAATTTACAACTTCGAATGGCTCTTCATGTGGTCAGATAGCCTTTCTTTTTGTATTAAGAGTCTGGCAAGTTCTCCGGGTATTTCACAATCTTCTTCACCTTCGTCCTTGGCTTGGTAGATCGGATTTTCAGTCATAAGCGGTAATAGCATAATTGTTATAAACGAGATCCGGAGTGGATGGGGATCTGCAATATAGTGTGTGGGTGTGTGTAAGAACACATATCTATTTGAAAGTTTAATAAAGTAAAAGAAAGACAGAGAGTGCAAAATTTGAATGTAAAACGTCCAATGTTTTCATTAAATGAAAATATGACATATGAAATTATAACCCTTAACAAATGAACCATTGTGCCTCGGGAAAGACACAAGGTTTAAAGTCGCTGTTTTAAAAGAAATTACATAACAAAACTTCTTAAAGCGATAAAACATAAATACCTATTACTCCTGACTAAAGGAGATAGAGATGATGTCTTCCTCCTTCCAGTTGTTGAGTTCATCACCAATGGTAGGGAAGATCCAGTTGTCGAAATCACAATCATAATCACTATTATCATCTTCTATAGCATTAATTTCGTTGTTGCTGATACGAAACAAAGGTCTTCCAGCTCGAGCGTGACGAACAACCCTTTGTCCTTCTAAAGTAAAGCCCAAACCAAACTTGTCAGATTTAATGGGATATCAGGAAGCTGACTCCAAATAGTACAACCACCTTCTTCTATAGTTGCTTTGGAATATTTTAGGGAAGCCATTTTGTGCGGAACCTTCGGAATGACAGAAACATATTTAATAGCAGCAGGTAAAATCACTTCAAAGGTTTGACATGGAGTCTCGATAAATTCTCTGTCCATCTCCACGTACCAGAATGAATTCAGGTGGATGACCATGTACTCCTTCTCTCCGCAGACAGTAACAACCTTCCCTTTTACAGGATACTTCAATTTATGGTGTAAGGTGGAGGTAATAGCACCTTCCCCATGGATCAAGGGATATCCTAGAAGACAAGAATAGGCTGGCCGGATGTCCATTATATAGAAGCTGGATTCGAAGATCTATGAGCCTACTTTGATAGGAAGTCCACTTCTCCATGTACCATTATTTTGGATCCATCAAAGGCTCTAACTATAATGTCACTAGGTTTCAGCACAACCCTTTCACAATCCAGTCTGTCGAGAACACCCTTTCGCAGAACATTCAGAGAAGAGCCAGTATCAACTAACACATGAGCCAACGTAGTGCCCTTGCATTAAATGGAGACATACAAGGCCCTATTATGATTTCTCCCATCCGAAGTCAGGTCAGTATCAAAGAAGCCTAATCCATTATCAATTGTTAAGCTTGCTACGTAACATCCAAATTGATCAGCCAAAATTTCTTACGGCACGTGAGCAGTCTTCAAGAATTTCACTAAGGCCTGCGCATGGGCTTTAGAACATAGTAGTAAATATAGAATGGAGATTTTGGATGGGGTCTGCCCTAGCTTTTCAACAATTTTATAGTCTCTCTTGCGGATGATTTTCAAAACCTCTTCCAACTCTTGTCCAGAAGTGTCCTTGGCCGCAACTTCTTTTGGCGGCTCTATCTAGGAAGGCTCTGTCATTGGATCTTTACCCTGAGCCGCAACAGCTGTCTTGGTAGCTGTGACTTGAACAGGCGGAGAGATTTATGGAGAGAAAATCCTTCTGCTTCTAGTAATTTTGTTGGTCCCCGCAATATTGTCAATATTGGGATCAACCTCTTCGTCAGACAACTCTTGTTTAATGTCATGGTAACAGACGTCAAACCCATAACTCCATGGAATATCCTTCTCCGAGGAATATGGGATGGGCCCAGGTGTTGTAATGATTAAAGGAGCAGCTTTTGGATTGGCAGTAATCCTTACAGGACCCTTGGAAGTGACCTTGAAAGGAGTACCAGATATGATAGACAAATATCGACATAAATTCTCAACATACAGAACATTCTCAATCAAAATTACATGTTCATCCATCATGAGCTTAATGCCTTCCTTCAGTAACCCGCAGCCATTGGGTTGAACTGTACAATAATAACATTCTTTAACACAACTCAGAAATAAACCGGCTTGTAGCAAATTCTCCTTGACTATTGAGAGAGGAGTAACCATATCACTTATAGAGGTAACATACAAAACATCTTCAATAGCACTTATACCCTTGTCATGATTGGGCATAGGTGCAGTAATCACATTCAGAGTCTCTGGAGGGTCAAACTCAATTTCCTTGTTATCAATCATGTCCCAAATTTTGTTTTTTAGGGCCCAACAGTTATTGGTGTCATGCCCAGGACTGTTTGAATGATAGGCACATTTCACGTTCGGATTGTACTTAGGATATGATGTATTTGGATTAAGATGAGGATCCCACAGTGTTATCAATTCTTCTTTCAACAGATGTTGTAATGCTTGAGACAATGGCATACTAATCCCGGTGAACTGCCTTTTCGGGGCGTCTGACCTACACTAATTTCCCTATTGTTGTTGTTGAGCAGGCACTAGGTTAGAGATCAACACCACTCCCACAAACTGATGGAGGTCATTTTTACTATGGCTCCTCTGGTCATAGACAACATTGGTTTCTTTTTTACCACTGAATGGCTTCTTTACAGCATTAGAATCCACAACCATTGGAATCTTTCCACTCTTAATACCATTTTCAACTCTTTCTCTTGTCAGTATCAGCTCAGTAAAACCAACTGAAGAACTCCCAATTAGCATATTAAAGAATGGGCCTGTCATAGTACCCACAAACATATCATCTAATTCCCAGTTAGACAAGGGAGGTTGGACCCTTCCAGCTATGTCTCTCCACTTCTGGGCATACTCCTTGAATCCTTTATTCGAGCTCATGGACATGTTTTTCAATTGTACACGAGTCAGTGCTAGGTTAGCATTATATTGATACTGCTTGTAGAAAGCAACATCCAGGTCTTTCCATGTGTGAATGTTGGTTCCTTCCAGCTGGTAGAACCATTCAAGTTGAGTACCAGACAAAATTTCTTGAAATAAATGAACCCATAATTTCCTATCAGCAGTATGAGGTTGGATCTTTCGAACATACGACCACAAATGGAGTTTGGGACAAGAGATCCCATAATATTTAGCAAAGATAGGGACCTTGAATTTGTGAGGGATGACCACCCCTGGGATCAGATCTAGTTCTTCAAAATCCAAGCCAAGCACTTTATGGACTTCCACATCTTTGAGTCGGTCTTCCAACTGCTTGTACTTGTCATCTGCAGGAGGATATTGTTCGTCGGAGTAGTCTTTATCTTTGGAATCCTGATTGTTTCCACCTTCAGCCATGGTGCTTATAACATCCTCTTCTTGATTGTCGTCTTCCTCATAGGAAACATCACCCGCTTGAACCAGTCAAGCAGGACCTTTGAATCTTCTCCCTATATTGAGGATGAAAACCGACTTTCTAGTCTTCTTCTTCTTGGCGAGAAGCGCCATTATATCCTGTTGCCCCTTGGCTAGGTTCAGAAGAGTCTCTTGAAATTGTGCATGCTGAGCCTGGAGATCCTTGACAGTTTGTTAGAGGGCCATCTTATACTGAAATAAATAGTAAATAGATGAGGAAACCTGTTTTGGAAAACCTGTTTATGAAATGATGCATGATATATGGATGCAATGTTTTCAAGGACCTTAGGAGATTCAAATTTTCTAGCCAAAAGGAAACAGAAACATAGATTTCATTAAAGTTCAAAATTATAATTGCCTCTTAGGCTTAAAATGAAAGCAAAAGGGTCTCAAAGAGACAACAATATGAACTTCTAAAACCTAAGACTCAAGTCTCCCACGGATGCTTCCTTTTCGTGTTGATGTATGCATTAAGACTTTGCTCCTCGTGAAGTTGCTTTGTAAGCTCCAACCCTTTCTTCTCATTTGCATATAACTGAGTCTCAAAGGTGTCCCATTCTTCCTTGAGTTGAATCCAAGACTTCTTCCATTCTTCAAGGTCAGTAGGCATATCTGGATGAAGAATGGTACGAGAAACGTCTCCTTCGACAACAAACTCTTGATCACCGGTAGAACAACTGGATATGGCATCATGAGGTTTTTAGCGCGAGTTCCTACCCATTTTAGGTAGGGTTCCAAAGGGTTATAATTATTTTATCCTAAAGTCTTACTATCAATCTTGTTTACCATGCCCCAAGTACGTATAAACCTTTGACGATAACCTTGAAAATCGTTCTCGTAATCGAATACAATACCCTGGATAAGTATGTCACGAGGACCATCTCTTCGAGAATAAACAAACTGATGTAGAGCCAGAGAAGGGTTGTAATTAATACTTCCCCTAATGCCAAGGAGTGGAACATTAGGCAGCGGTCAATGATAGTAACATCTTCCAAAGATCGGGAACACCAATAGATATCTGAATGTGAGAGCGACATCATCCTTTGATACCACCTCAAACCTTGTTCATTCTTCACTATTGATTGGAGAAGGTGAGAAATAAACTACCTAGATAGAAAAGGTATGCAACACATAAGAGTCTCTCGCTTCCTCATAGTACGAGTGTGAAGAGAATGCAAAATGTCTCAGAGCAAAGTAGGCACATGGTTACGAGTGAGGAAAATTTTGATAGCATTCACATCTATGAGTTGGTTTGGATTAGGAAATAACACCAAACCATAGATCAACAAAGCCAAGATTTCCTCGAAAGCCTGAAAACTCATAGCATCCAGAAACAACCGAGCATTCTCTAACAGAAATTTAGCAAGAAAACCCTTTACTCCACTTCTTATTTCCGAATTAGATACAATGTTGGACCGCTTCAGATGTAAGGCTGCTACAATTTCTTCAGGTTGTGGATCTTTCTCTAAACCAGTTAAAGGTGTCCAATCAAGAACAAGTATTCCCATTAGCTTAGAGAGTTCTTCTATTGTGGGTACCAGTTGATAATTGGTAAAGGTGAAACAACGATGTGCATGATCAAAGAACTGGAATAAAACACTCATCATGTCTTTTTCAAAACCCGAAGTAACCAAACTAAGTAGATGACCATGCCTTTTGGTGAATTGGGAGCTTTCAGGAAATTTTGAGACTAACTCCTTAAGTTGAGAAGGTATCCTCACAAAACTGATCTAGATAGTATTTCTACGAGCGGAGGCATTAACCTATAAAACTAAACAAAGATAAATCTCTAGGTCTTTGAAATGGTTAGTGAAAATGACATGTGTAATGATGTCATGATGTCATGTTCGAACAAATTTAATCAAACACAAACAAGACACACCAGGCCTTAGGTTCAAGCTTGCATGGAGTTTATAGGTAAGTACCCTCTTGAGTTTAGTTGGCTCAACCTGTCCTAAAAGAAGTAATTGAGTTCTAGGAATCTCAATATCACTGATTTTTCTCTCAGGCATTGTTTCAACTCAAGCATCTAAGTTGCAATTGAAATATCCCGAGAGTCCAATCTCAATGAGTGTAGCATCAAGTATCAACCAACTCCAGTCTGCACCAAAGCTCGCTATCTCACTACTTTCTAATGGCTAAGTTATGTCAACTAAGGTTCTAAGGTTAATTAGTGCTTATGACACCATGCGACAGCCCAACACTCTCTTTCACTGGCTCAAAGGACACATGTACCAACCAATGTGTCGCACTAATATAGCTATCGCTTCAACCGTATCGGTCTACACCATAAAGTTTTCACGATCTATTTCTACTTACCTACAATTCCCCTAGATCCAGGTATAGGATCCATACAAGAAATAAACCCAAGCACATCCTGAAATATAAAGCATACAAAGCAAGCAAGTAAAGCAATAAAGGTGAACTAGCTCTAAAGGTAACCCCACTTTTGGTTCCTTCCCCAGCAGAGTCGCCAGTTTTGTAATACGGTGGGAGAACTGACTTTTGGGTTTTGCATTTTATCGCAGATGTTGCGGATAGCAAGAGTCGCCACTGACTTTTCTTTTATCCAATAAAATAAAGGGTGAAAAGAACAGGAAAGACCTTTTGAGAATTTTCTGAGTAAGGGGGGTAGGTTATGAAAAGGGAAGGTGTTATAACCTTTTTCATCTGTAGTTATCTATGGGTTCTTAATCGCTAGCTCACTTTTAGAAATACTTTGTGCTTGTGCATGTTTGAAAATATTTTTAAATTCCTAAGTGCAGAAATTTTGTATGATTCTCGTATCATTGAGAATGTATACAAAATGTTTGTTTTGAAAATATTTGTGAAAAAAAGTGTTATTTTGTGGAAATATGTTTTGTTTGGAAACGTTTGTGAGTAAGAGACTACGAGCGTTCTGCCTACTAAAGAAATTCTTTGTTCTTTTCCTCCTCCTTTAGATAGTGCTACCCTACCACTAGTTAGTAGGAAGCCCTATCGTGGGATGTGAAAAATAGGCGCGGGTTATCATACATTCATAGAAGGCAACTTGTAGGATGCTTTAGTAATTTTCGTAAGGGACTAAGATCGTTTATCGAAGACAGCATCGAAGGGTCATCGAGGGACATACGATCTATTAAGCGAGGGTCTTTGCTAAAGCATCCCACGTTCGAGGGACATGACTGTTTAAATCTGAGGCAACAAGTGAGGGTCACCCTAAAGGTGTACGTGTGCGAAGTGTTTTGATTTCAAGTATTTGTGTCTTGGATTTATGGTTATCTAGCGTTTGCTTTTAGTCTTTGTCATACAATCCTATTAAACTAACAGTAATAAGGAAAGCAGTCAATTGCGGAAATTAAATTCCCTACGCTATTACAATGCTTCGGGAATGGGGGTACAAATTTATGAATGGGGATGAAAAGTAAAATAAACCCTATTTGATCTATTACATCCTTTAACATTTACATAATTATGAAAATAACGATGCAAAAAACAAAACAAATGCGCGGGGAGGGTGAAAAGGAAAAGAAATTTAAAACCTAAAAAAATCAAATATTTGTGGGTGTTTGAAACAAGTGTATGCATCACAATCACATTTGAAAGTCATGGAGCGTAACTTTTGATTTTTATACATGTTTCATATTTTAATGTGAATTTGGCTGAGAAAAGTCCTAAGAAGGATCAAACTATCATGAAATGTTTACTCAAGTGTCAAGATATCTCATGAGAATCAATACCTATCATGGTAAAATCAAGCATTGTGAGAAAATTGAGGAATTCATCAAAATATCTTCAAAAGTCCCCTTAAAAAGAACCTAAAAAGTAATATCTTGATTTATTTAAAAATAATGAAATAAAAATATTTTTGTGATTTTTCTTATATTCATAAAATAGAGTAGAAAAATAAGGAGTGTGCAAACAATAATCTTAAAAGCAAAATTTTTGATTGGTTAAAAAAATTGGTTGAAGTTTAATATAAAACCAAAGAAAACAAGTGATAAAAAATTAAGTTTGCTTCCACCAAGGCTTGAACTCGGGACCTTAGGGCCATAGTTCCAAAAGTTTACCACCAGGCCACACACATGTATTGTTAAGGGAGTGACTTTGTGAAAATATATGTGAAACATGCTTCTGAAATCACAAAAAAATCAAAATAAATCACAAAATGGCAAAAGGGGGGTTCATTATGGTTCGAACCCTCCCTTGTAGTGAAAGTGACATGAAACGCGCGTTGCTTGCCTATGGGGTGGCTGTTACATCCAGTTATAAAACATGTTGCATTAAATATAAAGTAAACTTATTTTTTAAAATTTGAAGATGAACTTCATCTTCTTCGTGCGGACAACACCATCACCAACATTTTTGAGTTTTGGAAAACCTTCATTTCTCAACTGTTTTAAAAAGTGTAAACACCAAACTTGCTTGAATTTTAACAAGGAAATCAACCATGTAAGTTATTTTAACTAACACTAAAAAATAAGCAAGAATTTATGTTGGTACCAAAAACAAACCCTGACGGTTCAAAGACAAAATTCTCAACACACAGACAATATAAATAAAAACTAAGGACATGGTTAGCTTCAGGGAATTGATATCTACATTTTATCTTTTGAAATCGAATGCAAATGATGCATGGATAAGGATATCACAATTTTAGTTTTTTTACCAAATTGGAGAAAGTCCAATGCTTCTTTTATGGCTTCTCAGTGCAAAGTGATGATTTATTAAGCTTCCTTGGACCTCCAAGAACCTATTCCAAATCTTACTTTATGCTGAAAATTGTTGAATCACTCCAACCAAGTCAAGTTGCAAGCTTCGGTTATGGAGTTTGGAGGATGGTGATGATGATGTTACAGAAGTGTAACATGGGTATGGATGAGTTATATATGATGTTTATGAAGTGTTAGGATGATTAACTTGCAAAGATATGACAACGGTGATGAATTTTGAAGAAATGATGTTTTTGGAGCTTTAATGGAGTTTTGGAGAAATTTCAAAATTTGAGAGAGTATGAGGGTGTTTTGAAGCTGTGAATTCGTATCGTTAGCAATGAGAGGTGGTCTCTGTTTATAGGGAAATATTGGAGGTAATGAGAAAATCAAGTTGTCAAGTTGAAGAGTTATGGTTTGATTGAAATGGAACAACCAAGTTTTTGGTGAAAATTGATGTTCCAATACATAGTAAAAAAGGATCTAAAGTGGTTAGAGGCTTTAGACATGTTGCTTTTGGTTTTGGAATTATGTGTGTGCAGAAGAAACAATTGAGAGGCTCAAGGAGAGTAGAATTTGTACAAAAAACATGCTTTACTAGAATGGAAGTGTAGCCTTTCTCCTTTAAATGGAAATATGGATTGGATAAAGCTTTAATCACTTGGATCATGGCTCAAAAGTGTGTGTAATCTTCTGATTATGAATATATTTGGAGGTTTAGAGGCCTTTAAAGTGATATTACAAGGCATGGCATGAAGATTTTTTCTTATGGTTGTCAAAGAAATAACTTATAATTCAAGTATGGATGTCCAACTTCATCTCTTCGAATCTCCTAGCTCAAGCATGATAAATTTGTGCTCTTGGACATTTTGGAAAGCTTGAATCAAGATCTTCAACTTTCATGTTGACTACTTTGGCTGAATCAAATGGAAACTTGGTGAAAATTGGCCAAGAAGTTGGGATAAAAAAACTGATCAAAACTTGTTGAAATTTTTTCTAAGTGTTGGATAAAAAATACCAGAACTTCATGGGCCTATATCTCTTAATCGAAGCACTTTTTGAGGATCATCCAACATTAACAAAGTTGTAGAATTCATTAATCCCTACAACTTTCATGTTTAAATTTTTCCTTGAATCAGCTTGTATCTTGAGGAAACTTGCTTGTGAAGTTAGGGTTTTCTAAGCACAAAACACTTGAATTTTTTCTAAGTGTTTGAAAATATTCAATTTTCACTTTTGTTGAATTTCTTGATTATCTTGATTCTTTATGACAAAGTTTGATAGTTTTGAATGTTTTGATGATTCTTGATTTTTGAATTCCAATGTTGACCAAAAAAGTTAATGTTTGACTTTTGTGTGACTGTTGACTTTTCATCAATTGATTTAATTCTTCAACTATCAATCACTTGTATCTTTGGAAATGTCTTGAGCCATGTAATTAGGTCAAGATGTTGTATTTGAGCAATTGAGATTATTATTCAAGCCATTAGGTCATGCACTAGGCCAAAAGTCAATGATCAGTCATCTTCATCAAAACCCTAATTTGGCAATTTTTGACCTTTGATGATTTGAGGGTTTTTCCTTGAGGAATCAGGATCAACCCTTGATCAAATTATGAATATCACCTCAAAATGTTGATGTTGAAAAAAAACTTGAAGTTTGAATGTATGTTGACCTCAGCTGACTTTTTACCCAATACAATTAATTTTCAAACATCTGAACCATTGACTAAGCAAACATGTGATGCAAGACTTGAAACTTAACATAAGCATTATTAAGTACCTATGATGAACCATGAAAGTCAATTAAGACCCTTGCAACCCAATCTTCTTTTAGAAGCACCAAACCCTAGTTAAAGACCCTTGCTTATAGCCAAATTCAAGCTCTCCTTCCAATCACAGTGCACCATGCATGCTAGGCGTTGTTATTTTAATTTCTTTTTATTTTTAATCTTTTTAATTTATTTTTCTTTCAAAAATTATTTTAAATAGCTCCTTTATTATTTTTCACTCCAATTTGTTTTCATAAATCATAAAAAATATTTTCTACCACATATGTTTTTTCCAGAATTTAAAAATGATTTTTAGCATTTTTTGCAATTTTCTTTTGAATTATCTTTAAATAATTAATTCTTCATCATTTTGAAATATTTTTATTCCAACTTTTTAGATCTTGACCCTTGGAGTTTTTCTTACTTTCTCAAATTTTTGTGACTTTTTATTTGATGTTTTGATACATCTTTTGGATTTTCTTTTTAGTTTCCATTATTAAACCATTTTAAAATCAATTTAAAACTATTTTAAATATTACTTTTTATTATTTTTTTATGATTGATGGTTCTGACTTTTTGTTGACTTGGTCAATTTTGGTTGATTGAAATTTCAATTTGTTCAATTGGACTTTAGATTGGTACTTGATGAACTTTCTTCATTTCCATCCTATCATTATATGATCATTTGATCATTTTTGGTACTTTGAATTTATGGTAAGTTTATCTCAAGGTATCATGAAGGAGATAAGTTGAAGTAATGATCAAATCCATTTGCCTTAGTGTTTGATCAATTCTTCATCTCTTTCTTTTCCTTCTTTTTGACTTTGTTTTGACTTATGTTACATATTATAAGAGAATGATTTTGTGTCATTTCTCTAATATGCATGACATATAAATTTCTATTTCCCGGTCTCAGATGGTTGTGGATTCTACATAAGTCCAATTAAGATTGCTTAGCATATCGCTAAATTGTCCCGAATCAGTTGATTAACTTCTAACACTATCATTAACTCCATATTATTGTGCTAAATTTTATTTTATGCATTTTACATTAATGTAATTTATTTTATGCCATTTATATTTCAAGTCATTTATATTTCAAGTCATTTACATTCACGTAATCTTTATTTTTGCTTTTATCTTTTGTTATCTTGTGCTTTATTGCCTTCAAAAGACCAAAATATTAATAAATACTCAAAACCCTAAAAATATTAATATGGTTATTATTTGGACTTTGTTGTACCCCAAAATTTGCCCTCTCATTTATCAAATATGTTCTCACAAATATCTCTTTTGGTTCAAGACTGCACCAGGGTTGATCAGCTCAAGACACCTCCTTAAGCACTGATGACCAAAATTAGGTTTTGAGATTGCACAAGGATGATTGAACTTTAAATTATTCATATGACTTTCATGGATCATTATGGACCCCTAAGATTACTCATGTCAAGTTTCAAGCGTTGGATCACACTTTCGTCAGTCAATTGAGCAGTTGACCTAAAAATCAGCTGTAATGGGGGAAAAGTCAACTATGGCCAATTTACAGTCAAACTTCATAATTTTTTATCTACATCAACATTATAAACTCATATGTATCATTTTATCAAGTTTGGACTATAATTCCTCAAGAAATTTGATCAAATCATCAAAAGGGCAAAATGGTCAAAATTAGGGTTTTGATTGAGAAAGGGCAATTTCGGATTTTTGACCTAGCAAATGGTCAATTGGTTTGAAGCATGATTTCAATAGTTCAATTGCATAATTTTGACCTAATGGAATGACCCAAAACATTGCTCAAGATCAATTGGATTAACAGTGAATTCTCAGTCACTGATCAAAAGTCAATTGTACAATGAAAAGTCAAACTTTGACTTTTTGGTCAAAATCCAATGTCAAAGATCACAATTCATCAAAACGTGTCAAAATATGAAACTTATTCATCTATAAATCAAAAAGTCAAGATTTCATTTTGAAAAGTCAAAGTTTTCTAACTTAGAAATTTTTGTAAGTGTTTAAAACTTCATGTTTTTTCATAACTTTGAGCCAATTTTTCACCATGATGCAAGATGATTCAGAAAAAACTTTCAACATGAAAGTTGTATGTCTCCATGATATATACAACATTTCTTTACACAACTTCTTTATAAAAATGCTTGGATCTCAAGTTATTAATTCATAAAGTCATGGTCTTGAAATTGAACACTTAGTGAAATTTTGCCCTAGTTTTGGTCAGGATTTTGACCTAGCTTCATGGCACTTTTTCATATAGTTAAAAAGGGAATTTTCAAAAGTGATTCAAAGAGGGGTTGTATAGCACATTACAAGCTTCCCAAAATGTCCAAGAACTCCTTGAGATCATTTGTGAGCAAGGAGAATCGAAGAGATGAAATTAGGATTTTCAAACTTAAATTACAAGTCATTTTGTGATGAACAAAATTCAAATTTCAAACCTATGCTGCATAATCTTGCTTGGCAGGCCTCTAAACCTCAAGATCTCTCCATAATCATAAGATTACACAACTATTTTAGCTATGATCCAAGTGTTTGAGTCATTGTCCAAGTGATTATTCTATTAATGGAACAAACATCACACTTCTATTTTGGAAAAGTGACTTTAATCACAAGCAATGTCAAAGGCAAAAGAAACATGTCTAAAGCCTCCCATAAACCCAGGCCATGCTTGTACTATGCCTTGAAACCATGTTTTCACTTTTATTCAAAATCAAGTAACATAGCCAACTCTCTACATCTTGTGCTTCTGACCTCCTTAAGTCCTAAAAACCTTTTTCATATAACCATACAAGTTATTTGCAAGCTAACACACGATTGAAAACACTCCTAAACTCCCTAAAAACTGATATTGTACAAAATATCCATTTTTGTGTCATTTCTGACTTTGAACTTCAATCTTCAAAACCACTCATGCGTTTCTTGGCTTAACACTTCCAAAAGCTTCTTAGCATCATACACAAACCATTCCAATACCTGTTTGCAAACTGTAACACCATTTATACCATCCTCCATAACCAAAAACAGAGGTCTGCATCTTGACTTCTCCAGACCATTCCAGCCACCCTCAGCTCAAGCCAACCATTGCATTAGCTTCCTAGAGGTCCAAAGAAGCTAACCTGATCATCACCACTGCCTGAAACAAGCTCAAATCCGTTTCACGATTTCCAGTTTTGAGGTATTTATCTTGAACTTCTATCTTCATATTTAGGCATTGTTAGGCTTGCATATGTGAAGATAAAATGTAGACATCATTGCTCTGAAACTATACATGTCCATAGATTCCATTTATTTTGATTGAGCTAGGAGAATTTTGAGTTTGAACTTTCTAAAATATTTAAGTCAGAATTTGGTACTTTTAGAAATTCTCATTCATCTTTGATTTATAACTTATGATATTTATATGGTTGAATTCGTGTGACAAAATGGAGCAATTTTCATGTTTACATTTTTGCAAATGTTTGAGAAATGAGCAAGTTACAGATCCTTTGGCTGGAGGTTGAAGATGAAGTCATTTTCAGGACTGGATTGATGTTATGTATTTGTTGTTTTGCTTATATTAACGGATGTATAGCCACCCCAGTGGTAAGGCAGCACGCGTTTCATGCTAAGGGCGTGGGTTCAAGCTCCAGCGCTGTCACTTTTCCTTATTTTTCACATTTTCTCTTGTTTTTTTCACATAACAGATGCGCTGGGCCTCCAAACAGTTGGGCCTTGTATTTTTGCTAGCCTTCCACCCTCCTGACTGTTTTTAACACCCTTGACCCAAATTTCTTTAATTATTTTCTTTTTTCTTATTATTATTTTTATTTCATTTCTTCTTTAATATTATTATTATTATTATTATTATTATTATTATTATTATTATTATTATTACTATTATTATTTTCATAAATCATACAAAAAATCCAAATTTATTTTTATTTATTATTTATACTTATGTATTTTGTTTTCTCAATAAAATAAAAAGACTAAAAAAATATTTTCTTAAAATAAATTAATTTCTTTTTTAAATAAATAATTTTTAAACTTAGGATAAATTAGTATATTATTTTATTTTATTAGTTAAAATTAATTTAGAACTTAGGTTATTTTAATTAATTAATCTTCATTTTATTTTCTTTAGTTAAAAACCTTTTCATAAAAAAACCCTAAAAATCATTTTTTCAAGTAAATTTCTTTTCTTAATCAGTTTAAGTTAATTTTATTTAATTTTAATTAATGATTTTCTTTAATTAGGTCAAGACAAAACTCCTTCATAAAAAACAACAAAAATCATTTCTTTTTCCATTTATATTCTTGCATTTTATTTTCAATTTTGTACAATATTAATATGGTTGTAATAGATAATTAGGTTTAATTTTCTTGCAATCCCCATTTGTAAATTTGTACACCCCCTCCCCTAATGATGTAATAGCGTAGTAATTTTACTTTTCGCAATTTATCGCTTTATATAAATGCTAGTAATTAGGGTTTGTATGAGAAGATAAAATCAACAAGTAGCAAACCCTAATCAAAGACTAAACAAAGCATGAAAATCAATACACTTGCACACAAGCACCCCTAGGGTAAAATCCACTTGGTTGCCTTATAAAAATGGCCATATTATGCATGTGAGGTGTCTTAGCAAAAACAAGAAAAAAATACAAGATCATAGTCCCTGGATGACGCTATCAAAAGTTGTCTTTCAAAATGATCTTAATCCCTAAAGAAAGATGCTAAGATGACTTGCAATATTGCTAATCATGGTTATACGATGACCCACGCCCGTCCCGTTTACATCTAAAGATAGGGTTACTTACCAAATCAATGGTAAGATAACAATGTCAAAGAAAAGAGGAAATAAACATGGAAGACTTTTGAGTAAGTAGAATGTTCCTAGTTACTTGCTCCATTTCAAAACAAAAACATCCTTGATATTCTAAAAACAAACACCAACACTTTCAAAAACATCTTTCAAACTTGAAAACATTTTCAAAAGATCAACACTTTTTATACATTCTTACGAACGAGAATCATTACGATGTTTGCCTAAACAATGGCCTCTTATCAAAAATACTTTCAAAAACCACACAAAGCATAATTTCAAACAAAAGCAAGTGATCTAGCAAGTAACTAAGAGCCCATGGAAAACCATGGATGAAAAGGGTGCTAATACCTTCCCTTTTCATAATCTACCCCCTGAACTCAAGTAACAATCTCAAAGGTCTTTCCTGTGCTTTTTCACCTTTCCTTTTGGATAAAATAAAAGTCGGTGACGACTCTTGCTAACCGCAACATTTGCGATAAAACGAAAAACGTCCAAGTCAGTTCTCCCACCGTATCACAAACTTGATGATATTATCATGTGCTTGGAGTTTGGGATATTGGACTTAGATCCAGGGTTCTTTTCATATGCTTGGAGTGGTACTTGATATATTGGAATTCATCTCCACCGTTGATCATCAAACTCAACTTGGTTTTGAACTTTGGTGATTTTCATCTGATACTTTGTTGGTTCATTTGAGACTTGGCTTTGTCCTGAGAACTTTGGGCTTTGTGATTTTTGTCTGGACCTTGTGATATTCTTCTGTTATGTGCTTGCTTGCTTGTGGCTTAATCCAAAGGAAAAGGGATGCTAATTTTGACTAATGTCAAATGTTTGCTTCATCAAGGTTACTTCACTTGCACACACAAAGGCTTTCTCTTGGGCTACTTTACAATGAGACCACTTATTTTTTGTCCTTTACTTTATGCTTTAGGATAGTCTGTTCATCTCCTCTCATTCTTAAATTTTAAAAATCGTCTCTCTTTTTCAAAACCTTCTTATTTCAAACTTCAAACCGCTTTTAAAATAAACCTTGATTTTGTCAAGTGATTTTCAAAACTTTTCTCAACAAATGCAAAAATACTTAAGTATAGCAAAACTCTTTCAAAAAACTCTAAAAAAACATAAACATCATCAAATCAATTTTGTGCTCTTGCACTTCTTTTTATTTTCAAACTTTTTGGAAATGTTTGGCATAAATCAACTTCTTGTATTTATGTAAATCTCATGTTTCCATAGTATGATTGAGAGTTGTTCACATTTTCCACTTGAATGTTAAGGCATACTTGTTGATTATATCCAAGATAAAGTTCTCCATCAAGATGATTCAAATGTTCACTTTCTCATACTTGTGGGTGATAAGTTGAGTTTTCCACTTGAAAATGATTAAATATATTTTCATTAAAATCAATCCAACAAACAACTTTTTGTTCTTTTTTACAAGAACTACGGGGGTTTGACTTCTTCATTACACATGGAGGATACGTAGGCACGAGGCTCTCAAAGTCTTGGTGAACCAAACATAATAAAAAAACTTCTTTTCTCATCTCCCCATTCTTTTTGCAAAAACTCGTTTTAGCCTAACACATATTTTCAAGAGGTTCCTACGGATTACCGTAGGTGTCAGGGATGCTAATACCTTCCCCTTGCATAACCAACCCTTATACCTAGATCTTTCTTTTTTTGGATTTTATCGATATTTTCCCATTCCTTTGGAAATAATAAAGTTTGATGGAGACTCTTGCATGTTATTTGTGCGAGTTAAGTTAATCAATAGCTTAATCTTAATTTTTCCGCCGCGACACTTTGCATATAGGCAAAAAAACCTTAGAAGAAACAAAGCATCGACAATGTTCACACACTAGTCGACTACAAGGGAACATACAACATACAAAAACCTGGTCAGATGGACGAACCAAGCTCTAATACCAGTATGTAACACCCTAAACCCCGAAACTTATACTTAAATAATTACTCGACAATTTAAGGTGTCACTATGACATCCCTTCAATGATTCAAAACCACATAGCAACGTGTAGAGGAATTATTAGTAACATACAACACTTGTCCTCACACGCTCACTGTATCTTAGGCTCATTGTGGTGGAACAATTATTAAATTAAGTATTAACAACATAACAACTCTAGAAATTTAGTCTCATAAAGATTTAATTTTCATAACATAATTAAAACAAAGTTGTATAGTTCGACTCTCAACAACTTCAAAACCTCAACAAACATTGTATTAAACTTCGACAATCAACTTAAAAGATAAATAAAAATGAATCATTCTTGATGTTACAGAATCATAGCATTAACCTACTAGAAATGCAATAAATAAATTAAAATAACTCCAAGAGCTATTTCCTACTCACTGCAGTGAACTCTACTCATGGGTATATACAAGATGTCCATGGTAGACAATATTAAAGCAAATGGGATGTGAATCCACTTTAATAAATTCAATGGTATAAGCTTCAAAGTAGAATACAAACATCTTCACATATTTCACATCAATCATATAATCATATTCTCACACCCAACTTAAAACATCATACATAATCACAATCACATATACAACTCATTTATGCAATGCGACTCATAATAACAACTCGAATCATATGTATGTGGTACCAATCAACGAAGTTTATTTATACGAACTAGGTCCATCCTTCTAGACCCCGAACCCACCCTTTGAGGTTCAGGACAAGTTACCATTCCATAATTCTATACTTGTAATCTTCCTCTTTCAACAATAATGACACAAAAGATACATGACATACATATGATGCAACAACAATGACATGTTTATAATCCCCCTTTGAACCATAAACTAAAACGATTATATACTTCTACATAATTATCTACAAAGCATCAATAGTATGCATTCCACACAATCATTAAACAACTCAAGTAATCACACACAATTCAATCAACATGTTTAACAACCACACATAATTATCATAACTCAATAATCATGTTCAACTCAACATTATCATCAACATCTAAGCATTTCCTTCAATCATCAATTAATTAATAAAATTGATTAAAAACATGCTTAACAAATATTTACCATCATCTCAACACCAATAGAGTCTAACAGTATCCAAACAGACAACAAAAGTCGAAAAATCAAATTCTCCATCTTAATACAGTCAAAATGGCAATTTGCACATATTTTGGGCTTGTGATGACCTGGTCGTCGCGTTCCCTCCTTGCGCTCGTCATCACTTGACGACCGGTACTCCAAAAACCCTCATGATACCCTGGTCGTCATGACCATGACGACCTGGTTGTTATCCAATTGACGTCCGTTAGCAACATACAAAACAACAGAAATACAATTTTGTGTTTGAAGATCATTGGAATCTCCCAAAATCACTTTTAAACATCCAAATTCACTCAATAACACAATATAAATGACATATAAACATTCATAACACATTGTTTTGATAATTTGAAACAATTAATCACATAATCTCATGAATTCATATATGCTCCAAAACCTTCAAAAATATAACAATGGTGTAATTTCATCAACAACTCGAAACATAAATTAACACATGTTGTAGTACACAAATTCTATCATTAACATCATGACAATACATGAATTCTATAATTATCATCATCACATAACTGTCGTTCATCATCAAATTACAGAATTTAATCAAAAATCCAACAATTCTATTAGAGGTTAAGGACTCATCATTCTACCCCCCATTCATATACCCATTAGAGAAGTATTTATCCCTCCTTACCTAGTTCTCCTATGAAAGTTGGATAGGTCAAGGAAAGTTGTGTTACATGGCTGAGAGTCGTGAGCTATGTCCATAGTCCTAGACAAGGGATCGGCCGGAGAAAGTTAATATGTGACCGTATACTCGAATAGTGATTCTTTGAGTTATGTGAAATTAAGTTATTATGTTTTCGTTCGAGGCGAAAAGCCCCTAAGATACTCTTAAGCCTTAGTCTATTGTGTAAGTGTACACAAGTATTATATCGACTTAAGTTAAGATATCGTTTGATAGTCCGTTTAGAGTCGAGTAGACCCATAAGATAGGAGAATTCACTGAGATTATTATCTCACCCCATTATATTGTTGAACTTTCAGGTAACTCAAGACATCATGAAGGCAAAGGTAAAGTCGTGCAAAAATATTTTGAGATTTCGATGTTTCGAGATAGTTTCTGTTATATATATATATATATATATATATATATATATATATATATATATATATATATATATATATATATATATATATATATATATATATATATATATATATATATATATATATATATATATATCTTAGTGTTTTGTTAGGAATTCACGTATACCAACCATGTATACCATTAAATACTTATGTTGTATTAGTATCAATTAACACTTATATGATATTATTTTAGATTTATATTAAATTGGATGTTACACATTCGAAGTTAAGAATGTGTAATTTGAAGCTCAAATTGTGGTCTACTTGCTTTGATGTGATGTGTGATTAGATTGATTCTTCGTGGGAATTGGAGCTCAAATTTTGTCTCCAATTACTAACATCATTTCACAATGTTAAATATAAACTTGCACTTGTGTTGAACGTAATGAAGCATGATATTTTCCTATTCACTAACTTGTTTAAAGGACATATGAACTCCTTTATTTAAGAGTTCAAAACTATCACTGCTTTTAGTTATATTAATAATGATCAGAATGCTCCTAAAATCACACAAGTTAACTGGCATACTTCTTCTATCTATTGGATTAAATTGGTGAACCTAGATGATCTCAGAACCCTCCATTTATGGTGAAATTTATAGATATTTTAAAGGCTCTTTTTTGAAAGTTGTTGCTAATAATATTGGTGTCTCCAACTATCTTTAACCTAAATTGGCTATTATCATTTTATCTATTGAAATTGCTTATAACATTCGTTGGTTTAACCTTTAGCTATAATGTGCATAGAAAATTCGTTCTAGATGGTATAATTATGACGATGGTCTTGCTAACGTCACTTTTGGCTATGTATTTTAGTTAATTATTTTTTATAATTCTTTTTAATTATATATATTTTATTATTTATCATTATAAATCTTATTTAATTTTTTTTTCTAAGAGTATAACTTTCGCTTGAAATGAAAACTTTGTTCTTAATTTGCTAAGTTCTTCATTGCTCTTTAACATATTTAGTGATACTTTTTATTGTTGAATCTTTAGATTCAGGTTTTGTGGTATGTCTAGGTGTTTTTCAAATTTATTTTGCTTATCTCAATTGAGTTTAAAACTCTTCACTATACTGTAAATACCCGATCGCACAAAGCCAAATAAAAGAAATTGAGAACTCTTTATTTCCTTTCCCTATTGAAGTGATTTTAGGAATCACCTCTCGTCTTCTTCATTGTCATTTAACATAAAAACATCTATCGTGAAAGTCACGTTAACCTCCTAAATATAGAGTAACACATAATACTTGAGCATCAATGATAAAAGTATTAAATGTATTAAAAAATGTCCCAGATTTAGAAAATCGAGAATTTGTCAATAAATTAAAAAATCTCAATTTATTAGATTCATAATTTATTAATAAATTATCTTTTAAATATATTTTTTTATTTAATTATTTTCAATTTTTAATATATATGTATTTTATGTAGGGGGAGACAAAACGCCTTCCGTACGTTGGACCTTTCCGTTTTGTTCGCACTTTTTCGTAGAACGGACTAAAGTTTTAAGCTCGCACACTTTAATGTGTCCTATGTGTTTTACTGTATTTTTTGCGGATTTTTTCAGACAAATGTTTTTTCATAAAATTTTATAATTTTTAAGCTTAAAAACTTTAATGCCCGCGGCCTTTGTAACACTATGTTTTTGTTAGATAATTTTGTTTAAATTAAAGATTAAATATGTTTTTGGTCTTAATAAATGTATCATATTTAATTTTTAGTCCTTCCAAAATTTCTTCAAAGAATGGTCCTCCTAAAACTTTTAATTTTAATTTTTGGTTCATCCTATAACTTAGCGACGGTTTTTACAACTTAGCTACAGGATAACGATGGTTTTAGTGACAATTTTTTTATTTAGCGATTGAATTAGTTATGATTTTTGCACGAGGGACAAAAAATTAAAATTAAAATTTTTAGGAGGATCATTGTTTGAAGAAAATTTTTAGACGACTAAAAATAAATATGAGATATTTAGGAGGACCAAAAATATAATTAATCCCTAAATTAATTATGTCTTTTGTGTGATTTACTTACCTGTTGTGGGGTTGTGGGGTCAAATATCCTTGAGGTGGAGGTATAGGGAGAGATAATAAGAGGTTGGTATAGTTGTTAGAATTAATTAGAATTTTGACAAATTAAAATAATGGTAATTTAGTGTATTTATTTAATTGAATAATAATAATATTTGGATTATTTAAATACTATAGGTTGGTAGAAAATAGTGGAAATTATTACGTTTTGGTGGAATAATGAATTATTAGATTAATTAATAAGATAAATGGAAAATAGAAACTAGTAGAGAAATAAGAGGCAAAGTGGGAATTATGGAGAGTAATAAGGACAATAAGGGAATAACCTAAGTTTAAGTAATTTGAATTATATGTATTATAAAAATTACAAAAGAATAGACACATTCTATTATTACGTGAAGGCTTTGGAAAAAGGGAGTGTTAGGGCTTAAGATAAGAGATCGATTGATCATCATCTTATTGAATTTCCTGAAATTACAAGGTAAAGAGGGAGAAAGGGCTTTCAATATGGGTGTGTTGTATGATGGGGTGGAGAAGAGAGGTCATTGCTCTCACTAGGCTTTTATGGTTTTGTTCTATGAGCTTAGAAGTCTCGTAAGGAAATCGCAGGAAAACACACGAGAGTATTTATCGACTTGTTTGGTGCATATCTTGAACTCTGTAAGTCCTTTTGAGAGGTCGACAATTGTGTTAGAAAGCTAACACGATAATATTTGTGTCTGAGTGGAGAAATTGGGTCTAGGAGTGCTACAAAAATAGTTGTTCTCTTGTTTTTATACCATAAATGGTTATTTCATTCATGCGTTAGTCAACTTGTTTCAGGTGTAATTAGAGTCTCGTTAGTCCATTTCGGGTGAGGTCATTTGCGGTTAAAATAGTGTTTAATGATACTTTCAATTGGAAATTTTTATAATTTTATCATAAGTATATTTTTTTGGCTCCATTTTGAAGTCAGGCGAAACATTATGCCTGATGCGAATACTCGTTCTTGTTGTTTGATTAAACTGAACTGATTGGTGTATTATGTCCTGATGGGGGTTGAAACAATCAAATCTCTGAATATGAGGATTATTCTGATGAGCAATACCCGCCGATCGACGACAAATATAAGCAACTAGAAGATAGAGTAAAGTCTATAGAAATCCAAGTTGTGTCTGGCTTGGACTTTGGTGACTTGGGTTTGGTTCCTGGGGTAATCATTCCCCACAAATTTAAGATCCCTGTTTTTGCCAAGTACGATGGTGCCTCATGTCCAAAGCTTCACCTAAGATCTTACGTCCGTAAAATTCAGCCGCATACCGCTGATAGGAAACAATGGGTGTACTTTTTCCAAGAGAGGATATCTGAAACACAGTTGGAGTGCTGTTACCAATTGGAAGGGACAAACATCCATACCTGGGAGGATCTGGCTTCCGCCTTTTACCGCTAATATCAATATAACGCTGATCTTGCCCTGGCCCAAGTGCAATTGCAAAGCATGACCATGGGTTCAAATGAGGGCTTCACAGAATACACCCAAAATTGGAGAGACCTGGATGGTAAGGTGCAGTCTCCTTTAACTGATAGAGAATTGGTAGACATGTTTATGGCAATGCTGACTGGTCCTTTCTTCAACTTACTGATTGGAAGTTCATCATCTGGATTTACTGAATTGATCTTGATCAGTGAAAGGGTCGAAAGAGGGATTAAAAGCGGGAAGATACCCATGGCCTCCACCTCAAATGCTATGAAAAATCCATTTATTAGTAAAAAAGAGACTAATGATGTGTATGGGTCAAGGAGTCATGCTAGGAAGGACCGTCATCAGTCAGTAAGTGCAGTTCTAATCTCCAATCCAACTTCTACTCAAAGACCACAATAACAAGTTAATCAACAAAGACCAGACATCCCGAGGAGACAATTTACCAGAATCAAGTGTCGCTATCTCAAGCCCTACAACATCTACTGAAAGAAGATTTGGTAACCTTGCGAGAACCTCATCCAAACCCCAATACTACTTCTCCAAAATATAATCCGAATATGATGTGTGCTTACCACTCAAATAGTCTTGGCCATGATACAAACAACTGTTGGGCATTGAAGAATAAAATCCAAGACCTAATTGATAATAAGATAATCAAATTTGACCCTCCACCAACTCCCAACGTGATCACCACACCCATTCCAAATCATTTTAAGGGTGTCAATGCTATTGAAGATACTTCCTTTGTTTCCTCTGTCAATGACTTGACCACTCCTTTGAAGACTGTTAAAGAGAATTTGTTAAAAGTCAGGGTATTCCCTGGTTGCCTTGAAGACTATTGTTGTTGTGTTGTACAAATTAATGGTTATGAATGGCTAAAGAAAGGTGTCCAACACCTGATGGATAGTCATGAGATTCTATTTGAAAGAACTCCATCTGTGAAAAGTTTGACCCAAAGTGTATCTCAAGAATTTGAAGACGTGTCCATCATTACCATCTCAAACAAACCTATTAGGATCACCTCCAAAGGTCCTATTAGGATTCCCATTGAACCAAGAATAGCTCCACTAATTATGACCACACCGGGGCCAGTCCCCTACTTTTCTGATAAGGTTGTGCCTTAGAATTATGGGGCGGAAGTGTATTACCATGGTATCAAACAAGATTCCTGGATAGATGAAGATGAAACTGCTGACATTACAAACATTTATGGATCAAGTAAAGTTACTAGGACTGGGAAGATCTTCTCTCCAGAGATTTCACCCCCGACAACCACAACTACACTCATTCGTATTACTGCTGTTAAACCTATTACTGATACTCGAAGAAAGGAAAAAATGACTGAGCATGCCAGGACGAAGGCACCCACAAAAGATATTAACATTGAGGACTCATCAGATTCTAAATATTATAAAAAAAAGCAACTATAAGATAGTGGAACAGTTGGGAAAAACACCCTCGAAGGTTTATATGCTGTCTTTGTTGCTATGCTCCGACGCGCATGCTCAGACACTAATAAAGTTCCTAAAAAAGGCACATGTCCCTTAAGAAACTACGGCCGACCAATTTGAAAATTGTGTAGCCAGTTTGACTGCTGACAATGGTTTGGGATTTTCATATGCAGATTTGACTCCAACCGGGAAAAATCACAACAAAGCTTTGCATGTGTCCATCGAGTGTAAATGAACCACTTTAGCCCATGTGTTGGTGGATATTGGGCCCTCTCTAAATTTCTTGCCTAAAGGTGCTCTAGATAGGCTGGATTGTGAAGATTTGTTGTTGAAACCCAATGACATTGTGGTGAGAGCTTTTGACGGATCAAAGAGAATGATCCATGGAGAGGTTGATCTCCCTATCAAAGTTGTGTCTCAAGTCTTCAACTCAACATTCTATGTGATGGATATCTTTCCCGCTTATTCTTTCCTGCTGGGGCGCCCATGGATACATGGGGTAGGTGTTGTGACTTCCACATTACATCAAAATTTGAAATATCTGGTCAAAGAAAAAATTGTCACTGTATGCGGAGAAGAGGAGTTTATGATTAGTCATCTAAATTCATTCAAATATGTTGAAATGGATGGCAACTTCATTGAAACTCCTTGTCAAGCTTTTGAAGTGGTCTCTCCCATGATTGTTGTTGTCAAAGCCACTCCTGACATTCCCAAAGCTGCTAAAGATACACCGAAGATGGCTCTCTCAAAGATGCTCGTGCTATTGTTGAAGACGGAGGCTGCATAATTTAGGGACAACTCCATGATATCCCATTCAATTCAGACAAATTTGGGTTGGGATTCACTTCCAAGGCTCAAAATAATGTTCGACGTGATCTTGCAGGGAAACCACCTCTCCGCATTAGTAACCATGAGGTTAATGCTCTTGAAGACTCAAATGCTGATTATGACTTTGATGATTGGATCTACCAAACTGCTGATGGAGGACTCAATAACTGGCAGACTAAGGACTTCATCCCAATCTCCTTCATCCAGGAGTAACTAACATTTCCTATTTTTATTACTTTGAGAAATTTGTCTGTAATTTCCATTTAAGCAATGACTTTAAGCCATGTGCCTTACCCGGGGAACAATGGTCCATTTGTTATGGGTTTGTCATCTTCATATTCCATATGCTCATTTTAATGAAAAAAACATTGGACTATTTTGCATTCAAATTTTTCGCTCTTTGCATTTCTTTACTTTATTGCATTTTCAATAGTCATGTGACCTTACATGCACACACACACATTTGCAGATCCACATTGATAACACTGAATCGCACTGCATATTTGACTCAATTCACGCATGTTTATTAGGTTTTTATTATTATTTTCTTTTCTTATGATTGCATTTTGTTTTGTTTTCAGTTTTTTTGTCTTTCCTAAGCCTTGCTTGAAGAAATGAAGAAAAACGAGCAAAAAAAAATCAAGATTTTTGAGTTTTTACACTTATGGATTTCACCATGGCGGCCGCCATAGGGTTAACCATGAGGTGACCACCTTCAGCCAACTTCCAACTGCCACGTTCTCCACGACTTCTTCATTTTTGGAGCATCGCGGCTGCCACATCCCCATGGCGGGCGCCACCTTTGTAATTTTGCTTCCCGCTCAAAAGAAGTTGGAGGGCATTCTTGTGATTTCCAAAATCCTCATATGCCTATAAATAGAAGTGATTTCAGTTATTCTTCTTCATCCAAGCTTAGTTACACTGACTTAAGCCATATATTGTCCAATTTTAAGCGGTAAGCTCTTCACACCGAAGACTTATCGCACGAGTCATTGAGTCTATAATCAAGTTTGGAGCACTTTACAATCTTGCCGCCATTTTAATTCAAGTTTCCTTTATTTCAGTAAAATTTACCTTCTAGTCAAATTGCTTTAAAGCCTTCCATTTGGAGCAGGTTTCTATTTAAGTTTCCGCATTTATCACACTTATTACCTCGCACTTGCTTTACTTTGTTTATTTTCTCGCATCGCACTTACTTTGTTTATTTTCTCGCATCACATTTACTTATCTTTTAACCTTTTTATTTTCTGCATAAACATGATTTTCTTTAATAAGTTTATTTCCATGTCTGGCTAATTTCCTTTAGGGTTAGAATGTAATGAACATGGTTAAGGTAACTGTCTAAACATTGCATCTATAGGAATACTTTAGGGGCTGTTTTGGTTTTTAACACAAGTTTTCTGCACTTTATTTTCTGTTGGGTAAGATCGAAAGCTATCCAACCATTGTTAAACTTGGTTAGTCTTAATTTCTCAAAGAGGGCGAAAGTGTTTTGTTCAATTAAGTAAGAACTTTTAACTTTTTAGAAGAAATGATTTCAAAACCTTTTTCGGACGCGTTTATAGGTTTAAAAGTCTAATCATCTCTTGGTTAGAAGTTATGAGTCAAAATCACTTTTCAACTTAGTCAAGTAACTATATTTCTTGAAAATAGATTTATTACTTTAACGCAATACGCACCTTTTATCCATGACAATAAAAAGGCATTATATAAAGAATAAACTTGGTTATGAATACTCGAAAGCGACAGTTCCTGTTAAATTAGTTCTTTTCAAAGTAGTAAATATTGCCCCATAAGTAGGTCTATTAGAAGCATTTTAGAGTATTATCTGACTGTTGTGATTCGCATTCGAACCCGTTGCTTTTATCTGAATTAACATCTTTTACTTTATTTACTCTGCCTGCTACAAAACCCTGATTTGATCTGCCTTAGATAAACATAGTGACAATAGAATTTGGCAGATTGACGTTTTGGTCTCTGCGGGATCGATAATCTTTTATATTACTCTGACACGGTCCGTATACTTACGAATACCATACATCAAGTTTTTGGCGCCATTGCCGGGGACCAATTACGTCAAATTTCGTACCCTGTTGTTACACCGTCTAGACTAAGGCTTAACTAGCCAGTCAATGCGAAACATTCGTAGTACCTGGAGTTTATTAAACCCTTTAGCGGAACTTGAACGTTACGCTTGCGCTCGCCTCTTACTTCAAAGGGTTAGGAAAGCTATGGCCAAAAATCATGACCAAAGACCCCTTAAGGAGTTCGCCCAACCCTCCAATGAAGAACCTAGTCCTAGTATAATAAACCCTGCCATTCCTGCCAACAATTTCAAACTAAAACCCTCTCTATTACAACTAGTACAACAAAACCAATTTGCGGGTCTCACTACAGAGAACCCAAATCAACATTTGAAAATCTTCATTCAACTAGCCGTTCCCTTCAAAACCAACGGTGCTACATCCGAGGCGATTCGTTTAAGACTATTTCCTTTCTCCCTCAAAGATAAAGCCCATTGTTGGTTAGATTCCCTTCCATCCAATTTAATAACAACTTGGGAAGACATTAGGAAAGTGTTCCTTTCCAGATATTTTCCTTCTATTAAGACCGTCGTTCTTAGAAACCAAATAACCAGATTTACTCAAGTCCAAGGAGAATCATTTTTTGAGGCCTGGGAAAGGTATAAGGAATTATTATGAGTTTTCCCCCACCATGGCCTAGAACAATGGTTGATCATACATACCTTCTATAATGGACTTCAATATAACACCAAGATGACCATCGACGCTACCACCGGTGGTGCTATAATGAACAAACCTTACCCTGAAGCTTGCGCTCTCATTGAAGATATGGCTCAAAACCATTACCAATGGGGAACAGAGCGAGCAACATGGGAGAAGAAGGAGCCCCAAGGAGGAATACATGAGATAAACTCTATGGACATGATGCAAGCCAAAATGGATGCTCTAGCCCTAAAGGTCGAGCATATGTACAATACCCAGCCACTGTAGCAGCAGTCACCCAAGAATGTGAGATATATGGAACCCAAGGACACCAATCAGCAGAATGCAACCTGTTGAACGAAACAACCATCGAACAAATCAACTACACCCAAGGAAACCCCTTTTTGAACACTTATAACCCTGGATGGAGGAATCACCCAAACTTCTCCTATAAGAACAATAACCCTATCCAAAACTCTGCACCCCCAAGACCACCAAGTTTTCAAGCTCCAAGACCAAACCAACCTATGCAAGTTGTGCCCCCAAAACCAAACCTCCAGAAAATCATGGAAAATTTTATCTCATCCCAAACTCAACAAAACAAAGAATTCATGAACTAGAACATTCATGTAAATGAATTGATCATAAAATTAGGAACTAAGGTTGACCAAATAATAACTCATAACAAGATGATTGAAACCCAAATCTCGCAAGTAGCCAAAACACAAGCTCCCCATACTACATCTGGAGGACAATTTCCTAGACAACCTCAACCAAACCCTAGAGGTCAAGACAATGCAATTACCTTGCAAAGTGGGACTGCTTACGATGAACCTTTTAACCCAACCTTGAGTGAACCTAAAATCCCTAAGGAAAGTGGAGTAGAAAAACCAGTGGAACCCGAAAAGGATAAAGACCAAGGTAAGGAAGAGACTAGAGACAAAGATTATGTACCACCTCCGCCATACAAACCTCTGATACCGTATCCGCAAAGACTAAAGCAAACCAAAATCAACAACCAATATAAAAATTCTTAAAGATAATAGAGAAACTTAATGTAGAGATTCCTTTTACCGAAGCCATCACCCAAATACCACCATATGCAAAATTCCTTAAAGACATCCTGACCGACAAATGAAGACTTGATGATCCCAAACCCTTAGAATGCAATTCTATCTCTGAAAACAAATTTTCCAAGAAAGAGAAAGACCCTGGAAACTTTTCCATACCTTGTATATTAGGGGACCATGTGATCGATAAGGGATTTCTAGATTTAGGAGCTAGTGTTATCCTAATGCCTCTGGAAGTTTGTGAAAGATTAAACTTAGGAGAATTGCAACCTACTAAGATGTCTCTTCAATTAGCCGATAGATCTGTCAAATATCCCATTGGTATATTAGAAGACATCCCAGTTAGAATTGGACAATTATATATCCCTACCGACTTTATTGTCATGGACATCAAAGAAGATGACGACATCCCAATCCTCCTAGGAAGACCCTTCTTATCTACAGCCGGAGCCATAATAAATGTCTAGAGAGGAAAACTGACCTTTGAAGTAGGCAATGAAAAGATAGTGTTTATTCTTTCAAATTTCCCTATGGCACCAGTAATAGGAGACACATGTTATGCCATAGACATTATTGATGAGTGCGTAAGAGAATTAAACAAGGAAGGACCTATCGAATCAATCAAACTACCTTTGACCACCATATGGGAAGATGATGGATTCGAGAAGATGGAACCCTACATTGATGATAACCTCTATGAATGTTTAGCCATTACCCCAGATCCTATACCTAGCCCTAAGCAAACCACTTTAGAACTTAAAGAATTACCCAAGAATCTAAGATATGATTTTCTTGACGAGGAGATAAAGCACCCAGTTATCGTGAGTGCTATCTTAAACCAAGCTGAAACAAACCAACTCTTAGAAGTTTTACGAAAATATCCCTCAGCCTTAGGGTACAACATTGTTGATCTGAAAGGAATAAGTCCGTCTGTATGTATGCACCAGAGTTTACTAGAGGAAGATTTTAAACCCTCTAGAGAGCACCAAAAAATGATAAACCCTATAATGAGTGATGTTGTAAAGAAAGAAATCCTTAAGTTACTAGAGCCTGATATCATTTATCAAATCTTAGATAGTAGATGGGTAAGCCCTGTGCATGTAGTACCCAAAAGGGAGGCATCACTGTCGTGCAACATGGAAAAGGCGAGCATGTAGCCAAGCGTTTGGAAGGTGGTTAGCGTATGTGCATAGATTATAGAAAACTAAACAAAGCGACTAGGAAAGATCATTTCCATTTACCATTTATAGACCAAATACTTGAACATTTAGCTAGACACTCTTATTTTTTCTACCTAGATAGATATTCTGGATTTCCAAATCCCTATTCATCCTGAAGATCAAGAGAAAACAACTTTTACATGCCCTTACGGAACTTTTTCTTATAGAAGAATGCCATTTTGAATCTGTAATGCTCATGCCACTTTCCAACGTTGTATGATGTCAATCTTTGCAGATTATCTCGATGGAATTATGGAAGTTTTATGGATGATTTCTCGGCATGCAGGTTTGATTTCAAAAATTTCCTCGCTAACCTTGCAAAAATTCTGGAAAGATGCATAGAAGTAAACCTCGTATTGAACTAGGATAAATGCCATTTCATGGTGACCGAAGGTATAGTTTTAGGACACATAGTCTTTGAGAAAGGTATTGAAGTTGATAAAGCCAAAATAAAAGTTATAGAAAACCTTAAGCCACCTAAGACCATTAGGGAAGTCCGAAGTTTTCTTGGTCATGCCGGCTTTTACCGACGCTTTATCAAGGATTTCTCTAAGATAACAAAACCTTTAACTGGCCTATTGATGAAAGGTGCTGAGTTTATTTTCGATGAAAAGTGTGTCGATGCCTTTAACCTTTTAAAAAAAAAGCCCTAATTTCCGCACTTATTATGCAACCCCCAGATTGGACCGAACCTTTTGAAATCATGTGTGACGCTAGTGATTATGCTGTTGGAGTTGTTCTAGGTCAAAGAAAACATAAGAAGCTGCACGTGATTTACTATGCTAGCATAACGCTAGATGCTACCCAACTTAACTATGCTACCACCGAAAAAGAACTTTTAGCTGTAGTGTTTTCTATTGATAAATTTCAATCTTAACTAGTAGGAGCTAAAATTATAGTTTACACAGACCATGCAGTTATCCGCTACCTATTAAGTAAAAAAGATGCTAAACCTAGGCTACTCCGATGGATCCTTTTACTACAAGAATTTGATCTAGATATTCGAGATAAGAAAGGCATAGAAAATGTAGTTGTTGACCACCTTTCTAGGCTCGAATACCTGAAACCAGAGTTAGTTCCTATAAATGATGAATTTGCTTATGACAGACTAGTAGCCAAAATAGACACCTTTGAGGAAGATGACCTAAATCGTTACGAGATCCCTGAGAAAGCCCTAGAAGTTAGTAATGTACCCTGGTATGCTGACTTTGTTAATTATTTAGCTGCTGATATAGTACCTCCAGATCTTAGCTATCACCAGAAAAAGAATTTCTTTAATGATTTGAAACGCTTTTATTGGGATGAACCAGTCCTGTTCAAAAGAGGAACCGACAGTATTTTTTGTCGTTGTGTCCCTAAAGAAGAGGTAAGGAATATCATAAAACATTGCCACTCCACACCTTATGGTGGACATACGAGCACCTCTAAAACATACGCCAAAATCCTCTAAACCGGCCTTTTCTGGCCCACACTTTGGCGTGTTGTCCATGCTTAAATTGTCTAATACGATCGGTGCCAACGCACTGGGAACATCTTAAGACGTGACGAAATTCCCTTAAGTAACATTCAAGAAGTAGAACTTTTCGATGTATGGGGTATAGATTTTATGGGTCCTTTTCCATCCTCCTTAGGAAATAAATACATCTTAGTGGTTGTTGACTACGTGTCTACATGGATTGAAGCTATAGCTGCACCCACAAACGACACACGAGTAGTACTCAAACTATTCAAAATTTACATATTCCCTAAGTTTGGAATACCCATGTTGTCATAAGTGATGGTGGATCACATTTTATATCAAGGATTTTTGAAAAACTTTTAAGTAAGTATGGAGTTAGACATAAAGTGGCAACACCTTACCATCAGAAAACTAGTGGACAAGTTGAAGTATCTAATAGGGAGATTAAACGGATCCTAGAGAAAATTGTTTCAATATCTAGAAAAGATTGGTCTCAAAAGCTACAAGAAGCATTCTGGGCCTATAGGACAGCTTATAAAACCCCTATTGGAACTACTCCCTATTAATTGGTCTATGGAAATTCATGTCATTTACCCTTTAAGTTAGAACACAAAGCCTATTGGGCCATCAAAACCTTAAATCTAGATTATTTGGCTGCTGGTGAGAAAAGAATCCTTGACATTCATAAACTTGAAGAACTCCGCCAGAATGCCTATGAAAATGCCATAATTTACAAAGAAAGAACTAAGGCATGGAATGACAAGAGGATTATAAAAAAGGAATTCAATATAGGCGATCGTGTTATCCTTTTTAATTCCAGGTTGAGACTTTGTTCAGGTAAGCTACGCTCCAAATGGACTGGTCCTTATGAGGTTTCTAAGATCTTAAAGTCAGGTGCCGTGGAAATCAGAAACAACTCTTGTAACCCATTCACATTAAATGGACAAAGACTCAAGCTTTATAAAGGAGGTGACATTCCCATTGACTTCTCCAGCCACACTTTGATCGACCCTCCAGTACCCATTTCCGAGATATGAAGTCTATTCCGTCGAGCTAATGACGTTAAACAAGCGCTACATGGGAGGTAACTCATGGGTTTTATTTTCTTTCCTTTTTTTCTTTACTTGCATTTATTTATTTATTTTATAATTTTATCACCTTATGTTTCCCTATTTTTTTGACTAATGATTTTGATGTTTGTATTTTTTTCCAGGACAACATTCTCGTCTAACCATACCTTTTCAGGATGCCGCCTTTTAATGACATGCACGTCAAATTCAGAAATGAGATTTAGAAACAGCACTATGAGGCCTTGTCCCTTCACCCGATGACTCCTACCCGGTATCCAGACGAAGGTTTCTTGGAAGTCTTAGGCTTAGAGCCTAGTGTCAGATTCCTATTCCACCAACTCAACTGGGAGGAGTATGTTGACAGCAAGAACGAGACTTACCGGAACCTCACTTTAGAGTTCCTCAGCTTATTGGACTACGATCCATATATTGATCCATATGGCCACATCAGCTTCATATTGTTCGGGACATAGTATACTTTCAATCACAAGGATTTCAGTGATCTTTTAGGTTTTCAGACTTATCCTGATGCTATTCCAAAGTTACCCTTGGGGTACTTCATGACTAGAGACGTGGAAAAGTTTTGGGATGACATCACTACTGGGAGTAGCCATGATCCTGACCACATGATGTCAAACATCATCCATAATCTGGCCCTCTGCTATTTTCAGATGATTCTGGCCCATACCTTCTTAGGAAGGAGTGATGCTAACCACCATGTAGGTGATGAGGAGGTATTATTTTTGTTTTGTGCTAATCAGTCACGTCCAGTTTCCAGTAGTAACTTATTAATATGCAATCTGCACACCACTGCCCTTCCCTCTGAGAGTATCATACATGTAGGAGGGACGGTGATGCACATTGCTATTGCTTTGGGTCTTGAGAGACAGTTATGTCACTTGACCCCTTACTAGGGATACACGCTGTTAGATATCGATTATTACTTGGATCGTGGATTTGTGAGGCGGGTCTCCTTCAGCTCAGACTCTTTCAGGCTCCTGATCAAGAATGAGACGATACACTACTTCATTTTGCCAGATCATATGATGTCCAGTGTACATGATCCGGCTAACTGGACCTACGTTTTGGAAGGCCAGGGAGAGACCATTGATGCACCTAGATCGCCACCTATGGTAGAGAACATCCCTACACCACTTTCACCCCGGATCACCGTAATTTCTAATAATTTTTCTTTGCAGCAGCCGGATGTGCATATGCAGCTAGCTAAGCTGCATATGGAGGTAACCCGACTTAGACAGGAGATTGCTGACCTCAACTTGCAGCATGAGGTCTGATTTCACTCCTAAGATGGAGGCCGACTTTCTTTACCAAGATATTATTGAGTTGCACCGACAGATAGCAGGAGGCCCACAAGCCCCAGGAGGCTCTGACTCTGACCTTGATGACGATCCCCCTGTCGATGTTGACGGTGTCCCTCCCATCTGAGACAGAGATTCAATTTATATGCTTTATCGTTATTTTTACTTTCCAGACTTATCGTTATCTCTGCTTGGATTTGTTTTCGTTTTTATGAATCTATCTTTAATAATCGTATTGCATATCTACATATATATATATATATATATATATATATATATATATATATATATAATTATATATATATATATATATATATATATATATATATATATATATATATATAATATTATATATATATATATATATATATATATATATATATATATATATATATATATATATATATATATATATATATATATATATATAATATATATATATATATATATATATATATATATATATATATATTACATGTTGATGTTTTTCATTATTTACTTATCTCTTATTTTTGTATTTTTGATGTATTTTATTTTATGAATTTTTATTTTGATTTTTATCAACTTATGTCATCCAAGATTCAAATTATGAAGAAAACATGTGAAAGATGTTGTCCATCCCCCCCCCCCCCCCCCCACTAAAGTTCATAACTTTCCCATTTATTCAGAACCCCACTAACCATTTCCTATTCCACCATTTCATTTCCCTCATTAAAAATCCACAAACTACCATTTTCACCTTCTTTTCATAAAAACCCATTTTTCTCCTCTTCCACCAACAATGGCAACAATGGAGTTCGATGGATTTTTGATTCATGATGGAAAACCGGGATCGAGGCAGAGAAACATTCTCAAGAAATTGCAGACACAAGAAATTTCTCCGACAAGGTATATCGATACTGACTGTCTGTACACTTTAGGAATTTATCATAGTGTTTTCCACATGTTAGACACTTTAGGATTGCACGATATTTTTTCTAGGAGAGAACCTACCTATGATAGACTGACTAAAGAATTTTTAAGTTCATTGATTTATAGTCCGTCCCAACACTGCTAGCACGATCGATACGGTAAAATTTAGAATGTTTAATGTTGATTATGAGTACACTACCGATGCTTTAGCAGAGTTGTTGGACATGCCTCATGGGGAAGGTTTCATCTATGAGACTCCTTTGGATTATGATTAGTCGATTGAGGTATTTTCTTTTTGGGCTATATTGTCTAGTTCCACCATTTCCTCTTTTGAGTGTATTCTTGCCTCAATGATCCATAACCCCGCCATTCGTGTTTTCCGTTATTTATTGGCTTGTACTATTTTTGCTCGGGAGAATCCAAACAAGGTAAATGAAAAAATAACTTCTGTTTTTGCAAGGAAGTCTCACTGGTTTAAAAATTAATGTTGTCCCATTTATGATTGCACACATGTCTTCCGCTTTGAGAAAGGGGGCGTTATTTCTTTTGGAGGATTGATTACCTTTATTACTCGGCTTTGAACTTGGACACTGAGTTAGCCACTTTGGTACCTCTACCTAACCGCATAATTAATTTAAATTTTTTGAAAGATATGAAAATATGCAAGGTTAGGAAAGAGGGAGGTTTTAACCTCATGATCCATGGTGTGGCTATTCCTAGGGTCGTTTTACCTTGCTCCTAGAGGACTGATGTGCTACTTGAGAGAAAATGGACTTATGATTTGCCCACTCCGCCTATTAGGGGACCATTACTCCCTAATGTTCCTCTTGGGGAAGGACATGAGACTGATGATGAGTATGAACAGAGAGACCAGTCTCCCGTTCCACATATGTCCCCCCACCATGATTCACCAACACATACTGCACCATCTTTTTCACATCATTCTGTAGGTGCTGCCCCTGGATTTCACATCACTGAGGAGATGTGGCGAGAGCATCTTGCTCGAAAGGAAAGGCGATATGGCATGCTCACCACATTGCGACAACAACTGACTGACAACATGAACTTCATGCGAACTTCTCAGCAACATATTGATCAGTGTCTTCAGAGTATCATGCAATATGAGCTTGCGATCAGTAATGAGCAGCGACATCAATATGGCTATTTTGAGAGGCACTTTGCACTCATGGAGGCCACTCAGGGTTCCCTATTAGGGAACCTTTGACATGTTCAAAGTTATCAGCCGCTCTATCAGCCAGAGTGGAGCAGCTAGCCTCTTCCCATAGAGATCATCGTCACAGCATGTCTCATCACCCTAGGCATCAACAGGTTGGCGAGGGCACTAGTGGCCGCCCCTAGATACATCTAGGTTACTCTTTCCATATTTATTTCGAAACATTGGGGACAATGTTCTATTTAAGTATGGGAGGAGATTTTATTGTTTTTACTTTTCTTTATTTTTAAGTCTTTATTTCTTTTTCAGTTTATTTACCTTGCTTTGATTGTTTTCATAAAATTCATGTGCTTGCCGAGTCATTTGTGTGATGTATTTCTATTTTCCCCCATTTCTTAGCCCTACCAAAAAAATATTTAAAAAAGAAAACAATATCCTTGAAAATTTTTGGGCTTTAAGACAGGTTTAAGATAGGATGTAGATAACTTGGGAAGTCCTTTTGAAAAATTGGTGTCGTTTCAACACCATAAGCTTCATAATTATAGGAACCGATCCTGATAACCTTATGCTATGGCCTTAACCTTCGTCTTTAGTAGTTTATTCTAGCAGTCAGCTCCAGCTTAAGCATGCTCTACGTAGGAGACCGATGAATATAAGTGAGATATCCAAATTATTTTTGTTGTGCTTTCATGATTCATATGCTACAACTCCGGGATAGGTGACCCTCACAAAGTCACTTAACCTAAAAAGGGGTTGTGAGAAATTGAAAAAAAAATAATAAAAGAAAATAATTTTTGCTCATTGTTGGTTGGTTCAAAGGTTTCTGGTGCTGGACTTGGTAGGGCAGGTTACAACTCGATCCCCCACAACCACAATTGGGTCATTTGAGGGGTTACCAACTTATGCACCAGAACCCCGTGCTTGATATCAGAGTCACTAACCGACTAATCTTCTATGAGTATGTGCGAGATAACGGGCTTAATGTGATTGCGCCTAAATGAAAAAGATTAGAAAATTAGGCTAAGTGTGATGGTTCCGAATGGATCGATTTGTATAGGATCGACGTTTGTGTCTGTATTCTTGCAAAATGTGTTATCATGATACCCTTGGTTCACCTGGCTAGTACATATCATCACATCTTGCTTTAAACTTAGAAGCCCTTTTTTCCCAAACTGTTTGATAATATTGTTTCTCTTTGCTAAGCTATACGGAATTTTTGCTTGAGGGCAAGCAAAGGTCTAAGTGTGGGAGACTTTGATAACACGGAATTGCACTGTATATTTGACTCGATTGCACATGTTTATTAGGTTTTTATTGTTATTTTCTTGTGTTATGATTGCATTTTGTTTTGTTTTCAGTTTTTTTTTTGTCTTTCTTAAGTCTTTCTTGAAGAAATGAAGAAAACGAGCTAAAAATCAAGATTTTGGAGTTTTTACACTTATGGCTTACACCAGTGGTGCCCGGCATAGGGTCAGCCATGAGGTGGCCACCTTCATCCAACTGCCAACTGCCACGTTCTCCACTACTTCTTCATTTTTGGAGCATGGCGGCCGCCACACCCCCATGGCGGGCGCCACCTTTGCAATTTCGCTTCCCGCTCAAAAGAAGTTTGAGGGCATTTTTGTGATTTCGAAAATCCTCCTAGGCCTATAAATAGAAGTGATTTCAGTTCTTCTTCTTTATCCAAGCTTAGTTACACTGACTTAATCCATATGTTATCCAATTGTAAGTGGTAATCTCTTCACACCGAAGACTTATCGCACGAGTCATTGAGTCTGTAATCAAGTTTGGAGCGCTTTACATTCTTGCCGCCATTTTAATTCATGTTTCCTTTATTTCAGTCAAATTTACCTTCCAGTCAAATTGCTTTAAAGCCCTCTGTTTGGAGCATGTTTCTATTTAAGTTTTCGCATTTATCGCACTTACTTCCTCGCACTTGCTTTACTTTTTTTTATTTTCTCGCATCACACTTACTTTGTTTATTTTTTCACATTGCATTTACTTATCTTTTAACCTTTTTATTTTCTGCTTAAACATGATTTGCTTTAATAAGTTTATTTCCATGTCTGGATAATTTCTTTTAGGGTTAGAATATAATGATCATGGTTAAGGTAATTGTCTAAACATTGCATCTGTAGGAATACTTTAGGGGCTATTTTGGTTTTTAACACAAGTTTTCTGCTATTTATTTTCTGTTGATTAATATCGAAAGCTGTCCAACCATTGGTAAACTTGGTTAGTCTTAATTTCTCAAAGAGGGTGAAAGCATTTTGTTTAATTAAGTCAGAACCTTTAACTTTTTAGAAGAAATGATTTCAAAACCTTTTTCGGACGTGTTTATAGGTTTAAAAGTCTAATCATCTCTTGGTTAGAAGTTCTGAGTCAAAATCACTTTTCAACTTAGTCAAGTAACTATATTTCTTAAAAATAGGTTTATTACTTTAACGCAATACGCACCTTTTATCCGTGATAATAAAAAGGTATTATTTAAAGAATAATCTCGGTTCTAAATACGTGAAAGCGACAATTCCTGTTAAATTAGTTCTTTTCAAAGTAGGAAATATTTCCCCATAAGTAGTTCTATTAAAAGCATTTTAGAGTATTATCTGACCATTGTGATTCGCATTCGAACCCGTTGCTTTTATCTGAATTAACATCTTTTACTTTATTTACTTTGCCTGCTATAAAACCCTAATTTGATCTGCCTTAGATAAACATAATGACAATAGAATTTGATAGATTGACATTTTGGTCTCTGTGGGATTGATAATCTTTTATATTACTCTGACGCGATTCGTATACTTGCGAATACCATGCATCACACATCCACTCCGGATCTCATTGACAACGACTCTGCTATTGCCATCTATGACTTTGAACACCCAATCTATCAAGCCGAAGATGAAGGTGAAAAAGATTTTGAAATACCTTGGAAACTCGTCAGACTTCTGATACAAGAGGAAAAGGCCATCCAACTACATGATGAACCAGTTGAAGTGATAAACCTGGGTACTGAGGAAGACAAGAAAGAAGTCAAGATCGACACCAATTTGTAAGACAACTTCAAGAGAAGATTGGTCCAGGTGTTACATGACTATGTTGAAGTGTTCACTTGATCATATGAATATATGTTGGGGCTTGATACTGATATCGTAGTTCATCGTCTGCCAATGAAGTAAGGTTATCCTCCAAGCAAGCAAAAGGTTCGTCTCATGCGGCCAGATATGTCTGAGAAGATCAAAGTTGAGGTAATGAAACAGTTCAATATAGGTTTCCTGGCAGTGACATCATATCCCCAATGGGTTGCAAATGTGGTCCCAGTGCCGAAGAAAGACAGAAAGGTCTGTATGTGTGTGGATTACATAGATTTAAATAGGTCAAGCCCTAAAGACGACTTTCCTCTACCACATATCAATGTTTTGGTTGACAACACTGCTCAACATAAAGTGTTATCTTTCATGGATGGCTTCTCGGGTTACAACCAAATCAAAATGGTGACTGAGGACATGGAGAAAACCCTTTTTGTTACACAATGGGGAACATTCTTCTATAAGGTCATTCCGTTTGGTCTGAAGAATGCACGCGCAACCTACCAGCGGGTTATGGTATCTTTATTTCATGACATGATCCATCATGAGATAGAAGTGTACGTCGATGATATGATTGCAAGATTACAAACTGAGGAAGAACACCATGATCATTTACACAAGCTATTTAAAAGGTTGAAGAAATACAAGTTGAGGCTGAATCCCAACAAGTGCACCTTCGGAGTAAGGTCTGGAAAACTCCTAGGGTTTGTCGTCAGTGGCAAAGGTATTGAAGTCGACCCTACAAAAGTTAAAGCCATATAAGAAATGCCAGCTCCCTGTACTGAAAAAGAAGTTATAGGTTTCTTAGGTCGGCTCAACTACATTGCTCGATTCATATCTCACTTAACCGCTACTTGTGAGCCAATCTTCGACTTGTTGAAGAAGGATCAAGTAGTCATATGGAACAACGACTTCCAAGCAGCTTTTGACAAGATCAAGGAGTACTTACAAGAACCTCTAATCTTGATGCCCCTAGTTGAAGGAAGACCTCTGATTATGTACTTGACTGTATTAGAGAATTCAATGGTGTGTGTTGGGTCAACATGACGAGTCTAGCCGAAAAGAGCATGTAATATACCATCGTAGTAAAATTTTTACCGAATGTGAAACCAAATATTCACTGCTCGAGAAAACTTGCTGCGCTTTACCAAGGACTACTCGCCAGCTAAGACAATATATGTTGACTCATACTACCTTATTGATTTCAAAGATGGACTCCACATGTATATCTTCGAGAAACCAACTCTCTCCAGATGAATAGCTAGATGGCAAATGATCTTAACTGAATATGACATCCAATACACTACACAAAAAGCAATCAAGGGAAGTGTGCTGGCGGATCATTTGGCCCAACAAGCTGTTGATGACTACCAATCCATGAACTTTGAATTCCTGGACGAGAATATCATACTGATAATTGATTGTGAATAACCTAGATCGTATGAAAGACCTAAACAAGGATCCCGATGGACTATGGTTTTTGATGAACCTAAATCAACGACAAGAAATTTCTGCAGAGGTTCTCAACCAAATTCTACCTAAGCAACGAGATCCTGTACAAACGCAACCATGATTCAACTCTGCTCCACTGTGTGGACAAGAAGGAGGCAGAGAAGATCATGGAAGACATGCATGAGGGTATTGTGATACGGTAGGAGAACTGACTTGAGGGTTTTGCGTTTTATCACAAATGTTGCGGTTAGCAAGAGTCGCCACCGACTTTTCTTTTATCCAAAAGGAAAGGTGAAAAAGCACAGGAAAGACCTTTGAGATTGTTTCTTGGGTTCGGGGGGTAGATTATGAAAAGGGAAGGTATTATCACCCTTTTCATCCATGGTTTTCCATGGGCTCTTAGTTACTTGCTAGATCACTTACTTTTGTTTGAAATTGTGCTTTGTGTGGTTTTGAAAGTATTTTGTAAAGAGGCAATTGTTTAGGCAATCTTTGTAATGATTCTTATTCGTAAGAATGTATACAAAGATGTTTGGTCTTTTGAAAAATTTTTCAAGCTTTGTAAGATGTTTTGAAAGTGTAAGTGTTTGTTTTGGAAATAGCAAGGATGTTTGTTTTGAAATTGAGCAAGTAATTAGGAGCAAACTACCTACTAAAATGTCTTTCTTGTTCATTTTCTCTTCCTTTGACATTGTTGTCTTACCATTGATTTGGTAAGCAACCGTATCTTTGGATGTAAATAGGACGGGCGTGGGTCATCGTATAGCCATCATTAGCAATGTTGCAAGGTATCTTAGCATTCTTTTTTGAGGGACTAAGATCTTTTGTAAGGCAACTTTAGATAGCGTCATCGAGGGACTATGATCTTGTATTTGTTTGTTTTTGCTAAGATACCTTACATGCGTAATATGGACATTTTGTATAAGGCAACCAAGCGAATTTTACACTAAGGGTGTTTGTGTGCAAGTGTGTTGTTTTCATGCTTTTTTTTGTCTTGAATTAAAGTTTTCTATTTGATTGACTTTATCTTCCCATACAAACCACCTCCTAATTACTAGCATGTCATGTAAAAGCGATAAATTGCGAAATTTAAAGTTACTACGCTATTAAAATATTTGTGGGAGGGGGGGGGGGGGGGGGGGGGGGGGTATACAATTTATGAATGGGGATTGCAATAATATAAACATAATTAATCTATTACAACCAAATTGAATATTGTACAAATAATTGAAGGAATATATAAAGCACAAATGCAAATTGAAAGAAAAGATTTTTGTGCTTGGATTTTTGTATGAAGGAGGTTTTAACCTAAACCTAATTAGAGAAAAAGGTAATTAAATTAAATTAACTTAAGTTAATTAAGAAAATAAATTAATTAAGAAGAGATTTTTGAATAAAACCCTAAATCTATTTTAGTTAATTAAAGGAAAATAAGTTTAAAGAAAAAGTATATTTTATATTTTTTGTCTTGAAGATAATATGTGGTGTTATGAAATATTTTTGATCTTTTTTATATAAAAATAAATATATTTAGATAAATAATAATCTAGTTTTATTTTAATTTACAAGGAAATTAATAAAAGTAAATAAAGTATAATGAATAAAAAGAACTTTTTATATGGAAAAAATATTTAAATTATATCAAAATATAAATCTATTATTTTTATGCTCTTTTATGTTTTTTTGGTATTTTTAGAAAATATATTTGAAAGAAAAAGGAATAAATAAATAAATAAATAAAAATAAAATGGGCCAAGGGGTGTCACAAGTAAACAGGGGAGTATGCTAGCAGAAATAAAAAAAATGCCAGACCCAAAGGGCCCAACGCCTACAAAAAAAGTGTTCGAAAATAAGAAAAATGAAAAAAATACAAAAAGGGGGGTTCACATTGGTTCGAACCCTCGCCCTTTAGGTAACACATGACTTAGTACGCGCGCGCTTTCCACTTGGGTGGCTGTTTCATCCGGTCATATAATCAAAGCATAAATATATATTAGAAACTGCTTTCTGAAGGCAACTTCATCTTCAAACTCACACCTAGCCGGACCACTTGTATCTTCCTCATCTCTCCACAAAAATGGAAAGTTCAAACATGGAAGTTGTGGTGTTTCTTCCCACGAATTCAACCATATAACTTATGTAAGCTAAAAGTCAAAGATAAAATCTAATTTTGCTGGCCCTAAATTGAAACCTAATTTTCTCAGAAATTTCAAACCCAAAATTCTCTATACACAGTCAATATAAATGGGATCTATAAACATGGTCAGCTTTAGAACAAAGATATCTATATTTTGTTTTCACAAATCAGGATCAAATGATGCTTGTATGAAGAGATATAAGTTTGAGTTTTTACCTCTTGCAGCTGGAGTCGTGAATGGAGTTTGAGCAACTTTTGAGATGGCCTGAGGATCTGTTTAGCTTTCCTGGACCTCCTTGAGTGTATTCCAACTCTTACTTTGCCTTGAAAGTCCATGAATCTCTCTACTCAAGTCAACCTGCAAGCTTGATATTTGAAAATGGTGGATGGTGATGGAGGAGATATAGTCTTGAAACAGGGGCCTGGGTTTCTTTGGAATGATGTATAGAAGGTGTTTGAGTGATTAGTTTTCAAAATGCACGAGTGGAAATGAAGATCAGGAGTTTTGGTTCAGAACTGTGTGTTAATGGTGTTCTTGAACAGGTTTATGGTTTTTGAGTGTTTGAGGTAGTTTCAGGGAACTAGCATCCGTGTTTCCACTTGCAAATAGTGTGTATACTTATAAGCAAGAGGTTTTGAGGCTTGTCACAACTCAGAATTTGAAACTCACATGTTATGGCTTGGTTACTTGTTTTTGAAGCAAAGTTAACAAGCATGGTTTCAATGTGAAGTACAAGACTTGTAGGGTGGCTGAAACTTTTAAACACACTTTTTCTGATTGTGTATAGTGTGTTTGTGCATAAAGAACAAATGCAAGGCTCAATGCAAGCTGACTTTGCATAAAGCTTGCTTTTCTAAAATGGCAATGTTGCCTTTCTTCCTAAAATGGAATTATACTTGTACAATGCATTGAATGCTTGGATTAAAGCTTCCAACAGCTGTGAAAACATTTAATTATGGAGTGAAAGTCAAGTTAGAAGCCTGCGAAGTGAGATTTGTACAACATGCTTGTAGATTGGATCCAATGTTCATCATGAAAATGGCTTGAAAAACAAGAATGGAACCCTAACTTCATCTCTTCGATTCTCCCTACTCAAGAATGATCTCAAGGAGTTCTTGGACATTTTGGAAAGCTTGCAATGTGCTATACAACTCATATTTAAATTGCTTTTGAATATTCCCCTTAGAACTATGTGAAAAAGTGTCATGAAGTTAGGTCAAAAATCTGCCTAACTAGGGCAAAATTTCACTAAGTCTTTTTTAGTTCATGAGCATGTATTCACAAAATTATAACTTGAGATTCAAGAAATTTTAGGAGAAGTTGTGTGAAGAAAAGTTTTAGATTTCATGGAGATCTACAACTTTCATGTTGGAAGTTTCCTTTGAATCATCTTGCATCATAATGAAAAAAATGCTCAAAGTTATGAAAAAATAAGAAATTTTCAACATTTGGAAAAATTTCTAAGTTTAAAAATTTTGACTTTTCAAAATGAAATCTTGATCTTGATTTCTTGATGAATAAGTTTCATATTTTGATATGATTTGATGGATTATGATCTTTGGCACTTGAATTTGACCAAAAAGTCAAAGTTTGACTTTTCAATATATAGTTGACTTTTGATCAGTTGACTGCAAAATTCATCTGTCAATCCAATGGTCTTGAAATGTTTTCAATCATGTCATTAGGTAAAAATAATTCAATTGTATTCTTGATATCATGCCTTAAACCAATTGATCATTTTCTAGGTAAAAAATCAGAAATTGCCCTTTCCCAGTCAAAACCCTAATTTTGACCATTTTTCCCTTCTGGAGATTTGATCAAATTTCTTGAGGAATTATGGTCCAAACTTGATCAAATGATCCATATGGGGTTAAAATGTTTATGTGGATAAAAAATTATGAAGTTTGACTGTAAATTGGCCATGGTTGACTTTTTCCCCAATATAGTTGATTTTTAGGTCAACTGTTCAATTGACTGATCAAAAGTGGGATCCAAGACTTAAAACTTGACATGAGTGATCTTGGGAGTCCATAATGATCCATGAAAGCCATATGAAACATTTATAGTTCAAAAGTCCTTGTGCAAACTCAAACCCTAATTTTGGTCATCAGTGCATAAGGAGGTGTCTTGAGCTGATCAAACCCTAGTACAGTCTTGAGCCCAATGAGATCTTGTGAGAAAATTATTGATAAGTGAGAGGGAAAATTTTTGGGTACAACAGCTTCCCTTCTTCAATCTTCTTATGCCTGGAGAGGTAGATTGGCAAGTTCTGCCATTCGTGACTCGAAGGTGGAAGATGATTGGACACTAGAGTGCCCAAAAAATTGCACTTGGTGATGTGAGAGTCGAGGGAATGGGCTTAAAGATGCCATTTGGAGAGGTGATAGAAACTTGTTGGAGATGGGCTTGTAGATGCCATCCAAGAATTATTGTTGAATTGTAATTTCTAAGCAGAAAGAATGAGTATCATAATGGAGTCCGTGTCAGGAGCGTATCTGAACTGTATATGAAGGCTGAATCTGAATGAGTATCATGATGGCATCCGTATCTGGAGCGTATTTGAACTGTATCTGAATGAGTATCAGAATGGCATCTGTGTCTGGAGCGTATCTGAGCTGTATCTGAGAGTTGAATCTGAATGAGTATCAGAATGGCATCCGTGTCTGGAGCGTATCTGAACTGTATCTGAGAGTTGAATCTGAACGAGTATCAGAATGGCATCTGTGTCTGGAGCGTATCTGAACTGTATCTGAGAACTCTGAACATTGGTAATGATAGTTGTTAATCTTATCCTGAAAAGGGTTAATTGTTAGCTAAAGTGCAGGGTCATGTTGTATGAAATGTATGATATGATGTGTGATTATGTTGTATGCGTTCGTATTATCAATGTTTATGATATATGAATGTGATGTATGCGTAGGTGAACTGATCTGTGGCACTGTTGTTAGATAAATTCCTGACTACTGCTGAGGATATGAAGTGTAAGTCTCCATGTTTTGAAGTGTTGATGAATCTCCTTTTAGAGAAATAAACTTTGTTGTAAGGGAAATGCCATGTGTTGCTTAAAAATGTTTGGAGAAATTTGATGATTTCGATCGGGGATTGTTAACTGGAAGCTTTGTTCCGCCGGGGATTAAACGACGTACTGCGGGGATTTCTTATGGAATAGCCTAGAGGTATTTCCCTATCCATTCAACCCATCAGTAATTGCATTTTTCATTTTGTTTATTTGTAAACAGTAATTATGTTCAAATTCTTATGTTCAACAATGAATCATTGGACGTTTTTGTAAACAAAATACAAGCGTAAAGAAAAATAGATAGTTTTTGCACTTTCAAAGAGATATCTTTGTATTGACTTTGAGTAAGTATTTTTGTAAAAGGAGACAAACACTCTAGTAGGAGAATTATGTCGTAAAAAAAAGAAAATTTTGATACAAAGAAAAGATAGCTATGTGTAATAATCCAATGGGGTTTCCATTTTTCTATAGCCTTCGTATCTCTGAGCATCTTGTCTATTTGTTGCCTTGTCCGAAGATGATTGAATTGATCAGATCCTTTGAGTTTGTCAGTGGGAGCCAAAGGTTGTCCGTAAAGTGATCCAACGAGACATAGTCATACGCTTTAATTCCCTACCTTTTGTCTGGACCGCCTTTTCGGGTTTTCAGTCCACCGGGAAACCCTTTTTTGCCCAAGTCGCCCTTTCGGGTTTTCAACTTGCCGGGTGTACAAATTTTTTGTTTTATCCCTAATTTTTTCCCGAACCTTTTGGTTCGTCGGTGTTGTACCCCAAAATTTGCCCTCCCATATTTCTCAAAACATTGCAAGAAAAATCTCCAAGTTGCTCAAAGGAAGTCCAAGAATTGGTCAACCAAGCTCTCTCATAAGGCAGTCTATCCCAAATTAGGGTTTTGTGTTGCACCAAGATCCTTGAGTCCAAATGACCTCAAGTGCTCCCCAATGTCCTAATATGTTTTCAAGATCATACATGTCAAGTTTCAAGCCTGTCAGAGGAAGTTTGCTCAGCCAATTGCTCAAAGGTCCAAAAATTGACTATGCTAGGGCAAAAGTCAATTGTGGCTTACATACAGTTAAACTTCAAGATTTTTTGTCAAAATTCTCATTTTGAAGTATAATTCATCATTTGATCAAGGGTTTATCATGATTCATCAATGATTGCTCAAAACTCATCAAGATTCAAAAGTTGCTAAATTAGGGTTTTGTAGGAAAAGTCAACTCAACTTTGACCAAGCATAACTTTCTCATACTTTATGAGAAATGACCCATCCAAAGCTCATTTTTAAGAGAATGCAATTCCCTACAATCCATCTTCAGCTCCCAAGATGAAAAATGCACTTACAAGAAGTTATGAATTTGGACATTATAGGTCATTTTTGAAAGTCAACAAAAACACCTTTTTTGTCAAAGCTTATAACTTGAGCATGGAATATCAAAATGAGATGAGACCAAAAGGGTTGGTTAGAGGACATCTCAAGATTTCTAAAAAGTGCAAGAACACATCCAAAAATTCGAAATTGAAGAAGGTATGCATTGTTGAAGTTGGAATTTTTTCCAAAATTGCCAAAAGTCAACTATCCCCAAAACTTCAAATTTTGCCAAATGGGCCCATTCCTTTTCACTTGTTTTGGGTTGGAATTATTTCCCACGTGCTCTAGCCTTGGCCATGTGCCCATATCATATTTTTATTAATTATTTTGATTTTTATTTGAATTTATTTGATTTAAATAAAATAAAATCAAATAAAATACAAAGCATTGAAAACAATGGATCTTTTGATTGTTTCAGGCTTTAATCATAGCTAGCAAGGCATTGAAACTCGAATCAAGGCACGTTTTGTACAAAAAGATTCAAATCAAGCCAAAATTGGAAGGTTGTTAAAGAGAATCAAATCAAATATCCAAGCATTGAAAGAGAGAGATTTGGACTGAGTTTTCAAACCTAATATATTGTGCAATACATAAGGGTCGTGTGCAGACCAAAATAAGGGTTGGAGATCAGTTCTAGAGGCAGAACCAAATTGGAAAAAATCAAGAAAAAGTGTGACTTCGAAATTAATCCTAGAGGCAATTTCAAGGCTTGGCAATTGTCTCAATCTCTTCCTGGCCATCTCCACAAGCGAAAGCAACCAAGACCATGCATTTTCAGACCCTCACACGAACTGTAAGTCCCTCACGAATTCGCCATATTCTTGAATTCGATTTACACAATTCTTGCATCTATAACGAAAAATAATTGCATATTTGTGATCACCATGCCATTTGCAAGCTTTTTACATTAACCAATTTCATTTATCTGACCTATATCAAGATCAACCATTGCTAGGGTTTCGTCCTTGTTTTTAGGGATTTTTGTTTCAGGAAAAATTGGCCTCAGTAATGGCTATGGTTATGATCAGAAGAGGATGACGAACTCAACCATGGTACTCAAATGCACTTCCATGGCCTGTACAAGATTTTAGAGATGCCTGGTCTTTAGTGACGGACATCTGTCCGTGGGTATAGGTCGTTTGACTTTTAGCAACGGTTCAAGGAAGGGGACAATGAGTTGTCGCTTCCCCATTTGTCCATTCAAACCAGCGCGCCTTTTTTTTATTTTGTCCACTATATTTCCTTTTCTTTATATTATAATTGTTTTGTATTATACTAACAATTGAAAGCAAGCAGCCTAGTGGTAGACACATCAGCGCTTAAGGACCCAAAGGCTGGTGGTCAGGGGTTCGATCCCTGCCTCCAGCAATTTGTATTTTCTTGTTATTTTTCAGGCAATCTAGTGTACGCGCATGCCAAGGGACCATCATACTCCCTCGCTCTTCAGCGTGCAAGATGGTCAGGTGGCCAGATCTGGTGGTCAAATATTGAAGGAGCACCATAGGCAGGTCAAACACTTGTGCACTGGATCACAAAAAGTCCAATGGACCAGCATCAATTGGGCCAACAAACTGCTTTCAACACCTCCCAAAAACCAGGCCCATTCCCTCTTTCTTTATATTTTGTTTATTTAATCTAATAATTTTATCTTGTTTTAATTAATTTCTAACCAATAAACAAATTTTATTTTTTATCCAAAAAAATCACAAAAATGTTTTTTTTACCCAATTAAAATTCAGACTTTTATTTTTTATTAATAAATACTAAATAAATTAATTAGGATATTAATTAGGTAACCTTAATTTATTTTGTAAATAAATAAAATCAATTAGAATTAATTAGGTTTTAACTTTAATTTAATTATTTTAATTTCTTTCTTAAATTAACAAAAACTTCAAAAAACATGTCATTAATTATTTTTTCCCTTTTAATTAATTTAATAATTAATTTAGTATTTAATTTTAGGATTTAATTTCTTTTCTTAAAAATAAAAACAACAAAAAAACATTTTCTTTTAAAAGGGTCAAAACCTTAAATTTTGCATTCGATTTAATTTCACTCGCGCGATTTATTTTTTCTTATTTAAATATTGATGTATCTGCTCCCGGCTTGTAATAGTTTTAAATCGGACATTTATTATTTTTACCGCTTTATTTTATTTTCAAAGGGTTGCTTTTGGCGATGTAAATACCCGACGCCTTGTAATAGTTAGTTAAATTTCCGCATTTTAATTCCGCAAATTATACAATTGTTAGATGTTTGATAATAGGGCTTGCATGACAAGAATGAATGCCTAATTTAAAAAAATAGTTAGATCACCCTTAACATGTGCAAAGATAAAAATAACTGAAATCAACACACTCGCACATGCGCACTCCTAGGGTACACTCCCACTTGGTTGCCTTCGTAAACGGTCATTGAGTATAGGTTGTTTTAGAGGTCGCCCTCTTGTCTAAAAGATCATAGTTTCCTCGAAACGGTTGCCTCAGATATTGTTGCCTCGAACAAATGATCTAAGACATTAGGGTTACCACTAAGGTTTCCTAACATTGCTTTAGTGACTGTATGTCCCTCATTCGAATTGACCCTCAAACTCCAACGACGGTGCTACCTACTCATTAATAGTGGGATAGCATTGTCTAAAGGAAATTAGCATAGAACGATTCCTTTTTCGAGTAGGTAGATTAGCTCTTAGATACTTGCTCATCCAAAACAAAACAAATTTTCTACACTTACACTTTTTTTTACAAACAAGTTTTCAAAAACACTTCATTACACTCTTGAGGATAGAAGCAAGAGTTAAATCGAAGCTAAAAACAAAAACTTTTCAAACCCACAAACACAAAGAAAACAATTTTGAAAACAATGAGCAAGTACCTAAGAGCCCGTAGATAACTACGGATAGAAAGGGTGCTAATACCTTCCCTTTCTATAATCTACCCCCCGTACTCAGAAACATCTCGAAAAAGGAATTTTTCTGTGCTTTTTTCCTTTTCTTGTTGGATAAAATAAAAGTCGGTGGAGACTCTTACTTACCGCGACATTTTGCAAACACAAACGCAAAACGCGAACCAGCATTCCAAAAAACAGTCAGTTCTTCCCATCGTATCACAAAACTGGAGACTCTGTTGGGGATATTATAAGTGGGGTGTACCTTAGGAATAGTTCATATTGTTTTCAATTGTTTGATCTGTATGCTTTATATTTGTGGGTTTGAATCGGAGTTTCTATAGATCCTAACCCGGATCTGGGGGATACCTTTTAGGTAAGTAGCAATAGACTGTGAGGGAACTGTACGGCGTAGACCGATACGGTTGAAGTAGTAGCTACTTTGGTGTGACACTTTAGTTTGTACCGATATCCCTTGTGGCACAACGAGGAGATAATGGGTCTGCTAAGGGGTCATTAAGCACCAACTTACCTTATAACCTATAATTGACCAACTTGGCCATAGAAAAGTAGCAATATGCTACACTCATTGAGACCAAACTCTCGCGATGATTCCGGCTGCAAGAAAAGGTTGCTAAACTGGAATTATGACCGATCGAGGGTGGTCAGTGATATTGAGATCCTCTAGAACTCGGTTACTATTTCTAGGACAGGTTGAACCAACTGAAATGAAAGAGGGTAGTGCCTAAACTCCTTGCCAGCCTGAAATCTAAGGGCTATCTGTGTGACTTGTTTGCCCTTACCATGTTTGCTATCTGTGAATACTTGTGGTGTGTTTCTATCATAACATCATGCATCATGACATTGCATGCATATTTCATTGAACTAACCATTTCAAAGACCAATGGGATTCATATTTGTTCTGTTTTGCAGATCATGACATCTATGCATAGAAACATTATTCGGATCAGCTTTGTACAGATTCCCACTCAGCTTAGAGATTTGGTTGCAAAGGTTCCAGATACTTCCTCCTTTATCAGAAGACATGGGCACCTCCTCAGTCTAGTCACCTCCAAGTTGGATGAATAGATGATGAGATTCTTAGTCCAGTTATTTGATCCATTGTACCACTGCTTTACTTTTCCGGACTACCAGTTGGTCCCTACCTTGGAAGAGTTCTCTGATCTACTCGGCATTTCCATTCTAGACCAGACACCATTTACAGGTTGGGAGGTAGCCCTTAAGCCGAAAGATATTGCTTCAGCCCTTCACATGACAAAGGCTGAGGTAATGTATAATTAGGAAACTCGGAGTGGGACAAAAGGCTTCTTAGCTAAATTCTTGGTTAATCAGGCTAATCAGTTCTGGGACAGTTTAGACTTTCAGGCATTCGAGGACATCCTAGCTCTTCTCATTTATGGTCAGGTTCTGTTTCCAAATTTAGATTCCTTTGTTGACGTGAATGTGGTGAAGATTTTCATGTCCCGAAATCCAGTGCCCACTCTCTTGGGTGATATTCTGCACACTCTCTATGCCCGTACTGCTCGGAAACGGGGAACCCTTATGTGTTGTGCACCATTGCTGGCGAGGTGATTTATTTCTCACCTCCCCAAATATGTTTTGACAAGGAAGGCATGGGTTGGGCCTACAGGATTATGTCCCTTGCTCACACGGACATCATCTGGAGCACTAAAGACATGGAATAAGTAGCTATCATTGATCACTGTGGGGAGTACCCCAATGTTCCATTGCTGGGAATCAGAGGAGGGATCACCTATAATCCTTGTTTGGCCTTACGACAGTTTGGACGAGCTAGGAGGGACGAACCTCATGAGTTGCTGCTTCCAAGTATTGTTTTTGACTTCCAAGGGGATAGTGAGGGACATCGCTACAAGTTCATACGAGCCTGGGATAGGGTACACAGGTCTGATCCGCACGAGCTTGGCGTGAAGACTTCTCTTCCGATGGAACCATATCTCTGGTGGGTTCGTACACGTGCTCAAAAGCTAGGGATGCCCTACGAAGCTGTCTTGCCTGTGATAGTTGAACATGCTGATGAAGAAGGGGTTCCTCCTACCATCCTCCACCCATATATGCCTACTGACATTGGGGCATTAAAGAGGTCTTGGATCCAACTAAGGGAAGAGCGGGATACTTACAGAGAAAAGTATCACGAGTAAGAGCGGAAGATCTTAAATCTTACAAGGCAGATGGAGAATGAGCGAGTCTTCAATGACTATTTCAGCACCAAAGGAAAACGCCCATGGGAGCGCTGCTGTCTTTTGCTGTTTCTAGTTTTGATTTACTTTTCAATATTTCTTTTTGTAACGCCTTAAAGGCATTTGTTGAACATTGAATTCAAGTTTTATCTAATAAAAGTGTGTTTCATTTTGGTTTACGAATTTGAATCCCTAAAGTCTTTGAAATCATATCATACGCATTCCATTCCCATGCACCTCATTATAGGTACCAGTACATGTCTCTCATATTCTCGCTGTTTATTTGAGCAATGGCTTTCCAACCAGACAACCAAGATCTTCAAACTCAAGAAGCTCAGTTCAGGGACATATTCCTAAACCTATCCAAGGGGCAGGAAGAGTTGAAAACACTCCTCGTCAGGAACTTGGTCAAGAAAAGTCCTGAAGACAATAAGGACGAACGACTGGACAAATTGCAAGTTGAGGTAGATGCAATGAGAACCCAGATGCTGGGGCAGACGACTCTTATCCAAAACTTATCCCGGGAACAAGAAGAGATGAGAACCATTATCAGCCAGCTTCATCAAGACAGATACAACAGTATGAAGCAAACAACCGAGGTCGGGGACCAAGTCATTAATCAACCTCCAAGAAGACAAGGGTCTGGTATGATGGAGAATGGACCTCTCCAAATTGCTACTACATCACGGGTCCAACAACAACCTTGCCATAAACAACGGGTTAATCAGAGGCCGTTTACCAAGCTCAACATGCCGATGTCCCAAGCTTTGCAACACCTGTTGAGATTAAATTTGGTGACATTGGTAGGACCTCATCCGAATCCTAAGACTTCTTCACCCAACTACAATCCTGATGCAAGGTGTGCATATCATTCCAACAGCCCGGGGTATGATACTGACAACTGTTAGAAGTTGAAGTACAAAATTCAAAACTTGATTGATGAAGGAGCATTGGAATTCACACAAGATGGTCAGGCTGAGTTCTTCTATCATCTCTCCAAGGCACGCCCTTTGAAGTGACAAGTCCTGAGGCGAGAAGACTTTTTGTTCATTAGAATTTTCAATTTGTAATTTTCTTTTGATTTGTTAAGACATTTATTCATGTCAAACTTTGTTACTTTATCAATACATTGCATATGTATGTTTTGAACCAATCCATTCGTATTCACTATATTCAAATTGCTTTAATTTTTTGTGATGATCAACTCTCGATTAAAAAATTCTAAGCCTTTAGAGGGAGGATGACAAAAATGATATCAAAATCTCTACAGTATGCTTTTGAACAGACCCCGCTGACGAGGTACATGCATTGTTTCAAATCCTAAACAGTGGATTTATAAGGAAGATAATCCCTAGTCAACCCCTTTGAGCCAAAGAAGTTTGAATTTTTTTTCTTTCACAAATTAAAACCCTTAATTATAACCTGGGGCAGGGTAGTTTTCTCAGTTAATCCAGGTGCATAATAAATGGCATCAAAGAGGTCCTTCCAAAAGAGATGGTGATGGTTTCGTATAATCGTAAGGACAGACAATCATTATCTCTCAAAAATAAAAGCCCATTAAGTCAAAAACCTATGAAGGAGACTTAAGAAAAACTGGGGCATCCCGCTGACTGCAGTCACAAAAACAAACAGTTCAGGCAAAAGACAGGGATAATAAAATAAAAAAGAAAGAGGTCCTGCAAACTCTCAACAAAAATGTCTGTCTGTTCAAAATAAATTGTCAGTATCTGAACCATCACTGGAATGTCAGATCAAAGACTCAAACGAAATCTAAATGCATAATTAGCTGAGTTTAGGATCGAAGAACATCACGAAGAACGAGTGGGTACAAATAAAATTTGAGCCTTTGTTCTTTGTTTCTTAAACCGTGAACCAGGCCACGTTATAACCCTAAAAAGTCCTACCTGAAGCATGGGTTAGTTCGAAAGCATACTGTTACAAAAGGTATCCTGACTCCTGTAGGGCTTGCTGTAAATCCTGAGTTGACATCACATTTTACAAAAATTCGCTTGTTTTTATTGAAAACTACATTTTCAAAGAACTTCAAAATAGACATAAGCTTTGCATTCCTAAAATAACATTGTTTGCATATGACTATTTGCTCAACAGTAGAGAAATTCGCACGACGAATATCTAGTGAACAAAAACCTTTTCAATAAAAAGGGTCACCTCAAGTGGAAAAAATCACTTCCAACCAAGGGGCAGACATGATCATTTCCCATCATCTGGGGCACTTAAGTCAAGATTCAAGGAATCTCTCAAAGATTCCAAATAGCTAGGGGCAAATCTCCATCTGAATCGCTTAGGGCATTGACATGAATTCCAGCAACGAATCTTGCACAATCAGACAAACATCTTCTGGTATCGTGACAACATAACGCTACTGACAGTGACAACTCCCTACGCCTTGAGAGCATGGACATAGTCAGAAAATACCGCGCATGAACAAAGACCCATTAGGTTGACAGGCCTAGGCAAAAATAAGGGCATCCCGACAAACCAAAAGGGTTCGGGCGAAAATTAGGGATAAAAACAAAAAAGGATTTGTACACCCGGCAAGTCGAAAACCTAAAAAGGCGGCTTGGGCAAAAAAGGGGTATCCCGGTGGACTGAAAATCTGAAAAGACAGTCCAGGAAAAAGTTAGGGATCAAAGCGTACGACTATGTCCCGTCATCTTGTCACTTGCCTACCAGAAGAAGACTTGTCATTTCGATCGAAAGATACCAAGCACCTCATAGGTTGGGATAATACTCGATCCATAAGGCCTCCGCAGGAACCTTCTCCCGCAGATACCGGGGCAGAAAAGTCTCGAGGCAAAGCCATCTTCATATCCTCAGCATGCATCCCAGTAACATTCACTCCCCGCAGAGTAAGAGAAAGACGGTAATGTTAGCTCTCCCCAGCTGAGACTCGCAACTGTGAATGAATCGATAATATTCTCCCCAAGCAGAGTTTATCTACCATCAACACTAAAAAAGGTCTTAATATTCCCCATCAGAGTATAAAAATATATATATCCCCAGTGGAGTTTGAAATTTTCCCCAATGCAGTCTGAAAAAGCTTCCCCAGTAGAGTCTGGAGAATCATCCCCAGTAGACTCTGGAAGATTGTCCCCAGTAGAGCCTAAAAGGTTATCCCCAGTGAAGTTGCAGCTGAAAGATCATCCCCAGCGGAGTTCATTTCTTTCACAAACAGAAACTCAAATCCCCAACAGGATTCAGTATCACCAGCAACGATAATTCATCCCCAGCAAAATTTATCAGTGGAATCCTCTACAAAGCATCTCTTCCCCACAGAGTAATCTACTCATCAGTTTATTCCCCAGCGGAGTTATCCTCTCCTGCAGGTTTATTCTCACAGTCATCTTCGTTCGCCATCCCCAGTGGAAAATGAAGAATTCAACTCTTTTCTCCAGCAGCTATCCGGGATTTATTTTCCCCAGCTAAAAACATTACATTTCCATACATCATGACACATGCATATACGCATCATACGACACGATCTCATTTATTTTGAGAACATCATTGCTTGATACATATCATGCATTACATACAACTAACCTTTACCTTTCAGGAAGGATGCGGTTAAATTCTCACAAAATTCAAAGCTATGAAGCTTTTACCTCAGTCGAAGTATGGACGAGTTCTTAAATCTTAACAGAGATGTTTTCTCAGTTGAAGTACATGCAAGTTCCTAAATCTCGACAAAAGTGTTCCTCTGTTGAATTAGAGACGAGTTCCTAAATCTCAACAGAGAAGTTTTCTCAGTTGAATTACGTACCAGTCCTTAAATCTCGATGAAGATGTTTCCCCAGTTGAATTATGGACAAGTTCTTAAATCTCAACATAGATGTTTTCTCAGTTGAAGTACACACAAGTTCCTAAATCTCGACAAAAGTGTTCCTCCATTGAATTACAAACAAGTTCCTAAATCTCATCAGAGAAGTTTTCTCAGTTGAATTACGGGCGAGTTCTTAAATCTCGATGAAGATGTTTCCCCAAGTCGAATTACTGACAAGTTCTTAAATCTCAGCAGAGATGTTTTTCTCAGTTGAATTACAGACAAGGTCCTAAATCTCGACAAAGTTCCTCTGTTGAATTATAGACGAGTTCCTAAATCTCAGCAGAGAAGTTCTCTCAGTTGAATTACGGGCGAGTTCTTAAATCTCGACGAAGATGTTTCCCCAGTTGAATTACAGACAAGTTCTTAAATCTCACAGAGATGTTTTTCTCAGTTGAATTACAGACAAGGTCCTAAATCTCGACAAAGTTCCTCTGTTGAATTACAGACAAGTTCCTAAATCTCAGCAGAGAAGTTTTCTCAGTTGAATTACGAGCGAGTTCTTAAATCTCGACGAAGATGTTTCCCCAAGTCGAATTATTGGCAAGTTCTTAAATCTCAGCAGAGATGTTTTTTCTCAGTTGAATTACAGACAAGGTCCTAAATCTCGCAAAGTTTCTCAGTTGAATTACAGACAAGGTCCTAAATCTCGACAAAGTTCATCCGTTGAATTACAGACAAGTTCCTAAATCTCAGCACAGAAGTTTTCTCAGTTGAATTACGAGAGAGTTATTAAATCTCGACGAAGATGTTTCCCCTCAGTTGAATTACGGGCAAGGTCCTAAATCTCGACACTTCAGTTGAATTACGAGCAAGCTCCTAAATCTCAACAAAGATCAGACTTCCCCAGCAGAATCTTCCTCAAACAACAGGTATACAAGCTCTCGCTAAGGAATCTCTTATGTGATCGACACTCCTTCAAATGGCATCTTTAAGCCTATCCCCTCGTCAGCCATCTCCAAATGGCATCTGTAAGCCCATTCCCGACATCACAAGGCATATACCACTTCATGCGAGTGCAAATTTATGGGCACTCTAGTGTTTAATCATCTTCCACCTTTGGATCACGAAAGGCGTGAAAGCCAATCTACATCCTCAGGTTTAAGAAGATTGAACAGGGGCAGCTGTTGTACCTTAAAATTTTCCCTCCCATATTTCTCAAAACATTGCAATAAAAATCTCCAAGTTGCTCAAAGGAAGTCCAAGAATTGGTCAAACAAGCTCTCTTCTAAGGCAGTCTACCCCAAATTAGGGTTTTGTGTTGCACCAAGATCCTTGAGTCCAAATGACCTCAAGTTCTCCCCAATTTCCTAATATGTTGTCAAGATCATCCATGTCAAGTTTCAAGCCTGGCAGAGGAAGTTTGTTCAGTCAATTGCTCAAAGGTCCAAAAATCGACTATGCTAGGGCAAAAGTCAACTGTGGCTTACATACAATCAAACTTCAAGATTTTTTGTCAACATTATCATTTTTAAGTATACTTCATCATTTGATCAAGGGTTGATCATGATTCATCAAGGATTGCTCAAAACTCATCAAGATTCAAAAGTTGCTAAATTAGGGTTTTGTAGGAAAAATCAACTCAACTTTGACCAAGCATAACTTTCTCATACTTTATGCGAAATGACCCATCCAAAGCTCATTTTGAATAGAATGAAATTACCTAAAATCCATCTTCATCTCCCAAGATCAAACAATGAACTTACAAGAAGTTATGAATTTGGACATTATAGGTCATTTTTGAAAGTCAACAAAAACACCTTTCTTGTCAAAGCTTCTAAATTGAGAATGGAATATCAAAATGAGATGAGACAAAAAGGGTTGGTTAGAGGATATCTCAAGCTTTCTAAAAAGTCCAAGAACACCTCCAAAAGTTCAAAATTGAAGAAGTTATGCATTGTTGAAGTTGGACTTTTTTGCAAAATTGCCAAAAGTCAACTACCCCCAAATCTTCAAATTTTGCCAAATGGGCCTATTCTTTTTCACTTGTTTTGGGTTGGCATTATTTCCCACGTGCTCTAGCCTTGTCCATGTGCCCATATCATATTTTTATTAATTATTTTGATTTTTATTTGAATTTATTTGATTTAAATCAAATAAAATCAAATAAAATCCAAAACATTGATAACAATGGATCTTTTGATTGTTTCAGGCTTTAATCACAGCTAGCAAGGCATTGAAACTCGAATCAAGGCAATTTATGTACAAAAAGATTCAAATCAAGCCAAAATTGGAAGGTTGTTAAAGAGAATCAAATCAAATATCCAAGCATTGAAAGAGAGAGATTTGGACTGAGTTTTCAAACCTAATACATTGTGCAATACATAAGGGTCGTGTGCAGACCAAAATAAGGGTTGGAGATCAGTTCTAGAGGCAGAACCAAATTGGCAAAAATCAAGAAAAAGTGTGACTTCAAAATCAATTCTAGAGGCAATTTCAAGGCTTGGCAATTGTCTCAAACTCTTCCTGGCCATCTCCACAAGCGAAAATAACCAAGACCAGGCATTTTCAGACCCTCACACGCACTGTAAGTCCCTCACGAATCCGCCATATTCTTGAATTCAATTTACACTATTCTTGCATCTATAATGAAAAATAATTGCATATTTGTGATCACCATGCCATTTGCAAGCTTTTTACATTAACCAATTTCTTTTATCTAACCTATATCAAGATCCACCATTGCTAGGGTTTCGTCCTTGTTTTTAGGGCTTTTTGTTTCAGGAAATGTTGGCCTCAATAATGGCTATGGTTATGATCAGAAGAGGATAATGAACTCAACCATGGTACTCAAATGCATTTCCATGGCCTGTACAAGATTTTAGAGATGCCTGGTCTTTAGTGACGGACATCTGTCCGTGGGTATAGGTCGTTTGACTTTTAGCAACGGTTCAAGGAAGGGGACGATGAGTTGTCGCTTCCCCATTTGTCCATTCAAACCAGCGTGCCTTTTTTTATTTTGTCCATTATATTTCCTTTTCTTTATATTATAATTGTTTTGTATTATACTAACAATTGAAAACAAGCAGCCTAGTGGTAGACACATCAGCGCTTAAGGACCCAAAGGCTGGAGGTCAGGGGTTCGATCCCTGCCTCTAGCAATTTGCATTTTCTTTATATTTTTTAGGCAATCTAGTGTACGCACATGCCAAGGGACCATCATACTCCCTCACACTTCAGCGTGCCAGATGGCCAGGTGGCCAGATCTGGTGGTCAAATATTGAAGGAGCACCATAGGCAGGTCAAACACTTGTGCACTGGATCACAAAAAGTTCAATGGACCAACATCAATTGGGCCAACAAACTGCTTTCAACACCTCCCAAAAACCAGGCCCATTCCCTCTTTCTTTATATTTTGTTTATTTAATTTAATAATTTTATCTTGTTTTAATTAATTTCTAACCAATAAACAAATTTTATTTTTTATCAAAAAAAATCACAAAAATGTTTTTTTTTACCCAATTAAAATTCAAACTTTTATTTTTTATTAATAAATACTAAATAAATTAATTAGGATATTAATTAGGTAACCTTAATTTATTTTGTTAATAAATAAAATCAATTAGAATTAATTAGGTTTTAAATTTAATTTAATTATTTTAATTTCTTTCTTAAATTAACAAAAACTTCAAAAAACATGTCATTAATTATTTTTTCCCTTTTAATTAGTTTAACAATTAATTTGTATTTAATTTTAGGATTTAATTTCTTTTCTTAAAAATAAAAACAACAAAAAAACATTTTCTTTTAAAAGGGTCAAAACCTTAAATTTCGCATTCGATTTAATTTCACTCGTGCGATTTATTTTTCCTTATTTAAATATTGATGTATCTGCTCCCGGCTTGTAATAGTTTTAAATAGGACATTTATTATTTTTACCGCTTTATTTTATTTTCAAAGGGTTGCTTTTGGCAATGTAAATACCCGACGCCTTGTAATAGTTAGTTAAATTTCCGCATTTTAATTTCGCAAATTATACAACTGTTAGATGTTTGATAATAGGGCTTGCATGACAAGAATGAATGCCTAATTTAAAAAAATAGTTAGATCACCCTTAACATGTGCAAAGATAAAAATAACTGAAATCAACACACTCGCACATGCTCACTCCTAGGGTACACTCCCACTTCGTTGCCTTTGTAAACGGTCATTGAGTATAGGTCGTTTTAGAGGTCGCCCTCTTGTCTAAAAGATCATAGTTGCCTCGAAACGGTTTCCTCGGATATTGTTACCTCGAACAAATGATCTAAGACATTAGGGTTACCACTAAGGTGTCATAACATTGCTTTAGTGATTGTATGTCCCTCATTCGAATTGACCCTCAAACTCCAACAACGGTGCTACCTACTGATTAATAGTGGGATAACATTGTCTAAAGGAAATTAGCATAGAACGATTCCTTTTTCGAGTAGGTAGATTAGCTCTTAGATACTTGCTCATCCAAAACAAAACAAATTTTCTACACTTCCACTTTTTTTTACAAACAAGTTTTCAAAAACACTTCATTACACTCTTGAGGACAGAAGCAAGAGTTAAATCGAAGCTAAAAACAAAAACTTTTCAAACCCACAAACACAAAGAAAACAATTTTGAAAACAATGAGCAAGTACCTAAGAGCCCGTAGATAACTACGGATAGAAAGGGTGCTAATACGTTCCCTTTCTATAATCTACCCCCCGTACTCAGAAACATCTCGAAAAAGGAATTTTTCTGTGCTTTTTTCCTTTCCTTGTTGGATAAAATAAAAGTCGGTGGCGACTCTTGCTTACCGCGACATTAGCAAACACAAACGCAAAACGCAAACCAGCATTCCAAAAAATAGTCAGTTCTTCCCACCGTATCACAGTCAGGATGCCCTTGTTTTGCTTAGGTATGTCAATCTAACGGGTCTCTTATGTGTAGTATCTTTTGACTATGTCCGCGTTCGCAGGATGCGGAAGGTCGTCACCATCCATGGTGGTCAAGCTCATTGCCCCACCAGAGAAAATGCTTTTTATTACAAATGGTCCTTCATGGGTAAGAGTCCACTTGCCCCTAGGATCACTTTGTGGCAGTATGATGCGTTTGATCACCAGATCTCCAACTTGATACACTTGGCGTCTGAACTTTTCGTTGAAAGCCTTGATCATCCGTTTTTGATACATTTGACCATGGCAAACAGCAGTAAGTCTCTTCTCATCAATCAAGTTCAGTTGATCAAGACGAGTGTGGATACAATCATCTTCGTTCAGCCCTGCATCCTTCATAATCCTCAGAGAGGGGATCTGGACCTCGATAGGCAAGACAACCTCCATGCCATAAACTAGAGAATAAGGTGTTTACCCGGTTGATGTGCGAGGTGTGGTACGATATCCGTGGAGAGCGAATGGTAACATCTCATACCAGTCTTTGTATGTGACTGTCATTTTCTATATGATCTTTTTAATGTTTTTATTTGCAGCTTCGACAACACCATTCATCTTTGGCCGATAGGGAGAAGAATTGTGATGCTGAATCTTGAATTGCTCGCATAATGCGGTGATCATAGTGTTGTTGAGATTTGTACCATTGTCAGTGATGATCCTTTCCAGGATACCGTATCGGTAAATGAGATTTTACTTGATGAAACAGGCAACAACATTCTTAGTAACGGAAGCGAAGGAAGCTGCCTCCACCCACTTTGTAAAGTTATCAATGGCCACTAAGATGAAGCGGTGTCCATTGGAGGCTGTCGGCTTGATTTCCCCAATCATATCAATCCCCCACATAACAAAGGGCCAAGGAGTTGTCAAGACAGTCAGAGGAATCAGAGGTGCGTGCACTTTGTTAGCATAAATCTAACACTTATGGTAGGTTTGAGAGTGTTGATAGAAAATTTGCTTCCAAGGTAGACCAGTAATAGCCTGCACATAGGATTTTCTTTTCCATCGCATGCCTACTGGAATGGGTACCAAAAGCACCTTCATGCAATTCATCCATGATCCTTTCAGCTTCAACCTTATCTATGCACCGAAGTAACATAGAGTCATGATTGCGTTTATACAGGATGCCGTGACTAAGGAAGAACTTAGCAGAGAATCTCCTTAAGAACTTCTTGTCATTGACCGAAGCTCCTTTTAGATATTCTTGAGTCTCGAGATACCTCTTGACTTCGTGAAACCAAGGCTGGTCCACTACTTCTTCAGTATTAATCTCGTGACAATGTGTTGGTTCCTCCATTCGTTCGATGGTGATCTGGGGAGCCTCATTACCCCAATTAAGTTTAAACATAGATGACATTGTGGCTAGAGCGTCTTCTAGATAATTTTCTTCTCACGGGAAAGGCTTGAAGGTAATCTTCTCAAAATGTGGTAACAATGTCAAAACATGTTCTTTATAAGGGATAAGGTTAGGGTTTTTGGTGTCCCATTCCCCTTTGATCTGGATGATAACCAAAGCTGACTCTCCAAATATATCCAAGGATTTGATCCCTAAGTCTATGGCAGCTTTGAGACTGAAGATGCACGCTTCATATTCCACCATGTTGTTTGTACAATTGAAGCAAAGTCTGGAAGTAAAGGGAGTATAACACCCTTCTGGAGATATGAGTACAACACCAATACCATTTCCGAGTGCATTGGATGCTCTATTAAAGAACAGGGTCCACCGGGATCCTTGTTCAGGTCTGTCATATGGCCTGAATTCTTCACAATTGTCTAATGTCATGATGTCTTCATCTGGGAATTTGAACTTCATGGACTGGTAGTCTTCCACAGCTTGGTGAGCGAGGTGATCAGCTAGTACACTTCCCTTTATAGCTTTCTGGGTAGTATATTGTATGTCGTACTCTGTTAGGATCATCTGCCATCTCGCTATTCTCCCAGAAAGAGTAGGCTTCACGAAGATGTATTTTATCGGATCCATTTTAGATATCAACAAGGTAGTATGAGTCAACATATACTGTCTTAGCCAGCGAGCAACCCATGCCAGAGCGCAACAAGTTTTCTTGAGCAGTGAATATCTTGTTTCACAGTCGGCAAACTTTTTGCTCAGGTAATAAATAGCGTGCTCTTTTCGGCCAGACTCGTCATGCTTCCCCAATACACACCCCATTGAGTTTTCTAAAACAGTCAGATACATGATCAATGGTCTTCCCTCGACTGGTGGCATCAACACAGGAGGCTCTTGTAAGTATTATTTGATTTTGTCAAAAGCAACTTGGCACTCATCATTCCATTTGACTACTTGATCTTTCTTCAATAGTTTGAAGATTGGCTCACAAGTAGCTGTCAGGTGAGAAATGAATCTGGAAATATAGTTCAAACGTCCCAAGAATCCTCTGATTTCCTTCTTAGTACGAGGAGAAGACATCTCTTGTATTGCTTTAACTTTGGCAGGATCGACCTCGATACCTTTGTTGCTGACGACAAAGCCTAGGAGTTCACCAGACCGTACTCCAAATGTGCATTTGTTAGGATTCAACCTCAGCTTGTACTTCTTCAGTCTCTCGAACGGTTTTTGTAAGTGATCAAGATGCTCTTCCTTTGTTTGAGATTTGGCTATCATATCGTCCACGTAGACCTCTATTTCATGATGTATCATGTCGTGAAATAGAGCTACCATGGAACGCTGATAGGTTTCCCCAGCGTTCTTTAGTCCGAATGGCATTACCTTGTAGCAGAATGTCCCCCATTGTGTGACAAATCTTGTTTTCTCCATGTCCTCAGGCGCCATTTTGATTTGGTTGTAACATGAGAATCCATCCATGAAGGAAAACACTTTGTGTTGTGCCATATTTTCAACTAGAATATCAATGCGGGGGAGTGGAAAATCATCCTTAGGGCTTGCCCTATTCAAATATCTGTAGTCCACACACATTCTCACCTTGTCGTCCTTTTTGGGCACTGGAACGACATTGGCAACCCATTGGGGATAAGAGGTGACAGCCAAGAATCCAACGTTAAATTGCTTCATGACTTCTGCTTTAATCTTTTCTGACATATCCGGCCTCATTTGACGAACCTTTTGCTTTACTGGCGGATAATCCTCTCTTGTAGGCAGACGATGTACCACAATATCTGCATCAAGTCTTGGCATGTCTTCATACGACCAGGAAAAGACTTCGACATAATCGTGTAACAACTGAATCAAATGCTCCTTGATACTGGGTTCCAGATTGGCACCCACCTTGACCTCTTTTTTGTCTTCTTCGGTACCTAGGTTGACCGTATCTACAAGTTCCTCGTGAGGTTGAATGGTTCTCTCTTCTTGTTGTAGCATACTGGCAAGTTCCCCTGGTACTTCACAATCTTCCTCACCTTCGTCTTCGACTTGGTAGATTAGATTCTTAGAGTCACAAAAGGCCATAGCAGTATCGTTACCCATGGTATCCCGAATGGATGTATACCTGCATTGTGAGTGTGGGTGTGTGTAAGGGTATATCTATCTTTGAAAGAGAATAAAAGTGTAAAAGAAAAAACAATGAGCACAAAAGTTTGTATGCGAAAATGTCCATGATTCATTGATATCATATGGAAATGAGATAATAACCCTTACAAATGGACCATTGTGCCTCAGGTAAGACACAAGGTTTTAAGAGTGCGAATTGTTTCAATATTATAGATCCAACAAAATGTAAAGACAAATTACTGTGGGATAAAGGTGATTGGGACAAAGTCTCTAGCCTCCCAATTGCTGAGCCCTCCATTGACAGTTGGGAAGATCCAATCCTCCAGGTTGCAACCATCTTCACCATCTTCTACCGCGTTGACTTCACGGTTACTAATTCTCAAGGGTGGTCCTTCAGCATGAGCATGACGTACCGCCTTCTGAGCACTTGAAGTGAAACCTAGGCTAAACTTGTCAGACTTATATGGGATATCTGGGAGTTGTCCCCAAATAGTGCACCTGCCTTCTTCTACCACTGCTTTGGCATGCTTCAGAGATGACATCCGGAGTGGAGGCCTTGTAATCTTGAGAACCTGAGACACAACCTTGGTCACTTCCACATCTTGGGGGACCTCTTCAAAGTGTTGAAATGGAGTTTCAATCAATCCACCATCTAATTCCGCATATCTGAAGGAATTGAGATGGATGATCATGTATTCTTCCTCTCCATGAACGGTGATAATCTTTCCTTAGAATGTATACTTCAACATTTGGTGCAATGTAGAAGTAACGGCGCCAGCATTGTGGATCCATGGTCGGCCTAGCAAGCAGGAGTATGAAGGGAGGATATCCATTACATAAAAAGTTGAATTGAAATTTTGGGTTCCAAACTTTATGGGGGTATCCATTTCCCCGTGCACCACCCTTTTTGATCCGTCAAAAGCCATTACTACTATGTTGCTTGGCTTTAATGTCAGTCCCTCGCAGTCAAGTCTATCAAGAGATTTTTTAGGTAATACATTCAGAGATGAGCCAATGTCCACCAAAATATGAGCCAGAGTTGTGTTCCTACATTCCACTGAGACATGCAATGCCTCATTATGCTTCCTTCCCCTCGGTGTCAGATCAGCATCTGAAAAACCTAAACCATTGTCCGCAGTTAGGCTGGCTACGTAGTCTTGAAACTGATCGGCAAATGCCTCTTGAGGTACATGGGCGGTTTTTAATAACTTTACCAAGGCTTTTGCATGTGCCTCGGAACATAGTAGTAATTCCGACATGGAGATTTTAGAGGGAGTTTGCCCCAGTTGTTCAACTATATTGTAGTCGCTTCTCTTTATAATTTTTAGGAATTCCTTCATTTCTTTCTTGGAGGTCTCAGGGATAGTCAATGACCGAGCCTTCGTCCGGACAGGCTCAATCAGAATACTTTTTTCTCGAGTCTCGGTTGTTGTACGCCAAAATTTTCCCTCTCACTTATCAATATTTTTCTCACAAGATCTCTTTGACTCAAGACTGGATTACGGTTTGACCAGCTCAAGATTCCTCTTCATGCACTGGTGACCCAAAATTAGGGTTTGAGTTTGCACAGGGATTTTTGGACTATCAATGCTTCATTTTACTTTCAAGGATCATTATGGACCCATAAGATTATTCATATCAAGTTTCAAGCCTTAAATCACATTTTTGATCAATCAATTGGACAGTTGACCTAAAAATCAGTTGTATTGGGGAAAAAGTCAACCATGGCCAATTTAAAGTCAAACTTCATAATTTTTGATCCACATCAACATCTTAGACTCATATGTATCATTTGATCAAGTTTGGACCACAATTCCCCAAGAAATTTGATCAAATCATCAAAAGGGCAAAATGGTCAAAATTAGGGTTTTGACTGAGAAGGGGCAATTTCTGATTTTTGACCTTGAAAATGATCAATTGGTTTGAAGCATGATTTCAAGAGTTAAATTGCATCATCATGACCTAATGACATGATTCAAAACATTACAAATCCATGGGATTGATAGATGAATTTTTCAGTCAACTAATCAAAAGTCAAATGTATACTAAAAAGTCAAACTTTGACTTTTTGGTCAAATTCAAGTGCCAAGGATCACAATTCATCAAAACATGTCAAAATGTGAAACTTGTTCATCAAGAAATCAAGGATTGATTAATTTGTTTTGAAATTTGAAATTTCTTAACTTAGAAATTTTTCTAAGTATAGAAAATTTCTTATTTTTTCTCAACTTTAAGCCAAATTTTCACCATGATATAAGATGATTCAAAGGAAGTTCCCAACATGAAAGTTGTAGATATCCATGAAATATATAACTTTTCTTCACACAATTTCTCCTAAAGATGCTTGGATCTCAAGATATAATTTTGTGAATAGATGTGCATGAACTAAAATAACTTAGTGAAATTTTGCCCTAGTTAGGCAGGTTTTTGACCTAACTTCATGCCAATTTTTCACATAGTTCCAAGGGCAATATTTTAAAGCAATTCAAAGATGAATTGTAGAGCACATTGCAAGCTTTCCAAAATGTCCAATAAATTCTAGTTATCTTGTTTGAGTAGGGAGAATCAAAGAGATGAAGTTAGGGTTTTCAAACTTGATTATAGGTTATTTTCATGATGAACCAAAATTCAAATCTTCAAAATGGCTGTACAATCATCACTTTTCAGGCCTCAAAGTCGTTTGTCACTCCACCATTAATGGATTGAACAAGGTTTCATGCCCTAAAGCCAAGCATTCAATGCATTGTACAAGAAAATAGCCATTTTTGGAAGAAAGGCAACATTGCCATTTTGGAAAAGCATGCTTTTTGCATTTTTCCATTTCTTGAGTCTTGGACTTGTTCTTTCTGCACAAACCAAGCCTCTAAACCTGAACAAAACATGTTTAAAGCTTCAAGTCACCCTACAATATCAGGATCATGCCTTAAGAAGTCACTTCTCACACTTGCTTCAAAAACAAGAAATATAGCAAGACATGTGATCTTGTACTTATGAGCAAGCACAAGTCCTCCAACCTTTTGCTCTATATAAATTCATCATTTTGTAACTAAAACCACGGATGCCCAAGCCTTGAAACACCCTAGAATCAGAAGTTGCATACCAAACCTCCAAACTTTCCTTTTCTGACTTATGAACTGAATCTTCCATTTCACTCGTGCATTTTCAGGCCTTTTGCTTTCCCAAGCTTCCTTATCTTACAAGTAAACCATCCCACACCCTGAAACATCACTGTAACTCCATCTTCCCCATTGTTGAAGTTCAAAAATATAGCAACACAGGTGGACTTCTCCAGACCATTCCATCCACTCTCAAGACTAGCTAAGCATTGCATTAGATTCCTAGAGGATCAAGGAAGCTAACCTGATTATCACAACATCCTAAAGCAAACTCATTTTTAAAACACGATTTCCATTTTCAAGGTGAGTTTTCTATTTTTCTAACTCTTAGTACAGGCATAATTAGCTTTCCATTTGTGAATATAGAATGTAGACATCATTGCTACGAAGCTGTACATATCCATAGCTTGCATTTATTTGGTTTGAGTTTAGAGAATTTTAAGTTTGAAGTTTCTGAAAAAATTAGGTTAAGAATTAGGGCCAACAAAATTCTCTCTGATCTTGGACTTATAGTTTTAGTTATGCACATGGTTAGAATCGTGAGGTAAAATGCTATAATTTTCATGTTATCACTTTCCATTTTTCTTAAGAAATTAAAAAGTTACAGGGGGTCCGGCTGGCTAGAGGTTGAAGATGAAGTACAAGGCAAGGCAATGTTTTGTGTTATGTATTTGTGTTTTTATTTAAACTAACGGATGTACAGCCACCCCAGTGGTAAGGCATCGCGCGTAAATGCCATAGGTCATGAGTTCGAGCCTTGGCGCTGCCTTTTTCAATTTTTCACATTTTTCCAGTTTTTTTTGTTTGTTTGGCAGCGTGGGCTTCTGAACTTATGGGATTTCTTTTTTTTCTAACCTCCTACCCCTGTTTGCTTGCAGCACCCCTGGCCCATATATTTTTATTATTTATTTTATTTTCATTTTCTATTTTATTAAATATATTTTCCTTAATATAAAAAATCATAAAAAATATAAAAAATGCTAAATTTATATTTTGGTTCATTTTATTTATTTTTCTCATAGAATATATTTATTTTAGTTACATATCATATATTTATTTATTTATTTATTTATTAAACATATAATTTTTAATACAAAAGACCAAAATACCTCAAAAATACCATATATTATTTTTCAAGACAAAAAATGTAAAAATACTTACCTTTTCTTAAAGAAATTTATTTCCTTTTGATAAATTAGAATTAGGGTTTTATTCAAAATCCTTTCTAAAAATAATTTCTTTTCCTAATTAATTTGAAATAATCTTGATTCATTTATTAGGTTTAGGATTAAAACTTTTTCCACATAAAAACCAAACAAAATCTTCTTTGCATTCATACATCTTTGCATATTTAATTTATCTTGTACATTATTTATTCCAATATTTATACATATTCAATTTGGTTGTAATAGCTTAATTAGGTTTATATTATTGCAATCCCCATTCATAAATTGTATACCCCCTCCCACAAAATGTTGTAATAGCGTAGTAATCTTTAAATTTCGCAATTTAACACTTTACATAACATGTTAGCAATTAGGGTTTGTATGGCAAGATAAAATCAACAAAATAGAAAACCCTAATCCAAGATAAAATCAAGCATGAAAATGACACACTTGCACACAAGACACCCCTAGGGTTATCCCACTTGGTTGCCTTATACAAAATGACCATATTACGCATGTAAAGTGTCTTAGCAAAAACAAACAAATACAAGATCATAGTCCCTCGATGACGCTATTCAAAGTTACCTTATAAAATGATCTTAGTCCCTCAAAAAATGCTAAGATACCTTGCAATATTGCTAATCATAGCTATACAATGACCCACGCTCGTCCCGTTTACATCCAAAGATAGGGTTGCTTACCAAATCAATGGTAAGACAACAATATCAAAGGAAAAGAAAATGAACAAGAAAGACATTTGAGTAGGTAGATTACTTTTAATTACTTTCTCCATTTCAAAACAAATATCCTTGCTATTTTCAAAACAAACACCTACACACTTTCAAAACATCTTACAAACATTGAAAACATTTTCAAAAAGATCAACATCTTTGTATACATTCTTACGAACGGGAATCATTACAAAGATTGCCTAAACAATGGCCTCTTTTACAAAATACTTTCAAAACTACACCAAGCACAATTTCAAATAACAAAAGCAAGTGATCTAGCAAGTAACTAAGAGCCCATGGAAAACCATGGATGAAAAGGATGCTAACACCTTCCCTTTTCATAATCTACCCCCCGAACTCAAGAAACAATCTCAAAGGTCTTTCCTGTGCTTTTTCACCTTTCCTTTTGGATAAAAGAAAAGTCGGTGGCGACTCTTGCTAACCGCAACATTTGTGATAAAACACAAAACAATCAAGTCAGTTCTCCCACCGTATCACAGAACTGGCGACTCTGCTGGGGATTATTCTAAAAGTGGGGTTACCTTAGGGTTTAGATCACATTTACTTGCTTACATTGTTTGACTTGTATGCTTTACATTATGGTTCTTTGTTTGGGTTTGAATCCTCTACCCGGATTTGGGATACATTATAGGTAAGTAGTAATACATTGTGGAAACTGTGCGGGGTATACCGACATGGTCTAAGAAATAACTACATTAGTGCGACATATTTGTGGGTACCGGTAGGCTTTGAGTTAATCAAAGAGAATACGGGGCCGCTGAGTGATGTCATGAAGCACTAATGAACTTCTAGAATCTTTACTTGACCAACTTGGCCTTTTAGGATGTAGTGAGATGACTGGCTTTGGTACAGTCTGAAGTTGGTAGATACTCGATACTACACTCATTGAGGTTTGGTTTCTTGGGATATTTCGGCCGCCATTAAAGACGCTTGAGCTGAAACAATGACCAAGGAAATAATCCAGTGATATTGATCTCCTTAGAACCCGGTTACTATTACTAGGACAGGTTTAAGCCAACTAAACTTCAAGAGGGTACTTACCTATGAAACTCCATGCAAGCCTAAACTAAGTATTTTTTTGCTTTTCTTGTATATGCATACTTGTAAATAACATCATGGACATCATGAACATCATATACATCCACTAACCATTTCAAGGATTTTGGGGATTCATCTTTGTTCTTGTTTTGTAGGATATGGATTCAGTTCGCAGGAAAACTATTCAAGTCAACCTTGTAAGAATTCCTCCACAACTTAAGGAGCTAGCTTCAAAGATTCCTGAGAACTCTCCATTCACCGAAAGACATGGACGTCTACTCAACTTGGTCACCTCCAACATAGATGAGGATATGATGGAGGTGCTCTTTCAGTTCTTTGATCCTTTGCACCATTGCTTCACATTTCCTGACTATCAACTTATGCCTACTTTGGAATAATTCTACCAACTCTTGAGGATTCCCATTCTCAATAATATACCTTTCAGCGGTACAGAAAGAGATCCAAAGCCAAAAGATATTGCTCAAGCTCTACACTTACACTCATCTGATGTCACAACTCATTGGGAAACAAGGAGTAGTGTCAAAGGTTTCCTAGCAAAGTTCATGTTTGAGAAGGCCCAAAGTTGTTTGAATTCCTTAGACTTGCAAGCTTTTGAGGAAATTGTGACTCTGCTCATCTATGGGATAGTTTTGTTTCCAAATCCTGACCAACTCATAGATGTGAACACCGTCAAAATATTCATATCACGCAACCCGGTGCCTACATTGCTAGGGGATATGCTACACTCTTTTCACACTCGCACAATGAGGAAAAGAGGCGTCCTTATGTGTTGCACCCCTCTCCTGGAAAGATGGTTTATTTCTCATATTCCCCAATCAGTATTAAAGAATGAGAAAGGTTCAAGGTGGTCACAAAGGTTAATGACGCTCAAACATTCAGACATTCATTGGTGCTCCCGTTCCAAAGAGAATGTTATCATTGTCGACCGTTGTGGAGAATTTTCTAATGTTCCTTTACTTGGCATTAGGGGAGGAATAACCTACAACCCCTGCTTAGCTTTAAGGCAGTTTGGTTATGCCCGAAAGGATGGCCTGCACGAGATGTTGATTCAAGGTTTGGTATTCAACTACGACAACGACGATTAAGGTCTTCGCCAGAGATTTATCCGAGATTGGAGGATGTTAAAAAAGGTGGATAACAAGACTTTGGGGCACAAGAATTCCATCCCTCTTGAGCCTTACCTCAAATGGGTACAAACTCGCACTCAGAGCCTTATGATGCCTTACCCCTCCATTCTCCCGGTAGTCATTGAGCCTGTTAAGGAAGGAGATGTTCCACACACTATCCTACATCCTGACATGCCCACATCTCTTGAAGACCTCCAAAGGGATTGTGTACAACTCAAAGGAGAGCGAGATACTTTCGAAGCCCAATTCTACACAAGCGAGAAGAAGGTTTTGGAACTCACTAGGCTACTTCATGAGGAGCAGACTCTGAATGCCTACATTGCACCAAAGAGGATGCGCACTACTTTTTTATCTTAGAGTTTTTGTATTATTTTGCCCAAGGGGCATTGATGTACTCAAACTTTATCTTATTAATATAACGTGTGTTTCCTTTTTGTCTAAAACAAATTTGAATCTTCGAAATCCTTGAAAACATTGCATATGCATATATCATTCATCATAACATAAGTAGGTATTTTGCAACAAGTCTCCTCATCTATCTACTGTTTATTTTAGTAAGATGGATCTCGAGCAAATAGTGAAAGATCTCCAAGCCCAGAATATGCAGTTTCAACAATTGCTCATGACCCTAGCCAAGGGGCAAGAAGAATTGAAGACTCTACTAGCTGAAGAGAGGAAAAAGAAAAAAAAGAAGGTAATCGGAGTCTTAAACATGGGGAGAAGGTTTCAGGGGCAGACAAGAAGGACTTTGAACTTTGCAACAACATCCGGTGAAGGAAAAGGGAAAGGCAAGGAAATAGCTGCCCCTCAGAATCATAAGAAGAAGAGGAAGAAGAAGAAGACAACTCTGAGGAACAATATCCTCCAGTTGATGACAAGTAAATACATCTTGAAGAGCGTTTGAGCGTGATGGAAATACAAAAGGTGACATGCTTAGACTTTGAGGAATTGGGACTAGTGTCGGGGATTGTGATTCCTATGAAATTCAAAGTACCTATTTTTGCAAAATATGATGGAATGTCATGCCCTAAAATGCATCTCCGATCATATGTGAGAAAAATTCAACTCCATACCGCTGATAAAGACTTATGGGTGCACTTTTTCCAAGACAGTCTGTCTGGAACACAACTCGACTGGTTTTACCAACTAGAAAGAGCCAACGTCCATAATTGGGAAGATCTTGCCGCAGCTTTCTACAAGCAATATCAATACAATGCTGATTTGGCGCCTACCCGTACTCAACTCCAGAGTATGGCCATGGCTTCCAATGAAGGTTTCAAGGATTACGCACAAAAATGGAGAGATTTGGCTGGAAGAGTTCAACCCCTCTGTCTAAAAGGGAATTGGTATACATGTTCTTAGGAACCTTATCTGGTCCCTTCTTCAACCATTTAATCGGAAGTTCATCTGCAAGCTTTACTGAACTAATATTAACCGGAGAGAGGGTGGAAGCTGGCATAAAAAGTGGAAAGATTCAGAAGCATTCATCTTCTTCTACAGCTGTAAGGAAGCCTTTCATCAGGAAGAAAGAGGTAGCCATTGTATATCCACAAAGGAACTAAGATAGGGTCGAACACTGACTAATGGTGGGGACTGTTATGATTCCCAAGCCTACATCTGATCAACAAAGAAGTAATCAACCAAGGGTGGAAAGGCCAGTCAGGCAATTCACCAGAATCAACATGACTCCATCTCAAGTATTACCTCATCTACTAAGATCCAACTTGGTAACCTTGAAAGAAGCTCCAAAAAACCCCAACACAACATCCTCTCATTATCACCCCAATTCCCGTTGTGCATATCACTCTGAAAGTCTTGGTCACGATACTAATAACTGTTGGGCCTTGAAGAACAAAATACAAGACCTCATCGAAGCAAAATAAATTGAGTTTGATGCACCCGAGAAGCCAAATGTCATTTCTGCTCCTATGCCCAAACATGGTCACAATACCAATGCTATTGAAGAAGATTTATTTTTTACCACAGTTGATGAACTCATGACCCCACTTCCAACCATTAAGATAAACTTGTTGAAAGTCGGTGTGTTCTCGGGCTGTAATGAAGTTTGCCATATCTTCTTGTCCTTACCAACTGATTGCCCTTTGTTGAAAGCAGGCATTCAGCACCTGATAGATAACAAAGAGATTTGTTTGAAAGTACTCCTATTTCACCTATTCCTGTTGAAGATGTTTCAATCATTACCATTTCCGCCAATTCTTCCAGGGTCTCCACCAAAAGACCCGTTAAAATTACATTGGTTCTGAAAGCAACTCCTTTAATAATCACAATGCCTGGGCCAGTCCCATATGAATTAGACAAGACCGTGTCGTGGAATTACAAAGGGGACATTTACTACCATGATATTAAGCAAGACTGGTCGGCCGCCGAAGAGATAAATTCCGAAGAAGAAGATTCTGACATCAGCAATATTTCCGGAACTAGCAAAATTACCCGAAGTGGTAGTATATTGTCTCCAGAAATTTCTCCACCAAAAGCGGTTTCTAGACCCGTAATCATCCTTGTTGCTGTTCCAAAGGTTACTTCCGTACCCATAATCATCTCTACAAGTGCTCCTATTGACGAAGACGTTACAACCCCTGTTATCATTCCTACCAACACTCCTGCTGTTGAAACTCGAGGAAAAAGTATTTTGGTCGAGCCTTTCCATACGAAGGCTCAGTCATTGACTATCCCTGAGACCTCCAAGAAAGAAATAGAGGAGATCCTAAAAATTATAAAGAGGAGCGACTACGATGTAGTTGAACAATTGGGGAAAACTCCCTCTAAAATCTCCATGCTGGCATTACTACTGTGTTCCTAGGCACATGTGAAAGCCTTGGTGAAGTTCCTAAAAACATCCCATGTGCCTCAAGAGACGTCTACTGATCAATTCCAAGACTACGTGGCTAGCTTGACAGCGGATAACGGCCTAGGCTTCTCAGATGCTGATTTGACACCAAGGGGAAGAAAGCACAATTAGGCCCTGCATGTCTCTATAGAATGTAGATGCACAACTCTGGCACACGCTTTGGTGGATACTGGCTCATCTCTGAATGTATTACCCAAAAAAGCTCTTGACAGACTTGACTGCGAGGGGCTAACGTTAAAGCCAAGCAACATAGTGGTAAGGGCTTTTGACGGCTCAAAGAGGATGGTACATGGGGAGGTGGACTTTCCCATAAAGGTTGGAACCCAAACCTTCAATTCAACTTTTCATGTGATGGACATCCGCCCTTCATATTCCTGCTTTCTAGGCCGGCCATGGATCTATAATGCTGGCGCTGTTACCTCTACACTGCACCAGATGCTGAAGTGCCCGGTTCAAGGGAAGATTATCACCGTCCATGGAGAGGAAGAATACATGATCAGCCATCTCAATTCCTTCAGATATATGCAGTTGAACGGAGAATTCATTGAAACTCCATTTCAACACTTCGAAGAGGTCCCCCAAGAGGTGGCAGTGACCAAGGTTGTTCCCAAGATTACAAGGCCTCCACTCTGGATGTCGTCACTAAAGGACGCCAAAGCAGTGGTAGAGGAAGGTGGATGCACCATCTGGGGAAACGTTCGGATATCCCGTATAAGTCTAACAAGTTTGGCCTAGGTTTCACATCAAGTGCTCAAAAGGATGTATGTCGTGCCCATGCTGGAGGGCCACCCTTGAAGATTAGAAACTGTGAGGTCAACACGGTATAAGATGGTGAAGATGATTGCAACCTGGGGGATTGGATCTTTCCTACTGTCAATGGAGGACTCAGCAATTGGGAGGCCAGAGACTTCATCCCAATCACTTTTATCCCTCAGTAATTTATCTTTACATTTTGTTGGATCTGTAATATTCAAAACAATTTGCACTCTTAAAACCTTGTGTATTACCCAAGGCACAATGGTCCATTTTTAAGGGTTATTATTTCATCTTCATATGACATCAATGAATCATGGACATTTTCGCATACAAACTTTTGTGCTCATTGTTTTTCTTTTATATTTTCTTTCTTTCAAAGATAACTATACCCTTACACACACCCACACTAATAATGCAGTTATCTATCCATTCTGGATCCCATGGGTAACGATACTGCTATGGCCTTTCGTGACTCTGAGAATCTAATCTACCAAGCCGAAGACGAAGGTGAGGAAGATTGTGAAGTACCAGGGGAACTGGCCAGACTGCTATAACAAGAAGAAAAAACCATTCAGCCACACGAGGAACCCGTGGATACAATCAACCTGGGTAACTAAGAAGACAAAAAAGAGGTCAAGGTAGGTGCCAATTTGGAACTCAGTGTCAAGGAGCATCTGATTTAGTTGTTACATGACTATGTTGAAATCTTTGCCTGGTCATATGAAGACATGCCGAGACTTGATACAGACATTGTGGTACATCGTTTTCCTACAAGAGAAGATTGTCCGCCAGTAAAACAAAAGGTTCACCGCATGAGACCTGATATGTCAGAAAAGATTAAAATAGAGGTTATGAAGAAATTCAATGTTGGATTCTTGGCTGTAACTTCCTACCCTCAATGGGTTGCCAACATTGTTCCCGTACCTAAAAAAGATGGCAAAGTACGAATGTGTGTGGACTACAGAGATTTGAATAGGGAGAGCCCAAAAGATGATTTTCCACTCCCCCGCATTGATATCCTAGTTGACAATACGGCACAACACAAAGTGTTTTCCTTCATGGACGGATTCTCAGGTTACAACCAAATCAAAATGGCACCTGAGGACATGGAGAAAACAACATTTGTCACACAGTGGGGCACATTCTGCTACAAGGTGATGCCATTCGGACTGAAAAATGCTAGGGCAACCTATCAGTGTGCCATGGTAGCTTTATTTCATGACATGATACATCATGACATAGAGGTCTACGTAGACGATATGATAGCCAGATCACAAACAGAAGAACACCATCTTGACCACTTACAAAAACTGTTTGAGAGACTGAAGAAGTACAAGCTGAGGTTGAATCCAAACAAGTGCACATTTGGGGTACGGTCTGGTAAACTCCTAGGCTTTATCATCAGCAACAAAGGTATTGAAGTAGATCCTGCCAAGGTAAAAGCAATACAAGAGATGCCTGCTCCTCGTACTGAGAAGGAAGTCAGGGGGTTCTTGGGACGTTTGAACTATATTGCCAGATTCATTTCTCACCTAACAACTACTTGTGAACCAATCTTCAAACTATTGAAGAAATACAAGTAGTCAAATGAAATGATGAATGCTAAGTTGCTTTTGACAAAATCAAAGAATACTTACAAGAGCCTCCTGTGTTGATGCCACCAGTCAAGGGAAGACCATTGATCATGTATCTGACTGTTTTAGAAAACTCAATGGGTGTGTATTGGGGCAGCATGACGAGTCTGGCGGAAAAGAGCACGTTATTTATTACCTGAGCAAAAAGTTTCCCGAATGTGAAACCAGATATTCACTGCTCGAGAAAACTTGATGCACTCTGGCATGGGCTACTCGCCGGCTAAGACAGTATATGCTGACTCATACTACCTTGTTGATATCTAAGATTGATCCGATAAAATACATCTTCGAGAAGCCTGCTCTTTCTGGGAGAATAGCGAGATGGCAAATGATCCTAAAAGAATATGACATACAATATACTACCCAGAAAGCTATAAAGGGTAGTGTACTAGCCGATCACCTTGCTCACCAAGCTGTGGAAGACTACCAGTCCATGAAGTTCGAATTTTCGGATGAAGACATCATGACATTAGACAACTGCGAAGAAATTAGGCCATATGACGGACCTGAACAAGGATCCCGATGGAATCTATTATTTGATGGAGCATCCAATGCACTTGGTAATGGTATCGGTGTTGTACTCATATCTCCAGAAGGGTGTCATACTCCCTTTACCGCTAGACTTTGCTTCAATTGTACGAACAACATGGCGGAATACGAAGCGTGCATCTTTGGTCTCAGAGCTACCTTAGACTTGGGGATCAAATAATTGGATGTATTTGGAGATTCAACTTTGGTCATCATTCAGATCAAAGGGGAATGGGACACCAAACACCCTAACCTTATCCCTTACAAAGAACATGTTTTGACATTGCTACCACACTTTGAGAAGATTACCTTCGAGCATTTCCCGCGAGAAGAAAATCAACTAGCAGACGCTCTAGCCACAATGTCATCTATGTTTAAACTTAATTGGGATAACGAGGCTCCCCAGATCACCATCGAACGAATGGATGAACCAGCACACTGCCACGAGATTAATACTGAAGAAGTAGTGGACCAGCCTTGGTTTCACGAAGTCAAGAGGTATCTCGAGGCTCAAGAATATCCAGAAGGAGCTTCAATCAATGATAAGAAATTCTTAAGGAGATTTTCTGCTAAGTTCTTCCTTAGTAATGGCATCCTGTACAAACGCAATCATGACTCTGTGTTACTTCGGTGCGTAGATAAGGTTGAAGCGGAAAGGATCATGGATGAATTACATGAAGGAACTTTTGGCACCCATTCTAGTGGGCATACGATGGCAAAGAAATCCTACGGGCAAGCTATTACTGGTCTACTATAGAAGCAGATTACTATCAACACTCTCGAACCTGCCATAAGTGTCAAATTTATGTTGACAAGGTGCATGTACCTCCGGTTCCTCTGAATGTCTTGACGGCTCCTTGGCCCTTTTCTATGTGGGGAATTGATATGATTGGGGAAATCAAGCCGACATCCTCCAATGGACATCGCTTTATCCTAGTGGCCATTGACTATTTTACAAAGTGGGTTGAAGCAACCTCCTTCGCCTCTGTTACCAAGAATGTTGTTTCCCGCTTCATCAAGCAAAACCTTATTTGCCAGTACGGTATCCCGGAAAGGATCATCACTGCATTGTGCAAGCAATTCAAGATTCAGCATCACAATTCTTCCCCCTATCGACCAAAGATGAATGGTGCTATCGAAGCTGCAAATAAAAACATTAAAAAGATCATACAGAAAATGACAGTCACATACAAAGACTGGCATGAGATGCTACCATTCGCTCTCCACGGTTATCGTACCACGGCTCGCACATCAACCAGGGCAACACCATATTCTTTGGTTTACGGCATGGAAGCTGTCTTGCCCATCGAGGTTCGGATCCCCTCTCTGAGGATTATGAAGGATGCAGGATTTAACAAAGACGATTGGATCCAGACTCGACTTGATCAACTAAACTTGATTGATGAGAAGAGACTTACTGCTGTCTGCCATGGTAAAATGTATCAAAAACGGATGATTAAGGCTTTCAACAAGAAAGTCAGACACCAAGTGTATCAAGTTGGGGATCTAGTGATCAAACACATCATCTTGCCACAAAGTGATCCCAGGGGCAAATAGACTTCTACCTATAAAGGACCATTTCTAATCAAAAACATATTCTCCGGTGGGTCAATGATCTTGACCACCATGGATGGTGACGACCTGCCACACCCCGCGAACGCGGACATAGTCAAAAGATACTACGCATAAGAGACCTGCTAGGTTGACATACCTAGGCACAACAAGGGCATCCTGGTGAACCAAAAAGGTTCGGGAAAAAGTTAGGGATAAAACAAAAAAAATATGTATAACGGCAAGTTGAAAACTCGAAAGGGCGACTTGGGAAAAAAAGGGTTTCCCGGTGGACTGAAAACCCGAAAGGGCGGTCCAGGTAAAAGTTAGGGAATTAAAGTGTATGACTATGTCCCGTTGGATCACTCTGCGGACAACCTTTGGGTTCAACTAAAAAAACTCAGAGGTTCTGATCAATTTAATCATCTTCGGACGAGGCAACAAATAGACAAGACGCTCGGAGATATGAAGGCTATAGCAGAATGGAAACCCCATGGGATTTTTTGTGCACATAACTATCTTTTCTTTGTATCAAAACTTTCATTTTTACAACAACATTCTCTTACTAGAATGTTTGTCTCCTTGTACAAAAAATACTTATTCAAAGTCAATACATAATATTCCTTTGAAAGTGCAAAAATTATTTGTCTTTTCTTTACACTTGTGTTTTGTTTACAAAAACGTCCAATGATTCATTGTTGAGCATATGCATTTGAATATAATTACTATTTACAAATAAAACAAAATAGGAAAGACAATTACTGATAGATTGAAAGGATAGGAAAATGTCTCTAGACTATTCCATAAGTAATCCCCTGCAGAGCGTCGTTTAAATCCCTAGCGGAGCAAAGTTTCAAATTATTGATCCCCAGTAGAAGTCGTCAAATTTCTCAGGATTCCCCAACATGATTCTACAAGCAGTACACGACGTTTTCCTTACAACAAGAGTTTATTTCTCCAAGCAAAATTCATCAACAATTCGACTTCAAGACATGAAGACTTACATATCCTCAGCAACAATCAGGGATTTATTTTCCCCAATCCAACAACAATGCAACAGAATAGCTCACATACACATACATTGCATCCACATATCATAAACATTGATAAAGAAAATACATTACATCATGAATTTCATGCAACATGACTTTGTATTTTAGCTAACATTTTACCCTTTCCAGGATAAGATTAACAGCTACCGTTAACAATATTCAATCTTGATACAGTTCAGATACGCTCCAGACATAGATTCCATCCTGATACTCATTCAGATTCAACCTCTTGATACAGTTCAGATACGCTCCAGACACGGATGCCATCCTGATACTCATTCAAATTCAACATCTTGATACAGTTCAGATACGCTCCAGACACGATGCCATCCTGATACTCATTCAGATTCAACCTCTTGATACAGTTCATATACGCTCCTGACACGGATGCCATCTTGATACTCATTCATATTCAACCTCTTGATACAGTTCATATACGCTCCAGACATGGATGCCATCCTGATACTCATTCAGATCCAACCTCTTGATACAATTCAGATACGCATCAGACACAGATACCATTCTGATACTCATACAGATTTCAAACTTTTGATATAGTTCAGATACGCTCCAGATACAGATACCATTCTGATATTCATTCAGAATCAGCTCCCAGATATAGTTCAGATACGCTCTAGACACGGACGCCATTCTGATACTCATTCTTTCAGCTTACAAATTACAATTCAACAAGCATTCTTGGATGGCATCTATAAGCACATCTCCAACAAGATTCTATCACCTCTCCAAATGGCATCTTTAATCCCATTCCCTCAACCTTGCATCATCGAGTGCAAATTTCTGGGCACTCTAGTGTCCAATCATCTTCCACCTTCGAGTCGCGAATGGCAAAACTCGCCAATTTAACTCTTCAGGTTTAAGAAGATTGAACATGGGCAACTGTTGTACCCCAAAATTTTACCTCTCACTTATGAAGATTTTTCTCACAAGATCTCTTTGACTCAAGACTGGATTAGGGTTTGACCAGCTCAAGATACCTCTTCATGCACTAGTGACCCAAAATTAGGGTTTGAGTTTGCACAAGGATTTTTGGACTATCAATGCTTCATTTGACTTTCAAGGATCATTATGGACCCCTAAGATTATTCATGTCAAGTTTCAAGCCTTGAATCACATTTTTGATCAGTCAATTGGATAATTGACCTAAAAAACAACTGTATTGGGGAAAAGTCAACCATGGCCAATTTACAGTGAAACTTCATAATTTTTGATCCACATCAACATATTAGACTCATATGTATCCTTTGATCAAGTTTGGACCATAATTCCCCAAGAAATTTGATCAAATCATCAAAAGGGCAAAATGGTCAAAATTAGGGTTTTGACTGAGAAGGGGCAATTTCTGATTTTTGACCTAGCAAATGATCAATTGGTTTGAAGCATAATTTCAAGAGTTCAATTGCATCATCTTGACCTAATGACATGATTCAAAACATTACAAATCCGTGGGATTGATAGATGAATTTTTCAGTCAACTGATCAAAAGTCAACTGTATACTAAAAAGTCAAACTTTGACTTTTTGGTCAAATTCAAGTGCCAAGGATCACAATTCATCAAAACATGTCAAAATGTTAAACTTTTTCATTAAGAAATCAAGGATTGAAGATTTTCTTTTGAAATTTGAAATTTCTTAACTTAGAAATTTTTCTAAGTATAGAAAATTTCTTATTTTTTCTCAACTTTAAGCCAAATTTTCACCATGATACAAGATGATTCAAAGGAAGTTCCTGACATGAAAGTTGTATATCTCCATGAAATATACAACTTTGCTTCACACAATTTCTCCTAAAGATGCTTGTATCTCAAGATATGATTTTGTGAATACATGCTCATGAACTAAAATAACTTAGTGAAATTTTGCCCTAGTTAGGTAGATTTTTGACCTAACTTCATGCCAATTTTTCACATAGTTCAAAGGTGAATATTTGAAAGCAATTCAAATATGAATTGTAGAGAACATTTCAAGCTTTCCAAAATGTACAAGAACTCCTTGAGATCATGTTTGAGTAGGTAGAATCGAAGAGATGAAGTTAGGGTTTTCAAACTTGATTATAGCTCATTTTCATGATGAACCAAAATTCAAATCTTCAAAATGGCTGTACAATCTTCATTTTTCAGGCCTCAAACTCGTTTTTCACTCCACCATTAATGGATTGCACAAGGTTTCATGCCCTAAAGCCAAGCATTCAATGCATTGTACAAGAAAATAGCCATTTTTGGAAGAAAGGCAACATTGCCATTTTGGAAAAGCATGCTTTTTGCATTTTTCCATTTCTTGAGCTTTGGACTTGTTCTTTCTGCACAAACCAAGCCTCTAAACCTGAACAAAACATGTTTAAAGCTTCAAGTCACCCTACAATATCAGGATCATGCCTTAAGAAGTCACTTCTCACACTTGCTTCAAAAACAAGAAATGTAGCAAGACATGTGGTCTTGTACTTATGAGCAAGCACAAGTCCTCCAACCTTTTGCTCTATTTAAAGTCATCATTTTTTAACTAAAACCACAGATGCCCAAGCCTTGAAACACCTTAGAATCAGAAGTTGCATACCAAACCTCCAAACTTGCCATTTCTGACTTGTGAACTGAATATTCCATTTCACTCGTGCGTTTTCAGGCCTTTTGCTTTCCCAAGCTTCCTTATCTTACAAGTAAACCATCCCACACCCTGAAACATCATTGTAACTCCATCTTCCCCATTGTTGAAGTTCAAAAACAGAGCAACACGGGTGGACTTCTCCAGACCATTCCAGCCACCCTCAAGACAAGCTAAGCATTGCATTAGCTTCCTAGAGGATCAAGGAAGCTAACCTGATCATCACAACATCCTAAAGTAAGCTCATTTTCAAAACACGATTTCCATTTCCAAGGTGAGTTTTCTGTTTTTCTAACTCTTAGTACAAGCATAGTTAGCTTTCCATTTATGAATATAGAATGTAGACATCATTGCTACGAAGTTGTACATATCCATAGCTTGCATTTATTTGGGTTGAGTTTAGAGAATTTTAAGTTTGAAGTTTTTGAAAAAATTAGGTTAAAAATTAAGGCCAACAAAATTCTCTCTGATCTCGGACTTATAGTTTTAGTTATGCACATAGTTAGAGTCGTGAGGTAAAATACTATAATGTTCATGTTATCACTTTCCATTTTTGTTGAGAAATGAAAAAGTTAATGGGGGTCCGGCTGGCTAGAGGTTGAAGATGAAGTACAGGGCAAGGTTTTATTGTTTGTTTGGCAGCGTGGGCTTCTGAACTTATGGGCTTTGTTTTTTTTCTAACATCCTACCTCTGTTTGCTTGCAGCACCCCTGGCCCATATATTTTTATTATTTATTTTATTTTCATTTTCTATTTTATTAAATATATTTTCCTTAATATAAAAAATCATAAAAAATATAAAAAATGCTAAATTTATATTTTGGTTCATTTTATTTATTTTTCTCATAGAAAATATTTTATTTTAGTTACATATCATATATTTTTTTAATAAACTTGTAAATTAAATTATAACTAGTTTGACATATATATATATATATATATATATATATATATATATATATATATATATATATATATATATATATATATATATATATATATATATATATATATATATATATATATATATATATATATATATATATATATATATATATATATATTAAACATATTATTTTTAATACAAAACACCAAAATACCTCATAAATATCATATATTATTTTTCAAGACAAAAAATGTAAAAATACTTACCTTTTCTTAAAGAAATTTATTTCCTTTTGATAAATTAGAATTAGGGTTTTAATCAAAATCCTTTCTAAAAATAATTTCTTTTCCTAATTAATTTGAAATAATCTTGATTCATTTAAAAAGGTTTAGGATTAAAACTTTTTCCATATAAAAACCAAACAAAATCCTCTTTGCATTCATACATCTTTGCATATTTAATTTATCTTGTACATTATTTATTCCAATATTTGTACTTATTCAATTTGATTGTAATAGCTTAATTAGGTTTATATTATTGCAATCTCCATTCATAAATTGTATACGCCCCTCCCACAAAATGTTGTAATAGCGTAGTAATCTTTAAATTTCACAATTTATCGCTTTACATAACATGTTAGCAATTAGGGTTTGTATGGTAAGATAAAATCAACCAAATAGAAAACCCTAATCCAAGACAAAATCAAGCATGAAAATGACACACTTGCATACAAGACACCCCTAGGGTTATCCCACTTGGTTGCCTTATACAAAATGGCCATATTGCGCATGTAAAGTGTCTTAGCAAAAACAAACAAATACAAGATCTTAGTCCCTCGATGACGCTATTCAAAGTTGCCTTACAAAATGATCTTAGTCCCTAAAAAAATTCTAAGATACCTTGCAATATTGCTAATCATGGCTATACGATGACCCACGCCCATCCCGTTTACATCCAAAGATAGGGTTGCTTACCAAATCAACGCTAAGACAACAATATAAAAGGAAAAGAAAATGAACAAGAAAGACATTTAAGTAGGTAGATTACTTTTAGTTACTTGCTCCATTTCAAAACAAATATCCTTTCTATTTTCAAAACAAACACCTACTCACTTTCAAAACATCTTACAAACATTGAAAACATTTTCAAAAAGATCAACATCTTTGTATACATTCTTACGAACGAGAATCATTACAAAGATTTCCTAAACAATGGCCTCTTTTACAAAATACTTTCAAAACTACACCAAGCATAATTTCAAACAACAAAAGCAAGTGATCTAGCAAGTAACCAAGAGCCCATGGAAAACCATGGATGAAAAGGGTGCTAACACCTTCCCTTTTCATAATCTACCCCCCGAACTCAAGAAACAATATCAAAGGTCTTTCCTGTGCTTTTTCACCTTTCCTTTTTGATAAAAGAAAAGTCGATGGTGACTCTTGCTAACTGCAACATTTGCGATAAAACGCAAAACAATCAAGTCAGTTCTCCCACCGTATTAAATCGGTTAACTCGGCAGCAGGAGTGTCTGTATAAATGATTACAGGGGTTGTAACAGCTTTGTCAATTGGAGTATTGTTTGAGATAATTGTAGGTCTGGGAACAGATTTTGGGGGAGCAACAACAGGAATGATTACGGGTCCATAAACTTCTTTTGGGGGAGCAATTTTTGGAGAAAAGATCCTACCAATTCGGGTAATCTTACTAGTTCCTGAAATATTACTGATGTCAGAGTTGACTTTCTCGGAGCTTGAATCTTCGGCGGCTGGCCAATCCGGCTTGATACCATGTTAATAGACGTCCCCTCCATAATTCCATGGTATGGTTTTGTCTGACGCATATGGGACTGGTCCAGACATTGTGATTATTAAAGGAGTTTCTTTCAGAACTGATGTAATTCTAACGAGTCTTTTGGTGGAGACCCTGGAAGAATTGGAGGAAATGGTAATGATAGAAACATCTTCAAAATGGATAGGTGGGATATGAGTCTTTTCAAACAAAATTTCTTTGTTATCTATTAGGCACTGAACGCCTACTTTCAAAAAAGGACAAACGGTTGGTGAGGACAAACAAAGGTGGAAAACTTCATCACAGCCCGGGAACACATCGGCATTCAACAAATTCATTTTAATAGCCAGGAGTGGGGTCATGAGTTCATAAATTGAAGTAACAAACAATCCTTCTTCAATGGCATTGGTATTGTGACCATGTCTGGGCATAGGGGAAGAAATGACATTTGGCTTTTCAGGCGCATCAAACTCAATTTATTTTTCTTCAATGAGGTCGTGTATTTTGTTCTTTAGAGCCCAACAGTTATTAGTATCGTGACCAGGACTTTCAGAGTGATATGCGCAACGGGCATTGGGATGATAATGAGGAGATGATGTATTGGGGTTTTTTGGAGCTTCTTTCAAGGTCACCAAGTTGGATCTTAGTAGATGGGGTAATACTTGAGACGGGGTCATGTTAATTCTGGTGAACTACTTGACTGGCCTTTCCATCCTTGGTTGATTATTTCTTTGCTGATCAGACGCAGACTTAGGAATCATAACAACCCCCACCATTGGTCAGCGCTCGGCGCTATCTTAGTTTCTTTGCAGATATACAGCAGGCACCTCTTTCTTTCCGATGAAAGGCTTCCTTACAGCTGTAGAAGAAGATGAATCTTTCTGAATCTTTCCACTCTTTATACCGGCTTCTACCCTTTCTCTGGTCAATATTTGCTCAGTAAATCCTGTAGAAGAACTTCCAATTAGATGGTTGAAGAAAGGACCAGACAAGGTGCCCAAGAACATGTCTACCAACTCTCTCTCTCAAATAGAGGGGATTGAACTCTTCCAGCCAAGTCTCTCTATTTTTGCACATAGTCCTTGAATCCTTCATTAGAAACCATGGCCATACTCTGGAGTTAAGTACGGGTAGGCACAAGATCGGCATTGTATTGGTATTATTTGTAGAAGGCTGCATCAAGATCTTCTCAATTGTGAACGTTGGCTCCTTCCAATTGGTAAAACCAGTCAAGTTGAGTTCCATACTGACTATCTTGGAATAAGTGCACCCATAAGTCTTTATCAGTGGTATGGGGTTGGATTTTCCTCACATATGAACAAAGATGCATTTTAGGGCATGAAACTCCGTCATATTTGGCGAACACAGGTGCTTTGAATTCGGAGGAATTACAATCCCCGACACTAAACCCAATTCCTCAAAGACCAAGCCAGGAACTTTTTGGATTTCCATCGCACTCAGCCGCTCCTCGAGATGTTTATACTTGTCATCAGCTGCAGGGTATTGTTCTTCAGAGTAGTCCTGTTCCTCCTCCGATTCTAACTGGACAACTGTTTCCTTGCCATTCCCCTCCTGATTGTCTTTTTCATCGGATGTTGTTGCAAAGTTTAAGGTCCTTCCTATTTTCTCATGAAATCTTCTTCCCATATTAAGGACTCTGGTTACCTTCTTTGTTTTCTTTTTCCTCTCTTCAGCTAGCAAAGTCTTCAATTCTTCTTGTCCCTTGGCTAGGGTCAAGAGCAACTGTTGAAACTGTGTATTATGAGCTTGGAGGTCTTTCACTGTTTGCTCGAGATCCATCTTACTCTAATAAACAGTAGAGAGATGAGGAGACTTGTTTCAAAAAACCTTCTTATGTTATGATGAATGGTATATGCATATGCAATGTTTTCAAGGATTTCAAAGATTCAAATTTGTTTTAGACAAAAAGGAAACACACGTTATATTAATAAGTTAAAGCTTGAGTACAATAATTCCTTCTTGGGCAAAACAAATACAAGCAACTCTAAGATAAAAAGGTAGTGCGCATCCTCTTCGGTGCAATGTAGGAATTCAGAGTCTGCTCCTCATAAAGTAGCCTAGTGAGTTCCAAAACCTTCTTCTCGCTTGGGTAGAATTGGGCTTCGAAAGCATCTCGCTCTCCTTTAAGTTGTATCCAATCCCTTTGTAGTTCTTCAAGAGATGTGGGCATTTCAGGATGTAGGATAGTGTATGGAACATCTCCCTCCATGATAGACTCAATGATTACCGGGAGAATGGAGGGGTAAGGCACATAAGACTCCGAGCGCGAGTTCGTACCCATTTGAGGCAAGGCTCAAGAGGGATGGAATTTTTATTCCCCAAAGTCTTTCTATCCACCTTGTTTAACATCCTCCAAGCTCGGATAAATCTCTGGCGAAGGCCTTGATCGTCGTTGTCGTAGTCAAATACCAAACCTTGAATCAGCATCTCGTGCGGGCCATCCCTTCGGGCGTAACCAAATTGTCTTAAGGCTAAGAATGGGTTGTAGGTGATACCTCCCCTAATGCCAAGTAAAGGGAAATTAGGAAATTCTCCACAACGTTCGACAATGATAACATTCTCTTTGGATTGGGAGCACCAATGAATGTCTGAATGTTTGAAAGTCATCAACCTTTGTGACCACCTTGAACCTTGATCATTCTTTAATACAGATTGGGGAAGATGAGAAATAAACCACCTCGCCAAGAGAGGAGTGCAACACATAAGCACACCTCTTTTCCTCATTGTGCGAGTGTGAAAAGAATGTAGGATATCTCCTAGCAATGTAGGCACCGGGTTGCGGGATATAAAGATTTTGACAGTGTTGACATCTATGAGTTGGTCAGGATTTGGAAACAAAACCATCCATATATGAGGAGAGCCATAATTTCCTCAAAGGCTTGCAAGTCCAAGGAATTCCAACAGCCTTGGGCTTTATCAAACAAGAACTTTGCTAGGAAACCTTTGACACCACTCCTTGTCTCCCAATGAGTTGTGACATCAGATGAGTGCAAGTGTAGAGCTTCAGCAATCTCTTCTGGATTTGGGTTTCTTTCTATACTGTTGAAAGATAATTGATTGAGAATTGGAATCCTTAAGAGTTGGGAGAATTCTTCCAAAGTAGGCACAAGTTAATAGTCAGGAAATGTGAAGCAATGGTGTAAAGGATCAAAGAACTGAAAAAGCACCTTCATCATGTCCTCATCTGTGTTAGAGGTGACCAAGTTGAGTTGGCGACCATGTCTCTCGATGAATGGAGAGTTTTCAAGAATCCTTGATGCTAGCTCCTTAAGTTGTGGAGGGATCCTTACAAGGTTGACTTGAATAGTTTTCCTGCGAAGTGAATCCATATCCTACAAAACAAGAACAAAGATGAATCCCAAAATCCTTGAAATGGTTAGTGGAGGTATATGATGTTCATGATGTTCATGATGTTATGTACAAGTATGCATATACAAACAAAGCAAACAAGTCCTTAGGTTTAGGCTTGCATGGATTTTGTAGGTAAGTACCCTCTTGAAGTTTAGTTGGCTCAACCTGTCCTAATAATAGTAACCGGGTTCTAAGGAGCTCAATATCATTGGATTGTTTCCTTGGTCATTGTTTCAGCTCGAGCCACTTTAATGGCGACTGAAATATCCCAAGAAACCAAATCTCAATGAGTTTAGTATCGAGTATCTACCAACTTCGGACTGCACCAAAGCCGGTCATCTCACTACATCCTAAAGGCCAAGTTGGTCAAGTAAAGGTTCTAGAAGTTCATTAGTGCTTCATGACATCACTCAGTGGGCCCGTATTCTCTTTGATTAACTCAAAGTCTACCGGTACCCACAAATATGTCGCACTAACGTAGCTATTGCTTAAACCATGTCGGTATACCCTACACAGTTTCCACAATGTTTTTCTACTTACCTATAATATATGCCGAATCTGGGTAGAGGATTCAAACCCAAACAAAGAACCTTAATGTAAAGCATACAAGTCAAACAATGTAAGTAAATAAATGTGATCTAATCCATAAGGTAACCCCACTTTTAGAATTATCCCCAGCAGAGTCACCAGTTCTGTGATACGGTGGGAGAACTGACTTGAGGGTTTTGCGTTTTATTGCAAATGTTGCGGTTAGAAAGAGTCTCCACCGACTTTTCTTTTATCCAAAAGGAAAGGTGAAAAAGCATAGGAAAGACCTTTGAGATTGTTTCTTGGGTTCGGGGGGTAGATTATGAAAAGGGAAGGTATTAGCACCCTTTTCATCCATGGTCTTCCATGGGCTCTTAGTTCCTTGATAGATCAATTGCTTTTGTTTGAAATTGTGTTTTGTGTGGTTTTGAAAGTATTTTGTAAAGAGGTCATTCTTTAGGCAATCTTTGTAATGATTCTTGTTCGTAAGAATGTATGCAAAGATGTTTGGTCTTTTGAAAATGTTTTCAAGATTTATAAGATGTTTTGAAAGTGTAAGTGTTTGTTTTGAAAATAGAAAGGATGTTTGTTTTGAAATGGAGCAAGTAATTAGGAGCAAACTACCTACTTAAATGTCTTTCTTGTTCATTTTCTCTTCCTTTGACATTGTTGTCTTACCATTGATTTGGTAAGCAACCCTATCTTTGGATGTAAATGGGACGGGCGTGGGTCATCGTATATCCATGATTAGCAATGTTGAAAGGTATCTTAGCATTCTTTTTTTGAGGGACTAAGATCATTTGTAAGGAAACTTTAGATAGTGTCATCGAGGGACTATGATCTTGTATTTGTTTGTTTTTGCTAAGATACCTTACATGCGTAATATGGCCATTTTGTATAAGGCAACCAAGTGGATTTTACCCTAAGGGTGTTTGTGTGCAAGTGTGTTGTTTTCATGCTTGTTTTTGTCTTGAATTAAGGTTTTCTATTTGATTGACTTTATCTTCCCATACAAACTCTAATTACTAGCATGTCATGTAAAAGCGATAAATTGCGAAATTTAAAGTTACTACGCTATTACAACATTTATGGGAGGGGGTATACAATTTATGAATGGCGATTGCAATAATATAAACCTAATATCTATTACAACCAAATTGATTATTGTACAAATAATTTAAGGAATATATAAAGTACAAATGCAAATTGAAAGAAAAGATTTTTGTGCTTGGATTTTTGTATGAAGGAGGTTTTAACCTAAACCTAATTAGAGAAAAAGGTAATTAAATTAAATTAACTTAAGTTAATTAATAAAAGAAATTAATTAAGAAGATATTTTTGAATAAAACCCTAAATCTATTTTAGTTGATTAAAGGAAAATAAGTTTAAAGAAAAAGTATATTTTTTATATTTTTTGTCTTGAAGATAATATGTGGTGTTATGAAATATTTTTGATCTTTTTTATATTAAAATAAATATATTTAGATAAATAATAATCTATTTTTATTTTAATTTATAAGGAAATTAATAAAAGTAAATAAAGTATAATGAATAAAAATCATTTTTTATGAGGAAAAAATATTTAAACTATATCAAAATATAAATCTATTATTTTTATGCTCTTTTATGATTTTTTGGTATTTTTAGAAAATATATTTGAAAGAAAAAGGAATAAATAAATAAATAAAAATAAAATGGGCCAAGGGGTGTCCCAAGTAAACAGGGGAGTATGCTAGCAGAAATATAAAAAAATGCCAGGCCCAAATGGCCCAGCGCCTGTAAAAAAAGTGTTAGAAAATCAGAAAAATGAAAACAAATGCAAAAATGGGGGTTCACATTGGTTCGAACCCTCGCCCTTTAGGTAACACATGACTTAGTACGCGCGCGCTTGCCACTGGGGTGGCTGTTTCATCCGGTCATATAATCAAAGCATAAATATATATTAGAAACTGCTTTCTGAAGGCAACTTCATCTTCAACCTCGCGCCTAGCTGGACCACCTGTATCTTCCTCATCTCTCCACAAAAATGGAAAGTTCAAACATTGAATTTGTGGTGTTTCTTCCCACGAATTCAACCATATAACTTATGTAAGCTAAAAGTCAAAGATAAAATCTAATTTTGCTGGCCCTAAATTGAAACCTAATTTTCTCAGAAATTTAAAATCCAAAATTCTCTATACACAGTCAATATAAATGGGATCTATGAACATGGTCAGCTTTAGAACAAAAATATCTACATTTTGTTTTCACAAATCAGGATCAAATGATGCTTGTATGAAGAGATAGAAGTTTGAGTTTTAACTCTTGCAGTTGGAGTCGTGAATGGAGTTTGAGCAACTTTTGAGATGGCCTGAGGATCTGTTTAGCTTGTCTGGACCTCCTTGAGTGTATTCCAACTCTTACTTTACCTTGAAAGTCCCTGAATCTATCTACTCAAGTCAACCTGCAAGCTTGATATTTGAAAATGGTGGATGGTGATGGAGGAGCTACAGTCTTGAAACAGGGGCCTGGGTTGCTTTGGTATGATGTATAGAATGTGTTTGAGTGATTAGTTTTCAAAACACACGAGTGGAAATGAAGATCATGAGTTTTGGTTCATAACTGTGTGTTAATGGTGTTCTTGAACATGTTTATGGTTTTTGAGTGTTTGAGGTAGTTTTGGGGCACTAGCATCCGTGTGTCAACTTGCAAATAGTGTGTATACTTATAAGCAAGATGTTTTGAGGCTTGTCACAACTTAGAATTTGAAACTCACATGTTCTGGCTTGGTTACTTGTTTTTGAAGCAAAGTTAACAAGCATGGTTTCAATGTGAAGTACAAGGCTTGTAGGGTGGCTAAAACCTTTAAACACACTTGTTCTGATTGTGTAGAGTGTGTTTGTGCAAAAAGAACAAATGCAAGGCTCAATGCAAGCTGACTTTGCATAAAGCTTGCTTTTCTAAAATGGCAATGTTGCCTTTCTTCCCAAAATGGAATTATACTTGTACAATGCAATGAATGCTTCGATTAAAGCTTCCAACAGCTATGAAAACATTTAATTATGGAGTGAAAGTCAAGTTAGAAGCCTGCAAAGTGATATTTGTACATCATGCTTGAAAATTGGATCCAATGTTCATCATGAAAATGGCTTGAAAAACAAGAATGGAACCCTAACTTCATCTCTTTGATTCTCCCTACTCAAGAATGATCTCAAGGAGTTATTAGAAATTTTGTAAAGCTTGCAAGCTTCTCTACAACTCATATTTTAATTTATTTTGAATATTCCCCTTGTAACTATGTGAAAACGTGTCATGAATTTAGGTCAAAAATCTGCCTAACTAGGGCAAAATTTCACTAAGTCTTTTTTAGTTCATGAGCATGTATTCACAAAATTATAACTTGAGATCCAAGCACTTTTAGGAGAAGTTGAGTGAAGCAAAGTTGTATATTTCATGGAGATCTATAACTTTCATGTTGGAAGTTTCCTTTGAATCATCTTGCATGATAATGAAAAAAATGCTCAAAGTTATGAAAAAATAAGAAATTTTCAACACTTTGAAAAATTTCTAAGTTTAGAAATTTTGACTTTTCAAAATGAAATCTTGATTTCTTGATTTCTTGATGAATAAGTTTCATATTTTGACATTATTTGATGGATTATGATCTTTGGCACTTGAATTTGACCAAAAAGTCAAAGTTTGACTTTTCAATATACAATTGACTTTTGATTAGTTGACTGCAAAATTCATCTGTCAATCCAATGGTCTTGCATTATTTTGAATCATGTCATTAGTTCAAAATGATGCAATTGGATTCTTGAGATCATTCCTTAAACCAATTGATCATTTGCTAGTTCAAAAATCAGAAATTGCCCTTTTCCAATCAAAACCCTAATTTTGACCATTTTGCCCTTCTGGAGATTTGATCAAATTTCTTGAGGAATTAAGGTCAAAACTTGATCAAATGATCCATATGGGTTTAAAATGTTGATTTGGATAAAAAATTATGAAGTTTGACTGTAAATTGGCCATGGTTGACTTTTTCCCCAAAACAACTGATTTTTAGGTCAACTATTCAATTGACTGATCAAAAGTGGGATCCAAGACTTGAAACTTGACATGAGTGATCTTGGGAGTCCATAATGATCCATGAAATACATATGAAACATTGATAGTTCAAAAATACTTGTGCAAACTCAAACCCTAATTTTGGTCATCAGTGCATAAGGAGGTGTCTTGAGCTGATCAAACCCTAGTGCATTCTTGAGCCCAATGAGATCTTGTGAGCAAATTCTTGATAAGTGAGAGGGAAAATTTTGGGGTACAACAGGTATCTTCGAAAGTCACTCTAGTGGACACACTATGGCCAAAAAGATTCTGAGGGCTAATTACTATTGGTCGACTATGGAAACTGATTGTCACAACCACTCGAGCACTTTCCATACGTGTTAGATATATTCCGACAAGGTTCATGTACCTCCAATAAATTTAAACTTCTTGACCGCTTCGTGGCCATTTGCAATGTGGGGCATTGACATGATTGGAGAAATCAAGCCCACTGCCTCTAATGGACATCATTTCATCCTCGTCGCCATTGATTACTTCACCAAATGGGTCGAAGTTGCTTCATTTGCCTCAGTTACCAAGAATGTCGTAGCCCGGTTCATAAAACATAACCTCATCTATCGGTATGACATACCTGAAAGGATTATCACTGACAACGAAACCAACCTCGACAATGCCATGATTACTGAACTCTGCATGCAGTTCAAAATTAAACACCACAATTCTTCTCCATAGACCTAAGATGAATGGTGCAGTGGAATCCGCCAACAAAAATATAAAAAATATCATGCAAAAGATGGTGGTGACCTATAAATACTGGAACGAGATGCTACCATTTGCTCTTCATGGCTATCGTACCTCGGCACGAACATAAACTAGGGCAACCCCATTCTCCTTAGTCTATGGCATGGAAGTTGTCTTGCCTGTCGAAGTTAATATTCCTTTTCTAAGGATTATGAAAGAAGTAGACTTAGGCGAAGACGAATGGACTCAGACTAGGTTGGATCAGTTGAACTTGATCGATGAAAATAGACTGGCTGTTGTCTGTCATGGTCAAATGTATCAAAAGCGTATGATCAAGGCATTCAACAAGAAGATCAAACCTCTAGTATACCAAGCTGGCGACTTGGTAATAAAGCACATCAATTTACCACAAGGCGATCTCAGGGGAAAATGGACTCCCACTTACGAAGGGCCATTTGTTGTCAAGAAAGTATTCTCTGGCGGTGTTATGATGCTAACCACTATGGAAAATGAAGATTTCCCGCATCCTGTGAACACAGACATAGTCAAAAAATACTTTGCATAAAAGATACCCACTAGGTTGACATACCTAGGCAAAATAAGGGCATCCTGGTGAACCAAAAAAAGTTGTTCGGGCAAAAATTAGGGATATATACAATATTGTACAACCCGACAAGTCGAAAACCTGAAAGGGCGGCTTGAGCAAAAAAGGGTATCCTGGTGGATTAAAAATCCAAAAGGGTGGTCCATTCAAAAGTTAAGGATTAAAGCGTACGACTATGTCCCGACAAATCACTACAACCAACTTTATTACTAAGGTCAAAAGTTCAAATGGTACAATATCAGTTCAATCAACTTTTTCTGATGGTAAGGGATGATGTTCGAAGATATATGGGCAATAGCAGAGTTGGAACCCAATGAGATCACTTCCATATGGCTATACATTTTTGTTCTCACTTTGTATTCCTTTTCATTTTTTGATGGCTTCCTCTTACTAGGATTTCCGTCTCTCTGTACAAAAACGCCTATTTATAGGAAAATTATCAATACAAATATACTTTGAAGTGCAAACTTTTTGTTTTTCTATTTTGATTGCAAAAACATCTAATGATCAAAAATTGAATGAACATATGCATATGAACATGATTAACTGTTAATAAATATACGCATAAGAACAATAATAAAATTTACTTAAGGTTCTAGGAATTGAGATATCCCCATAAAGTCACTTCAATAAGATTATACCCACATAGTTACTTCAATATGATTATCCCCATAGAGTAAATTCATATATTCTCCACAATCTCCTTTTGGAATCCTAATCAGCATATCTTTTGGAAATTCTCTTCCCCAACCGAGCTTGGCCTTCCAAAACTGAAAGAGAAACCTTGCATAGCTCTTCCAGAAGAATTTGTTTCCTCAGTGATGTCACCAGAGCCACCTCTATAAGGTTATCTCCACAAGATAATCTTCACAAATAAGGGTGTAGTCCCCACAATATCCCTAACAGATTATTTTTGCAAACAAAAGAGCATAACCTCTTCCCCATTAAATCCCCCCAAAGAGTCTCAATCAATACAATTTATGGAAATTATCTTCCCCGTCTGAGTTTGGACTTCCAAAACTGGAGAAGAAACTTCATAAAGTTCTTTCCCAGATGAATTCATTTCCCCAGTAAGAACGACAAAACACTTTCCTCAATAGGGTTTACTTCCCCAACGGACTACAATCTCCCATCTTGACTTTATCCTCCCCAGAAAAATCGGAAGTTTAATCATATCTTTTATCCCCAGTCAAGGCATATAAGAATTAAATTCCCCAGTAAAGTAATAGTCAAATAAGGTTCCTGAATTCTAATCCCCAAGCAGAAATCAACATTCCCTGCAGAGTTTCATCAAATAGCAAACAGAAATTCCCAGCGGAAGCACTCTAAACAAAGTTGAATATACATATACTCTTCGTCTCCGACAGTAATTCGAGATTTAACTTCCCAAAACTTCCCAGTAATAGTGATGGATTTTTTTTCCCAGGCAAAGATACACTTCAATAACATTATTCATACGTCATAGCATATACATATAAAACACATATAGCACAATCTCATTTATTTTGAGAACATCATTATGCAATTCATTTCATACATCATGATATTGCATACAGCTAACTCTTTACCTTTTCAGGAAAGATCAAACAATAGATGAATATCATCAACAACTTTCAAATTGTTCCAGATTAGTTCCTAAAACAAGACAGGGAAACTATCTGTGAACAACTGATTATAGATCAATTCCAGAAACAGGACGAGGCGACTATCTACGTGATAAGATTGAAGATTAAATCCTGAAACAGGACGGGGAAACCATCTTTCTTTCTCTTTGGTCGGATAAATATCAATTCCCGAAACAGGACGAGGCGACTATCTTTATCATCAATGGTATGAACTCCTGAAACAGGACAGGTTTACCAGCTAACTGATTGTAGATCGATTCCTGAAACTGGACGGGGAGACTATCCAAGTGAACAGATTGAAGATTAACTCCCAAAACAGTACGGGGAAACCATCTTTCTTTCTCTTTGGTCAGATAAAGATCAATCCCGAAACAGGACGAGGCGACTATCTTTATCACCAATGGAATGAACTCCCGAAACATGACAGATTTACCAACAAACTAATTATAGATCAATTCTCAAAACAGGACAGGGTGACTATATACGTGAATAAATTGAAGATTAACTCCCTAAATAAGACAGGGAAACCATCTTTCTTTCTCTTTGGTCGGATAAAGATCAATTTCTGAAACAGGACATGGCGACTATCTTTATCACCAATGGTATGAATTCCTGAAACAGGATGAGTTTACCAGCAAACTAATTGTAAATCAATTCCCGAAACGGGACAGGGCGACTATCCACGAGGACATATTTAAGATTAACTCCCGAAACAGGATGGGGATACCATATTTATTTCTCTTTAGTCAGATAAAGATCAATTCTCGAAACAGGATGGGGCGACTATCTTTATCACCAATGGTATAAACTCTCGAAACAGGACGGGTTTACTAGCAAATTGATTGTAGATCAATTCTTGAAACAGGACGCGGTGACTATATACATGAACAGATTAAAGATTAACTCCTGAAACAGGACGAGGAAACCATATTTCTTTCTCTTTGGTTGGATAAAGATCAATTCCCAAAACAGGACGAGGCGACTATCTTTATCACCAATGGTATGAACTCCCAAAATAGGACGGGTTTACCAGCAAACTAATTGTAGGTCAATCCACGAAGCAGGATGGGGCGACTGTCTACGTGAACAGATTTAAGATCAATTCCCAAAACAGGACGAGGAAACTATCTACATGAAAAACATCTATTGAAACAAATTTCCCATAGGTTCATCCTGGAAAGCACTCTTCAGATACAATCGAGCGTAGACTTATTCTGATACTTCTATCAATAATTACCTATGAATGGCATCTATAAGCCCATCTCTGACAACTATCCATCATCTCTCCAAATGGCATCCTTAAGCCCATTCCCTATATAATCAACAACCATTTCTACTTCATGCACAAATGATTGCAAATTTCTGGGCACTTAAAGTGTTCAATCATCTTCCACCTTCAAGTCACGAATGGCGGACAAGCCAATCTAACTCTTCAGGTTTAAGAAGATTGAACAGGAGAAACTGTTGTACCCCAAAATTTTCCCTCTCTTTTCTCAAGACGTTTCTCACAAGATCTTCAATAGCTCAAGTTTTCACAAATGTTGACTAGGTCAAATCACCTCTGAAACACTGAGACTACAAATTAGGGTTTTGACTAAAGTTGATTGATCATTGACTTTTAACCTAATTGTTTAAAGCGTAATCTCATAAACTCAAACACAACATGTTGACCTAATTTCATGACTCTAATCATTTCTCAAGATCAAAAGACTGATAGTTCAAATTTGGATCAACTGATGAAAAGTCAACTGATACACAAAAAGTCAAACTTTGACTTTTTGGTAAACATTAAATTTCAAAGATCAAAATTCATCAATACATTTAAAAATATCAAACTTGGTCAACAAGAATCAAGAAAGTCAAGAAAGTCAACAAAAATTCAAGATTTCCAATACTTAGAAAATTTCAAAGTGTTTTTAACTTTGATAATTTCATTACTTCCTGACAGTTTTTACCAAGGTGCGAGATGATTCAAAGAAAACTTTCAACATGAAAGTTGTAGATCCTGAGGAATTCTACAACTTTGTATTAAAGGGTTGATGTCCAAAAAATTCTTAGATTTGAATATAGAAGCCCATGAAGTCATGACCTTTTCATAAAACACTTAGAGAAATTTTCAACAGATTTAGTCAGGTTTTTGTCCCAATTTCTTGGCTAATTTTCATCAAGTTCCAATTTGATTTAGCCAAAGTGGTCAACATGAAAGTTGTAGACAATTTTTCAAGCTTTCCAAAATGTCCAAGAGCATGAATTTATAATAGTTGAGCTAGAAGATTCAAAGGCATGAAGTTGGACATCCATTCTTGAATTACAAGTCATTTTGGTGAAGAACACATAATTCATTCTACATGCTATGCTGCATAATCTTGTTTTGCAGGCCTTCTAACTTGCAAATATCACCATAATTTAATGCTTACACATACTTTTGAGCTATTACTCAAGTGCTTGAGCCATTGTCCAAAAGATCTTTCCATTTATGGCACAAAGGCACCATTGCCATTCTTGAAAAGCATGCTTTAATCACAATGTCAACACCTTGAGCCTCTCAATGGTTTCTTTTTCATATACACAATTTCACAGCAAGAATCAACCATCTACAACCTGCAAAGCACTCCTAAAAAATAGGCCATGCCCACATTGGAACTATGAAAAGTCATGAACTCTCACTTACAACCCAACCAAGCCATAACTCCATAAATTGTAAACATGATCAGCTCTTGACTATAAATAGAGGGAGCATTTGCAAGACAAAAAAAGATAAGGAAAAAAGGTGAGAAAAAAGGAAAGAGAAACAAGCACTCAACATCCCTTTACTCTCAAAAAACCAGAATTGTCCACTAAACCTCCATTTTTGAGCTTTGAAGTCCAAGTCTTTGAGTCTCAAAAACCTTGCAAGTTTTCCCCAAACAAACCATCCAAATACTTCAGATACATCATATAGAAGTTGTTCAAACACAAGAAAAACTTCGGTAATATCACTATCACCGTCTTCCAAACTCAAGAAAGAGTACCTTACAACTTGAATTGATTGAAGTTATTCAGCAATTTTCAACATAAAAGGAGGATTGGCATAACTTCAAGAAGGTCCAAGGGAGCTCAATCAATCACTACTTTGCAACTGGAAACATCCATACATGTTCCAAAGTTTTTACTTCAAGAGGTAAGTTTCCTCAAACTATAGCATCTTCATCCATACATCATTTGCTTCCGTTTTTCAAAAGATATAACAGGACAAATCAAAGCGAAAACCTAGCAAAAATTCAGGACAGGGGCTGACACGGCTCGTGTCAGCTCAGTTGGGTTGGAAAAACTTACCAAAAATGCAGGGCAGGGGCAGATACAGGTGCCTGTGTTACACGACACGACCCGTGTCAGTCAGAAACATATAGAGCAGAAAGGGAAGGGATTGACATGGTTGCTCGTGTCACATGACAGGGCCCGTGTCAAATTGAATGGGAAGAAAAATGTGCAGAGAAGCTAGGACAGGTCCTGACACGGGTTCCAGTGTCCACTGACACGTCCCGCGTTAGCTCAGGCACCAAATTTCCTAATTTTGAGTTCTTTAGTTTATCTTTGGACATATTTCCTTTCTTGGAGATGACCTAACACCATAAAACTATTTTTATAAATGAAACATCAAAAACATTTTTTTAAACAACTAGATTTTTTTTTGTAAGTTAACTTAGACCTAGTTTTTCTTCAATTAAATGAACCACAAAACCCTTTCTATCACAAAAAACCTAAAAAACAATTTATTTTAACTTTACATTTTATTGCACATTTTATCATTTCGTATTTCAATTTATGTAATTATCAAAGCCTTGTAATGGTAATTAGGATTTATTTTTACTTGTCATCACCATTTGTAAATTTGTATCCCCGTCCCCCAAAGTATTGTAATAGCGTAGGACATTTAATTTCCGTAATTTATCGCTTTCCATATTATTGCTAGTAATTAGGGTTTATATGGAAAGATCTTAAAATCAGTACTAGACATCCCTAATTCAAGAAAAATGCATGAAAACAATACACTTTGCACACTTACACCTCTAGGGTAACTCACACTTTTTTCCTCGAATAAAACAGTCATGTCCCTCAAACGTGGGATACTTTAGCAAAAGACCCTCGATTACAAGATGTAGTCCCTCGATGACCCTTCCACATTACCTTCGGTAAATGATCTTAGACCCTTACGACAAATTGCTAAGGTATCCTACAATGTTGCCTTCAATGACTGTACGATGACCCGCGCACGTCCCTTCACATCCAATGATATGGTTTCTTACTAACTAATGGTAAGATAACACTATCTCAAGGAGGAGGAAAAGAACAAAGACTTTTTGAGTAGTTAGAACACTCGTAGTTACTTGCTTAAAAACTAAAACCATTTCCACAGTCACACGTTCAAAAACACCTTTCCAAAAACAAATATCTCTTTGAACTATTTTCAAAACCTACACTTTGTATACATTTTCGCTGAAATGAGAATCATTGCAAAGTTTGCCGAAACAAAGGCGTTTTCAAAATATCTTAAAACACACCAACACTTTCATGAAATATTTTCAAAATTAAACACTTTATATACATTCTTATAGAGACGAGAGTCATTACAAAGTTCTCCTAAATAAAGGAACTTTTCAAAAATACTTTCAAACAAACACAAACACATTTACAAAACATTTCAAGGTGAGCTAGCAACTAAGAGCCCGTAGATAACTACGGGTGAAAAGGGTGCTAACACCTTCCCTTTTCATAACCTACCCCCCCGAACTCAAGAAAATTCTCAAAAGGTATTTCCTGTTCTTTTCACCCTTTCCTTCATTAGATAAAAGAAAAGTCGGTGGCGACTCTTGCTATCTGCAATAATTGCGATAAAACGCAAAACACCCAAGTCAGTTCTCCCACCGGATTACACTGAGCAACAACTCTTGTGTTTTATATATTTCTACATGGATGAATACAATATAAATTAAGTACAGCATCTTGTAGTCTTCTTGTCTTCATCTTCATTGTTGAGCAAGCTATGAGCAACAACTCCTTGCTTTTTCATGATTCTGCCAAGATGTATATGATCGGTAGTTTGAATAAAATCTTGTAGAGTTCTTGTTATTGTTATAGTGGATGATGACTTCTTGGTTGTGTTCCAATAATGACAACTTTCATTGAAGACCAACAACGTTGCAACTAGATATGAGCAACTTGTGACTTGCAACTAGCACCTTCCAGTATTATGTGATAAGCAGCCAGCTAACCAACATGTTTAAACATACGATTCTTTTATTATATAGCCAAGAAAGTATAGTCATTGTGTTGTACCCCAAAATTTGCCCGCTCTTTTCTCTCAAGACATTTCTCACAAGATCTTCAAATATCTCAAGTTTGCACAAGAGTTGGCTAAATTAAATCACCTCCTAAACACTGAGGCCTCAAACTAGGGTTTTAATTTTCACAAGTACAATTGAACTTCTAATGCCCCAAATTATTTTCATGGTTCATTATATACCTCCAAGAACACTCATGTCAAGTTTCAAGTCTTGGATCACAATTTTGCTCAGTCAATTGATCAAATGACTAAAAATCAACTTTATTGGGTAAAAAGTCATCTGTGGTTAACCTACAGTCAAAATTAAATATTTTTGGCCAATATCAAAAAATTTGAAGTCATATTCATCAATTGATCAAGTTTGGATCACAATTCCTCAAGAAAAGTGTGCAAATCATCAAAAGGGCAAACTTGTCAAAATTAGGGTTTTTGACTAGAATGACTGATTTTTGACTTTTGAGCTAATACATGACTTATTGGTTTGAAACATGGTCTCAAGGATTCAATTACATCATTTTGACCTAATTGGATGAATTAATCCACCTCTCAAGATCAAACAATTGATAGATGAAATTTGGTCAACTAATGAAAAGTCAACTTATACACCAAAAGTCAAACTTTGACTTCTTGATCAAAATTGAGTTTCAAAAGTGAAGATTCATCAAGACATTCAAAAATATGAAGCTTGATCATCAAGTAATCAAGAAATTCAAAATTCAATTTAAAAAGTCAAACTTTTCAAGACTTAGAAATTTTTCTAAGTGTTTTTGTACATGATAATTTCACTACTTCATGCCCATTTTCACCAAGATCTAAGGTGATCCAATGAAAACTTTAAACATGAAAGTTTTAGATCTTGATAAAATATACAAATTTGTATTAGAGGGCTCATATCCAAAAAATTCTTAGATTTTGAGTTATAGGCCCATGAAGTCATGCACTTTTTCTTAACACACTTAGTGAAATTTTGACCTAGTTTAGGCAGATTTTTTATCCCAACTTCTTTGCCATTTTTCGCATAGCTCCAATTTGATTTAACAAAAATGGAAAACATGAAAGTTGTAGAGGATATTTTAAGCTTTCCAAAATGTCAAAGAACTTGAAGAGATCATTTTTGAGCTAAGAGAATCAAAAATAGGAAGTTGGGAAACCATTCTTGAGTTACAAGGCATTTTTGTGATGAACACTTGACCAAATCTCTAACCATGCTGCATAATCTTACATTGCAGGCCTTTTAAGTTGTGTATCTATTTCTAATCAGAAGATTATACAAGATTTTGAGCTATGAACCACTTGATTTAAGTATTGTCCAATACATCTTTCCATTTAAGGAAGAAAGTTCACATTTCCATTTTGGAAAAGTGACTTTAATCACAAAGTCAACTTGTATGGAGCCTATAACTTCTTCCCTTAACACACAGGGTCAGAATAAACATGTTTAAATCTCTTGGCCACCCTACAAGCCTTGTATTATTCATTGGAACAATATTTGTCAAGGTTACTTCAAAAACAAGTCAAAATCCATAAACATGTGATCTTGTGATTCTGATCACCTCAAACCTCCAAACCTTCTCCTATAAATTGAGACACTATTATGCAACTTAGGACACAAAATTAGAATCCTTTAAAATCCCTCAAACCCCCTCAAACCAGAAATTGCTCTAAAAACACCATTGTTATGTCATTTCTGCCTTTGAACATCCATCTCACAATCCCATCATGCGTTTCCATTTTTATCAATCACCAAGCTTATAATACATGTATAGAAACAATCCAAACAACTGCAACACAACTGTAACACCATTTTCCTTATCTTCCATTTTCAAAAACAGTTGCTTGTAGGTTGATTTCTCTAGAACATTTCAGCCATCCTTAATCCAAAGTAAGCATTGCAATAGCTTCCTGTAGGGTCAAGGAAGCTAACCAGATCATTACAACACCTTGAAGGTTGCTCAAACTCAAAACACGATCTCCATCTGCAAAGTGAGTTTTCTGAAATCTTAACTCTTCATACAAGCATCATTTGGCTTCTATTTTAAAAGGAAAAATGTAGACATCATAGCCCTGAAACTAACCATGTCCTTAGAATTCATTTATGTTGCCTGAGTAGTGAGAATTTTGAGCTTGAACTTTCTGGAAAAGTTAGGTTAAATTTGGTACCATTTAAATTTTATACTCATCTTTGATCCGTTGCTTAAGTTATTTACATTTTTGAAACTGTGGTGAAATTTCTAACAAGTTGGATGTTTATAATTTTTGAAATGGTTGAGAGTTGAGAAAGTTACAAAGTTATGGCTGGACGCGAGGAAGAAGATGAAGTACAATCATGAACTTGCTTTATCTTATATTTATTTCAAGTTGTTCTTATACTAGATGAAACAGCCACCTCAGTGGAAGGAAGCGCACGCGTAAGGCATGCCTCTATAAGGTCCTGGGTTCAAGCCCCAGCGAGACCTTTTGCATTTTTCACATTTTTTCTTGTTCTTTTTTTTTGTTTGGCAATGCATTGGGCTATTCAGCATTGGGCCATTCATTTTTACTTTCCTCCCCCCGCTTGATTGCTAAACAATACGCAGCCCAACATAACATTTTTTTATTTTTTTATTTCTGATTATACAAAAATCAGTTTGTGCCTAAACCAAACAAAAACGGTTCTTCTTATTAACCTCCTAATTTTTTTTCTAACCCCTGACCTTTTTTTATATTTTCATTTTATTTTCTTTTCTTTCTTTTATGATTTTCATTTTTATTATTATTTTATTAAAAATACAAAAATATATTTTTATTAAATACTTAGACTAAAATTATTATTTTATTTCTATGTTATAAAACCCTAAAAAATATTTTCTTTCTTAAAACTAATTTAAATAAATCTAGACTTAGGTTTCGTATTTTAATTTGCTCTTTTAAATTAAATCATCTTAGACTATAATTAATTAACTTCTTTCTTTTATTAGTTTAATTAGGTGTAAAACCTTTCATAAAAATAATAAAAACAATTCTCTTTTCAATTTCTTTTCATTTTACATTTCTTTGCATTTTATTACTTCATATTATAATGTAATTGTCAAAGCCTTGTAATAGTTAGGGTTTACTTTTCTTATCATCCCCCATTTGTAATTTGTATCCTCATCCCCTAAAATGATGTAATAGCGTAGAACTTTCAATTTCTACAATTTATCGCTTTCCATATTAATGCTAGTAACTAGGGTTTGTATGACAAGACTTAAAATCAACAAGTAGACAACCCTAATTCAAGACAAAAATGCATGAAACAATACACTTCGCACACTTGCACCTCTAGGGTTAACCCACACTTGTTGCCTTAGAATAAAAAAATCATGTCCCTCGAACGTGGGATACTTTAGCAAAGACCCACGATTATAAGATTGTAGTCCCTCGATGACCCTTCAATGTTGCTGTAATGCCCAAAATTTGTCCTACGCTTTTACTTTTATCTAGCTTATGCATCTCGCCCTTTTCTCATGTATATAATTTCCATTAGGTCATCTAACACATCATGCATCATTAATCAATAAACTTGGTATGGGAACAAGGATCTTGAAGTTAGGGTTTTCTCTATGGCTTTGATGGTTCTCATCTTCACTCAGGCTTGAATCAATTGGTTTCCCAGTAACTGTGGTTTGTGGAGCTAGGATTTTTCTGTTCATATTCATTGATGACTTCTTCTTTCATTAAACTTCTTCATCGAGATGCCTCAAAAGCAAGTGGATTAGGTTTATGATAATGATGTGGTTTCTTATAACACTTCAAAGGAGGATATGGTGAGCTAGGGTTCTGCTTTAATAAGTACACTCATTAATTAGGGATAGAGATTCACTTCTTTATGTCAAGTGGTTATCATAAGGATCTTAAGATTTTTTGGTTTCATGGCTTTCATGCAACACATTTCTCACATCTAGGGTTTCTTTTGTTTATCATCATCAAAAGTTTGGTTCGCTTGGTAATTTGCATTGCAAGATAATATTGTGGATCTGATGCAAGGATTGAAATTCATTTGTTGTCTTATGAATTATTTCAGGTTTGAAGGCATTGGATAATTTCAAAGTCCATTTTGAACTCTTAGGCTTTTCATATGTGATTTTTTCCAAAGGTGCAAAAATGAATATGTCCTCATTTGGTTAGAAAGTTAACTCTTGAAGGATGACTTTTATAGGCCAAGTCATATGGATTTTTGTACGAGTACTTTTCCATTACCGCAATTCCAGGCATTCATTCAAATTTTTATTTCGCATTTGGAAGTATTTAAGTATGAAGAACATTAAAGTGCAAAAGGAAGGAAGAAGACTTTCAAATTTCCTTTGAAGATAAAATGGCATTACTATTTACATTTCATGATCAATGCCATTACAGATTTCCATATCCTTTACACAAGTTACATAGAAACTACCAAAAGTTACAAATCATACATCAAAAACTACCCATAAATACTATCCTAAGCCTATGACTGTTCATCTTCAATCTTTATGTTATTTTATCTTCAACCCTTTCTCACTTCTTAAGCTTCTAGCGATGCACATGCCTTGGACATCCTACTCTTTATCCCTTCGCTAATACCTCAAAATCTGATCTGATTTTTACTCAAATGAATGGGTAGACTTGCATTTTGTTCAAGAAACCAGTTCACCAAATTAGTTCACAGAAACTTGTTACGAAAAATCTACATATAATCATTCATCCAAAGGAAAAGAGAAACCATGACCCTGCATTGTTAAAAACAGATCCAAATTAAATTCCAACTTCTAAAATAGAAAATACTAACCATAACAGAAATCTAGAACTTCATAACAATTAACCAAACTCCACTTTTTAACAGAAAAATAATAGATGTCGGTCTCTAACCATATCCTAACCGATTTAGCTTCTAACTAATTACTTAGTTAACAGTGGCATAACAGAAAACAGAAACAAAATTCTAACTGAATTATAGCTTTCTCCATCTAACTGTCAACTCTAGCTAATACCCTAACTCTTCCATCCCTAATTGTCCTGTAATAGTTTCATAGCGATCTCTAAACAAAAACTAATAGCCCTATCCATAACTCCTCTAATTGGATACCAGATCCATAAATAATAACATAATTTCTACACAATAAGCCCAACCATCCTAACAAATATCGTAACTAACTTCCTAACATCTCAACAGATTTATAACGGATCATAACAGAAAGGGAGGGAAAAAAAGCTTTGAGGATTCATCATTCGTTCATACAAAAATCGGTTAGAGGAGAGCTTACTAGAAAATAATTATCAAAGAAGTCTCTTTTGGCTCTCTTATTCATCAATCTTCCCTCTCTCTCGTTCTTCAATGACCTACTGCAACCTTGCAATCTTCACTCTCAATCACCATCTCATCTTCTTCCCCTTGCATCTTGAGACCTTCATCTCCTTGATCTGTTATCACCAAAAACTTCCACTCTTCTCCCTGTGCAATCCATTGTTGCATTCCATCATTCGTCAATGACCTCCATTCTTATTCTCGTCTGAACCTCTTTACCCTCTATCAAAAAAACCTTCATCTTCCTCACTCTCGAACTACAACATAAACCACCTTCAGTCCCTTTCTCTCCGCCACCTTCTACCTCCACTTTTCGACTCCAAGTCTCAACCTCGCTCTCCATTCATAACCACTGTCGAATTCGCCTCTGAGCTCTCAAAAACAACGATTTTCATAGAAGAATCAAAAGGAAGAAATTGGAAAAAAAGACGATCGAGAGCAAAAGACGAAGAAGTAAAAGCAGTGCAAGCTTACTATTTACCTTCGCAGGATCAAAGTTCTACTAGTCTCAGCGTGTTCTCCATTTAATCTTGAAGGATCACCCGAATCGCTCCGGTAGGTAAGCCGTCATCTTCTTCTATCGCATTTGATTCTCGTTGTCATGGTATAGATTGCACCTCTATGATGCCACGATTCAATCGACTATCTTCGTGATTGAATTATGTTTGGAATCGGAGATGGAGGTTAGGTCGAACGAAGAAGAGGTTGGGGTCGTGATGTCAAGGATGGAGCGAACGGAGGCAATGAATCATCAACCGTGGAGAACATTGTTCTAAAGAGTATCGCTCTGTTTATATGAAGGAACGGAAGAGAAGGTAGTTTGTATTCAGTGAGTTTGAGGGTCACAACTCGAACCCTTTTTCCATTTCTCCTAAACGCATTGTTTCCCATGTACTACCCTTTGCCTTTAGTATATTTTCTATTTTTAAAAAGTAGCAAAATATGGAAATTGGTGATGGTGTTGGACTAAGGAGTATGCTAGGCCTCCTCTCTTCACCTTCCTGGACCGATGATTTTTTTTAGAGACATAATAATATTTCTCACAACAAAAATAACTCTTTGGACTCAATTTGATCGGCCCTAGCGCATATCTACTGCAACACACCACTGATCCAGCTTGGCACCCCCCTAAGTTCCTCTATGTTTTTTCTTTTGATTTCACTAATTGTTTCTATTTGTTCGATTTTTCTCCACACGGTAAAAAATATAAAAAACAAAAAAATAATATAAAAACATTAATAAAAAATAGTAGAATATAATAGATTTTTAGGAATTCATTCTTTAAGTTTTTTTTAGAATTTTTCTTACATAAAAAACTAATAAATAAAAAATACTTTTTATCCATATCCTCATGATGCTTCACCTTGTTAGTTTGACGCGTTTGTTCATTGTGCAAGGTACATTTTTATGCTTTCGATCATATAACATAACAAGTAGTTATGAGATCGAAGCATACAGAATCATATGTTATCCTGATACATGCGATACTTTATGATGCTTTGTGCAGGAACTTCTGATTATGAGTTGCATTTGCAACAAGCGCTGGCTTTTATCTTAGTTAGATATTGTTTCTGACTTTCTTTGTTTCTTGGTGAAGCTTGCTCGATGCATACTCCTTGCTTCTCCATTGCTTTCGTCCTCTCTTGACGATTTGCTCGCTTTTGGTAGTCGTCGCTACTACCTTTGTACTTCTTCGCACTTTATAACATTTCTTTACCGCTTTTCTAGATATCATGAGAAGTAGGGATTTACTTCTTTCTGATGCCATGAGAAGTAGGGTAGAGATGTATGACGGGGGTCTCTGTTGCTGATTATGTCAGGAACCCCTCTGGTTTATTTAAAGACCCGTTTAGGGCAATTCTACATTGTGTGTATTCTGTTTTCTACTTGTGTGTGGTTTGTTTAAAACCTTACCTTTGTGTAGGTATTCTGCAGGTGTATTTATATTTATTCCCGCATTATTCCCCTGTCCCTTATTGAAGTCCTCAAAAGGAGGCGAGCAGGGTGGGTTAGTAATCGACCCCCGCAATTTCATCAGTGTCATCCTTAGCTCGTGACACACCATGATGCTTCGGAGTTGTTCTTGCTCATGTGTATCGAGTCGTCAAGTGGGGAAGGGTTCCACAATCGAACCCCCGCGCTTTTTCAGGAGTTTGCATTGGTCGATGCTGATACTCTGTGATCGTTCATATTGTCTATTGTCGTCTACCTCTATCTCCTATATCTTGGTTAGGTGTCCAGTCGCTTTGGACATCACTTTTTTTTACATCTCACTCCCGCTTCTTTATCTCGAGTGATACACTCCCCTTGGCTAAAGCATTTCGCTTCTTTTCTTTATTATTTTATGTGTGTGCTCTTCCGAGCTTACTTGTGTTATCCTTATACATACCATGTTCCCTTAGGACGTGCTTTCTCCTTTCGGATGCAAGTTAGACCTTAGGTTGAAATCCATGCATGCTAATATTAGGTAGATGTTTCCCTTTTGTTAATCCAAACCTTAGGACTACCATTGTATGATGACATTAGGTTAGAAATAGTCTAGTGTCCCTTAGACTCTTTTCTTCCCCTTTTGCATCCTTGCATCTAAAACTAAAACCTTTTCTTTAGCAAATCTTAAAACATGCTAATCACACTTAAACCCTTTTTCAAGGTAACAAAACACAAACCAATCAAATGTGGCATCTTGCCTCGAGGGCGTAACTCAAAACCATTTTCAGTAAGGACATGATTAATTTACTTCTGTGCCAACGCGTGAGTCTCCAAAGGTCGAGCTGCAGCAGAAGGAAAAATTAACATCGTCCATAAAAAACACAAAACAAAGAAAAACATGTGAACCGAACTACGGTAGCTCTGATTCCTCAAAAAGGATACGTAGGTATTAGGGTAGGGCCCAAGCGAGTACAACTTTATTTTCCCTACATTCTTTTCTCCTTTCCTTTGCATGCATTCTTCCTCGGTATTAAACAATAAGCATAGATTAAACACACCCATAAGATAGATAACTAGAGTGGATACTCTAGAGTACTACGGGCGTGTGGGGTGCTAATACCTTCCCCTCGCGTAACAGACTCCCTTACCCGATCTCTCGATCGCAAGACTATGACTTCTCCCTTCTCAGGTTTTCTCGATGTTTACCTTTCCCTTCATGTGGGATAAAAGACGTTCGATGGTGACTTCATTGTTTGATGATTTTCAGCCGGTTGTTTCAGCTGGCGACTTTACTGGGGACAGGTTGACCAAATGTTGGTCCATCCCGGAGTCGCTCCTAGCTCTTGTTTCCTTTCTTTGGGTGTTTATTTTTATGCTTTAGGTCTATTCATTCATACATGATTATCTGAGCATATGTATGCATGGAATTTTACTATTTTCCATATACTACTGTTGTACTGGACCTGCTTCTTGATTGGGTGAGTGTTACAACAGGTAAAAGGCCCCGTACCCAGGCTATGAGTGAATTCCATGTGAGCTAGGAATAGAGTGGCCATGGAGGCTACGAGGCGTATGTCTTGTAGACCCGACCATGAGACCCATGACTTCAGATGAGGTTCGGAGGAGTGTCATCGTATGATGATACTAACAGATGAACTCTTTGACTCTGATTAGACCTTTGGCCTTACCCTGACCTAGTCTTCACTCGTGAGTGAGGAGGGGATTATTTTCACAGGTGCAGATAGTGATTATGTTCAGACGGTGGCTATACTCAGACGGTGACTATTGGTTATAATGGTTATGTTCTGGATTTTTATCGGTGACTATGAGGTTCTCAAATTTATTTTGAGTTTCGAATTTGTTCATGAGGTTCTCTGGTTTATGTTCCGAACCTGTGATCCTGGTACTAACATACTATGTAGAGACAGTACAGCAGAAATCAGTATCATGGAAGTAGTAACCCCATGATCATTTGCACTTACATCATAGCATATTTATTTTTCAAAAAGGAATGTCAGAAAAATGAAACTATATACTAACCTTGCATGTGCATGTCCATTCCGGGGTATCTCACAAAGTTATAGCTCCCGTTAGTAACGTTTAGCAACATTGATATTCTCAAGAAAACCGAAAGAGACAATTGTACTTATCAGTTCCGCTAAAGTTTTCCGCTCAAGTTCTTGGCCTTATTTGAAGACTTTAAAAGACCGTTTAGTCTGTCCTAATGCAGAGGCTTTTAGTGAAAGACATGGTAGCACTTTAACTCTACTTCAGTTTTACGACTATGAGTTGCACTATTTCACCTTCCAGGGTCATCAGATCATTCCAACTTAGAAAGAGTACTCTCATTTGTTCAAGATTACCTAACACATACTTGTTGTTGTTCTGAACAAGCTCGACTTTGAAGCTATTGCTAAGGCACTTTATTTGGACCTTAATGATGTGAGATAGAGATGGAGAAAGAATGATAGCCTTACTATTATCTCAATTACCACCAGGCTTGTTGGACGGAATCGCTTATCTTATACTTTCGTAACTTTCTTGTATTAAATTCCACGAAAATTTCTCCTATTTCCGGATATTTTCTTTATATGGTCGTCCTTATTATCATGTTGCTCGATTATTACTGACGCTAATTAAGCCGTGGAAAACCGGAATGGATAATCATTTCATACATCATACATATAATGTATTTCATGAATTGCAGGTTTTCTGGTAGGAATTCTTATCTAATGGTTTTTCCTCTTATTATCAGAATCTAAAAGACGACTTCCTTACATCCTTATCGCACTCGAGCCAACAAGTTGAGGATTATGAAGCAGGTTGAGCAGAACCAGGCCGCTCTCCGCAAATACATGGACACCATGGGCGACCGGATGAATCAGCTCACTGAAACTCTTCATGTCGTCATCCAAGGGCAGGAAGAGGTCAGACTGAGTGTTACTAAGCTGGTTGACAGTGCCTTTACATCTGAGAATGGTGGACCCAGGAATTTCAATGGGGGGATTCCTAAAGAGAACCCACAGTTGATTATGGATGACCACCATGATGTCATCGATCTCGATGACCCTCCAAAGGATTCTATAGCTGATTTGTCTGAAACTGCTAAAATGTACAAGGCTTTGGAAGAACGTTTGAAGCCTATGGACACTTCCAAAAAGCCAGGATTCAGTGATGCTGCTATGTGTTTGGTTCCGGGGGTTGCGATTCCACCAAAGTTCAAGGTACCAGAATTCGACTAGTATAAGAGGGTTACATGCCCAAAGACTCATCCCCGATCTTACTGCAGAAAGATGGCCGCTTATGCTAGCAACGAGCCATTGCTTATGCATTTCTTTCAAGATAGTCTGGCTGAAGCTCCATTAGAGTGGTACATGCACTTGGAGAAAACTCATGTTAGTACTTGGGGTGAGCTTGTCGATACTTTCCTAAAACATTATCATTACAATACCTCCATGGAGCCTAGTCGTGCACATTTGCAGAGTAAGTCTCAGAAGACTAATGAGTCTTTCAAAGAGTATGCCCAGAGGTGGCGCAGTCTGGCTGCAAGAGTTCAGCCTCCTCTCCTGGACCGTGAACTATTAGATTTGTTTATGAGTACCCTCAGTGGTCCGTATTTTCAACATATGCTCGGTAGTACTTCTGATTCATTTCCAGATATGGTTATTATTGGGGAGCGGGTTGAAATGTGTGTCAAAGAAGGGGCTATTACAAGTGCATCTGGAACAAGTGGTAACAACAGCTCAGGTAGAGGAAAGAAACCGTATTCTAGCAGTTTTGTCAAGAAAAAGGAAGGAGAGGTGAGCAATGCCTCTATTGATAAAGGGAAAGTTGTTGTACAGGTTCCATATTACCAAACTCCTTCTTCTTCTCCTCAACAATAGTACGTACCACCGTGAAACTATCAACAGAATCAGAGGCCCCAAGGACAAAGGGGTCAGCTAAGGCCGCAAAGGTATCCTGAGAGGATGTTTGATCTAATCCTGATGTCGTATGGCCAATTGCTTCCACAATTGTTAGCCGATCAGTGTGTATAACTCTGAGAGTTAGCTCCTCCACCGGCAGAACTTCCAAGGGGTTATGAGTTCAATGCATGTTGTGAGTTTCATTCAGGTGCTCTAGGCCATTCGATCGAAAACTGCAAAGCTTTAAAGTACAAGGTGCAATCTCTTTTGGATGCCAAGGAGTTAAGCTTCACTCCCATAGGCCATAATGTTTAGAATAATCCTATGCCTCCCCAGCATGGGGATGCTGTCAACAGAATCGGGTTCGATGATGGTCGGGACTTAGTGACTCAGATTGATGAGGTTCAGATGTCAATGGTGATTTTAAGAGAACATTTTTTGAAGCAGGAGGTTCTACAAGAGCTTCATGACTTTTGTTTGAAATGCTCATCCAATCTAGACGAGTGTGATGATTTGAAAAATTCTATTCTGAGATTGATGGACGAAGGGGTTGTTAGAGTTGAGAAAGTCATCCCCGAGGGTGATGTTGCTATTCTAGAGATTCCGTATTATCTGGCCAATGTTCAGAGGAACGCTTCAAGAGTTCCATTGGTTATACAAGTTCCAGCGCTCCATACGCCAGATCAGAATCTGGTTGCTCCCCTGCCAACCTAAGTGCCGACACCTCCAAATCCAGTTCCCATTCTGGTGGCTGGTAACAAGGCAGTTCCATGGGAATACAATGTTGTTTACATCCATTGAAAGAAAGGTCTTTGTCCTCTGATTGAGAATAAGGTTATAACCAACATTTTCGGAACTAGCAGAATAACCCGAAGTGGAAGAGTCTTTGCTCCTACTCCGCCTCCTCCCGAAGAAGTTATCAAAGAGATTCATGTGAAATATAAGGGGAAGCAAGTAGTCAATGATTCTCCCAGGAAGTATTTTGAACAACAAGTGGAACAGATAATCAGGGTGATCAAGAAAAGTGATTTCAGGGTTGTTGACCAGCTGAATCAGACATCTGCAAAGATATTGATATTATCCCTCCTTCTATACTCCGAAGCTCATCAAATCGCCTTTATGAGAATTCTTCATGGTTCTCATGTGAATCCTGAAATTTCAGTGGCCCAATTTAAAGGAGTTGTTACAAATATTTCCGCATGGAATTGTCTGGGTTTCAGTGACGATGAGCTTCCTCCAGAGGGTCGAGCTCACAATAAAGCGTTACATATTTCCATCAGATGTTTAGACACTATGATGTCTCAATTCCTGGTAGACACTGGGTCTTCTTTGAATGTGATGCCTACACATACTCTATTCAAGCTGAACATTGACGAGGTTATGATGAAACCTAGCACGCTGACAGTCAAAGATTTTGATGGGTCAAGAAGATCTGTAGAGGTGGAAATTTACCTACCCATCAAGATTGGTCCCCACGTGTTATACATATCATTTTATGTCATGGATATTCATACGTCTTATACTTGCTTGCTTGGACGCCCGTGGATACATATGGCAGAAGTTGTAACCTCAACTCTACCCCAACGTTTGAAATTCATCATCTAAGACAAGGTCATCATCATTAGCGGAGAAGAAGATGTCGTGATCAACAATGTTACTTCCTTCCGTTATGTCGAAGTGGATGGGGAAGTACATGAAACCCCTTTCCAAGCCTTGGAAATCATTTCTATTTACAGATTCCCCGCCATGTTGGAAACTACAAAGAAGTCTGGAGTTCCAATGGTTTCCTTGAGGGATGCCAAAGCCATTGTGGAGTCTAGAATTCCCAATGAAGACTGGGGAAAAGTGGTCGAAGTGCACGAAAAGCAGGACAAGTCAGGACTTGGGTTCGAAAACATCTTTTCCAGATCATGTTGGAACTAGTCCATCTGTGATACGGTGGAAGAACCTACTGTTAATACTGGTTTGCGTTTTTTGTTCGCAAATGTCGTGGTAAGCAAGAGTTGCCACCGACTTTTATTTTATCCAATCGGGAAAAGGAAAAAGAATAGAAAAAACCTTTTTCGAGATGTTTCTGAGTACAGGGGGTAGATTATAGAAAGGGAAGGTGTTAGCACCCTTTCTATCTGTGGTTTTCCATGGGCTCTTAGGTACTTGCTCATTTTGAAATTGCTTGTGTGTGCTTGTTTTAAAATTTTTTGTTTTACTTCGTTTTAACACTTATTTTTGTCCTCAAGAGTGTTACGACGTTGTTTTTGAAAACTTTGTTTGGGAAAGTGTTGGTGTGAAAAAGTTTTTGTTTGTTTGAGAAAGTACCTAGGAACTAATCTACCTAGTCGAAATTTTTTTTTTCGTTTTCCTTTTAGACAATGCTATCCCACTATTGAGGAATAGGTAGCATCGTTGTGATACGGTGGCAGAATTTACTTGGGTGTTTTGCGTTTGATCGCAAATGTTGCGGTTAGCAAGAGTCGCCACCAGCTTTTCTTTTATCCAAAAGGAAAGGTGAAAAAGCATAGGAAAGACCTTTGAGATTGTTTCTTGAGTTCAGAGGGTAAATTCTAAAAAGGGAACTTTTTATCCATGGTTTTCCATGGGCTCTTAGTTACTTGCTAGATCACTTGCTTTTGTTTGAAATTGTGCTTTGTGTAGTTTTTGAAAGTATTTTTTAAAAGAGGCCATTGTTTAGGCGATCTTCGTAATGATTCTCGTTCGTAAGAATGTATAAAAAGATGTTGATCCTTTTGAAAATGTTTTAAATGTTGTAAAATGTTTTGAAATGTGTAGGTGTTTCTTTTGAAAATAGCAAGGATGTTTTATTTGAAATGGAGCAAGTAATTAGGAGCAATCTACCTACTCAAATGTCTTTCTTGTTCATTTTCTTTTCCTTTGACATTTTTGTTTTACCATTGATTTGGTAAGCAACCCTATCTTTGGATGTAAACAGGATGGGCGTGGGTCATCGTATAGCCATGATTAGCAATATTTCAAGGTATCTTAGCATTTTTTGAGGGACTAAGATCATTTTGTAAGGCAACTTTGAATAGCGTCATCGAGGGACTATGATCTTATATTTGTTTATTTTTGCCAAGATACTTTACATGCGTAATATGACCATTTTGTATAAGGCAACCAAGTGGAGTAACCCTAGGGGTGCTTGTGTGCAAGTGTGTCATTTTCATGCTTGATTTTGTCTTGAATTAGGGTTTTCTATTTGATTGATTTTATCTTCCCATACAAAACCCTAATTACAAGCATGTTATAGAAAAGCGATAAATTGTGAAATTTAAAATTACTACCCTATTACAACACTTGTGGGAGGGGGTATACAATTTATGAATGGGGATTGAAATAATATAAACCTAATTAATCTATTACAACCAAATTGAATTTATACAAAAATTGAAATATACAAGATGAATTAAATATGCAAGAATATGTGTATGCAAAGAAGATTTTTGTTTGGTTTTTTATGCGAAAAAGTTTTGACCTAAACCTAATTAGAAAAATAAATAAATCAAAATTAAATTAACTTAAATCAATTAAGAAAATAAAATAATTAAGAAAATATTTTTTGAATAAAACCCTAATTCTATTTGATTAAAAGAAAATAAGTTTTTTAAGAAAAAGTATTTTTGTATTTTTTTTTTGTATTGAAAATAACATATGGCATTATGAGATATTTTTGGTCTTTTTTTATATTAAAATAATTTATTTAATGGGTATGAAAAAAAAATATTAACCTAGTTCTAATTTAATTTACAATGTTATTTAATAAAAATATATAACTAAATAAAAATATTTTTTTGTGAGAAAAATAAAATAAAATAAGCCAAAATATAAATCTATCATTTTTATATTTTTTTATGATTTTTAATATTAAGAAAAATATATTTAAGAAAATAAAATGAGAATAAAATAAATAAATAAAATGATAATGGGCCAGGGGTGTCACAAGTAAGCAGGGTGCATGATGTTAGCAAAAAAACCATAGGCCCATGAATTAGAGGCCCAGCGCTGCAAGAGACAAAAAAAATGGAAAAAGTGAGAAAAATGCAAAAGGCAGCGCGCTGAGGCTCGAACCCGTGACCTCTAGCAATTATACGCGCTGCCTTACCACTGGGGTGGCTGTACATTCGTTTATATAAACAAAACCACAAATATATATTAGAAACTGCTTCCTGAAGGCAACTTCATTTTCAACCTTGAGCCATGGCCGGACCACCTGTATCTTCCTCATTTCTCCATAAAAATGAAAAGTTCAAACATGAAAATTGTGGTGTTTCTTCCCACGAGTTCAAACATATAACTTATATAAACTAAAAGTCAAAGATAAAATCTAATTTTACTGGCCCTAATTTGAAACCTAATTTTTTCATAAATTTGACATCCAAAATTCTCTATATACAGTTAATATAAATGGAAACTATGAACATGGTTAGCTTTAGAGCAAGGATATCTACATCTTGTTTTTACAAATTAGGATCAAATGATGCTTGTATGAAGAGATAGAAGTTTGAGTTTTTACCTCTTGCAATTGGAATATTAAATGGAGTTTGAGCAAGTTTTGAGAAGGCCTGATGAAATGTTTAGCTTGCCTGGACCTCCCTGAGTGTATTCCAACCCTTACTTTGTCTTGAAAGTCCCTGAATCTCTCTACTCAAGTCAACCTGCAAGCTTGATATTTGAAAATGTTGGATGGTGATGGAGGAGTTATAGTGAGGTAACAAGGGCTTGGATCACTTTGATATCATGTATATTAAGTGTTTGGGTGGTTAAAACTTAATACGCACGAGTGGATTTGGAGATGGCTATGTGAGGTTCAAAACTGTCAAGTTATGGCAGATTCTGAGTTGCAAAGTGTTTGGGAGTGTTTTTGGAGTCTTAGCCTTCGTGTCTCAACTTGCAAATAGTGTGTCTACTTATAAGCAAAAGGTCTTAAGTCTTGTAACAACTCAGATTTCAAGAACTCACATGTTTTGCTTGGTTACTTGTTTTTGAAGCAAGGCTAGCAAGAATGGTTTCAAGGTGTAATACCAAGCTTGTAGGGGGATGAGACCTTTAAACATATTTTTTCTGATTGAGTGGAGTGTGTTTGTGCAGAAAAAACAAGTGCAAGGCTCAACGCAAGCTGATTTTGCATAAAGCTTGCTTTTTCCAAAATGGCAATGTTGTCTTTCTCTCCAAAATGGAATTATTCTTGTACAATGCATTCAATGCTTGACTTAAAGCTTCCAACAGCTTTGAAAACATTTAATTATGGAGTGAAAGTCAATTTAGAATCCTGCAAAGTAGGATTTGTTCAGCATGCTTGAGGATTGGAGTCAATGTTCTTCACAAAATGGCTTGAAATCCAAGTGACAAATCACCAACTTCATCTCTTCGATTATCTTTACTCAAGAATAATCTCAAGGAGTTCTTGGACATTTTGGAAAGCTTGAAATGTTTTGTTCAACTCCTCTTTGAATTTCTTTTGAAAATTCCTCTTGGAACCATGTGAAAAATTGCCATGAAGTTAGGTCAAAAATCTGCCTAACTAGGGCAAAATTTCACTGAGTTATTTTTAATTCACGAGCATTTATTCACAAAATTATATCTTGAGATCCAAGAATTTTTAGGAGAAATTGTGTGAATAAAAGTTATAGATTTCATGGAGATCTAAAACTTTCATGTTGTAAGTTTCCTTTGAATCATCTTGCATCATGGTGAAAATTTAGCTCAAAGTTGTGAAAAAATAAGAAATTTTCTATACTTAGAAAATTTCTAATTTAAGAAATTTCAACTTTTCAAACTAAAATCTTGAATTATTGATTTCTTGGTGAACAATTTTCACGTTTTGACATGTTTTATGAATTATGATCTTTGGCATTTGATTTTGACCAAAAAGTCAAAGTTTGACTTTTCAGTATACAGTTGACTTTTGTTCAGTTGACTGAAAAATTCATCTGTCAATCCAATGGACTTGTAGTGTTTTGAATCATGTTATTAGGTAAAAAATGATGCAATTGAACTCTTGAAATCATGCTTCAAACCAATTGATCATTTGTTAGGCGAAAAATCAGAAATTTCCCTTTCTCAGTCAAAACCCTAATTTTGACCATTTTGCCCTTTTGACAATTTGATCAAATTTCTTGAGCAATTGTGGTCCAAACTTGATCAAATGATATATATGAGTCTAAGATGTTGATGTGGATACAAAATTATGAAGTTTGACTGTAAATTGGCCATGGTTGACTTTTTCCCCAATAGAGATGATATTTAGGTCAACTATTCAATTGACTGATCAAAAGTGTGATTCAAGACTTGAAACTTGACATGAGTAATCTTAGGGGTACATAATGATCCTTTAAAGTCATATGAAGCATTGATAGTCCAAAAATCCTTGTGCAAACCCAAACCCTAATTTTGGTCATCAGTGCATGAGGAGGTGTCTTGAGCTGGTCAAACCCTAATGTAGTCTTGAATTAAAGAGATCTTCTGAGAAAATTCTTGATAAGTGAGAGGGCAAATTTTGGGGTACAACAGCTGCCCCTGTTCAATCTTCTTAAACCTGAAGAGTAGATTGGAGAGTTTTGCCATTCGTGACTCGAAGGTGGAAGATGATTGGACACTAGAGTGCCTAGAAATTTGCACTCGATGATGTGATGATAGAAGGAATGGGCTTAAAGATGCCATTTGTAGAGGTGATAGAAAGTTGTGGGAGATGGGATTAAAGATGCCATCCAGAAGTGATTGTTGAATTGTAATTTGTAAGTTGGAAGAATGAGTATCAGAATGGAGTCCGTGTCTAGAGCGTATCTGTACTGTATCTTGAAAGTTGAATCTTGAATGAGTATCAGAATGGCATCCGTGTATGGAGCGTATCTGAACTGTATCTGAAAGTTGAGTCCTAATGAGTATTAGAATAGTATCCGTGTTTGGAGCGTATCTATACTATATCTGAAAATGGAATCTGAATGAGTATCAGAATGGCATCCGTGTCTGGAGCGTATTTGAACTGTATCAAAAGTTGAAATCTGAATAAGTATCAGAATGGCATCCGTGTCTGGAGTGTATATGTACTATATTAAAAGTTGAAATCTGAATGAGTATCAAGATGGCATCCTATAATTGTTTGCTTGTTGGCATTAATTTTTGGTAAAACCAGATTTGCGAATGTCATGACTGATGTCATAACATTCTGGGATAAAGACAAATTCTGCAGAAGGAATGCTCTACAGGAACAACTCAGTATGAGTGAATATCATGATGATTAAGCTATGATCATATGTACTGAATTCTACCAAAATCAGTGAGCAGGATACATGATGTCATAACTAATGTTAAGACATCATGTACTAATCAAGTTGTTGTGCAGATTTATTATTCCTGAGAATTTTCAGGAATCTGGTGTGCTATTCTGAGTTGAAGTATATTGACTAGATCAGATGCTCACGTGCATATTAGGTTAACCTTGCTTAACCCTAATCTGTTATGATGAAAGCCCAAGACCAAGTCTTTAGGTTAACTTTGGTTAACCCTAGCTATTCTTATGGAAGCCCAAAATGAAGAATAGACTGCATATATATTTCTCACGAATCCTAATGGTGTGCAGCGCTTTTAGAGAAGATCAATAAGGCATTTTGTAGTTGTGATAGTTTTAGTAATTACTGTGAGCCAAGAAATTATCACTTGATAAGTGACTTGGAGTAGGATTTGGTTGTAAGGGTTGTTTATCACTCAAAGCTTTGAAGCACGGGTGTTGTGTCTCTTGATTAAAGCTTTGAAGCAAAATCAAGCGTGTGTATTGAAGAATGTCTTCATAATATTATTAATCAGTAGATTAGTATCACTGCTGTGATTGAGGGGGAGTGAGTAGGAACTCAGGTTTAAGTAGGACTTAGATTGAAGTTGCATTGTGTAGGTCTTAAGTGAAGGAGATAAACTGGTTGGTTTATTCCTAAATTAATACCTCTTATAGTGAATTTCCTCCCTGGCTTGGTAGCCCCCAGATGTAGGTGTTATTATACACTGACATGGGTTAACAATTGATTGTGTTCTTTACTGTCTTTTAAATTACTGTTTGGTTTGTGTACAATTCGTCAGATACGGTGTCATAACATTCACTGTGACATTAAGTATCTGTTGCCAGAATTTCACATCCGTATTTGGAGTGTATCTGAACTGTATCTGAAAGGTTGAATCTGAATGAGTATCAGGATGACATTCGTATCTGGAGCATATCTGAACTCTATCAAAAAAACTTTGAACATTGTTAATGGTAGCTGTTAACCTTATCCTGAAAAGGGTAAAATGTTAGTTATAATGTAAAGTTATGTTTGTATGAAATGCATGGCATAATGCATTCGTTTTATCACTATTTATGATATATGGATGCAATGTATGCGTATGTGAGCTAGTTTGTTGCATTGTTGTTGGATTGGTAAAAATAAATCCCTAACTGTTGTTGAGGATATGTAATTCTTCATGTGGTAAAGCCTAAGTGTCGATGAATTTCCGTTTAGAGAAATAAACTTTGTTGTAAGGGAAATGTCGTATAGTGCTTGTAAAATTCCATCGGGGAATCCTGAGAAAATTAACGACTTCTACTGGGGAGTGATAACTGGGAATTTTGTTCCGCTGGGGATTAAATGACGTACTGTGGGGATTTTTATGGAATATCCTAGAGGTATTTCCCTATCCATTCAACCCATCAATAATTGCCTTTTTTTCATTTTGTTTATTTATAAACAGTAATTATATTCAAATACATATGTTCAAGAATGAATCATTGGACATTTTTGTAGACAAAACACAAGCGTAAAGAAAAAAAACAGATAGTTTTTGCACTTTCAAAGAGGTATCTTTGTATTGACTTCGAGTAAGTATTTTCGTACAAGGAGACAAACATTCTAGTAAGAGAATGCTGTCATAAAAAAAATAAAAATTTGATATAAAGAGAAGATAGCTATATGCAAAAATCCCATGGGGTTTCCATTCTGCTATGGCCTTCATATCTTCGAGCATCTTGTATATTTGTTGCCTTGTCCAAAGCTGATTGAATTGATCAGAACCGCTGAATTTGTTAGTTGAAGCCAAAGGTTGTCCGTGAGGTGATCCAACGGGACATAGTAATACGCTTTACATTCCCTAACTTTTTCCTGGACCGCCCTTTCGGATTTTCAGTCCGCCGGGAAACCTTTTTTTCCCAAGTCGCCCTTTCGGGTTTTCAACTTGTCGGGTGTACAGATTTTTTGTTTTATCCCTAACTTTTGCCCAAACCTTTTGGTTCGCGGGATGCCCTTGTTTTTCCTAGGTGTGTCAACCTAGCGGTTCTCTTATGCGTAGTATCTTTTGACTATGTCTGTATTCGCAGGATGCGGTAGGTCGTCACCATCCATGGTGGTCAAGATCATTGCCCCACCAGAGAAAATGTTTCTGGTTACAAATGGTCCTTCATAATTAGGAGTCCATTTTCCCTGGGATCATCTTGTGGCAAGATGATGCGTTTGATCACTAGATCTCCAACATGATACACTTGGTGCCTGACTTTCTTGTTGAAAGCCTTGATCATCCGTTTTTGATATATTTGACCACGGCAAATAGCAGTAAGTCTCTTTTCATCAATTAAATTCAGTTGATCAAGTCGAGTCTGGATCCAGTCGTCTTCGTTCAATCCTGCATCTTTCATAATCCTCAGAGAGGGGATCTGAACCTCAATAGGCAAGACGACTTCCATGCCATAAACCAGAGAATAGGGTGTTTCCCCGATTGATGTGCGAGCCGTGGTATGATCCCCATGGAGAGTGAATGGTAGCATCTCATGCTAGTCTTTGTATGTGACTGTCATTTTCTGTATGATCTTTTTAATGTTTTTATTTGCAGCTTCGACAACACCATTCATCTTTGGCCGATAAGGGGAAGAATTGTGATGCTGAATCTTGAATTTCTCGCACAAAGCAGTGACCATATTATTGTTTAGATTTGTACCGTTGTCAGTGATGATCCTTTATGGGATACCGTACCGGAAAATGAGATTTTACTTGATGAAGCGGGCAACAACATTCTTGGTGACAGAAGCAAAGGAAGCAACCTCCACCCACTTTGTAAAATAGTCAATGGCCACTAGGATAAAGCGGTGTCCATTGAAGGTTGTCGGCTTGATTTCCCCAATCATATCAATCCCCCACATAGCAAAGGGCCAAGGAGCCGTTAAGACATTTAGAGGAACCGGAGGTACGTGCACCTTGTCAGCATAAATTTGGCATTTATGGCAGGTTTGAGAGTGTTGATAGGAATCTGCTTCTATGGTAGACCAGTAATAGCCTGCCTGTAGGATTTTCTTTGCCATCGTATGCCCACTGGAGTGGGAGCCAAAAGTGCCTTCATGTAATTCATCCATGATCCTTTCAGCTTCAACCTTATCTACACACCAAAGTAACACAGAGTCATGATTGCGTTTATACATGATGCCATTACTAAGGAAAAACTTAGCAAAGAATCTCCTCAAGAAATTCTTATCATTGACCGAAGCTCCTTCTGGATATTCTTGGGTCTCGAGATACCTCTTGACTTCGTGAAACCAAGGCTGGTCCACTACTTCTTCAATATTAATCTCGTGATAGGGTGCTGGTTCTTCCATTCGTTCAATGGTGATCTGGGAGCCTCGCTATCCCAATTAAGTTGAAACATAGATGGCGTTGTGGCTAGAGCGTCTGCTAACTGATTTTCTTCTCGCGGGAAATGCTCTAAGGTAATCTTCGCAAAATGTGGTAACAATTTCAAAACATGTTCTTTGTAAGGGATAAGGTTTGGATGTTTGGTGTCCCATTCCCCTTTGATCTGGCTGATAACCAAAGCTGAGTCTCCAAATACGTCCAAGGATTTGATTCCTAAGTTTATGGCATCTTTGAGACCGAAGAGGCAGGCTTCGTACTCCGCCATGTTGTTTGTAAAATTGAAGCAAAGTCTTGTGGTAAATGGAGTATGACACCCTTCCGGAGATATGAGTACATCACCAATACCATTGCCGAGTGAATTAGATGCCCCATCAAAGAACAGGGTCCATCAGGATCCTTATTTAGGTCCGTCATATGGCCTAAATTCTTCACAGTTGTCTAATGTCATGATGTCTTCATCCAGAAATTCGAATTTCATGGATTGGTAGTCTTCTACAGCTTGGTGAGCAAGGTGATCGGCTAATACACCTCCCTTTATTGCTTTCTAGGTAGTATACTGTATGTCATATTCTGTCAGGATCATCTGCCATCTCGCTGTTCTCCCAGAAAGAGCAGGCTTCTCGAAGATATATATTTATCGGATCCATTTTAGATATCAACAAGGTAGTATGAGTCAGCATGTACTGTCTTAGCCGGTGAGCAGCCCATTCCAGAGCGCAGTAAGTTTTCTCGAGCAGTGAATATGTGGTTTCACAGTCGGTAAACTTTTTGCTCAGGTAGTAAATAGCGTTCTATTTTCGGCCAGACTCGTCATGCTGCCCCAATACACACCCCATTGAGTTTTCTAAAACAGTCAGATACATGATCAACGGTCTTCCTTCGACTGATGGCATCAACATGGGAGGCTCTTGTAAGTATTATTTTATTTTGTCGAAAGAAATTTGGCATTCATATTCCATTTGACTACCAGATCTTTCTTCAACAATTTGAAGATTGGTTCACAAGTAGCTATCAAGTGAGAGATGAATCTGGAAATGTAGTTCAAACGTCCCAAGAAACCTCTAACTTCCTTCTCAGTACGAGGAGCAGGCATTTCTTGTATTTATTTTACCTTGGCAGGATCTACTTCAATACAATTATTGCTGACGATAAAGCCTAGGAGTTTACCAGACCGTACCCCAAATGTGCATTTGTTAGGATTCAGCCTTAGCTTGTACTTTTTCAGTCTTTCAAACAGTTTTTGTAAGTGATCAAGATGCTTTTCTTCTGTTTGAGATCGGGCTATCATATCGTCCACGTAGACTTCTATTTCATGATGTATCATGTCGTGAAATAGAGCTACCATGGCACACTGATAGGTTGCCCCAGTGTTCTTTAGTCCGAATGGAATCACCTTATAGTAGAAAGTTCCCCACTGCGTGACAAATGTTGTTTTCTCCATGTCCTCAGGCGCCATTTTGATTTGGTTGTAACCTGAGAACCCATCCATGAAGGAAAACACTTTGTGTTGTGCCGTATTGTCAACTAGAATATCAATGTGGGGGAGTGGAAAATCATCCTTAGGGCTTGCCCTATTCAAATCTCTGTAGTCCACACACATTCGCACTTTTCCATCTTTTTTGGGCACGGGGACAACAATGGCAACCCATTGGGGATAAGAGGTGACAACCAAGAATCCAGCGTTAAATTGCTTCATGACTTCTGCTTTAATCTTTTCTGACATATCAGGCCTCATGCGGCGAACCTTTTGCTTTACTGGAGGACAATCCTCTTTTGTAGGTAGACGATGTACCACAATATCTGCATCAAGTCCTGGCATGTCTTCATACGACCAGGCAGAGATTTCAACATAATCGTGTAACAACTGAATCAGACGCTCCTTGATACTGGATTCCAGATTCGCACCCACCTTGACCTCTTTTTTATCTTCTTCGGTACCTAGGTTGATTGTATCCACAGGTTCCTCGTGAGGCTGAATGGTTCTCTCTTCTTGTTGTAATAATCTGGCGAGTTCCCCTGGTACTTCACAATCTTCCTCACCTTCGTCTTCGGCTTGGTAGATTAGATTCTTAGAGTCACGAAAGGCCATAGCAGTATCATTACCCATGGGATCCCGAATGGATGTATACCTGCATTGTGAGTGTGGGTGTGTGTAAGGGTATAACTATCTTTGAAAGAAAGTAAAATGTAAAAGAAAAACAATAAGCACAAAAGTTTGTATGCGAAAACGTCCATGATTCATTGATGTCATATGAAAAATGAGATAATAACCCTTACAAATGGACCATTGTGCCTCGGGTAAAACACAAGGTTTTTAAGAGTGCGAATTGTTTTGAATATTACAAATCCAACAAAATGTAAAGACAAATTACTGAGGGATAAAAGTGATTGGTACGAAGTCTCTAGCCTCCCAATTGCTGAGCCCTCCATTGACAGTTGGGAAGATCCAATCCTCCAGGTTGCAACTATCTTCACCATCTTCTACTTCGTTGACTTCACGGTTGCTGATCTTCAAGGGTGGCCCTCCATCACGGGCACGACGTACAGCCTTTTGAGCACTTGAAGTGAAACCTAGGCCAAACTTGTCAGACTTATATGGGATATCTGGGAGTTGTCCCCAGATAGTGCATCCTCCTTCTTCCACCACTACTTTGGCATCCTTCAGTGACGACATCCGGAGTGGAGGCCTTGTAATCTTGGGAACAAATTTGGTCACTGCCACGTCTTGAGGGACCTCTTCAAAGTGTTGAAATGGAGTTTCAATTAATTCACTGTCTAATTCCATATATTTGAAGGAGTTGAGATGGATGATCATGTATTCTTCTTCTCCATGAACAGTGATAATCTTCCCTTGAACTGGATACTTCAACATTTGGTGCAACGTAGAAGTAACAGCGCTAACATTTTGGATCCATGGTCGTCCTAGCAGGCAGGAGTATGAAGGGCGGATGTCCATCACATAAAAATTAGAATTAAAAGTTTGGGTTCCAACCTTTATGGGAATCTCTACCTCCCCGTGCACCATCCTCTTCGAGCCGTCGAAATCCCTTACCATTATGTTGCTTGGCTTCAAAGTCAACCCCTCACAGTCAAGTCTATCAAGAGCTTTTTTGGGTAATACATTCAGAGATGAGCCAGTGTCCACCAAAACATGTGTCAGAGTTGTACCCCTACATTCCACTGAGACATGCAATGCCTCATTATGCTTTCTTCCCCTCGGCATCAGATCAGCATCTGAAAAACCTAAACCATTCTCCGCAGTTAGGCTGGCCGCGCAGTCTTGATACTGATCGGAAGAGGTCTCTTGAGGTACATGGGCGGTTTTTAAGAACTTTACCAAGGCCTTTACATGTGCCTCAGAACATAGTAGTAATGCAACCATGGAGATTTTAGAGGGAGTTTTCCCTAGTTGTTCAACTACATCGTAGTCGCTTCTCTTTATAATTTTTAAGATCTCCTCCATTTCCTTCTTGGAGGTCTCAGGGATAGTTAATGACTGAGCCTTCGTTCGGACAGGCTCAATCATAACACCTTTGCCTCGAGTCTAGGTTAATTCAGCAGCAGGAGGGTCAATCAGAATGATTACATGGGTTGTAACGGCTTTGTCAATTGGAGCATTTGCAGAGATGATTATGGGTGTAGGAGTAACCTTAGGAGCAGCCACAGGGATGATTACGGGTCTAGAAATAGCCTTTGGGGGAGAAATTTCTAGAGAGAATATCCAACCGCTTCGGGTAATCTTACTAGTTCCTGCAATATTACTGACGTCAGAATCATTTTTCTCAGAATTTATCTCTTTGGTGGCCGACCAGTCTTGCTTGATACCATGGTAGTAGATGTCCCCTCTATAATTCCACGGCACGGTTTTGTATGATACATATGGGACTAGCCCAGGCATTGTGATTATTAAAGGAGTTGCTTCTGAAATTGATGTAATTCTAACGGGTATTTTGGTGGAGACCCTGGAAGAATTGGCGGAAATGGTAATGATTGAAACATATTTAAAAGGAACAAGTGGAATAAAAGTCTTTTCAAACAAAATTTCTTTGTTATCTATCAGGCACTGAACGCCTACTTTCAACAAAGGACACCAGTTGGTGAGGACAAACAGAGATGGCAAACTTCATCACAGCCCGGGAACACACCGACATTCACCAAATTCATTTTAATAGTCGGGAGTGGGGTGATGAGTTCATCAACTGAGGTAACAAACTAATCTTCCTCAATGGCATTAGTATTGTGGCCATGTCTGGGCATAGGCGCAGAAATGACATTTGGCTTTTCAGGCGCATCGAACTCAATTTTTTTTGCTTCAATGAGGTCTTGTATTTTGTTCTTTAGGGCCCAACAGTTATTAGTATCGTGGCCAGGACTTTCAGAGTGATATGCGCAACAGGCATTGGGATGATAGTGAGTAGATGTTGTATTGGGGTTTTTTGGAGCTTCTTTCAAAGTCACCAAGTTGGATCTTAGTTGATGCGGTAATACTTGAGACGGGGTCATGTTGATTCTGGTGAACTGCCTAACTGGCCTTTCTACCCTTGGTTGATTATTTCTTTGCTGATCAGATGCAGGTTTTGGGATCATTACAGCCCCCACCATTTGTCGGCGTTCGGCCCTATATTGGTTTCTTTATGGGTATATGGAAGCCACCTCTTTATTCCCGATAAAGAGCTTCCTTACAGTTGTAGAAGCATATGTGTCTTTCTGAATCTTTCCATTATTTATATCAGCTTCTATCCTCTCTCTGGTCAGTATTAGTTCAGTAAAACCTGCAGATGAACTTCCAATTAAATGATTGAAGAAGGGACCAAACAAGGTGCCCAAGAACATGTCTACCAATTCTCTCTCAGATAGCGGGGGTTGAACTCTTCCATCCAAATCTCTCCATTTTTGTGCATAGTCCTTGAAACCTTCATTGGACACCATGGCCATACTCTGGATTTGAGTACGGGTAGGCGCTAAATCTGCATTGTACTGATATTGTTTGTAGAAAGCTGCGGCAAGATCTTCCCAATTGTGAACTTTGGATCTTTCTAGTTGGTAAAACCAGTCGAGTTGAGTCCCAGACAGGATGTCTTGGAAGAAATGCATCCATAAGTATTTATCAACTTTATGGGGTTGAATTTTCCTTACATATGACCGGAGATGCATCTTAGGGCATGAAACTCTGTCATATTTAGTGAATACAGGTGCCTTGAATTTCGGAGGAATCACAATCCCCGACACCAAACCCAATTCCTCAAAGTCCAAGCCTGGCACCTTTTGGATTTCCATCATGCTCAAACAATCTTCAAGATGTTTATACTTGTCATCAGCTGGAGGGTATTGTTCCTCAGAGTTGTCCTCCTCTTCCTCTTCCTCCTCTGAATCTGTCGGGATAACTCTTTCCTTTCCTTTACCATCTTGGTTGTCTCTTTCACTAGATGTTGTTGCAAAGTCCAAAGTCCTTCTTGTCTGCCCATGAAATCTTCTTCCCATGTTTAAGACTCTGGTTACCTTCTTGGTTTTATTTTTCCTTTCTTCAGCCAGTAAAGTCTTCAATTCTTCTTGTCCCTTGGCTAAGGTCAAGAGCAACTGTTAAAATTGTGTATTCTAAGCATGAAGATCCTTCACTGTTTGCTCGAGATCCATCTTACTAAAATAAACAGTAGAGAGATGAGGAGACTTGTTGCAAAAACCTGTTTATGTTATGATGAATGGTATATGCATATGCAATGTTTTCAAGGATTTCAAAGATTCAAATTTGTTTTAGACAAAAAAGGAAACACACGTTATATTAATAAGATAAAGTTTGAGTACATCAATGCCCCTAGGGAAAAATGATACAAAACTCTAAGATAGAAAAGTAGTGCGCATCCTCTTTAGTGCAATGTAGGCATTCAGAGTCTACTCCTCATGAAGTAGCCTAGTAAGTTCCAAAACCTTCTTCTCGCTTACGTAGAATTGGGCTTCGAACGTATCTCGCTCTCCCTTTAGTTATATCCAATCCCTTTGTAGGCTTCAAGAGATGTTGGCATGTCAGGATGTAGGATAGTGTATGGAACGTCTCCCTCCATGACAGGCTCAATGATTACTGGGAGAATGGAGAGGTAAGGCATCATAATACTTTGAGCACGAGTTCGTACCCATTTGAGGTAAGGCTCAAGAGAGATGGAATTTTTGTGCCCCAAAGTCTTGCTATCCACCTTGTTCAACATCCTTCAAGCTTGGATAAATCTATGGCGAAGACCTTGATCGTCGTTGTCGTAGTCGAATACCAAACCATGAATCAGCATCTCGTGCGGGCCATCCCTTCAGGCATAACCAAACTGTCTTAAGGCCAAGAAGGGATTGTAGGTGATACCTCCCCTAATGCCAAGTAAATGGACATTAGGGAATTCTCCACAATGTTCAACAATGATAACATTCTCTTTGGATCGGGAGCACCAATGAATGTATGATGTTTGAGCGTCATCAACCTTTATGACCACCTTGAACCTTGCTCATTCTTTAATACAGATTAGGGAAGATGAGAAATAAACCATCTTTCCAAGAGAGGAGTGCAACACATGAGAACACATCTTTTCCTCATTGTGTGAGTGTAGAAAGAGTGTAGAATATCCCCTAGTAATGTAGGCACCCGGTTGCGTGATATGAAGAATTTGACGGCGTTCACATCTACGAGTTGGTCAGGATTTGGAAACAAAACCATCCCATAGATGAGGAGAGCCACAATTTCCTCAAAGGCTTGAAAGTCTAAGGAATTCCAACAGCTTTGGGCTTTCTCAAACAGGAACTTTGCTAGGAAACCTTTGATACCACTCCTTATTTCCCAATGAGTTATGACATCAGATGAGTGCAAGTGTAGAGCTTGAGAAATCTCTTCTGGCTTTGGGTCTCTTTCTGTACCATTGAAAAGTAGTTGATTGAGAATGGGAATCCTCAAGAGTTGGGAGAATTATTCTAAAGTAGGCACAAGTTGATAGTCGGGAAATTTTTAATCAATGGTGTAAAGGATCAAAGAACTGAAAGAGCACCTTTATCATATCCTCATCTGTGTTGGAGGTGGCCAATTTGAGTAGACGACCATGTCTCTCGGTGAATGGAGAGTTTTCAGGAATCCTTGAAGCTAGTTCCTTAAGTTATGGAGGGACTTTCACAAGGTTGACTTGAATAGTTTTCTTGCAAAGTGAATCCATATCCTACAAAACAAGAACAAAGATGAATTCAAAAATCCTTGAAATGGTTAGTGGATGTATATGATGTTCATGATGTTCATGATGTTATGTACAAGTATGCATATACAAACAAAGCAAACAAGTCCTTAGTTTAGGCTTGCATTGAGTTTTATAGGTAAGTACCCTCTTAAAGTTTAGTTGGCTTAAACCTGTCCTAGTAATAGTAACCGGGTTCTAAGGAGCTCAATATCACTGGATTGTTTCCTTGGTCATTGTTTCAGCTCAAGCCTCTTTAATGGAGACCGAAATATCCCAAGAAACCAAAACACAATGAGTTTAGTATCGAGTATCTACCAACTTTGGACTGCACCAAAGTCGGTCATCTCACTACATCCTAAAGGCCAAGTTGGTCAAGTAAAGGTTCTAAAAGTTCATTAGTGCTTCATGACATCACTCAGCGGCCCCGTATTCTCTTTGATTAACTCAAAGGCTACCGGTACTCACAAATATATCGCACTAACGTAGTTATTGCTTTGACCGTGTCGATAAACCCCGCACAGTTTCCACAATGTATTGCTACTTACCTATAATGTATCCCAAATCTGGGTAGAGGATTCAAACCCAAACAAAGAACCATAATGTAAAGTATACAAGTCAAACAATGTAAGAAAATAAATGTGATCTATCCCTAACGTAACCCCACTTTTATAATTTTTCCCCAGCATAGTCGCTAGTTCTATGATACGGTGGGAGAATTGACTTGGGAGTTTTGCGTTTGATCGCAAATGATGTGGTTATCAAGAGTCGCCACCGACTTTTCTTTTATCTAAAAGGAAAGGTGAAAAAGCACAGGAAAGACCTTTGAGATTGTTTCTTGAGTTCGGGGGGTAGATTATAAAAAGGGAAGGTATTAGCACCCTTTTTATCCATGGTTTTCCATGGGCTCTTAGTTACTTGCTAGATCACTTGCTTTTGTTTGAAATTATGCTTTGTGTGGTTTTTGAAAGTATTTTGTAAAAGAGGCCATTGTTTAGGCGATCTTTGTAATGATTCTCGTTCGTAAGAATGAATACAAAGTTGTTGATCCTTTTGAAAATGTTTTCAATGTTGTAAAATGTTTTGAAATGTGTAGGTGTTTGTTTTGAAAATAGCAAGGATGTTTTATTTGAAATGGAGCAAGTAACAAGGAGCAATCTACCTACTCAAATGTCTTTCTTGTTCATTTTATTTTCCTTTGACATTGTTGTTTTACCATTGATTTGGTAAGCAAACCTATCTTTGGATGTAAACGGGACGGGCGTGGGTCATCGTATAGCTATGATTAGCAATATTGCAAGGTATCTTAACATTTTTGAGGGACTAAGGTCATTTTGTAAGGCAACTTTGAATAGCATCATCGAGGGACTATGATCTTATATTTGTTTATTTTTGCCAAGATACTTTACATGCGTAATATGACCATTTTGTATAAGACAACCAAGTGGAGTAACCCTAGGGGTGCTTGTGTGCAAGTGTGTCATTTTCATGCTTGATTTTGTCTTGAATTAGGGTTTTCTATTTGATTGATTTTATCTTCCCATACAAAATCCTAATTACTAGCATGTTATATAAAAGCGATAAATTGCGAAATCTAAATTCACTACGCTATTACAACACTTGTGGGAGGGGGGGGGGGGGGGGGGGGGGGGGGGGTATACAATTTATGAATGAGGATTGCAATAATATAAACCTAATTAATCTATTACAACCAAATTGAATTTATACAAGAATTGAAATATACAAGATGAATTAAATATGTAAGAATTTGTGTATGCAAAGAAGATTTTTGTTTGGTTTTTTATGTGAAAAAGTTTTGACCTAAACCTAATTAGAAAAATAAATAAATCAAAATTAAATTAACTTAAATCAATTAGGAAAAGAAAATGATTAAGAAAAGATTTTTTGAATAAAACCCTAATTCTATTTGATTAAAAGAAAATAAGTTTTTTAAGAAAAAGTATTTTTGTATTTTTTTTGTCTTGAAAATAACATATGGCATTATGAGATATTTTTGGTCTTTTTTATATTAAAATAATTTATTTAATGGGTATGAAGAAAAAATAAATATTCACCTAGTTCTAATTTACAAGGTTATTTAATAAAAATATATAACTAAATAAAAATATTTTTTGTCAGAAAAATAAAATAAAATAAGCCAAAATATAAATCTATCATTTTTATATTTTTTATGATTTTTAATATTAAGAAAAATATATGTAAGAAAATAAAATGAGAATAAAATAAATATATAAAATGATAATGGGTCAGGGGTGTCACAAGTAAGCAGGGTGCATGATGTTAGCAAAAAAACCATAGGCCCATGAAGTAGAGGCTCGGCGCTGCAAGAGACAAAAAAAATAGAAAAAGTGAGAAAAATGCAAAAAGCAGCACGCTGAGGCTCGAACCCGTGACCTATAGCAATTACGCGCGCTGCCTTACCACTGGGGTGGCTGTATATTCGTTTATATAAACAAAACCACAAATATAAATTAGAAACTTCTTCCTGAAGGCAACTTCATCTTCAACCTTGAGCCACGGCCGGACCACCTGTATCTTCCTCGTTTCTCCATAAAATGGAAAGTTCAAACATGAAAATTGTGGTGTTTCTTCCCACGAGTTCAAACACATAACTTATATAAACTAAAAGTCAAAGATAAAATCTAATTTTACTGGCCCTAATTTGAAACCTAATTTTTACAAAAATTTCAAATCCAAAATTCTCTATATACAGTTAATATAAATGGAAACTATGAACATGGTTAGCTTTAGAGCAAGGATATCTACATCTTGTTTTCACAAATCAAGATCAAATGATGCTTGTATGAAGAGATAGAAGTTTGATTTTTTACCTCTTGCAGCTGGAATAGTGAATGGAGTTTGAGCAAGTTTTGAGAAGGCCTGAGGATCTGTTTAGCTTGCCTGGACCTCCCTGATGTATTCCAACCCTTACTTTGTCTTGAAAGTCCCTGAATCTCTCTACTCAAGTCAACCTACAAGCTTGATATTTGAAAATGGTGGATGGTGATGGAGGAGTTACAGTGAGGGAACAAGGGCTTGGATCACTTTGATATCATGTATATTAAGTGTTTGGGTTGTTAAAACTTAATACACACGAGTGGATTTGGAGATGGCTATGTGAGGTTCAAAACTGTCAAGTTATGGGAGATTCTGAGTTGCAAAGTGTTTGGGAGTGTTTTTGGAGTCTTAGCCTTCGTGTCTCAACTTGCAAATAGTGTGTCTAATTATAAGCAAAAGGTCTTAAGTCTTGTAACAACTCATATTTCAAGAACTCACTTGTTTTGCTTGGTTACTTGTTTTTGAAGCAAGGCTAGCAAGAATGGTTTCAAGGTGTAGTACCAAGCTTATAGGGGGGATGAGACCTTTAAACATAATTTTTCTGATTGAGTGGAGTGTGTTTGTGCAGAAAAAACAAGTGCAAGGCTCAATGCAAGCTGACTTTGCATAAAGCTTGCTTTTCCAAAATGGCAATGTTGCCTTTCTCCTAAAAATGGAATTATTCTTGTACAATGCATTCAATGCTTGGCTTAAAGCTTCCAACAGTTGTGAAAACATTTAATTATGGAGTGAAAGTCAATTTAGAAGCCTGCAAAGTAGGAATTTTTCAGCATGCTTGAGGATTGGATCCAATGTTCTTCACAAAATGGCTTGAAATCCAAGTGACAAATCACCAACTTCATCTCTTCGATTCTCCTTACTTAAGAATGATATCAAGGAGTTCTTTGACATTTTGGAAAGTTTTAAATGTGCTCTACAACTCATATTTTAATTTCTTTCGAAAATTCCTCTTGGAACCATGTGAAAAATTGCCATGAAGTTAGGTAAAAAATCTGCCTAACTAGGGCAAAATTTCACTAAGTTATTTTTAGTTCATGAGCATGTATTCACAAAATTATATCTTGAGATCCAAGAATTTTTATGAGAAATTGTGTGAAGAAAAGTTGTAGATTTCATTGAGATCTACAACTTTCAGGTTGGAAGTTTCCTTTGAATCATCTTGCATCATGGTGAAAATTTGGCTCAAAGTTGTGAAAAAATATGAAATTTTCTATACTTAGAAAATTTCTAAGTTAAGAAATTTAAACTTTTCAAACTAAAATCTTGAATTCTTGATTTCTTGGTGATAAAGTTTCATGTTTTGACATGTTTTGATGAATTGTGATCTTTGGCATTTGATTTTGACCAAAAAGTCAAAGTTTGACTTTTCAGTATACAGTTGACTTTTGATCAATTGACTGGAAAATTCATCTGTCAATCTAATGGACTTGTAGTGTTTTGAATCATGTTATTAGGTCAAAATGATGCAATTGAACTCTTGAAATCATGCTTCAAACCAATTGATCATTTGTTAGGCCAAAAATTAGAAATTGCCCTTTCTCAGTCAAAACCCTAATTTTGACCATTTTGCCCTTTTGATGATTTGATCAAATTTCTTGAGGAATTATGGTCCAAACTTGATCAAATGATATATATGAGTCTAAGATGTTGATGTGGATCAAAAATTATGAAGTTTGACTGTAAATTGGCCATGGTTGACTTTTTCTCCAATACAACTGATTTTTAGGTCAATTGTTCAATTGACTGATAAAAAGTGTGATTCAAGACTTGAAACTTGACATGAGTAATCTTAGGGGTCCATAATGATACTTGAAAGTCATATGGAGCATTGATAGTCCAAAAATACTTGTGCAAACTCAAACCCTAATTTTAGTCATCAGTGCATGAGGAGGTGTCTTGAGCTGGTCAAACCCTAATGCAGTCTTGAATCAAAGAGATCTTGTGAGAAAATTCTTGATAAGTGAGAGGGAAAATTTTTGGGTACAACAATCGTCGTTGGAGTTTTTTTTAGGGACATTCGAAGGGACAAATACGATCATAAAATCAATGTTAGGAAATGTTATTAATCATCCTAAAGCCTTAAAAATCTTTTTCCGAGGCAACATCTGAATGGGTCATTTTAGATCTTTCGGGGCTTGAGGACAACCACTAACAAAACCTATACTTCATGACCGTTTATCGAAGGCAACCGGAGTGGAGTAAACCCTAGGTGTGAGCATGTGCGAGTGTAATTTTCAGTTAATTTATCTTTGCATATTTAGGGTTTTCTACCCTATTAATTTTCAGTTTGTCTTTCCATGCAATCCTATTAACATACATCTAAGCAGTTTAATAGTCCTAGCTATTACAAGGCCTTCGCTGATACATAATTATTTTGACTGAAAATAAAGATGCAGAATTGAAACCCTAATTACTATTACAAACTCAGAGCAGTTACAATAATAATAAAAAGGAAATTAAAAAATGCGCGCGGCGACTTAAATGCGAGAATAATTAGCAAACCTAAAAAAATCTAGTTGAAAAAGGTTTAGGTTAGTTTTTTGAGAAAAATTAATTAGGTTATGTACAAATTAAATCCTAATTTCTAATTGATTTAAATTATGAAAAAAAGGAATTAAATTACCCTAAATAATTAATCTAATTAATTAAGGAAATAAAATATTTTTTTTATGAAAAAAATAATTTTTATGTTTAATTAAATAAACCTAAACAACTTAATTAATTTTAATTACTAAAAAATGTTAATTTTGAAGAAAAAAAAGGTTAATAAAAAAACCTAAAACCTAATTAATTTTAATTAATAAAAAAATGTTAATTTTGGAAAAAGTTAATTAAAATACTTAAATCCTAATTAGTTCGAATTAAAAAAAAAGTTAATTTAAAAAAAAAAGGAGAAAGAATTAAGTTTGCCAAAAAATAGATAGGGGAAGAAACATCAATGAAAATAAAGTTAGAAAATATAAATAATGCTAATGTCAGGGGTGGGTGTTGACCCAAAAATTAATTTAAAACTTAAAATTAAATTTTAAAAAAACCTAAAATTAATTATTCGAGTTTATTATGAAAAATTATGAAAAATCAAAGGTTTGTGAAAAATGTTAGGTTTTATGAAAAATGTTTTAAACAGAGAGAATTAAAATAGGTAAAAGGATAAATAGAAAGGAAGAAAACCAAAACCAATAGGGGTGGTTGTTGAACCCACGCCCTTAACCTTCTCAAGATGTCTGCCTCGCTATGCATTGGTGGTTATACTGTTTTGGCCTCAGCATTTTGTAATAACCCTGCACGGGATCCTGTCTAAATCTGCAGTGTGGAATCTCATGAACACATTAAATAAATTACTATATCATGAAATACAAATAAAGCAAATATATGAAATTTTGCAATATTAAAACCTATATGGCATGTATGAATGCTTCTATACCCTTTTGACCATGGAGATCAAACCAGCCTTACCCTTACTGGAGAAGTAGTGAGATGTGGGTTTGTAACAAGGATGTCTTGTTTGTAGTGAGATGAGGGTTTGTAATAAGGATTTCAAGGTTTTTAGGGTTCTTGAAAGAATTTGATATTTTGACAGGGTTGTGGCAAATGTTTATTTTCGTTTGTCATGTCCTATTTGTGTGAAAAAAATGAGATTATATAATGGAAATTAGAGAAAAGATATGGGCTTTGAATGTGCAATTGGGCCTCCAATAACCACAAGCAATAGTGCATATTTTTATTCACTTGAGTCTGTCACGTTCTAGGCTAAATCGTAGGGGCTTAATTGCAATGTTTGAAGTTGAAATTTGAAAATAAATTGTAGCCTACATCGAGAACTAACTCTTGTCCAAAAATAGGCTCAATCGGGTAAACAGTGAATTAGTTATGAATTTTTGAAATTTGGCCTCAGACATACTTATTTTGGGCTCTAGTGTTAACTCTGACACGTTCTTCAATAAAAAAATGGTATTTATCGGAGCATAACCCGGTTCCAACTTTAGAAGAAAAGTTGTAGATCTCTGAGTCAGTGACCTTGTGTAAAAATATGGACCCGATCCGATAAAAATTGACAGTTATGAATTTTCGAAGTTTCAACCCAGATGAAATAATATTCAGCATTCAGGATTTTCGGCGCCTCACGAGAACTATGGGCAAAAAACGAAGGCCTTTTGGATACAGTTCAAACTCGATATCTTCTGTGAAAATGTACCCAACTCAATTTGTGAAATTTTGGCACTGGAACCAGCTTAATACGATGAAAATTAACCAAGTTATGATTTTCTGAACATGACGCAAATAAACTTTTGTCACAAATTTTCTGTATAAAAATACTTGATAAATCCGCATTTTTGAAGATCTTATGATCGAAATTGGCTTCCATCCGTGAGAGATGAAAACGTAGATGTCGTCAAGACGGAATTTTAGCCATCGGAACGGGTTCAAAACAAGCCACGATCTTCAAGTTATGAATTTTTTAGTGCATAAAAACTGCACTTTCATCACACTTTTTCACCACGTTTCTTCGGGAAAACTCACACATTTAGAGACCTTCTTTAAAGAATTAACTCTTGAGCCGAACCTGAATTTGAGAATACGTTATCAGAGATATCTTGGAGAAATAACACCTGAATATGACGCGCCGAGTTGGACTTGTGAATCTTTGAATCCCAAATCGTTGTAAAACAACGAACCGATCTTTAGCACGGAAAATACTCTGAGAACATCCATTGGCGAAATAAATGTCACTTATAACCTGAAGAAACTTGCTAAATATACCTTGATTCCATAACCATAAAACCAATGATATGCGTGTATGTAATAATGAAATATAAGCCAAAAGGTCGAAATAAAGAGGGTAAATTTTGGGGTACAACAGCTGCCCCTGTTCAATCTTCTTAAACCTGAGGATGTAGATTGGCTATCTGCCTTTCGTAATCTGAAGGTGTAAGATGATTGAACACTAGAGTGACCAGAAATTTACACTCGTCTAAGATGGTGCTGGACTGTGTAGGTAGTATCGGGAATGGGCTTACAGATGCCATTTGGAGGATATGACAGAAGGTCACCGGAGATGGGCTTAAAGATGCCATCCGAAAGATATGATGGAGAATTGTCGGGGATGGGCTTAAAGATGCCATCTAGAGAATGTTGATTTCCCGAGATATTCCTTTGATGAGAATTCCTGTTCCCGTCGTTGAGGAGGAATCTGCTGAGGAATGTTAGTCTCTGTCTTGGGAGAAATGGAATTTTAGGACCATCAGTTGTCCGCTACTCTACTGGGGAATCATCTCTTAGTCGAGGAGATGAAAATGAACTGCTATCTGGTCGTGCTCCAGGCCTTACAGTGATTTGCTAAGGATAATAAGACTGACTGTTATCTGGTCATGCTCCAGGTTTTACAGTGACTTACTGGGGAGATGAGATTAAACTTGCTATCTGGTCGTGCTCCATGCTTTGCAATCTCAAAAATTGTTATCTGGTCGTGCTCCATGCTTTGCAATCTCAAAAATTGTTATCTGGTCGTGCTCCAGGCATCAGAAGGAATTAAGTGGTTATCCGGTCGCATCCGAGTTTCAACTTGAATTTAAGGCATACTAACATCCGGTCGTTTCTAGGCTTCAATAGTAATTGGCTGAGTAAACTGCTATCTGGTCGGATTCCAAGCTTCGCAGTACCTTAAACTCTTATCTGGTCGTGCTCCAGGTTTCACAATGTCTTTTACCGTTATCTGGTCGTGCTCTAGACTTCACAGCGTCTTATACCGTTATCTGGTCGTGCTCCAGGCTTCACGGTGTCTTATACCATTATCTGGTCGTGTCCTAGGCATCATAGTATTTGGTACTGTTATCGGGTCGTGCTCCAGTCTTCACAGTATGAATTTGAGATGTACCACTATCTGGTTTATTGTAGGCTTCGTAGTATTTTGGAGAAATTAAAATATTATTCGGTCGATTTCTGGGCTTTATAGCTTCTTTAAGTGGAATAGAAATCATAGTATCGATTTGACTGAACCAGGGAAAAGTCTCGAGCTGTCTTCAACCGGGAAAGAAATCTTAGCATCGATTTGACTGAACTGGGGGAAGGTCTCGGATTGACTTTGACTGGCATAGAAATCAGGGGAATCTTAGCGGCGATTCGGTTGACTCAGAAGAAAGTCTTAGAACATATTCAACTAGAATAGAAACCCTAGTGTCGATTTGACTGAACCAGAGAAAATCTTGAAAAGTGTTGGAATATCTTCAACTGGGATAGAAATCTTGGTGTCGGTTTGACTAAATCAGAGAGAAGTTGTGAGAACTTGATTGTATCTTTCCCTGAAAGGTAAAGAGTTAGTCGTATGTAATGTCATGATGTATGAAATGTATTGAGTAATGATGTTATCAAAATAAATGAGATTGTGCTGTATAATATGTATGCACGTGCCATGATGTATGGATATGCAATGCTATTGTAATATTCTCTAGTTGGGGAAAATAAATCCTGGACTGCTACTGGAGAGTATAACGAGTTGAGTTCTTCGTTTCTGCTGGGGATAGTGACCGAAGATGATTAGCTGGGGATTTACATCCATTTTGCTTGAGAATATTCTGCCGGAGGAGACTCTGTCTGAGAATAATCATGCGGGGGAATGACTTTGTGGGGAAGAGAGATACTCTGTTGGAAGATCTGCTGATTTGGAGAAATAAACTCAGCTGGGGATGAACTTCCATTAAGGGAGAGAAGAGCTCTGTTGCAGATTGAGCTTCCGATGTCCGAGAAATAAACTCTGCTCGGAAGATGGCTTTATAAACTGCTCATGGTTATAAAACTCGGTTGGGGAATGCAGATATCAGCTTTCTGAAGGAACCTGCTGGGGAAGGAATTCCTGCTTGGGTATACGGAGGTTGGACCTTGGTTGTCTCGGCTCTGTGGCGAATATAGGTATCACTGGATTGTATGTGATAGTGACTTCGCTTCCAACTATCTCTGCCCCTTGTACCATGATGAAAAAAGTACATGCGGAGATTTTGTGGATAGATCTATGTTGTGATTATACTTGAACATGTATTTAATGAGTGTCAGGATGACATTCGTCTCTGGATCGTATCTGAATTGTACTTGAAACATGTGTTGAATGGGTGTCAGAATGACATCCGTCTCTGGATCATATATGAACTGTATTTGAAACATGTGTTGGATAAGTGTCAAAATGACATTCGTCTCTGGATCGTATCTGAACTGTATTTAGAGGAGAATCTGGAGTAAGTATCAGGATGACATCCGTCTCTGGATCGTACCTGAACTATTTCTAGAAGAGAAATCTGGAATAAGTACCAGGATAACATCCGTCTCTGGATCGTACCTGAACTCTTTCTAGAAGAGAAGTCTGGAATAAGTATCAAGATAACATCCGTCTCTGGATCGTACCTGAACTGTTTCTAGAAGAGAAGCCTGGAATAAGTATCTGGATAACATCTGTCTTTGGATCGTACATGAACTGTTTCTAGAAGAGAAATCTGGAATAAGTACCAGGATAACATCCGCCTCTGGATCGTACCTGAACTGTTTCTCAAAGAATGACAATCTTGAATAAGTAGCAGAATGACATCCGTATTTGGATTGTATCTGAACCGTTTCTCAATGTATCAAAATCTTGAATAAGTAGCAGAATGACATCCGTATCTAGGTCGTATCTAAACCGTTTCTCAATGTATGAAAATCTTGAATAAGTAGCAGAATGACATCCGTATCTGGATCGTATCTGAACCGTTTCTTGATTCTGGTGCTCTTGATGAATGTTGATCAAGGTATAAGTCTCCCACTGATAGACAGGTGACGGGACATAGTCGTACGTTTTAAATCACTGACTTTTGTCTAGACCTCCCTTTTGGGTTTTCAGTCCACCGGGATACCTTTTTGCCCAAGCCGCCTTTTCAAGTTTTTGACTTGTTGAGTGTGCAGATTATTTTTATGTATATCCCTAACTTTTGGCCGAACCCTTTTGGTTCGCCAGAATTCCCTTATTTTTTCCTAGGTGTGTCAACCTAGCGGGTCTTTATTATGCATAGTATTTTCCGACTATGTCCATGCTTTCAGGATGTAGAGAGTTGTCACTGTCCATAGTGTTGTGTTGTAGTACTGTCAAAAATGTTTTCTTGATGGCACATGATTCGTTGCTGGAATGTGTGCGTAATGCCCCAAGCGATTCAGATGGAGATCTGCCCCTGGTTATTTGGCACTTTTGGAGAGACTGCCCCAAGTTTGTTTAGACATCATGTCATGCCCCTTGCTTATGGAAGACCTGTTATTGGAAGTGTCTTTCCCGCTGAGGTGATTCTGTCCATTAAGAGGATGTCTATTCATTGAATATCCATTGTACGTATTTTTCTGCTGTCAAACTATTAGTCATATGCAAACAATTTCATTTAATGAATGCAAAACTCATGTGTATCTTGAAATTTTTTTTGAAAATGTGTTTTGTGTAGTAAAACGAAATTTTCAAGAATGTGATATCAACTCAGGATTCGTAACAAAGCCTACAGGAGTCATGATACCTTTGTAACCGTATGCTCTCAAACTAACCCATGCTTCAGCTAGGACTTTTAAGGGTTATAATGTGTCCTGGTTCACGGTTCAAGAAACAAAGGATAAAGGCTCAAATTTTATTTGTACCCAACCCGCTCTTCGTGATGTTTTTCCAGTCCTATGCTCAGTTAATTGCGCGTCCCGATTGAGTCTGGAATCTTTGCTCTGATACTTGGTGATGATTCAGAAATTGAACATTTATTTTGAAAAGGAAGTCATTTTTGTAATCTTCTTTTTGTCGAGGATTTGTAGTAACCTCTTTTTTTTTGGTTTTTGTTATTCCTTCTTTTGCCTGAACTGTTTCTTTTGTGATTACAGTCAGCGGGATGTCCCAATTTTTCTCTTAAGTCTCCTTCGTAGGTTTTGACTTAATGGGATTTTATTTCGAGAGATAATGACTGCCTGTCTTGATGATTATACGGAACCATCACCGTCTTCGATGCCATTCATTGTGTACGAAGCAATGGATTGTGACTGAATGCGCCTCTGAATTAACTGAGAAAACTACCCTGCCCCAGGTTATGATTAAGGGTTTTAATTTGTGCGAAAAGAAAAACTCCTAATTCTTTGGCTCGAAGGGGTTGACTAGGGATTATCTTCCTTATAACTCCACTGTTTAGGATTTGAAACAACACCTGTACATCGTCAGTGGAGTCTGTTCAAAAGCATACTGTAGAGATTATGGTATCATTTTCGTCATCTCCCCTCTAAGGCTTAGAGTTTTTAATCGAGAGTTGAATATCACAAAAGGAAATAAGAACGCATTTTTGAAATAGTGAATACGAATGAATTGATTCAAGACAAACATGTGCAATGCATTGATGAAATAACGAGGTTTGATATGAATAAATGTTCAAACGAATCAAAAGAAAATTACACATTGAAAATTCTAATGAACGAAAAGTCTTCTTGTGAGAACTTGTCACTTCAGATGGTATGCCTTGGAGGGATGGCAGGAGAACTCAGCCTAACCGTCTTGTGTGAATTCTAGCGCTCCTTCATCAATCAGGTCTTGAATTTTATTTCTCAACGCCCAACATCTGTTGGTGTCATGTCCAGGACTGTTGGAGTGGTACGCACATCTTGAATTTGGATTGTACCTTGGGGAGGCTATGTTGGGATTCTGAGGAGGGTCCCTTAACATAACCAACTTGGCCTTCAACATGTGTTGCAATGCTTGAGCCAATGACATGTTGATTTCGGTGAAGCGTCTTTCAGATGCATTCTTCTTATGCTGATTGCCCCGTTGTCATTGGTGAGGTTGTGGTTGGGCTTGTGATGTAGTAGCAATCTGGAAGGTCTGTTCATAACCTCTTCTCTCACCGGGGGCTGATTAATGCCTTGATCCATAATTTTAACTGTTTGTTTCATGGATTTGCATCCATTTTGGTGAAGCTTGTTGAGGAAGGCTCTTAGCCCTTCTTGTCCTCAAGCTAAGTTTTAGATAAGAGCCATCTGCCCCAGCATCTGGATTCTCATTGCTTCTACCTCAGCTTGCAGTTGTTCCAATTGTTCATCCTTGTTGTTTTCAGGACGTTCCTTGGTCAGATTCCCGACAAAGAGTGTTTTCATGTCTTCTTGCCCCTTGGGTAGATTCAAGAGAAATTCTTGGAACTGGGCATCTTGAGCTCGGAGATCTCGGTTGTCTTGTTGGAGAGCCATTGCTGAAATAAATAGCGAGAACATGAGAGACCTGCTTTGAAACCTGCTTATGCAATGATATGTATTATATACGTATGCAATGTTTTCAAGGATCTCGCGGGGTAAACAAGAAAATGTCAGATGTTGAATTTTGCAGCTTTGATTAAAGAACTTTGTATCATTGAGAGTCCTTCTACGAGAGTCAAGCTCACCATATCAAGTGGGTCATAGCCCCTGACTCAAGTTGTTGAGATTTGATCTTCTGACGACATTGGCTAGAGGAAAATAAATCCCATTGCCCTTGCTAGACGGCTGGTTCATCATAACCTGCATCACAGGCCCTCGAGATCCTTGAAATGGTTAAGGAAATTCTATGGTATGATGCTATGATGTGCATGCTATGCATCCAGCAAAAACGCAGGGTAAGAAACTAATTTATTGGATTTATACAAACAAGGTCCTGCAAGGAATACAAACAAAGCCCTGCAACGAGTTCAAATTGTTAGGAACAGAAAGCAAACAAGTCACACAAGTAGCCTTAGGTTTAGGCTTGCATGGATTCCATAGGTGAGTACCCTCTTGAAGTTGGATTGGTTCAACCTGTCCTATAAATAGTAATCGGGTGCTAAGGGATCTCAATATCACCGATCTTTTCCCTAACTTCGTTCAATAGGCGATTGACTCGTAACCAAACAAAACTCAAGAGTCAAACCTCAATGAGTGTAGCATCGAGTATCTGTCGACCTTGGGAATACACTAAAGTCGGCCATCTCACTACGTCCTACTGGCCAAGTTGTGCAATTAAAGGTTCTAAGGTCAGTTGATGCTTCACGACACCATGCGGCGGCCCCGTACTCTCCCTGATTGACTCAAGGGTTACCGGTACCAACCAAAGTGCGACATCAACGTAGTTACTGCTTCAACCGTGTCGGTATACCTCGCACATTTCCCTCACAGTTTATTGCTACTTACCTAAAAGGTATCCCCAGATCTGGGTGTAGGATCTATATAACCCCAACAAACCCTTGAATATAAAGCATGCAAAGCAAAAGACAAGCAAGCAAGTTAAAAAATGACCTAGATCCTAAGGTATACCCCACTTATTAAGTCCCTAGTAGAGTCGCCAGTTCTGGTGATACGGTGGCAGAACCGACTATTAATACTGGTTTGCATTTTTTGTTTGCAAATGTCGCGGTAAGCAAGAGTCGCCATTGACTTTTATTTTATCCAATTAGGAAAAGGAAAAAGAACAGAAAAAAACCTTTTTTGAGATGTTTCTGAGTACGGGGGATAGATTATAGAAAGGGAAGGTGTTAGCATCCTTTCTATCCGTGGTTTTCCACGGAATCTTAGGTACTTGCTCATTTTGAAATTGCTTGTGTGTGCTTGTTTTGAAAAGTTTTGTTTTACTTCGTTTTAACCCTTGTTTCTGTCCTCAAGAGTGTTACGAAGTTGTTTTTGAAAACTTTGTTTGGGAAAGTGTTGGTGTGAAGAAGTTTTTGTTTGTTTAAGCAAGTACCTAGGAACTAATCTACCTACTCGAAAAAAGTTTGTTCGTTTTCCTTTTAGACAATGCTATCCCACTATTGAGGAATAAGTAGCATCTTCGTTGGAATTTTTTTAAAGGGAAATTCGAAGGGACAAATACGATCGCAAAAGCAATGTTAGAAAATGTTAGTAATCATACTAAATCCTTAAAGATCTTTTTCCGAGGAAACATCTGAATGGGTCATTTTAGATCTTTCGTGGCTAGAGGACAACCACTAACAAAACCTATACTTCATGACCGTTTACCGAAGGCAACCAGAGTGGAGTAAATCCTAGGAGTGAGCATGTGCGAGTTTAATTTTCAGTTAATTTATCTTTGCACATTTAGGGTTTTCTACTGTATTAATTTTCAGTTTGTCTTTCCATGCAATCCTATTAACATACATCTAAGCAGTTTATAGTTTGCGGAAATTAAAATACGGGAAAGTTAAGAGTCCTAGCTATTACAAGGCTTTCGCAGATACATAATTATTTTGACTGAAAATAAAGATGCAGAATTGAAACCCTAATTACTATTACAAACTCGAAGCAATTACAATAATAATAAAAAGGAAATTAAAAAATGCGCGCGGCGACTTAAATGCGAGAATAATTAGCAAACCTAAAAAAATCTAGTTGAAAAAGATTTAGGTTAGTTTTTTGAGAAAAATTAATTAGGTTATGTACAAATTAAACCCTAATTCTAATTGATTTAAATCATGAAAAAAAGGAATTAAATTACCCTAAATAATTAATCTAATTAATTAAGGAAATAAAATATTTTTTATGAAAAAAATGATTTTTATGTTTAATTAAATAAACCTAAAAAACTTAATTAATTTTAATTACTAAAAAATGTTAATTTTGAAGAAAAAAAGGTTAATAAAAAAACCTAAAACCTAATTAATTTTAATTAATAAAAAAATGTTAATTTTGGAAAAAATTAATTAAAATATCCAAATCCTAATTAGTTCGAATTAAAAAAAAAAAGGAGAAAGGATTAAGTTTGCCAAAAAATAGATAGGGGAAGAAACATCAATGAAAATAGGGTTAGAAAATAAAAATAATGCAAATGTCAGGGGTGGGTGTTGACCCAAAAATTAATTTAAAACTTAAAATTAAATTTTTAAAAAATCTAAAATTAATTATTCGAGTTTATTATGAAAAATTATGAAAAATCAAAGGTTTGTAAAAATTTTAGGTTTTATGAAAAAGGTTTTAAACAGAAAGAATGAAAATAGGTAAAAGGATAAATAGAAAGGAAGAAAACCAAAACCAATAGGGGTGGTTGTTGAATCCACACCCTTAACCTTCTCAGGATGTCTGCCTCGTCATGCATTAGTGGTTATTCTGTTTTGGCCTCAGCGTTTTGTAATAACCCTTCACGGGATCCTGTCTAAATCTGCAGTGTTGAATCCCATGAACACATTAAATAAATTACTATATTATAAAATACAAATAAAGCAAATATATGATATTTTGCAATATTAAAACCGATATGGCATGTATGAATGCTTCTATACCCTTTTGATCATGGAGATTAAACCAGTCTTACCCTTACTGGAGAAGTAGTGAGATGTGGGTTTGTAACAAGGATGGCTTGTTTGAGTGAGATGGGGGTTTGTAGTAAGGATTTCAAGGTTTTTAGGTTTCTTAAAATAATTTGATATTTTGACAGGGTTGTGGCAAATGTTTTTTTTCGTTTGTCGTGTCCTATTTGTATGAAAAAAGTGAGATTATATAATGGAAATTAGAGAAAAGATATGGGCTTTGAATGTGCAATTGGGCCTCCAATAACCACAAGCAATAGTGCAGATTTTTATTCACTTGAGTCTGTCACGTTCTAGGCTAAATCGCAGGGGCTTAATTAGAATTTTTGAAGTTGAAATTTGAAAAAAATAATGTAGCCTACATCGAGAACTAACTCCTATCCAAAAATGGGCTCAATCGGGTAAGCGGTTAATTAGTTATGAATTTTTGAAGTTTCGCCTCAGACATACTTATTTTGGGCTCCAGTGTCAACTTTAACACGTTCTTCAATAAAAAACTGGCATTGATCGGTGCAAAACCCGGTCCTGACTTTAGAAGAAAAGTTGTAGATCTCTGAGTCAGTGACCTTGTGTAAAAATATGGACCCGATCCGATAAAAATTGATCGTGTTATGAATTTTTGAAGTTTCGACCCAGATGAAATAATATTCAGCATTCAGGATTTTCGGCGCGTCACGCGCACTCTGAGAAAAAACGAAGGACTTTTGGATACCTTTCAAACTCGATATCTCCTGTGAAAATGTAGCCAACTCAATTTGTGAAATTTTGGCGCCGGAACCAGCTCAATACAATGAAAATCGACCAAGTTATGATTTTCTGAACATGACGCAAATAAACTTCTGTCACAAATTTTCTATATTTAAGTACTTGATAAATCCGCATTTTTGAAGATCTTCTGATCGAAATTTGCTTCCAGCCGTGAGAGATGAAAACGTAGATGACGTCAAGACGGAATTTTGGCCATAGGAACGGGTTCAAAACAAGTCATGATCTTCAAGTTATGATTTTTTTAGTGCGTAAAAATTGCATTTTCAGCACACTTTTTCACCATGTTTCTTCGGGAAAACTCATACATTCGGAGACCTTCTTTAAAGAATTGACTCTTGAGATGAACCTAAATTTGAGAATACGTTATCAGAGATATCTTGGCGAAAGAACACCTGAATATGACGCGCCGGGTTGGACTTGTGAATCTTTGAACCCCGAATCGTTGCAAAACAGTAAACCGATCTTCAACACGGAAAATACTCTGAGAACATCCATTGGCGAAATAAACGTCACTTATAACCTGAAGAAGCTTGTTAAATATACCTTGATTCCATAACCATAAAACCAATGATATGCGTGTATGTAATAATGAAATGTAAGCCAAAAGGTCGAAATAAAGAGGGTAAATTTTGGGATATAACACCATCCATGATCAAGGGGAAGCATATCCCCCCGCTTTCAGAAGTGTTTGTTAGTGCTGGTCCAAATGTTCAAGGACAAATCCATGCAGTGGATGGTGATTATGAAGACGGTGCAAATATGTTTCAGTATATTTACCAGATTGCACTTGATCAAGAACTCGACAATTGGGCTGCTACTGATATTCCCAAAGTGGTTTTCTTTGACATGTAATGTTCTTGCTTTAAATAAGTCACATGTTTTTCTTGAAACATGTTGACAGCTTGTGAAAAAGGCCCCCTCATGTTTCTATATTTGTTTAAAATTGAATAAAATCAAATTTTCGCATACAATTTTTGCTCTGTCTTTTCTTATTTTCGTAAAATAATAAATGGCAATGCTTTTCCTTCTAACTCTTTGACCATTTTCCAATTCGCATTCATATTCTAAAATAAGGCATGATTCATCAATCATGCAGGTCTGCCTCGAATTCCCTTATAAACGATGATGTTACAGTTCCTTGCACCAATATCTTTAGAAATCTGAATGACCAAGCCGATGAAGATGGTGGGGAAGATTGTGAAATTCCAGAGTAATTGGAAATACTGTTGAGACAAGAAGAGAAAACGATCCTGCCTCATCAAGAAGCCATTGAGATCATTAACCTCGGTACTGACACAGTGAAAAGAGAGGTCAAGATAGGGGCCACTTTGCAAGATGATGTAAAGAAGGGGTTGATTGAGCTTCTCAGAGATTACTATGACATCTTTGCTTGGTCGTATAAAGACATGTCGGGTTTGGATACCGATATAGTCATGCATCATTTGATACTCAAGCCATAATTTCCTTCGGTGAAGCAAAAGCCGCAGAGAACTCGTCCAGATATGTCTCTCAAGATCAAAGAAGAGGCTGGAAAGCTATTGAAAGTAGGCTTCTTGTTGGTATGCGAATACTCGGATTGGATTGCTAATATCGTACCCATTCCTAAGAAAGATTGGAAGGTTCACATGTGTGTGGATTATCGGTATTTGAATAAAGAAAGCCTAAAGGACGACTTCCCATTACCTCACATTGATGTATTGGTAGATAATACGGCTCAATCCTCAGTTTTCCCCTTCATGGATGGTTTTTCAGGATACAATCAGAAAAAGATGGCCCCAGAAGACATGACAAAGACGACATTCACTACTCTATGGGGTACTTACTGTTATAAGGTCATACCTTTTGGTCTAAAATATGCTGGTGCAACATATCAACGTGCCATGGTGACGCTCTTTCATGATATGATTCATAAGGAGATTGAAGTATATGTTGATGATATGATTGCAAAATCACAAAATGAGGAGGAACATCTGGTCCATCTACAGAAGTTGTTTGCGCGTTTGTAAAAATTCAGGCTAAGGCTTAATCCGAACAAGTGTACCTTCGGGGTGAGATCTGGAAAACTACTTGATTTCATTGTAAGTCAGTGGGAAATTAAAGTAGATTCCTACAAAGTAAAAGTAATACAGGATATGCCAACACCAAAAAATGAAAAAGAAGTAAGAGGGTTCCTTTGGAGATTGAACTACATAGCTAGGTTCATCTCTCATCTCATAACTACTTGTGAACCCACCTTCAAATTGTTGTGCATGAATCATGATGTCCAATGGGATGATAATTGCCAGGAAGCCTTTGAAAAGATAAAACTGTATCTCCAAGAGCCATCGATCCTCATTCCTCCAGTGCCCGAGAGGCTACTCATCATGTACTTGACGGTGCTAGAAGGATCTATGGGTTGTGTGCTTGGGAAACATGACGAAACAGGACGTAAAGAGCATGCCATTTATTATCTGATTAAAAAGTTTACCGATTGTGAATCGAGGTATTCTTTGCTTGAAAAAACTTATTGTGAACTTTCTTGGGCAACTCGACGTCTAAGGCAATATATGCTGACATACACGACTTTTCTAATATCAAAGATGGACCCGATAAAGTATATCTTTGAAAAACTAGCACTCACAAGCAAGCTTTCCCGATGGCAGATGCTTTTATTTGAATAAGACATTCATTATGTTACACAAAAATCTATCAAGGGTAGCATTCTTGTGGATCGTCTCGCTCATCAGCCGTTGGAAGAGTATCAATCAATGAAATTTGACTTCCCTGATGAAGATGTTATGAAGATTGATGATTATGACGGGGTCGATCCTGAAGAGCGGTGGACCCTTACGTTTGATGGTGCCTCAAACACTATAGGTCATGGCATTGGGGAGATATTCACTTCTCTACGTAGTACTTATACAACGTTTATGGCCCGGTTATGTTTCGATTGTACGAACAATATGGCAGAATATGAAGGCTGCGTAATGGGTCTCGAGGCAGCCATCGATCTCAAAATCAAAATCCTTGAGGTCTTTGGAGACTCCGCTTTAGTCATACATCAAGTACGAGGTGATTGGGAAACAAAGCACCCCCGTTTGTTTCCATACAGAGACTACATCTTGAAGCCGATACCTGCTTTTGATGAAATCAGCTTAGAACATATTCCCAAGGATGAAAACCAGTTAGCCAATGCTTTAGCTACTTTAGCATCAATGTTCTCGGTGAGCTTTTTGAATCAGGCGCCTAATATATGTATCCTCTGTTCCAAAGAGCTAGCACATGTCTTTCCTTATCATTGTCTCTCGACCGAGGATGTGTCTAATGAGAAGATGTAGTATTACGACATCAAACGGTACCTCGAGAAGCAAGAGTATCCCGAAAATGCTACAATTTGTGATAAGCGTACACTTAGAAGGTTAGCATCCAAGTTCCACTTATCAGGATACGTCCTGTATAAGAGAAATTATGACCCGGTTCTGCTCAGATGCATACACAAAGCAAAGTCGATCATAAAGGAAATCCATGAGGGTTATTTCGGGACTCATTCGAGCTGGCATTCTACAGAAAAGAAAATCCTACGCGCAGGGTATTTCTAGACGATGATGGAGAGTGATTGTTGTGTATATGCAAAGTTGTGCCACAAATGCCAAGTGTATGCAGACAAAATTCATTTTCCTCCAACTCCTTTGAATGTTATGACTTCCCCATGACCGTTTTCAATGTGGGGGCATTGACATGATTTGAAGGATTAAAACCAGTTCTTCGAATGGTCATAGGTTCATTCTAGTGGCTATTGATTATTTCACCAAATGGATGGAAGAGACTTCTTATAAGAATGTGACCAAATAGGTCGTTACCAACTTCATCAGAAAGGAAACCATATGTCGTTAGGGAATTCCTCACAGAATCATCACTAACAATGGTTCTAATCTTAACAACAACATTATGAAGGATTTGTGCAAAGAGTTCAAAATTGAACATCACAATTCATCACCGTATCGACCAAAGATGAACGGTGCAGTCGAAGCTGCTAACAAGAATATAAAGAAGATCATCCAGAAGATGGTCATAACATACAAAGATTTTTGTTGTACCCCAAAATTTTCCCTCTCATTTTATCAAGATTTCCCCTTACAAGATTTCTTGGGTTCAAGACCAGATTAGGGTTTGCTTAACTCAAAACATCTCCTTGCACTGATGACCTGAAATTAGGGCTTGAGTTTGCACAAGAATTTTTGGACTTCCAATGCCTCATGTGACTTTCATACTTCATGTTGGACCTATAATATTTCTCATACCAAGTTTCAAGCCTTGAATCAAATTTTTGCCCAGTTAATTGGACAGTTGACCTAAAAATCAGCTATATTGGGGAAAAAGTCAACAATGGCCAATTTACAGTCAAACCTCATAATTTTTGATCCATATCAACATTATGGACTCATATGAACCATTTGATCAAGTTTGTACCACAACTACTCAAGAAATTTGATCAGATCATCAAAAGGGCAAAATGGTCATTTTTAGGGTTTTGACTGCAGAAGGGCAATTTCTGATTTTTAACCTAGCCAATGGAAAATTGGGTTCAATAATGGTTTCAAGGACTCAATGGAATCATCTTGACCTAATCACAAGGTTCAAAAGATCTCAAATGCATTGGATTGACAGATGAATTTTCCAGTCAACTGATTAAAAATCAACTGTACACTGAAAAGTCAAACTTTGACTTTTTGGTCAAAATCAAGTGCCAAGGGTCATTTTTCATCAAGATGTGTCAAAACATGAAACTTGATCACCAAGAAACCTAATTTTGAAAATTAGGGTTTAAGTTTAAAAATTTTCATAACTTAGAATTTTTCTAAGTTATGAAAATTTCTTATTTTTTCCCAAACTTTCCAAACTTTTTCACCATGATGCAATTGGATTCAAAGAAAACTTCCAACATGAAAGTTGTAGTCCTCCACAAAATCTACAACTTTGATTCACAAAGTTTTCCCAAAAGATGCTTGGATCTCAAGTTATGATTTTGTGAATAGGGGTCCATGAATCTTTTAACTTAGTGAAATTTTGCCCTAGTTTAGGCAGGATTTTGACCTATCTTCATGGCAACTTTTCACATAGTTCCAAGTGGAATCTCAAAATTCATTTCAAAGATGGATTTTAGAGCATTTTACAAGATTTCCAAAATTTCCAAGAACTCTCCAAGATCATTTATGGTTAGGGATAATCGAAGGAATGAAAATGGCAAATTCTCACTTTTGTCCAAGGCATTTTGCACCATGTTACAACTTGCAAATCAGTTTGAATCATGTTTGTACTTGCATTACAGGCCCTAATCCTTTTTACACTCCAAAATTGAATGAAAATACAATGGTTAATGGCATTGTTTTGATCTTTGAAGCTTTGTATAAGGGTTTAATCCAAAAATGGCAAAAAGGTAACAGTGCTACTTTGATAAAGTTTGCTTTTAGCAACTTTGTTTATCTTGAGCCATGGACCAAACCTTTTTCTGCAAACAAAGTCCATGAATATCAGGAAAAGTTCAACAACTATGTTCCGGCCTTGAGCTAGCCTGTACAGGCTGTGAGCTTTGTCAACTCACCTTTTGCTTCAAAAACAAGAAAGCTTACAAAAAGTCCATAACTTGAAAATGTGATAAGAGCAAGTCTTTGTATCATTTCAAACAACTTCAGCATATTGTAGCAAGCTAGAAACACAATTTGTAAAGCTCTCAAACACCCTAAAACACTAAAACACCAAGTTCCTGCCCAAACATCGCATCACCTGCAGAACCACTTCCAAAACAAAATTGGCTTGTGCGTTTTGCCTTGAACCACTTCAAACACATTCCCTACAACCCACCTGAACTATCCAAGTACCCGTCCAGCAACTGTAACTTCATTTTCACACTTCACCATTTTCATTTTGAAGCTTTGCAGGTTGACTTCTACAGGGACATTCAGGTAAGTTCAAAGCAAGCTAAGCATTGGGAAAGGTTGAGACAACTTCAAGCAAGCTAACACGACCTTCAGGCCTCACTCACAACTCCTACATTGCCATATCCAAACTTGACTGAAACAGGTATTTGTCAAGATTCTAACTCCTTATTTAGGCATCATTAGGCTTAGGTTTGTGAAGCAAAAATGTAGTCTGTAATGTGCTTGAACTATACATATGCATAGCTTCCATTTATATTAACTAAGCTAGGATAATTTGGATGATGAACATGCTGAAAAACCTAGGTTAGAATTTAGGGCCACTAAAATTCTCTCTGGTCTTTGAGAGTTAGGTCACGTTTTTTATATGGTTGGAATCGTGATTGAAAATGATATAACTTTCATGTTGTAAATTTTTGATTTCATGCAAGCAATAGAGAGAACAAATTTTGAAGTACAGGGCACGCACGTTTTGTTCCAAGGTCAGGGATGAAGTGAAGTGGGCCTGGCGCTTTGGGCTTGGTTCTGTTTGCACCCCCCATTTTATTATTTGCACCCCCTTGGCCCATTTTCTTTATTTTGTATATTTTCTCATTTCTTTTATATTTTCTGACTTTATTTATTTTTTCTAAATATTAAAAATCACCAAAAATATTTTCTTAATTTTTACATTTTTATTTTATTATTTTTATGATTTTTTATGACAAAAAATAGTTTATTAGGTTAAATAGAATTCATTTTCTTGAATAAATTTGTAAATAATATTGAAATACTTAAATATTTTATTTTTATTATTTATACACTTAAATTAATATTTTCATACAATATTTAATTTTTTAACATTTTGTATATATTATTATTATTTTTTCTTGAACAAAAAATGAAATAAATAATAATAGAAATCTATTTTCTTTTAAATCAAAAATTAGGGTTTTCACCCTTTCAAAAAATAATCATTTTATTTTCTTATTTTGAAGACATAAATAAATTCATTTTTACATACATAAAAATAAATACAAAAACATTTGTGCATATTTACATTTTATTGTACATTTAAATACTTGTTTATTTATTTATTTGTAAATTCAATTTGGTTGTAATCGTTTTAGGGTTTTATTTTGAGTAATATCCCCTTATTCAAACTTGTACCCCCTTCCCATAATATTGTTGTAATAGTCTTAGATTTACTTTACGCATTTATTGCTTTTATATGCCATGATAGTAAACTAGGGTTTGTATGCAAAAGACCAAAAATCAAAACAAATAGCATGACTTAACACAAGACAAAATGCATGAAAAATGACAACACAATACACACAAGCACCCCTAGGATTTCATCCACTTTGTTGCTTTAAAATGGCCATGGTATGCATGCTAGGTATCTTGGCAAAACAAAAACAAAACAAAAAGATCATAGTCCCTCGATGACACTATCTTGGTTGCCTAAACAAAAATTATCTAGTCCCTCAAAAACTTGCTAAGATACTTGGCAATATTGTTATCATGGTCAAACGATGACCCACACCTGTCCCGTTTAACATCCAAAGATAGGGTTGTTTACCAAATACAATGGAAAACAAAAATGTCAAAGGGTTAAAAATGTACAAGAATGACTTTTGATTAGGGTAGACAACTCCTAGTTACTTGATCAATTTGCAAACATCCTTGCTATTTTCAAACAAACACACACAATTTCAAAACATTTCCCAACAAACTTTCAAACATTTAAACATTTTTCAAAAGACAAACACCTTTGTATACATTCAAACAAGAATCATTACAAAGGTTGCCTAAACAAAGGTTTCTTTTCAAAATACTTTCAAAACCACACACAAAGCACCATTTCAAACAATTGAAAAAGCAAAGCAAGTGATCTAAAACAAGTAACTAAGAGCCCATGGAAAACCATGGATGAAAAGTGTGCTAGCACCTTCCCTTTTCATAATCTACCCCCCGAACCCAAGAAAACATCTCAAAGGTCTTTCATGTGCTTTTTGACCTTTCCTTTGGATAAAATAAAAAGTCGGTGGCGACTCTTGCTAAATCGAAACATTTGCGAACAAAAAACGGAAAACCTTAAGTCATTTCTCCCACCGTATCACAATAGGCATGAAATGTTGCCTTTTTCTCTGCATGGCTACAAGATATTTGTGTGTACTTTGACGGGGGCAACTCCATTTTCTCTTGTCTATGGTACGGCTTCAGTGCTTCCTGTCGAAGTAGAGATTCCTTCGTTGAGGATTCTGATGGAAACCAAGCTTGGTGAGGCGGAGTGGGTCCAGACAAGATTTGACCAACTCAACCTGATTGACGAAAAGCGCCTAGAAGCCATCTGTCATGGCCAGTTGTACCAATAGAGGATGAAAATAGCATTCGACAAAAATATTCGTCCTCATAAGTTTTATCCTAGTGATTTGTTCTTGAGAAAGGTTATCATGCAAATCCATTCCGATCCCAGGGGAAAATGGACTCCTAATTATGAGGGACTATATATCATGAAGAGAGCTTTTTCAGGAGGTTCTCTAATCCTGATAGACATGGATGGGGAAGACGTTCCACTCTCAGTCAATTCAAACCTAGTCAAAAGATACTACATAAAGAGACCCGCTAAGTCGAAAACCTGAAATGGCGACTTAGGAAAAAATGGGCATCCTGATAGACATCATAAGTCAAGGCAAAAATTAGGGATAAAATTAAAAATAATAACCCACTAAGTCGAAAACCCGAAAGGGAGGCTTAGGCAAAAAGGGGTATCTTCGTTGGATCGAAAACCTGAAAGGGCGATCCAAGTAAAAGTTAGGGATCATAAGCGAGAGGCTGTAGTCTGAATTCTCTTCACAAATAACGCATGCACATCTATAGCACCTTGGCAGTGAATTGATAGGTCCAACTTCTACTCTTAATAGGTAAGGCATTGAGACTACTGAGGATATGGGAACTGTAGCAATACTGATTTTAATGGAAATTCGAGCATCTCTCATTGCCATTTGCACATGTTGTATTTTCCGTTTCTTTTTCGCAACTACCTCATATAGGAGTTTCATCCTTGTACAAATGCTTATTCACTGGCCAATCAATAAAGTTTGTTTTCATCAAAAAGTTGTCTTTTACTATCATAAAAAAAAGTTTTTTCGTATGCAAAATGTGTTTTATTCGCTACTAAACAATGCATTAGAAACATGGGGAATAAAAATTCCCAAGCTGAGATAAAACTTGACTTTACATTGATGTATAACCATGAGGGAGTGTCGTATGCATTCCAAGTGTTATTTTTCTATGAAGGTAGCAACTCATAACGGTCACCCTAACTTGGTCAAGACACAAAGCCGCCTTCATCTACTACATACAACTTCAAACCTAATTCCCCAAATGAATTCATAAAGTCTGGAGTCATCATTTTACTTGGCACGCGCAAGTGCACATCCTCCAAGATCTTAACTAGGGCATCTGCAGAGCTAAACGGAGGCATCCCCAGTGGAGTAAATTAGGGCATTCGCAGAGCTAAACTGGGGCATTCGCAGGTGTCCATGCCCATCTTTTATCCCCAGGTGATTTAAGAGGTAACTCCCCAGTGTGGTGTAAACTTGGGGCATGTATTCGGAGAGATCCACATGGTGTTCAGTACCTGTTCTTAGCATATTCAATTCTACCATCCTCTCAACGGTCCAGAATGTAGGGAAGTCGGGCCAAATTATCTCCTCCTCAACAATGTGATTCAAAATTCAGTGGCGTACCTGAAAACACGCGACGTCAGCAATTCAATCTCCAGCGGAGCCTTCAATAATATTCGGTACCATGAGCTTTGGTGAAAATCAATACCCCCAACAATCTTTGGTACTGCAGGTTTCCAGTGCTGATATGTATTGGCATCGCCGGTGATGAGAAACAGTTCTCGATGAGCCTTCACTTATCTCCATGAAGTCTATTTCTTTGTATTTGCATGTAGTTATCATTGTGTGATACGGTGGGAGAACTTACTTGAAGGTTTTATGTTTGATCACAAATGTTGCGGTTAGCAAGAGTCGCCACCGACTTTTCTTTTATCCAAAAGGAAAGGTGAAAAATCACAGGAAAGACCTTTAAGATTGTTTCTTGAGTTCGGGGGGTAGATTATGAAAAGGGAAGGTATTAGAACCCTTTTCAGCCATGGTTTTCCATGGGCTCTTAGTTACTTGCTAGATCACTTGTTTTTGTTTGAAATTGTGATTTGTGTGGTTTTTTGAAAGTATTTTGTAAAGAGGCCATTGTTTAGGCAATCTTTGTAATGATTCTCGTTCGTAAGAATGTATACAAAGATGTTTGATCTTTTGAAAATGTTTTCAAATTTGTAAGAGGTTTTGAAAGTGTAGGTATTTGTTTTGAAAATATAAAGGATGTTTTGAAATTGAGCAAGTAATTAGGGGCATTCTACCTACTCAAAAGTCTTTCTTGTTCATTTTCTTTTCCTTTGACATTGTTATCTTACCATTGATTTTGTAAGTAACCCTATATTTGGATGTAAACGGGACAGGCGTGGGTCATCGTATAACCATGATTAACAATGTTGCAAGGTATCTTAGCATTCTCTTTTAGGGACTAAGATCATTTGAAAGGCAACTTAGATAGCGCCATCGAGGGACTATGATCTTGTATTTTGTTTGTTTTTGCTAAGATACCTCACATGCGTGTAATATGGCCATTTTGTAAAGGCAACCAAGTGGATTTACCCTAAGGGTGCTTGTGTGCAAATGTATTGTTTTCATGCTTGATTTTGTCTTTGATTAAGGTTTTCTATTTGATTGGTTTTAGTCTTTCCATACAAACCCTAATTACTAGCATGTTATATATAAAGCGGTAAATTACGGAATTTAAAGTTACTACGCTATTACAATACTTGTGGGAGGGGTGTACAAATTGTAAATGGGGATTGCAAGAAAATAAACCTTACTAATCTATTACAACCATATTGAATTGGTACAAGAATTGAATAAATAAATGTACAAAAATAGATAAATATGCAAGAATGTAAATGTAAGAAAATGGATGTTTTTCTTTGGATTTTTTAGGAAATGAGTTCTGATTTTAACCTAATTAACTAGAAGAAAATAATTAATTAAACCTAAATTTACTAAGAAAAGATTTTAAATAAAACCCTAATTCTATTAATTGATTAAAGAGAAATTAAGTTTAAGAGAAGTATTTTTGGTATTTTGGTGTTGAAAATAATTATAGCATTATAAAATATTTTTGGACTTTTTGGTATTAAAATAATATATTTTAATTGGTGTAAAAGAAAATAAATAATAACCTAGTTTTAATAAAATTTACAAGAATAATTAGTAAAATGAATAAAGTATGGTTAAATAAAATATATTTTTTGTGAGAAAAATAAAAAAAAACTAAGTTAAAATATAAATCTACTATTTTTGTATTTTTTATGATTTTTTAGTATTAGAAAAATAATTAAGAAAATAAATAAAATGAAAATTAGAAAATAAAATAAAAATTGGGCCAGGGGTGTTGATAACCTGCAAGGGGGTTAGTGGTAAGAAAAAAAAGTACAAAGCCCAAACGAGGCCCAAGCGCCTTGTCCAAAAAAGTCAGAATGCAAAAAATGTAAAGAAAAACAAAAGGGTACCACTGGGGCTCGAACTCGGGTCCCTCTGGTTACAGGAGCGCGCTTCTACTACTGGGGTGGCTATACATCCGCTTATATAAATCAACCAATAAATACATAAGACAAACATGTTCTTAAGGCCAACTTCATCTTCAACCTCACGGACAGTCCGAACTTCTGTAACTTGTTCAAATCTCAACAAAAATGGAAACTGTAAACATGAAACTTGTAGCAAATTTCCTCACGGCTTCAGAAATGTAAAGCATTAAAACTATAGCTCAAAGATAAACATGAATTTTAATGGCCCTATTCTAAACCCTAAAAATCTCAGAAAATTCAATCTTAAAATTCTCTAAGCTCAGACAAAATTAATGGAAACTATGGACATGGTTAGCTTTAGGGCAATGATATCTACATGTTTCATTCACAAATAAATCATCGATGATGCATGTATGAAAATTTCCAAAGTTAGAAAACTTACCTTGCAAGAGGTTATCGGGTTTGAAGTTTGAGCAGCTTTCAAGGAGTTCCAGTGATTGGGTTAGCTTCCTCAAGTTCCCAGGAAGCTAATGGGATGCTTAGCTTGAGCTGAAAGTACCTGAGGAGTTCTGGAGAAGTCCAAGTGTAAAGCTATGTTTTTGAAAATGGAGGATGGTGTTAATGGTGTTACAGTTCTGTAACAGGGTGTGGGATGAGTTCTAAATGATGTTTAGAAGCTTTAGGAACAAAGAGGCTTGAAAATGCACGAGGGAGTTATGAGTTTCAAGTTTTTGGTCAGTTTATGTGAAAATGGAGGTATGTGATGTGATTCTGAGCTCTAGGTGTTTTCAGGGCTTAAGCCTTCGTGTCTTTTGTGACAAATGGTTTGTATATCTATAAGCAAAAGGATTGGAGTGGTTTGGACAATCAGAAGTATAAGTTTTCAGCTAATTTCTAGGTTACTTGATTTTGAAGAAAAGAGGGAAACCAAATTTCAATGTGAGGTACAAGCATGGGTTGAGTGATTGTAAGTGTCTAACAAGTTTCTTATGAGTCATAGGACTTGTATGATCAGAAGAGAACAAGTGCAAGGCTCAAGAACAAGTTTTATGGAAAAAAAATCACTTTATCAAAATGGCAATGTACACTTTCTTCCAAAAATGGATATAAAGCATGGCCTTGCATTGAATGCTTGAAATGAGACCTCTAACAGATGTGCAAGCCATTAATTATGGATTTCCTAACAAGTTCGAGGCCTGCAAATTAGAGGTTATGCATCATACTTTAAATTTTGAATTTGGTTCATCATAAAATGACTTGTAAATCAAATGATAAAGCCCTAACTTCATCTCTTCGATTCTCCCTACTCAAAAATGATCTCAAGGAGTTCTTAGACATTTTGGAAAGCTTTAAATGTTCTATACAATCCATATTTGAATTTCTTTTGAATATTCCCCTTGGAACTATATGAAAAAGTGCCATGAAGTTGGGTCAAAATCCTGACCAAATTAGGGCAAAAATTTCACTAAGTGTTTTGTTTCATGACCACATGTTCTTAAAATTATAACTTGAGATCCAAGAAGTTTTGGAAGGAGTTGTATAAATCAAATTTGTATATTTCATGGAGATATACAACTTTCATGTTGGAAGTTTCTCTTGAATCATTTTGCATCATGGTGAAAATTTTGCTCAAAGTTATGAAAAAATAAGAAATTAGAAATTTTAACTTTTCAAAATGAAATCTTGAATTTTTGATTTATTGATGAATGAGTTTCATATTTTGACATGCTTTGATGAATTATGATCATTGACATTGAATTTCCACCAAAAAGTCAAAGTTTGACTTTTCAGTGTACTGTTGACTTTTGATCAGTTGACTGAAAATTCATCTGTCAATCTATTGGACTTGAGAAATGTTTTGAGCCATGTCATTAGGTCAAAATGATTCAATTGGACTCTTGAGATCATGACTTAAACCTAATTGATCATTTGCTAGGTCAAAAAATCAGAAATTGCCCTTTCCCAGTCAAAACCTTAATTTTGACCATTTTGCCCTTTTGGAGATTTGATCAAATTTCTTGAGAAGTTGTGGTCCAAACTTGATCAAATGATACATATGAGTTTAAATTATTGACGTGGATAAAAAATTATGAAGTTTGACTATAAATTGGCCACAGTTTACTTTTCCCCAATACAATTGATTTTTAGGTCAACTGCTCAATTGATTGAGCTAAAGTGTGATCCAAGGCTTGAAACTTGACATGAGTGATCTTGGGGGTACATAATGATCCATGAAAGTCATATGAATCATTGAAAGTTCAAATATCCTTGTGAAATCTCAAACCCTAATTTTAGTCATCAGTGCTTAAGGAGGTGTCTTGAGCTGATCAACCCTAGTGCAGTCTTGAGCCAAAGGAGATTTTGTGAGAAAATTCTTGATAAGTGAGAGGGAAAATGTTGGGGTACAACACACTGCATAACATTGCATCCTCAAAAGCGCGTAGTCTATCCATCATAATGGATCTTTGCGGCAAAAGAAATTCAAACATGCATATGAAGCGAAAGCAAGACCAGGCACCTTACATGAAAGACCTGAATCATTCCAAGATGGTAATACATCCCCACAAGAGGGTATCGCTACCAAAAATCCCCAGTCGGTGACCTTCACCCCTGAATTCCCAGCAAAATTAATACACCTTGGCAATTCTAAACCCAGTTCTCATTTGGCAGCCGGTTCCTGTCTGACAAATAATTCAGTCTCCTAACACTCGTTTATGTCGGTTTCCTAAACACTCGTATGTGTCAGTCTCTGTAAAAGACTCGTTTGTGCCATTATTCCAAATGCTCATATGTTTCTATCTGTCCTCCAAATCCCAACAAATACAATGCACTTGGTCATTCTCGCATCTACAATCATCGCGTCGTAACCAATACTCCCACCTTCTTATAATTGTAGGTCGCCCGTAGGCATAGATTTTGGTAGATCGCCCGTAGGTATTACCTTAGGATCTTAGATAGACCGTGGATCTAGATTTCCTTGTAGGTTTCTCGTAGGCCTAGTAATTTTGGAAGATCGTCCGTAGGTCTCGCTTTAGAACCTGAGATTGCCTGTAGGCTAGGTTCTTCCAATAGATCATCTTAGAACCTAAGATTTCCCATTGGCTAGGTTCTTCCTTAGATCATCTTAGAACCTGAGATCGCCCGTTGGCTAGGTTCTTCCTTAGATTATCTTAGAACTTGAGATCACTCATAGGCTAGGTTCTTCCTCAGACCATCTTAGAACCTGAGATCGCTCGTTGGTTGGGTTCTTCCTTAGATCATCTTAGAACCTGAGATCGCCCGTAGGCTAGGTTCTTCCTTAGATCATCTTAGAAACCGAGATCGCCCGTTGGCTAGGTTCTTCCTTAGATCATCTTAGAACCTGAGATCCCCCATAGGCTAGGTTCTTCCTCAGATCATCTTAGAACCTGAGATCGCTTGTTGGCTAGGTTCTTCCTTAGATCATCTTAGAACCTGAGATCGCCCAAATGTTAGGTTCTTCCTCAGATCATCTTAGAACCTGAGATCACCCGTTGGCTAGGTTCTTCCTTAGATCATCTTAGAACCTGAGATCGCCCATTGGATAGGTTCTTTCTTAGACCATCTTATAACTTGAGATCGCCTGTAGGATAGGTTCTTCCTCAGATCATCTTAGAACCTGAGGTCTCCCGTTGGCTAGGTTCTTCCTTAGATCATCTTAGAACCTGAGATCTCCTGTTGGCTAGGTTCCTCAGATAATCTTAGAACCCAAGATCGCACATTGGCTAGGTTCTTCCTTAGATCATCTTAGAACATAAGATCGCCCATAGGCTAGGTTCTTCCCCAGATAATCTTAGAACCTGAGATCGCCCGTAGGCTAGGTTCTTCCTCAGATCATCTTATAATCTGAGATCGCCCGTTGGATAGGTTCTTCCTTATATCATCTTAGAACCTGAGATCGCTTGTAAGCTAGGTTCTTCCTCGAATCATCTTAGAACCTGAGATCGCCCGTTGGCTAGGTTCTTCCTTAGATCATATTAGAACCTGAGATCTCCTGTTGGCTAGGTTCTCCCGATATATCATCTTAGAACCTGTGATCGCCCGTTGGCTAGGTTCTTCCTCAGACCATCTTAGAACCTGAGATCGCCCGTTGGCTAGGTTCTTCCCATAAATATTGTCTTAGAACCTGAGATCGCCAATAGGCTAGGTTCTCCGACAAATCACTTTCATGTTTCACCTTAGAATCGTAGGTCGCCCATAGACCTTATCCTTCATCCTTTCGTACCAATATTTATCTTGTATTGGCATCACGCCACGTTACAAGTCCAATCTTCATCTCCTCACTGGAAAACGATAAATTCTCCCCTAGCGGATATCACAAAAAATAAATAAACATTCACACTTTCTCTTAGAGAAAATTTTTGGCATTGATATTTAATCATCTTCTACCTCAAAAGTTCGAAAGGCATGAACCAATCGTATTTTCAGGTTTAAGATGATTAAATAGGGGCAGTTGTAATACCTTGAATTTTTCCTACCCTTTTACTTTTATTTGGCTTATGCATCTCGCGCTTTTCTCATGTATATAATTTCCATTAGGTCATCTAACACATCATGCATCATTAATTAATAAACTTGGTATGGGAATAAGGATCTTGAAGTTAGGGCTTTCTCTATGGCTTTGATGGTTCTCATCTTCACTCAGGCTTGAATCAATTGGTTTCCCAGTAACTGGTTTATGGAGCTAGGGTTTTTCTTTTCATATTCATTGATGACTTCTTCTTTCATCAAACTTCTTCATCAAGATGCCTCAAAAGCAAGTGGATTAGGTTTATGATAATGACGTGGTTTCTTATAATGCTTCAAAGGAGGATATGGTGAGCTAGGGTTCTGCTTCAATAAGTACTCTCATTAATCAGGGATATATATTCACTTCTTTATGTCAAGTGGTTATCATAAGGATATTAAGGGTTTGGTTTCATGGCTTTCATGCAACTCATTTCTCACATCTAGGGTTTCTTTTGTTTATCATCATCGAAATTTTGGTTCACTTGGTTATTTTCATTGCAAGACAATATTGTGGATCTTATGAAAGGATTGAAATTCATTTGTTGTCTTATGAATTATTTCAGATTTGAAGGCATCGGATAATTTTAAAGTCCATTTTGAACTCTTAGGCTTTTCATATATGATTTGTTCCAAAGGTGCAAGAATGAATATGTCCTCATTTGGTTAGAAAGTCAACTCTTGAAGGATGACTTTTATGGGCCAAGTCATGTGGATTTTTGTACGAGTACTTTTCCATTACCTCAATTTCGGGAATTCATTCAAATTTGTATTTCGCATTTGGAAGTATTTAAGTATGAAGAACATTAAAGTGCAAAAGGAAAGAAAAATACTTTCAAATTTACTTTAAAGATAAAATGGAATTACTATGTACATTTCATGATCAATGCCATTACACATTTCCATATCCTTTACACAAGTTACATAGAAACTACCAAAAGTTACAAATCATACATCAAAAACTACCCATAAATACTATCCTAAGACTATGACTATTCATCTTCAATCTTCATGTTGTTTTATCTTCAACCCTTGCTTACTTCTCAAGCTTCTAGCGATGCATATGCCTCGGACATCCTACTCTTTATTCGTTCGCTAATACCTCAAAATCTAACCCCGGTTTTTATTCAAATGAATGGGCAGCTCTGCATTTTGTTCAAGAAACCAGTTCACCAAATCAGTTCACAAAAACTTGTTACGAAAAATCTGCATATAATCATTCATCCAAAAGAAAAGAGAAACCATGACCCTGCATTGTTAAAAACAGATCCAAATTAAATTCCAAATTCCAAAATAAAAAATACTAACCATAACAAAAATCCAGAACTTCATAACAGTTAACCAAACTCCACTTTCTAACAGAATAATAATAGATGTCGGTCTCTAACTTTATCCTAACCACTTTAGCCTCTAACCAATTACATAGTTAATAGTGGCATAACAGAAAACAGAAACAGAATTCTAACCGAATTCTAGCTTCCTCCGACTAACTGTCAACTCTAGCTAATATCCTAACTCTTCCATCCCTAACTGTCCTATAACAGTTTCATAGTGATCTCTTAACAGAAACTAATAGCCCTGTCCATAACTCCTCTAACTGAATAACAGATCCATAAATAATAACAGAATTTCTACACAACGAGCCCAACCATCCTAACGAATACCGTAACTAACTTCCTAACATCTCAACATATTTATAACAGATCATAACAGAAAGGGAGGGGAAAAAACCTTTGAGGATTCATCATTCATTCATACAAAAATCGGTTATAGGAGAGCTTACCAGAAAAAATTATCAGAGAAGTCTCTTTTGGCTCTCTTCTTGATCAATCTTCCCTCTCTCTCTCTCTCTCTCGTTCTTTAATCACCTACTATAACCTTAAAATATTCACTCTCAATCACCACTTCATCTTCTTACCCCTGCATCTTGAGACCTTCATCTCCTTGATCCGTTATCACCAAAAACTTCCACTCTTCTCCCTGTGCAATCCATTGTTGCATTCCATCATTTGTCGATGATCTCCATTCTTATTTTCATCTAAACCTATTTACCCACTATCAAAAAAACCTTCATCTTCCTCACTCTCGAACTGCAACATAAACCACCTTCAGTCCCTTTCTCTCCTCCACCTTCTACCTCCACTTTTCGACTCCAAGTTTCAACCTCTCTCTCCATTCATAACCACTGTCGAATTCGCCTCTGAGCTCTCAACAACAACAATTTGCACAAAAGAATCAAAAGGAAGAATTGAAAAGAAAAAAAAAAGAAGATCGAGAGCAAAAGATGAAAAAGTAAAAGCAGTGCAAGCTTACTATTTACCTTTGGCAGGATCAAAGTTCTACTAGTCTAAGCGTGTTATCCATTTAATCTTGAAGGATCACCGGAATTACTCCGATAGGTAAGCATCCATCTTCCTCTTTCGCATTTGATTCTCGTTGTCATGGTATAGATTTCACCTTTGTGAATCCATGATTCAATCGACTATCTTCGTGATTGAATTACATTTAGAATCAGAGATGGAGGTTAGGTCGAACGAAGAAAGTTTGGGGTCGTGATGTCAAGGCTAGAGCGAATGCCAGCGACGAACCGTCGACCACGGAGAGCATCATTCTGAAGAGTATCGCGCCGTTTACATGAAGTAATAGAAGATAAGAAAGTTCGTATTAAGTGAGTTGGAGGGTCACAACTTGAACCCTAATTACATTTCTCCTAAACGCATTGTTTCCCCATGTACTACCCTTTGGCTTTATTATATTTTCTATTTTCAAAAAGTAGCAAAAGATTGAAATTGGTGATGGTGTTGGACTAAGGAGTACGCTGGGCCTCCTCTCTTCACCTTCATGGCCCGATGCTTTTTTTTAGAGACATAATGATATTTCTCACAACAAAAATAACTCTTTGGACTCAATTTGATACGCCCTAGCGCATATCTACTGCAACACACCACTGATCCAGCTTGGCACCCCCCTGAGTTCCTTTATGATTTTTCTTTTGATCTCACTAATTGTTTCTATTTGTTTTATTTTTCTCCACACAGTAAAAAATTTAAAAACAAAAAAATAATATAAGAACATTAATAAAAAAATAGTAGAATATAATAGATTTTTAGGAATTCATTCTTTAAGTTTTTTTTAGAATTTTTCTTAAATAAAAAACTAATAAATAAAAAATACTTTTTATCCATATCCTCATGATGCTTCGCCTTGTTAGTTTGACGCATTTATTCGTTGTGCAAGGTACATTTTTATGCTTTCGATCATTTAACATAATAGGTAGTTATGATATCGAAGCATACGGCTTATGCCCGCCTCCGATGCGACATGCCTTATTTCTCATCGTCCTGAGAAATTCATATCGTATCATATATTGTCCTGATACATGTGATTTTTTATGATGCTTTGTGCAGGAACTTCTGATTACGCATTGCATTCGCAACATGTGTTGGCTTTTATCTTAATTGGATATTGTTTCTAACTTTGTTTGTTTCTTGGTGAAGCTTGCTCGACACGTACTCCCTGCTTCTCCATTTCTTTCGTCCACTCTTGACGATTTGTCTCTTTTGGTATTTGTCGCTACTACCTTCGTACTTCTTCGCACTTTACTACATCTCTTTACCGCTTTTCTAGATATCATGAGAAGTAGGGCTTTACTGCTTTCTGATGCCATGAGAAGTAGGGTAGAGATGTATGACGGGGGTATACGTTGCTGATCATGTCAGGAACCCCTCTGGTTTATTTAAAGACCTGTTTAGGGCAATTCCACATTGTGTGCATTCTGTTTACTACTTGTGTGTGGTTTGTTTAAAACCCTACCTTTGTGTAGTTATTATGCATGTGTGTTTATATTTATGCCCGCATTATTCCCCCATCCCTTATTAATGTCTTTAAAAGGAGGCGAGCGGGGAGGGTTAGTAATCGACCCCCACAATTTTGTCTGTGTCATCTTTTGCTCGTGACGCACCATGATGCTTCGGAGTTGTGCTTGCTCATGTGTATCGAGTCGTCAAGCGGGGAAAGGTTCCGCAATTGAACCCCCATGCTTTGTCTGAAGCTCGCATTGGCCGATGCTGATACTCTGATCATTCATATTGTTTGTTGTTGTCTACCTAGATCTCCTATATCTTGGTTAGGTGTTCAATCGATTTGGACATCACATTTTGTTTTACATCTCACTCCCGCTTGTTTGTCTCAGGTCATACGCTCCCCTTGGTTAAAGCATTTCGCTTCTTTTATTTATTATTTTATGTGTGCGCTCTTACGAGCTTTCTTGTTTTATCCTTGTACATACCATGTTCCCTTAGGACGTGCTTGCTCCTTTCGAATGCAAGTTAGACCTTAGGTTGAAAGCCATTCATGCTAACATTAGGTAGACATTTCCCTTTTATTAATCCAAACCTTAGGACTACCATTGTATGATAACATTAGGTTAGAAATAGGCCAGTCTCCCTTAGACTCTTTTCTTCCCCTTTTGCATCCTTGCATCTAAAACTAAAACCTTTTCTTTAGTAAATCTTAAAACATTCTAATCACACTTAAACCCTTTTTCAAGGTAACAAAACACAAACCAATCAAATGTGGCATCTTTCCTCGAGGGCGTAACTCAAAACCATTTTCAGTAAGGACATGATTAATTTACTTTTGTGCCAACGCGTGAGTCTCCAAAGGTCGAGCTGTGGCAGAAGGCGGAATTAACATTGTCCATAAAAAACAGAAAATAAACAAAACCATGTGAACCGAACTACGGTAGCTTTGATTCCTCAAAAAGGATACGTAGGCATTGGGGTGGGGCTCAAGCGAGTACAACTTTATTTTCCTTACATTCTTTTCTCCTTTCCTTTGCATGCATTATTCCTCATTATTAAACAATAAGCATAGATTAAACACACCCGTAAGATAGATAACTAGAGTGGATACCATAGAGTACTACGGGCGTGTGTGGTGCTAATACCTTCCCATCGCGTAATAGACTCCCTTACCCGATATCTCGGTCGCAAGACCGTGACTTATCCCTTCTCAGGTTTTCTCGATGTTTACCTTTCCCTTCATGTGGGGTAAAAGGCATTTAATGGCGAATTCATTATTTGATGATTTTCAGCCAGTTGTTTCAGTTTCCCTCGGTAAACTATCTTAGTCCCTTATGACAAATTGCTAAGGTATCCTACAATGTTGCCTTCTATGATTGTACGAAGACCCACGCTTGTCCCTTCACATCCAATCATAAGGTTGCTTACTAACTAAAGGCAAGATAACACTATCTAAAGAAGGAAGAGAAGAACAAAGATTTTCTTTTGAGTAGGTAGAATGCTCGTAGTTGGTTGCTCACAAACATTTCAAACAAAACATCTTTCAAACACACCAACATTTTTCATGAAATATTTTCAAAATTCAACACTTTGTATACATTCTTATAGAGACGATAATCGTTACAAAGTTCGCCTAAATGAAGGCACTTTTTAAAAAATACATTCAAAACAAACACAAACACATTTTACAAAGCATTTTCAAAGTGAGCTAGAAACTAAGATCCCATAGATAACTATGGATGAAAAGGGTTCTAACACCTTCCCTTTTCATAACCTACCCCCCCCCCCCCCCCCCCGAACTCAAGAAAATTCTCAAAAGGTATTTCCTGTTATTTTCACCATTTCCTTTATTGGATAAAAGAAAAGTCAGTGGCGACTGTTGCTATCCGTAACAATTGCGACAAAACAAAAAACACCCAAGTCAGTTCTCCCACCGTATTACATATTGGATATTTGAAAAAGAGTCGTTATAAATAGTACAGTTACGTCCTTATCTCTTCAACACTTCAAGTTAGTGGAGAGGTTGTGGTATAAAGCTTTTCCATACTGTCTACTATTGTACCATGTTACCGTTATATTCTTTCCTTCTGCACTTCAAAGGCTTCTGCAAGCATGAGGTTAGAATCGGGAACATAACATAAGGTCTTCAGAACTTCAAGTCTTCATAACAACGTCTTCAGCACTTGGTCGTGAGAACCTGTTGTAGTAAACCTTGGATCAGAAGAGCTTCAAGTCTTCAGAGTCTTAAGAGTTATGTCTTTAGAGTCTTCAACACTTGGTCTTGAGAAACCATTATAGATATCCTTGGACATTTAGAACTTCAAGTCTTTGGAATCTTCAGACCTTCTGTCTTTAGAATCTTTAGCACTTGGTTCTTTAAGAATCCTTGTCTTTAGAACCTTCTTATTAGAAACAAAAGTCTTCAGCAACTGGACTTCAGTTAGAAACGTTGTTTTTGGATCTTTTAACTTTGTCTTGTTTGAAACAAGTTATCTTTTAGAAACTAAGTTTTTAGCATCTGGACTTCAGTAGAAACTTTGTCTTCAGATCTTCTAACTTTGTTTCTTTGGAACACACTATCTTTTAGAAATGTGAGTCTTTAGCATCTGGACATAAGTAGCAGCTTCTGTCTTCAGATCTTCTGACTGATTTCTTTAGACAAATATCAGGGCTTACACTTCAGAGCCTTCTAGAGTGTCTTTCTACTGTTCAACATAACTTGTGTAGCGCAGAAGCGAAACTAATTCTCTTCTAATGTCTTTTCCACGCCATCCATCAGAAGCAGAACCTGTTTGTTAAGTACTCAACAATAACAAACATTAGTACAACAAAATTGTTCACACAATAATACTCATTTTTTATCATCAAAACTCAGAGATAATATTGCAAAACCAAATATTGTTCTTACAAATCTTCCATATGGTATGAGGAAAGTCATTTCCTCCCGAGAAATTCTTAACATTTTCTTCAAGAAGTTGAAAATGGTAAGAGAAAGATTAACTTTAACGTTGTAGGTGAGGAAGTACAAGAGATGCTTTTCATACCAAGTAAGCATTTCCAGTTGTTTCTCTCTTGGGCGAAGAATTTCCACTAGAAGTTGAAACAAAAATTTTGCAATAGGGAGTAGAGACCCATGACTGGTGGGCTTATCATGGTTGGCATAAATTTGATGAAGTTGGGTTGAGTAGACATTATTGAATTCATAGTGTTCAATATAACTACTTTTCTCTTGACATTTGATTGTCATAGCAATCAGTGATGGGGTAATAAAGAAATGAGACCCATTGACATAAGTTTTGATGACTTCATTATCACCAGCTAGCACAATAGAGGCGTTCATCTAGAACTCTTTAATGATATTAGTGTATATGAGGCCATGTAAAATGTGAAAGTAACCACCATTCAACCATTATTTGTTAAAAACTTTCCTTAGTTAAAAACGATTGAAATCATTAATATCAAAAAACTTTTCATTGATAACGAACAAAATATTTGTATCCATTTTTGAATAAAAAAGACTTTAAAAGAGGAAACAAGACACCGAGTTTGAAATGAGATGTTGAAATACGAAAATACTTTGAAATAAGGTTTGAAGACACAAAGAGTTGGAAATGATATGTTTAAATAGCTCAAAAGCCTCATTAAAAATCCAAAAGAGACATTACGATTTAAATATAGATGATCATTATTATTCTAGTGATATGATTCTAATGCATGCGCGCCATATTTTAATTAGTTTTAAAACAACATGTTACCTCAGATTTTAGCATAACCAAGGGGAAAAACAAAATTGGAACCTCTCTTTTTATGATACTTGATATTTGTAAATTAAATGATATAACCCATCAGTTTTTATAATAACTAAGGGATAATATAATCATATTTTACTATTAAAATAACACTTAAATAGATTTTACCATTATCCTAACTTGTATGCTTCATTCTTTGGGATAAATGCCTATCATTTCCTTAAGAAGTTTGAAAAAGAACTATATGATGGATTGCAAGAATAGAAAAACATTTTCCAATGGCTGAAACATATATCTCCTTTAGAAGTTTGATGCATTCAATCCATATAACATATTCCAATATTTGAAATATATAACTCCTCGCAGCTAAGAAGTTGGATTTGTTGCAATATTGTGTAATATTTTGTGTAAAAAAATGTAACTTTAATAATAAAAAGATTTTGCACCTTAGTTTCCCTAAAAATCAAGGGGATAGTTTACCGTTAAAATTGAGGATATTTATCACCGTCCGTAATCAAATCCTTATCGTCCATTTTATGACTATCAACACTCAAAATACTACCATTAGTGATTTGCGTGAAACATAAATAACTTCCTTTATAAAAGCATTATGAATATAAAAAATTGATAATCAAACATCATGAAGTGCTTGAAACTATCCTCCACTTTAAGATTTCCAAGAGTGTTTGTCATGTAGAGTTCTATGACGGATTGCAAGAGCAGAAAATTAGTTGGTTTAAGGTTTGTGTTCTTAAATATTTATTTGAGAAGAAAATTATTTATTTATCTAACCCTTTTTTGTTCATATTAGAAACAATTGCAAGCAAAAGCAATTGAAAATGTCTTGGCACCCGTCATTTGATTTTCCCCATAATTATATGATTTGAACATCTAAAATCTATGTCTTGTGGAAATTATTTTTTTCTGTGTAAACAATGTAATATTTTGGGTAAACAATGTAGTTTATAAACAAATTATTCTATTAATTTTCTGTGTAAACAATGTAACGGATTTTAATTTAAAAATAATAATTTACCCCTCAATTTTATTAATAAACTGAGATATATGAGTCGCTACTATTATAAATAATAAAAATACAGATGGTGGGTTCGAACCCGTGCGTAAATAAATTTACCCCTCGGTGTTTTAAAAATTGAGGTGTTAAGTACTTATTTTTTATAACGCCATTCTTTACCTCGCTTTTGTAGCCTTGGTAAAACGTATTTCACGTCCGAGGTTAAAAATACTTTTATAGTAGTGTCTCGTAATATCGGAGTTGGTAACATTTATTTGATTACTATGTTTTGTTTGAGTTTAATTGCTTTATTCAGTTTATGATAAAGATGTTGAGAGTAAAGTATCTTAACTTTTTTATTTTTGAAAAGTTTTATATCATTTGAAGTTTGAGACAAAATGTATAAGTGTGATGTTTTATTTATTTGAAATAAAATCGATATCGCTGCAATGATACCCTAAATGAGTTGAGCCTGCGATGATAGGTGTTGTATAACGTTGATATTTTGTTGCATGTTTTGTTAAATGTTTGTATTGTTAAAGGATTGTCATTGATGACATCTTAAAATGTCATGTAATTATGTATAAATAAGTTACGGGGATTAGGGTGTTACAAGCACGCCCCGCCCCGCCTAGTCCTCACTTTTTACGGAGCATGCCAAAGTTTTAGGCCCACATCCTCAAATATGTTTGCTCTACTCCACCTCATTTTTTCATGGGCTTTTGCAGGGAAGGCTTAAACGGGGCAGACATACTCGTTTGCCACCCCAAATTTTAAGAATTGTATTTGTTCCTGTAAGACACATTTGGATCACCTTCAGGAAGTTAATCCAAAGAGGTTGCAACTGTATCTGCGTGAATTTTATGTATGTGTGGGTTTTACCCTGTGTGTGCTTGGAAGGAGAGATTGCAGAGCTTAAGGGATTCGAGTTACACGATGAATGTGTGTGTCAACTCCAGAAGATTGTCTTACTTATCCCTTAGGTGAGAGCCCCTATTTATATATTTGTGCTTATGACCTGACATCATTAAGAGGTGGCCCTTAGAGCTTCCTCATAATGATAGGACCTTAACTCCCGCTGTCGCCATTATAAAGTGTAACACCTCGTGTAACATCCTTGAAAACCTTTCATATTTCCATAACCGTCGAGTTGGTATAGAACCCTGATTATCCGACCTAGCATAACACGAACTTCGCTTATTTGTACGTTACCAACTTATACGTCCACGAACAAGGATGCTTCTAGCAGGGTCCGACTTCATGTTATTGTCCCTTAATACACATCAACCTCATTACAATCCCGATCTTGGGCCTTCGATTTGAGTGTCGGCTTAAGTATTTTAATATTTACATAAGACCTTATCTCGAGGCCCATTGGTCTGAAATGTTCGTCCAGGAAGAATTTAAAATTCTTGAGATGACTTAGGCAGTCGACCATGTTGTGATGTGATGATCAGAAAGAGTTTAGTGTGTGTCAGTGACTTTTCAAGAGTAATTATGGGTGCATTTCCCATCGCACCTCTTCACCCTACTATATAATGATGATTTTTATGGGGAATACACTACGGTTAATTACTCTATTCCACTCTAGAAATTTTTCAATTTTTTTTGTATTTAAAGGTTATAAACTCACTATCCTTTGATATTCTCACATCGAAAAAGCCTTGTCCGAAGCTTAAGAAATCTCTATCCATATGTCTTCGCTCCTATTTTGCTCAGATAAACACTTCTTCCCCTCTTTATTTTTCCCTTTATTTTTAAAGAATTGTGATTATACGAGAGTGTGATGACTCGGGGAATGCGTTTGTTCCCCAAAATTCCCAAGAAAGGAGCGACCTTTGGGAGAAATGCATGAAATCTTGTGAGGGTCATTTTGGGCGAATCGAACTTGACTAAATCATTAGAGAAGTTTATGATGACCTTTAAGTGTTTTTTAGTGATTTTGATTAGAATCTGAATCATCACGTTATATGGAAGTTCTAATGGAGATAGAAGGATCCTTTGTCGATTCATAAGTTTCGAGCTATAAGTGTAGCACAATTAATTACAACGATATTAGAAAACTTCGCTCTGGCAGGAACCTCTCGTCCACTGGGAATTATGAGGATGTTATTCTGGAGACTTGTGAGGAGAGTGAGAAAGTTTTCCTTTTCCACCCTAGAGGTATGGGTGAGGAGTGTTTTTATTTCTACATTGGAGTTCTTGAGGATTTCAAGATCCATATCTGTTGTACCCCAAAATTTTCCCTCCCATATTCTTCAAAGTTTGTCAAGAATCATCTTCAAATGGTTCAAGACTTCTCAAGGGTTGCACAGTTCAAATCACCTCCTAAGCCAACTGAAATTAGGGTTTTGGTTCCTTCAAGAAATTTGAGGTTTTCAGTGGTCCAAACAAGTCTCATATGCCTATAAACATTGCCAGGCATCTACATGTCAAGTCTTAAGGCTCACATGGTCAAATTGCACAGTCAAAAGCCCTATTTGGTTCACAATCAACTGCAGGGGCAAAAAGGTCATTTTACAGTCAAAAATCAGAAATTTTGGTCAACATCTTATTTTGGAGCCACAATCATCATTTGATCAAGTCTTGATCATGATTCCACAAGCATGGCTCAAAAATCATCAAAGATGCAAAAGTTGCTATTTTTGGACAGTTGAAAAGTCAACTGTAACTTGACCAGGGCATAACTTTTTCATGGTTCATCAGAAAAATCCCATACAATGCTCATTTTTAATGGGATGACATTTCCTACAACTAATCTTCACATTCCAAGTCCAAGAAATGCCCTCACAAAAAGTTATCAATTTCTACATTATAGGTCAATTTCAAAAGTCAACAAAAATGCACTTTAAGTCAAAGACCATAACTTGAGATTGGTAAATCCAAATGACATGGGACCAAAGGCATTGGTTAGAGGACTTCAAGACCTTTCCAAAATGTCCAAGAACATGTTCATATGATCAAAATTGAGCAAGATATGCATTGGAGAAGTTGGAAAATTTTTGGGAATTTGCAAAAGTCAACTTTGCCCAAAACACCTCATTTTTGCTAATGGGCCTCAAATTCCTTCTTGAAACTTTGTCCAAAGCCTATGCACGACCCATTGAGATTAAATTGATTTATTTTCTTATTTTTATTAATTATTTGGATTTTTAATTGATTATTAATTCATTTAATTCATTTAAATGTAGGAAAATACCAAGATATGTTTTTTCAAATCTTTTGTGAAGCAAATACACTCAGGGCAAGCTGGCAATTTCGTGCATCCATCAAAGAGACAAAAATCTCCATGTTTGGCAAGTTTTGTCAATCAAAAAGATTGAAAATTATGTGATTGGAAATCAAATATTGAAAACATTATTCTATGGATTCTTGGACAAAGTTTTACCCTAATTCCATCCTACTACATATACTGAAGTGAACCCTAATGCCTGCAACGTGAAAATTGCTGTCAAAAGCCATAAGCCAATTCCAAAACTTCAAGAAAAATTTGAAAACTGAATTCAACCTTCCAGACCAATTCAAAGCCTTTTCTTGATTCAAACACGTTGCTAGCATACTCAGAAACAATTTGCAATCAAAACCAAGCGTTTAACCTCAAGGAAACGTCCAAACAGAATCACGGTTTGCTTATTCTTTTTCAGAATCGAAACTCACATTTTATGCATCATTAACGTGTTATAATCATTGCTTTGCATTGCTCTAACCTTTCTGAAGCTAATGATATAGGTTAATTGTATTATGGTGCCCTGAAACAGAAAACGCCATTGTTGAATATTAGGTTTTCCAAGCTCTCAAATTGGGGGTTTGTGATACAGGAAAAATTAGCCTTCATGAGACCCATGGTTGAACTCGTGGCATTCAGAAGAACACAAAGTAATCATCGCGCCCTATTTATATAACGCATAGACTTATTCGCTATTTTCCCTTTTTGCAGGTTGTGGGGGTTAAAAACCCCTGCTATTTAGCTTTGTTTTTACAGGGAATCTGGGGACGATGAAGACGTGTTAAGACACCACTGGCTCGTTCAAATAAAACGCGCGTGATTTTTAATTCCCAGCATATGTGTTGTGTTTTTTATATTATTTTCATTAATCATTATGTTAACAAAGACAGACGCTTGGCTTAGTGGAAGGTGACGTGCTTGGTAACCATTGGGACCTGGGTTCGATTCCCAGGTCCCCCCAAACGCTTCTTTCTATTTTTTCTAATAGGTTCCCATGCAGGCATCCTCAAAGTGTCCCACCATACATATCCAAATCCCAGACGCCAAGTGTCTTCCCACTCAAAACCAATGGCCAAAGATGAAAGGCTATGGTGTTCTCTAGTCAATGAACATACACCTGATCCAGAAAGTCAAACGTGGCTTGTGTGTTTGGGGCCATATTCAACAAATTCACCTCCTATGGGCCCAGCATACCCCCCCTGGTTTAGTTACTTCTTTTCTTTTATTTTTATTTTGTTTTCTTTTAATTATTTCATTACTAATTATTATTACTATTTATTGAACTAACAAATAGTTATTTTTATCATTAATTCAGAAACAACATTTTCCTATTATTATTATTATTATTTATTATTTATTTTATTTTTGTAAATAAAATGTAAATTAATTAATCTAGCTTTTTAAAAATTAGGTCAACTTTAATTTTTTCTTAATAAATAAAATAAATTAGACTTAGGTTTTTTTTCTAACTTTTGACTTTTAATTCCTTTTGTTTTATTTTCATTAAAAACATAAAAATACAAAAAAAAACATTTTTCTTTTAATTAATTAATTAATTAGTTTAGGGTTAATATTTAATTAAATGCAAAGGACCAAAATTTCTTTATTTCTCAAAAGGGTCAAAACCCTAAGGACGTCCTGATTCTATTTCTTTTCGCACATTATTCTTATTTTGATTATTTATGTATCTGCTCAAAGGATGTAATAGTTAATTAGGTCTTTTACCGCTTTCTTTTACTTTCTCGCATTTATTTCCAAACGGGTTTTTGTTTTTGGCGATGTATAGACCCGCGCCTTGTAATAGCGTAGATTTACCTTTTCCGCAATTTATTTTCCGCACTCTTAAACTGTTAATATGCATGAAAGACTTGTGTGACAAATAAAACCAATCCGTAGCTCACAAATGCATGTTCAAAGATAAACATTAACATGAAACAACGCACATGCACATGCCACTCCTAGGGTACGCCTCACTTGGTTGCCTCGAGGTGGTCATCAAGTATAGGATGTCTTAGAGGTCGCCCTCCTGTCTAAAGATCCAGTTGCCTCGAAACGGTTGCCTCGGATAAAAAGGATCTAGGACGTTAGGGTTACCGCTAAGGCGTCCTACTATTGCTTTGGTGACCACATTGTCCCTATAATCGAATTGACCCGAATAACTCCGACGACGGTGCTACCTACTTCTCAATAGTGGGATAGTACTGTCTAAAGGACTCTTACACAGCCTAATTCCTTAGAGTAGGTAGATTTCTCCTGGGTACTTGCTCTTTCAAAAAACAAAAACATCTTTTTGCACCTACACTTTCAAAAAGTTTTCAAACAAATATTTCATACACTCTTGAGGACAGATACAAGAGTTACCTAGAAATTTTTCAAACGAACTTTTTCAAAACCCACACACACTTGAAAAGCAAACAATTTTTGAAAACATAAGAGCAAGTACCTAAGAGCCCGTGGATAACCAAGGATAGAAAGGGTGCTAACACCTTCCCTTTCTATAAATCTACCTCCCGAACCGAGAGACATCTCAAAGAAGGAATTTTGCTGTGCTTTTGTCCTTTCCATGTTGGAGAACATAAAAGACGGTGGCGACTCTTGCTTACTGCGACATTTCGTGAACCAGCTTAAAAAACAGTCAGTTCTATTTCCACCGATCACAGAACTGGCGACTCTGCTGGGGACACTTAATAAGTGAGGTGTACCTTAGGATTAGACCATTCTTATGTTTTCAATTGCCTGCTTTATTTGCTTTAAATTTGTGGGCCTATTTTGGAGTTTCATAGATCCTAACCCGGATCTGGGGGATACCTTTTAGAAAGTAGCAACAAACTGTGAGGGAACTGTGCGGGGTATACCGACACGGTTGGAGCGGTTTGCTACATTGATGTGGCACTTTGGTGAGTACTGGTAACCCTTGAGTCAGGTCAAGGAGAGTACGGGGCCGCTGCGTGGTGTCGTGAAGCATCAACTGACCTTAGAAACCTTACTTGACCATCCTGGCCTCTTTAGGGGTAGTGAGATGACCGACTTTGGTGCAGTCCGAAGTTGGTAGATACTCGATACTACACTCATTGAGGGTTGTTTTCTTGGAATATTTTGATCACCAGTTCAGTGGCTAAATCAAAACAATGAACATAGAAAACAATCCAATGATATTGAGCTCCTTAGAACCCGGTTACTGTTTCTAGGACAGGTTTTGAGCCCACCAACTTCAAGAGGGTAGTACCTAAACTTCATGCTGGCCTAAACTCTAAGGGCTGTCTTGTGTGACTTGTGTGCCTTCATACTTGAACTACTTGCATACTTGTTATCTAACAACACGAGTTCCTTGCAGGTTTTATTTACAGTCCTTAATTGGGACTCATTACAGGGCCCACTTACATCACTCCACGCATAGCATAACATCATACCATCATACTATTGCATACATCCTACATAAGGACTAACCCATTTCAAGGATCTCAAGGGTTTGTGATGCAGGTCATGATGAATCAAAATGTCTAGCAAGGGGCAAAGGGGATTTATTTTCCTCTAGCCAAGGTTAATGACTTGAGTCAGGGGCTATGACCCACTCGATATGGTGAGCCTTGACTCTTGAAGAAGGACTCTCAACAACATGAAGTTCCTTCAATCAAGCTACCGTATTCAACTTCTAACAATTTTCATGTTTACCCCGCGAGGTCCTTGAAAACATTGCATGCATACATACACATCATTGCATAACAGGTACCCCTGTTACAGGTCACTTACCTTCTTCGCTGTTTATTTCAGCAATCATCATGAATCCTGAATCATCCAATGAACAAGCTATCAAGGCCCTCCAGGCCCAGAATGCCCAGTTCCAAGAGATGGTTATGAGCCTAGCCCAGGGTCAACAGGACTTGAAAGCTCTGATGCTGAAAGAGAGGAAGAAGAAGAAGAGGACTGTGCTGTTCAACCCTAGACGCAGATCTGGGAATGGATTACAGAATGAGGATGAGCTGACTACCTCATCTGTAGGCAAGGACAATCCCCAAGAGAGAAGGGTTCCTAGTCCTGTGGTCTCCGACAACGAGACAGATTACAATGATGAACAGTATCCTCCTGTTGAGGATAAGTACAAACAGCTAGAGGACCGTCTAAGTGCTATGGAGATACAGAAAATGCCCGGCCTGAACTTCGAAGATCTAGGTCTATCCTCTGGGGTGGTGATCCCACATAAGTTCAAAGCACATGCTTTTGCAAAATACGACGGGGCATCCTGTCCTAAGATGCATCTCAGATCATATGTGAGGAAGATCCAACCGTACACTGCTGACAAGAATCTATGGATCCATTTCTTCCAGGATAGTCTTTAAGGGACTCAACTCGAGTGGTTCTATCAGCTGGATGGAACCAGTATCCGTAACTGGGAGGACTTGGCTACTGTATTCTACAAGCAGTATCAGTATAATTCCGACCTCGCTCCTACGCGTACCCAACTCCAGGGTATGTCACTAGGGACGGGTGAAGGATTCAAGGAATATGCGCAAAAGTGGAGAGACCTGGCTGGAAGGGTACAACCACCTTTGACTGACCGTGAGCTCGTTGACATGTTCTTGGGGACCCTGTCCGGTCCATTCTTCAACCATCTGATTGGTAATTCTTTTGCTGGGTTCACAGATCTGATCTTGACTGGTGAGAGGATAGAAGCTGGTATAAAGTCTGGGAAGATACAAAAGGGTGACTCCTCGAGCACTGAGAAGAAACCGTTCAAGAAAGAATCTAGTGCTGTCTATGGTTCAAAAGGGCAGAATAGGTCCGAACACCGCCAAGCTGTCAACGCGGTGGTTATTTCAAAACCGGCCAACGATCCTCAACGTCGCAACCAACAAAGGGAAGAGAGACCTAAAAGGTAATTCACTCCCCTCAGCATGACCCTGTCCCAGATATTTCCATAATTGCTGGAGACCAAGTTGGTAACTCTAAGGGACCCTCCTAAGAATCCCAACAGGACACCTTTAAGGTATAACCCCAACGCCTGCTGCGCTTATCATTCGGATAGCCCGGGGTATGCTACAGATGATTGTTGGACTTTGAGGAACAAGGTTCAGGACTTAATCGATGCAAAGGAGGTCAAGTTCGAAGCGCCCGAGGCTCCCAATGTGATCACTGCTCCGTTGCAAAAACATGGCTAGGATTGAAAAAACTTTTGTTCATTCGAATGTTCAAGTTGTATTTTTCTTTGATTGTTCAAACATTTTATTCATGACAAACGTTGTTATTTCATTAATGCATTACACATGTCTGTTTTGAAGTAATTATTTCGTATTCATTATATTCAAAATTGCTTTCATGTTTCTGTGATGTTCAATTCTCAATTGCAAATTCTAAGCCTCTTGAGGGAGGATGACGAAAACGAAACCACGATCTACAATATGCTTTTGAACCGACCCCGCTGATGAGGTACAGGCATTGTTTCAATTCCTAAACACTGGAGTTATAAGGAAGATAATCCCTCGTCAACCCCTTCGAGCCAAAGAAGTAGGAGTTTTTCTTTTCGAAAATTAAAACCCTTAATCATAACCTGGGGCAGGGTAGTCTTCTCAGCTGATCCAGGTGCACAACGAATGGTACCAACGAGGTCCTTACAAAACAAAAGACAGTGATGGTTCCGAATAATCATAAAAGATAGGCAGTCATTATTTCCCAAAAAATAAAAGCCCAATAAGTCAAAACCTATGAAGGAGACTTACAAAACTGGGGCATCCCGCTGACTGTAATCACAAAAGAAACAGTTCAGGCAAAAAATAGGGATAACAAAATCAAAAAGAATGAGGTCCTGCAAACCCTCGACAAAAAAGAAATGACTGCCTGTTCAAAATAAATTGCCAAGATCCGAACCATCACCGGAATATCAGAGCAAAGACTCAAACAAGGTCTAACGCACGATCCGCTGAGTTTAGGTTTGAAGAACATCACGAAGAACGGGTGGGTACAAATATACTTTGAGCCTTTATCATTTGTTTCTTAAACCGTGAACCAGGCCACGTTATAACCCTTAAAAGTCCTAGCTGAAACATGGGTTAGTTCGAAAGCATATTGTTACAAAAGGTATCCTGACTCCTTAAGGCCTGCGGTAAAATAACGAGTTGACATCACAGTTTACAAAAAATTCACTTGTTTTTATGAAAAAAATACATTTTCAAAAAAACTTCAAGACAGACATAAGCTTTGCATTTTTAATATAACATTGCTTGCATATGACTATTTGTTTGAACAACATAGAAGTTTTCACGACGAATGTCTAATGAACAAAAGCACCTCCAATCAAGGGGCATGGCATGATCATTGTCCATCATCTGGGGCAGTTAAGTCAAGATTCGGAGAATCTCTCAAAAGGCCAACCAGCTTGGGGCAAATCTCCATCTGGATCACTTGGGGCATTGGGCATGAATTCCAGCAACGAATCGTGCATAATCAGACATCTTCTGGTAGTATGGCAACACAACACTACTGACAGTGACAACTCCCTACATTCTGAGAGCGTGGACATAGTCGAAAAAATACTACGCACAATCAAAGACCCGCTAGGTCGACTGGCCTAGGAAAAAATAAGGGCTTCCCGGCGAACCAAAAGGGTTCGGGCCAAAATAAGGGATGAAAAATTAAAAAATCTGTGCACCCGGCAAGTCGAAAACCTGAAAAGGCGGCTTAGGCAAAAATGGGTATCCCGGTGGACTGAAAACCCAAAAGGGAGGTCCAAGCAAAAGTTAGGGATCACAGTGTACAATTATGTCCCATTATCTCATCACTTGCCTACCAGAAGAAGATTCGTCAAACCGGCAGTCATCAAGCACCTCCACAGGTACCTTCTCCCGCAGAAACTGGGGCAATAAGGATTGTCTAAACGATCTGGTTGCTCTGTCCACCGAGGTACCAAGGTAAGTTCAGCTGAAGAACACGACCAAGATACCTCCACTCCCCACAGAGTAAGACAGGTTTCAGCAATACTCTCTCTGAGCAGAGTTGATCTCCCATCAGCCCTAAAAAGGCACAGTATCTCCAGAAAATCAGCAATACTCACCACTCTCCCCAAACAGAGTTAGCCTACTGTCAGCCTTAAGGAAGTTGGATATCCCCAGAAGATCTCAACATTCCTCAGCGGAGTATACAGATGTTCCCAAGCAAGCATCCCCGACAGTCTCAATATTCCTCAGCAGAAATATAAGATTGTTCCCCGGCGGAATACCGACACCCCAGTGG